>OX411547.1:36874163-38344204 GCA_948146395.1 Fragum whitleyi | reverse complement strand
AGAAGAAGAAGAAGGTTAAAGATTACAAAATTTTCACAAAAGTACTACCCTCTCCCCCCTGGTGCTCCGCACCTGGTGAATCTACAGTCATGGTTCTAGCTATTTTTATAAAGGTCCATATGCTGATCATCCATGCCAATATTCAAATCTGTCAGGCTCCTAGTTCATCAGAAGAAGAAGGTTAAAGATTACAAAATTTTCACAAAAGTACTACCCCCTCCCCCCTGGTGCTCCGCACCTGGCAGCCCAACAGATATGGTTTTAGCTATTTTTATTCAGGTCTATGAGCTGATCATCCATGCCAAGTTTCAAGTCTGTAGGGCTCCTGGTTCCAAAGAAGAAGAAGATTAAAGATCACAAAATTTACCCAAAGTACTACCCCCTCCCCCCTGGTGCTCCGCACCTGGTGGCCCAAAAGATATGATTTTAGCTATTTTAATTCAGGTCTATGAACTGATTATCCATGCCAAGTTTTAAGTCTGTAGGACTACTGGTTGAGAAGAAGAAGAATTTTAAAGATTTTCTTAAAATTTCACTAATTGTTGCCATAGCAACCAGAGTTTTTCATGGATTTCAATTCTTTTAGCTATTTTTGAATGGGACCACCTAAGCAACATTTCTGTAAAATTTGGTGTAAATTGGCCAAGTAGTTTAGGAGGAGATGTCATTTAAAGAAATTGTTGACGGACGCCGGACGACGACCGACGACCGACGCCGGATGAAAGGTGATCACAATAGCTCACATGAGCACTTCATGCTCAGGTGAGCTAAAAAAGCTTAACATTGCCAATATCTTGAAGCCGGTTCAAGATACAGAGCTCATATTTGGCATGATGATAGATCTCAATGATACACCTCTGCTGATACCAAAGTCAGGGTCATGTGATAAGGTCAAGGTCTTCTGTCAAGGTGGAATAACTTAAACTTAACAAAAAACCCCTAAAATTGCCAATATCTTCAAGTCTATTCAAGATACAATGCTCATAATTGGCCTGATGAAAGATCTCAGTGATGTTCATCTTAAGGTTTCAAGGTCAATGTCATCTGTCAAGGTCAACATTGTGAAAAAAAAAATGCTGTTACGGGGGGGCATTTGTGTTTCACAAACACATCTTGTTCATAATATTCTCAAATGACTTTTGGGAGTCCATCGGACTCCTTACTTGCAAATGGAAGGAATCCTAGCTAGAAAGCAAGGAGTCTCAGACTTCTGGATTCCCCTTAGTGTCGAACCATGTAAAGCTGCATCAACTTAGAATTTTTCACTTACCAGAACCTGTGTTCAAAATTTGATTCCAACAAGGGATCATTTATGTAAAACATTTATGCCTCCCAAAAAAAGCAGGGCAATGGCCTATTTTTTTTCAATTAACAAAGGGCAATAACTCACAAAATATGAAGAGTAGATTTATGGTTCTTGGCCTCAACGAGATCTACCTACTTGTGAAATTTCATGTTTCTAGATTGCATACTTTTTCAGATATGCTCCGGAAAAAAAAGTCTTCGTACAGAGAGACTGACAGACAAGTGCAAAGAAATATACCCCCTCTTCTTTGAAGGGAGGCATAAAATTACTTTGTTGTTTCGAGATTAAGTTCTTGAAATATCTTAAGCTTGGTAGCCTGCAGGGTGTCTCAGGTCCTAATGGACTCTTGTTGCATTGACGCTCCCTTTTCAATGATGCAGTGTTATGGGAGACCACTCTCACCACTGTCCTGCATATAGCTTCTTTGGTTAAATTTAATGTCTGACAACTGCCTAAACAAAGATCTTCTTTGGCTCAGTGGTTAGAGCTTTGGACTTGTAAACCAATAATTTAAATATTACTTGTTCACGTTGGATGGTCACCAGCTTTCGTCAGTAATTTTCAGCTTTGCTTAAGTTGCAGACAGTTTGTTTGTGAGATGGCGCTGGTATGAGATTAGGCCATTGAGCCATTTATGTCTGCATTACATCGACTTTGTTAGTACATGAAGCACATTACTGCCTATATAGGCTTATTGTCATCAATATATGATGACTCTCAAGGGGAGTGTGTAATGGGAGGCCACTCTCATCACTGTCCTGCAGAGCTTGTTTGGTTTAACTTCATGTCTTACAACTGCCTCAACAAAGATCTTCTTTGGCTAAGTGAATAGAGCATTGGACTTGTAAACCAATAATTTAAATATTACTTGTCGGCGTGGGTTCAACATCGGCTTTTGTCAGTAATTTTCAGCTTTGCTTAAGTTGAGGACAGTTTGTTTATAAGAGCAGCATCAAATGGAGAAATAAGTGAAGACGGTGTCATAAATTTCCTAAGAGACCATCATTTTTGGAATTCTGTAAAACAAATATTTGAACAAGAGATTGGTTCTAGTAAGGCCAACCAGAGGTTGCTTTTCAAAAACTCTTTCAAAGAAAGGTAGATTGATCATTCTTAATTCAGAAAATTAGCAAAACTCAAAGTTTCCATCCTAGTCAGTCTGCACAGTACGAGCAGTTTGACTTACTAGGGTCGACACTTTAGGCTCTACCAATATGATCAGTTTATGTGTGACAAGCCACATATATGTAATCTGTTGGGCGAAAAGGGTCCATCTTGGATAGTTTGATGTGCTTAAAGTGTGAACCATATGATAATAGTCTGTGCATGCTTGGTAGGTTGTCTTGTATTGAAATGTTTCTAGAATTTCTGAATCCAGAATGGTCTTTCTACCTTCTTGTTGTTAAATCTGGTATCTTTTCAACTATCGATTTAACAGTTGTACATATATTAAGTCTAGAAATAAAGAAAATTTAAGAACCCATCAACAAGAGTAACACAGACCATAAATTGATCAGTCTAATTTTTTTCAAACAACAGTAAAATAAGATAATACAACAAATTATTATTCTAATATCAATAGTTTTTAAACAAGATGTGTTTGTGAAACACTAATGCCCCCGTAACGGCATTTTTTTTCAAAGTTTGACCTTGACAGATGACCTTGACCTTGTCACATGACCTTGACTTTGGTACCAGCAGATGCGGATCATTGAGATCTATCATCATGCCAAATATTAGCTTTGTATCTTGAGAAGGCTTGAAGATATTGGCAAGGTTAAGTTTGGTTAAGTTTTTGGACAGACGGACGGACAGACAGACAGACGGACGGACAGACAGACGGACATGCGAGTAAAACAATATGCCCCCGATCTCTCGATACGGGGGCATAAAAAAATTAACGAAGAGTGAAATAAATGCTAAATGGCACAAAAAGATATGTATGTATAAATATCACAGAAAAGGATAAAGATTCTCTCAGATCTAGCAAAGGTCTGTTGAAGAAAGAATACATCAAGTACTCCTCAAAATCCTGAATTTTGTATCGTGACCTTATGCTTAATAGAAAAGCTTGACCTTTTTGTCCCGAGGTAGGTCTTCACAAGAACCAAGCATGTGCAATATGAGGGTAAACAAGAGCACCGCCTACAGGTGCCTACGCTCAGCTGTCGAGTGCTGGATGATGGGAAAAATCTAAGTCGAAAAAGGGGCATAATTTGCACAAAATGCATCTAGAGTTATCCCCCTTGATAGTATAAGTTGCTCTTTTGATGGTGAACATGTGTGCCAAGTTTCAAGTGAATGCCTTCAGTAGAACCAGAGATATAACAAAATGTCAAAAGTTTTCGCACGACGACGAAGACAACGACGACAACGACGACACGGAGGCTATAGCAATACCTCGGGTTTTCTCCGAAAACAGCTGAGCTAAAAATGCACTGAAGTTAAGTCAATATTGATGTTTTCATTTGGAATTCAGGGTTTGACACTAAGTTTCTTTTCATCCCAAAATAAAAGGAGGGATCCCATTTAAGCTCAAGCAAGAATCCTCTAGGTTCCTCCTATATCTATAGAATGAATAAGTTCATTTGATCAGGATACACCATTTTGCAACCAAAGTTCCATAGCTCTTCTTTGTTCCTTAAAATTGTAAGGAACAAAGTGGAGAAATAGAACCTTACTTTGGAAAATTATCAGAATTTATCAGTAACCTATCCTTTTTCTTGTCATTTCTTTTAAATTCTCACTATTTAATGAAGAGAAGCGTCCCTGGTAGTCTGTAGGGTTCTCAGCCATATTAAATACTGCTTAACCCCATTGAAAAATGGTCAGTGCCTAAGCTCTTATCATTTTAACCCTTGTCATGCTGAATAAAAACACTGCAAAATTACATTAAAATCAAAGTGCCAATGGCATCGAATACCTTATTTGGGAGTCAGTATTTCAGGCCTCCTAGCAGGCCTAAACGAAAATAAAGGTTTTTATAAAGGCTCCAATGTATGGAAATAAAGGCCTTTTAGTGTAAAATATGAAACAAGAGGGCCATAGTGGCCCTTAATCGCTCACCTGAATTAACAATCTAAAAAATATTCAAGGTATTTCTAAGATTTAACCCAATGACCTAGTTTTTGACCCCACTTGACCAAATTTAAAACATGTCAAAGATTTCATCAAGATAATCATTCTGACCAATTTTCTGGTTGATTGGGCTAAAAATATGGCCTCTAGAGAGTCCACAAGGTTTTTCTAAGATTTGACCCTGTGACCTAGTTTTTGACCCCACTTGACCCAATTTCCAACTTGTCCAAGATTACATCAAGATAATCATTCTGACCAATTTTCAGAATGATTGGGCTAAAAATATGGCCTCTAGAGTGTCCACAATGTTTTCCTAAGATTTGACCCCGTGACCTAGTTTTTGACCCCACTTGACCCAAATTTGAACTTGTTCAAGAATTCATCAAGATATTCATTCTGACCAATTTTCAGGATGATTGGGCTAAAAATATGGCCTCTAGAGTGTCCACAAGGTTTTTCTTAGATTTGACCCTGTGACCTAGTTTTTGACCCCACTTGACCCAATTTCAAACTTGTCCAAGAATTCATCAAGATATTCATTCTGACCAATTTTCAGGATGATTGGGCTAAAAATATGGCCTCTAGGGTGTCCACAAGGTTTTTCTTAGATTTGACCCTGTGACCTAGTTTTTGACCTCACTTGACCCAATTTCGAACTTGTCCAAGATTTCATCAAGATAATCATTCTGACCAATTTTCAGGTTGATTGGGCTAAAAATATGGCCTCTAGAGTGTCCACAAGGTAAATGTTGACGACGCACGACGCACAACGCACAACGGACGACGGACATCAAGTAACCCCAAAAGCTCACCTTGAGCACTTCGTGCTCAGGTGAGCTAAAAAATAAAGAGTAAATAAAGGCTATTTTTGTCGAGGTTCTTATTTCTTTATTGAACCCAAAGTCATACCAAAGTCATTTTTTTATGTTATATACTGCATTCTGAAAAACTCAAGATGGAAGAAACAAAAGCAGCATTTTTTAACTACACATAAAAGAAGGGAAAATGCAGAACAAAAGCAATTACTTACTTTCAGCTAGCACGGCAACCAGTCAGAGCAAATATAAAGGTTTTGACCGAGAATTACAGGCTATTTTGGCGTTTTAAAGGTTTTCTGGGGAAATCTAAAGGTTTTAAAGGTTTGCTCTGAAATTAAAGGTTTTTAAAGGTTTTAAAGGTTTCACTAGGAGGCCTGGTATTTGTTTTGAAACATATTTAAACTTTCCTGATTAAGAATGGAAAATCAGGTGGCATGGACAAAAATCAGACTGCACATGTGATCTGGCTGATCTTTGTCTATACCTCCTGCCAAAGTAGGAATATTCCTGGTTCAGCATGACCTGGGTTAAAATTTCTTCAGTGTTAGGGTTTTTGTAGACAACATAGTACATGATAGAAAAACTTTCTTTACAAGATGTGTTTATAAAACACTAATGCCCTCAAAATTTCATTTGTTCTTGATGTTTGATAGTGACCTTACCAGACAACCTGCAAACTCATGAATGGAACCCTTATTCCAAATAACAGCATTGTAACTTTAAAGTATTTGTTACAGAATTTTTTGCACATAAAGTTTTCACAAACAGACGGATGGATTTACAAAAAGGTTTTTTTAATTGGGTTTTACACTGCTTTCAACAATCTTTCAGTTATATCGCATTGGCTGGAGTACCTAACAATGGATTCCTGGTATTTCTCACACCATTACTACCATCCCATCCTTTCTTACGAATATCAAATTGAAAAATAGACAGACACAGGTCAAACAAAATGCCCAAATTTATGCTAGGACACAAAAATTCATGAAAGTACCAATAATCTAATGAAGACATCAAAATGGACCCATTAACCCTTTGCTGTTTAATCCCTGATTTTTACGTGCCTGTGATTTTATGATTGAGAAAAATTGTGAAAAAAGAAGAAATTGCTTCTGATAAGCAATTTCTTCTTTTTCCACACTATTTTCTACCCTACTGAATGGTTATTTTTCGATTAACATTCACTTTAAAATATGATTTACAAAACCTTTGAATTTGGACAGGTCTAAAATTTTGTAAAACAGGAAAGGGTTAATTCTTGAGTCAATTTATGAAAACATTAAGACTCTATTTAACCCTTCTCATGCTGTTTATGATGTAAGGCATACTCCTGGGGCCAGTTTTATTAAACATTTTACGATCATTTTAAGCGTAAGTCAAAAATCAAAGTTGCTTCTGGATAAGTATATAAATATGGAATTCTGCCATGCACCATCTCATTGGAATCGTCTCTTTAAGACGATTTCAATGAGATATTGCAAGGCAGAATATAACAATGAATGAAAACGCTAGGTATGGTTTGTGAATTTGACTTGCGATCAATTTTTTCGTAAGAAGTCTAGTAAAACGGGCCCCTGCTGTACACAAAGCTTTGGCAGACAGTATAGAATAAGATCAGCCTGCAAGGCATACAGTCTGATCTTAACCTATACTGTCTGCTTTCTACTCTGTCATTGTGTGGAAAAACAAGAGCATAGCCTACGGGTGCCTACGCTCGGCTGTTGAGTGCTGGATAGTGGGAATAAATCTAAGTCGAAAAACAGGCATGATTTGTTCAAAACTCATCTAGAGTTAACCCCTTGATAGTATAGGTTACTCTTATGATGGTGAACAAGTTTCAAGTAAATGCTTTCAGTAGAACCAGAGATATCACAAAATGTCAAAGTTTTCGCATGACAATGACACAAAGGCTATAGCAATACCTCTGGTTTTCTCAAAAAACAGCCGAGCTTAAAATTAAGAGGCCTAGTTTAAGTTGTGCAAAGGTTGTACAGTTGTACAAACAAGAGGCCCTTGAGGGCCCGAGACCACTCTAGTGACTCTTTGAAAAGCCTATGTCTTGATAGTGCTGTTCAAGATATATCAAGAAAAAAATTCACGAAAATATATCAATAAATGAAGGAGGGGTTGTGTTAACAAGTAAATTCACTTAAAGGCTTCTTTTCCCATGACATTGTATAATTGCACCAAATGGCAAAATCTTTTCCATAATCACATAATAAATATTTTCTTAAAGTTTCCTGACTATCCACACAGAAATGAAGGAGAGGTTGTCTAAACAATGAATATGACATAAAGCCCCTTTTTCTATGACAAAGCATTATATCACCAAGTCTCTATGAAATACATATTGCTACTTGACAATAGACTTTAGAATTTTAAAGAGGATTATATAATGAAATTGTCATTTGGCCCCTTTTCCTGTGACGCTTGACGGATTGGACCCATTTCATTCTGAGTAAGTTTGAAGACAATTAGATGAAAGCTGTGGACTTGAGAGCGTAAAGGAGGATTTTCTATTTAAAATTTAATTAGGCTCCTATTCCAATGACACTTGGCGGATCTGACTTATTTTCAAAAGGAACCATCCTTGTTTGTGATGGTCCAATCATTCTGACCAAGTTTAAAGACAATCAGATAAAAACTGTGTACTTTAGAGCGTTAAAGAGGATTTTCTAATTAAAATTTCATTTGACCCCATTTGGACAGACAGACAAACAGCAAGACCCATGGAGGCTGAACTAACAACCAGTATTGCTATAGCTCTTCTGACCATGGGTCAGTAGAGATAAAGATGGCATTCTTTTGTAACTAAATTTAAATAATATCTACGCATCCATTAAAAATCATGATCTCAATGTTAAAACAGCCATTCCAAAGCTTTCAATCGAACAGTTCCAAGTAACTTCACTTTATAGGCGTGGCCTTCACTTTTTTCTCAATACCTAATACAGGACTGTAGAATTCCTGTGTAGGTTAGAGAAAGGCCTTTCTGTCTGTTAAAGAAATTTTTATGTCTTAACCCTTTGCTGTTCTATCCTTGCTTTTTATGTGCTTGTAATTTAATGATTGAGAAAACATTGTGAAAATAGAAGAAATTGCTTCTAACAAGCAATTTCTTCTTTTTCCACACTATTTTCTACACTACTGAATGGTTATTTTTCAAATTAAATCCACTTTAAATTTTCGTCTGCAAAACCTTTGAATTTGGACAGGTCCAAAATTTTGCAAAACAGGAGTGTTAAACAGAATGAGAAGGGTCCAACATCACAAGGTAGATGAAATAGATACTAACAAATTCTTCTTAAACAATCTATTTTAGGCACATCAAAAGGCTGAAATCAAAGTGAATTGTCATGATTTATTTCATTGTGTATTTACAAGTACTATGCTTTTAAGGCTATTCATGTCAACCCTTGTCATGCTGAACCCGGAATATTTCTGCTTTTGCAGGAGCTATAGACAAACATCAGCCTTCACATATGTGCAGTCTGGTGTTCGTCTACACCACCTGTTTCTTACTTTCAAACCAGAATTGTCAATAGATTTAGTTTTTCAAACAAGAGGACCATGATGGTCCTATATCGCTCACCTTCGTATCTTTGTCTCATTTAATAAGCAAATTTCAAGCAAAGGTCATATTTTTTTTTTCTGTGATATGGCATTGATCCTTCCCATTTTCAAAAGGGTTCATCATTGTGACCTGACAAACATTCTGACCAAGTTCCATGAAGATTGGACCATATTTGTAGCCTCTAGAGTGAAAACAAGAAATTTGTCATTAAGGCCCCTTTTCCAGTGACATAGCACAGATCCTTCCCATTTTCAATAGGGTTCATCCTTTTGACCTGACAAACATTCTGACCAAGTTTCATGAAGATTGGACAGTATTTGTGGCCTCCAGAGAGTAAACAAGAAAATTGTCATTAAGGCCCCTTTTCCTGTGATATGGCATGGATCCTTTCCATTTTTACAAGGGATCGTCCTTGTGACCTGACAAACTTTCTGTCCAAGTTTCATGAAGATTGAGCCATATTTGTGGCCGCTAGAATGAAAACAAGAAAATTGTCATTAAGGCCCCTTGTCCCGTGATATGGCATGGATCCTTCCCATTTTCATAAAGGTTCATCCTTTTGACCTGACAAAGATTCTGACCAAGTTCCATGAAGATTGGACAATATTTGTGGCCTCTAGAGAGTAAACAAAAAAAATTGTCATTACGGCCCCTTTTCCTGTGATATGGAACGGATCCTTCCCTTTTTTGACAGGGTTTATCCTTGTGACCTGACAATCATTCTGACCAAGTTACATGAAGATTGGACCATATTTGTAGCCTCTACAGTGTAAACAAGAAAATTGTCATTAAGGCCCCTTTTCCCGTGATATGGAATGGATCCTTCCCATTTTCAATAGGGATCATCCTTGTGACAATCATTCTGACCAAGTTTCATGAAGATTGGACCATATTTGTGGCCTCTAGAGTGTAAACAAGAAAATTGTCTTTAAGGCCCCTTTTCCCGTGATATGGCATGGATCCTTTCCATTTTCGATAGGGTTCATCCTTGTGATCTGACCAACATTCTGACCAAGTTTCATGAAGATTGGATCATATTTGTGGCCTCTAGAGTGTAAACACTTAAATTGTTGACGGAGGACGACGGACGACAGACGAGGGACGACGGACATTCAACGATCACAAAAGCTCACCTTGAGCACGATGTGCTCAGGTGAGCTAATAAAAAATGACCTACAGTTGGTTCTTTCAGCGCCTTTGTCCTTTGATTTTTATGCAAATTTTAGCCAAAATTTATTCAGCATGACAAAGGTTTAAAAAAAAATAGAAAATGAAAGACATAATGCTGCACAAATTTGAATATATTGCACATAATTGTAAAAAGTTACAAATTAGAATAAAGAACAAGATGTATATGAAACAATAAAATTGCAACAAATGGAAATATTTGACTGGTGTAAATTGATGGTACATGTATAAATTTTGTAACTTGTAAGGAAGTAAGCCCTGAGTGATCTTAAGAGCCATCTGATCATCTGAAGAATTTTTCTTTCAATTTATAAGTATTTCTTTAATGATTAAATATCAATGCTAATGATCATCCAAGAATCATTCTGGTGAAATTTTAACGAAATTCATCCAACAGATTCTGAGAAGATTTCTCATAAAGTATACGCAAAGATGGCCAAATCATTGACAGACACTACAGTCAAACCTGTATTAGGCAAGCGCCAAAGGAAACTTCGAAAAAAAACAAACTATTTTTATTCTTTAACAATGTAAAAAATAAATTGTAGGGAAAGGTGTGGGAAAAGAAGAAATTGCTTGTGCCAACAATTTCTTCTTTTTCCACAATGTGTTCATTAGGGTAATGAAAACAATTTGTATTTTTGAAACATAAATTCTCCAGGACGGAAAATTATGCATAACTTTGACTTGACCTTGTCCCATGATTTTGAACTTGGTGTGTCCAGATGCCTTTATTCAAGACCTACTAAAATCATGCCAAATATGAGCAATACATCTTAAAAGACTTCAAGAAATTGGTAAAGTGTTTTGGCTAAGTTTTGGGCAGACAGACAGACATAACTGATGGAAAATGGTAAAACAATATGCGCCCAATCATAATGATGTGAGGCCATAAAAAGTAAACAAAAAAAGGCAGCTTTGTTTTTAAATAAGACAGACTGGAAATAATGTGGCTTTTAACTGCAAGGCCTGAATGACCTGAAACATGGTAGTTTATACCGGTCCTCCTTCAACTCAATAGGTCATGGGTCTGGGGACTGGTGTAAATACCAATCTCTGTAAATTGTTGGATGCCCTTCTTTCTAAAGTGTAAATCAGTCTAAAACTATCTTGTCTGCTAATGGATTTATCAGTCTGTGTCTATCTAAGGCATCTCAAGGCTTTAGAAAACTTCAGTGTCATCATTATGGACAATTTGAATTCATCCCGTAACATGGTGTAGAAGAATTCTGGTGCATTCTTCTGAATCTTTTGCATTTCCAGAAGTAACCCTCCATCAATCTGCTTCATACTGAAATATATGTAACTGGTCAGACAAAAAGGGATAATACAGGTAGTGCATAAAGTGTCAACACTATCAAGGCTACTCATACCAAGGCGCACTAGAGTTCTTTTTTCTGAATTTAGAATAATTTACAGAAGCATCCGTGGCGTAGTTGCACGTAAAAACTTAACCAAGATTTCGCAGTCCAAGAGGTTAAAATTCCAATATTCAATATAAGAGTAATAAATCTTTGTCTGGAGGGTGATTTTATGATCACAGAAGCATGTGCAATGTATCCATGCCAAAGCTTAAGTAGAAACAGGAATATAACAGATATACATCAGTTGCGCAGAAACACTAAACCAAGATTTCTAAGGCCCAAAATGGTTAAAATTCCACTAAATTCAATATCAGAGTAATGAATCTTTGTCTAGAGGCTGATATCATGGAAACAGAAGTATGTGCAAAGTTTAAAAGCAACAGCTTTAGTATAAACAGAGCTTTGACACAGTTGCATGTAAAACCTTAACCAAAGCATTATGCCAACACCAAGGCCCACGTCTGCATGACTGGAATAACTCCCCCATTCTAAAAATATTTGTTCTAAAAAGCAATATCATCTTGGGACCCGATCCATCAGACATCTTATTTGCTCAAAGTGCATCCAATGTTGTCCCCCTTGATAGCATAGGTTGCTCTTTTTAAATGTGTGCCAGGCTTCAAGTGAATGCCTTCATTAGCACAAGAGATATCACAAAATTTCAAAGATTTCTTATGAAAATGACAACGACAAACATGACAATAACCTATAACAATACCTCAGGTTTTCTATGAAAACAGTCAAGCTAATTATATAAAAGAAAATTGTGAAAACAGTTACCTTTCATTGATATCTTCAAGCCCTACAGATGTCAACCAGTCTTGAATGTTTGAAGTGTCCCAGTTTCTGACCTCTGGCATTCCTGAAAAATGTGACAGTGGAACTGCTTCTCTAGATATCATCCTTTTGGGTATCACTGAAACAACAAGGTTTTCTTCATTGCTTTTAGTGGACCATAGAGAAATAATATTAGATTATCACTCGATAATCTCACCAACCCTCCTTCTACTTATACCCTGCTTTTGTTCATTTCACCCTATCTGATGTTATCTAAGGGGAGCCCAATAATTGACATCATCATGCATGTTGCATAGCAATCACATGCAAAATGCTACTCGTTAAAATATAGGTTTTGTTGTTCAATCAAAGAAATATAAATCAATCTTACACTAGAACAAATGATTATCCTCTATTCAATTTGTAATTTTTGCCATATAATACATGGGTCAGGGTGTAACCAGATAATGAATTTTCCGGCATACAGAAGGCCACTCAGGTGGTGTCTCAAATAATATACATGATCGTTAACGGGGATAACCTGCCTAAATGACAATAAAATTGAAAAAAATTGAAGTCCCATTCCAAAAGAATGCAACATTTCTTGCTTTTGTAACATTTTCTCATAATTTTTTTATGCACAGATGGTTGTGAAGTGGGAAAACATTGAGAAAACAAGAGAAACAGTTTTGATTCATTGGTATTTAAAAAACAAGAGAAACAGTTTTGATTCATTGGTATTTAAAGACTAGGAGACTTATGAAAATTCAACATTAAAAGTATTAAGCTAACATTAAGGAACATATTATTAAACATTCATGGAAATCTGTCAGTATTTGTATAGGTTGTGACAAGAAAAACTGCATCACAAAGGCCCCTTTTTCCATGAGACAGCATCATATCACCCAAACATAAAGAAATCTGAAAGGCCATGTCCCAAGGATCATTCTTTTGAAGTTCGGTTGAATTCTGACCAGCACTTCAGAGATGATTCTTTTTATGTTTCACCATACAGAACCATTTTTTTGGTGACTCAACAGCCCTTACTAATCCCATTTCATAAGCCACAAAGGTTTAAAAAAAGTTTAAAAAAGAAATCTGACAGAGCATGTCCCAAGAATAATTTCTTTGAAGTTCGGTTGAATTCTGACCAGTAATTTTAGGGCAGAAGATTTTTTTTGTTACATGGTACCATTTTTCAATGTCTTGCAGGCTGTTGAGCCAGTTCTGTAAGCCCAGTCAGATTTTAGGAAAGAAATTTATAAGAGCCTGTCTTAAGAATTATGTGCTGAATTCCACCATACAATAAAACCTGTATTGAAATTATATAGGCAGTTTAATTTCAGCTGTGAGAAATCATCATGACTTCACAAAGCATCGTCATGATTATTTCTCTCAGCAGAGACCAGATAACTCCTTATATCCAAGTTAGGCATACAAAATTTGATAGATAGATCAAAGATCATAGATCCAATGTCAAGCAAAGGCTCATATAATGAGGCTATTACCTGTATCAGGTACATCGTTTGTAGGGCTGATACGACCTCTGTCCCTCAGTTCCTTGATGAGTTTAGGGAGCTGGTTCTCCAGTATTTCTTCAGTGTACATATCAAAGTACAGCCTGGTTCCTACTAATATTCCCAGCCAGCCATCTGGGCTGTATTCGTTTTGTAAACGTAGAGGAACAAAATCTTTACGTAGTCGATAAACATACTCAGCCTCTACAAGGATACAACAATTAAATAATGTTCATGAATAACTTCCGTTTAAAGCCACTGAATAATTTTTTTCCCACAAGTCATTTTTTATTTTCTAAAACAAACAGCCATCAGAGATATCCCTTGCTTACAAGGTGTAGGGTAACACTTTAACCCTTTTCTTGTATTTCTAAATTTTAGACTGGTCTAAAGTGAAAAAACTTACAGAAAACCATTGAAAGTGACCTAGACCTTTGAACGACTGATCACAAAACAGGCTCACCTTCAATTCGAGATTAAACGTCCATGCCAATTTTGATTACCTAAGCTCAATTTTGTGTCAAGTTTTCATTAGGACAAGGATTTACCTATACAAACTTCAAGGGTCTTTCAGTGAATTTGACCTTTGATGTAATGATCTTAATAAGAGCTGCTTGAGCAGCTGATTTGCTCCACAGGCCTGAATCTACTGATATGATTAGATGAGAATTTAAGTGTTTTTAGGAGTGTTTCCATTTTTCTACAAGAATGATAAGTCACATGCTGAAATATTTTTGCAAAGAAAAATTCATGATCAATCAAAAATAAATAGAAAATTTTCCTCTGCCTGTTAAATACATGTTTTCATCCAAAAATAATTTTGTGCATTTAGTGATAAAAGGTTGCCGAAGGAACATTCCAGTAAAATTTGGTTGATATCCATCTGTAGGGTTCTGAGAAAATGATTATTAAAGTTTCCACTATATAACAAAAATAGAGAAATTACCTCTGCTTATAAAAGACATTTTTTTCATCGAATCACAATATTAATTGTAGACTGATTAAGGGTCACTTAAGGAACATTCTAGTGCAATTTGGTTGATATCAATTAATTAGCTTTTGAGAAAATGATTTTCAAAGATTTCACTTTATAACATATAGAGATGATTTTGAAAGAAAAAGTTTATGACCAGACACACTGACGCACGACGGACACACACCATGACAAAAGTCCTAGTGGCCTATGAAAGTGTGTACCATATTTCTTTAATCAATTCTGTCACAAGGTGTAGTCTAGAGGCTGACCAAACAACAAACCTTCCAACCGACTGAGGGATCACTGGCCCTCCTCATATCACCCCCCTTAAACATTTAAACCTTAATTATCTGAAAAATGGATAATAGTAATGGACCTGTAACCAAGAGGAAATTGTTGAGTTGTGACCTAGATGTCGTAGCTGTAGTTACTAAAGGGCTGGGTACGTTTAGGGCCAATTTTGGCCCAACACAAAATTATTTAAAATTTTGGGTGATTGTATAAAAATCTTTGCAAGAGATCTCAGTGAAAATTTTATGTGAATAGGATGCTTATAGCGAAAGTTATACCTTCCTAAAGACAACAACCCTCTGACAGTTATTTTGATAAAATGACGTCAATGACGTACAAACGTCACGTTCTCATATGGTAACGTTTCTCCTCGTATTATTAGAGTACTTTATACAATTCCCGAAAATAGTTTCAACCACCAAATACGCTTATTAATTCTGATAATCGCTCAGGCGTTTATTAAAATAGTCATGATCGACAAAGATGTAAACGTTATATTGACACTACTCAGACCACGGAAGTTGTTCACTCTCAACATTTTTCATTAAAATGAGCGTTGTGCTACTTTACAAAACCTCGCTTCGTGTAAATTCTAGGCTATGTGTATATTCTCTACCATTAATCGATTTCTGTAATTAATTGAGTGTTAATTGATCATTAAAACAGCTAAACAATTCCCTTTCTGGTACGATGACCGAAAAAAAACCCTTTTGATTTCGGCTAGTAATAGCGCCGACGATCTTGCTGTATTATTTAGACTCTAAGATTTATGCAATATAGCGAAAAACCCTATGCCAGGCGATCATCTTTTAATGTCAAAAATTTTGTATATACAGTTTTATTCTTTTCAGACTGAACACAGGCATGGGTGAGGAAAATTGAAATTACTTGATAAATAAAAGTATAAGATAAATGATTTTCGAGTCTTAGAATATTGCTTTATTCTTTGTTTTCACAGATTATAAAATCATGCATGTTGCTGTTATGACTTGAAAAGATCGTAACCATATCTGATTCAAGCTGTCGAAGGCATTTATTTTATTTCAAACTTAGTATTTTAATTGGTACCGATTGATTACTTCTCGTATGTTTAAAAACGAACTGACAAGAGATAAATTAAGCCATAATAAGAAAGTGTGCGCAATTGTAATCGCCTACCCGCTGCAAAAGTTATATCAACAGTCCCGTTTTCCTCGATTTTGAAATCTGTATCGTAGCCACAAGAAACGACTTAATCATGAATTTATCCTAATAATGTAAATGGACAAGCACAAGGCGCGTGCAAGCTTTTAAAACTCTGCCAAAGATAGCCAACGGCGTCTTTGATCACATGTTCACACTCTACGTGAAATAAACTGTTCCGGATCCTTTGACTCAATACGAGACTAAAATGCCTCATTGCTCAAATAGCTACTTGGATTATATTTCGAATCATTGAAACAAATAAGAATTGAAATATTGGTTAATTCTTTCTATTCGGTTGTTTCTTAAAAGTATCAGTACTGATAAAAATATCATGTGTCCTACTAAAGATTTTATTTATTTTCGTCAGTGGAAAATGAAATCGTCGTAACTAGAAATGGCCTACAGTAAATATCAATCCCGCGTTTTTTTGGTTTTTTTGTGTGTGTGTTTTTTTTTTCAAGAAAATATTTATGAAAATATTTTAGATACAGTTTTAGAGATAAACAAAGTAGAAAATTTATTACAATCTGTGTAAATTATACAGTCACTACAATCGCTAACTGGTAAGGTAGATCTCAAGAGTCGATGCATTTTTCGATCTTCAGTGAATCTGATAAATGAAGCCAATCGCCGTAACTTAAGTATTTGTGTGGTGTTGCAGGAATAATATACTTTGGGTTGAAAGATAGGGAAAATTCAGAGATTGTGAAGCAATTTCTCTGAAATCGGGGGATATGCGACTTTTAGAGAAATCATTTTCCCGAAAATTTGTGTTTTTTTGCAGTGTTTTTGGAATGGACGTGTACTTGCTTGATTGATTGAATGGAGTTTAATGCCGCTTTCAGTATTTTTTCTGTTATATCACGGCGGCTGTAGCACCTAACAATGGTTTCCTGGTATTTCTCTCACCAGTACAACGATCACATCCTTTCCTAGCCTCCAGCTGCCATCTTACATAAGTATACGATTATCAACCCATTGGTGAGAGACAAATATTCGGAAAGAATGAGTGCAGCCGTCTGGGATCGAACCCGGGACATCTAGATAGACAGTCCGATGTGCTACCAACTGCGCTATGACGGTGTGTACTTGAATATGTGCGATCATAAGAATAATTCCCGTCTGAAAGTTTGGCTGCATAACATCTGTTACTGCATGCACATGTATATAAAAATAAATTAACATATACGCCACCATTCATATTGAAATGAATGACAACTTGTATTTCTTGCACGTAGATTACCCAGTGAAGAGTATTTCATGCGTCTTTTTTTTAAATTAAAATTGTGACTATCGCTTATCTTTCATTATCCTGAAGGCAACAACCAACCAGGCAATTCGAAACAAAATAATCAAGCAAATAAAAAGGTTCAAATCATTGATGGTTTAATTAATTGAAATAAAATGAGCAGGAAATGTTTGTGTTCAACAGTTATCTCATTGAAAATGAGTTTTGTTAATTGGCCATTTGATATCTTTTTACAGCAGCAAATCCATGTATTTAATGGGCAAAGCAATATACTTACGCCCTCATTTCATTGAAGGGGGTAATAAAGACAAATTATCATATAAGATAAACATTGATCTTACCTGTTCTACAATTTGGACTTTCCTTGTATTTCTGTGACATACAGACTAGAACCACAGCAGCTTTCTCGACAGCAAGGGCCATGGCTTCCAGTGTAGAACCAGCTGAAAAACAAAATGAGCCTGTGAGTGACATTTCCATCAATTTGACATCTCCATGAGGTGCAAACATTTAGCAGCCTTGACAATTACATAGTACAACTAGCAAATTGCTTATTGTTTTCATTGATAAATAAAACCAATTTTCAAGCCAATCAGAACCTTTGACTCTAGATCAATAGCCACAAATCAAATTAAATCTTAATATATTCAGTCTTCATATTCAAATCCAGAACTTAACCCTTGTCATGCTGAACCCGGAATATTCCTGCTTTGGCAGGAGCTATAGACTAACATCAGCCTGCACATATGTGCAGTCTGATGTTAGTCTACACCACCCGTTTCTCACTTTCAAACCAGAATTGTCAATGGATTTAGTTTTTCAAATAAAATTGACCTACAGTTTGTACTTTCAGTGCTTTTTTTCCCATTGATTTTGGTGAAAATTTTTAGCCAAAATTTATTCAGCATGACAAGGGTTAAGACTCGTCATCATAAAATATTCGGTCTAGCCTGTTGTTGATGAATTTAGATTTCTTACTACAAGGGCATAACTACCATTACACAAGTGCATGATGGAATTGAATCATCTTTCAAAAAATGTTTTGATGAATTTAGATTTCTTACAATACTACAAGGGCGTGACAACCATTACATTAGTGCATAATGGAAATTAATCATCTTTCAAAAAATGTTGTTGATGAATGATCATTATTCAAGCTGTAGTAACGATGTTTTGTTTAAGATGTTTTGATTATTCACAAATCCTAGAATCATAGAAAAGGGGAGCGGACAGGGGGCTTTCATCCTTTGTTACAGTCCACATATTGCCTTTATCCTAAATATATTCTATGTTCTTCTGAGTGGGTATAAATTTCAAAATCCTAGTTACGCCTATGCTATACCCCTCCTTTTTGAGGATTTTCTCCAGCTGTCCCTGGACAAATCAAAGATGGTATTCTACCCATAGGAGTAACTAGGATTTTGAAATTCATACATACACAGAAGGGGACCAACATATAATATATAGGACAAGAGCCGTCAGAGACGGATTATGCTCCCTGAATAAGGCATTGTCACAAAAACAAAAGCCATGTTGGACATGGACATCCCCCGCGAAGAAAGCTTGATAGTAAACTGAAGCCTAATAGATGAAAGATTCTTTTGTACTGTCAAAGATTTGCCTCCTATAAAATCTAAGTAATAAAAATAACAAAGGGCAATAACTCAAAAATTATGCTAGCAAGAGTTGTAGTTCAGGTGTATTGCACCTCTCCTCCATGAGATCTATCCACCCATAAAGATTCAAGTTGACAGCTACTATACTTTAGGAGATATGCTCCAGACAAAATCTAAGTATTAAAAATGACAAAGGACAATAACTCCAAAACTATGCAAGCAAGAGTTGTAGTTCTTGTGCATAGCACTTCTCCTCCATGAGATCTATCCACCCATAAAGTTTCAAGTTGATAGCTGTTATACTTTAGGAGATATGCTCAATACATAACCTAAGTATCAAAAATAACAAAGGGCAATAACTCCAAAATTATGCAAGCAAGAGTTGTAGTTCTTGTGCACTGCAATTTTCCCCCATAAGATCTATCCACCCATAAAGTTTCAAGTTGATAGCTATTATACTTCGGGAGATATGCTCTGTGGTCAGATTGCAAGGACTCAAATAAGGTGTAATCTTACACAGCAAACATAAAGGTAACAAACATTAAACCTCCTTTTTGCATGACATATTTTTAGACACAAATTTCAAATAGTTTAAGGTAAAGGGCATCTGATTTGCTACTGAAATGTGAAATTTCATCCAATTCTGAGCATAAGACTAGGAGAAATGAAAGAATAAACTGTATTTTACGTGCTAGCGTAAAGGTAACAAACATTTAGCCCCCTTTTTCCATTATATATTTCTTTTTACGTTAATTTCAAATTGTTTATAGTAAAGGGCATCTGATTTGCTACTCAAATATGAAATTTCACTAAATTCTGACAGTTAGACTAGGAGAAATTTGGGAAAAACTGTTTTTTACCCTAAGTCCCCTTTTCCCGTGACGAGGCCTCAAATCCAAAAACCGTCATAGATGCATCAACACTATATCATAGGAAGTTCACATGGTAAGTTTCATTTGATTTGGCTCAAGGTTTTTTTTAGAAATAGCTGGGGACGGACGGACGGACGGACGGACGGAATATCTATTTTACATGCTAATGTAAAGGTAACAAACATTTAGGCCCCTTTTTCCATGATAATTTTTTTTTTACGTCAATTTCAAATTGTTTATAGTAAAGGGCATCTGATTTGCTACTCAAATATGAAATTTCACTAAATTCTGACAGTTAGACTAGGAGAAATTTGGGAAAAACTGATTTTACCCTAAGTCCCCTTTTCCCGTGACGAGGCCTCAAATCCAAAAACCATCACAGGTGCATCATCACTATATCATAGGGAGTTCATATGGTAAGTTTCATTTGATTTGGCCCAAGGGTTATGGAGAAATTGGTGGGGACGGACGGACGGAATTACGGACGGACAGATGGACAGACGAAGCGGCGGCGTTCATATGGTAAGTTTCATTTGATTTGGCCCAAGGGTTATGGAGAAATAGGTGGGGACGGACGGACAGACGGACAGACAGACGAAGCGGCCGATATATGCTCTCCCTTCGGGGAGCATAATAAAGGCCATATGTGGACTGTGAGAAAGATGGATAGCCTCACTCCCCTCCCCTTTTCAATGATTTGAGTGTTTGTGAATAATGAAAACATCGTAACTACAACTGGAATAAGCTGTAGTTTTGATCATTAAATTTTAACGATATTTTTGAAAGAGGATTTATTTCTTATACGCTCTTGCGTAATGTGCATAATGGTAGGTACACCCTTGCTACCTGTCCGGGTACAAAATGAACTTGTCCGCAAAACGGTGAACAGATAATTTTTGAAATTTTTAATATGAAAGTTCAAGGATTTCAACAAACAATATTTTTGATACTATCAGATTAATAAGATGAAATTCAGTAAACTCATTCATCAAAAAGACAAAGTAATTCCATTTATCAGAACAAAACCTATTTTGTAGAATCATTCAGAAACTAGAATCTAGCTAGAATCATACTCATGTGTTCTACGTCCATCCACACTTTGTACCCAGCATGCCTCAGTCTGTCCTTGACCTTGATCATGATTGGCTGTGAGTCCCACTGATAACTGATCATTATATGTGGCTGGTTAGGATCTTTCTCTGAAATTTTATAACATCGGCTCAGCCAAAAAATAAAGTTGACGGTGCTTATAATATAGACAGTTACAACTCATTGGTGCCAAGCCATTGAACTGAAGTCTCCATTCAAATCTAGTCTGTCAGCTTCATGGCATCATAAAAAAAAAAATGAATACTGGTAGGGAAAAAGACTAACTTTTAAAGTTAGGGGCCCAGACTACTAATATGCAATATTTAGCAAGAGGAAAATAGGCATTTTCTCAAAAATTCAAGGGACTCTGTCCTAATTTTTTTAGGGTCCATGGGAAATCCATCCCTTCAAAAAAATTTCATTATAATGATAAAGGATTCCTTTGGTTCTAAGATGCATTTAACTGTGCAAAAATGTTAATTATGTGAGAAAAAGAATTTGTTTATAGACTATCTTTGTAATGTGCCTTGAGCTCATTAAATAACATTCTAGACTTTGTTAAGATGTGTTTGTATAAAAGAAAGGCTAATGATAGATCCTAAATAAATTCATTCACAAACTTAAATGTTAAGCGACATTTTTAGAACCTTCTTTCAGACTTCACGAAATAACCAAATTTTTTACAGGACAGTGGGTCTGGTAAACTTTAGTTTTTTAAATTGCTTCAAAAGATTCAGAAGATACAAAATAACCATGACATCATAATATTGCCTAGTTATCACATGCCAGATAAAATGCTTTCAGAGAATTTTCCTTAAAATTTTCATATTTTTTTCTCAATAATGCATGAAAGAACTGAAATTATCATTGGTTTCATGTGTAACATTGATTAAACTTTCGTTTCCTTCCAATTGTGAAAAAAAGAGCTTGAGTTGTTCATTTAATGAATGATAAATTGATTTTACACCAAAACAAATGATAATCCTCTATTTCGTTAGTGCTTTCTAGCCATGGAGCAAAGTCAGTAATTATAAATACCATATTTTTCCTAATAAACACTCCCTGAAGCTATACCATGTATACATAATATAGTCCCGGAGCTTTTAGTAAGCATGCATTTTCTGATTTAAAACTAGAGGCGCTTGAGCGCCTGATTCGCTCCACAGGCCTGAATATCCAAATAATGACTATTAGAGGATGATAAAGCTGTTTAAATGAGAATTGAAGTGAATGAATGAGTGAATGTTTATTTCAAGTAAATAAGGGTCATAAAAATTATGCTGAAATATTTCTGCATAAAAAACTCATGATCAGTGAATAACAAAATTGACCTCTACCTGTTACACAAATATTTTTCATTTAATCACAATAATTTTGTGCAGTCTGATAATGGGTCACCCAAGGATAATTCTAGTGATATTTTGTTAAAATCTAAATACAAGAATTTCAAAACTAACAGAATGTTACTGCACAATATACTGGTGTTGGTCTGCAAAATTTTGATTGTAGATCTTTCCACTTTTAATTAAACACTACTAAAAGATGTTACTTCACAATTGTTTGTCATCAAAACAAAATTCTAACTAATGATAGTAAGAAGTAAAATATTCAATCCAATATATTTATTTTATTCTGCCCAATGCCTTAGAGTGCAGTAAACTCAACTCTTTCTACCCCACTCTGAATGTCAGGAGGTCAGAACATCATTTTACACTCTGTGCAGATTCACCCTTCGTTCAACTAAACTCACCAATTCTGAGTGGGTATTCTCCGGCTACTTATTTCAACTAATGTTTCTATACATTTGAATTTCAACAAAAGGTTTTGTTCCTTCTAATCTATAATCATTACACCTATTAAATTTAACAAGTATAGAAAAATTCATCATTGAGAAGATACCAAAAGGGTAATCAATTATTCACTTTATATGTTATAATACCCTCTACCAATAAAAAAAATATGCTGTTCATCTAATCAAATATTTTTTTGCAGACTGATACAACTTCACAGAAATAAAATTTCCATGATATCTAATCCATCTGTTTAACCTTTCAGGATAGTTTGTTTTACCCTATATATGAAGAAATGACCTCTGCCCATAAAAGACATATTTTTGATCTGATCACAATATTTTTTGCTATACTGATAAAGGGTCACTCAAGTATCATTCATGTAAAATTTGGTTGATATCTATCAATTAGGTTCTGAGAAAATGATTTTCAAAGTTTTCACTATACAACATATAGAGAAATGACCTCCGCCCATAAAATACACATTTTTCATCCGATCACAATATTTTTTGCTGTACTGATAAAGGGTCACTCAAGTATCATTCATGTAAAATTTGGTTGATATCTATCAATTAGATTCTGAGAAAATGATTTTCAAAGTTTTCACTATATAACATATAGAGAAATGACCTCCGTCCATAAAATACATATTTTTCATCTGATCACAATGATTTTTTGTAGGCTGAGAGAGGGCCCCTCAAGGATAATTCATGTGAAGTTTGGTAAATATCCATCGACTAGTTTCTGAGAAAAGCCACCTATTACTATATATGGAAATTAGCCACGCCCACTACAGCCATGATTTTCAACCGATTAAAAATCTTTGAAGGAATCTGATAGAGGGTCACCCAAGGAACATTCCTGTGAAATTTGATTGGAATCCATCCAGTACTTTATGAGGAGAAGATTTTTAAAGTAAAAGTTTACGGACGGACGGACGGACGCACGGACGCACACACGGACGCACGGACACCTCGCCATGACAATAGCCCGCTGGCCTTTCGGCCAGTGGAGCTAAAAATCATTAAACTTACGTCTTATAGGCCTTCTCCCTTTAATTTGAGGTAAATTTCCTCTAAATAATCATATAAATAATTGCTTAGAGGAAATTGATCTCAAATTAGAGAAAAAGTTTCAAAAAGTTCCTAAAATAAAGGCACTTAAAGTTGGTTTTCTTCTTAAAGTAAAAACTGTAGGGGTGCTACAATTAGGGAGGGCACTATTATAAGAGGAAATATGGTAGGTGAGATAGAAGCTGATGGCTAGAAAATGTTGTGGTAGTACTGGTGCGAGAAATGCCAGGAATCCATTGTCAGGTGCTCCAGAAGCTTCAATATAAAGAATCGTTAAAAGAGGTGCCAAAACTAATTCAAACAAACAAATTAAGTAATTTCTAGTAGATAACCAAGGTATCCTCCTGAATAATCAATATATAATTTTAACAAAAGATCAGTAAAAATTTCAAATTACCATAAGATTCAATCCTACATTTGTTCATTTAACATGACTGGATGTTGTCTTAGCAGGCCCATATACATTGTACATGGGTAAATTTAAACAGAATTTTATCTGGGTTAAACCTGTCAATGCAAAGTTTGCATGATAAAATTAGTATGTTTGGTCTATTTTTAGATTGCTGTGTACTATTTCTTGTAATATTAAATTTATTGTGTATTGAAGTTTTCCAGCGCTTTAAGTTTAACATGTGTGAATCTTATTTAACCTCTAAAAAGGACCGACTTAGCTTGATAAAATGGGATATTTTTAATTGTTGGTGAGTGGATAATAAGCCAGGGAAGTATCCACATCTTTAAATAAACTTGAATGTTTGGTTTTGTGTAATTTAAAATTACAAGGGAATAGAGATACAATTGAAGAAATATTTTAAGCTTGGAAGCTGATTTTTAGAGAAAAAAAAGTGAACATTTTTGGTTGATGTGTTTTGATATATCGTGTTGGAATGTACCACATGGCAAAGAATTAAAAAATTGGATTGTTTAGGGGGAAAAAATATTCTCAAGTGTAAATTAAAACAGAAGATGAACAGATTTGTCATCCGGGGGGGCTTAGAATAATAAAATCTATCTCAGATTCTTCAAATAGGACTATGCCCATTTTTATCACCCAAGATCTATGAGGAATGGAAACATGGGGATGTAAAATTCGACTCAGCTGACCAGCAAAGGACCCTGATTTATGTGAAAATGAAATTTGTTGAAATTGTTGGGAGTATTCCGATATAATTATATTTTACCTGATACATGGTGTCAAGGACATCAAAGACAAATTCCACCATGCCTTGACTGATGTCTCATTATTGTTTAATCAGAGCTCTAACACAAATAAACTCACTATTGTTTGCTAGTAGATGCTTAAAACTAATGAGCAACAACATTTCAAAGTCAAATCCGAATCATCAGAGGGTAAGTTCATTTGTTAAAGTTTGTTTGAATTTTTTCAACAATATGCCGCCATTAAAAAACTTGACTCACTTTTGGCATGGGGCTGTACATGCAAGAGAGGGTAAAGCCAGTCTAAAATCTTTATTTCACAATAAAACCCTATGTTGTGGGTACTCATTTACATCGTCTTGACAATACGATTCAAATGAGTACCCAAAACATAGGATTTGTGCAAGTTAAGTGAAACTGATCTTATATGAAATCCAAAATACCCCACTCTATCCTTAGTTCTGACATGAAACAGAAAGAGAATTTATCCAAAAATATACACTCAGAAAGCTGGCAGCAGATGATGAAGACAAATCCAATGAGTACCCACACCATAGGATATGTGCAAGTGAAGTTAAAATAATCTTATTTGAAATCCTCTGTAGCCTTTCCAAAATACGCCGTCTATCTGTAGATCTCACATGAAATTTGACACATAGAAAGAGAAATTATACAAAAATATACACCCACCGGTGGAGGATGAAGCTGTCTTGCTGATGGCACTCTTTGATGTATTCTCCAGTTCCCAGAATGTTCCTCGAGCAGCATGACAAATTTCTTCATCATTACATTGCCGTAACTCATACAGCTCTGAAATGGTTTACAGATATATGGTATCAGATTTGAGTACTGTCACAACAAATGACAAACTACGTTAACAGATATATGGTATCAGATTTGAGTACTGTCACAACAAATGACAAACTACATTTACAATGTTTTTACATGAATTTTTACAATATTAGGCACTTTTTTCCAAGATAATGAACATGCTTACAAATCCAAGGCTTTTTCAATGTTCTTTTGAAAATGCCCCTAGCAATAATTTGGGAAAACCAACAAATTTGCAGTATTGGGATTTTTTCTTGTATTTATAACTGTTTGGATTATTTCTCGCTAATAATATATCGTCGGCTACGTTCTATAAGGACGAACCCGGGAAAAGCCTACTTTTCAGGAGAAGGAAAAAACTTAATATCTTTTTACCTTTAAACACTATTACAACCATTTTGGTCGAAAACATTTTAAATCGAATCACTATATATATTATCTGCCATCATAAATATTAAATTTTGTCTCAATAATGAGTTATTTAAGAAAAACAACAAAAAAATCGTCAAGTACGTCATTTTTTCACTTAATTTTTACGGAACAAAATGCCATATATACAAAAAAAGGCATAAAAGATAAATGCATGAAAAAAACTAATTAAATTTGATGTTATACAGGGCTTTTTCTCGTTCTTTAGTAGGGGCCTATAAAAGGCTACTTCCCAATTCAAAAAAGGCTCTTTTTTTCCCAATTGCGGCAGAAAAATTTCCCAAAATTACAGCTTATTTTAGCATTGTTGTGAATTATTTTCTTCAAAATTTGTTTTTATATTAATTTCATCACTGATTAGACCCTTGAATATAGTAATTTAACATTAAAATTTTGAAAAAATGCATGAATCTCACTTTTAGTACTTTCTTTTATTAAAATTATGTTTCCCAATTCTTTTGAATAGTGCGCTAAAATTTCCCCAAAAGAACAGGCTAAGGCCTCTTCCCAATTGCTAGAAAAAAAGCCCTGTTATATAAGATATAGGACAAATCGCTTGTAAAAAAATTCTTTTCGGGTGCATACGAGACCCCGAAATCCGTTGAGTGAGACGTTTCTCAAAAAAAGTGAAAAACGCATATAACAATTTTTATGCATGTAACTGAGACACATGAATTATATGGCCTGGGTAAATGTTGTCTTCTTTTTCAAACTGATCTTTAAAAATAAACTTTTATCATAAGGAAACATGAACAATTATCAAATTTGTCAATACGTCATTTTCGAACTTCACTTTTCGACCACTTCCGGTGCGAAAATGACGTATCTTACAAGTTCAAGAA
Organism: Fragum whitleyi; assembly: GCA_948146395.1. Classification (NCBI taxonomy): domain Eukaryota; kingdom Metazoa; phylum Mollusca; class Bivalvia; order Cardiida; family Cardiidae; genus Fragum; species Fragum whitleyi. The sequence continues at coordinate 38,317,181 of OX411547.1, read as the reverse complement.
GCTTTTTTGGGGGGATACGATTAGCTATCAGGTCCAGCATCTTCGCAAAAGACGCGGGAATATCATTTGTGTGCGAAAACGCAATAAAAGAAAAAATGGAATTTTGCATATACGTCTTTATAGAACGGAGCCGACGATATAAATCTTGTTTAAAAAAGCCTTTTCCTACAATTTCTAAAGTGAACAAAACACATTTTCATAATACCAAATTACAAATATGATAGTAATAAGTTATTTGGTAAATTCTGTTTCACTAAATTAGTAATTTTTCTCCAAATTGGGAAACATTTTGGGGCCTCTTCAATTGGGCATGTAGCCTTCATTGGGCTCTTGAGAGATAGCAGAAAAAACAGAAATCCTTCATTTGGTAAGACTAAGTGCTCCAGAAATTCCCTGCTTAGCATCCAAGCACATGCAAAAAGACGAGAAAAACTTCATAAATTTCAGAAATATAAGATATGGATAATGAATAACAATAGCGCCATTGATGAATGCCACAAAAAGTGCCAACATGGTCATTTTACATGAAGACCATTTTTTCAGTGACACAGAATTATATCATAGAATGGTGACAATGTGTGCACGGTCAAATGAATTGGAACATTCTGTGAAATTGTCATGCAAAGCTGTTCATAATGGTAGAAGTTGAGTTGAAAAAGAAGAAAAATACATGTACATACAAGTTAGCTTGAATACTGAAAGATACATGGAGATGATACCAAGGCACAACCACCTTCAACGACTTATTAAAAGGGGAAAAAAAGTATCTTTTTACTTTCTGTAAAAGCTCCTTGTCTATAGCATTTATGCCACTTGCATCTATAACTCTTACGGAGCGTTTATTAAGAGAAATACAGTACATCCTTAAAACAAATGAACAAGGCAAGCAAACAGTGTAGGCTAAAATCAGACTGCATTTCAGTGCAGGCTGATCTTAATCTAAACTGCCTGCAAAGGCTTTTTGAACAGAAGAGTAATGTTTGTTGTGACAAGCATGAGAAGGATTAAGGTAGTGGACCCGTAATATTTTTGCAACGTTTTGGACCACACGTTCTTTCACAATGTTAACCAAGGTTTCCTAATGAAAATCATTAGGAAACCTCGGTCAACATTATGAAAGTTAATTACTTCCGAAATGTTGCAGAACTATTACGGGTCCACTACCTTAAGGATACTTTTTGGTCTAGTGTCTATTCAGTCAGACTGAAGAAAGCAAACTTACTTCCCATAATTCCAGGCATTTCTCTCATCCTTCGTTTATTATAGTGATGAAATGCTAGACTCCATAATGTCATAATCATCACTTTCTTCTCCTCTGGAAAACCTTCCTTGGTCAGCAGAATTTCATACAATGGTAGTGCTCCATTCCTTACAATTCTTATCTTATTTTCATCATTTATGGCTAGATTGTTAATCCCTTTTAAAACTTCTAACACGTTCATTCCATATTTTCTTGAACGATGATCTTCTGACTTTATCGCATCTGACAAAACTTCAAAAATAAAAACAAAATTGTCATCGTCAGAATTGATTATTTCATTTTCAGCTTCACTTAGAATATAGGATAAAACTACAAGAGTTTTCAGACGAATCATGGCTACTTGACTGGGAAGGAATGTTCTCAAGATTGTTACCAAGCCCTCATTCCGGAATGTCCACTTGCTTTTCGGCACATGTCTAGATATGTTGTGTAGAATACCCAGTATAGCTTTGACAGTAAACAGTAACACATCCGTCCCTTCATAATTCAGCCCTGATAAGTTTTGTAAATCAGACACAAGAAAAACAAAAGTCTTTGACTCCAGAACATACTGACAGAAATTCACATGCCTATCACACAAGAACCATATTATTGTGAGGAATTTCTTAATTACAGGCCATGCTTGTTTGGTTATGTCACCCTGATTTTGTAATTCACAAAAACTGGAAACACCACAGTACTGCAAGTAATGATCAAATTTATCCAGAAGTTTTCCTTCTATTATGAAGAACACAGCATCTTGATCTTCCTCCGTTGTCCTCTCTTGTTTAATGGCTGTATACAATTCACCAAGAGTCCTGTTATACATGTTTATATCACTTTGTAATCTGTTCATTAGGCTCTCAATTTTGTCCACATGTGGCTTTTGATTAAAGTCACATGTTACTATGGTTTTAATTGGTCCTTTTTCTATATGGTTTTCATTGCTGTTTTTCATTCTGTCCAAATTGCCCTTTTTAAACATGACAAAACAATTGAAACAAGAAATTTGTTACATAGATGACCACTGAAACATTGCCATTCTGTCCTTAAGACTATCAGTCTAGACATTAAACATTAAGAAATTGATATTCAGACAACTGAATTAAATCACAGATCAAATGGCTTTTGAATTTTCCATGACACTGACTCAACAAATGTCATAGCTGTGTACAGGGGTTCATTTCAGCCTTTTCATTTCAATTTTATGGTCAAATTAAATAAAAAAAAATGCAATAATAGAACAAGAGGCCAAAGAGGGCCTTTATCGCTCCACTGGCTTTAAAATCTTTAGACTTTCATTGAATAAAGCTTACTTTAAATGAATACCTTAACTCCTAAAACTTATTCTATAATAATTAACTGGTTCTGGTCCTTATTGCACCAAAATACTCAATCACAATGAACCTGCAACCCTTTACCCATCTTATTAAAACATAAGGCTCAGAAGGAGATGTCGTTCAAAGATTTCGGGCTCAAAATAGGCCCCGCCTGCCATACCCATATTTATGGACCAATCAAAAGTTCCTGAACAATTTAATAGTCACCCAAGAAACATTCTGGTAAAGTTTCATTGAAATTGGCTGAGTGGTTCCGCAGGAGATGCCGTTCAAAGAATTTGGCCTAAAAATAAGCCCCGCACTGCCATGCCCAAATTTATTGGCCAATCAAGATTTAGCATATAATTTTTAAAAAGAGACACTCAAGGAACTTTCTGTTAAAGTTTCATTAAAAGCAGCCAAGTGGTTCAGGAAAAAATGTCAGTCGAAAATTTCGGGCTCAAAAAAGGCCTCACCCTGCCATGCCCATATTTATGGACCAATCAAAATTTAGCAAAATTTAAGTAAAGGGTCACCCAAGGAACATTCTGTTAAAGGTTCATTGAAATCGGCCAGGTGGTTCAGGAGGAGATGATGTTCAAAGATTTCAGGCTTAAAATAAGCCCCACCCTGCCACGCCCATATTTATGGGCCAATCATAATTTCTTGAACAATTTAAGTAAAAGGTCACCCAAGGAACTTTCATGCCAAGTTTCATTGAAATTGGCCCAATGGTTTGGGAGGAGAAGATTTTTAAAGATTTCAAAGTCATAAAATGCCACACCCTGGTACGCCCATATTTGGGGGCCAATCAAAATTCTTTGAACAATTTAAGAAGAGGGCTACCCAAGGATCATTTCTACCAAGTTTCGTTGAAATCCGCCCATTGGTTTGGGAGGAGAAGATGTTTAAAGAAAAAGTTTATGCACAGACGAATGCACGCACGGACGCACGACGGACACTCCGCCATGACAATAGCTCGCTGGCCTTCTGCCAGTGGAGCTAAAAATGAAACCCTTATTTGTATTTAGAAGGCCATTAACAAAAATCAAGGATTTTTTTATAGTCTGTTTAACAATATTTTGACAATTGCATTTCTATTTTTAGAGTGAAATAAGATGTAAAAGACTAATGCTCTTGCAAAGAAGACCTTGACCTTTAATTATGATCTTGACCTTGATGCCTACAGATGTACATCACTGAGGTCTTTCATCATGCTAGTTATGAGACAGGCTGTCTATAATATGCATGAATAAACTGAACAATGAAAGTGTTTGGTTAAGTTTATGAGTTACCGGTATTTGACCTTGAAAGACAACCTTGACTTTATCAGCAGATGCAGATCATTGCGATCCATCATCAAGCTAAATATTAGCTTGTATCTTGAAAAGGCTTGAAGATATTGGCAATGTTGTATCTTCAATAGGCTTGAAGATATTGGCAAGTTAAGTTTTTGGTTAAGTTTTTTGAGTCATTTGACCATGACAAATGACCTTGACACAGTGACCTTGACTTTGGTATCAGCAGATGCCGATCTTTGAGATCTATCATCATGCCAAATATGAGCTGGTATCTTGAAAAGGCTTGAAGATATTGGCAATGTTAATTTATTTGATTCAGTTTTTGAGTTATTTGACCTTGACTTTGTCAATTGACCTTGACTTTGGTATCACCAGAAGATCTATCATCATGCTAAATATGAGCCTTATATCTTGAATAGGCTTGAAGATATTGGCAATGTCAAGTTTTTTGGTCAAGTTTTTGAGTTATTTGATCATGACAGATGACCTTGACCTTGTGTCACATGGCCTTGACTTTGGTATTAGCAGATGAAGATCATTGAGATTTATCACCATGCCAAATATGAGCCTTGTATCTTGAATAGGCTTGAAGATTTTGGCAATGTTGTGTTATTTGGTTATTGACTTTTGCAGACAGACAAACAGATTGATGGACAGACAGACAACAGTAAAACAATATGCCCCGGATCTTTTGATATGGGGGCATAATGACCTTGACTGATGCCCTTGAAGTTGGTACCACCAGAAAGATCCTGTCAAAAGCAAAACACATGTAACTATCACTGACCAATAAAAATTATTTGGTCAAGGTTACAACTTACAAATGACATCTCAGACAAACTAACAAAGTCAGCACAAAAACCATATTCCCCAGATCTCTTGATGAGGCAGTGGTGGCAATCTGCATTTCTAGTCTAGTAAAAGAATTACAATTAATAGAAAAGAATTGCATGTAACTTCATTTGAAGTACTCTGGGGGGGGGGGGGGGGGGGGGGGGGGGCGTTAACCCGAAGTCAAAAAGTTCCAGGGAACATCTGATAGTAAACTAAGAAAAGTGTCCTGGCTACAGAAATAATTTAAAGTCTCAGGCTTGTGTCCCTTAAAATCCTTAACTGCATGTTGTTTTAAATTATGTTATAGTTAGTGAATTATATTGTACCTTCACTTCATTCAAAGACATATGGCAATCCTTGTTTGATTTTTCATCTTCATGCGTATCTGATGATCCTCGTTTTATCTCTTGTTGTTTCCCTTCATTCGTAGAACCATGTCTATTTCCCATTGGTTAAATACACCTAACATGGAAATTCCTGCAAGACAGGCATTTGGTATACATTACCACACACATATAAAAATTTAACCTTTGAAAATGTTATTCAAGCCTATTCAATTTCTTGGATGTATAATGTCTGTATAAGGATATATATGATTTCATTCCTTTAATTTTGCCCTGTGTTCAGGATTACAAAACAGTGAAAACTGTTTGAAATTTATATCCCTGATTAGCACACAAATGTCCGCACACAGTGGTATAATTTGTAAACAGCTTGTACTGTTTTGTTATCCTGAACGCAAAGCTTGTGTAAACAATAATATGTTATAACTTATAAATTTTATAAATAAATAGTTTACTGAGATTTAATTTTCAACTTTTTTTTATGAAAAAGTTTCAGAGAATGGATAAAAAGAGTGCAGTTTTTTTTTTTTTTATTCAGCTAGGCCATAAATAAACAGAGGTTATTTTACCTATTCTCTCTTTCTGAACTGAATATGTTTTTTTTTTCCCTTTTGGTGAATAAATTCACCATTTGTAAATTTTCTTGAGTGTCAAAAGAACCTTTGCAACAATAATAAAAAAATTAGCGCTGCCTTAAGAGGCACTTTACATCATCAAGTGAATTATAGTATAAAAAAGTATTTCTTGTGTAAAATGGGCTAAAGAATTATGATATTTGCTACACTTATTTCATGTTTTCAGGGATTATTCTGAGGTGGGCCATGCTGATTTTGGGGCTTACTATTTGTTTTAAACTTAATCTGGTTACAGTTTAAAAAGGATCCCATAAATATGTATGATCTATTCAAATCTGATGCTCATTTTTCTAAAGGGGCAACCTAATCTAGAATGGGTAAAAAGCATTCTTGGGGCCGCAGGAGGCAGTATCAAAAAATTATACAAGTGAAAATCATTAAATACTGTATATATTTAGCAAATATATAATTTGGTAAAAAAATGTTTTCATACTGCCACCTATGCTTGGGGCAACTACTTTTCCCTAATGACCCATCACTTTTGCAGGTGGCCCATCAAAATGTTTAATTTTATTTTAAATTAATAGTGTATGGACCATTGGTCTATTTATTGCCCATCAATGAGATGATCACAAATATCCTTTGATTATAACGACTCCAATCGCTACAACTTCATTTTAGTGCATAAAATAATTGCGCGAAATCCATAAGTAGCGAAATAGTTATGGGGCGAAACTTCAGGTTCAAAATGCATTAATAACATCGGCCCCCCCAATCTTCTTCAACATATCAAATAAAACTTTTTGTGCAAAGAGACAAGAAACCTTTCTCACCACACATATCCGCAGTCTTGTCTCATTGCATTCAAGAATTCAGAGTGGTCAGAATCGTCTTATCAGATCCATGGCTTCCAGTCTAGGACTGGTGGATAAATTGGACGTGCCAGATAAGGCAAAAATTTCTCATTTTGTCTTGACCCTGAAGCCTTAAATCTTCGGAATATTGCTATTGTGGTCTATTTAAGCGATCAGAATGACGACAATGCCGTTAAAAATCGAATTAACAAGCGTTTGCCAAAGTCGGTAATATTTGAAAAAGACTATAGATGATTAGGCTAGCGATCCGATGATCGTTATTTATAACAATAACAACTACATTACACTTGAAAGAATAATCAGTTAATTTATCTTAAACCATTTCATATTTTGTTTACTTGTTAATAAACTTTTTTACCTGGCTCGTCAAGTGAAAATCAGTGATTATCTATAAATTTATTTAAATGTCCCCCAAAATGTTTGAAGACCCTGTGGCCTAATGGATAAGGCGTCGGCCTCCGGAGCCGAAGATTGTGGGTTCGAGTCCCATCAGGGTCGTACTTTTATTATCAATTTTTGTTCGTATTACGTATTCTTGTCTATATTGAGTAAATTGACCAGTCTAGTAGTGTTGAAAAGGCAAAAACTCAAAACCTGGGCCGCTTAAAAAGTTATGTTTAGACTTAAGCATACTGAAGAAATCATATCAAATGCTTACAATTTAATTTTAGTTGTGTCCAACGATATTCCTGCGTTATGATTGGATGAACAAATGATTAATTCCTCAATAAAATCAGTTTTTTCTTTATTCTTTTTTATACACCCAAAGATGGGACATATCTTGATCACCCATGGCCTCTGGCAGGTAGCATCCACTTCTTTGTCTGGAGCTTTACTCTATCACCTTGTCTGTTTGAGATGAAACTTGTTAGTTATGTTCCTCTCATGAATAAAAAGTGCAGTGCACAAGAACTGTAACTCTAGCTAGCTTATTTTTTTTAGTAATTTTCGTTAGTTGTTTTTCATATTATATGAGTTTGGTTGTTTTTTTTCAAATTTGACGTCGAAAATGTTTTATACTGACATACTTGACCTTGACTAATGACCTTGAACTTGGTACCAACAGAAAGGTCTTATCTAAAGCAATCATATGAAATAAGAATCACTAACTATTCAAAAGTTATGGCCAATGTTAAAGTTATGAGTTTTTTTTTAAAATATATTTGACCTTGAAAAATGACCTTGACCCTTAGTTGGTGACCTTGAACTTGGTACCAACAGAAAGGTCTTGTCTCAAGCAATCATCTTGTGTAATATGAAAATATGGCAAATGTTAGTTTTATCTTTTTTTTAATGAATTTGACCTTGAAAAATGACCTTGACTGATGACCTTGGTCCCTACAGAAAGTTCTAGTCCCAAGCAATCATCATGTGAAATATGAAGGCTATATCACATACCATTAAGTTCTAATCCCAAGCAATCATCATGTGAAATATGAAGGATATAACATACCATTCAAAAGTTATGACATAGGTTGAAGTTTGTCACATCAACGTAGTCAAGGTGATCATAATACCTCTTGTTTTCTTCATAAACAGCCAAGCTAAAAACAGCCGTGCTAAAATCAATAGGGTCATTCCTTACGAACAAACAAATAAACTAGAATGGCACAAAAAATAGTCTTTCATGCTCGTTTACCCTTGTCATATTTCCGAATGCATCCAAAATCAATAAAACCCTTCTTTATGGCCAGAAAAACATCCTAAGCAAGTTTTAGAGAGATTGAACCAAAATTGTGACCTCAAGCATGGTAATAAGTACTTTGTCTCTAAGGATCCTTTTCCCATGACATAACTCATAATGCAATCAAAATTTTAAGGAGTTCTTCCTGAAGACCAGACAAACATCCTGAACAAGTTTGAGAGAGATTCGGCCAAAAATGTGATGTCTAGAGTGGTAACAAGACAATTATCTATAAGGCTCCTTTTTTCATGATTTAAGTCATATTGACACCAAAATCAATAGGGAATTTCCTATGGACTAGACAAACATCCCAAGCAAATTTGAGAAAGACTGAGCCAAAATTGTGAACTTTGGTCAGAACAAGATAATTGTCTATCAAGTACCTTTTCCTTTAAAGTAAGTCAGATAGCAACAAAAATCTATAGGGATCTCCCTTAGGCCAAGACAAATATCCTGAGTAAGTTTGAGATTGATTGAGTCATAACTGTATCCTCAAGAGCAAAATAAGATTTGCCGTTATAACCCCTTTAACCCATTTTTACCCTTTGTTTGATCTAGAGTAAAATTCTTGGTAGTATTTTGAAATTTTGATAAAGCCTGACCCAAAGATGATATGTGATGTTTGGTTAAATTCTGACAAATAGTTACGGTAGTTTCAGAGAAGATTATCTTAAGATTTTGACCTTTTGACCCTTTTATATACCCTATTTTTGACTGATTAACAATTAATCTTTGGAGTATTTTGAAAAAGCAGCAATCAAGGATCATATCTATGACATTTTGTTATTACAGAGAAGATTTTTTTAAGATTTGACCTTTTGATCCCAATTTTAACCCTGATTCCAAATCTTTGAAGTATTTTGAAAAATGACCCAAGGATCATATCTGTGAAATTTAGTCAAATTCTGATCAGTAGTTTCAGAGATTTGTTTCTCATTGTAAACAAACTGATAGACAGACAACCAGATGGATGACAGACAACAGGCAGATCCCAATAGCTCATCTTGAGCACTTTGTGCTGAGGTAGGCTATTAAGCGGGGTTAAAGAAAATCCAAGATCTTTATTTCTAAATAAATATCTGTGTTGTGGGTACTCATTGGAAGAGTTTCATCTAGACGATTCCAGTGAGTACCACTCACTGGAATCATCTAGAAGAAACTCTTCCTGTGAGTTCCACTCAATGGAATCATCTAGAAGAAACTCTTCCAGTGAGTATCACTCACCAGAATCATCTAGAAGAAACTCTTCCAGTAAGTACCACTCACCAGAATCATCTAGAAGAAACTCTTCCGGTGAGTACCACTCACCGGAATCATCTAGAAGAAACTCTTCCAGTGAGTACCACTCGCCGGAATCGTCTAGAAGAAACTCTTCCAGTGAGTACCACTCACTGGAATCGTCTAGAAGAAACTCTTCCAATGAGTACCACTCACTGGAATCATCTAGAAGAAACTCTTCCAATGAGTACCACTCACTGGAATCATCTAATAGAAAACTTTTCCAATGAGTACCACTCACTGGAATCGTCTAGAAGAAACTCTTCTAATCAGTACCACTCACTGGAATCGTCTAATAGAAAACTCTTTCAATGAGTACCACTCACTGGAATTGTCTAGAAGAAACTCTTCCAATGAGTACCACTCACTGGAATTGATTTGATTTGAATTTGGGTTTTACGCCGCTTTCAACAATCTCTGTTATATCGCGATGACTGGAGCACCTAACGATGGATTCCTGGTATTTCTCACACCAGTACTACCACCACATCCCTTTCCTAGCCTCCAGTTGCTATTCCACATAGGTTTAAGATTATCTACATATTGGTGGAAGACAATTGTTGGAAAGGATTAGTGCCGCGGGCGGGGATCGAACCCGTGCGAATATAGACCCCTGGATTAGAAGTCCGGTGCGCTACCAACTGCGCTATTGCCGCGGCACCACTCACTGGAATCATCTAGAGGAATTTCTTCCAATGAGTACCAACAGTATAAGGTTTGTGCCACTATCATTTAAATACTTTGATCTAAAAATAAAAATACTCATTTTATGTGTAGTTCTGTAAAATGAAATTGGCTTTTGTTATTCTTGTGCACTATGGACACAACATTAGCCCTGTGTTCAGGATGACAAAAACAGTGCAAACTGTTTGCAAAAGTACCCGGCTTTGCATGTGCACCTGCAAAGCGCAGTATAATTTGCGAACAGTCTGCACTGTTTTGTCATCCTGAATACAGGATATGATAAAAGCTTTCTGCTTTCAGCCAGTAAGGCTTTAACCAACCAATCAAGTAAAAATAGAACACCTAGTTTTACTAATTATTTTATTAAAAGAGTATGATAATATAGGCAATACATTATTATGATACCTTGACCAATAATGAGACAAAAATGGTTTTAATCAATGAAATATACTTTTTTGGAATCTACTTACTTACTTAAAGGGTTTAGAACAAGTTTCTCTCTTTAAATAAAAATGCTTGCAGTAGTTATGCACTGACCACTGAATTGTATTCATAGGTAATTGCAACAACTTTTTCAATAACCCCTCAATTTGGGGTAATCAATAATCTTATCTGGACCAGAGATCAGAAGTCAATGCTTTTAACAAATGAATACATGTACTTTATACTAATTATATAGAGACCTTATGAATATGCGTAAACTGGTTTATCCCATTAAGGTAATGCTTCAAAATTTCCATATCAATACCAATGAGCTTAATTGTCATTCCTCAAGTTTTTTTTATAAAACTATAAGCTCATTTTGAACTTGATGTACTGCATAGAACATAAAAGGGAAGGAAAATTGATTAAATCAATCTTTTTTACCCTTCTTGACACTTTCTACAGTTAAATACATTGTGAAATTATCACTCACTTAGCCCTCCATTCATTCATTCAAAACACTCGCCTAAATTGATAAAAAACCCTTCAAATTATTTCGAAACTGATCAAATCATTCTACTATTTTTATTGGCTGGTGTGGATTTTAAAATTCTGATTGGCAAAGTCATGTGAACTTAAAACTACGAATATTTCATTTAAGGGAGGTAATAAATATTGCTAATTTTGTTCATTTTGAACAGAATTAGTGGTATTAGATTATCTCCCTCTAATTTCACTCTTAACTCACTCCACACATGTTCAATTTCATTCCAAAATCATTCATTTTGTCAATTTCACTATGTTCTTCACTGCATCACAGTTCAGATATTTTGAATGGTCATCAAGATTTGCTGCAATTGGTACCAGTCTAAAATTTTAAAAGTTTTGATGGGATAAATAGAAGCGTAATATATAGTGGACTGCATCAAAATGGTGTCCAAGTGGAAATACTTCTCAACCAGCCATCACAGACTTCACAAATTCTGAAATAATAAAGAATGAATAAATAGAGGATATTGAATGAGTGGTCATTGAATACAGAATTTATTAAACAAGTCGTCTAAAAACAGATAAAAATTGGCTGTGCCTAGTTTTATCTGTTTTAGATGACGAGTTTAATACTAGAAAGCCATGAATGGCTTGAGTCGCTCCACAGGCTTGAAATTCTTGAAAAAGCAAATCTAAGGTTTGACTAGATTTTAAGATATTTTGGGTTCTACTGATGTTGAAATGATTTTCAAAAATGCCACTATATAACATATAGAAAAATGACCTCCGCCCATAAAATTATTAATACATATTTTCCATCCGATCACAATAACTTTTGGCAGACTGATAAATCTTCACTCAAGTCAAGGATCATTCCAGTGAAATTTGGTTGATATCAGTCAATTATATTCTGAGAAAATGATTTTCAAAGTTTCCACCATATTACATATAGAGAAATGACCTCCGCCAATAAAATGCATATTTTTCATCCAATCAGAATAATTTTTGGTACACTGATTAAGGGTCACCCAAGGATCATTCCAGTAAAATTTGGCTGATATCCATCAATTACATTCTGAGAAAATGATTTTCAAATTTTCCACTATATAACATATAGAGAAATGACCTCCGCCCATAAAATGCACATTTATCATCTGATCACAATGATTTTTGGTAGACTGATAAAGGGTCATCCAAGGATTATTCATGTAAAATTTGGTTGGTATCCATCAATTAGAATCTGAGAAAACTCGCTTTTTACCATATTTGGAAATTAGCCACGCCCATTAAATCCATGTTTTTCATTGGATCAAAATTTCTTGAACAACTTTGAAAGAGGGTCACCCAAGTATCATTCCTGTGAAGTTTGGTTGAAATTCATCCAGTAGTTTCTGAGGAGAAGATTTTTAAAGAAAAAGTTTACGGACGCACACACGCACGCACGGACAGACGCACGCACGACGGACACAACGCCATGACAATAGCCCCAGTGGCTTTCAGCCAGTGGAGCTAAAAATCGGTAGTTTATGAGCACAAATTTTATATTCTATTTATAATATGACCCGAATTTTTGTGAAAACAAGATGTGTTTGTGAAACACAAATGCCCCTGTAACGGCATTTTTTTTCAAAGTTTGACCTTGACAAATGACCTTGACCTTGTCACATGACCTTGACTTTGGTACCAGCGGATGGGGATCATTGAGATCTATCATCATGCCAAATATAAGTTTTGTATGTTGAATAGGCTTGAAGATATTGGCAAGGTTAAGTTTTCGGGTTAAGTTTTCGGACAGACAGACGGACGGACAGACAGACATGAGTAAAACAATATGCCCCCGATCTATCAATGCGGGGACATTAAAATCGTCAAAATTCTTGAAATTCAACATTTCAATTTTCCGCGAAACCAACACAGTTTAAAAATGATGTCACAAAATGTACATTATGACATCATTTTTGTGGTTACAAAATAGCGTTGCTATTCGCCCTGAGCTCATTTGCATAGTAATTCCACCAGTGTAATAATCACTCGTGTAATATCAAAAATATTCAACCGGTTATTTCACTCCAGCGACGTAGGTCATATTATAATGTAAATTCTTGATGCAGAGCAATCAATTATTACCTTTTTTTCCCAAAAATTTTAGACCAATCTTAACAAGGTGCACCCAAGTACCTAGTTTTTGATCGTACATAGCCAAATTCCAGAGTTGCAGTTGACTTTATTTCAATATACATGTATTTGAACAAAATACATGACCTTTAAAGAACACATGAGTTGTTGATGCAGGCTTTGTCCTTTGGTAAGCTAAAGTAATAGATATCATAATAAGATTATGATTTTTTGTTCTACTAACATATTTTGTTAAATACAAGCATTTTTTCAAAAGATGACCTTGACCTTGGGATATTATCAAACACGTTTTTATGTGAGGTATGGGTATGTCAACAATGTATACTACATCTCTTACTGGTTTAAAGCAAACAACATTGTTGGGGGTTTTTTTCCTATTTTTTTTCTTTTTTAAATCAAGGTTAAGGACAAATAGATGAGGGGAAATTGATATACTTACAGTGTTTCAGAAACCAACACAAAAATAAGCTACTAAGTAAACTTTTTTCTCTTAAATGACAATCAAGTCTCATTGCATTTCTATGTAGATAACTTACACTGCTAAATTCAAATGTTCCATCAAACAAATTGTCAAGGTTTTGGATATTTTAACCAGTCTGTCTCATGTTTTTCTCACAATAATGCTAAATCTAGAGGTATAAATCTAAGTTGTAAGAACTTGTTTCCCAATCCATGTAAAACAAATAGGTTTAAAATAATAATGTACAAGAAAAACAGGAAGTGGAGGATAAGATTAGACTGTACACCTGTGCAGGCTGATCTTAGTCTATACTGTCTGTCAAAGCTTAGAGTACAGCAGATTTATGGCACAAGTAGCATGTGCTAAGTATACCTAAATTTTTAAATGACAACTCCCAATTTTTCAAGGTCCACAGGGTTCAACACCGACTTCTTTTTGACATTAGCCTGTAAGATCTGAGAAATAATCAATTTCTTCTTCTTCCATGTTTTTCATAGATAAATGTTAGTATTAAAGAGGCAACAGAACTAATTTGAAAATTTGACAAATTGGAAATTATATGACCATAACTACAGGCCTGAAAGACCTGCAACATGGGTTCTTCTTCCATTCCCTCCTTATCCACAGGTCTCGGGCTCAAAGACTAGAGTTAGTGTCGATCTCTGGTCTACGACAAAAAGCTTACCTTCATAATTTATATTTCCTTGCGCATCTTCATGTCCCTGTAGTAACATATCTACCTCTTCTTCCGTAAGTTTGTCACCTGAAAATACAGTAATCCTTGTATTCTGGAGGTTTGTTTGAATTTTACACTGCTTTCCACAATCTTTCAGTTATAATGCAGGGGCTGGAGCACCTAACAAAGGATTCCTGGTATTTCTCACACCAGTACCGTCACATCCTTTCCTAGCCTCCAGCTGCTATCCCACATAGGTCTACAATTATTGACTCATTGGATTGAGACAAATAGTTGAAAAGGATGAGTGACACCATCGGGGACCGAAACCTGAAACCTCTTGATTAACAGCCTGACTGTATTTTGGAGAAGCGAGACATCCAAGCCCAAAATTACTCTAGCTAAGGGGGATGCCTACTATGCCTTCTTTTCATATGAATAGAACACATAGTGGGCATGAAATAGAACACATAGTGGGCATCACCATTGGCTAGCAAAAATTAAGGTTGAAAGTTTTCTCATGCTCAACTGAAAAACTCTCTCAAATTTTGATTTGTGATTTAAGCTAATTAAGGTTATTTAAGGGGGGGGGGGGGGGGGGGGTAAAATTTTGTCTCCCTCACTGCAAGTGGGCTTTACGAAAGAGGATTTTACCTCCCGATGACAGCTTTGAGTACATACCTATGCCTCTGACAGAAAATTTATAATCAATTTCACTGCCTAAAAATCTTTGTTATCATAACTAAAGTGAAAAGTATCCATACCCCATTTAGCTAAGGCGACAACACTAACATAGTAAAGGATGCAGGCCTCATGTTAGTGTTCAATATTGGGGAGTTATAGACTCCTCACCTTAAAAATTCTGGGGGTCAAATCTGAATTTAAAGGGGTCAAATCGACAGAAAAGGGAATTCATAAGTAGAATTTTTCACATTTAAAATTCACTGTAACTGTTTCTTGTGATGATATGGAACAAGTAATTAATTTGTAGAACCAAAGATGGTAATTAGTGAAAATCTTAGGTATAAAAACATGTTTTGACCCATAGTATTTCCTCTCAGGGGGGTCAAAATACCCCCCCTCTGCAGAAATTTCTAGTGGTCAAATTACGATATTTTCAGATTTTTGGGGGGTCAAATTCTAGTTTAAGGGTCAAACACGAGCCCCAGGATGACAAGGATAAAGCAATACCTGAGATTTTCTACAAAACTAATTGAGCTAAAACAGAATTTCCACCTACCTAAACATGTAAGGATATGTCTCAACTCAGCAGAACTGATGAACCCGTTCTGCTCTTTGTCAAACATTCTAAACCCTTCCGTGAAATCTTCAGCTGAATGTTGGTCTTTATTACGTTTGATAGTTTGGAGTATTGGCAAGAATATTTCAAATGAGATTCTGGCATCTAAATAGAATAAATTATTGGTACAAAATAACCTGAAGCAATTAACCCTTGTTATGCTGAACCCCGGGAACCAAGGAAGTATGGACAAAAAAATCAGTCTGCACATGATGTGCAGTCTAATCTTAGTCCACACCACCTGATTTTTTCTATTTAAACTAGAAACAAGAGGACCAAGATGGTCCTAGATCGCTCACCTGAGTCTCTTTGACCCCTGGGACATCACATTAATTAGATAGGCAGATGTCAAAAAGAAGTGATTGCCTAAGATCAATACCATGGAACGTTTTCAGCGAAGAGCAAGACAGATATGCCTTTTTCCTCTTTGATTCTATGTAAAAAGGGATGCACCCGGGTGGACCCCAAATGTGACCCCAGGGTCTTGATATGAACAAACTTAAAAGAAGTCCATAAGATGATGCTACATACTAAATATGAAAGCTGTCAGCCTTCTGGTTTCAGAGAAGAAGATTTTTGAAGGTTTTCCTATTTTCACCCATTGTGCTCAGATGAGCTGAAAGGGATGCGCCCGGTTGGAGCCCAAATATGACCCAAGGGTCTTGATATGAACAAACTTGGTAGGGGCCCACTAGATAATGCTACATACCAAAAATGAAGGCAGTGTGTCCTCTGATTTCGATTAAAGAAGATTTTAAAAGATTTTCCCTCTTTGATTCTATGTAAAAAGGGTTGCACCCGGGGTTGAGCCCAAATATGATCCTAGGGTCTTGATATGAACAAACTTGGTAGAGGTCCACAAGATGATGCTACATACCAAATATGAAAGCTGTCTGCCATCTGGTTTCATAGAAGAAGATTTTTGAAGATTTTCGTTTTTTTACCCTTTGTGCTCATAAGAGATAAAGGGATGCACCCGTGCAAAGCCCAAATATGACCCAAGGGTCTTGATATGAACAAACTTGGTAGAGGCCCACTAGGTGATGCTACATACCAAATATTAAAGCTGTCTGCCATCTGGTTTCAGAGAAGAAGATTTTTAAAGATTTTCGCTCTTTGATTCTATGTAAAAAGGGTTGGGCCCGGGCAAAGCCCAAATATGACCCCAGGGTCTTGATATGTACAAACTTGGTAGAGGTCAACTAGATGATGCTACATACCAAATATGAAAGCTGTCTGCCTTCTGGTTTCAGAGAAGAAGATTTTTAAAGATTATCATATTTTCACCCTTTTTGTTAAGGGTAAAGGGAAAGTTAAGGGTGGATTTCATTTATTTGAACAACTTTGGTAGAGCTTGACCCAAGGAACATCCCTGCCAAGTTTCATCAAGATTGGCCCTATGGTTTAGGAGGAGAAGATGTTTAAAGAAATTGTGGACGACGCACGACGCACGACGGACGACGGACGACGCACGACTGACGACGGACGACGGACATTCTACGATCCCAATAGCTCACCTTGAGCACTTTGTGCTCAGGTGAGCTAAAAAAAAACAAGATGTGTTTGTGAAACACGAATGCCCCCAGAACAGCATTTTTTTTTAAAGTTTGACCTTGACAGATGATCTTGACCTTGTCATATGACCTTGACCTTGTCACATAACCTTGACTTTGGTGTACAGCTTTGTATGTCAAATACTTTTGGAGAAAAGGCAAAGGTTAAGTTTTCAGGTTAAGTTTTCTGACAGACAGACCGACGGACAGACAGACGGACAGACAGACGGACATGAGTAAAACAATATGCCCCCGATCTCTCAATACGGGGGCATAATTATGATAATATAATTGAAATAATTACTGACATTGCAATTAGTGCATTAGGTGCTTTTGGGTCTTTTTTTCAATACATTTTTGAAATGGTTTTTATTAAGCATGACAAAGATTAATGAATTTCTTGCCCTTTTTTTTTTTATCAAGAGAGTGCTTTTTTACACATTTGGTTGATATCTTTCTAAACCACACAAAATTACTACCACAAGAACTAGAGAGGTACGCAGGGTCTTCAGTTGCTCCACTGACCTGAATCTTTTGACAATGATTAAAGGAGAATTGTGTATCACTTATGAAAGAAAAGCAACTCACTCAAAAAATTTTCAGTTTAGAAAAATTCAGTTCTGTAACTATACTAAGGAAATGTTCTTTACACATTGTACTAGTAGTCTACAAAGGGAAGTACTTGATATTCAATTAAGGTCCTCTCTCAGTCCACAGAGCTACAAATAGGGGAGGGGGTATTTTGGATTTCAAATGAAATTCTTTCAACAATACTTGCAAAAATCCTTTCTTTGGGTGGTCATTGAATGACTATTCAAATGAGTAGCTACACATACGGTTTCAGTAAGAAATAAAAAATTTAAACTGGCAATATCTCCTCTTATCTGTACCTCCCAGTCCAGCAAATAAATTTCTACGTCTTAAATATTAAATTTATCATAACTTTTAGTTCACCAGCATTATCTATAATTTAAATATAGAATAAAATGTGAATAATTATCTTTTCTGAGTTAAAAAGTAATTTTTTTTCTTCATATATAGGCATTTTCTTTAAAAATATTTGGGCTAAGACAAGAAATTAAGGGGGTTATAGGCAACTTGGCGCCTTTTAGTCATTTTACCTGACAAACCTAGAACCTGAGGATTTGTATTAGTGTGGATACCTGGTTGTCTCTGTTATCCTAGAGGAACAAATAAGAGGGGAGGAGGTTGAAGCCAGTCTAATCAAATCTTTATTTCTCAATGAAACCCTTTGTTGTGGGTACTCATTGGAATCGTCTTGACGAGACGATTCAAATGAGTACCAAAATCGAAAGTTTGTACTACTATCCTTAAAATACTTTGATCTAAAATCCAAAATCTCCCCCCTATCTGAAGCTCTTTTTTCCTACCTGGGTTTCCAGTATAGCCACACTTCTTTATTTCCGACTCATTTGGATTTTGATTCAGGGCTCGTAGTGTGTCCCCAAGCTGGGCAGCAGCAATTTTACCATCACCTTTACTATCAAATAAACTAAACACTTCTTGGATCTCTGTGAATGGAAAACAAGAGGACCAAGATGGTCCTAGATCGCTCACCTGAGTCTCTTTGACCCCTGGGACATCACATTAATTAGATAGGCAGATGTCAAAAAGAAGATATTTGCCTAAGATCAATACCATGGAACATTTTCAGCGAAGAGCAAGACAGATATGCCTTTTTGCTCTTTGATTCTATGTAAAAAGGGATGCACCCGGGTGGACCTTAAATGTGACCCCAGGGTCTTGATATGAACAAACTTGGAAGAGGTCCATAAGATGATGCTATATTCTAAATATGTAAGCTTTCTGTCTTCTGGTTTCAGAGAAGATGATTTTTGAAGGTTTTCCTATTTTAACCCATCCTACTCATTTGAGCTGAAAGGGATGAGCCCGGATGGAGCCCAAATATGACCAAAGGGTCTTGATATGAACAAACTTGGTAGGGGCCGACTAGATGATGCTACATACCAACTAGAAAGCCATGAATGGCTTGAGTCACTCCACAGGCTTGAAATTCTTGTAAAAGCAAAAAAAAATGTTTTGACTAGATTTTTAGATATTTGGGGTTTTACTGATGTTGAAAATGTTTTTCAAAGTTTCAACTATATAACGGATAGAGAAATGACCTCCGCTCTTAGAAGACATATTTTCCATGAAATCAAAATAATTTTTGGCTGCATGATAATGGGTCACCCAAAGATCATACCAAAAAAGTTTGATTGATATCCAACTGTTAGATTCTGAGAAAATGATTTTCATAGTTTCCACTATTTAACATATTGAGGAATGACCTCCACCCATAAAATGAATATTTTCCATCCAATCAAAATAATCTTTGGTACACTGATAAAGGGTCACTCAAGGATCAGACCAGTGAATTTTGATTGATATCCAAATATTAGATTCTGATAAAATGATTTGCAAATTTTCCACTAAATAACATATAGAGAAATGACCTCTGCCCATAAAATGAATATTTTCAATCCGATTACAATGATTTTTTGTAGACTGATAAAGGGTCACTCAAGGATCACTCTAGTGAAATTTGGTTGATATCCAAATATTGGATTCTGAGAAAATGATTTGCATATTTTCCACTATATAACATATAGAGAAATGACCTCCGCCCATAAAATGCATATTTTCCATTCGATCACAATGATTTTTTGTAGACTGATAAAGTTTCAGCCAAGGATCATTCATGTAAAATTTAATTGGTATCCATTGATTAGAATCTGAGAAAACTTACTTTTTACCATATTTGGAAATTAGCCACGCCCACTTAATCCATGTTTTTCATTAGATCAAAATTTCTTGAACAACTTTGAAAGAGGGTCACCCAAGGATCATTCCTGTGAAGTTTGGTTGAAATCCATCCAGTAGTTTCTGAGGAGAAGATTTTTAAAGAAAAGTTTACGACCGCACGGACGGACGGACGGACGCACGACGGACACAGGGCCATGACAATAGCCCCAGTGGCTTTCAGCCAGTGGAGCTAAAAATGAAAGCAGTGTGCCCTCTGGTTTCGATTAGAGAAGATTTTTAAAAGATTTTCGCTCTTTGATTCTATGTAAAAAGGGTTGCGCCCGGGTGGCGCCCAAATATGATCCTAGGGTCTTGATATGAACAAACTTGGTAGAGGTCCACTAGATGATGCTACATACCAAATATTGAAGCTGTCTGCCTTCTGGCTTCACAGAAGAAGATTTTTGAAGATTTTCAATTTTTTTACCCTTCGTGCTCATAAGTGATAAAGGGATGCACCCTTGCAAAGCCCAAATATGACCCAAGGGTCTTGATATGAACAAACTTTGTAGAGGCCTACTAGGTGATACTACATACCAAATATGAAAGCTGTCTGCCATCTGGTTTCAGAGAAGAAGATTTTTAAAGATTTTCATATTTTCACCCTTTTTGTTAAGGGTAAAGGGAAAGTTAAGGATGGATTTCATTTATTTGAACAACTTTGGTAGAGCTTGACCAAAGGAACATCCCTGCCAAGTTTCATCAAGATTGGCCCACTGGTTTAGGAGGAGAAGATGTTTAAAGAAATTGCGGACGACGGACGACTGACGACGGACATTCTACGATCACAATAGCTCACCTTGAGCACTTCGTGCTCAGGTGAGCTAAAAAAGCTTACCCATCACTAGACAATAAAATTTGTTCTCTTGTCCGAGAATAAGCCAGAATTTGTTTAGTTCAAACCTCAAGTTTTCCCCTTCAAAAACTAGCTATTTCATCTGTGTCTTTAACCCCTAAAGGATTAAGGCACTGTGTTTATTCTAGACAGTGGGATTTGGGGATTCCCCCACTTTTTTTAAAAGATTCCCCATAGTTTCTGGATTTATAGGGAATTTTTCAGCATAACCAAACAGCATGAATTTCTCAATTAAGTTGATTTTCGGGCTGAAATCCCCACATTTTTGAAATCCTAGAATAAACATTGTTAAAATACCTTTTCATTCACAAACTCACACAAAAGCATCTTACTATTTTGATCAAAATTCAAAATGTGATGTAAAAGGCGAATCAAAGCCATACATGTAAGACCATCCAAACAAATGTAAAGCTGTACTTTCTGTACTTTCAAGTAGCTGTTTAAAACCAAACCACAGATACTGATTGGTCAAGAGAATTATGGATCCTTAGGTCCAAGGTAATATGGCTGACTTGAAAGGTTATGTCAGAACATGCATAGCAGGTATTTTCTTATGAAACCCATTTTGTTCTAGAGTAAGAATGAAACTAAAACTGCTGGTTTGGTATACAACTAGTCCAATAGATCAGCATCCCGATAGATAGTTAGGAGGTTGGAGCCCCACTTGCAGCAAGCTTTGAGAACTTGTCTTTATAGACATTGCAATCAGCTCACCTAGCTGTAATTGGGTAGCAGAGGATGAAAAACCTCATAAGATTTGATCTTGATTTGTGGCTATTCTACAACCCCTCTTCTTGTGAGTGAGCATGTTCTTAACCTTTGTCATGCTGAATAAATTTTGGCTAAAAATTTGCATCAAAATAAAAGGGCAAAAAGCACTGAAAGTACAAACTGTAGGTCAATTTTTATTTGAAAAACTAAATCTATTGACAAGTCTGGTTTGAAAGTGAGAAACAGGTGATGTAGACAAACATCAGACTGCACATATGTGCAGACTGATGTTTGTCTATAGCTCCTGCCAAAGCAGGAATATTCCGGCTTCAGCATGACAAGGGTTCAGTATACCTGTTCAGCATGTTGTGATGTTTACATGTGTTACCTGCTCATAATGTCTATATACCCTAAAAATTCTAAAAGAACCCCATGCTCTAATTTAACCCAATCACCCTCTTTAGACATCACCCTTATCACGCTATACTATTACGATTTTTTGTAACGAAAATTCAAATTGTCATATGAACAGTCAAATTTCCAAACTCAAAGATTGTCAAGAACATATTGAAAACAGTTCTTTCAGAACAGAATTAGCCTAAGTAGTTGTTATAAACTAATCAACTGATTGTATTTATGGACATGAAATGCGAGTTTGATAGTAATGCTATATTCTTCTTCTTCTTCTTCCAAGAAAGTTTAGGAGTCTTCTTAGACTGTAATGTTGACCTAACTGAGGGATGAAACAGCCATACTGTTTCCAGGATAAAAATAAAAGCTAAAGTATTTATATTTACTCACCACCTATTTGGTCCTCAGACATTCCAGACTGAAAAGGTAAAAGATATCGACTTTTGATAACTATGTTGTTGTATGTCTATTTGACGGCACTATACGCTGCCAATGGCCACAATAGAGTGCTATCTTCTCTAAAGTGTTATCAAAAAGTACTTTGTCACACAATGTATGCATGCATAACTCATTAAAAAAATAATAATATTTATATATACAAAAATAATGAAGATGATAATCGTTATAATAACAAGAGTTGTCAGCGGCCAACGTAGCTCGCCCTAACTGCTGCTTGTAACAAACAGCACTTGACCAAAGATCTAAGTTCAATATAAGCAAGGTTAGAGTTTTTGGTTAAAGTTTTCCAAGTCCAAAAAGAGTCAATGTCAAAACCAGGAGCTTGGTTTGGTGAAAGCCTATCACCTTTTGAGTGTGTATATGAAGTAATGATGTCCCTCGGTAAAACAATCAGAAAATACAAGACGTGTTTGTGAAACACTATGCCCCCGTTACAGCATTTTTAAAAATGATGACCTTGACAGATGACCTTGACCTTTAAGCATGACCTTGAACTTTATACCTATAGATGATCATCAGTAAGATTCTTTCATCATTCCAACAATGAGACAGGGTATCTATTATAAGCTTGAATAAACTGAACAATGAAAGTTTTTTGGTTATGTTTTTAAGAAGTTTGACCTTGAGAGATGACCTTGACCTTGTCACATGACCTTGACTTTGGCAACAGCAGATGCAATGTTATTATTGGCAATGTTAAGTTTTTGGGCTAACTTTTGCAGACAGACAGACAAACGGACAGAAGGACAACGGTAAAACAATATGCCCTGTGATCTTTCGATATGGGGGCATAATAAGCAAGGCAAAAAGGTTTTGGTTAAAGTTTTTTGGTTAAAGTTTTTGTAAGTCCATTAAAGGTCAAGGTCAAAATGTCAAGGACCTTGGTCTCTGGTGTAAGCATATCACCTGGTGAGTGCATATATGAAGTAAAGATGTCCCTAGGTATAAATCATTCAGAAAATATAAGTTAAAGTTTTTTTGGTTAAAGTTATTGGTTTAAGTTCTTTTTTAAAGGGGTCAAGGTCACTGTCTCTAGGTCATTTTGACATGGATGCTTGGTAAAATATAAAGCCTCTAAGGTTAATATTGATGGAAATAAAACAACTTTAACCTTCTGTGGACACAGACACCGACATCCGAGGGTATGACAAAAGCTCTTCCGAGACTTTTGTCCTGGGCAAGCCGATAAATACAAATAAATAATAATAATTATTGTGAGTCAACCTGTTTTGCATACATGCCTGAATTCGAGACCCTGATTTTTAGCATGTTCACTGTGACCTGGCTCTCACTGTCAACATTTTACCAATTAGTTGATCGTGAATTCTTCACTTACTCAAAATTTTACAAAATGTATCAAAAACAAGATAGCATCTTTTATTTCTGGAGTTTTTTTATTGACTTTTTTCAGGGTTCCACATTAACCCACGACCGACAGACTTTGTCTGCCTGTTGCTCGGTCCGGTCGGGTTGAACCCGCCAGATACAAGCCCGACTGGTCGTCCTAATATCAAATCTACATTCGTCCTGTATAGATTCATTTGTTTCCGATAGCAAACTGAGCTTTTCGCTTGTTGAAAGGATGAATGTCCTCGATGATTATTTTACTTTTCTATTGTATCCACTTTGGACGTGCATGCATAACCAGTCCGGGTTCACAGGTAAAACGGGGTATAACGTGAACCGTTATGTCATCCTAAAAGCAGAGCTGGTTTCAAGCTGAAAAAAACAACCAAATCGGGCCCTGCCCGGGTCTGAATTAAGTTGGCCCATTATTTTGGGATCCCAACTTTTACGCAAATTTCGTTATACAAAAATACGGCATAAAAACGCAAATTTCTTATTTTTACAGAAAACATAAAGATTTTGATGTCACATGTAAAAATTTTAAAAGTTATTCTGGCCGTCTTTCATAATACGCAGAAACACGGTTTGCTAAATATAGTAACATTTCCAGAGCTTCAGATTTACAGTGGGCCCGGGTCATTTCTCACATGATGACCCACAACTTTCCAACAGTTGGGGTCCTGTGACCCTGTCGTGCTTGGATATAAAACATTTTTACCATAATGAAAATATGCTTTGGCCCATCATTTCAGGAAATGACCCACAACTTTTTACCTCATGGGTCAATTGGACCCATCAGTCTTGAAAAGAATCTGAAGCCCTGCATTTCGAAGGTGAAGGGCGTTCCAAAACGAGGCCCAAACAACAAACCGCACGCACACGATATTTCCAATGCGTGAAACAACTGTCAATTGTGATTTATAATCATTTCTACATAGCGCAAATAGATATTTGTTTCTGTATATTTATAAACTGGAAAATATCCGAGGCTTGGCTTTACGATAATACGGTCAGAACGCTTTACGGTTGCTTACATTGATGATTTGACAAAATGTCAGGTAGACTTTGCTGCTTGTTTTATAATTATGACAAGAGGTAGAACCAGTGTTAAGTGTTTGTTCTTGAAATTTACTTGGCAACTGAACTCTCATTTTTTTTATCATGAAAGCAGACTGCATATAAAACTTGTTCAACAGTTACTTTTCTTTCTGCGTTTCCTAATACCAACTACCTACGAGTTCATTATTAATATTTTGTCAAAACCATTTAGTAAATGTTCAAGGTGAAATAACTTGGAATAGTTTGGTATCTTCTAAACAAAACCATGTAATTATGCTTTTCCTATCTTCTGATACAAACAATTGGTCAGGACCAGTGAACATTTGGTCAGGACCAGCAGCATGTGGCAGCAACAAGTCCGACTGTCTGGCAGCCAAAAAATTTAATGTCAAACCCCGTTTTTAAACAATTTTTTATGGATTCACAGAAATCGTAAAAAACACCAATACAAGGACCTATAAAGAAAATTTGTTAGCTGAGAAGAGGACAGGCATATTTGATCGTTTTAAAAAAAATCACTTAACGATGCAGGGTTCAATTGTCCCATGTTTACTCTTTTACCAGAAAATAATGAAGGGTCTGGAATATATGTCAATTTTACAAACAGTGACCTATTTTACCCTGTGTGGAAAAGCTTTTGTATTCTAGAGCTCTTTTGATCAAAATCATTAATTTAAGATTTTTGGAGACAGAAAAGGTTAGAATTCAGGTTAATAATGTTTGATTTTGTAGGTCTATGGATTTATTTTGCCACTAATTACTCCCATCCGTTAGAGTATTGAAAACTAGTTAAACCATGGTAAAACGTTTAGAGCATTTGACAAAATTCAAAAGTGCCCAAACTAAGTTTGACCTTGTAACCTAACTCAAACCCTCTATATTGCTAGATTACACTTTCATATCAATAATACTGCAGTTTATTCCTTCTTGTGATTGTATATCCTCTACTGCATCCTCAAGTTCTTTCCTCTCATTGGTATATAAATCATATTTGAACTTTGACTTACATATTAGCAACATTATTAAAAGAGCACAGAGGAATCTTGGCATTATACACAGATCTTTTGAATATTTAGAGAAACCAATGTTTTTGATTCTCTACAAATCATTTGTAAGACCAGTACTCAAATATGGCTCTTGTGTTAGGACACCATATTTAAAGAAAGATATAAAACGACTTGAAGATATTCAGCGCAGAACTACTCGTCTAATACCAAAAATGAAGAACTTTACTTATGAAGAAAGACTAAAACAGTTAGGACTCCCAACCCTAAAGTACAGACGGGACCGATATACAAATATTCAAAGGTGTTCATAACCATGATGATTTTAAATGGGACCAGATGTTACACTTGCCTCTTCAGACCTTCGTGGACACCAACTTAAGTTCAGTAAAAGTAAAGTTAAGTGTAACAAAAATTTACGATTACACAGCTTTTCAAACAGAACTATTGATCTGTGGAACAAACTAGCAAAAGAATGTGTTTCTGCCGATTCGGTAAATATTAAGTCGCAGCTGAAATCAGAAGATTGGAACGTAAACAAATTCAAGCCATCTTGTTAGCGCATAAACCAAGTATAAGAGAAGACAAGAAGATAAGAGGAGCCTCCAACATTATGGCCTAAAGATCAAGGTATCAAGGTATATTCAAAAATATGATGTCCCACTGTCTCGTACACCACATCTAGAGCACATTTCTGATTGATTTTCAACAATTTTGGCAAGATGACCATTCAGCTGCTAGTGTCCACATAGAATTTAATTAAAGGGGGAAAAGTGGATCTGTCCTCCTCTCCATAACAAACTTGTTCTTCAAAGACAAATCCTCAAATTCTATCCATTTCATCAGACATTCTAAATCAAAGCTCCAGTTTCTCTTGGACCTGTTGTTTAATTTTTGTAATGGCCTCTTTATTATTTATGGATATTTGCCATGAGTATCATCTGGAGTTGATGCTATTTCCTGAGCTCCTGCATTTGCCTATCTATCTTCCAATTCATTTCCTTCAATTTCTTTATGTCCTGGAACGGGTGGCAGTCATTTCACTATTTAGACGCTTCACTATTGGACGTTTCCTACCAAGACGTTTCACTACTAATTGGTAGTGAAACGTCCAAACAATGTTAAACTATATTTTGTTCATATATCACTAAATCTTTGATAAATCTTAGTTTTTAATGGATTTATTTGAAAGTATCAAGACCTAACAATATTTTCACTCTTTACTACAATCAAAATTGTTACGTGCTTGAAATGCAGTTGAATAAGTTAATTTCCCTCTTTCTTAGTTGTCTATAAAAATCATCTGTATGATTATGATTTATCATAGAATTATTTGCATTTGTGATGAATGTAATTTATAGCCAAAGCTTTGTTCCTTTTTCAATGGCAGATCAATAGTGTGGGTTTATGAGAGGCATTGTGTATGGTACCCCTTTGTAGCCTGATCTTTCCTTTCATCCATGGTTGCAGTGTCAAAGAACTAATATGAAAAAAAAAGATAATGTCTTCATTTAAAATTATATATAAACACTTTTTTTAAAAAATGTTTTGATACCGCCACCTATGATTTTCATAGGGAATACAATAGTAATTCAGTAATAATTGTTTTCAGATTACTTTTTTGAAGTTATATGATTTAAAATAAAAGTTTTATCGGCAACATTCTTTCTATATGAATGTTATTTCTCATCCATCTTGTAATCTTTCATTTGTTGAAAAAAATTGAAAAATGGGGAATTCTTAAATTCATAATTAATTCACTTACACATAAACACAAGATAAAAGAATCTCTTTCT
Source organism: Fragum whitleyi (assembly GCA_948146395.1). NCBI lineage: Eukaryota > Metazoa > Mollusca > Bivalvia > Cardiida > Cardiidae > Fragum > Fragum whitleyi. Next base: position 38,289,541 of record OX411547.1, on the reverse strand, counting down.
CAAATAAATCTTTTCCCACACTTATCTTATAATAGATTTTTCACAAGGAGATTTCAGAAATGATTCTGAAAATGCGATAAAGACCTTTATAATCTGATTACTGAGAAAAAATAGAAAACATACATTTTTTTTTTCTTTTTAGTAATACAAGTTTTCTTAATTGTTTGTCTTTTTAATTACTACATATCTTAAAACTTATTTGGAGACATGCAAGTTAATTGGTTGATTTGTGGCCTGTTTAAGAGATAAGAAAAGGTGTTATAATGGCTACTGGTAATGCTCTGATAAGTGTGGCACCCATTAAAAAGGTGACATATATACTGGAATTTAACCCTTATCCGTAACAAAACCGTAACAATCATCTGCTACTTACAAGTATATCAATCTAACATAAAATCCTTTAATTGGCTTAATACAATGTAATGAATCTGAAGCAAATGCTGTTTGGAGATGCTTTGAGTATGTGTTTGAATTAATAGGTTGCATTAATATAAAACTGTTCTCTCTTTTACATAGGATTATTTTTATCAACCAATCTAATCTAATATCAATTATATCTGTATATTTTCTCAAAATGCTCATTGATAAAATCATAAGAATGAAAACAAATTAAAATGCCATGTTTCATTACTATATTCTATTTTCTCATTGTGGATGATTTCCTTTCCACAAAAAAATGATTTTTAATAACAATAAGATATCTTATTATTTAAGAAAACCTTGTGGAAAATAATAAAAAATACTCTCAAGTTAGTTTCAGTTCAACCCTTTTAACATAGAATCAAAGAGCGAAAAGATTTGTGAGAAATTCTACTTTTTACTCACATATAATATATATGTCTATTCACATTTTCCTTATTTTCAATCTCATTTCTTTTCATTTGGGACAAAATTATGAATTCTCCTTTTTTTCATTTGGTAACCCCCCTTCATTGCCAATATTTAATCTGTATATTATATACATATAGCGTTTATTTCAAATATCTTTTTATTTTTAAAAAAAAAAAAACAATCAGATTAATTAATCCAGACAACATATTATTCCAATTTATTGGAGGATTTTAAAGTGAACATTATAAGCTTAAGTCATTTTCATTGGTATTGGTGATGGGAAATACACCCTAAAGCTACTTAATTGAAATAAAGATTCATCAATTAAATAATTAAAAGCATAAATAGCTTGTTTTCAAATATGAAATTAGATAAATAAACAAAATAATGGCATAAAATACCCCTATATAAAAATGGGTAGTGAAATGTCTAAACAATTTCAAAACATTAGTGAAACGTCCAAAAGTGATATGTCCTAATAGTGAAACGTCCCTAGTAGGAAATGTCTCAATAGTGAAATGACTGACATTCTCCTGGAACTCAGTGTACATGATTTGTATTTCCTTTGTTTCTGTTTGTTGCAGATCGCAATTTTAGTTATTATGCAAATTTTGTCATGTATCTGCTGTATGTTCTGTTTAATGTATGTAACGATTTCAATTTTATAACTACATTATCCTACCCACCCCACCCACAATTTTTTACCATTGAAACAGGAAATTGAAAATATAGAATCAAAGTTGAGAACGTTACTTTGATTTCCCGTGATTTAAGAAGAAGGTTAAAAGTATGATTAAGAATAATCAAATATATGACTGTATAGAAGATTTACCTACCATGATACAAAGTTTTAGGCTTGACACACCCTGCTGACTTTAAAATTTTTCGAAGTTTTGTGTATCAGTAAACCGGAAGTAGATAATGAATGTGTCAACAAATATTTATAGTCTATTTCAAATAACTAATACGAAAAATTAGACTTGGAGCTCATTATGATTATTATCATTATAATTGTCATTATTTCGCGACAAAAACCAAGTAACTTCAACTTTGTTACAAAAATCGCAGGCGATTGTTTCACAATTAAATTTTCGTTTCATACGGTGAACATAACGAAATTCGGATAATGAAATAATTTCATGTGTGCGCCGAAAAATTTTTCTATGTCAAATTTCCTTAAAAAAAATCTTGGTCATAACTTTTGAAATGTTAGTCATAGAACCTTCATATTTCACATGATCATTGCTTGGCACAAGACCTTTCAGTAGGTGCCAAGTTCAAGGTCATCAGTCAAGGTCAAAGACATTTTTCAAGGTCAAATTTCTTTATAAATATTAACTTCTTGGTCATACCTTTTGAATGGTAAGTCATAGAGCCTTCATATTCCACATGATCGTTGCTAAGGACAAGATCCTTCTGAAGGTACCAAGTTTAGGTAATTAGTCAAGGTCAATGTCATTTTTAAGGTTATCTCTTTTCTTTAGAATTAACCTTGGTCATAACTTTTGAAATGTAAGTCATAGAACCTTCATATTTCACATTATCATTGCTTGGCACAAGACCTTTCTGTAGGTACCAAGTTCTAGGTTATCAGCCAAGGTCATTTTTTCAGGGTCATTTTCTTTAAAGAATTTAATCTTGGTAATACCTTTTGAAGGGTAAGTCATAGAGCCTTCATATTTTTACATTGCCCAGTCATTGCTTGCGACGAGACCTTTCTGTAGGTAATAAGTTCACATATTTGCATTTGCCCAAGACTGAAATAATAAACAGCCGAGCGTTGGCACCCGCTTGCGGTGCTCTTGTTGTTTTTTTTTTATCCTCCTACCTTAAACCATTGTTTTAAAGCAGATTATTATCATTATTTTTATTATTATTATTATTATTATTATTATTATTATTATTTTATTATAAATGTCTTATTATCTTTTTAACTCATTCATATTCTATGTTTACTGGTTTTACTTCACGGTGTTACATGTTAGGCTTATATTTTTTAAAACAGGTATCGACTACTTCCTACAACTCGTTAGAGTGTGCCCCGATCAAGCGGTGGAAAAATACGAAAGAAAGAAGAAAGAAGAATATAGAATGTAAAGAAGATCGTCAACTAGTTAGCCTATTTCTTACCGTTTCCTACAATGCTAGGCATCTAAGGAGGCAGCCTGATTTGCCTTTGTTGATGCGTTAGTACATTTTTATCAGGTTTGTAGCTGGCTCCGCCGGGAACATAAAAGGTTGGATTGAATTAGATTGAGTTTGGTATCCAAAAGAGATTAAGATGGCTTTGGAAACTATTGGCTGAGGGTGAATTTACAACTTCATATGGTAAAGAATACCAAATATCGACAACACGGTTGGTAAAGAATTTAAGTCTTACATCGAGCATAGAGCATGTTTTGAATAGTTTTAAGGAATTGCCCCTTTCGCATGTATTTGTGATGATACTAAAAAATTTTGGTTTTGTTTGCCGCTTTATCGAATCCATGGATTAGTTTATAAACTTGGACTACATCAGCTCTTTGTCGACGATATTCTAACGACGAGAGTAAAATTTGTTTGAGTCTTTCACTGTATGATAGATATCTTTATGATTAATCGATTTTCCATGTTGCAAGCTTGGTTTGATTATTGATGTGCTCGGAATATTTCAAATTGTTGTCAATAGTTACCCACCCCCTCCTTCCCTAAAGTATTTCTCATGTTGGACGCTTTCTACTTTTTCAATTATATTATTCCTTGACATTTTGTATTCGGATTTATCAGTTCTTTACCGATATGGAGATAATTTACATGTTTCATCTTTATATCTCATCTGGCTTTCAATCTTCTCCCCATTTTACAGATTTATCTAGGGCTTCTTGTAGTTTACTTTTATCTTCTTCAAAATTGATATCAATATAGAGTTTCGAGTCATTCGCTAAAATTTTATGTTCACATGGATGTTGTCGGGGAGATCGATGATATAGATAAAAAACAACATAGGTCCCAGAACGATCCTGATTTCACCTGATTTCCGCTACTTTCAGATACCACGTCCTAGCAAGACTTAAGAAATCCGTAATCCATGAGTGTACTTTGTCCCTTATTCCATAAGCCCAGATTTTTTCATCAGTCGTTTCATATGTGGAACTTTGTCAAACGATTAGCTAAAATCTAGATAAAGTACATCCACTGATTTTTCTTCCTCCAAGTATTTGGTAACATCTTCTTCTACTGTCTGTATTTATCCAGGCAGCAAGCTTTCTTTTTTTCGTACATGTATTTGCTTTTCCTTAGATTAGCTTTGACTACATTACAAGCATGTATATATCGTCCACAGTCCGTTTGATTTCGCCTATTTTTGTACTTTATCCATATTGATTTCTTTTTCTTAATTGCTTTCAGACAGTTGTGATTCACGTACTGGCATTGTTTGTTACCCCCCGCCGGAACTCTTTGTCTCTGGTATGTTTTTCTCCACTTGATTACTTATTTTATCTGCAAGAAGTTTCCACAAAGATTCAACTCCAAGGACAGTAAATGACTCTGTATGACAGTTTATAGTTGAAAGATCATTGGACTGTCATTTATAATATTGAAATTGCCCTCCATGAAGTATAACTTCTTTATCCTAATATATTCTTGTTTAGAGTAACAGTTAAATTCAAAATCGAAAGTGGTGCGATCACTTGATCCCAAATGGTGGAATGAGATCCAGCAATGAAGGGTTTTGATTTTGTCGGTTTATCACGAGACTGCGTTATTCGGCGTTAATAAACGCGTCCGAAGGTCGGGCGAGCAATTTTACAGCCTTATAACGTATTCGAGTAAAATATTTTTCACATCTAACATAGCTAGTTGATAACGTATTCTATTTGTTATATTTTTTTTATAATAAAAAAGTGAAATTTGTTTATATCTTTTATCCGCTTAAAAAGAGACTTTTGTTTAAATTTGACGCGACGTTGCAATATGCCTTGAATGACAGACATAAAACCAAGTTTCACAAAGTTTGGCACATATATGTGGCTATTAGAGTTATTTCAAGTAATTTACCATTAAGACGCCTATTCCTGTGATATGGCATGAATCCTTCCCATTTTCAACAGAGTTCATTCTTGAGATCTGACAAACTTTCTGACTAAGTTTCATGTAGATTGGACCATATTTATGGCCACCAGAGTGTTAACAAAGAAAATTGTCATTAAGGCCCCTTTTCCCATGATATGGCACGGATCCTTCCCATTTTCAATAGAGTTCATCCTCATGACCTAACAAACATTCTGACAAAGTTTCATGACGGTTGGACCATTTTTGTGGCTTCTAGAGTGTAAACAAGAAAAATGTCATTAAGGCCCCCTTTCCCGTGATATTGTACGGATCCTTTCCATTTTAGCAATTTTTACAAGGGACCACCCAAGGAATAATTCTGCCAAGTTTAGTTGATTTTGACTCAGAAGTTTAGTAGAAGATGTCGTTTAAAGAAATTGTTGACGCCGTGACGGACAGACGGACGCCAGACATTGATAGATCACAATAGCTCCCATATTAAATCACATCAAGAATACAAATCACAGATAATGAAATCAGAAATCGGAAAATGCAGAATATACAGGTACTAGTTTGAAAAATGTGTATATGTGCATGTTATTTTTACGCTCTTTTTTATATGAAAAAATCGTGATTGTAAAGAATAACCCGAAAAGTTTCAAAGCAGAAAGGCATGAAGAAAGAAGAAATTTTTGACGAAATAATTCTCTTAAGAAACAATTTGGCAACTTGAATGAAAAAAAGTATAATACATCGTAAATAAGTTAATTATAACATCATACTTGCAGTTTGAACAATCTGTAGTGACGAATTTTTGTTAAGACCACCGTTATTCGCAGATTACCCTTCCCCGATTTTTTATACGCCGCCGGAGGCGGACGTATATTGGCGTCATCTTCTCCGTCCGTCTGTCCGTCCGTCCGTCCGTCCGTCCGTCTGTCCGTCCGTCTGTCCGTCCGTCCGTCCGTAAGTCCTTCCACTTTTCTTGTCAACGCTATTCCTCCTAAGTTTCTGGCTGGATCTTCTTGAAACTTGGTCATTGTTATCACCTCAATTGGTAGATGTGCATGAAGGAAGGATTTTATGGTTCGTTGATTTTTGCCTGAGTTATGCCCCTTAAAAACTTAGTCTCTGGGTCCACATTTCTTGTCAACGCAACTCCTCCTAAGTTTCTGGCTGGATCTTCTTGAAACTTGGTCATTGTTATCACCTCAATTGGAAGATGTGCATGAAGGAAGGATTTTATGGTTCGTTGATTTTTGCCTGAGTTATGCCCCTTAAAAACTTAGTCTCTGGGGCTAAATGTCCATCCACTTTTCTTGTCGACGCAACTCCTCCTAAGTTTCAGGCTGGATCTTCTTGAAACTTAGTCAATGTTATCACCTCAATCGGTAGATGTGCATGGAGGAAGGATTTTATGGTTCGTTGATTTTTGCCTGAGTTATGCCCCTTAAAAACTTAGTCTCTGGGGCTTAATGTCCGTCCACTTTTCTTGCCAACGCAACTCCTCCTAAGTTTCTGGCTGGATCTTCTTGAAACTTGGTCAATATTATCACCTCAATTGGTAGATGTGCATGAAGGAAGGATTTTATGGTTCGTTGATTTTTGCATGAGTTATGCCCCTTAAAAACTTAGTCTCTGGAGCTTATTGCCTCAGTTATGCCCTCTTAAAATTTAGTCTCTGGGGCTTATTGAAATTACAGTCTTGTCAACGCAACTCCTCCTAAGTTTCTGACTGGGTCTAAATGAAACTTGGTGGATTTTATAACCGAAATTGGTAGATGAGCATGAAGTAAGGATTTTATGGTTCATTAATTTTACCCTAAATTATGCCCCCTTAAAATTTAGTTTCTGGGGCTTATTGAAATGGCAGCCTTTTGAACGCAACTCCTCCTTATTTTTTGTCGTTATTTAAATGAAACTTGGTCAATGTCATCACCATAATTTGTAGATGTTCATGGATCAAGGATTTTATGGCTCATTTATTTCCCTGGATTATGCCCCCTTAAAACTTAGTGTCTGGGGCTTATTGAAATTGCAGCCTTGTGAAGGCAACTCCTCCTGACTTTTTGTCTTGATTTAAATGAAACTTTGTCATTTTGAATTTGGTTCTGTCAAAATAAGTAGTGTCTACAATTATTTTCGTGAAACAGCAGCAAAGTGGCGTCGTATTTTGTGACTATGGCACTCTTGTTAAGATATTAATAATCATTTTTAACGATATGGACCTATGAGATATTCCAACATCAAAGTAAAACAACAATGTTTCCAGACGTTGAGTTCTTGTAAAATTGAGACCATTTGTTGAATTAAATGGCAGACGGACAATTTTAAAACTATCGTATAATCACCATCGCATAATCGTACGATTTTTTACGTGTGTTGAATTTGAGGGTCTGGAGAAACCGAGACATAATATACACTGAGCACGTCTTTAATAAATCATGACTGCACTTAGGGTCTCAACACTTGATGACAGAAAAATGATGGTGTTTTGGGTATGTAAACGAATAAACTATCAAATCATGAAAAAAGTCGACGTTTTAATCGATTTGACGTGACATTTTACAGCTCCAATTTTTGACGTTACGTCAAAACATCCTGCCAAAACATCCGTGCCATGTTCTGAGAATGTAAAACATTTACGCACTTTTAAAAATGGTTTCTCGCTTTGCAAGTTAGATGTCTATAACGGGGTAACATGGTTCGAGAGCTTGGTTGATAAGAAATAGTAACAACCTTATTACTCTGTATGCATACTCGTTTATAATATTATGAATCAAAAGAGTTAAAATTTTCTCATCTTGATACCGATTACTAATGTGACTACTTTTTGTGCAAGCTTACAAAATAACTTTGTACTCAAAACTGTTTTCATTGAAGAGTAAAATCAACTTTTCAACCAATCAGATCGCACATAATTTAATGAACACACTTACAAAAATGTACGCGTACTTTTTTAAAAGTAACCCTCAAAACCTAGTGTCCGGCCTAAATTTCATCCGACCAACTCAGTGGTGGATCCAGGATTTCTGCAGAGGGGGTTCGAACATACTTATAGGGGTTTCGTTTCCCTAGTTTTACAGAATTTTAACCCTTATCTGCTAGATTAAAATATTCTTGAAAATATTTCAACAATACTGGTTCAGGATTTTAACCACAAGAAATCAAGGGATTTTAACCACAAGATATCAAGGGATTTTAACTACAAGAATTCAAGGGACTTTAACCACAAGAAATCAAGGCATCTTAACCACAAGAAATTAAGGGATTTTAACCACAAGAAATCAAAAGATTTTAACCACAAGAAATCAAAGGATTGTAACCACAAGAAATCAAGGGATTTTAACCACAAGAAATCGAGTAGGAAGCAGACAGTATGGACAAAGAGCAGACTGCACACTTGTGCAGACTGATCTTAGTCTTTACTGTCTTCCAAGCTTTGTTTGCAACCGGAATATTTCGTGAACAGCAGCAGAAGGGTTAATTGAAATTATACGCCAATTAATTAATTCGGCTTCAGAGGGGGGCTCGAACCCCCTCTGGATCCGCTACTGCAACTCCTCAACAGGTATTCAATTTTGATTACCTGTATTTGACTTAACGCCACTACTGCAGCTATATCACGGCGGTTGATGCACCTACCCATTAACTCCTGTTGTTAGTGTCCCACCAGTACAACAACGGTAACAAGTCATACGAGCCACCATCAGCCCATCCCATTCAAGCGTAATACTAGTATATCATTCGCCCCTTCAAGGGCGGGTCAAATTTACAACATACCAATTTCCTTACGCAACCAAATTTTGTGATTAAAGCGATAGGTAGCCGTTCAAACTATATGGTCAATACAAAGATACTCAAATATAACTATACAGCATTTACTTTTAATTACAGTTATAAAGTACACGTTACAATTACACACAATTACTGAATTAGTATCTAGTAATAAAAATAAAACGAAAAAGTAATTTAGCTACACACAATTACTATAATTGACAACATCCTTGACCCATTTGAATATGATACAAAGGGAGTTTCAAATTACATATCATCACATGATCAACAAAACCAATTAAAAATAATAAATATAATAATACACGTAGTGTTAAATAGAAATTTTCAGTTCGAGCTATAGTTAGTAACATTGTGAAAATGACATTCACCTCGTTCAATTTATTCTAAGTCGCTCACTCAGCGCTTCCTTCAATGCCCTCAAAACGCTCACCCCTATCACTCAAAATGCTCCGAAATCTATCAAATCATACCACGATTTAATTAGCTGGTGTCGATCTTAACCCTTTGTTGTTTGATCCCTGTTTTTTACGTGCCTGTGATTTTATGATTGAGAAATCATTGTGTAAATAGAAGAAATTGCTTCTCACAAGCAATTTCTTCTTTTTCCACACTATTTTCTATCCTATTGATTGGTTATTTTTCAAATTGAACCCACTTTTAATTTTCGTCTGCAAAACCTTTGAATTTGGACAGGTCCAAAATTTTGTAAAACAGGAAAGGGTTAAAGCGCCTGATTCGGCCGTGAACACACATAGTCAGGCAGGTAAGAATCCGTTTTGAAAGGGAGGTAATACATATCTCCCATTTCGTCCATTGTATCACCCCCTTTAATTTTTCTCAAAACTCGCTCCTCATTCAATTTCATTCCAAAATCATCCCCATTGTCAATTTCACGATCTTTCTAACTGTAACACACGTGAAAGAATCATTACAGAAGTATACGATAGGAACAACCTTATTGTTTGCCATCCCTTGCTTACGAGCAAGAAAATCTCGCATTTCATAGGTTGAATTTTAAAACTGCGTTACTATGTTGAGCTATATGAATTATTTCCCGTGCAATCTCTTGATTAATCATTAATTACATGTGTACTTTGGAAAAAAAGAAGCGATTGCAATCAATGTCTGCATTTACCCGATGGTTTCTATAGCATAGTTTAGTTACTTTTAAATTGATATGCCATCTTTTACTAATTGGGATAGTCTAAAATTAGAAAATAGGAAATGTTTTAAGCTGTTGTTGCGATTTTGTAGAACAACATCTACGAATTTGTTAGTATATTTTTAATAATTATCGCGCTGTTTGTTGTAAGTCGTAGGCATCACAATTCAAAGATACACATTATAATCATTATAGATTATGCTGTATTATTTCGGTGCTGGGGCCTTATATAATTTAAGAGTATACAATAAGTTAGTAAAAGCCCCTAAATCAATCTGCCCATCTACCCCTACAGTGGTTCTAAGAAAGAAGTCAATCTCCTTCTCCTCAAGATTTCGACCTGTCGCTGTCTTCAGTGATTTCAAACCAGCTTTGGCTTCATCGGCATCTAGCTTGCCGCTCCCATCAGCGTCTATTTCCTTAAATTTGTTGATTACTTCTTGTGCACTGAAAAATTTGGAGTTACGGAAAAGTTGGTTGATATACGGATGAAGGATAAGGATCAAAGTATCGAAAGCACTGGTGGTGAATATATTTGATCTTTGTCAAATCATTCCTAATATTCATCTATTTTTAATGATATGTGTGTATTAAAATGAAATGATTAAAATTTCAAAATATGTAAAAATGATCATCGTAAATGAAGTTGATTTGAATCAATAATTCAAATTCAATAATTAAAACACATGAAAATATATACACTTATCTAAAGGCCCGGTCCCACTACCAAAATGACCAAACGTATGCTTATCGGACACGGCGGAAAAATGAAATTTAAACCCGTTTTCTTACGCTTGATGAAAATCGTAAATGATAGGCAAAATTTGCGGAAACAGAACGGAATATATCGGACGCGTTAGGTCAATCGGGAACCCTAAGTGAATCTACGGAATAGACCTCGGAAATAATATGAAATGTTTTACTGCGTTTTGTCATCAAATTATTATATGCCAAAAAGTTCTCCACAGTGGATCGGAAAAAAATAACAAAATGTGATTTTCTCCAAGCGAATTTGATAACCGAAATACCACCAGAAGCCGAATTACCTAAAAAATACCCAAAATTACTACACTTACGAGCGAGGTACTTTTCAGTTTATGGGAAAGTCCGAGCGATGTTCCGAATGGCGTTATGCATGGAGCAGGAATTTGGAGTGGATGCCCATCGTAAGTCTTGAGGTCAAGAGCGGATGAAAGCTCAGAACGGGTCACCGGATATAATTGTGACGTATTCGAATAGAGGAAAGAGCGGATGCTTAGAACATTTGACGTATACACCGCGTATGGTGAACTGATACAAAATGGATACAACGAGGATCATTAAATTTTACTCGATGCATACGCTTAAAAACTTACATAACCGCATTACTTTCTTTTATTTACTTTTCGTATACATGTTCATGATAATTCCGTCCTCTGTATGTTTCGATCCATAGCGGATTAGAGTACCGAGGGTAACAAACGCTTGGATTGAGGATACATCAGAAATATGGCGGACGGTTCTAAGGGATCTCCTTCCATTCGCTTTTATATTTAAATGCTGACCTGTTTCTTTCGAAATAATGGTCATTGAGTCACAATCCAATTTACAACAATTTTAAGGACAAATTAAAGGAAATTTTTCATATTGAAACGCTTTAAAGTCCGCTTACTTAGTAATGACATCACGGTGACGTCATCTAAAGAGTGGTGTTTCACGTGTTTAAGACATGACTATCCCTGATGGTTATTACCTGTAGAAAACAATAAAAGTAATATAGAAAATTGTGATAAAAACTTACTGGTTCCCCATACACTCGAAGAACTGTTTGAATTCCCAGATGCTCATGATTCCATTCTTATCTTTGTCAAATGTGTTAAACATTGTCTCCCCTTGTTCCGCGTCTAATCCAAATTCTTTCTCGAACAGGTCTAAAGCTTGGTCCTTCTTCAAGTTTCGTACGTTGTTCTTGATGTATTTGTCGAAAATCTCCGTTACTTCCTTCCTGTAATAGATAACATTTCGAACATAAGCTCGTGAATTAAGATCCGGACGACGTACCTCGCACGACAGACGACTGACGCCGGACGCCGGACATTGTACGATCACAATAGCTCACCTTGAGCACTTCGTGCTCAGGTTGGCTAAAAAGGAAAATAATTCAAAAATGCTATTTAATAATGAACTTTTCGAGTGTGGGTGTTAGATGATGGGTTTGGGGTCAATAACATAACATAACATAACATAACATAACCTTTATTCACCCAGTAATGTTTACAATGTTTACAACATATGATATCTATATTTTCGGAATTATCGTTAATTTATTAGATCGGTATTATAAAATCTACATGCTTTTATATTATTAGTATTGTGTAGCTCCGCAAGGCGTTGGAGCTCCAAAATCGACGCCTGCAAACAGAAAAAATTAATGATGATCGACTTATAAACAGGGAGATCGTTTTGGTTTATTTCTGAGCGATTTGAAAGATCGAAGTGGGCATTTTAGATAGAACGCCATTAATGCTACTTACGCCTATTGTTTGTAAGGTTGGGCGAATGGTTTTGATCGGGTAAAGGTAAATTCTTTATTTATCGGAGATATTGCGTTCGTATGACTTACAGTACAACGATTGCCTCACAAACGAATTCGACACACCTTTTTGTATGAAAATGTGTTTTATCTATATTTATGAAGCTGTTTCTTTTGATAAGAAATTGAAAATTTTGATGATATATTCGAATGTAAAATACATTAGTTATCGACAGTGTTTTCCCTGTGGTACAAAAACTTGTCAGTTAACGAGATTTTTTGGTGCAAACAAACCATAGGTATGCACATTCTCGTAATTACATGTCAAATAAATTGGCAAGTAAGAGAAGCGTAGGGGTTTCTCCAATCTTTGACCGCGTTTCTTTTTTAAATAATTTTGGGTAATAGCTCTAAGGCTTTTTGGAATATCAAATCCCCTTTCCATAAAGCTTATAATTTTGTCATCTATTGAGTAAAGGAACATTCTGGATCGGAACCACTGACGAGTCTGTGCGTGACATTTCCAACAATTTTGTTTGTGTATGATTAGTGGTGATTAGCAGTCTTGTAGAAAGGGGGGATTTTGGTAAAATTGTGCGGATGCACAGGCTGGTCAGACGCTTTGCTTTGCGCACTGGCGGCGTGTGAAATTGTTGGAAATATCACGCACAGACTCAAATATGTATTGGCCTCAAAATTGCGAAACGGATCATATGAAAGATTCATTTAAATAAGTATATTCATGAAGAAAATAGAAAAGGAGATTGGATGTTTTTTAGGGTTAACCATTGATCCCATGGGGGAAACACTCCCCTTTAACATCTTTCTTTCTTTCTTTCTTTCTTTCTTTCTTTCTTTCTTTCTTTCTTTTCTTTCTTTCTTTCTTTCTTTCTTTCTTTCTTTCTTTCTTTCTTTCTTCCTTTCTTTCTTTCTTTCTTCCATTGCTTTTCAAATGTTTTACAGACCAAACGTTAATATTTTGATCTCGAACGGGAAAGATACAATGGGATGATCGAGTGTTTTCATTACATATTGATAACTAGGAAGGTTTCTATCCATATAAACAAGAGATAAGGATTCCAGACGTGCGGTATTTCCTGATATACACGTAGTGTACCTGTTTACAAATGATTCATATATTTCGTCGGTGGGCGGCCAAAACCTCGTAACTACAGCTTAATTAAGCTGTAGTAACGATGTTTGAGTCGCCCGCCGACGATTTGTGTTACCTGCTTTTGTGTTTGATTCATGTCAAGGTATCAGGGTTCGATTGGGTTTGGCTGATAAGCCATCATTTTACCTGTTGATATCAATATGAACATATATCAGTTTTACTAGTTGTTATGTTTATATTTTATTGAATGAGCCCAAATGGAGAAAAGAGTGGCAAGTTTATAAAGAAAATTGGTGTTTTATGTAATATACAATACATGGAATGTTTATGAGACCTGTCTGGAAAAAGGAACTAAGAGGAAAGTGCAAAAATATCGACCGTAATCAGACTGCAATAAGAGAAAAAAAACTAACCAATATCAAATCTATCCCACTTTTAGACAATTTTCTGGGTCATTTTCGTTTTTCAAAATGCGATTTCTAAATTTGCAGTTCTCAATCTTAAATTTTTGTCGTATAGTATCTTGGCATACTTGACATTCGCTATCGCTTGACAGGTACGTTACATGAAAAATATTTCGCCGGCAACTACAAGAATCATTACATGTAAATATTCAAGTTGTATGATACAGATGCTTAGTAAGCTTAGTTTTATTACTAAATGAATGAAATCAGATGTGTTCATGGATTGGCCAAACCTTTTATTTGCCATTTTATGATGGTATACATTTATTATTTTTACCCGAATTCTAAAATTGATCTTATTTGGATAATAGGCAGAGTTTTCAAAATTTTCATTTCGTATTTGTTAATATATCAATTTAAGACGTGGTAAATCTTCTGGTATCGATGAGATTTCAAATGAAATGTTGCATAAGTCTGTACCGTTTTTTTTTGAACATTATACATTTAAATACTGCAGAAAGGTATATACCCTTCATCATGGAAAGAAATCATTATCAAGCCCATCTACAAAGGAGGTGGGGCTAATAATCAAAGCAATTATAGAGGTATATCCATATCAAGTTGTTTTAGTCAACTTTTTACAAGAGTTCTGTTCAATCGCTTAGATACCTATATTGAGAGTAATCAAATTTTTGGACCTGAACAAATAGGCTTTCGTAAAAACTGTCTCACTAGCGATCACATCCTGACCCTGAAAACAATTATTGATAAGGCCTTTAAGCTCTCAAAAAATATTTATGCTTGCTTCGTTGCAAAGCATTTGACACGGTTAACAGGTTTGCACTGTTTCACAAAATATACAAGTACAATATTAAAGGTCCATTTCTTAACATTTTGAAGGATATGTATGCCTCTTTGTCATGTTGTGTGAATACACAAAGTGGTCTAGGGGCAAGTTTTGAGACCAAAATTGGGGTAAAACAAGGATGTATATTAAGCCCTAAATTATTCTCCTTATAACTTAATGATTTAAATAGCTTTTTTGATAATTCATGTGATCCTGTCAATGTAGATACATTGTAATACATATGTGTCAAGCCTCCTATATGCTGATGATATTGTACTTATTTCTAAAACTGCAACAGGACTTCAGTCAGCTATGAATAAGTTGGGAGATTTTTGTCTCTCATGGAATTTATCAGTTAATATTTCTAAAACAAAAGTTATCATATTCAACAAGTCAGGTAGAGTTCTTAAAGGTTTTTCATTCAAATACATGCAAACTGAGGTTGAGATTGTACAGGAACACAAATATCTAGGTATCATTTTCAGAGCATCCGGTGTTTTCACCCAAGCCATTAAGTACTTGTGCAACAAAGCACTAAAAGCAACATTTAGTATTAAAAAAGCTTTGACAGGAGAAAACATGAATACTGATTTATATTTGAAAGTGTATGAACATTGTGTCAAACCAATACTTCTATATTGTAGTGAAGTATTGTCTTCAGATTTTATTGTACATAAAGATGATTTAATTAGTTTTGAACATAGATATGATCTGCTACAACAAGAAAAAAATCAAGTTCGCTTTTTGAAATCAGTCATGGGTGTAAACAAGTATGCAAGCAATAATGCAGTTAGATCAGAATTTGAAATCTTTCCTTTGGTTGTATACGGTTTGAAATATTCTTGTGCCTTTTGGACACATCTGATTAATTTAAATCAGAATTTTCTTGCATACAAATCATATTTAGATAGTTGCCCACTTCCCAAAGGATTCGCAAGTAAATTCAATTTTTTTATGAAGGTTATTGGATTTGAACATGTATGGAACAGTCACTTCACATTCTCCAAAAATAAACTGAAAAATTCAATTTATAACAAAGTAAAAGAATCTTATGTACATTATTGGAAAAAAAAATGTATGTTTGATGATAGCAATAACAAACTTAGAACCTTCAGAACCCTTAAGAAAAATTATGAGAAAGATATGTATTTGCGCATAAATGATTTGCCCAGAGAACAAATTACATCATTTGCCAAATTTCGTGTAAGTGCACATAATCTTCAAATTGAAAAGGGTAGGCACCAAAAGAAACCTTTCATAGACAGAATTTGTCCTCTTTGTAAATCACAAGTTGAAACTGAGGCCCACTTCTTATTACAATGCCAGTCTTTATCAGATAGCAGGAAAATATTCTTTGCTGAGGTAGAAGGCATCACACCTTCTTTTAAAATCATGAATGAAGATGATAAATTTAGATACATTTTACAAATCAATGAATTTGATGTGTTGCAAACTTGTATATCTTATGTTCACAAAATGTTTGAAGAAAGAGATTATCTACTCGCAAAAACAGCTGCAAACTCTTGAGTTTCTTTTATTTCAGTGTATTAATTCGGAGACCTTAGTATGTACCTTGTATATCCATCTTCTTGGTAAAGAAAACTTGCTTTTTACTAAGGTTTGTTGACCCTTATTATGAAAATAAAGCAGATCTTCTTAGACGCAAATTGTTCATTTTGTCATTGTTTTCTGCTAAAAAAGAAATAAAAGGGAAATAAAGAAATATTATTAATTAATTAGTAGATAAATATGAAAATAAAAATGTTGTCTGCTGCTTCTTTAGGTCTTTATATGTCTTAGATTTATCTATTTTCTTTTAAGGTTTTCAATTTTATTTTTGTTCATAAACTTATTGAATGCAAACATATTATAATATATGCATGTTTTAGGGTCATCGTTACCTTTATAATTGGTCATAGATACCGTGAAATTTATTATATATATTTAAAAAAAAAAGAAGATTAACTTTGGGCAAGTATTATGAGTGTGATTCTTAAGCATAGCAATAACTGCTTTCTTCTAGCTCTGATTGCAATGATTTTGAATTACATTATCATAATTTGACCCTGGCTCTCGAAATGTATGCTGATATTTCATATCGGTTCTTTAATCTTAGATTATATACCCATCTGATATATACCTTTTGATAAGTTCTGTCTTGTATGTGATTTGTATATTGTATGTATGTTCTTGGTAACAATCATATACCTGGATTTTTTAAACCAAATAAAGGAATTTGAATTTGAATTTGAATTTGAACAATAACACCACGTGTGGGTTCCCAGGCTCTAGTATTGCGTGTTGGGTGGTGGATGAGACATCAATGTCAATAAAGGGGTATAATTCGAAAAAAAAAATGTATTTAGTTATACTCCTATATGGTATAAGTTTCTCTATTGACCACTTGAGGGGCAACGCAAAGTATTGTACGCGCATACAAAAATAGGCACTATCAATAGTTTTGCGCTGGTCGCCATGATTTTGATACAGTAGCAATATTATCCAACTTAGTCTTGGATTTACTGCGGCCACACATGCATAAGCCATACAATAAGGACAAGATAAGTTTTGGTTGTTTTAATGTCGATTTATCATATCGTCACCTGCATCAGTTTTCCGTCAGTTTGTGGTGGCTAGGGCACCTAACCATTGATTCTTGGTATATCGCTCATCGCTACTTCCACGCTATCCTTTCCTAACCACAAGTGACTCGACCAACACAAATTATATCAACCCATACGAAAGAGACGGGTGTCGTTTTATAGGTTGTTTGTTGCCGCTGAAAATCGAACCCGGTACCCCATATCCGAAAATGTTTATTAAGATACTTACGCATTAATTCAGACTTAGGGTCATAATTAATCACGGTCAATCGGTCTTTTAAATGACAATTTCGATTACTTAAATAAACAAGTTGGCACCATAAGTACCAAATATAACATTACAAAAAAAAAAAAAACAAAAAACAACAGATATTGATTTCAAACAACACTAATTATATTTTCAAGGGCGTCAGAAATGACGGGAATGAAAAAGGCAGAACTAAGCAAAGAGGGGATGTTTTGGATTTCAAATTTAAACACTTCACAAGTTCCACCCCCGGTTAAACCCTATGTTGATGGTACTCCTTGGAATCGTTTCATCGAGACGATTCAAATGAGTACCTTCAACATAGGTTTTCATTTGAAAATAAAGATTTAAGACACCCCCCCCCCTCTTTTTGTACCTCTGTACGTAACGGCACAGGCGATTTGTTCATTTTGAAGCAATCGTTTGAGGGAAAGAGAGAAAAACTAACGAAATCAATACTTACGGTATTTTTCGACCTCTTCCTGCCATGTTTTGTCTATTCCACTGTTTTCTCCCAACACAAAATGAAAACGAAGCAGCAGGAACAAAGTACTGTAACAACCGTATAATGACCACCAGATTTTTGTGTTCTGTCTGTAAATGATTTTACCAATCGCTACTTCCCGGTTCAGGAATCA
This sequence comes from Fragum whitleyi, assembly GCA_948146395.1. Classification (NCBI taxonomy): domain Eukaryota; kingdom Metazoa; phylum Mollusca; class Bivalvia; order Cardiida; family Cardiidae; genus Fragum; species Fragum whitleyi. The sequence continues at coordinate 38,271,353 of OX411547.1, read as the reverse complement.
AACACTCTCGAATGCCTGCTAGAAACTGGTAGAGTAATGCATACAAAAATCATAACAGTAATGTATACCCAAGCATGTTATATGAACGCCTACGGCAGATTGTTTATCTGTGCAAGGATTCTTAGATTAAGATCAGTGCACGTATGATAATTCATCCGTAAAATCTACCTGAAATAATGGTGAATACATTTTTTTTTCATAATTATAAAATGATATACATAATGATTCGGCTTTCTCAATCGACGAAATATATCACACGTTTATAGATTTATAAGTTTTTGACAAGGGCTTAACTACCATTTCGCACATTACACATGTGCGGAATAGAAATAAATCCTCTTTCGAAAAATGTCGTTGATAAATGATGATCATAACATGATGTTTTGATTATTCACCAACGGTCAAATCATTAAAAAAGTGGGGCGGGGGGAGTCCACATATCGAATATCGAAATATATTCTATGTTTGTCGCCTTCTGAGTGTGTATAAAGTTGTGCCTATGTCTTAATTGACAATGGGCGTCGTTTTTTTGAAAAAAAATATCATTGATCGAGATTTTCTGTTATACCTTTGCGATGAAACTACGAGAATTTGTTCCTGTCATACAGCAAGTAGCTTCGGATGTTGATGAATCACTCGTATGAAAAGGGGAAAAGCTGTAGAGCAGAAACACGGCTCGCTGTTAAATATATATGTGTGTGTGAGAGTGACCATAAAATCCCTGATAAAAAATTGTACGGCTACATGATTCAATTAAGTTTAGCACTGGTACATTTAAAAGACATTGTTGAGAAATCTGACGCCTATGTGTTAACAAATGAAAACTGTGTATGTTCAAAGTGTTTGTAAGATTATGGAAATTCGTAGGTAAAATTGTACGCATGTACGCTGAATTCCAAAGGAAAGTATGCACCTTCTATTTTTCACATTTTCCATAGTTTCTATAAAGTTGAAACTACAGAGTAAAATCGATGTCATTCTGTAGATAATACTCTATGGAATAAGGGTACCAAAGCAGAATTTGTATGAATTTTGGAAACTGCATTTACACAAGCAGCTTATATGGTGTAAAAATTTACCCACCCTACACCTTCTTTCAAAAGGAGAGCAATGCGTCTATATGGTATTTCAGAGATTGGCTTTGAGCTTGGTATCATTATCTTACAAAAGTTTAGGCTTACACGCATTATACGCATTACATGTGCATCAACGCTACCAATCGATACGTTGATTGACCAGTGACGTCAGGAGAAATGGTGCAATAGTGTTTTGCAATGCCTCACGTTGTGTAAGCGGACACACAAGAACGTAAAAGATTAGCTCGCCATTAGAACATGACGGTTGATTTAACGTTGCGAGGGTTGTTCTTTTCATAAGGTTAATTATTGTCCGACGTGTTAATTGTAGTCCAATCTAAACCATTGGTTAGTGTATACTAGTGATGCAGATGTAATTTTATGCTATTGTAAACCACCACAAATATCTAGAATTGAATTTCATAACAAGCTTTCAATAATCAGCGGGCTTCACGAGAAAATGGCCTAAATCAGACTTTGTCCCCGATCTGATTTTTCTTCGAGTCATGTGTGTTGTGTTTTCTCAGACAAGCGTTAGTCAATAGTCTTTAGGAATATCATAAGAAATCTTGTTTCATAACGTCATCTATCTATAAATACTGCCTACCCCCCTTTTTGGGTATTACTGGCATCTAGTTTACGAGATATTCGTAATTAAAAAGGGCACACTTTCCTTTGGAACTGAGTATAGATATTATGTAGCAGAGTCAGGAACCGTCGGTATATTACAGCAAATAAATCATCTCTTACATGTGCCTTTGAATGAGTAAAGGAAAATACATGTATTTCAAATCTTGCCCAAAAAAGAAATTTAGGACATTAAAATATTTACTAGTACCTAAGTGCGATGTGAAAACTCATTATAACTTTCTAAGTTGATCATTCTCAAGCTGTAAATATTTCTGCTGTATTCAAAGGTTTCTCAGCCGATATAGACTAAGATCAGCCTGTACAGACATTCAGTCTGATCATAACCTACACTTACTGCTTTTAACTTTATTTTTTTGTGAGAAAATTTAAGCCAAACTTGTCTGAATGTCCAAATTTGTTTTAATATCTTTTAACTTAATTCAATTTAGCAAGATAGGGTTAATCATTATGTATTATCCAGTCACTTTTATTTATATATACTTTCGAAGAAAACAAACGCTAAGAGAACTATTCCTCTTTTTAGAAAAAGAAACACGGCTTTTTTATTCAGTAAAATACATTATATCAAACAAACAAACAGGCTTTCAATGCTGCAATAACCTAAGACAACAAACATTTAGTGGGATAAGGGTTAATCCAATCTGTCTGCGTGATTCTGTAGAACTACACGTGTTATTATCTTATGAACCATCGTTCTACAGGATCATTTCATCTAGTATTTTATTGTCATTTTTACGGTGGAATAATACATATATTGCACATACAAAATTGACAACAATATTGAAAGAGCTGATCGACAAGAGTTTATATGTACACATATAATGATGATTTATAGCAATTATCACATATTGCAAAAAATTTACTGACTGGTGGTTTCGACCGAAATTTTCGAAGTTTGATCACTTTTGTGACATAAGGTCTTACTAAGCTAAATACCTATGGCAACCATCCCTTAACAAATAAAAAATAGGTCACAATCGGGCTCAAAGGATCAAGTACGTTTCATAAAAGCCATTATATGAGTGAAGGTTTTCCGATTTAAAAGATGTCATAAGAGATGTCTTTGAATAGAAAAAAATCAGTTTAAAACACAGAACCATTTTATGCAGGATTTTAAAGCATTAGAGGCTTACATGTATATAAGTTACGGACATTGTCGTAACCCTTATCTCGACAAAAAATCCATTTTAATCTATTTTTCTATAAAGATTTTAGCCAGAAAAGTTTTTTTTTTAATATTTTATGTTAAAAAGGGTTATTTCACCATATGTTTACTTATAATAAGATTAATTCAGCATTATGACGACGTCTTGGAATCACTCAAATATAGATATGGCGGCCTCAATAAATTATAATGCTTTTTATGTTAAGTACGTTACAATTAAATTGACAGCCAATAAAAGGGATAAAGCGGCCAGAAGTATGAATATCACTTTCGATATATAACAAAATAAGATTCTTGAATTCATATATCAGAACGTGGGTAACGACTTATTATTCAGAATAACTTAAAAATAAAGCTTATGAAGTTTACAATTACAATTATAAACATAAGATCTTTATTCGGACGCGAAAAATTTATAGTAACCCAAAACAGATGAAAAAGTACGCTCCAAAAACTCTTGTCACAAATTGGAATAGTTTTCATAGATATGCCAAAAAATTGACCACAGTTATTCATTGGTTCCTCTATAAAGTGAAATTACTTGACAGAAAGATAGACAAAAGAAATAAATTTTCTGTTTAATGTTGAGAAAAATAGATAGTATTTAAATTAAAGGCATTCTAATGTAATTCTGTTACGGACAGCTTACACATGCCCGTAATTCACTCACTAATTCTTATGTTGTTGTCAATGTTGCAGGCATGTTTATATCATTCTATCATATATATTTGAATTTTATACATATTGAAGGCAACACAGCAAACAGACTTCTTTCATATTATTTATTTGAAATGTTTCTTAATATTCTACCTTCATGAAATAAAGATTGTATTACTATTATTATTCATTTTCTAGGCGCTGTATTGTGGAATTTTATACATTTTTGCACTTAATGTCATTTGACCTCATTTATTTACCAGTTGGACAACAGGTAGATTATGAAAGAGCAGATGCCACTGTTCAACTTAGGCACTAGTGCCCTTAATGCCACAAAAGTGTCCACAAACTCGATTTCTAGCGAACTTATGGCCACATGGCCACCTGACTATTATAACAAATTATTTTTCATGTATAGAAATCGAATTGCATGAACATTTGTTATTATTAATTATTAAAGATATGAAAAAATGGAACAGTTAGATTTTATGGGTTATGGGTGGACAACTAGTAAAAACATTTAAACTCGCAAAATTAACATAATAATCACAACCACCATCACCATAATCAACAACACCAAAAACGACGAAGATCACGAAGACGACGTCATCGACAACAACATCAACATCTAGTTACGAGGGTATGAACAACATCAACATCTAGTTACGAGGGTATGAACAAAGTCAACAAAACTATACATGCTTTTAGCTGGTTTGATTTATTTTTTCAAAGTACAAAAATGTATAATTTATTCTCGCAATATATTTACAGACGTACATAAATAAACGTATTAATTAAAACACAAAACATTCATTCTTTTGATGAGCAGAACGTAAACTCAGATAATTAAGGATCATTCTTCATTCCCGCGTACTTCATTTTCGAACACGGCCTTTGATTGACTTCTGCTGGATTCATATCTTTTTTTTTTTCGCACAATTATTCTGCGCGGTTCCTTATAAGTCCCCTTCAGTAAAATAAGCTACACACATATGTGACCCGTCACACTAAAAGGGAACTTTATATAAAAGATCTGTAAAAACGGAGATTGCTTCCAGTAGATGTCAAAAAGAAGTCACATAACCAAAATTCCTTTGCAGGAAGGTAGAATGATTGCAAATATTGCAAATCAAGAACACAACCAAGTGAGACAGATTCTGACCTGAGTCAATATGGGCTACCAGCGCAGTCTAACAAGGATCCATACTTTTAACCATAAGGTGCCTCTTTGCCTGACGAAACTAGAGCATAAACTTGAGATGGTTAAACATATAAGGAAAAATCCAACAACAGGTACAGTTATAAACATACGTTCATCTAGTCCAGCACTGCGTTCAGGTTTACAAAACGGTACAAAAAGTTTTCAAATTATATCCCGCTTTGCACGTATACTTGCGTGCACAGCTGGGAATAATTGGAAAACTCTTTGCACTGTTTTGTGATCCTGAACGCAGGGCAGTCTTTAGAAAGTAAATCGGTCTTTATCAATCTCACCTACAATGTTCTACGAAAATATTAGTTTTCGTGAATACATCAAATAAATTCGTTTTCTAGATAAATAAGGCTTACGCGTGACACATTTAGGATAACACGTTTAAATTAACTGACAATGCTTCAACAGTATATGTCCGTTAGAATCTAGAGATTCACATTTAGATTATTAAAATTACAGATCCGAAAGACTTTGTCCACTTTGTCGTTTTTGAAAAATTGAATATTGATTTTTTCCACAATAAATTTTTTCATGTATACATTTTTTTCAAATTAATTTTGTTTGATTCCACGCCAACATGTTAAGATAAGACAGACTATTCACCGTTGAAGTAATTGCTCCTTTATAAATTCACAACAACACTAACAAATTCATGCACACATAAGGTTGTTAAAATGTCGAAAACAAATGGAATATATTATTATTGTTACCATGAGAATCAAGCGAGATTATATCACACTCGAAGTCAGTTTTATAAAATATCAGTTGCTTTAAAAGTTAGAATAAGTTTAGCTCTTTAACTCGCTTTAGCACTCTTGATTTTCATATTGGCCGGTGGTGGTGGGGCATTGTAAAGTCTTAATCTGTACAACAAACTAGTGAAAGATCCGAGATCAATTTGTCCATCTTCGCCAACTGTGGTTTCCAGAAAGAAATCAATCTCTTTAGGGTCCAGTGGCCGCCCTGTTGCGGTTTTTAAACTTTTGAGTCCCTCCTTTGCCTCTTCGGCGTCTAACTTTCCACTCCCGTCTGTGTCAATCTCCTTGAACTTTTCAACTACTTCCTTCGCACTGCTTGGGACAAAGGCAAGAGAAAAATAAATCCTAGACATCCATACTTAAATATTTTCTATCTTAGTAAAAGCGAAAGAGAATATATTTATACATATCTTGAATATTTTAAGATACGTTCATTCTGATTGGCTGAAAAATTGGTTTTACTTTCCGCTGGCACTTATTTTAGTAGAGATCAACCGGAGGTCACATTTCTGAACTTCGTATACAGGAGTGAATAATTTTCATTTTAGTCTAAGCACCAGCCAAAATCGAATTATTTCGGTCCTACTCAGTATGCATTGTTTGTCTATTGGGTTGATCCCTCTTTTGTGTTGATTGTTATTGTTGTCCAATATTGCAAGAAAAGAGGGGGTTGTAGTTCATGTAAGACCTTGAAACTCAGCCTTATTTTCGGGATGACAAAATATTTGTGAACGTTAAGAATTTGATTCCTACTTCCATACATGTGCAATTGCAAAGCCGGTTGACATATAAAACATAGGAAAGGAATTTAACTGGCTATTATAAAAAATAGTTAATAGATTGTAAATATCAGCAAATATTTCATGGCATTGATTCGTTATTCAGAAAAAATGTCTAAATAACAATAGAAATTGACAAACACCCCAATCCTAAAAAAATGCAAAATTTAATTATAAGTTAAGAAAAAATACGTTTTCCCACAAAAGAATAAGATGCTTTTTACCAATACGTGTAACCGTTTTTTGTGGAAACCGTATTAAAATGTACTGTTCAAAGGAAATGAGACGCAAGCAATTTCTCTCTTTTTCACAATCTTTTCTTTAAAATCCTTTTTTCCAAATTCAACACACATCTGATTTACGGTTGAAATTGTTTTTAAATTCTTTTTAAGTCAAAAATTGTTCGTTTTGTACACCTTTTGGTAAGACTACTGAAAAACCGAGCAAACGTAATTTCGGCAGGTTTTCCTGGATATTTCCCGGATAACTGGTCAATTATATTTTAGCCAGTGCGTGACATTTTCAATAACTTCAGATGTGTATAAAAGACATACATTGAGCAGCCTAGGTAGTCACACAATGCAACAAGCATATTCTCTGACCGCTTGAAGAGGAATTAGGACCTTGTCTTTCTCCAGAGCGCATAGCGATGACTCTGACCAGCCTGTGTGGTTGCACAGGCTGGCCAAAGACTTTGCTATGCGCACATGTGAAATTGTTGGAAATGTCACTCAATGGATCTTTTGCAGTTGTATAAACCATCATTTGTTTGTTTGATTGTATGGATTTAACGTCACTTTTAACAATCTTGCGGCTGGAGCACATAACAATGGATTCCTGGTTTTTCTCTCACCAGTACATAATCCATTCCTATTCTCCAGCTGCCGTTCAACATAGGTCTACGATTATCGGCCCAGCAAACAACCGTAATACAAAAACCTATACTCACTGGTTGCCCATGCAGACGTAAAACTGTTGGAATTCCCAGATGCTCATGATTCCGTTTTTATCCTTGTCAAAGGTCTCGAACATTTGCTGGGCCTGATCCTCGTCCAGTCCGAACTCCGTCTCCAACATGTGGATGGCGTCTTTACGTTCAAGATGGCGGACGTTGTTGGCGATATATTTCTCGAAGACGTCGACAATCTCCTTTCTGTTGAAATAAAAAGGGACACACCATTGAGTAAAGACGATACATATTTAACACTTGTAATACCGAATTTGGTACATTCGTACCTTCGCAGGCGGTAATCACAAAGATCAGTCTGCACATACGTGCAGTCTGATCTTAGTTTATACCACCTCATTTTCTTTTTAAACCGTAAAAGCTTGAACAGTTTGTTTTCAAAATATAAACCGAGTCACAGTTAATGCATTCAGTATTTTAACCCCTATGATTTTAATGCAATTTTGTGATTTTTTTTTATTCAGGATAACAAGGGTTAAAAAAAACCCCATGGTTACTCGGAAGAAAAAATAAACTCCACCAACCAAATTTTTGAACGGCGATTGGATCTATCATAGGTAAGACAGATAACAGATAAAGGCAGCGAATGTGATGTAAACGTAAGAAGGTGAATAACTACTACACCAGTAATTGAATTGGTGTCACGTACAGCTAACAGAGTTACTTCCCCTGAAGCTTATTAGTTCTATTTCCGATGGTAACCACAGCGGATTGAATAAAAACTCTTGAAAAGTGCCTCGATCCCAAATGAGCTTGAGAAATGAGAAATACATCGCATTTAAAAATCTCAACTTAAGCTATAAAGGTACATTTTTTTAACAGAAATGGTTTAAAGCCGAGCCAATGGCTTGATTTGAAGCCCCGAGTGAAAATATAGTTTTTGTTGTTTACGAAATGAAAAATTTATCGATCCCACACGGAAAACAAGCGATAAATTTATGTTCTTTTAAGGCATAAATTGGACAAAATATGAAAACTTAGAGACATTTTTTTTTTCAAAGTCGTCATTTTCCACGTCATTGCTAAGCAACGCCTTGACGTCATTTTTTTTTATTTTTGCTCCGCTTGGATAACGTGAAAAAGGATAAAATGAAGGAAAACAGGGTATAATTTAATAGTTATTTCACTGTTTTTGAGGCGAGATTTTCAAGTATTAATCTATCATTATTTTTCGGTAATTCATCGAAAAGCGTTAGAAATGAGACACGTCACTCGAAAAGGGACCATCATGGAAGTACGGCAAAAGTGGACCCTAGTCAGACTACGCGATTTGCGCAGTCTGGACTGGGTCAATACTTTTCGCAAATAACAAATTTTATGAATCTAGAATGGTTATTCTTCCTTTGTACATAATGATTTACTGATTTCTGAATTTCGCCCCCTGGTTGACCAATGCTTGATCAAACCTTTTTTTTTTAATATTTATTTTACAGAGTTTCCTAGATGGTCCCTTTTCGCGTGACGGGTTACAAATGGATTACTAGTACTTACGGTATTCTACGGTTCATCACTCCTTTCATCATCTTGGCGGATTTACTGTAGTCTGGAAATGTCTGTAAAAAAAGAGGAAAAGGGTTGATCTTCAAGCGATGTTTCGACCCCGGTACAGTTAGTAACATCGTGAAATTCACATTCACCTCGGTCAAAACTATTCTAATTCGCTAACACAGCACTCCATTCATTCTTTCATTCAAAACACATACTCAAATCACTAAAAAAATGCGAATTCGTCGAAAACAATTCGAAATCGATCAATACGATCAACATTTAATTCAGATTTATCATGTTATTCCACGATTGTTTTGGCTGGTGTGAATTTTAAAGCGTCTAATCGTTTTGTGAAGACACACGAATGGAAATTATGTTGATTTTTCAAAGGAGGGTAATAAATATAGCTAATTGTGTTCATCTAGAACAAAATTAGCGATATTGGATTACCTCCCTTTTATTTAACTCAAAACTAGCGTCACACACTCATTCAATTTCATTCCAAAATCAATCAACAATCATTCATCTTTTCAATTTCACGATGTTCTTAACTGTAAGCTACCTTGTCTTGGTAACGTATTATAGGCTTGTGTGTGCTAACCGTCCTAAATCAACAAACTTTTAATCGACATTCGAAAAAAAAAGGCCATTGTGAAACTAACCATTTGTCCAATACGACTCAATTTGATGGGCAGCTGGTGCCTTGGATGAAATGTTATGGATGAAGTAGTGCGAGAAACAAAAGATCATATTCAAGTGCCCCCCCCCCCCCCCCCTCCCCCTTCATTGATATTACTTGAAAAGTTCGAAGTGGCTTTAAGGAGATTCATTTTTTAACGGGGGAAAGTTAAGTTAAAATTCCAGTCACGTTTTATTAATAGGCGAAGCACATACAAATAATATGTTCAGATAAAGCAATGAAACAGGAAACGATTTTAAACCACCAGGCGCCTTTTTATTATAGAGATTAATTATAAAGGAATAACAACAGTCTAAGAATTTTACCTATACAGCATAAAGTGAGAAAAAAGCAGTGCATTTAAGAGTAAATCACTGCTTAAAATAATTACGCGTTTCTATACTGAGCGACTTTAAAACGCACTATCACTAATTTGCAATTACAATTACACATACTCGGACTAAAATACAATTATCCCGTATCCTTAATAAGTTACCTTACATCCAAAATTAATGTCATTGTGAAACATTTTCTTGTATTACAAATATGGTGACAATTTTAAACATATCCGTGAGTATTGAAATTTCTCCATTGCTCCAATGCAAGGACAACATTTTCTTTTGATATGAGACAAAATAAAACAAATTTCAGAGTTAAGATAAATGAATCTATGGGTCAAACAAATCATCAAAACTGCTTATAAGCACGTTTGATCCAAAGACGACACCAAAACGTCGGCTTATTGACCAGAATTGAAGTCACTTACACACTTTTCCATTCATTTCGTAGAACCACTTACGTTGTCCATGCCAATGCTTCTTAGGAACACAAAGTCGTTTCATATTTTTTATTTTTACCCCTTTGCAGGAATGACGTTTAGGACTGAGACGCCATTTTGAGAGTGTTAACGGCAGTAAAATAACATCAATTTAACACGTAAAGTCTTCTAAAACTCTATATTAACAAGATTCTACCTTAAAGATGTTCAAATATTGATGGAATAAATCAATATTTTTCTAGGCTTATCGAGGGTTATCAACGTCCCGATTCTAAGGAACAATTACCATATAGACAAATCCGATTAAGTTGCAAAGTCTTTTCAAACTGAGTGAGTTGATTTCATTTCTTTTAACGGTTTTTGAAATGTCCGTCTTAAATTACCCTCGAAAACTTGTTTTTTTGTGAAATCAATCAACCGTAAAAAATCCAATGACAAGGGAAGAATGAACAGTAGATTGCTATGCCGGAACTTACCCACGCTACAGATCAAACATAGGTTAAGTCAATTCAACAAAAGATTTCTTTGTATAATCACCTTTTCCGCGCTGTTTTTATTGCGTTTTTAAAGTCGCTCAATATACATACTCATACAATATTATTTTTTAATGCCTTGAATCTCAAACTTAAGTATTATTCCTGACAACTTGGTTTATTTTCCGACGTTCTCCGAATGATATATTTTGGCCACTGTAATAAATAACCACCTTATCTTAACAAAAACATAATGAAAACAAGAGCCTTATGGTTCTTGTCACTCGACAGGGCGATAAATCTTTCATTTTGATGAAAAAATATTTCCATTTTATCATTCTTTTCATTGGAAAAAAAAGAAAAGAAAACCACCATCTCACACTCAACATTAATGATACTTGAACCTCAGACGCAATCTTAAGTAAAAACTTTTATTTTCACTTCAGAGAAAATAGTTTCTTTGCTTGTGGAGAAGCACAATCTTTTATCGTTGTAATTAAGATAGAGCATATCTCATCGGATTTAGACAGACCTTTGAACAACTTATTGATAGAAGAATAAATGGACAATGGCCTCAATTTTTTCAACAATGGAGGTTACTGACTTTTTGGGAATTGAGTACCGATGTATTTTTGTCAGGAGATTGAAAGACGCATAAGAGATTTGGCAATGTTAAAATACATATTAAAACGCCTTCATAATATTAGAATACAAATAAACGATAGGAAAGAAAGTGCAGCCTTCAGAAATGTCGATTTTCGAGTAATTAGCGAAGGTCTATTCTGTCAATGCAAAAACAGAAGGCTGATACTTATCAGATTCTCCTTCTACGATTGGCTTTTATCTATCCCCTGACTATACGAACATACGGGGAAATTGAAATCTGCCCTGCGTTCAGGATCACCAAACGGTGTAAACATTTTTCCAATTATACCCCGCTTTGCATGTGCACTTGCGTGCAAAGTGGGGTACGATTGAAAAACTGTTTGCACCGTTTGGTGATCCTGAACGCAGGGCTGACTCATATATAAAGGAGATGAAGTCTAGAGAGTTTTATTGCTTCTCTGAATCATAAGATAAGGCCTAATATTTTCTCCGTCGAGAATACTGAAAGCAGGTGTTTTGTGGCTTTGTTAAATGATCGTTCTTGAAAATCACTTTGATTGAAGCCAGATAAATAATTTTGTAGTAACGCATCCTTTTAGCTTTTATAAAAAGAAGGCAAGCAATTTATTCCACAATCTTCTAAATTTAAAAGACCGAAATTTGTCTTTTCCTTTCCTTCTATATACGAGTTTATATTATTTGCATTGACTTGTTAACTTGCTAGTCAAGGCCATTTCCGAATGTGGAACGCCTTGACTTCGCCTAGTCTTTGTCAACGAATTGACGAATATATATATATAAGCTTCTGCAAGACGAATAATCAAAGTTCGGTATAGGGCTGCCAAAATTAAGCAGTAAACAACATTATCAGTTTGCCGCAAAAAGATCGGAATTCAGATTAATAAACACTAAAAATACATTATATTGATGATAGCTTGATGTTTCTTTGATAAAGAGTACTGTTGCAGTTAAAAGGTGTCTTAATACTAATGAACGCTTCGAGTTTCACCTAAAACGGTGGGCCAACTTATTTCAAACCCTGGGCGAGTATTGTTGCCCGCTGTATCAGGGTATCCCTCAGACAGCGGGCTAACAGCTCAAGACTGGTCCAACTTTCGACTATTAGAATAGCCTAGAATAGGTTATTCTGATAGTTGGCAGTAGGACCAGTCTACGACCGGGTAAGATTCGGGTCAGAAATAAGTTGGTGGGAAAAATCCGTCGTCATTAGTGGATGAAAAGCTTGTGTATTTTATTGATTTCATGTAGGTATAAAAGCTTTAAAAAAAACAACATTAACCACACTGTATGAATACGCGAACAATAATTGGGATTTTCGTATCATTGCTCCATTAAATCAACAAATACTCATCTTCATAGCTTATCATTTATAACCATGGCGAGGAAAGATTTAACGATTTGTCATTAATGAAACATATTTCTTACGAAACTACTTTTCGCGGAAGTTGAAAAAAAATAATTGCGTAATCAAAATTATTTTCATTGAGATATAAAACAAGTTTTCAGCTTACATATTGCTCGAAAAATGATTGCATGGTCTAGAATAAAACAATTTAAAGAGGTAGGAATTCAATATTTATCTCCATAAAGCTATGAAATGGTTATCACGGTGTATAAAACAAAGAAATGTGATAATGTTTTTTTTCCTGATGTAAGCAAAATCATTATTTACTTTTCATATGTGACCCATAACGCAAAAAGGGACCATCTGGGAACTCTATAAAATAACTATTTAAAAAAAGGAATTGGGTCCAGCATTTGTCAACCAGAGGTCGCATTTCAAAAATTCCTTCACTGGAAGGTAGACGGAACATTCTAGATTCAGAAAATAAGCACATTGCGAAAAGTTTCAGTCTGCACTACACAGATGGTCCGTTTTCGCGTGAGAGGTCACATTTAATAAAAAACATTTCAAAAGAACCATTCGTTTACTCGAAATCATCAACTTAATAGCGTAATAATTTGTTCTTGGAACTGTGATACGGTTCATTTTCTCTCGTGGATTAAACCAAGACGAGAGTTCGAATTATACAAATTGCATTTTTGAATATAAAACATCCTCAAGCTGCGGTTTGCATAACATGTATTCTTATCGCAAACCATAGAAGATTTGTGCCAAAATTCTAATTATGAGGAACTTTCTTGTGTTTAAAGTACTTACTGCGTTACGTGATTACGCCCATTAAATCTCGTATCTATCAAACAACCAAGTGAAGGCAACCTCTCAAGTTTTATCTTCGGAATTTAAGTGATTAAATACCATTTTTATGTAAGAAATGAAGTATAATCATCTACGTCGATTGTACTACACGCTACGCGGAACTTAATTTCCGTCTTTTTAACGTTACACAATACACGATATTGTATTTGCCTTGCCGTACCATGATACCCAATATTTCATACCTGTCTCAATGATACACGATATTTCTTATCCGCCACGGTGATTCACGATATTTATATCCACCAAGTTATATACGATATCCCCTCTTCAAGGTTCACACTTCAAAGTTCACACTTCACACTTCAAAGTTCACACTTCACAGTTCACACTTCACACTTCACAATTCAAAGTTCTCACTTCATTCTTCACACTTCAAAGTTCACACTTCAAACTCCAACTTCACACTTCAAACTTCAAACTTCACACTTCACATTTCATAGTTCACACTTCACACTTCACATTTCAATATCATATGTTTGAAGTTTGAAGCGTGCAGTGTGAATAAAAGAAGTCACCACCGGTCTTTCGTAGTACTGCCCACTATGAAATTCCGTCTGCACGAAGCGTAGCTAAAATTTTACGAGGTAAAAGTTATATAGATAGGAATAGAGTGATGCTCTTTTAGGGAAAAGCAAGATTTGAAAATAAAGCAACTTTTTTGAAAGAAACCCAAATAAGACACAAAAAGAAGGACAGATTCATAGTATTAACTTCAATGCTCAAATATATTCTTGATTTTGACGAAATTTCGCAAGTTTGCTGTAAGAAAATTTGAGTTTTCCTTGAGAACAATTTTCTTCGTCGTTTGATGAATATGAGGGAAAATATGCCCTAAACTTTAATCAACACCATCCCTTGTAAGTGCAGTAAAGAGTATTTAACCAAAAAGGAACGTCGCAAGGCACCAAAATATTATTCAAATGTTTATCGCTTTACATCGAAATGACAAAAGTTGTATATTTTACGTATTTCAGTCTACTAGAAATCGAAAAGATTTTGTATGAAATGCTTACGGTCAATGGAGAAAAAATATCTCTGCCAAAGAAGCAACTACTCGTCAAATTCGAATGAAAACATTTTTCGCAGATTTTACTAAATTCGCCATTGCTTTATTCTGTCTCAATATTAACTGTTACTATTCGAGAACATTATTGAACATCATAATCTCTAGGTTTCTACTGAACCCTTTGTATGCATTCCCCCCAAAATTAAGATTCTTTGAATTGAGACACGATCCTATCCCTTTAGAACACAAATAATAAGTTTTTGCGGCTATTTTTCGCTGGATGGCTAGTACGAAAAAATAAACTGTGCCTTCCAAATCCGAATTTTTACGCCCTTAAACAACCCATTTGAACAGTAAATAAAGATAAAGCCTTTTTGCTTTCAGAGCAGATTCTTTATAGTTGGAAATATCATAATTCTGGTTGGAAGCACAGACCTGTTCGGCGTGTTTAATACATGATAAATTTCCTGATTGCCGACACTAACGTTACGTCATCATCAATATTTAAGTAAAAAATAGTGTTGTTGTACATTCATTGTAAAATGATTTACTTCTAATGTAGTTGTGTACACCAAGTTACGTGCATTCTGATTGGCTGAAAACTTGGTTTTCGGTTATTCATCGATAAAATCAATTTATGCAGCAATTTTGCCAAGTTTGTCACAAAGTAGTAAGATAATTTTTTATCATCAAGGATTTTTTTTAAATTTAGTTCTTGGTTACTTTAAAATTTATGAAGATATGAGGAGATTATCTACTTATCACAAAGGTTTACAAATCAGAAATATATTTTGCTTTTGATAAGAATTTTAAATTTCATACAAGCACAATCAAAAAATCCAGCAACAACACTTCATCTCTCAAATCGTTGTTGAGAAAAGGTCGGTATTGTTTGTACTGTAAAGCTGCTCTTTCGCAGTTCTTCATAAAAAAATACAAAACTGGTTCTTAGATTTTCCTATATTCGAGAACAGCATATTTGTATGGCACTAACAACAATTCATTCAATTAAAAATGTAGCTTGAATATTCGAAATGGCAAGATCAGTGACGGAACCAGTCTATTCATATCCAGTCTATAAATTATGAAATTATTATTTTTCGTGTATAATGTTTCATTTTTGCATGTATCGATATGAAGTTACCCAATGGACAGATACTTCGACCTTGAGCTATGTTAGGATGGGACAAACAGGCGGAATTGCATGCGAAAATAGCTGGCTCAAAATTTTAGAATAATTTAGGCGTCAGTAGTCGCTCTATTTTTTTCAGAATGGAACTCCGCTAAATTCAGGAATATCTGTCTTTTTTCCTTGACTTGACTTTTCTACACGACGAAGTCATAATTTCCGATTAATTTTACAAAAAGAATTTAAATATCGCATTTTCCCAATCTGTGAAAGAGCAGCTTTAAAGATAGTTCGTTATCTTATGACGCCCAAGATCTGTCGAGTACCACATATAACCGAAGGTTCCCGAATTGTTCCTATGGTCCAAGACGTCTGTTGATGATTACATTACATGAAGATAGGCTGATAACTCGTACAGCTCCAACATTACTGTCAGCCTCAATCACAGTCTTATCATTAGAAATGTAGTTTGTAGGATATTTTTCTGTTCGCTTGCGGCTACTTGAAATCTTCCCGTCTTTTGAAGATTAAGACGGGTTCAAATTCAATGACATTGCAAACGACAATCAAAACTGGGAGCATATTGAAAGGAGACCATCTTATCTGGTAGAAAAGTTTGCCTTCATTAACTAAAAGAAGAAGTAGAAAAAATATTTGCTTCATCTATTAAACTTGTATTTTCAGTATTTTGAATACTTTAAAATCATTAGTGGGCTTTTTCTAATGTGTCATTATTTGTCTGTTATGATCTCCTGCGTTCAGTATTGTCAAATTTTTTACGAACATTTTACAATGGCTCTCCTTTTTGTGCATAGATACTGTGAACGTGCAAAGCGAGATACCGTTTCTTTTAAACCTTTCGCGAACGTTTCCTTCTCGATCGACTACTACATGAATACAGGACTAAAAGCATCTTGATTAGATTAGTAACGTGGAATGTTATCGCATTTCTTACGTATGTAGAATTAGTTCTTTTCTTAATTCGTCTCCGTGCGGCAAATTTCGTCCTTGAAGACTCCGGGGTCTTCCTATTTGCTACGCTATATCGACGATATAGCGTAGCAAAATAGGGAGATCCCGGGGTCTCTTAAGATGAACCAAAAAGTCGTATCAAGAGATACAAAGTTTTTTGCGTACACAAACGATATCTACTCTACACTAGGACCCGATTCTTTGTAACTCAACAAAAGCATTTACTATCACTTAATTTCTGGTAGTGCCGCCGTCATAGCGCAGTTGGTAGCGCGTCGGACTGTCAATCTAGAGTTCGCGGGTTCGATCCCCGACGGCGGCACTCATTCTTTTCGACTATTTGTCTCTCACCAATGGGTTGATAATCGTAGACCTATGTGAGATAGCGGCTGGAGGCTAAGAAAGAATGTGGTGGTTGTACTGGTGACAGAAATACCAAGAAGCCATTGTTAAGTGCTTCAGCCGCCGCGATATAACTGAAATAATGTTGAAAGCGGCGTTAAACTCCAATCAATCAATCAATAATTTCTGGTAGTGAAATCATTTTACTTTAATTCGAGTATGATTAAAAATGGTAAGATATTGAACACGTGATCTCCTTTAACATTCTCAGTCTCCCCCCCCCCCCCCCCCCAAAAAAAAAAAAAAAAAAAAAAAAAAAAAACCAACAACAACAACAAAAAACCCTCCTAGTCTTGAAATTCAACTATTATTTTTACTATTATACTGACTGAATTTTGCGCAAATTCTCATCCTTTCCCGTTCTCCGATATATGCATGAAACCGCCTAGTGTTTAGGATGGTATAAATTCACCAGGCCCTAAAAATGCTCCGAAAACAAACAAATCCTAAATTAGTGAAGACACTTGTCTGAATGCATGGGTGTGATTTTGAAATTGAAAATACAGTTAAGCACAGCGTAAAATTGATGAAATGAATGATTTTGGAATGATTTTGTAAAGAAATTAAACAAGTGTGTGGAGCTCGTTTGAGTGAAATTAAAGGGAGGGTATTCCAATACTGTTAATTTTGTTCAAGATGAACAAAATAAGCGATATTTATTAACCCCCCCCTTCTTTAATAAGATTTACGTAATTTTTCTGTTTGCGCGTCTTCGTGGACAAATCGAACTCTTTCAAATCCACACCAGCCAATGTATCGCAGAATTATTTGATCAATTTGCGTAAAATGTTGATCGATTTGAACGATTTCGAAATGTTTTCTAATGATTTCGGAGCGCTTTTGATCGATTTTAGTGAGTGTTTGGAATGAATGAATGAATGTATGGAGCGATAAGTGAGTGATGT
This sequence comes from Fragum whitleyi, assembly GCA_948146395.1. Taxonomy (NCBI): domain Eukaryota; kingdom Metazoa; phylum Mollusca; class Bivalvia; order Cardiida; family Cardiidae; genus Fragum; species Fragum whitleyi. The sequence goes on along the minus strand of OX411547.1, from coordinate 38,253,407 downwards.
TGAATGGTTTTGATCGCAATGAGTGTCAATTTCACGATGTTTATAACTGTACCAACCTGCTTAATTAGATCTCTTTACAAGATTTCGCTTTATTTGATATAATGATTTCTCTCTCTTGATCGAAGTGATGATTTTTTATGATGATTTTAAAAGACTGCACGAAAAAGATTACGCGATTTTACACAATAGTAATAATAATAACAATAATAGTAATTGTTAGAATAATAATAATAATAATAATAATAATAATAATAATAATAATAATAATAATAATAATAATAATAATAATAATAATAAATAATAATAATAATAAATAATAATAATAATAGTGGCGATAATAATATGTTAATAATAATTATAATAATACAATAAAATACATTTAAATACACGACCATACAATGTTCATGGCTAATTATTCAAAGATCTTACAAATGAAACAAGAACCTACCTTTCAATCAAAATAAACGTCTAAGTTAATTCCAGTAAACAAATTTTCTATGAGTTTGTAACGTTCAAAATCTGTTTTAATAAAGTTTCTGAAAAGTCCTGTGCGCTTATATAGTCTCCAAAGTACCGAATTACTCATGCAGCGCTATCCCACACGTCTCGGGCGATTAATTTTAGCACCATTCCTAAGGCTTGGTTTCATCCCGGTCTTTGTGAACTGAACAGCAGCAGAGCCGGGTACCAAATATTCATCAGCTCATGAATAATTACCGATATTTCGAGGAAAGCCTGGTGATTCATGAAAAAAGTTATTTTCATTCGCTATCTTGTTTACCACGTAGTTCCAAGAGTCATGAAATTTGCTAAAATTAGTAAAATGGGAGTGGGGAAATACCGGAATATTTTAGTTTCGCACTATAATACCTGAGGCTTCCATTGATATATTTTCACGAACTGACTTTTTTTAATCAACAAATGACATATTTTCAGATTTGCAAAAATGATTGCGAATATTTTGAAATAATACCCGCTATGTACGTGTATTCACGTGTACTCGCGTGAAAAGCGGGGTAATATTTCCAAAAACGTTTCGCTAAAGTTTTACATACTGAACGAAGGGACAAATCACCGCCGCGTGTCTATCAAACCATCGACTGACCAACTATGTCTCAGTGCCCTGCGCTCAAGATGTCAAAACGGTGCAAATTTTTTTCCAATTATACCCCGCTTTGCACGTGCACTTTCGTGCAAAGCGGGGTATAATTGGCGACTTGTTGGCAGCGTTTTGACTTCCTGAACGCAGGGCTCTTCTACGTCATTTTCTGTCATGTTATTTCATACACTAACTCAAAGGTCGCAACTACAGATTAAACTGAAAACATAGGTGGTTTTACCGCTAGTCGATTAAGACATATTTTTATGTTGTTCAAAGCAAAACAAAAACAAGAATTTTTTTATTTCCAATATGGCAATTCATTATAAATATATTCTATATGATTTACGTATAAATTATATACCAATTCATTTGTATAACTTTTCCCGGGGACAGATGGAGAAGTAACGTAAAGCTAATATAAAGCTTATAACATAAACACCCCTTTTCTCGAATTCAGAAAAAATATAAAAAAAAAAAAGTGCCTAGGATTTTTTAAGGAAGTCTTTAATATATGTTTTCATAAAATTTGGCTAAGGGGTTGTTGAAATATTGCTTCGGACGGACAGACACACTGAAGGACGCCACAAAAAATAAGATCAACAACTACAATCAAAATGAAAATCATTCGAAAAATCCACTGCCTTAACATATAGAACTTGTATAGTCCGTTTGACTTCTATATGGACCAACATTTCTCCGAAAGTCTCAGAATTTAATTAATAAAACGTATTTTTTCTTATCATATCATATTTTCCAACTAATACCATGGCGAATCTTGTTTTTCAGAATTTTTGATTGTGAAATAATGGTTTTGTCCGTCCGTCTACGTGTTAGCTTTCAGCTTTTCGTACCTTCTTGTGTGTGTATTCAACGGAACAGCGAATTTTATAACCAAAAATAGTACTGATTTGGATAGGGGCTGAGTCAGAAGTGTAAGATTTAAGCGAGTCGTTGAAGTATCAAATCGAGTATTTTTTATGAAATTGAGTCCATCGAAGATTTTTTCCACCTTTGGATATATAGTCTGAATATATTCTCTCTTTGTTCAGAAACCGTTTGACCTGATAATTGATAAATATTTTTATCTTTTCTGAGATGAACCCCATATTCACACGGTAAGACCAATTAAAAAGCTTTATCTAACGAAGTCGTTGGGAATTTCACGAGGTAAACTTAATAAGAAGGCAAGTAACAACGGTGAAAATCACGTGATATTTATGATTACGATGGCACGAACGTTGATATGCTAATTAGCATGCCCAAATAAGGAATAATGGATATTCTATCTGTCAAATGTTTTGAATAAAACCACTTGTTTTTACAATATCTTTACTATTTCTTACTACTAATCAGCCTTCATCACCCCTCGTGTTTAAGAGCGGAAAATGCGAAAATATGATCATTAACTAGATAGACAAAACCATCATTTTGAAATCATTTTATTTTCAAAAAATATTTTTGGAAAGGTATCAAGCTGAAATTAAGATTTTACCACATAAAAATCCTTCATTCAAACGTAATTTTATCTAATTTATGAAAAGGTTGGTCCATATAGAAGTCAAACAGACTATATGTATATTTATCGAAGGGAGATAATACATATAGTTAATTTAGTTCATCTTTAAAAAAAATATCAAAGGATCACCTCCCTTTAATTTCATTCGAAGTCCACTCATCGCACCAATTCAATTTTCATTCCGAAATCCTTTCAGAAGCATTCAATTTCACGATGTTCCTACCTCTCCGCCTGTAAACAGCACAGACAGCCACACAACGCGATTTGAATACTTACTGGCTACTTGAAGAGAGGTTTAATTTATCAAAAGATTGCAAAGGGAAGACTCTTGTCAGACTGTGCGGATGCACAGGCTGAACACAGTGCTTGCTGTCAATGACGGATCCAGGATTTCAATTAAAGGGGGTTCAAACATTTCGATTTCGACGGGGTTTTAAGGGACGTTACTAGGTTTAGGGAGTCTGTTACCGACAAATAAGTCGCTAGATCTCCAAAAACTACCTGATGTAAGTTCTTACGAACCTCTGGAAATAAACATCAAAAAAGAATTGAAGACTGTTTCAAACAGTCTTCAATTCTCTTCTGCACTTGACATCCAAAGATATATATCTAGATATATGCGTCTATTACCCAATTCGATTGAATTTCCCCATTACAATGAAACAATGGACCTCAGAGGGGGGTTTGTTTAAACACACCCCACAAACGACCTCTGCATCCGCAACTGGCTTTGCGCGCATGTCTTGTTGTTGAAAAAGTCATGCATAGGCTCAAGACCGCCGCAGATCCTTCATCTAAAAGAATCGAAAACTCTTGGTAAAATTAACATTCAAATAATTTCATATTGGTATCTTTTTAAAATATAATTACAACGCTCCTGTACCACATTTCTGAATGTAACGTCCATTTTCGTTTTCCATGTATCGATATGCTCGGATGAATTTGACCTCGTCGTACAAATTGCACAAGTGTCGTCTCTCCCTGACGAAGTTATATTAAAGATATAGTCCCGGGCCAATCCGGTAAAGTCTTCACCAATAAAATCAAACATTTTTCTAGAGGTTTCAATAGGTTTTCTAGCGATATCTTCATAAAAAACGGTCATGACACGACCGGGATACTTCTGAGTCAACCGTTCTTCGGCAAGAACGTTATTTTCTAATTGTCTACAATAGGAATTCGTACAGCCCTGTATGCCCCCTTTAGACAAGGTACATCTACCCAAGAACCGCTGAGAGAATAAAGTGGCACGTGGATCTCTGACAAGATGGATTATTTTCATGTTTGGCAAGTCTTCCAATAGATGACCAGCAGATTCGAGTTCTGTCCTGATAGTTTTTATGATCCTGACAGGCGATTGTAGACAGGTTGTTTGAAGCTCGCCGGCACACTTTTTGACTCTTTCAGATTTTTGTAAGTTGTAGTTCTCTGTGAAACAAGTTGAAATTTGCCTCGATTTCTTTCCTATTTCTGAAATATTGGATTCGAATTATGAAAATACATTATTGTTATAGTTTTTCTTTTTGAAATATGTGACCCGTCAGATGAAAAGAATCCATCTCGACAATGCGTCAGGCAGACTGACGAAGGTTGAAACTTTTTGCACTTGTCTGATTATCTGAATCTGGAATGATCAATCTTCCTATCTGTGTAATGGTTTATGAAATGCTACATCTGTTTGACCTGTTTGACCTGTACTGAACCATTTTTTTTTAAATATTCATTTTACATAGCTGCAAGATGGCCCTCTTTGCGTAGCGGTTCGCATATATTATGTACTTATATTATGCAGATTTTCTTATTATAAAAAAGCAAAAAATCTTACATTTCGGTGCTTCCATCATGAGTTAAAAGTAAATATCAACTCCAGGAAGTCATACCAGAACGTAAACACAATAAGCGTAACAAGAGGATCCTGATATTCCTATATCGCTCACCTGAGTCTCCTTTGCCACTGAGGCACTGAGGCATGACATGAATAAGATTGGCGGATGTCTATTACTAAGGACGAAATGTGTACCCAAAAGCAATGCCCTCAAGTGGTTGTTTTCAGACAGTTTAATACTGAGAGATTTTATTTTTTTGCTTTATAAAAAAGGGGATGCACATTGACTTGACCAAAATGTTTGACCCTAGATGCACGATATCAAGAAATTTCATTTAAGCCCACTTCGAGAAAATTTAAAGACTGTCTGCTTTCTTGTTTCAAAGAGAAAGAATTTTAAAGATTGACTATTTTCTTGTCTCTTTGTAAAATTCGATTCACTCCCATATAGCCAATATTTCTTCAAAGGGGCCTGATTGAAAAAACCTGGTAGAGGTCCACTACATGGTGTTACAAACCAAAATAATAACTGTCTGTCATCCATTTTTACATGAAGATTTTTGAAGACATCACACGTTTGAAATTTGAAACACCCGGGCATACTCCAAATTTGACCCCAGGGTCATGATATTAACAATTTTGATAAAGAAAATGTGCGAAAGTGTACCCCCTAGTCAGTCCAAACAGTCTTATAAGGCTACACACTTACTCATAAATCCGTCGCTGAGGCTGCCAATAGAAATCTTCTGGAGGTCGCACGTGAACCAGTTATAGATGGCGTCATTCTTCTCTTTGTTGATATCGAGTGGCAACGTGCTGTAAAACAGAGTATACATGACCCGTCAAACGAAAAGGGAACATAAAGGTAGTGAGTATCCAGTCGAATCCAGTAAGACTGTGGGTACTGATTTTCTGTATCTAAAACAATAATTCTACTTATCTGTATATTTTTTCTTGAAATAACCTCAAGTTGACCTCTATTAGAATCCGTCTCTTTTTTTTAATATGATTGTTTTACGGCGTTAACAGATGTTTCTGATGGAAACTTTGATCCTTTTAGAACATTTTCGTAAACAAATGAACGGGGAGATTTCCGTTTTTGAACTTTTCGTGTGCCATCGTTATATCATTATTCAATCAGTGTCGGATTCAGAGGGGCTCTGGGGTGGGGTTCAAACGACCCCCCTCTGATGCCTTTTTACGTTTTTCGTCGTGGGGAAATTTAATAAAAATGGCAATGGTGGGAAAACGAATCAACAGATTTTTGTACGGCGTAAACAACAAAAAAATGTGCCAGTGACTCAATAGTTAGGTTCGTAAGGGCCCTCTCTTAGGATTCGGGGCTCCTGCTTTACACGAATCATATTTCATTTTAACCTGCCAAAACATTTTTGTTCAAAATTTGAAATAAAATAATCTCTGGACTATCTTTGTACACAACTTGTTGGATTGGGTATGTGCCTTTAGAATCAACTTTAGAAAAGAATTGAAGACTGGTTAAAACAGTCTTCAATTCTTTTCGGAAGCTCATTTTCAAAGGGTTCTACGGACTTACATGTACATCATATAGCTTTTAGAGTTCTGGCTTCTTGGTTGTGAGTCTAGGACTTATCCTGTCGGAATTCGTATGACCAAACCCCCTTTACTGAAATCATGGATCCATTTTCGTCGATACAAATTTGAGGTTGTTGGAGTTAGCATTTGCTTACCTATTCTTGAAATTTCGAAAAATAAATACAATTTGGGGGATACTATTGCGGAAGACATTGATTGTTAAGTTGAAGTTTAATATTTTCCACTTTTTTCTTCTCAATATACAATTTGGACTCCTTACATTTATTATGAACTCATTGTTTCATAACTTGGGAGCCCGCTTGTTTCCGTACCAATAGTTCTAAGCTAGTATAGAACCCTGGTAAGACTTAAAGAACAAAGTAAACCGGGTAATGAAAGGGGACGAAATATATATATTTTTCCATGCATTGCTTTCAGAGAAATTATATGGTATAATTATCTATCATATTGTATATTGGAGGGAATAAACCAAACTTTATTTGCTCCGATATCGTCCTATCTATGAGTACCATATGGTTTTTGCTTTTGTTATTTCATTTTTGTCGAGACTTTTTTGTGGTAGATAAATAGACTTTAATTTCGGTTTTTAATGTGCTTTGACGGCGTATCAGTCTCGCGAACCTTACATTCTTTCGTAAAAATAAAATGATAATGACATTTTCGTATTTAAAAGAAGGTAATTATTGTTGTGACAGGTCACATAAATGTTTTTTCGATGTAATATCGAGAAATAACATAAGATTATCATGTGATAAACTCACTGCCTTGTTAGTGAAATTATCATAAATGTATAGCCCCTTTTCGTTATTTTACCTTATCTGACGTCATCTGAGCGGAGCTGAATAAGTGAAGTCACCATGAACGCTGCAGAGAAATCACGTGCAAAATGAAGCGCCTTAAGAAAAAAAGTCTTAAAATTTCAATAATTTGTTCTCTCTTTTGCAGTAAAGAAATATACTTAAAATATGACCTTCGTCGCGGGAGTGAAATAACCCCGTTGAGTATTTTTGATATTACACGGGTGTTATCACACCAGTAGGATATCTATGCAAATGAGCTCAGAGCTCATTTCAAACGGCATTATAAGTGCCGCGGGAAAATTGAAATGTTGAATTTCAAGAATTTTGACGATTTTCGCAAAAATTCGGGTCATACTATAAATAGAATACATAATTTGTGCTCATTAAATACAGGACTTCTAATATTAAACTCGTCATCTATAAGCAGCCTCGTTTTTATCTGTTTACAGATTACTCGTTTTATAAATTCGGTATTCCATGACCACTCATTCAATATCCTCTATTTAGTTTGTTTAAAAACTCGGAGAATTTGATAATGAAAGAGTTCCATTTCCCGAACATTGATTGCTTGATTCTATCCTAATTTTATCGAAAACAAGAATTTCCAAGTCTGCAGGGAAAATGATCTATGTCACCTTTATTCTCTCGGGTTTATAAGGGAAATACTGCTTTTTATCCTTTCTTCCATTTCAAATGTTTGCTCTCAAAGTAATGTCAAAATGAATATAAAATCTTGAGTTCGTTGTATAAAATTGGTTTAAAACATTTTTGGGGGGATTTCCTTCCACGTTAAACGATTTTATCGCACACGGAAATGTGCCACGGTCATTCTTCAGCACATCCTCTTTTTTACTTTTTGATTTAAAAGTTTATTTCTGTAATTTTTAACTGTAAATTAATTATTTCATGCCTTTTCATCCATTCTGTTAAAGATTTTGCAATATTAATAGTGATTTAACCTTTCAATAACTAACTGCTCCACGACGACCAAGGAAACGAAGCGGGTAAGTAAAATTTCTCAAAACGTTCTCATTATATTAGTTATGAATGTAAATTGTATGGCGTGTAATCGGTTGCAAAATTATATGAAAAAAATAATTGTTCTATAATACGAATATTTATTCCAAAAATAAATAAATTATGGTAAAAAGGAAATATATATTCAATAAATTAAATTATTTGTTCTAAAGTTACTTATATTTATTCAATGATGATAAATATTTATTCTATAATTATGATTATTTTTTAAAAAAAAAATAAATAATTTATTCAATAATGAAAAATATTTATTCTTTAATTGTAAATATTTGTTGTATAATGAAAAAAATATTTATTGTATAATTTAAAATATTTATTGTATAATCTAAAATATTTATTGTATATTGTTAAATATTTGTTCAAAGATTGAACATAAATAATTATTTCTATAATTTAAAATAATTTATTCAATACCTCACACAAAATATTTATTCAATAATTAGCATTCTGGGAAGGAAGTGGCTAGCCATAGACTGGGAACATGATCGACTTTCACGATAGACTGGAAATCTCCCCAATCTACGTTACTTCTCGGAAGATTTTAACAGGCTCAATTACAAAGTTGACTCAGTTAGATTTAATAGTTTATTAAAGTCTCATTCACATATATATATGCATTTTTCAAATGTACAAATGGATAAAACTACAGCATAAAAGAATATATGTGACCATTCTTATTTAGAATTATTAGAGACTATTTGGTATCACTACAATTAAAGAACCGATCCTTTCTCTCTGTCTCTCTCTTTCACTCATTCTCTAAACACAAACACACTCACGCAAGCAAGCAAGCCTGCACGTCCGCACGCATACACACACACACTCACATACACCCGTACACACTCACTCTTTCTCTCAATCAAATTCTTCACATTATTACATGACAATTATTCAATACAAAAACAAGATTCAATATGTAAAAGCATAAAACATGTAGGCATCGTCAATAGGCTCTCGAGGACCTGTTTGGAATTTCAGATTTTTTTTTAATAAGGCACATTTAGTCTATATTTAGAAGTGTATAAGAAACCCACACACTCTAAAAACAGATTAAAGGAGATTTAATTGGCGACATCCACATGCACATGCAGTGAATACTTTCAAAGAGTGAAAAAGTGAAGAAATTCATTTACCCTTCAATTAAATTTAACCGATTTATTGATTTTCAGTTTGGCGAAATCGTATAACATAAAACTGTTCCTAAATGAAAGTCTTTTTGAGGAAATTCAAATGACAGTCCTTGAGTCGCAAGAGACAATGTGATGAATTGAACAGGAGGACCATAATGGTCCTATATCGCTAAGCCTTCATCTTTTTGCCTCCCCACTTAGCAAAATTAAATGCTTTAAAAATCATTAAATGATCATAAATGTTTTAAAGAAAGACATTATTCTGTTCCCATGATCCCTGCATAAGTTTCTAGCCACTTCTAAACAAGTTTTTCTTGGGGGGGGGGGGGGGGAGGAGGATTCAACCGTTGACAAGATAAACATATTGAAATACTGATAACCCCTAGAGTTGATAAAGAGAATAAAGGCCATTTTTCCTGTATTTTCTCATATGACAATACATTTCTCAAAAGGGGTTATCATTTTGACTATATACCCGGTATACATTCTGACCAAATTTTATGAAAATTGGGCCATATGTATGGCCTCTAGAGTGAAAACAAGAAAGTTACCATAAGACTCCTTTTCGCGTGTTATGGCATGGATCCTTCTCATTTTCAATAGGGTCCATTCTTGTGACCTGACCAATATTTTGACCAGCGTCATAAAGATTGAGCCATACTTATGGCTTCTAGAGTGTAAACAAGAAAATTTTTATTAAGACCCCTTTCCCCTTGATATGATATGGATTCTCCCAATTTTTAATGGGGTTCATTCTTTGACCTGACCATTATTCTGACCAACGTTCATTAAGATTGAGTCATTTATATGGTTTCTAGAGTGTAAACAAGAAAATTATCAACAAGGCCCCATTCCTCGTGATATGGCATAGATCCCTCCCATTTTCAATAGGTTTCATTCTTGTGACCTGGCCAAAGTTCTGACCAAGTTTCATGAAGATTGGGCCATATTTGTGGCCTCTTGAGTGTAAACACTTAAATTGTTGATGCCGGGCGACACACAACGCACGAAGGACATTCATTGGTCACAAAAGCTCACCTTTCCTCAAAAAGACTTTCATTTAGGAACAGATCTCGCCAAATACGATTAATACGATTTCGCCAAACTAATTTTTCTTAACAACTGGCCAGCCAAAGGGTACTCCGCCAAAAATCAATAAATCGATTAAATTTAATTGAAGGGTAGATGAATTTCGTCACTTTTTCTCTCTTTAAAAGTATTAACACAGTCAACTTCGCAATTGAGCCTGTTAAAATCTTCCTGGAAGTAACGTAGATTCGGGAGATTTGCCAGTCTATCGTGAAAGTCGATCATGTTCCCAGTCTATGGCTTGCCACTTTCTTCCCAGAATGCTAATTATTGAATAAATATTTTGTGTGAGGTATTGAATAAATTATTTTAAATTATAGAAATAATTATTTATGTCCAATCTTTGAACAAATATTTTAGATAATACAATAAATATTTTAAATTATACAATAAATATTTCAAATTATACAATAAATATTTTTTTCATTATATAACAATTATTTACAATTATAGAACAAATATTTTTGATTATTGAATAAATTATTTATCTTTTTAAAAAAAATAATCATAATTATAGAATAAATATTTATCATTATTGAATAAATATAAATTACTATAGAACAAATATTTTAATTTATTGAATATATATTTTCTTTTTACCATAATTCATTTATTTTTGGAATAATTATTCGTATTTTAGAACAAATATTTTTTTCATATAATTTTGCAACCGATTACACGCCATAAAATTGCCATATTGCATATTGCGGTAACGCATAAATGATTAAAACGATCTAATTCCAAGTTTAAAAAAGAATTTAGTAATTAAAAATGAGATCTGCTTAATCCGAATATTTTCACTATTCTCCTTATTCTAAGAGTATTTCAATCAATAAGATGTCATATCATGCAAAAAGCTGCTACAGTCAACATATCGTGAAATTGACAAGGTAAATGATGTTGGAATGATTTAGGAATGAACTTGAATGAGTGGGTTTTGAGTGAAATTAAAGGGAGGTAATCCAATGTCCCTAATTTTGTTCAGGATTTCCTTCCTTTAATAAAATATGCAAACAAGTTCCATAGATAACTTTCTATCTTTTCAAGGACCGCTTATATTATCAAGGGAGTCAGTGAAATCGTGATTTTTTTCTAGCTTATTATGAGTGCAGTTGTTGATCTTACCATTTTAGTGATTTTGGTGCGTTTTTTTAATGGGTTAAGTGAGCGTTTGTTACGAAAGAATGGATCGCTGAGTGAGCGATTGAGAATGATTTTTATTAAGATGAATGTCAATTTCACGATGTAACTAACTGTAAATCAAAGAACTCTTTCTTTCGCTATGAAAATCTTTTAAAATAGGGACGATACCACCCCCGTCCTCGAAAAAAAAATGTTTTGGTTTGCAAAGACCTTTGTAAGTAGGTAGTGCATTTGACCAGCTTAGTACGCCTTACAAATAATCAAATTGTTGGGATTTTATGTGAATCAGTGTCCAGTCACTCTAGTAAATATGAATTTACATTTGCAAATGTCAAACACTGGAGTAAGCCTTAGGAAAAATTGACCAGTTGTCCAAATTGGATTTCTTTCTTTACCCATGTGTGGTTAAATGCTAAAATTGAATTACTTCTACAACAGTTTGATATTTCTTTTTTAAACCTTTTTTCGAACATTGAAGTAAGATCGATTGATATTTCATTCCGTGAACACCAAAATATATTCATTCACTCGTTGCTCCGCTTCTCGTGAAATTAAAGCGTCTGTTTTCACTCAATTAAATATAAATCGATTCTACACAATGATTAACCTCTTTGTACCTTTTAGATCCATTGATGTAGGATATTATAGTTCTGAGTGGATCTGGTTGGCGTAAACTGTGAAAAGGCTCGTATAAATAAAACGCTTCTGTTGCTTGCTGAATTATGTCCCCTGTAAGGCTGGACCCCGATCTCATGTATGTCAGAATTAACACAGATGTAGCACCGGTCCGGTTGTCCAACTTGTTACTCACAGGATCTGAAAAAATATCATAATTCACTTTGTGATGTCACTTAATTTCTGGTAGGCAGGAGGACGCGGTCGTCATTTAATACACCTCTAAGAAGTTAACCCAGGCAGGAGCTATAAATTAAGTCTGGAAAAGTTCTTATAATCAATATTTTGTTGTAATATATATCATAAAATAATTTCTTCTATATCTGACTTTTTTTTCTTTTCTAAAGACCTATTCTTAGAATGATCATAAAAGCGACAGGCCAATATTATGTAACGACAATCTGCAAGTTGGTTTATTCAGTATTACAAAAACTACTTATTTACGTGAAATAATTTGTAAAGCCGACTACAATGTACAACGATTGCATAATTTTTGATTCCTTAAAGCAGGTCTGGTCCCGTTTCCCTTGAAGGCAATTTGATAATCTCAAATGACTAATGAGTCCATCGAAATGCTTACTTGCAAAGCTATTGGGTTATAGCACGAAATTAAGCTGCTCCGGACTCCTTAAGTTGCAAAGCCCGTAAAATTCTACGTTTAGAGGTCAAATTACAAATTTATATTTACAGTTGTAAGGGGAGCCTATAAATATGCTAAATTGCTGACTTGTATAGGATAGAAAACGAGAGCCGTGGTATATGGGAAATAGACACGAGCGTTAGCGAGTGTCTATTTCCCATATACCGCGGCACGAGATTTTCTGTCTGACTTAGACCACGCTTTTCTTACATTATCTGTATTATTAACCCGAACCTCTAAATAATGAAAAAGAGTAAATCTCGCTGTGATATTACTTTTATTAAGTGTGAATATGCTGAAATACTTATGAATCTATTTCCGTTACAATTTTCAGATCTTTTGCACTTTTGCGACTGTCGAAAGTGTTTTGGGAAAAAGATCTGTATAAATTGCTCGTCATCTTTTTGAAATGACTCGGTCCAGAAACCTGTCGATAATCACGTGCAGGGCATACTAACACCGTATATCTGTAAATACAACGCTTGGAGTTGTATCTGTGATATATATTTTTGAAATACTGTTCTCTGATTGGCTAAGTCGCTTCAAGCGTGGTCTAAATTGGGAATATATAACTTCGGTAATAGAGGGCATTACATGAGTTGTCCTGAAGTACCGAATTTATTAAACGAAGAATATATAAATAGATAAATACGAGGCTGAGCCGAGTCTTTATCTGTTTAAGATGACGAGCTTAATAAATTCGTCATTTTATGAACGCAAATTTGATATTTTTTCAGAAAATGACCGGATTTTTTTTTTTTCGAAAATAAGACAAAATTCTTGAAATTAATTGATATAAATTTTCCACGTAGCATATCACGCTTTTTGAATAATAACATCCAATTATCAATTTTGAATTCATTTTAACGACAACAATAGAGCCATGATATACGTACACAGCTCTTTGCATAGTTATTCCACTAGTGTAACAACAAGCGACATATGTAATATTATAATCGCGTGGGTTCGATTCCCGGGCTGGCAAACTAACAAACGAATTGTCTGTCGGATGAGACGTTAAACCGAGGTCCCGTGTGACGGTGCCATACACCGAGCACGTTTAACACCCAAGGCGCATCTCAACAGTAGTTTCGTCATATATCATTGCACTACCCCCCGTAATCTCGCATATGGGCATGTGCTACGGTAGCGACGGTAAATAAACGGAAATGAAATAAAGGTCATATTATAACATAAATATTTCGTTAGCGATGATAGTTCCGTCATTTCATGAATATGTGTAGATGTATTACAAAACAAATTATTTGTCTTTAATATTCTTGTCTTTTGAAAATGCAAATATGCTTTTACGAGGGGGGGATAAAAAAATACGTGGACTTTTGCTATAACTTTGGAATTGTCCGACGGAAATTAATGAAACTTTGTACACAACTCAAACCATGTAATGTTGACATAATACCAAATACACAAGAGTCTGCTATGAATATGACGTAAAAAATCCAACATTTGATATACCTGGATAGGTGCCACCGGCGCAACCCATTTTGTAACGTTACTTCCTAGTGTTAATACCCGTAATTGTTCCCTCAATTTGGACCAAACACTTCAAAACTTCGCCTATTTACGTGTTGACGTTATTTGTTAGGATATTTAAATTTTAAGCATAATCCATTTGCTATATACGATGTCAAAGTCAGTAAGCTATGGGCAAGCGTCAATTTTTGAACATCGAAATGACGGCACCGGCGCAGCCCGAGACAACCGGACACAAATAAAGTTCTACTGGACCTATGAAAAACCTAATCGAGAGGTTAAAATGATAAAATATGCTAAAAGGTCTTCAAATGTAAGCAGATACCTTATTGTTAAATGGTTTAAAAGGTCTGTTTAAGAATGGAGAGCGCTTCTGAAGCATGCCACTCGGAGAATGGAAAACGTCTCCTTGACGTTTGATCTGTAATTATCACGGAACAACAACAGTTCAGTATCGTTTAGATACATTACACATTTAAGTTCGTCACTTTGGATCAGATGGATATGAAAATAGTACTTATCCAATGGATAGATGATGCAGAAAATGTGTTTAGTGCTGAGTTGAGTATTTTGAAAAGTGCTGACTTTCGACGGAACTTATTTATACCATAGCGTCATATTGACGTCGTTACCGTACCGCCGGTACCAAATGACTACATATTTTAGAATGGTTGCTACAGGTGACCCACTAATTGGATTTCACCGAAATTTACACGACAAAAAGAAAAATACAGCAATTTAATAACAATGAAGTTCTCTCTTCAAAGTCTGTGAAATAAACAATTCTGCAACGCTTGTCTAGGTAATTTTTGATTCACCCTCGTATTAGTGTCAGTTGCTATGATAAATGCCGATTTTCAATTCTGTCACAGTACATTCTGGTGAACTTACAAATAAAAAAAGCTTAGGTTACCTCTTAAAAAAGATATATATTCTCCAAGACTTCCCGATGTTGGCTGTCCTCTTTGTTTCAGGTCAATTACGAGACCTGTAAAATAATAACAGTAAAAATTACAATAAAACTTAACCTGCAAAGAAATCGTTTTGAATTTTACATCTTTGTGTCTATACAGGACGTAGCTATAGACAAGAACTCTCTTTTCAAAAAACACAAAAATATCACCTTTTTAAAGTTTCTAAATTTCATTGACAGAAATAACAGCATATCTCGACGACTTTTGCTTGTCAGATATCAACCTATTGAGGATGATACCACTCATAAATGTTTTGTTTGTAGAACATGTATTATTGTATAAAAAGTGCGTCTAGTGGAATTATATTGACCTAAACCTGACCTTTGTGATTTAAACAAATCAAATACCGGTCGTTTCTCCTCGGCTAAACACGACTTACCCGCGGAATCCAAACGTAAAGTTGCAGTACACGTGTTAGCTTTGTTAACCCGTTATCGCACATGCTGTTCTATGTAACGGCGATATTTGGTCACCTCACGAACTAGTGAATCAATGCATAAATTGAGTTTCTTATTTAAAAACCTTAAGATGCGGGTGGGAAAAATACAAATTTTCAAATTTCTTTTAATGCAATTTATGTGTTTTGAATGGAATGAAATAAAATCCCCTCTCTCAGTCGCAATAATTGTATTTGAAATTGAATCTACTGCTACATGACTAGGCGCCCCGTATATAGGTAAACTACTAACTCCACGCATATCTGTAATTTGTGCAGTATATAACGGAATGCCCATGCTTGATCGTCACGTGCCGTAGTATCTTCGGAATTTACTCATGTGCCTAATTATTTATTCTGCATAAAGGTCAGGTTCAAGTTAATATGCGCCCACTAAAAATGTAGGCATACATGTACGTTAACAGACAAAACCCGGGTATCAACGAAAGAAAACTTGGATTCGTCGGTAATTTACTACTTTGAAGAAAAAAAATAATAATTATACACTCGATCTTTGCCTAAACACATTGAATAATTTTAACGAAAACTAATCAATACTTATATTCCACCCCGACGGCTGGACGTCACAACCTAAAGTTAACGATTTTCCATCACATGCATTGGACTTGACTCAACAGATATATAAATTTATGAGCACAAACGCATTCTTTTCCTTAGCACTGCATAGCACTGGGTCGGGCATAATCAAAGTATTTTCCAAATGCCGTTTCAGCTGCAAATTGAAACACTTCTTATTCGTCAAAAGTGACTGTTTAGAAGCTTAATTCAGGAAAAAATAACTCTAGAAAACATACTAAATTCACAAATTGTCTTGAAAAGAAAATCTAACTGTACTTATCGTAATTGTGATGGGCATTTCTGGTGGAATGTAAGGGATAAATTCTTTTTTTTTGGAAATAGTGAATTCTACTGGCAAAATAGCCAAAGGATTGACTGCAACTCTGTGTGCAAAAACACGTGCCCTGGCCAGACTAAGCGGAATATCAGGACTGACCGGAGTCAAAACTTTTGACTATAAATTTTCCGAATCTAAAATGATCATTTTACCTAAATGCTACTTCTCGAAAATCGTCCCATAGTTTGTCATAAATTGATAGCCAGCTCTCTGAGGGCCTAGTATTGATAGACCTAGGGGCAAATAACCAGTCTAAAATTGCCACAATTGCCTGTGCTTGACATTTCCAACAATTTGAAATATTAATGACGTGTAAACATTGACAGGCCCAGACAGCCACAAACTATAAATATATTGTAACCTGTTTGTCTACTGATACTTTGAGACCTCTGTCTACTAATGCTGAGTTTCCACTATGTTCCCGGCGGCCACGGCGGTTCTTTTTCTCCAAAACGTGGCACGCCGTGGAACTTTGGTCATTCATTTTCTGTTAACAAGTTCTACTACGTTTGCTAAGGTCTCACACGTTGTGTCACGGTATTCTTGACGCACCGTGGTACAGGATTTTAGCCGCTGTGTCACGGATGCTCCAAGGCGTGCTACGGGTAAGCTCACGGTCTATCACGGATGTCAGTACGTTTAATTACGGCCCATCACGTTCTGCTGAGGTCCCTTGCGTTCTGATCAAGTTCTGACATTTTTTTACCGTTCTGCAACGGTCTATCACAGTATGTTGAGGACGAAACGTGACACTCGGGCAAATAGGAACATGTATTGGTATAAAAGTAACTCCCCCCCCCCCCCCCCCACACACACACAGAGAGTAAAGCAATCACTTTTGTCTGAGACTTCCATTAAAAAATTACATGAATTACCAAGGTGCAGAAAATTTTGTTTTTGTATGCTTACTGATGGATACATCACTTCGCTGTATCAGTAAGGTGACCTATGACAATCACAGAGATCTGCTAGAAGGCGCAGGCGGTTACAGAGGCCACAATCAGCTCCCCTTCTCGCTCTTCTAGCTGCTCCTCTTCAAGCTGTGGTCGCTGTTGAGATGGCGGAGCTCTTGTCCGCCCTCGCAGTACTGCCCTTCAATGGTGGCATAGTGCAATGTAAAGGTCGAATGTGGCGTTAACTACTTGAGAACTCAAAGTAGAATGTATATCCGAATTTCATATTTTTTTCTCAGCCCGAATGCGCCGTGACGATCGTATCATATCTTAACACACCTTAGCAGGACGTACTAAATACCGTCACACATCGTGGTACGCCGTAGCTCAACGCAACAAAACGTGTCAAGTTAACCTTACCTTACCGTGAAGAACGGGATGAGACGTGAGACATCCGTGGCGAAACGCAACAAAACGTATTTTAGCAATCGTGGCGTGCCGGGCTGCAAACAAGCTTCCAGTTGCGCTACGGATCTCTTCCAAGTTTCGCTACGGTATGTTACGTGCTGTCCGGTTTTTTGCGTTCATGCCCTTTTGTAACGTTTCTCATTTCCGCCGGTATTGCCGTTGCAGATTTTTTGACAGTTTAAAAATTTGCCACGGCGGCCACCGTAGTCCCGTTCTGTTACGTTTGCTTCTCCCGTCGCCCTGCGTTGCCCCACGTTCGTCCCGTTTTAGCCCCGGTTGTCTGAAAGGGGGCCGCCGTGGTCGCCGTGAACATAGTGGAAACGCAGCATTATAGCATAGCACGGAATTTCGGCACTTTTTAAAAAACGCTATCCCCTGTGTTTTAAAACTCATCATTTTTATACCCTTATTCTCACCTTTCTTATGTGTTATACTAATATCAAAAATAACGCTTAAATCAAATACATCTTCAGATTTTGAATTGAAATAAGGCTTACTTTACATGAGGCTTAGCGGCCATCCAATGCTGGCATGTCAACACATGTATGCGAAGTTGAAAGTCATCAGAAATTTTTTCCATTCCTCGCGAGGGAATAGGTGTGAGTTTTTTTGTCTTAAAAAAGGTTCCTAAATATTATGGCATTCCTTTCGCTGCAGAGAGAATGGGCAATATAATAATTACGTTAACTTTTTTTCCGATAAAAAACTAGGCGCTACATAATCGACGTTCGCTATTTTGACGTTACATTTTAGTGTCGCATTACCGCGCGCGACGTCATAGTGAAGACTCTGGTCAGACTGTGCGGATGCATAGGCTGGTCAGAGTCTTTGCTTGCGCATATTCGAAATTGTTGTAAATTTCACGCACAGGCTCATATTTTGGTAACATATTTCTCGTTCATATGACAAATCATATCATGACATATCATATGATAAATCGATTGAATTGTTCGTTTCACCGGGTTTGTTTTTAGAAATTCATATCACGGGATATCTTTGATTGGTCTAAAGCCACTTTCCGTTGTTGAACATAAGACTAATGCTAAATCAGTAACACGTGTGTGCGTGTTTTAAGTCTAATGCCAACGTCAATATATTATAACGACAAATCTGACAGTGTTTATTAATAAACACTTATTAGGATAATCCGCACATGTATTTTCCTTATTTGCATAGAGTAGAAGTAAAGAGAGAAAGATCAAGTAACCAATCATAACACTTGTTCATAATGAGATTACTGTTGAACTCCGACTTTACTTTCAAATGAACGTGCTAAATTTGCAAACAATTTCGTGAATCTTACTTGATTAACAGCTTTTAAACTAACCGATGAAAGAAAATATGTTTGCATATTTCAATTAAAGTTTATTCTGCTACAGGTTCTGGTTTATATGGCATTTTCAATGGTAACTTCGCGTGCGTCAGATTTATGAAAAAAAATAAACAAAATAAATAAATCAAAATGACAAAACGATGCAAAATGCTTGATAATTATGCCCCTCTTTGTACAGAAGTACATGTGAAAAGTGGGTAATAATTTGCAAACAGTAATTTCTTTTTTGTCATCCTGAACACAGGGCTGGTTACCTGCGAAAAAAAATAAAAAAAAATCGAGGGGGGGGGGGGGAGGGGGGAGGGGCAAAATACTGATAATCAAATATTGCATGTTGAAAGGCAAACCCATTTTGAACATTGAACCAACTTATTTCTGACCCTGGGCGGGTACTGTTGCCCGCAACATCAGAGTATCTCTCAGAAAGCGGGATACCAGCTCTAGACTGGTCCACATATCGACTATTAGAATAGTGAGACCAGTCTTCGCCCGACCCGAAAGCGGGACAGAAATAAGTTGGCCCGATTGAACTTAGCGTAAACTGGAACGTAAATGTAGTGTTTTATGGTAATTCCGCAACCGGTAGCACCTCAGTCAACACGATTGAAGAAAAATCGTAATATTTTCATCCTTTTCGATAGTCTATGGAGATATTTTGGGCATATCTTAATAAGATTGTGCAACGCGTTTTCTTAAATTATAATATGCCAAGTTTTGATCTACATTTGTTCATTTTGATTTACCCAACGTTATCTTAATGCTTGTGCTGTCATGTAAACTCACATGCGAAACGACGCGTTTTCGTGGCAGCGCCCTTGTCATTCCCGAGGTTTATTTCGTAGAATTGCCGAGGGTTCCATGATTTACTTCTGCTGTTTTCGATTCCCCTTTTTTCCAAAACAGATCTATTTTCATCATGGAATTTTTGGAAATCACGTTTTCTTGTAGTAGGTAGTCATTGATTAGAGAATTTATTCGATGGTTATAGATGAATATTTAAGAGGGGCTTAGCATTATTTCTGATAATCCGGTAACGATGATATGTGACATGTGTTACGGGAGATTGTATTAAAGTGTTACCGTTCAAGATGCTTTATTCATATCTAAAACTGATATCTTGCAATATAATATATGTGATGAATCTTTTTTCAATTGTTAGACCCATATACTCCTTATACAGACAGTAGGCTACTTTTCTAGGTCCGAACTATGCCAAGGATTACAAAACGGTGCAAACTGTTTGCAAATAATACTACACTTTTTAAGCAAGTTCACGTGCAAATCAGGATGTAATTTGCAGCTTTTTGTTTGATCTTGTCACCATGAACATGGGAGTGTCTTACTTTGATAAGTTCAATATAACGGAGAAAACAGTAGCTTTAACATTTTACAGAAACTCGCATTACTAAAGCAAAATATTTTAGGGACTCTGCTAATGTTTGCATAGAAAAGCGAATGGTATATGTTAGAAAAGGGGGAGAAGGCTTAAATGATCTGACACTCTCCAAAACAAGCGCCTTTCCTACGAATATGTAGAGAAAAAATTTAATACATAACAAAGTTAATTTCGTTCACGCCGACGTTGCTTGGTAATCATTATGACGCCACATAATTGGAAATAAAATGGCTGTTTTAAAGTATTATGGAGAAGTGTTAAGATTTGTTTCTTTTTTCTTGAAAGGCAATTTTAAGCCGAAATATTGAAATATCGAGTGTTTTTTTATTAAATGTAAACATTTTTGTGATATCTAAAGAATATTGATAGTATAAATTTAAAACAGAAAAAAAAGATAAATTGCTCATTTCAAATATTTTAAACGGTGATTTTACGTAAGAGTGACGTTCTTGGACAAGCTTAAGGGATCGTCAACAACTTAGAAAACCGTTTTAGGGTTTTAACTTGCAAACAATTTCTAGCAGATGAATAAGACATACCTAAAAGAATATTGGCATACATAGAAGATGCAATGTCGGTAACTACCGTTATAGCCAATGCTATGCAACGGCGTGACACCGACTCTTTTGGTATAACTCAGCGTATCTTTATCACTTCATAAATCAGATGTATTTAGACTTTATAAAGACTTGCACTCTGTAGCATCATTTCCTCATTATTATATCATCATATTTAAAAAAAGAAGGGTTTTGTTCCGACCAACGCTACAAATGCGTTACATATACCTCTCATAAGTTGACATGTACCACAGACACAATTGTGTTTCTGCTTTACCATATAAAATATATCGTGTTCTTTATTTTGAAACAACAACATCATTTAACTATATGTTGGTGTTAACAAATCATAGATTGACTATGTATTGAAGCAGAAGGCCGACTTAAATCATGATACGACAACAATACGGAATAACTGTGAGTTGGGCACCAGTAGAGCTTTTTATTCTAAAAAGATTTTATTGGTTCTTGGGGATTTGAAAGCTTCTGGTTGGTCCATGAAGACACACATATAGAAAAAAACGTTTATTTTATCAAAGGGGGGAAAAACATCGATAATTTTGTCTAGTTTGGACGAAATTTACCACAAAACTCAACCATCACAGTAATTCAATTGCATTCCAAATTCATTCGAATATCATTAATCAAGTCGATTACACGATTTTCTTAGATATGGCGGCCTACTGCATAACATGTTAATATTATGTATAACTGAATTTAAGACTTTTAGTACACACTCCGTTCTCTCGTCTGTTACTTTCTGCACGTACTTGTAGGCACTCCCTGTTTCTATTAATGCATTGATAAATTTAGTTTATATTAATTTATTTTAGTTCGATTTCGACGAAAGCTTAAGCTTATAGAATTGCTCTCGAACACTCAATCCTGATGTTTTCACGTCCCCGAGAGAGAGGCAGTGGTTTTAAACCACTGCTACCCACTTTTATAGCTGGGTGAACTAGGGCTGGCTATTAGGTGTTTTGCCCATAAACACACCCCGTCGACATTGGGCTCGAACCACGGACCTCCAGGTCACGGGTCGAGTGCATTTACCACTAGGCCACAGAGGCAGTAATTGATAAATTTAATCGGGGTAGATTTGGCTTTGAAATAACAACAACAACAGCGACAACAACAACCGTCAACATAGAGCCTGTATGACAACCAAAAAAAAACGCTCTTAACTTTGTCAAAAACTAGGCAAGTCCTATTTTCTGCCGACTCCAGATTTGCATAATTTACTGGGTATGACAAGATACACAAGATAAAGACATGACGTCGTTGAAGCCTTAAATTGATGTCATGTTGAAAATCTCGAAAAGGATTGACGTCAAACAGGATAGATCATGAGATGTATGTCAAACGACACAAACTGCACTAAATACCCGCCTCAACAGGCCAGCCACGGCTCTGGAGATTCAACAAGCAGAACTGTTAGACACAAGACCATTATTTAAGCATTCGAAAGTTCGTTAGAAATCTTCCATTGATCAAGATCAATAGTAGTGCTATCACAAGCAATTTCTGCAAAAATAAACCAAATCCTTTGATTTAAAAAAAAAAAAAAGAAGCAGAAAAAAATCCCGATTTATTGTCCCCACTAAGTTTAAGCCGCTGTCCGACTTTTTAAGTTTGCTGACGCTTTTGCTTTTTGCACGAAATATTTGTCAAAAGACGATCTTTTCACAATCAAAAGAAGATTTAGTAATGTTCATTTCCGTGTTAAGGACTAAGCGCAATCGTATGGTCCACATCAAATTTTGAGTAGTTTTTAAAAGTTGAACAAGATTTTTGTGAAGAGTCCATAGATGCAGACGGGGACTGGGGTACTCTGGGACATGGGGTACAGTGGGACACTTGTGTTTTTAGGTACTTTGTGTGCTTTGATTTGATTCAGATTCACATAGACTAATGATTCACACAAACTCCTTATCCTATAAAGGTTTCATGGCGGTAAAACGAAATTTTGAAATATTTCCTATATTAAATGAGATTTTCACAACTGAAAGTAAATTTTGCAAAGTAACTATACTTTCTTCATATTTTGTCAACTTAAACTTCCTTCTATTTCTTGTTAGTCATTAATGTAGTACTGTATATTAACTAAGATATGACATATTGATAACTACTGTGTTATACATATTTTTAAAACTACATTCATTCACTTTTGCAGGGACGGGTTTGGGTACTCTGGGACATTGCATTTGGGGTACCCTGGGACAGTGTCCCAGAGTACCCGACTGTCTTTTTACATGATCTTCCATGGATGTGTGATCTCATATTTGCTTTAGAATAATTTTTTATTCAATGAATGGCTTTAAATTCGCTTATAAACTTCTTTATCAAAGATATGTTAATCAAGTTTTGGCATATTCTTCATCTTCGACTGAAGCAGATTTTTTCATCAGTTAATTGGAAATGAAATCTTACTCTGCCTTCAAAACAATGTGTTTGTCAAAGGCCGAAGTTGACATATCAATTTTCTTAACAATGTGCCCAAAATATCTTTTTAGACACCTTGACTCATGACTTTTCAATTAACCTGTCCACTTTGTACCAACAGTCAAAGTATTTTGGGCATTTTTATCAAACTTCAAATTATTAGAAATTATCCACATAGTCTTCAAAGAGGCCAATATGTAAAATCATAATAATAATTTAGTGACTCTGCAGTAGAAGCAAGGGTTTTCGCTTAATGTTTGTCTTTACTCCAATGATATCAAAATAAATTTCTGATTACTGGGTCTTGTTTGTGAATAAGGCTGTAGATTTTGTTAATTTGTCAGTACATGGCTGTGTAAAGAATTGCTTTGAACTGCATCCTGTCAGTAAAATTGGGAAAATAGAATACGTATTAATTCATTAAATGATTATCCTATCTATTTCATATACTAGTAGATTCCAGTTCCTACTCTGATTTCACTAAAAATATATCTATATTTCCAATAGGAGTACTTATAACTTTAGGATAGTGTAGTTCTTTGGGATAGTGTAGTTTCTTATTTATCATCAACTTGTTTTCTTGTTTTAGGCCCTTTTATTTACAGCTTTGATCCCTAGCAATTCAAAGTTAAGGGGCTAATGACTCCTGGGTATGAAAAAACTAGCACTATTTAAGCACTGGTATAGTTAGTATCATGAAGTTGACATTCATTTCAATCAAAACCATTGTTAATTGCTCCCTGATTGCTCGACTTATCTATTCCGAACACTCACTCAAATCATTCAAAAACGCTCAAAATAACTAAAAGAGGTAAGATCAACAACTACCTTCAAATTGAATAAAGCAAGAACTAAATCGCGATTTCACTGACATAATTGAAATTTAAAGCTTCTGACTGGTTCTTGAAGAGATAGGAAGATATTAATAGAACTTGTTGGCATATTATATGAAAGGGAGTTAATACATATCAATACAATATTGGATTACCTCCCTTTAATTTCACCTAAAGCTCGCTCCACTCATTCAATATCAATCCCAAATCATTCCAAAATAATTCATCTTGTCAATTTCTCGGTGTTATTAACTGTAGCCTAATGCATACCGAATAAAATGTTTGATTATTTACATCTTCGAAAATCTAGATGAAGGGAAATTCCTTACTTTTAATGATTTATGTTATCTGGCCCCTTGTACACTATTAAAATGTTTTCTAGAACATTTTAAAGATGTCTACTGAAATGCATACCACACAAATTGTCATTGATCCTTTCCTAGGCCCAGGCTACTATCCCATATAGGTCTACGATTATCAACCCATTGTTAAGAGACAAAAAGTCATAAAGGATGCTGTTGTCGGGGATCGAACCTGGAGCCTCTAGATTGACAGTCCAACGGTCCGACACGCTACAAAGTGCGCTATGATGGTGGTTAAGTGAGCAATGGACTTATTGATTTTATCTCAAGTCAATGTGGTAGTCCTGTTATTGTCTCGAAATTTGGAGTGTCAATCTTTGAATCTTCAAATATCGACTCAAAAACAGTTCTTGCGGGAGCTAGACTTCAATGAAATTGTCTTCAATATGAAGAAAAAAAAATAATGTGGAATGCATCTTCTTTAAATAAGAGCCCTTTTTGTATGTCTGAGGCGCTTTTTATAGAGACAAGTATATATCTAGTCAGAAAAGTGCATGTTAAAAAGTATTCCCAAACACTGTCCCACTGTATCCCGCTAGGTGTCCCAGGGTACCCCACATAAGGGGCACTCTGGGACACTTTTATGACATTTTTTAGATTGAATTTTCTTTATCTATTTATATCCTATGAATTTAATAATCCATTCCTTACATAGAGTATTCATAGATGTTTTGTGCAACAAAAGACTTCTTATGTCCTCTGAACAATTTGAGATGTATGCACAAAAATGTAAATTTTGTCCCAGAGTACCCCAGTCTCCCCTATTTTTCTCCGTTTTCCAAATGGGGCTGTCTTAGAGTTCTGTATATAACGAATATTCGAAAAGTGAGATTGGATCAACCAGACTAAAACTTGAATTTAATAGTTAATAAATAGAGGATATTGAATGAGTGGTCATGGAATAATGAATTTATTAAACGAGTCATCTATAAATAGATAAAAGCGAGGCTCTGTCGAGTTTTTATCTGTTTTAGATGACGAGTTGAATAAATTCGGTATTTTATGAGCACAAATTTTATATTCTATTTATAATATGACCCGAATTTTTGCGAAAAAATGTCAAAATTCTTGAAATTCAATATTTCAATTTTCCGCGAAATTTATAACGCCGATTGAAACAAACGTCACAAAGTATACATTATGACGTCATTTTCGCGGTTACAAAATAGCGTTGCTTTTCGCTTTGAGCTCATTTGCATAGTTATTCCACTAGTGTAATAACACCCGTGTAATATCAAAAATATTCAATGGCGTTATTTCACTCCCGCGACGAAGGTCATATAATAAATTAGAAATAACAAACTTCAAGATGCAGAAAATATCCAAGTAGCGATAGGTTTCGATCATGGTCAGCCTGCGCAATCAGCGCAGTCTGACCAGGATCAAAACTTTTGCACGCCACAGAACGTTCCAATTTCGGGTAACATATGAACCTGTGCGCGTCATTTCCAACAAGTTCAAATGTGCTTAGAGCATAGACTGTGGCCAGCCTGTGCAGCCGCAAAGTCTGATCAGATTCTTCAACGTACACTTGTATAGATAGATAACGTCTCAATGCATATTCTGGCTGTGAGCATATATTGGTATTGCACTATATCTCTGTCACAAATTCTAAACGTTTGTATCGCACAGGTGTGAAATTGTTGGAAATGCCACGCACAGGATCATAAAAGAAATATACTTACTTGCATAGAAAAATGAAAGCAGAAAAAATGCGACGACACAGGTAACAAGCAGGTACTTCCGTAAAAACGTATAAATCCAATGTTTCAATTCCATTCTAATATAAAACAACAATGTCTAGAAAGTTTTTAAATAACAAAGGTAGAATTTAGCTTCTTCTCCTTTCAATGTCAAGTTACGATAAGTGCTATAAAATCGTCCACGTTAACGGCTCAAACCCCTCCTAAATCATTTAATATGGAAAAGAATGGAGTGATGAATTTCTCGGTAATAAACGGACAACGTTAAGTACATTGCAATATGATGACGATTTGAGTTAATCCTACCTTAAGACATTGGTCGAGTCAAAAATGTATCATTCAAAATAGGACAAAAAGGCAAAACCTGTTGTACTATGGAGATTTTCTTGTCGACGTTAGACTTAAAATGCCTGGGAAGGTTAATACTGTCCTATGTTCAGGATGACAAAACGATGCAAACTGTTTGCATTTTTTTATCCTGAAAAGCAGGGCTGATTGTCAGTGTCTCATGTGGTTATTTGCATGTATTTTAATCTTGTGATAAAGTAAAAGATGCCATGGGAATCAAGAGATTTTTTTGCTATTTCCATTTAGTATTTTCGTTAAATTTAATTTCTTGGCGTAGCTCATGTCCTGAAATACCGTGGGTTCAAAGGCGAAAACTTTCGTCAAACTTTACGGTATCGGCACTTGTATTTTCTTGATAGTTCATTCATTGTGTCAAAGTTTGAAGTAAATCAGATGAAAACTATGGACTCAATCGCGATAACAAGAATAATTTCATCAAATTTTATACGGCCTCGTTTCCCGTAACGCCGCTAACGGATCTGACCCATTTTCAAAAGGAAGGTCCTTGTGCTGGCACATTCATTCTGTGAAAGTCTAAAACAAATAGAATGAAAACTGAGGACTCTTTCGCAATAAAAAGAAAAAGATTTTGGGCGATCGGACAAACAGACGCAAGAACAGACGGATGGGAAACACGTAATGCCTTTAGGGCTTCTGATCTTTGGTTAGTTGAGCTAAAAACTGGCTGATATCCTTCATTTAAAGAAATTTGGATCTTGAAAAAGACATTTACAAATAAAGGCGGTAACCAGAATGTAAAACAAATAGGATTTTGATTATTTAAAAATGATTGGACATGGAAGTATGTCTATATAGTGTTTCTAAGACAATTTTCAGTTTTTACTGACAGATATGTAGAAAACCACTTGGAAAGGTAACTGTGACCTAAATATCGCTGTGAAAATCTCATACATTCTCAGGGACCAATGAACAATTCCATTCAACTCTTCAAGAGCTCTTTGGGGTGCACGGTGACCCCTTCTATCCCATGGAGTATTGTTGTTTTATTGCCCTCTTATGAGGTATTTAATCAAAGACTCGTCCAGATAACAGCCCGGTGTTCAGGATGAACACGTTAGCGAAGCGATTTCGAAATGATACCTCGCTTTGCACGTATGTGCACGCGCAAAGCAGTGTATCATCTCTAAGCGCTCTCGCGAAACGCTTTGACATCCTGAACACAGGACAGTTGCTAGTAGTTTGTTTTTGGTCATCTCGAAGATAGTTTCCATAATCTCAAGGTTGGTAATCGAGTACTCTAACAGTAACAGTACTGTTTGAGTATTCTGTCGGATATACACCACGACTGATTCCCGTACTTGTTTGTTCGGTCTATATTCTTGTTACAGTTGGGTTTTCCACTAGACTCCACTTCACACGATGTATCAAAGGTTCCGTAACCCGGTACGGTTTCGATTGATACTATGTATGAATCTCGACTTTGTTCAGGTTTAAAAAATCGATCGAAAGAGTATCCGTTGTGTTTCGTAGTTACGTATTTTAGTCCTTGAGACATCTTTTGAGCATATAGAATGCGATTTAAAGTAAGCACTTTACATTCTGTTTCATACTTTAAAAGTTCGTTCAAATGGTTGACGATTTCGTTTGCAATTATTCGAATTATTTCGTTATTCGTTACATTCACCTTGGTTGATTTATAGCATGCGCAAAAATCGGCAGGTATTTGGGCTTCAACGCATGACCTTGAACTTGATATTTCCCGAAACAAACTTACACCTCGTTTTACACCTTTGTAAACTTGTACTGACGGATTTCTTAAGTTTTTATCGAGAATATCGACCATTGTCTGATATACATCATAATGTGATGTAAGTCGATGGGTATTCATTGCTAAACTTTTATCAACATTAGGGAACCTTCTTCTGATATGTTCCGGAAGTAAAACATACAACATGGGCATGCGCGATTCCATTCTTCCGACAAAGGTATTCCGGATAGTGTCAAACCTTGATCCGTGATCACCAAATAATACCACTACAGTTCTGTTGAGATATCCCATGTCCTTCATCCAAAGAATAAGATCTCTGATGTCTTCGTCAGCGTGGCATAAAAAGTTGTCGAATCGATGGGCCAGTTCTGTGATGAATGAATACATGAATTTTCTCTTTGTCTTATAATGCAACATGAATCGTTTGATATAATTGATCACCTCGACATGATTTATGGTGTTCTGGTTGCATAGTGCTGACTTGGTCAGTTTTATTCCGCTATCTTCAAGGAATCTGTAATTAGAAGCAGTTTAATGAGTGGTATTAAAATGCCAATTCTATTAAACTAGTCATCAAAAAGCAGTAGATTTTAGGGGGGTTTGCGCATTTTCCGAGTTTTTTTCATCCGTTTTAGATGAAACATGTATATGATATTTGATATATATAAGGTTCGAATTTGGTACAGTTAAAAACATCGTGAAGTTGACAAGGTAAATGATTTGGTATGATTTTGGGAATAAAAGTGAATTACTGTAATTAGTTTGTGTTGATTGAAATTGAAGGGAGGAAAATAATGTCGATTAGCGACACTGTATCATCACCCTCCACTTAAAAATATCCATAAATGTTCAATCAAAGCATTCTTGTGTCTTCACAAGCCTCATGGTCCAATTTCTGCATTCCCCAATCCCATCCTTGTCGTTTCCTTTCGGACAAGGAGCTATAAAAGGGGATACAGCTCAACTCCATAAAACATTTTTTTTATTTTTTACAGATTACATTTAAAAAATAGGCTCCGCAAACCTGTACCCACGACTTGCTTATATGACAAGTCGTGGTTGTTGATTCTCTGAGGCTAGGTGAAGATGTAAGAACTTTCAAGATTCTATCCCTCAAACACAAGAGAGAAAAAACGAAATGTTGATTTGCTTATATATTTCTCTATTTTGGTAAACCGGTTGTATATAATTACTTTTATCTTTCATGTATTTGTTCATATTTGTCCTTATTGTACAGTAATGTACTTGGATGTAGATAGAAGTTTTGTTCTGTTCTGTTCTGTTCGGTCGCTCCTAAATTGAAGCAAGTCAGTCAAGTTTAGTGATTATGTTTGGAATGAACAAATGAGCAATTTAGAATGGCTTTGTTCAGAGGGAGCGTCTATTTTACTAGGTTCTTAGCTGTATCTACATAATTTATGGCGTTCCTGGTGCACAGAGCTTGTTAATTTGTTTGTCTCCTATCTAGTAAAAAAACAAACACATATTTGTGCAGAGAAATTAAATGAGTGGTTCTGAAATGCTTCTTTATGAGCTTTACATGATTTGTATATCTTTTGTTGCACAGTGCTGACTTGATTAGTTCTTTTCCGCTATCTTCGAGGATTTTTCTACCATATAGAGGATATGAAATAACTGGTCATAAGGGGTTGAATTGATAAACGTAAAACTTCATAAAATTAATTGAATACATTCAGAGAATTTATCTGCTTTAGAAGACAAGTTTAAAAACCTTCTACTCTATTCCAGTAAGGACTTCTTTCTTATGATCGATCGATCGAATAATTCTTTATACTTATCGAAAAATGATATTGTGCAAAATTTACTAGCCCTGTCCATTTTTTTTTCGGGAAAAGTGTTGCCAATCACTAACTGTTGGAAAAATTACATTAACCCTCGATTTATTTAAATCCGCTAGATTCTATACAAAAGTTAAACGATTTTTCTAATTTCGCGTCTTCATTTAGTCGCTCATATCAACGATAATAAAAATCTCGCTAGTAAAACAAATTTACAGTTTTCGGGGATGAAGAAACAATAAAGAAGAAGAAGAAGAAGAAGAAGAAGAAGAAGAAGAAGAAGAAGAAGAAGAAGAAGAAGAAGAAGAAGAAGAAGAAGAAGAAGAAGAAGAGGAAGAAGAAGAAGAAGAAAAAGAGGAAGAAGAAGAGGAAGAAGAAGGAGGAGGAGGTAGTGGATCGACGAAAATAGATTAAGAACGATCCGAAGAAGAGGATGATGAATCTCAAAAAACCGATGTAAATGTGACCGGTTAGATGAAAAGGGACAAACTGGTTAATGCATACATTTTCGATCCTAGTCAGTCTGCGCAGTCCACGCCATCTTCACGAGTCAAGGGGTATCGAATCGATAGCTTCTTCTCGAATACGTAAGATAAGTAAAACGTTCGTAACCCTTGGTTCGACAAGAGGAGTCCACGCAAACTTACTAGGATCGAGTCGTACTACATTCGATGGGTCTGAATCTTGAATGATCAATCAACTTCTCTGTAAAATTATTTTTGAATGCGATTTTCAGTTGATCTCTGCTGGATTAAAACTCTTTTAAATATTGTGACCCGTCACGCGAAAAGGGACCATCTGGGTGGTGCGTAAAGAGTCGATCCTAGTCGGACTGCGCGGATTTCGCAGACTGACTAGGATCTAAACTTTTCGAACTTTGCTTATTTTCTGAATCTAGAATGATCAACCTACTTTTCCCTGAAAGAAATTTTGAAATCTGACATTTGGTTGATCTGTGCTGGACCCAATATCTTTTTCAAATATCTATTTTACAAAGTTCCCAGATTGTCCCTTTTCGCGTGACGGGTTAATATCCCGGGGTTCTCAAATAGTCCTGTTCTTCGAGAAGGTTCACATTTTTCTTTAAACAAAAGACCACATTATACTTACTTCAGAACAGAAGCGGTGCTGTGTGTTAAGGTTTTCGCTTTCCCAATAGCCAACCAAAATGGTCTCATATAGTAATCTGTCGGCTGGCCTTTGAATCCTTTGAAGGCATAATTGAACATTCCTATATGAGGTAGATCCTCGGCAAATAAAGTTACATAATCCTTTTGGGAGAAATTTTTCCACAAGAGCGGAAATTTGTCTAAAGTATCATTTTCAAAGCCAATAAATTCACTATCGCTCCAAAGTTTTATTCCAGATAACTGAGCGATTACATTCGAAATCGTGTTCTCTCCATTCTTCATCATTCCACGAAAGTCGTAACATCCTAGTTCACGGAGAATCTCGAGAGTTTTCGGTAAACATCGGACAGATGCCGAACGTGATACGGAATCCAGTCCGAACATTAGAACACTTAGCTGTTCTTCGGACTCCTCTGCTATTTTCTGTTCGATTTCTCCAGGTTTAGAACTTATTCCAGCAATGACATTTTTGAAAAGAATCGTGCCGCTACGACTCTTACACGTTACTCTATTAAAATCAGTGTCTAATGAAGCTGGAAGTTTGAGATCTTTCGGTAGGTTAAATCCAACATGATAATCATCCCCTCGTCTGTATATGGACTCTGACGAACACATAACGTCGTTCGAACTTTTAAGTCCAAAAAATTCAAGAGCACTCTCATTGAGGTGAAGAACATTATTCTCATCTATAAACACAATGGAAGGAAAGTCGAAACATTCAATCGGTTCAGGTTTCCAGAAAAATTCCTTAATTGACGAATCGAATGGGTCCAGGACCGGTAAGTTACATGGTAGTGAAGCATATTCATTGACAAATAAATGAAGAACTGGTCTGGATGTTTTAAATCCAAAATATCCAAATGATAGAATAATTATTACTAGCGAAAGTATCTTTTTCAGACGCGATCCTCTAAAATATCTTTGTCGCATATTTGAGGTTTGGTTGGTTCTCGGCTGTCTCCCCTTCGATTATTTTCAGGTCATATGATTTTGGGTACCTAACCTGTGAAATTTCAAAGAAAGAGATTTATTCATGATTGTCCACCCATTAATAAAAAGAAGAAATCAAAGTACTGAAAGTACTGATAAGTTGGAATGCGTTCAAGAGACGGTGACCTCAAGCCACTAACGAAGCTCACGCCTCCCGCCCACCACAGGTGATCACATAATACGCCTCGTCTTTTGACGAGCGTATATAAATCAATGTATTTCAACAACGAGAGACGCTGAAACCCCTGATTCGCTATACAGGCCTGCAACTGATGGAAAAAAATGATAACAATAGGGACAAAATGGTCCTAAACCGCTGTTCAGGATCCGATTTGGCCAGTGGAACTCATCCAAGAAACTTTCTGGCAAAGTTTCATTTAGATGTGCCTAATTGTTGAAAGGAAACATAATTCGAAGAATAAACAGTGATAATAGACCCTGCCCACCCACTATTTACAGAGGAGACTCAAAATTAACCCTGTCTTGCCACGCCCATATTTATGGGCTAATCAAAACTTTGCAAACAAATTTTGAAGATGGTCTCCAAAGGAACGTTCTGGTAAAGTTTCATTGAAATCGGTCAAGTTGTTCAGGAGGAGATGTCGTTCAAAGGTTCAGGGCTTAAATAAGTCCCGCCAACCCACACCAATATTTAAGGACAAATCAAAATTTCGTGAACAAATTGCTAAAAGCGATACCCAGGGAACATTCTGGTAAAGTTTCACAGACATTGGCCGAGTGATACAGGAGAAGATTTCATTCAAAGATTTTTGGCTCAAAATTAGGCCCACCCTGCCACGTCAATATGTATGGGCCAATCTAAATTTTGCAAACAATTTTTAAAAAGAGTCACCCTAGGAACATTCTGGAAAAGGTTCATTGAAATTGGCCCAGTGGTTCAGGAGGGGATGTTGTTCAAAGATTTCAGGATCAAAGTAAGCCCCGCTTTGCCACGCCCATATTTATGGGCCATTCTCAATTTCACGAACAATTTTTAAAAAGGGTCACCCCAGGAATATTCTGGTAAAGGTTCATTGAAATCGGTCCAATGGTTCAGGAGGAGATGTCGTTCCAAGATTTCTGGCTCAAAATAAGCCCCGCCCTACCACGCCGATATTTGTGGATAATCAGAATTTAGCGAAAATTTTTTGAAGAAGGTCACGCAGGGAACATTCTGTCAAAATTTTATTGAAATCGGCCCAGCGGTTTAGGAGAAGAAGAAGTTTTAAGAAAGTTGACGACGGACGTCGGAGTCAGAGTGATCCTAGAACTCCCCTTGAGCACGTAGTGATCAGGTGAGCTAAAAAGGAAGAAAATGATATGGACCATGAACGCAGAGGCGGACACATATACACTCAAAACAGTTTCTATGTTACGAGGGTGGATCAAAAAATACGTGGACTTTTACTATAACTTTCGTATTTCCCAACGGAAATCAATGAAATTTTGTACACATCGCAAATTATTTAATGTTGACAAAATATCAAATTTACAAGAGTCTGCTATGACTCTGACGTAAAAAATCCAACATTTGATATACCTGGGTAGGCGCTACCGGCGCAACCCATTTGTAACGTTACTTCCTAGTGTTACTACCCGTAATTGTCCCCTCAATTTCGACCAAACACTTCCAAACTTCGCCTAATTACGTGTTGACGTTATGAGATAGGATATTTAAAATTTGAGCATAATCCATTCGCTTGTTTCGAATTAAAAGTCAGTAAACTAAGGGCACGCGTCGATTTTTGAACTTCGAAACGACGGCACCGGCGCAGCCAGAGACAACCAGACAATAATAAAGTTCTACTGGACCCATGGAAAACCTAGTCGATAGGTTTAAATGATTAAATATGCTAAAAAGGTCTTCAAATGTAAGCAGATACCTTCTTTTTAAAAGGTTTAAAAGGTTTGTTTAAGAATTGAGAGTGTTTCTGAAGGATGACACTCGGAGAATGGAAAACGTCTCATCGGCTTTTAATCTGTAATTGTCACAGAACAGCATCAGTGCAGAATTGTTTAGACACATTACACATCTAAGTTAATCGTTTTGGATCAGATGGATATGAAAATAGTACTTATCCAATGGACAAGCGATGCAAAAATCGTGTTTATTGTTGAGTTGAGTATTTTGAAAAGTGCTGACTTTCGAGTCGGAACTTATCAATACCGCAGCGTCATATTGACGTCGTTACCGTGCGCCGGTACCAAATGACTACATGTTTTAGAATGGTTGCTACAGGTGACCAACTATTTGGATTTCATCCAAATTTACACGACAAAAAGAAAAATGCCTCAATTCAATAACAATGTAGTTTTCTCTTCAAAGTCTGTGAAATCAAAATTTCTGCAACGCTAGTCTACGTAATTTTTTATTCACCCTCGTATTTTTCAAATTACTTTCGTTATTGCAGGTCATTTACTTCTCCGTTTAGCTAGCGGAAAGCAAAAGGTCAATGGACTGACAGACAGACATGATGAAAACAATATGTGCTCCTCTGCTTCTGAGTAGGGGGTATAGTTAACAACATCGTAAAATTGATAAGGTGAACGATTTTGGAATGATTTAGGAATGATGTTGAATGAGTGAGCGGAGCGAGTTTTGAGTGAAATATAAGAAAGAGAATCCAAAGTCGCTTATATGTTCAGGATTAACAAAATTAGCGATATGTAAAACCTCCATTTAATAAAAAAAATTGCATGCAAGTTCCACCAATAGCTTTATATTTCGCCAAGAACCAATCAGACGCTTTAAGTTTCAATTATGTCAGTGAAATCGCGATTCGGTTCCAAAATTCTTTATTCATTTTGAATGAACAAGTTGATCTTATTTATTGAGTAATTTTGAGAGTTTTGAATGGTTTGAGTGAATGTTTGAAATGAATGAATGGAGCCCTGAGAGAGCGATTAAGAATGTTTTTGATTGAGATGAATGTCAATTTCACGATGTTTACTAACTGTATGTTGGTGCTCTTAAACGTGTTAATGTGCAAAAATGTGAAGAAAACAAGTTGAACTAGTAGGTCTGTTTCAAATGGCAAGTTATTTTAGTGATGGAATGCAATTGGGCAAAGATATTCATAATTCTTTTTAAGATGTGATGGCCAGGATTTTATTTGATGATTTTAGGGCTTTGACAATGAAACATTGAAAACAAACCACAATATGTTGCAAAAATATTTGTTAACTTTAAAAGTGTATCTTCACTTTAAAAATAACTAAAGATTTTTATTTCGCAACTGTAGACAGAAATGTACAATATAACAATTAGTCATAAGTTAAATGTGTGATAAGGTCGTTCAGAAAGAGAAATTATACCTTTAAAAGAAGCTATAACATAATTCTACGAAAATAGATCGCGAAATTACCAAATAGGCAGATCACGTGATTGGCCTGTGCTATTGCCGCAATACTGAGAAACCAGCTCGCGACATTGCGAAATAAGCAGATCACGTGATTGGCTAGTGCTATTTTCAATAGCTGACCTTATTTGACTTGACTTATCACATGATTTCCAAATATAGTAATGTAAACATGTGGTTTTAGTAAATTCGTACGCAAATTTCAATAAATATCGTTTAAATCATGAATTAGCGTGTTAATAATATACATGAAGTGATAGTTGTGTAATTGTACAGGATTATTTCCTTTTGATGCAATAAACTGTTTGTCTATGGCAAGTCGAGATATACAAAATAGGCCGAAGTGTATTCACATCTTGTCCACGTGATGTGTGTTCTCAAAAAAACCGACATGAATTTATCTTGTGTTCATTTTGCGGTTTTGTTAAATATAAGTTGGAATTGCTTCGCATCCCAACTTAAAAATGAAACCGGTATGATGACTCGTGTTTTATCGGATAATGTTTTTTACGTTTGCAATCGGAAGATAATCACGTGAAAGTTTCGTGAGTGATTGCGTCATACCAGTGCTGAAATGTCGTTTAGGCACTTCAAGTACACGGGGGTGATGTCCATAATCGGAGCCACTGGTTCCGCTTTCAAAATCATGTGGGGAACTTCCGCTCCACGTGCGTCTCCGATTATGTAGATGTAAACATTTCATTTTTGGACTGAAAAAAATGGAATATGTGTCGAAACTTCCTCATTTATATCGGATTTTATTCATTAATCACTAAAAAGTCGAATGCTATTCGACCAGTTATACATTTTTCCACGTTAACGTACTCAAGAATTATAAAAACGCTCGTTGGTTTTTTTTAAAAATGATTTCTTCTCAGAGAAATATTGAGCCAGGAATATCAAAACACGTGGTATTACCTCCAAAATGCAATATTCTGGACAAGATTAATAAGGCATACTATTGTTTTCAGTATTTACGAGTTTAACAAAACAACCACAATACTCTACCCCTATATACTTGCCTACAATATGAGATAAATCAAAGAAAATAGTTGGGTTCTGATTATGTATCCTGGCTCTGAAGTTGTTGAGTGTCTTGTTCTTCTTCCATATACCCTAACCTCTTTTGATATAAAGTTTCGGCTTGTTTCATAGTGCGACTTTTTCTCGTCATTCCACGACGCATGTTGTCTATGTTACGTCTCACCTCATCGTGTTTACTTTTATTATAAAATTCCGGTGAATAGACAGCTACATTAATTTTACTTAAAACCGTAGGCGTACAAGAGAATTGTATGACTTTTATCTAGAATAGAATTTGAAAAGAGATAAAAATTTCTACGGAACCTGCCAATAGTTTGTCATGATTATTATAATTCGCACGTTTAGCGTTCCTGTTATAACAACGTCACTACTGTCGCTCATTCAACGTCGATAATTCCATGAAATTTAATCAGGTAATTTAGCGAGTGATATCAAACAAATTGTCACAAAATTTGCGCTCGGATTCAAAGTTTTAAGAAATCCGATTTATATATCTTACAAAAAAGGACGCAATGATCCTTAAAACGTCCGTTTTTAATGTCTCTCGTACCATTTAGTTCGGAATTTTCGGAAAGTTTTAATCCGATTCCGATTATTGCATAAAATGTGCGTTTTCGGGTCATCATAGGCTTACGTTAACCGACAAAACCAGGGCATTAAAGGGAGAAAACGTGTATTAATAAGTAAATTCACGTGCCGTTAACGCCCGAGTTTTTTAACTGAAATATCCTCGGTCTAGGCCTATACACTGTTGAATTGTGTGTGTTTTACGCCGCTTTCAACATTTTTTCAGTTATATTGCGGCGGCTGGAGCACCTAACAATGGATTCCTGGTATTTCTCTCACCAGTACAAGCATCACATCCTTTCCTAGCCTCCAGCTGCTATCTCACATAGGTCTACCATTATCAACCCATTGGTGAGAGACAAATAGTCGGAAAGAATGAGTACCGTCGTCGGGAATCGAACCCGGGAGCCTATACACTGTATCAGTTCCATTGTTCACACTAATATGTAGCATAAATAAAAACGTCGATTCTATTCCCGCGTTAATTTTTATGACGTCATTGACTTACCAAGCATCTTCAGTTTAAACAAATGTGACAGCGCAATGCATAAAGCAATTTTTTCGACACATTATCGGTTTTGGTGATAGTTTTACAGCTAGTTCCTACGAATGAATTTACAATTTCTGTTAAAATAGATACTATAGTCTTTCTTCGCACTCGGGCGTTAAACCATTTTTCGGGTACCTGCAAATGTTAACGCCCTCAAAAACGTTAATTAACCCTATATTAAAGTCAGAATTAACTACTCCATCTTAGGATTTGATATTTGTCAACTTTTCAATCGGAAAGGAATTTATCAAAATTTATTGAAATTAAAAGTTATTTAAGACAATGAAATAAAGTACTTAGAAATGTCCCGGTCGATTTTGCGGTAAATGGGTGCGTTTTATAAATGCGGTGTTAAGATTTAAAAAGAATTACATATGTATATAAATTTGACATTTAGCATAACGGATCATATACAAGGGCGAAAATACGTATCATAATAGATGTGACCATTATGATTCAATCAATATACGATCCATTACCTTCATGATGTCCGAGACGTCATTTTATAGAAAATTTTGAAACAGACAAAGAAAATGCTTGTTCTTACATAGAGAAAATGTGTTGTTTTAAAAACTCAAAATTGTCAGGTACAACAAGATATTTTTTGTAATCAAATATGAAATTAAAACAATTTTCGTAGATCGTTAAGAAATAAGCTAAAAGTCCACCCTAAAAAATAATCGCGTTTGGAAACTTTTTCGTTTCGAAAAAAATAAACGAAATTGAATAACTATGTAGGATTTTTTAACAACATGTATAAAGCATTAAAGTAAAATTCTCTAGATAATCAAAATGCAAAAATATTGTATAGTGCGACATTTTATTGGCGGTATCGTTTGTCTCCATTGTACATGGAAAGTGTGTGATTTTTCTGTGAAACGGTTTATTTCTGTTGAGATGACTTAAAATATTGATGAATGGATTCTATTTGGTTTTTGTACATAAAGTTGAAATAAAAAAAAGTTTCTAACATTGTGTTAAAAATTAGTTTATGTGTAGGTAAAAGATATATCTGAATTAGGGGTTTCAGATGTTTCCTATACAAATTAAATCCGTGCGTTTTTGCGACGCCAGGTTGATATTTGAACACTCATCTACGCTCTCTTCATTCCAACTTTATGTACAAAACCATATTCTAAAAGAATCCATAATAAAATATGTATTAATATTTCTTCTACTAAAGGAAATAAACATCGTAATGTTGGTCTTAAAATTGTCCCACTTACGCGTGTTTTTTTTTTTTTTTTTTTTTTTTTTTTTTGTTTCGAACGTCACGTCATTTTATAAGTATATCTTAAATTTTTCACGATCAGGGAACCGTACAATACAGTTTCCCTTCGGTTAGGATTTTGCATTCAGTGGTTTCCGTATCACGGCTCTGGCGAGTATAGTATATTGAATGTGATATAAATCATATTTCTGTAATATGTTAACTTTTTTTACTTTTAATAACTTGCTTAATATTGTATATTTTACAAATGACTGACGGAATATAAACTATTTTCCTTGCTTTTCCTCGAATTTTAATTGAAAACCATCCATTATACGTTATTTACAAAAGGACGTCATTTGTCACAGTCGTGACCGCCAACTTTTGCCGTTAAGGCTTAACGTGCGAAGTATAATAGGCAGGCCAAAACCACTGGCAGGCTCCGTAGAAATCGTTATCTCTTTTCAAATTCAATACTAAATGATAGCCATATAATTAAAAAATCTTGTACGTACATGTTCTAAGGAATATTAATGTAGCTGACTGTCTAGTCACCGGAATTTTATAATAAAAGTAAACATGATGAGTTGAGACGTAACATAGACAACATGCGTCGTAGAATGACGAGAAAAGTCGAAACCATGATACCAGCAGGAACTTCATATCGAAGGAGGTTAGGGTATATGGAAGAAGAATAAGACACTCCACAACTTCAGAGCCAGGATACATAATCAGAGCCAATCCACATAATCGGAACCAAATTGTTTTCTTTGATATATCTCTTATTGTAGGCAAGAATATTGAGGTAGAGTATTGTGGTTGTTTTGTTAAACTCGTGCATACTGAAAACAATATTATACGTTATTAATCTTGTTCAAAATATTGCATTTTGGAGGTAAAAACACGTGTTTTGATCTTCCTGGCTCAATATTGCTCCGAGAAGAAATCATTTTTAACAAAAACCAACGAGCGTTTTTACAGTTCTTGAGTACATTTACGTGGCAAAATGTATAACTGGTCGAATAGCATTCGACTTTTTTAATGATTAATGAATAAAATCCGATATAAATGAGGAAGTTCAGACACCTATCCTATTTTTTCGGTCCAAAAATGAAATGTTTACATCTACATAATCGGAGACGCACGTGGAGCGGAAGTTCCCCACATGATTTTGAAAGCGGAGCCAGTGGCTCCGATTATGGACATCACCCCCCGTGTAGTACGTCGTTACTTTTAAAAGTACTACCAGACTATGGCGTGAACATATAAATGATTTGTTAAACCAAATTACAACGATGTCTTCTGAAGCTTTTCGAAAACAAGATGATTTTTCAGGGATCAGTTACACCCCCCTCCCCCTCTGAAGCTCGACCAATT
This sequence comes from Fragum whitleyi, assembly GCA_948146395.1. NCBI lineage: Eukaryota > Metazoa > Mollusca > Bivalvia > Cardiida > Cardiidae > Fragum > Fragum whitleyi. Next base: position 38,212,964 of record OX411547.1, on the reverse strand, counting down.
GTCATGTATAATTTAATTAGCCCTTCTCCTGCTGTTCACGAAATATTCCTGTTGGAAACAAGGCTTTCAAAGACAGTTGTGCAGTCTCATCTTAGCATAAATCGCCTGCCTTTTACTTGATTGTTTTGGTAGAAATCATGGAGAAGTCTTGAACGCATGTTAAAAAAAAGAAATTTGTTAAAAATATTTAAATTCAGGAGGATAAGGGTAGAAATTGTGTAGGACTAGGGTCACGAACCCCTTTTAATACATTCGAATCCCCGTTTTAGAAATCCGGGATCCGCAACTAGGGATGAGCTACCGAAAGAGATGAAGAGAATATCTTTGATTAAATCGAGGTTTGAACGAAAAAGTAGGCAAGGTGTTTAAATAAGCAAAGAGAAAAAAAATCCGACATTCATCTCGAACCCGTCTGAATCGCTCGATTCAATTTATTTCTAACACTCATATTATTCAAAATCGCCCCAAAAATTGTTCACAAACACTTTGAAATCGTTTAAAATGTGATTCAAATTGAAAAAAAGACCCAGATCGTATTGGCTTGGATGGTTTTAAAGCATCTGACTGGTAAGCGAAGAAAAACAAACACAAAAAAAAATGTATATTTTAATAATGGGCGATGATAAAATTTCCCCCTATTTCATCAGACTATGTGAAATTAGCAATATTAGCTTGCCTCTCTTTACTTTCTTTCAAAACTGTCCCATAAACCTTAAAATGATAACATTTCATTCATCCATCAATCAATCCATCAATTGATCGATCGATCGATCGATCGACCTACCGACCGACCGACCGACCGACCGACCGACCGACAGACCGACAGACCGACCGACCGATCGATCGATCAATCGATTAATCAATCAAATCAAATCAAATCAAATCAAATCAAATCAGATCAGATCAGATCAAATCAAATCAAATCAAATCAAATCAGATCAGATCAGATCAGATCAGATCAGATCAGATCAGATCAGATCAGATCAGATCAGATCAGATCAGATCAGATCAGATCAGATCAGATCAGATCAGATCAGATCAGATCAGATCAGATCAAATCAAATCAAATCAAATCAAATCAAATCAAATCAAATCAAATCAAATCAAATCAAATCAAATCAAATCAAATCAAATCAAATCAAATCAAATCAAATCAAATCAAATCAAATCAAATCAAATCAAATCAAATCAAATCAAATCAATCAACCTTTTCGAGATTTTTTTCTTTCGTGCGAAAACATGCAAAAACAATTTGTGCCTCAAACAACCAGTTACAGATTAATCAAATTGCATTGTCCGACATGACAGAATGCTCTTTTCTGATTTTCGAAATGTCAAAATCGTCCGTAACATCATTACTCCGACGCGTCAATAATCCTTTAGGGGTCTGTCACATTAGGCTATACCGCGCTTCTACGGCGATCAAGAATTTTTCTGATCGCACTGGGCCATCGCGGGGAAATATTCATATTTTCCGGTAAGATACCGTCGATTTTCTACCAAAACCTCGTAACTACAGCTTTAAACAAGCTGTAGTTACGAGGTTTTAGGAGAACACTCACAATATTTAGTATATACGTGTACTGTCCTCTGGTGGAATATAATACTTAATATAAAACAGAATAAATGTCAACAGTTGTAAAATTGAACCAGTAAAAGTTTTCGCCATTGGATTAAACCAATTTAACGTTACCATACACATGGTATATTTTACCAGAATAACAATGTCACCTGATCTGCACTTTCCTCTATTTCTATTCATATTTAGTAGGGTCTGAAAGCCTTGAATCTGAATACAATCGAAAGAATCATTAAAAAATTATTCACCTTGTTAATCTTACGATGATGTTAATTGCATGTTAATTGTGTGTCGACCGGAAGGACGCCGTTCGGTGACCTCGTGAATGCTCGTTGGGATAGTAGGATGGTGTGGTAAAGATCAATAATTTTCAAGCATAGTATATAGACTATGCGATGCCGCATCACGATGTCCCAAATGGACTACGGGCCCATTGCGGTCTTTCGATTGTTACAAGTGTACGAGTATATTCCTTTTTAATGACATTTCAAAGTCTACGACACGTTTGAAGCCTCGCGATAATTGGACAGTAACTTTAGAACGCGGCAAAGGGAACGTTTGATGTTGACAACTCTGTCATCCATACGTCGACGTGTCCTGCGTTCAGAATAACAAATCGTGGTCAAAGTGTTGTAAATCATACCCCGCTTTGCAAGCAAGTGTGCGTGCAAAGTAAGGTATAATTTGCAAACAGTTTGCCTTGTTTTTTTATCCTAAACGCATGGTAGGCTTTTATATATAAGCTATGCCCATGTCCTACAACATATGTTCTTAAAAAAAATAAAAATAGAAACACACACACACACATAAATAAGTCCTTTGGCGAGCAAACGCTGACGTTAATCTTACCTTGGGCTTGTACCTTACCAGAATTATTTTGGCACACAAAATACATGAATCCCTGTCCAACACACAAGAGTTTAACATCAAAATTCTTTACGTTTCATTAATCATTCGTGGGAGAGGAGGAATCAATATTACCCAGTCAGACTTTTACTAAGACCAAGTCCCGGTGCTGTAATATGTGCATGAGTAATTTCCATTACGGATCTACGGTTCATCGATTCTAAGTAATTTTAATTCATGATGATTCCATTGATTTTCGTACATTCTGATTGCCTGAAAAAAAGGATTTCATTTCTAAACGAAAAGAATTTTAAGTGCAAAGCTATTTTGTAAGCTTCCGCAAAAAGTAGTCCCTTTTATCTGCTAAAATGACAAATATGTACATTTTTTCTTCTTTGCATCATAATATTGATTATTGAGATTTGAAGATAGTATTTAATGATTTCGTGGATATATGAATCTAAACATCTAATCACATTGCATAAATACTCAATGAGTTAGAAAATGATCTTTTAGTCAAAATAAGAAATTTGAAAGGTCCTAGATAACAAACATGCGTTTTACAGATATATAGTTTACGAAATCGATGGGCCCTCGTATATCCAAAATTTTCAGCGGGGTTATTTCTCTCCCGCTACTTAGGTCATATAACAAAACTATTTCATAAATCTTGGCAAAATAGGTAATCATACAAGTCCTTTCGTGATACATTTTTAAAATCATGAAGGACAATATGTATCGTTCATATGTATCGTTCATTTCAAGCCCCCTTTTTAATGCAAAAATTTTGGTAAAATTAATAATAGAATTTAGTATTTGTGTAATTAAAATACAGAATTGATTGAACCCGTCATCACAAATAGACGAACATCCAGCGAAGTCTCGTTTTATTTGATTATTGATGACACGTAAAATAAATTTGGTATTTTATGGTTCTTTCAAAATCATGTTTTATTGAAAAAGCTGTGAATTCAAGCGACAATCTCCCGATAAATGAATATGTTGGATATGAATGCCTCACCAAACTAGTTTATACATGCATCACATCGCTTCACTGAAACTGAATTTTCAATTAATCTTAAATAGAAAGGAATATTTCGGAGTGAAAAAATCCAATGTACAGGTGAATCGGATGCACATAGACGTGTGAGTAGATCTTAGTTTTCCTTTAAGCTTTGAAGAGATTTCTTTTGTTTAATGGAGGTATGAAACTAAATCTTTATCTCAAGGTTTTAATACACGAAGGGGTTTCGTTTTATCCATTAAATAAAACAAATACATGTAAATGTCCTCTTTTTCTTATGAATTAACGACTTTTGGGCGATTAAATGAATAATTTTAACTAAATTTATGATTTTCTTACAAAGTTTTTTATGCGGAAGAAAGCAAGATATTTCATACTCCAAACTTTTATCATCGGCGTATAATAGGTTTTTTAGCTGATCATAATGATTGTTTCTATAGATATTTAAACCACAATGAATGATTGAAAAACTTCGTTCTCTTCATTTTAGTTTCAAGGATAAATAACCTATAATTGAATAAGAAACATATGTGACCCGTCACGCGAAAAGGGACCATCCGGGAATTCTGTAAAATGAATTATTGGTCATTGATCATTCTAGATTCAGAAAAAAAAAGCACAGTGCAAAAAGTTTCTTCCCTAGTCAGTCTGCGCAGTCCGCGCAGTCTAACTAGGGTCGGCACTTTACGCACAACCCAAATGGTCCCTTTTCGCGTGACGGGTCAAATATATTTACGCAACGCAGTGTTTCGCACACAGGAACGATTTATAACGTGCGACGATTTGAAAATTTATAGTTAAGAGATGAAGTTGTTTTTTTAAAAAGGTATGAAACGAAAACACGTTTGAATGAATACGTGTCGCAGACTCATACATAACTGTCTTAAGGATTTCAAATCTTTTTTTTTTGTACACGAAATTATCAAATTTTCGTTTATTCCACCAATTTTGTTGCCTTTTGATTGACTGATTATTTTTTATTTCCCAATGGAAAATATTTGGAGTACGCAGCCTTTTTGTAAGCTTCGACAAAAAGCAGTCCCGAAAGAAATCTCTTTCATCATAGAAAAAACTTAACATATTTGCTTCATGATATTAAATTATAAGATATGAAGAAACTATTTGTTGATTTAATGGATATTCACCTTGTTAATTTCACGATGTTGTTAAATGTAAATGGTAGTTTGATGCTTATTATCAAATACCAGTGAATTGTTGATGGAATTTAAATCGAACCATCAGCATAAAACGAAATCACAAATTCACCGTAGCGACAAGGGGAAAGAACTAGAAGGTTTCAAACCCATTTCAATTTGAGAGACACCTTTCGGTATTGGCAGCTTTTCTATGTATGATACGGCAAACAAACGTACACCCCCCCCCCGTACACACATACTACCTAAATTAATAATTTGAGGTAAAGGACCCGTAATAGTTCCGCGACGTTTCGGGAGTAATGCACTTTAACAGTATTAGCCGAGGTTTCCGAATGATTTTCATTAGGAAACCTCGGTTAACATTGTGAAAGAACATGTGGTCCGGAATGTTGCGGAACTATTACGGTTCCACTACCTTAAATCTACTAGGTCCATGAAGATTCATTCATTCTGATTGGCATAAAAATTGGTTTCATTTTTCAATGAAAACTATTTTGAGTACTTAGCTCCTTTGTTAACTTCCGCGAAAAGTAGTCACATAAAAAGTCTTATCTTATATATGGAAAAATCTTAAATTTTTGCTTCATGGTATTCAATTCTAAGTTATAGAGAGAGTGTTTGTTGATTTTGTAGATGCATGGATCTAAAATTTCTTCGTGTATTTCTACAGTGAAATAAGGTAGTTAAGTTTGATACCTCCATGGGATCAACAAATGCTCTCTTATTCTGTTAAAAGATTATGGATTGACGACAAATAAGCTTGATGATCAAGAATTGAATGACTTTGAAGGAAGGTAATAATTGTCGCTTATTTCGTTCAATTACAAGTAAAAGGAAAAACACACTATTACATTGCCTCCCTTTCATAGTATGTCAAGTATTATCTTTGATTCAGTGGTTGGCTCGTACGGCCGGTAGAGCAAATCATCCAACATGTCCCATCAGCGAGGGTTCGATCCCGAGCTGCGCCGTTTCCTTTAAAAAATGCTATTAAATGCGCTGATTTATCTGCACAAGTTCGAGTAAATGATCAAATGTCACTGTGTCTATACCCGTTAAGGCAAAATTTACTTTAAATCACTTACTAAAACTTGTATATCTATACAAATACATACTTCTAAAATAAATGTTTCGTTATATCATGAAAGGTAAAGGATAAGGACATTTTTTAAGTATAAAAATTGAAATAATCCCTGTGTTCGGAATGAAAATGTTAGTGAAGCGTTTTCGAAATGATACCCCGCTTTGCACGTTTGTGCACGTGCAAAGCGGAGTATCATCTCAAAACGTTCGCGAAACATTTTTACATCCTGAACGCAGGGATTATTTCAATCGTCATACTTAAAAGTGATGCCTGATTAAAACACGCTTATACAGTTTGATAAATATGAAAAACATGCATAAGAAAAATTAAGAAATAAAAATTCCTTGGTAAGAAACTCTGTACGGTAGCGTCTTTGATTTTCTTTGTGAGACTTTAGACTCGATTAATAGCAAATGTTGTTACAACATAGTTTTAGAACAAGATTAAGAATGTGCATCATTTACGGAAAAGGAAAAGCGCTTCTTTTAATAGATACTCTAACATTCAAAAAACTCAAATTAATACCGATTATTGTTGGTCCAATCTGCGAAAACTGGCCTAAGTAATTCTATTAATGAAAGCCTTTGAAAGCCTTTTATAAAGAGGTTAATATATACTCGCATTTGAAAGCTTTGTCAGAGATGAAAATCGATTTTCATAATGACACACCAACCTTTATACATATTAATGACCTTTTGGTTCAATGAATCTATAACAAATATCATGGGCGTTTATAACCAGAATTTCTGATTTTTTACAAAAGCTGTCGACGTCCTTGAAGTGAGTATACAGACTAGAATAGAGGTTGATAGCCTCGTATGGAACGCCACAGCTGTCATATGTTTTGAACAGTAGTGTTAATATGCCCAATTTCTATATTCAAAGGTCTAAAACAAGTGTAACTATGCTCAAATGTAGTGTTGATTTGTCCGAACTATATCATATACTGTCAAAAGGAAATCGGATTATACGCAAAATGAGTATTGACTTGTCCATACGAAAACTTATCATCCCAAAAGGTACGTTGACTATGGTCACATTTTGTGCTGACCTGTCTTAACATTATCTGATTGTGTCAAATGGTGGTGTCGTTAAGTCAAAGCATGGTGCTGACTTGTCTTAGAATTACATTATTATTTGAAAACGTAGTGTAATTACGTCTAAATAATGTGTTGGCTTGCCAATGCACTACTTTTGTATGTCAAAAGGAAGCATTGTTATGTCCAAAAAAACACAATGCTATATTCAAACATGGTCTTATTAAGTTAAAAGGTAATGTTGTTCTGTCAAAACAATATGTTGACTAGTCAAAACATGGAGTAATCATGTCCAAGGGTGGTGTCGTGATGTACAAGTAATGTCCTTACTTGGGTAAATACGAGTTATCATGCAAAGAGTAAGATTGATTTAGATCAAATATTGCGTTAATTTGTAAACGCAATGCCTTATTTTGTTCAAAGGAAATGTGGTTATGCCCAAATGTGGTATTGACTTGTCTTTACAGTATGTTATCATGTCGAATTGTAGTGTGATTTAGTCAAATCGAAGCGTTAACTGGTCAATGCATTACTTGTTATGTCCAAATAACACAATGCTATATTGAAACATGGTCTTATTATGTTAGAAGGTAATGTGGTTCTGTCAAAACCAATATGATGACTTGTCAGAACATTGGCTTATTGTATTAAATGGTAATGTCATATTGTTCAAGAAATGTGTTTATGTGTCTTAAAAACTAGTTATCATGCTCAGAGTAAGATTGATTTTGTTCAAATATTGAGTTAAATTGTGTACGTATAAAGTTATTTTGTTCAAAAGAGGCGTGGTCATGCCCAAATATTGTGTTGACTGGTCTATACAATATGTTATCATGTCGAAAAGCAGTGTAATTAAGTAAAAACGTAGCGTTGACTGGTCAATTCATTGTCTTATTTTATCAAAAGGAAGCACTGTTATGCCCAGATTACACGTTGATATGTTTAAACATACTCTCTTTATGTTAAATGGTAATGTGGTTCTGTCAAAACAATAGGTTGACTTGTCAGAACATGGGCTTATTATGTCCAAAGGTAGTGTCATGATGTTCAAAAATTGTGTTCTCTTGTGTAAAACCGAGTTATCATGCGAAAAGAAAGCTTGGTTTAGTTCAAATATTGCGTTAATTTGTGTATGTATTACCTTATTATGTTCAAAAGAAGTGTTGTAATGCCCAAATGTTGAACATAGTGACACTACCTTTAGACATAATAACAGAACATCATTACCTTTTAATATAATAAGTCCATGTTTCAATATAACATTGTGTTTTTGGACAAAACAATGCTTCCTTTTGACATACTAAAGTAATGCATTGACCAGTCAACGCTATGTTTTGACTTAATCACACTACAATTCGACATGATATAGTCCGTTTGACTTCTATATGGACCGTCCTTTTCATCAATTGCATAAAATCAAGTTTGAATTAGCAATTTGTATGTGGTAAAATCTTAATTTCAGCTAAATACCATTCCAAAAAATATTTTTTGAGGATAAAATGATTTCAAAATAATGATTTTGTCTATCTAGTTAATGCTAATATTTTCACATATTCCGCTCTTAAACACGAGGGGTGAAGAAGGCTGTTTAGGCTGTAACAATATGTAAACAATAGTAAAAACACGTGGTTTTATACTAAACATTTGACAGAAGAAATGCCCATTCTTCCTTATTTGGACGTGCTAATTAGCATATCGACGGGCATGTCATCTTTAACTTAAATATCTCGTGATTTGTACCGTTATTAAACGCCTGCTTATCTAGTTTTCCTCGTGAAAATCAAAACGACTTCGTTAAATAATGCTTTTTGATTGGTCTAAATATGTGAATGTGGGGTTCGTCTCAAAATAGATAACAACAAATATAATTTATCTGGCCAATCGGTTTTTAAACACAGTGAAAATACACTCAGATTTGATATCAAAATGAATTAAAAATCTTCGACCAAGTAAATTTTATAGAAATACTCGATTTTATACCGAAACGACTCATTTAAAATCATACACGTTTGACTCGGCCCCTATGCAAATCAGTACTATTTTTGGTTGGGCAAGTCGCTGTTCCGTTTATTACAGACACGAGAAGGTATGAAAGGCTGGAAGTTAACATGTAGACGGACGGACAAAATCATTATTTTACATTCAAAAATTCTGAAAAGCAAGATTCGTCATGGTATTAGATAGAAAATATGACATAACAAGAAAAAAATGCGTTTAATTAATTCAATTCTGAGATTTTTTGCGAAATGTTGGTCCATATAGAAGTCAAACGGACTAACATACTATATAGACAAGTCAACACGATATTTGGGAATGACCACACTTGCTTTGAACAAAATAAGATACAACGTAGACAAATTTACGCAAATTAACGCAATATTTTAACAAAATCAATCTTACTTTTCGCATGATAACTCGGTTTTACACAAGAGAACATATTTCTTGAACACCATGACACTACCTCTGGACATAATAAGCCCATGTTCTAACAAGTCAACATATTGTATTGCCAGAATCACATTACTTTCTAACATAAAAACAGTATGTTTTAATATATCAACGTGTAATCTTGGCATAACAAATTTTCCTTTTGATATAATAAGGCAATGCATTGACCAGTCAACGCTACAATCACACTACAATTCGACATGATAACATACTGTATAGACAAGTCAACACGATGTTTGGCCATGACTACACTTCCTTTGAACAAAATAGGTTAATGCATAGAAAAATCAACACAATATTTGAACAAAACCAAGCTTACTCTTCGGATGATAACTCGATTTTACCCAAGTTAACACATTTCTTTAACATAATGACACTACCTTTGGACATAATAAGCCCATGTTCTGACAAGTCAACATATTGTTTTGACATAACCACATTTCCTTCTTATATAATAAAACCTTGTTTGAATATAGAATTGCGTTATTTTGGCATAACAATGCTTTCTTTTGACATATCACACTACAATTTGACATGATAACATACTATAAAGACAAGTCAACACGATATTTGGGCATGACCACACTTCCTTTGAACAGAATAAGATAAAACTTTGACAAATTAACGCATTATTTTAACAAAATCAATCTTACTCTTCAGTTGATAACTCGGTTTTACACAAGAGAACACATTTCTCGAACGTTATGACACTACCTTTGGACATAATAAGCCCATGTTCTTATAAGTCAACATATTGTTTTGACAGAACAACATTATATTCGAACATAATAAGAACATTTTTGAATATAGCATTGTGTTATTTAGACATTACAATGCTTCCTTTTGACATACTAAAGTAATGCATTAACCAGTCAACGCTACGTTTTGACTTAATCACACTACAATTCGACATGATAACATACTGTATAGACAAGTCAACACGATGTTAACCGGTCACCATAATAAGATGGTGCTAGGGCAAGTCATCGCATTATTTGGATGTAATTACACTACGTATTTAAATAATAATGTAATTCTAAGACAAGTCAACAACATGCTTTGACTTAACGACACCACCATTTGACACAATCAGATAATGTTAAGACAGGTCAGCACAAAATGTGACCATAGTCAACGTACCTTTTGGTATGATAAGTTTTCGTTTAGACAAGTCAATACTCATTTTGCATATAACCAGACTTTCTTATGACATTATATTATATAGGTCGGACAAATCAGCACTACATTTAAGCATGATTACACTTAATCTAGACATTTTAATATAGATGATGGGCATATTAACACTACTGTTCTAAACATATGACAGCTGTGGCGTTCCATAGCCTCGGATACCCGGAGTCTCCCTATTCGCTACGCTAGCGTCGATATACAGTTAATTACATCATGAAATTGACAATCATTCCGATCAAAAGCTTTCTAAATCGCTCACTCGACGCTACATTCATTCACTCCAAAAAACACACTCAATTCGATCAAAAACGTTCAAAAATCTTTAGAAAACATTTCAAAATCGACCAAGACATTTCAACATTTAAATCAAATTGATCTTGAATCCATGATTTTATTGGCCTGAGTGGATATTTAAGTGTCTTATTGGCCCATGAAGACACAAACCCCGAAAATTATGTATGTAATATTAAAGAAAGGTAATTAGTATTGCTAATTTTGTTCATCTTGAACAAAATTAGCCATATAAGTTTATCTCCCTTTAATTTCACCCATAACTCGCTCCACACACTCATTCAATTTCATTCTAAAATCATTCCAAAATTATTCATCTTGTCAATTTCACGATGTTTTTAACTGTAGCGTAGCAGATAGGGAGACCCCGGGGTATTCGAGGATGGAATATCGCCAGCGATCGAACAATCGCTAGCTGGGAGGAGGTTTAGAGAGGAAGCCCAAAAGATAATTTTGCTGTCTTGATGAATGATCAAAATACCGTAACCACAGTTTGTACCCGTGAAAGTTCGCACATTGTTTGAACGTTTTCCTGGGATATTTTTGAAAGCGTGTGTTGATCGGTTGATCGAGTTCAAAGGTAAGATGATTGTCAGATTTCGCTCAAAATTTCAATCAACAGCGAAATAATTTAATTTCAGATGATTCTAATATTTTCTTTTCATACTGATTGGCTAGAAAAAAATGGTTTCATTTATTATTGAAAATAATTTTGAGATCGAATAGATGTAAAATAAAAAGGTCTAAACCAAAACCAGATAGAACTAACTGATTAAAAAAGAAACAAGAGAAAAAAATCAAAACAGAACAAAACAAAACAAAAACAATAACAAAACAAAAAAAAAAAAAAGAAAAAAGAAAACAGCAAATATAATAAAAGAATCTGTGCTACTAATGAATTACTACCCTAAGGATAAATCTACCCCTGAGTTCAAAATATAAATTTTTCGTGGAGCATTTGATACTGAATCCTTTGTGTAAATTCCAGCATAAATCTTACAAATCTACAGTCATAATTCAAAGCTTTTTTCATTAATTTTTACACAGGCTAAAGTACCAAGAACACACGTTGATTCAACATGACATTGGACTTGCGTTTACGATGAAATAACTTCAGTCTTTACGTTGAATTAGAAATAAACGACCCTTTGAAGAAATGTATCAAGGGCATAACTACCATAACGCAAATCACGCCTGTGCGTAATAGAAATAAATTCTCTTTCGAATAATGTCGTTGATGAATGATCATAACATCGCAACTACAGCTTATTCAAGCCGTAGTTGCGATGTTTTGATTATTACCAACGCTCTAATCATAGAAAAGGAGAGTGGACGGAGGACATTCATCTTTTGTCACAGTCCAATTATCGCCTTTATTTTTATTTTCAATGTTGGTCGCCTTCTGAGTGCGTATAAATTTCAAATTCCTAGTTACGCCTATGTGTTTTATGTTAATACGATGGCCTTATATTATCTCTAATAACTTTAACACTCGTGTAATAACACCCGTCAAACATAAAGTAAATATTCAATGAGTATTTTCACTAACGCACCATAAGTCCTATAATGAAATCGTCTATTTTCCTTTTGCAGAATGGAGGATGATTCGTTTCAAGTATAGTTTCAGAGGATTATACAGCCAACTATGCATGGTTTGCCTATCTACCGCCATGTTTTTTGAGTCAATAAAACCTTCCGGACCGATTGGAAGATATTATATGTTATACTTACAACGTTTCCGAAAACATTCATACTTTAAATGTGTGATGGTAATATTCGTTTTATTTATATTCCTTCGACTTATATGGCCTGCTGGTAAATCGGCCTTAGACGACAAAGATTATTTCCCTTTCGAACCTGATTTAGATCGAGATTTTCCAAGTGGGAAAGAGGGTCAACTTAAAATACCGAAAATAATCCATTGGACATACCGCGATACAAGATTGCTACCAGCTTTTCACGAAAACGTGAAATCATTTGTGAGAAATAATCCAGAGTGGACTTTTTACTTCTGGACGGATGAAGGATCGCGGAGGTTTATTGCAGACAGACAGCCGGAACTACTTTCCACCTATGACAGTTATAAAGGGTTTAAGGAAAACATAAAGAGAGCTGATTTTGTCCGTTACGTCGTATTGTACGAGATTGGCGGAATTTACGTAGATCTGGACGTCTTTGACTTTCGACCTCTTGATCGACTTTTATCAAAATACACGTGTATTTTCCCTCCAGAACCATTCGAACACGCCATTTTGAGAGCGAGTACACCGTATCTCATTAACAACGCTATCATGATTTGTCAACCAAAGCATCCGTTCTTGAAATTTCTTTTGGACAATCTTCCACGTTTTCAAAACATCGTAAGAGTCAACGATGCCACGGGTCCCGGATTCGTCACAACAGTGTTTAAACTTTATAACAGCATCGGTTATGACGAAATAAAATATGACCCAGATATTTCAAGAGATAAGGCCGACAACTCCCCATACTTTTACAAAGGGCGTCGATCCATCGATGACCCGGATTCAGTATACATTCCAAATACACAATATTTCGCGAGTCAAGTGGACCCAAAAGGGAGGTTTGATTATTTAGTGTGCAATAATATCGACCAGTTAGACGATTTACGTAAACGTGCTTGCACAAGCCTCGCAAAAAGAAGGCTTTCACCAAAGAATTATCATCCCTATTTATTTCTTGAACATCAATTTTATACGTCATATGAGTGGTACCATGTTTACGTCCATTGGAGTTTATATTTGCGATTATTCGCGGTGGACATTCGCGATTTAGTGCCAAATGTACGGATATATGAACTGGGTCATTGACGTTGTGTATGTTAGACATTTGAACTGATCTCAAAACGAATAAACTGCATACAGAGAAAGATGTCAGTGGTCTAGAGTCACAGTCTCTTAGCCATAGGTCCCAAGTTCGATGCCCGGGAGCGGTTATCGATCATTCGCTTTAGCACTCAATTATCTGCATTCGAAAAATACTCTCAAAGCATAAAAAACCTATCAAAGACTACTCAGTAGAGAAACATATAGAAATATTTTCAAACGCTCAAAAATTAATTCATTTTAATCAAAACGTTTAACTTTTTTGTTTCCAGTCGGGCATGTGGACGTGAACACGAAAACACTCAAAATCTATTTATAAACTTTAGTAGATTTTTACCAAAGAGAGGCAAAAGAATATCGCTTAAATCATTAATTTGTCTGAACAAAATAAGCGACATTGAATTAAGACTCCTTACCTTTATTTAGAATTCGCTCATTCGTTCTTTCATTGGAATGCATTCAAGAATCATTTGTAACCTTACAGACTTCTCGACGTTCCGCACTGTACGTTTTCATTACACAAAAGAAATATAATAGAACATTGACCATTTCGTTCAATTTGAACGAAATGTGCCATGTTATATTACCTTCCTTTAACATCACCCACAACTCGAGCATCGACCCATTTTCGGTCCGAAATCCCCCAAGAATACTTTATTTGCTAAATTTCAAAAAGTATAGTACTATTTCACGTGTTGAACTTAAAAATAAGTTAAAAGCGAGTTTGAAAATAAAATGGCTCGTTAATATTTCAATGCCCTGAATACATCGATGGAATAAATCTATCGCCGACCATATACCTTAGCTTCCGACTAGTTAGTCCGACTCTTATATCAAAACACCCTTTGTCGAAATTTTCTTTTTCGTTCAATTTGGCAACCAAAATGCTACTGATCAACAGTTGAGAACATCGTTGAATTGACAAGATGAATGATCTTGGAATGATTTTGGAATGAAATTGAATGAGTATGAGGAGCGAGATTTGAGTGAATTTTTAGGGAGATAATCCAATATCGCTAATTTTGCTCAAATGAACAAAATTTGCGATTTTGATTACCCCCCTTTAGCAAAATTTACGTACTTTTCTGTTTATGTGTATTCGTGGACCAATCAGCCACTTTGAAATCGATACCAGCCAATAAAATCGAAAAATAATTTGATCGATTTGAATTAGATATAAATTCTATTGAACGTTTTTTAAAACTGCGTTATGTTATCTAAGCTACAATTAGATTTTTTTAAGATTGACTCTCTTCCCAATCAAAACAATTCAATCGCTCATCGCTCGATTCAACGCTCACCCCAATTACTAAAAACACTAAGAAATCTTTAAAAAAGGTTTCGAAATCGTTAAATACCCCCATTTCTTCATTGAATCCGATTCCGTGACTTTTTTCTTTTTCTTTTTTTGGCTTTTGTAGATTTTAAACTATAGGTTTATCGGCGAAAACACGCATTCAAAAAATTACAAATGATTGCATTGAAGGCAGAAAATGAAATAACGTTAAATTGGATGGAATTGTCGATATAATGAAACATCCCTGTAATTTCATTACGAATTTGCTCAACTCTCTCGACAATTTCATTCAGCACCCCACCTCCACCAGACACAACGCCAAATCATTATTGTGTAAATTTCACGTCGGTGTCACTTTTTAGTTGTAAGACATAAATTCGCCCATACACTTTATCAAGTGTATAGATTGTTAGATAATTCGTGCAGTCTAACGATGAACCTTTATGATCGTGCTGATAAAATAAAAAATTGATTCTAATTGTGTTCACAAAGATTCGTGCTTTCTGATTGGTTGAAAAAATGATTTTCATTACTCCAGCTTTTCTGGAGGCTTTCGCGGAAAGAAGTTTCATAAACGATCCATGTATTTGAAGGTAATTCTTCACATTTTTCTTCAATAAATTAGAGACGAAGAGAGCATTGGTTGATTTTATGGAGGAATGAAAGTAGAATGTAAGCACACTCAAGTATGAATACGTTTCGCGTATTCATACAGTGTGATTAGGTTTTTAGTTTCATACCGCCATGAAATCAACAAATACTCTCTTCATCTCATAAGGGAGCAAATCGTTGTTTGACGACCTATACGCTTTATGCTTAAGTCATATCAGGACCCGTCAAATATCGAAATCAAAAAAACAGTTTGTTAATCATTTATTCTGACCGTGGGTTTAATCATTTCTTTTTTTTTTTAGCATTCTAGACACGTATAAATTGAAAGAGAATATTTTAACAACGAAAAAGGGTCTGTGTGATTAGGAATGACACCCCTGAAAGAAAAATATCATCGTAAAAGGAGAAACTACTTGTTACAAGTATTTTCTCTTTTTTCATAATGGTTTCTCTAGAACTAAGCACTAAGCCTTAAATAATGCCAGTAATAATCATATGAATGATAATAATTATAATAATAATAAAGATAATTACAGGTCTGCTTTCAGGATGACAAAACAGTAAAAACTTATGGAAATTATACCCCGCTTTGTACAAAGTTCGAATGCTATGCGAGATATATTTTGCAAACAGTTTGTACCATTTTCCCATCCTGAACGCAGGGCAGGACTGTACAGAAACTGCTAAAAGAAGTTCTTAATGGGATAATATTTATTCTGAACGCTTTGGTTGACTGACCACCTATGAAAATCGAAAGATCATTTCATGAAATATTCAAATTACCAATATACATCCTAACAGCAGCTTTTCTGACTTATTCATGAGATAGATAATAGTTCTGCAATTTAGAATGAGTGATCAAAGGTCAATTTTGTCTATACAGATATAGACAAAATTGACCTTTGATCACTCACTTGAACTTGTGGATCTATAGTAAAAAACGAATGGCGTGGTTGACCGAAACAAACTATATTTATACATCAAAAAAAAAACCAAACGAAGCACGCAGGTATTTCGTATACACTTACGCACAAAAATAGTTTTACGAAAAAAAAATAAATAAAAAAATCATTGACTGGCGAGCCTGATCAACTTGAAATCGGCGTGATTAGGAAGTGTCTTAGTGGCCCCTAACCGAAATATGCATCAATTCGGGCCAATTTGAATCAGAGCAAAAATGTAATCATGCGCATTTTTTTTATTCTGATTTCGAAAATCTTACCGAAATCGGCGTGGCTCGGTTTACGTCGGCGTTGTTCGAAGTAGGCAAATTAGTGTTATTCTGCGTAAATCGGCGTACATGTTTCGATTTTCATCGAATAACTAAGACGAGACACCCGACTTT
Organism: Fragum whitleyi; assembly: GCA_948146395.1. Classification (NCBI taxonomy): domain Eukaryota; kingdom Metazoa; phylum Mollusca; class Bivalvia; order Cardiida; family Cardiidae; genus Fragum; species Fragum whitleyi. The sequence continues at coordinate 38,196,210 of OX411547.1, read as the reverse complement.
CAGCATGAGCCACACCGATTTACACAGATGAACTACGGACTATTGAAATTACATCCCAAAGTACTACGAATTCTTACGTATTTCGAGAAGTTTCAAAGGACAAATTAACTTTGTGAGATTTTTGTTCCTTTCTTGCGATGATGGTCTGTGTATGTACTTTGATGCATTGGGATCAAGGAAGGAGCCTGTGATATAGAGGCTGCCAGCTTAAACAAATGTTCATCGTAGTACATCGTAGATCATCGTAGTAAGAAATCGAGTGAGTCGTATTTCGGAGTTATTTAGCTCTTAAAAACGCTGTACTTATAAATAAAATCGCGTAATAAATCTGATTGCGTCGTAGTTTTTTCGTAGTCACAGGTAATGTATAAGAAACCCTAACGCCAAATTCTGGAAGAGAAGTCCAAATTCGCAGTATATCGGAGAAAATGTACTCTGTCGAAGTGCATGGATAATTTTGGATATCAGGGTCTGTAGGACCGGGAGGTTAGGAATGACATTAAATTGAAATGCACACATATTATTGCATAAAATGTGCGTTTTCGGGTCGTTATAGGCGTACGTTAACGGACAAAACCCGGGCGTTAACGAGAGAAAACGTGGATTATAAAGTCAATTCGCGTACCGTTAACGCCCGGCTTTTTTCACTGAGACATTCTCGGTCTTCCTTGTACAACATTATTAAAGAGCATACCTAAAGACGTTGCCCTAAATCCCGCGTTAAATTGTGACGTCATAAATTAACCAAGCAACGTCGGTATACACAAGATGGACGGGGTAATGCATGACGGCATATAAGTATGTTTGAAACTGTTTTTATATCATTTCTATGAAAATATTTTGCTCTTATCTATCTTTTTATGCAATAATAGCGTCAATTCACGCTTTTTCGGGCGTTAATCTAATTACGGATACTGTAAATATCATTACGTTACGAAAGCAGCTCATTTTTCGAAACATGTTTCCTTCTATACTTTTACTTTCATAATACATCAGTATTAATATCTTTATAAACACAGTTATCTCGAAATTTTTATGAATACTAATCTGCATTGAGATCAATTTATAATATGACCTACCCGTTGAAAACGTTTGATAATACATGGGTTTGATTACACTAGTGGACTAAATATGCAAATGAGCTACGGAAGTATAGCAACGTTTTCTTCTTTTTTAAAATAACGTCATGATGCGTACTAGCGCCATTTTTCAAACTACGATATATCTTTCGCGGTATTATTTAAATCGATGAATTTCTCAAACATTCAGATCATATTTACATTATGAATAGAATATGATATTTTTGTTCATAGAACACCAAATATATATTGCTCGTAATTTAATATCAGATAAAAAACTCGAAAAAGCCTCGTTTTAATCTATCTATAGATGACTCGTTTATTAAACTTGGTAGGCTATTCCATGACCACTCTTTCAATATCCTCTATTTATACCACAAAATGGGGGACACACTTCAAGGCAGTTTAATAAACTGTATACCGATCTCGATATCGTTTAAAAAAATAACCGCACTGATTCTGAACATGATTCCTCATATCCAAACTCATTTCCGTTTTCCAATGATCAACATGTTCGCTAGAATTTGATCTATAGGTTCCAAACTTCCCGTTATCCTTTTCCGATGACGTCATTCTAACAACGAAGTTACGTATATTTTCGGTGAAAGATTCCCCAACGAAATCATAGATTTTTCTTGACGTTTCCACTGGGTAAATAGCGACGTCCTCATAGAAAAACGTTCTTATTCGACAAGGGTATTTATTGACCAACTTATCAAGGTTGTGTACGTCTTCTTGTAACTCGGTGCAGTATTGCTTGGTGCATTCCGTCAGCCCGCCCGCTTTTTCCCGACAAACATGCATATCTTTCCTGGAATTTATCGTAGCGCGAGGATCTCTTACAAGATGGATGATTTTCATGTTCGGTAAGTCCTCCAACAGTCGGGAAGCATTTTCTAACCTAGTCCGGATAGTTTTTATAATCCTGATAGGTGAATTTAGACACATTGTCCTCAGCTCATCTGAGCAAATCTTGTCCTTGGTCGAATTCGAAAGACCACTTTTTCTGAGCAAACATTTTCTCATATGTGTTGTCTTCTTTGCTTTATCTGAAATTAATTCGATTTTAGTTACATTCACCAAAATTCGGACACTCGAATAAGCTGAAAATTTGGTTTCCTTTCAATTGAAAATAATGTTGAGTATGTAGTAATCTTGTTAACACGTGCAAGAGCAATATAATAAAAATCTGTCTCATTGTGGAGAAATATTTTATATGTGACACGTCACGCGAAAAGGGACCATCTGGGTAGTGCGTACAGTGTCGACCCTAGTCAGACTGCGCAGACTGACTGGGGTCGAAACTTTTCCACCGTGCTTATTTTTCTGAATCTAGAATGATCAACTTACCTTCCAGCGAAAGAATTATTGAAATGCGACTTCTGGTTGACCTATGCTTGATCAAATCTCTTTTTTCTATAATTCGTTTAACTGAATTCCCGGATGGTCCCTTTTTGCGTGACGGGTCACATATGCTAGTTCTATGGTGCTACATGATAAGACGTGAAGGAGCTTTTTATTGATTTAATGGAGGCATGAAACAAAACACTTAACCCCAGATATGTATGAATCAGCTTCACTTACTCATACAATGGGATTACGTTTTTAGGTTTATATTCGTGACACGTCACGCGAAAAAAAACCATCTGGGAACCCCGAAAATGGTTGTTCGAAAAGGAGATTTGAGCCAGTATAGAATAACAAGCCCTGCGTTCAGGATCACCAAACGGTGCAAACAATTTTCCAATTGTTACCCCGCTTTGCACGTGCACTTGCGTGGAAAGCGGTGTACAGTTTGAAAACTGTTGAAAACTGTTTGCACTGTTTGGTGATCCTGAACGCAGGGCTGAGGTCGCATTTCAAAGATTTTTATACAGGTTTTAGCTTGATCATTGCTGCATATCCTTTGTTTTCCCGCTCAAACTGAATACCGGTAGAATCGATACTTTACGCACTACCCAGACGGACCCTTTTTGCGTGACGGGTCATATTTATGAAATAATTTCTTTTCGCTTTGATGTTTCCATGAATAAAGTCCGATGGAGGAGGAGTGTTTTCCAAAGTTATAATCCGAGGGCCGAGCCCAAGGATTCTGTTTGTATATAACAACCCCCCCCCCCTCCCACCCCCCCCCCCCCCCAACCCCCATCAGACATTATTCACGGACTGAAAAAATCGTAATCAAAGTAAATGAAAATAAAATCAGAAACTGTGGCGTTGAACCCACATAACTGTTTATTACGTTAATTCGGGAATCACAAACGTACCCAGAAAAACGTCATACAAAGTTTTTTTCGAAATCTCCTGAATATTACACGTAAACCAGTTGTAAATGGCATCGTTCCGTACTTTGTCCGTGTTCAGGGGTAGCACGCTATGTAAAGTAGAATAAATAAAGGATATTTTTTATCTGTGTTGGTTGGTTGAATGGGGCTATACGCCGCTTTCAACATTATTTCAGTTATATCGCGGCGGCTGGAGCAACAAACAATGGATCCACGGTATTACTCACACCAGTACTGACATTACTTCCTTTCTTAGCCTCCAGTTGCTATCCCACAGAGGTCTACGATTATCAACCCATTGGTGGGAAAAACATAGTCGGAAAGGATGAGTGCCCTCAACGGGGATCGAACCCGGGACCTCTTTATTGCCAGTCCGACGCGCCACCAACTGTGCCATGATGGCGGCTTTTTATCTTTGTAAGATCGATGTATCTTTCTTTATGTGACAAACATAAGCTTTATTTTCACGCATGGCTTAGCCATGCGTGAAAATTTAGCTTGTGTCGTTCACTAAACGCAAAAAGTATTGATATTGCTCGAAAAACTAACCATTTTTCTATATCTCAATCGCTAAAATGAGACAAAAAATAAATATTTTGTATCAAATCTCCATAAAGCACGTCATCGCACATGATTGCTATGCATTGCCAAGATGTCAGTTTTTTGTTTGTGTGTGTGTGTGTGTTTTTTTTTTCCTTTCGGCGTATATAACGTCAAATAGGATGCAATTTTCAAAAACAAACTATTGAAATGATTTGACCATTCTGTAATGAACAAATTAACCGATGTATACCTTTACCATCGAGGAAGATGAAATTGTGTTCAATTTCCTAGCTTGTCTAAATTTAAAAGAGCAAATTGAAAAGAATAATTCAGGCTAGAATTTTAAAGAGCAGCTTGAAGAACCGTTTTTGTCCTGGTTTAGCAGGCCATAGGAAACAACCCTGTATCCTGGAAATTGTCTAGGAAAAAGATAATCGAGTCAAAAACCGAACAACGTGTGTACTACGTAGCTTTTTGTGCTCATGCGCACGCAAAAATAGGTCTAGTTGATACACTTGAAAGAAGACATGGATACTGAGTTTTGATATATAAACGTTATTACATATTATTATTATTATCATCTGTAAGATACATGTACAGAAATTAAGTTGAATAAAAAAAACCATGAAAAAATAAAGAAATTGAAACAAGTAATCGGGAAAACATATATTGTGTCTTTGAAAAATGAAATTAAAATATGCCGGTACTCTAACCTCTATCGGACCTTGTTTTCCGCAATTCGGCGGACTTTTATCTATATATAGAAGTATTCCCTTCCTACAAAGGCATTCATCAAACATACCTATTGTTATTTTGCGTGTTTTTTTTTTTTTTTTTTTTTTTTTTTTTTCATCTGGCAGGGCGTGACTTAGCCATGACGTAATTTGGATAGTTTTCAGTTCCAACGAATTTTGGTTGGAATTGATGTGCTTGAAATATAGCTCGTTAAATCATGTTAATGAATTAAAATTATCAAGTGAAAATCCACAGAAAAAAAGCCAATTAGCTATCGGTAACCATAAAAGAAAAAACATCTAACCTGCTTGATCCATTCATATATTCTATATTCCTCTTATTTTTCGTTTCTCTATCCATGTGACGGAAAGGTTCAAAGACATAGAATGCTTCCTTGGCCTCTTGTAAAATACATCCGACAAGGCTAGACCCCGATCTCATGTACGTCAGAATTAAAACAAACTTGGCGCCATTGCGGGTATCTTGGTGGGGTTTGCTGCTTAAACCTGTAGTACAGTTTATAACGCCGTGGAAATGACGTCGATCTAGATCAAAAAGAAAATCTTATTTATCGCCAAGTAAAATTCATGCATGAAAACATTCATTCCGATCCGATTCAAGATGCTCCTGAATAATAATAATGTTATTATATTACTTCATACCAAACTTTCTCGTCCCATTCTTTCAATTGCAGACTGAAATTTCTCCTGAATCATTGCCTTCTCGATATCACAATTTACTTTTCTATTCTTGCATCTAGATGTTACGCCTGGATCACCGAATATTACCTTTTAGAATGTCATTATGACGTATTTATAACCTCATTTGTTTCCGCTTGTCGATTACCATGATTTATGAAAGTTACTCATTTAACAGAGGAATTCTGGCAGCGGGAAGATTTCAATTGTGCATTACAATGCCACAACACTAAAATAACAAAAACAAAAACAAAAAAAACCTCCAAAAAATTGGTTTGTAAAAATAAAAGAATTTAATATTAAATGAAAAGAGCGGCGAATGCAAGATTCGCTAGTCAACAACTTGTTTTAAAGAGAGAAGGGGTTTGTTATCATAGGGCTTGAATTAATAGGGGATAATTGTTTGTTTCAGTATATTAAGATCAATGAACAGCCATATTAAAGATGTCATTTTATCTTAAAACTATACAAATATCCGTGTGATTACATCTCATATGATATCTTTTATGATATCACATGTATATTTTTATAACAATGAAATAATGCGGTTATTTTTAGAAACTTGCATTTCTGTTAGAAAGATCGACGAAAATAAGGCAAATAGAGTTTACAAGATAAATATTACACGTTATTTGTGTATTGTTTGAAAAGAGCCTCGACAATTATCAATTCTCCCACCCCTTTTAGTTTGTTTTTTTTTTCATACAAAATACTAAGTGTGTATTATATGTGGATCACGCATGTGTAAAATTACATTCTAAATGACGTCAACACGACGTCATCTAACACACGTTTTCGCAGTATTTTTTTTATCATCTGCGCATACCTAAAAGGGGTTTTAACGTTCAGAATAGAAAAAAAGAATCTGTTTTCGATTTTGTTTTAGATAATCTCACCTTAACCTCGTCTACAACAGAAAAGCTATAAAGCTCTCCTCATAACATTCTATACTAGACTCGGTTTAGATGAGCCTATCCCAAACCAAATTTCATAACAGATCATATATGACGTAACGGCAAAAGTTGCCGGTCACGTCAAAATAGGCGATACGTAAACATTTGAAAAAAATATATTCGCTACTAATATGCATTCACATATATAAATTTAGTATCAAATTAAAGATCTTTGAAAGTGGATTATTCTAATTTATCTGAAATTGATTTTACGCCAAAGAAGAGTATTATAATAGTCAAAAGAACCAAAAATATACACCAGAAATGACGCCGTCAGATGTAACAAAAAACACTAGATCGTTTCACTAAAATTGTAATATCTTAAAGAATAATGGCGTTAGAGGCAGGAAAATTTGCCATGATACGTGAATTACGCTAAATGGAATATTATGTAAGTCTTACGCCTATTGGATGGTCCAAATAAAAGATGACAAACACGTTTGAAAATGTCAGTAGCGTCAGATTGCTAAAAAACGTCGATTTTTCAATAGTCATTTTTTTCAAATGGCATCAATTCGGGGTTTTTTTCGGACTCGATTAATGAAAAAATATATTTGAAATACATCTGAACTGGAATTTATGCAATTATATTTTTGTCGAAATTCGGCTTGATCTAATGAGGTTATTATTGAGTTTTCTCAGTCTTAAAATTGTCCCACTTTGCGTAAAAACGTCATAAAAATGCCGGTGAAATTTTTGATGCACATTTGTTTTTACAAACATCAACATATTCTTAATTTAACTTCATATTCAAAATACGTCTAGAATATATTTCGCAAATATAAAAACATTCGCCAATATCTCTTTAACTAACGGAAATATAGAGCGTTAAGCTCGTCTTAAAATTGTCCCACTTACGCGTTTTTTCGACGTTTGAACGTCAGGTCAATATATTAGTATTGTCTAAAATAGTTCTCGTTCACAGAACCAGTCAAAATCTTGTTTGAAAGTTTAATTTCCATCCATTCAACCTTGATAAATTTTACACCGTTGTTTGATCGGAAAGTTATATGGTTTTAATACGAATCAAATTCAGTTTCGTTTCGGTACGGATTTTGCTTTCAATAGTTTCCGTCGTACTGCTCTGGCAAATTGATTGTATATTAAAGGTGATACAAATCATATTTCTGTAAAATGTAGTCATTTTTACTTTGACTAGATTGCATATTATTGTATATTTTACAAACCAGTGACTGAATATAAACCATTTTCGTCGCTTTTCGTCGTACTTTACTTGAAAATTACCAATTTTACGTTATATGTAAACGGACGTTATTTGTTACAGTAGTGACCGTCAACTTTTGCCGTTACGTCATATAGGGCCTATGTGTCCCGTCACGCGAAGAGGGGCCATCTTAGTAGTGCATAAAGTGTCGACCCTAGTCAGACTGCGCGGATTGCGCAGACTGACCAGGGTCAAAACTTTTCGCAAGGAACGAATTTTCTGAATCTAGCATGATCATTCTACATTCTTGTATAAGGAAATTTGACATGCGACAAATGGTTGACCTCTACTGAAATAAATCTCTTTTTCATAATTTTAGATTACGGAGTTCCGAGATGGCCCCTTTTCGCGTGACGAGTCACATATCTTTCAATTAGAAAACATTGATTGATTGAATGGAGTTTAACGCCGCTTTCAACATTATTTCAGTTATATCGCGGCGGCTGGAGCACCTAACAATGGATTCCTGGTATTTCTATCACCAGTACAACCACCACATTCTTTCCTAGCCTCCAGCTACTATCTCACATAGGTCTACGATTATCAACCCATTGGTGAGAGACAAATAGTCGGAAAGAATGAGTGCCGCCGTCGGGGATCGAACCCGCGAACTCTAGATTGACAGTCCGACGCGCTACCAACTGCGCTATGACGGCGGCTTCAATTAGAAAACAACAAAAGCTATGGATCTTATCACGAAAAATTCAAACAGTTTTTATTATTCTCTGGTGCTAAAATGAGACAGAATGATTATAGTAACACGTGTTTTAAACGACCACTTTTTGAACAACCAAAAAGTGATCGTAAATGTGAATGGTGTCTTAGTACACGCTTTTGTTTACAAATGAGAAACTTAATTTTGATTGAATACATGTTTATACGTAATTGCGAATTTCTCAATAAACCTGTGTTTTTAAGACTCAATAGAATCGTCTCATGAGACGATACTTTTAGTTTTAACAACATAGGATTCTTTAACAATAATTTCTAGACTAATAATATCTACAGTCCATCTTGCTCGAGCGACCACGTCTATTAAACCACCATTTTTACTAAGCGACCGTTTTCATAACCAAATCTTTATAACAACACTGTGCAAACTGTTCGCAAATTATACCCCCTTTGGCACTTGCACTTGCGTGCAAAGTGGGATGCAATCTACAAACAGTGTGTACCGTTTTGTAAGCCCGAACGCAGGGCAGGTAATATAAACGCCGTGCATTATCGGGCGTATACATAAGATACAAGAAATGTAATTTTACCTTGGATTAAGTGGACGTTTTGTTGGGAACAAGCTTCAAACCATTTTTTCCATTTGCCCGTACTGAAAGCTGAATGCAAATTAACAATTAATAGCATCGACGGCTTTTGGGGGAAGATAGAGATTTAAGGACTGTTCATTCGTGCCGAAGTTGATACATTGACAATTGAACTCGATGATGCCATTTAAAAAAGAAATGAAATCGTTTTTTTTTTGTTCTAAAAGGCCTAATGAGTAAGGTGTTGGGCTGTCAATTGTGAGTTGTAATCATGACCCCTTCAACTTTCAATCGACTCATGACAAAAGTCATTGTAACAAGCGTCATTTCCAACCGATACGCGATCGATCAGAAGAAGGTGCAAGAGGAATGTTCAGCTAGTGTCTCGGACGCAATGTTGTGGTTGTACTGGTGTGAAAAGCAACAAGAAGCCATGAGTAGGTGCATCGGCCGATGTAACTGATATAATTAATAGATGACTCAATGAATGAATGAATGAATGAATGAATGAATGAATGAATGAATGAATGAATGAATCAATCAATCAATCAATCGATCAAGCAAGCAAGCAATCACACAATCAATCAATCAATAAATCAATCAATCAATTCGCCGCTTGCCCTTGGCATATTGTCTTGCGCAATTTTACTTGATGTTAACATGAATAAAAATTGATGGAGGAGGAGTAAAATGTAGGTTAAGGTAAAATCCGCGGGCGGAACCCGGGATTTTGCTTTGAATATAACTCCTCCCTCCCCTTTCAGACTTTTTTCATGGACAAATCAACTAGAAAATGAAACTTTATCTATTATAACACGATATTATTTCTGAAATTAGTTTTAGTATCACCCTTTTCTGGGTCATATAGTTTAAAAATATTTTTCTGTGTGTAAAATTGATAAACAAGAAATGATTTTGACGCTTGGAGTATTTAACAGAAAGCGAAGCGCGTCATTTACCGCGTGGATTATGTGACGTCAAAAGCAATCACGTATCCGCTAAAGATGACGTTGTCTAAAATATGAAATCGATGATAATAATGATACTTTCTGGACAGACAACCTGAACTTTTGGCGATTCTACGGAATAGTCCTCGGGAATAAAGAAGATGCAGACATGAAAACGCGTCATATTGCAAACCTCTGGGTTTATGTAACGTTGCAATTATAACTTAAGATAACGATACGAAAAACAAAATAACGAGAGTATAAAACGGGTCATTTGATAATTTGATAACAAACCGCAGTGTTTACAGCATTTTGTCATCAACTATAAAATATCTGAATGACCTACATAGATGATCGAAAATAAATAAAAGAAATTTGTTTTTTTTATCTTCTAACTATTCAAATATCTGTGTGATAACATCCCATATGATATTTTCATGATATCACATAATTATTTTTAGAACAATTATATTATACGGTTATTTTTAGAAACTTGCATTTCAGTTAGAAACATCGACGAATAAAAAGAAAAATAGAGGTTATAAGAAAAATATAATACGTACTTAGTGTATTGTATGAAAAAAACATCTAACTCGGTTGTGAGAATTGATAATTGTCTCAGCAGAGCCTCGACAATTTTCAATTCTCCCAACCTCGTTAGATATTTTATACACTAAGTATGTATTATATATTTATCCAAGCGTGTTGACCAAAGTACCACCAGAAGCCGAATCAACTGAAAAATAACCCAAGTTATTACACTTTCATCCGGGGTACTTTCCACATTACGGAAAAGTCCGAGCGATGTTTCAAATGGGTTTCCACCATTCGGAACATCGCTCGGACTTTTCCGTAAACTGAAAAGTACCTCGGACGTAAGTGTAGTAATTTTGGCTCATTTTTTAGGTTATTCGGCTCCCGGTGGTTCTTTGGTTAATACGCTTGAAGAAAAGTAAATTCCTTTATTGCATTTCGATCGTCTGCGAAGATCGTTTTTGGCATGTTGTAATTTGAAAGCAAAACGCAGAAAGACACTGCGTTTTGTTTTCAAATTATAATATGCCAAATTTTAACCTTACGTCGAATTCGTTTTTCGCAACGTCATCCACAGTTATGTTTGTGACGTCATATAAACCCACGTGCGAAATGACGCGTTTTCATGGCTGCGCCCTTATTATTCCCGAGGTCTATTCCGTAGAATCGCCGAGGGTTCCCGAGTGGGGTTTCCACTTGATAGTGTGGTTATCCATGCTGCTCAATGTCAGTGCCACGCGCAGATGCGAGATTGGAGAAATTTGGAGCACTGGCTCACCTTGAGATTAATGGTTCGAGCCTCACCGTCGCCGGGATGTGTTTATAGGCAAACACTTATTAGCCAGCCCCAGTTGTCAGTCCGTTCAGCTAAGTCGTTAGAGCACACTTTAAAACAATTGAAGATCGATCGCATGGGTTCGATTACCGGACTGGCACACTAACCAACTATTTGTCTTTCGAGTGAGACGCTGAATCGAGGTTCCGTGAGACGGTGCTTTACACCGAGGACGTTTAAGAACCATCGCAGATCTCAGCAGTAGTTCCGTCTTGTATTTTTGCACCCCGCAACAACTAACAGTCTTCTGGGGCGTCACTCATATGGGCATATGCTACGGTAGCGACGATAAATAAACGGTAATAAACAAACAAACCAGCCCCAGTTCACCAAGCTGTAGAAGATTCAAAGTGGTGTTGAAAAAATAAGAAATAGATCTAGCAGGAGACACGCCATTTCATTTTTTTTTTTTTTTTTTTTTTTTTTGAAGTTTTCACATTTTATTACCCATCAGTCGATAATATATCTTATTTGTAGGAAAACAGATACATAAACTGGTACGTGGAATTCCCTTTGGGAAAAAACTATATTTTTCTTTTCTACTAATATATAGAGGATATTGAATGAGTGGTCATTAATTATCGAATTTATTAAACGAGTCATCTATAAATAGATAAAAAACGAGGCTGTGCCGAGTTTTTATCTGTTTTAGATGACGAGTTTAATAAATTCAGTATTTTATGAACACAAATTTTATATTCTATTTATGATATGACCCGAATTTTCGCGAAAAATCGTCAAATCCTTGAAATTCGACATTTCAATTTTCAGCGAAACTTATAACGCCGTTTAAAACTGACGTGACAATATAAAAAATATGACGTCATTTAATAGTTATTCCACTAGTGTAATAACACCCGTGTAATATCAAAAATATTCAACGGGTTTATTTCACTCCCGCGACGTCGGTCATATTATATATATATATTTTTTTTTTGTATTTTTCTTTACTTGGAGGTTAGGTTTATTGTCTATTCTCGGAAACGAATCAATAATGATGATGATGATGAGGAGGATGATAATTATAACTTTGTCCGAAACAAAATAATGTTACTTACTTATGCTGAAGATCATACCAAGTAAGGTAAGAATGGCACCGATTTTTAACAAATGAAGATTCGAGAAAATCCTTGATCTCATTTTTTCCTTTAAACGAAAAAAAGGTCTACAATAAAATATATTATCAAATAAAAATACGGTGGCCTACGGATGACATTTGCATTTTTTCTATCGTAACAAGAGGATCGTTGGAGTAGGGTCGCTCGCATGAGGATAAAGCTTAACTAGCTTAGCTTAGCTTAACTATGTCTATCAACACAAGAAAAAATATTATCATCCCCCGCCGTTTTCGGCGAGGTTATATAGTAATGGTCTCCGTCTGCCATTCCGTCATTTCGAGGTTCCGTCAATAAACTTGTCCAGAGCATATCTCTTAAAGTATAGTAACTACCAACTTGAAACTTTATGGGTGGATAGATCTCATGAATAAGAAGAGCAGTGCACAAGAACTACAACTCTTGTTTGTATAATTTTCAAGTTTTTGCCCTTTGTTTTTTTAAACTCTTACTATTTGTCGGGAAAATATCTCTTGAAGTATAAAAGTTATTAACTTGAAACTTCATAGGTTGATAGTTTTTATGGAAGAGAAGTGCAGGGCACAATAACTATAACCCTTTCTTGCATAATTTTCCAGTTTTTGCCATTTGTTACTTTAAAGACTTAGATCTAGTAGGGGGTAAATCTCTTAAATTACAAAAGAATCCTTAATCTTTTAGGCTTCAGTTTACTATCAAGCTTTCGCGGCGGGGGATGTCCATGTCCGACATGGCTTTTATTCATATTTCAAACATTTAAGCTCTTTGCAAATCGCGACGCTTCCTACAAAATATGATTGAAATTGGCAATAAGGTTTGTCGATCTAACCTTTCAACTATTTGAGCGGATACCACCTTTAGTCCATTTAGGACACAATTGTTTAAAAATGGAGGAGAAATTCAGGAGATAGCATGCCAAATATAAAGATACTGCTAAAAGAATAAATAGAAATTCTAACGATTTTTAAAATGACACATAATAATAAACCAAAGTACTGGTAGTACTGAAGGCCGGGAATTGTTTAAATTTGTAAGATGAGAACTTGGAAGTGGTCAATTTAAGCCCGTGGAAAAAAATATGACCTGAGCTTTCTAGTTTCTGTGATAAACATTGTTCAAAAAAGGATTTGAATTATTATTATCAAGTCTTAACTTCTTTTGCTCATTGATTTGTACAACACTTATCTAGTCCTGTCATCGTGATAAAAAAGGCGCTCAAGAACATTTTCCTCCTAGGGTACACACTGGATAGATTTCCAACCATCACATCCTTTCCTAGCCTCCAGCCACTTTCTCACAAAGGTCTACGATTATCGACCCATTGGTGAGAGACATAAAGTCGGAAAGAATGAGTGCCGCCGTCGGGGATCGAACCTGGGACCTCTAGATTGACAGTCAGACGTGCTACCAACTCCGCTACGACGGCGGCAAAACCCCATTCAAACAAACGAACCAATCAACCGCTTACTAATACAATTTTGTCAGAGAAAGTGTGATTTTAATTTTCAAAGAAGTTGTTTCTCTTATCCTTTTTTAGTGACTTTTGAACAGTTTTGGTTATTTGAATGAGCGTTTGGACTGAATAAATAGGCCTATGAGTGAGCGATTCATAATGGTTTGATCGTGGAAATTATCAAAGGCGCCTGCGAGAACTTTATAATTCTGAACTGTGGTATGCTTGCTTTACTCCCTAAGTATCGTAATTGCAGCTTGAAAACTGAGTATTTTCGGGCTAATGCGTTAGATGATACCGACTCAGATTTTTTTAAACATCTTGAATGGGCATGTCGGTCGGCTTCATTTGGTCATTTTCTGATATTTATGTCTCTTTGACTAAAATTTTTATTTCATTGTGAAACATCTGAATAGTGTAATTCGGATATGCAGGCAAAAACCTGTAAATATACAGCTCTCTCATTTTGTGGTTGTGCAACCTAATATGTCGTAACTGCAGCTTGAATAAAGCCATAGATACAATATTCCGGTCATAAACCAACGACTTGCCATTTCTCTACAAAGACATAATCTCTTAAACTATATGCACATTTTCTTTCGATGTGACTAATTACATTCTATTTTGAAAAACAAAAACAAAACTGAAAACCGTGATTCAGATATAAAGCCATAACATCGAAATCACATAGCCTACGCACTTCATCGCAGTTCGAACTAAATGTCGAACCTAGAAAATAAATATAGTCTGCAGAGACGAAATGTCGGTTATTCATCAACAACTTGATTTTTATATGATTCTGACTTGATGACGTCATCCTTTAATATCGATCCCCGCAATACTTTCACTATGGTTGTAAAAAAAATATTGCGCGGTATTATTCAGGAACTACTGCCCTTGGCGGATGAAAGGGGACACCAAGTCCACCATTTTTCTTTGAAAGTAGTTCTTGAAATTTCCTCACGATCGCAAGAGGCAAGGCATTTCCTCGCCTAAAAAGGTTGCTGGGGACTTGGTTTAAAGAATGTATAGTCCGTTTGACTTCTATATGGACCAACATTTCGCCGAAAAACTCAGAAATGAATCAATGAAACGTATTTTTTTTTTTCTTGTCGTATCATATATTCCATCTAATACCATGACGAATTCTGTTTTTCAGAATTTTCGAATGTAAAATAATGATTTTGTCAATCCGTCTACATGTTAACTTTCAGTCTTTCATACCTCCTGGTATACGTATTAACCGGAACAGCGAATTGTATAACCAAATATAGTTCTGATTTGCATAGGGGTAGAGTCAAAAGTGTAAGATTGTAGGTGAGTCGTTTTATGATAAAACCGAGTACTTTTACAAAAATATGTTTGTCGAAAATTTTTACTTCCCTTACATATCAAATCTGAATATATTCTCTCTTTGTTCAGAAACCGTTTGACCAGATAATTGATAATTGTTTTTTATATATTCTGAGATGAACCCCATATTCCCTTATTTAGACCAATCAAAAAACATTATTCAACGAAGTCGATGGGAATTTCACGAGGAAAACTTGATAACATGGCGAGTAATAACGGTACAAATCACGTGATATTTAAGTTTAAGATGACGTGGACATCGATATGCTAATAAGCATGTCCAAATAAGGAACAATGGACATTTCAGCTGTCAAATGTTTAGTATGAAACCACGTGTTTTTACGATATGTTTATATTTCTTACTACTCAACAGCCAACATCACCCCTCGTGTTTAAGAGCGGAAAATGCGCAAATATTAACATTAACTAGATAGACAAAATCATTATTTTGAAATCATTTTATTTTCAAAAAATATTTTTTGGAATGGTATCAAGCTGAAATTAAGATTTTACCACATACAAATCATTCATTCAATCGCAATTTTATGTAATTGATGAAAAGGTTGGTCCATATAGAAGTCAAACGGACTATATACGCATATATTCCGTTTGACTTCTATATGGACCAACATTTCGCAAAAAATCTCAGAATTGAATTAATGAAACGTATTTTTTTTCTTATCATATCATATTTTTCATCTAATACCATGACGAATCTTGTTTTTCAGAATTTTTGAATGTAAAATAATGATTTTGTCCGTCCGTCTACATGTTAACTTACAGCCTTTCATACCTTCTTGTGTCTGTAATAAACGGAACAGCGACTTGTCCAACCAAAAATAGTTCTAATTTGCATAGGGGCCGAGTCAAAAGTGTATGATTTTAAGTGAGTTGTTTTGGTATAAAATCGAGTATTTTTGAAAAATTTATTTGGTCGAAATTTTTTAATTCCTTGGGATATCATATCTGAGTGTATTTTCTCTTCGTTTAAAACCGTTTGGCCAGATCAATTATAATTTTTGTTATCTATTTTGAGACGACCCCCATTTTCACTTATTTAGACCAATGAAAAAGCATTATTTAACGAAGTCGTTGTGAATTTCACGAGGAAAAGTTTAAGATGACATGCCCGTCGATATGCTAATTAGCACGTCCAAATAAGGAAGAATGGACGTTTCTTCTGTCAAATGATTAGAATGAAACCACGTGTTTTTACTATTGTTTTCATCTTGATACAACTAAACAGCCTTCTTCTACCCCCGTGTTTAAGAGCGGAAAATGTGAAAATATTAACATTAACTAAATAGACAAAATCATTATTTTGAAATCATTTTATTTTCAAAAAATATTTTTTGGAATGGTATTAAGCGGAAATTAAGATTTTACCACATACAAATTGCTAATTCAAACTCGATTTCATGAAAGTGCTGAAAAGGCCGGTCCATATAGAAGTCAAACGGACTATACCTATCCCCTCCCCTGATGTCCTGCCTCTGGTAGCCAAATACAGTTATGATAGCTATTTCAATTAAGGCCTATGAACTCATGATCTGTATAAAATTTAAAGGCTCTAGGACTCCTGTTTCAGAAGAAGAATTATAACGACTTTTCTTTACAATGTCGACTAAAGTTGCCAATTCCGTAAATCTTGTTAAAATTGGCTCAAAAGTTAGGAGATTTTTTTAAAGAAATTGTTGAACAACGAATAAAGGGTAATCACAATAGCTCACAAAAGCACTTTTGCTAAAAAAAAAAAAAGCACACAAAAAATCTTAGTCTTTGATTAATTTATTTCTCTTTCGATATTTTTTTAAAATGGGGAAAAAAAGAATAAAAAAAATGGGGAAAAATAAATAAACTTTTGTCATGCTTTTACAAAGTAAAAACGGGGACCTCCCCCCCCCCCCCCCCCCATTGTCCTTTATAAAACTTCGAAATAATAAATGATTGAAATTAAGGGGGAGGGAGGGGGGATTAAAAATTAGAATAAAATGGATTAAGTTTTTTGTTTTTTGTTTTTCCATCTTTTTTTTTAATTTGATTATTTTGTATTTATTGACACCCCCCCCCCCCCCCAACCCCCCCCACCCCCCCCACCCCCCAACACTCACTCGAAAACAAACTCGAGTGTACGAGATAAATGAAATATTCAAATGTTATTTCTATGCTACCGTAGAAAACCGTATCTTCTTGTTAAGAAAATATCATTCTCGCGTTTTATTAGGGATGCAACATATTTAGTTAGGACTGTGCACAGGCTGTTGTTTATCATCTAGGTAAATCGATCATCTCATTACTTTTTAAATTGGTAAAGATTGGTACATTGGTAAGGAGAGATATGTTGAACGTAGTAAGTCATTCAGCTGTAATAGTCATTCAGCTGTAATCAGTCTTATTGTACCTTACTACAAGTTTTGAAAGACTATGATCAGCATTAAAAACATGTTGTAATCTTAGGAGGATATATTTATGAAATAAAATTATTGAATTCGGCAATTATATGTTATCTTGAATTTAGGCAAATACTTTGAGATTTCCAACGTTCAGATTATGAAAAACATGAAATATTAGTTTTTTTTAATATCAAAATAATCGAAAAAAATCATAATAATCTTTGTTTATAGTCTTTTAAATAGTAATGTATGTGCTTCTTCAATCGATGTGCTTTTAAAGCAGTTTGGCTGCCATCTTGGTATATACAACTGTTTATTCCTACACATTTCATAAGATTTATAAAATTTTATAAGCTAAAAAACCTGTCAACATTAACTCAACTACATTGTGTAGTTTTCTACGCTATTTTGATTCATTGATACAAAATATCCTTTAAAACTTTTGTTTTCTTTTATTTGGCTGTCATCCCATAAATATGTATTTTTTTTATATTTTTGTGAAGGGGGGGGGGGGTCAAAGCAGTGGTTTTGTGCTCTTTTTTTTATCCGACGAAAGTGATTTGAAATTGGTAATTTTCTTTAAGTTTTGTGAAAATCTACAAACGTTCATACGTGTATAAATTAAAACAAGCAATATATCTAAGATAAATAAGAGAAAGAGATACGCAAAAAAAAAAAAAACGCATTATGCCATTGTTCTAAAAATATCCATGAGATATCATAAAAAGATCATATGGGAAATTAGCATACGGATATCTTTATAGTTATAAGATAAATAAGAAAGTCGATGTTATCCGGTCAAGGCTTGGAGATTTAATGATGACAAGGCTTTGCCGAGTCATACTTTCTCACAACCGAGACCTGCCCTGCGTTGAAGATGAAAACGTTAGCGAAACGCTTTCGAAGTGATACCTCGCTTTGCATGTATGTGCACGTGCAAAGCGGAGTATCATCTCAAAGCGCTCGCGAAACCTTTTTACATCCTGAACACAGGGCAGATACCCTTGATATTTTCTAACATTAACATTTTATTCTATTTTACATGCAAAAAAAATTCAGTGCTTAAACGTGTTAACCCTTTCCTGTTTTTCAAAATTTGGACCTGTCCAAATTCAAAGGTTTTGCAGACGAAAATTTGAAGTGGATTTAATTTGAAAAATAACCATTCTATAGGGTAGAAAATAGTGTGGAAAAAGAAGAAATTGCTTGTCAGAAGCAATTTCTTCTTTTTTCACAATATTTTCTCAAACATAAGATCACAGGCACGTAAAAAGTAGGGATTAAACAGCAAAGGGTTAAATGAAAGAAATTCAGGTGAGAGTGGTTCTGCTGTATATGCAAATTGTTTCTAAAATTAGGCTGTCTGATATTGTTTTATATTACCAAGCAGGTGATGTCTGGACAAAATAAAGCTTCACTGCACGATAATAAGAAACTCCAGTATACATTTAATCGGCCACACCTTTTTAATAGCGGCAACTTATCAATTATTTTGTCAGTAGACGCAGTTTATATCAGACTATTGATGAGCCATCCAAAAAAAGTGAGACTTATGCTAGTATGTTTTACTTGTTCATACATGAGATTATTGTCCACTTTTTATTAAGAGTAACATCTTCTTCATTGTTTGGCAGACCCTACCTTCATACATTGTATGGAACCCTTGTTGCTAGGCAACAGAAGGAGGTGTCATATGTCGCAATGGCCACGTTAACCCCTTAATATTTCAATCCAAAAAAAAAGAAAGAAAAAGAAAAAAAAGTTCAACTTAAACTTCCCTGTGTTTTTTTTTTTTTTTTTTTTTACATAAATTACATTGATGTATGTTTCCTGGTATTAGATCTATATCTAAGTGGAAGACAATGGTTTTAAACTTTACCAAAGGAATGACGTCAAATTTCATTGCGAAGAGCTTCCTATTATCAGACAACGTTGTTCTGGAAAATGGAAGGATATCCAAATGCAATTCTACAGTGATATACTCGTCAGTTTTGACAACAAATTTTGCATTTGATGTCTTTCTTAAAGATATTAGACGGTATCTTAGACAAAAAAAATTGATGGCATTTTAAAATGCAAAATTTCTTTGAATATTAATGTCTCTGGGATCAAAATCACGCAAAAAAGAAAGTTTGAGCATATAATGTGTCATGTTAATATGAGTAAATATGAGTATATTTTTTTCATATAGCGATCCTCTAAAATTCATTTTTACCATGCTTGAAAAAATTATTATTAGATTGAAAGACCAGTGAGAAAGCACTTCCACCTTCTTCAATTTTCTGAAAATAAACACTAAAAAGACTTATTATTCCTGTAATTTTGTTATTCATCTGGCCATGGTTAAACGTCATGATGCCATTCTTTGTAACGTCATCAATACGTTGTCATGGCAACATACTGGAATTATGCAAGAGAAAATAATGTTCATGCCTGTAGAATTTCGTTTTAATATATTAATTAATTTTCGAGATAAAGAACCAGTCTCATTATTTCTTGCGTGACTCTCGTACATAACGATTCGGTTCTAGCCACGAAAAGGCCCGGAATTGAGTTTTGATACATTTACACAATACAATTACTAATCCATTCATTGTTTGATCAATTACAGTCGCAAAATGATTTTTTAGAAAATAAGAAATGCGTTAATTTTGATAATTTTTAGTGACAAATCAACAAATTCCCTTGTTTTTTAGAACGTGCCCAATATCATTATTAATAGCCGTAGTAGTAGGGAAAAAAAGAAAGGGAGTGTGTCGACTTGAATTGATGATGAAATCACGAAGGGTGTAAGGAAGGTAGTAGACGGACAGTATAAGCACGTTGTGCAATCTGAAAAGTCTAAGAAAGAACGTTCTCATGACATAAAGGACGTGATCAAGTGCGCGTCAAAACTTAGATGGACCATGTTTGACGCAGTGACATCATAGCCGGGGAGTAGTAAAGACGTAGAACCAACTAGAAAACTGTGGTTTTTTTCCCGCATTCATCCCGTTCTCCGTGCATTTGTCAAGTTTCAAGAACGCAGTACGGTCTTTGATGTTTGAGTGTGTGAGCAATTACTAACTATGAAATTTTTGTAAACAAACGTTTAAAATAAGCCGTCAAAAATGTTTTGTACAGTCGCTTGAAACCTCGTTGAACAGTTGGTTGCATATTCAATTTTTATTTTGTATAATAACTTGATTTTATATCCCCGATTCTAAGCAATACATACACGACTCCCTCGCATTTTATTCTCACGGCGAAGTGTAAGTTGAGCTAAAAAGTGAAGTATCAATTTTCGGTTTATTTTTACCACCCTTAGTAGTGCATAGTAAATGCATAATAACACCTTACGAATTAATTGCAGTTTATCATATCTATTTACCATAAATATTATGGATGCTGATGCAACTGATTGCTATTTTAACCCTTTGCTGTTTCATCCCTGCTTTTTACATGCCTGTGATTTTATGATTGAGAAAACATTGTGAAAAAAGAAGAAATTGCTTCTGACAAGCAATTTCTTCTTTTTCCACACTATTTTCTACCCTACAGAATGGTTATTTTTCAAATTTAATCAACTTTAAATTTTCGTCTGCAACACCTTTGAATTTGGACAAGTCCAAAATTTTGAAAAAACAGGAAAGGGTTAAGCCATTTTGCAAAGTTAGTTAGAGATTTACCTGGTAAAATAATTTCAAGCTACTTATGAGATATTACATCAATACCCAATCTCGAATAATGTGAGTATGTTGAGAACAATCATTTAACATGATATCGATGTCTTCCATACTGTAGCATGTCGGTCTTTCAAAAATGAACCCATATTAACAAGCTTCGCTTCTTCAGTTAATAGCTTCAAGTGATCAAACTGCCAATGTACACAACCACAGGTGACAATTCCAAGTAGCAAACTGTACACTTCCGATCCTGCACTGTGAATGAATAGACTTTTAAATATCAGTTATTACATAAAAAATATGCAAAGCATTGATTTGGCTGTTTTCTTTTCATGGGCAAAATCACTTTGCAGTTCTATTTGTTATAAGAATATAATTACATTTATCTTATAACCATACAAATATCCGTGTGATCACATCCCGTATGATATTTTTTATGCTATGACATAGTTATTTTCAGAACAATAATATAATGCGGTTATTTTTTGAAAGTTGCATTACTGTTAGAAACATCGACGAAAACAAGACAAATTGAGGTTATAAGATAAATATAATACATACTAAGTGTATTGTATGAAAAAAATATCTGACGCGGTTGTGAGAAATGATAATTGTCTCGGCTAAGCCTCGACAATGATCAATTCTCCCAACCGCGTTTGGTATTTTATTTCATACAAAACACTAAGTATGTAATATATATGTCAAATAATTGTCGCGTTTTATTACCTAAAATCAGTGTCATCTTCGACCATGTTTGAAGTTTGGTCAATTCGTGACCATTGACTTCAGAAAACATTCGATATAATAGGTTATCTAATCAGTGGAGTTTATTTAGTCCTAGTGTCGTGATTACTCCACCTGGTCTATTCCCATATGTCCAAGTTGGTCTAAATACTCTAACTACAACTTTAAAAAAGCTGAAGTTGCGACACTTTGGTCGATCGTCGATATCTCGTTAGTTTATAGATACTTAAAAGGCTTGTTGTATGAAAGTGTGCATTTTACGCTTTCGGTGTGCATTATGAAACTAGCAGTGTTTTTCAGCCTTTTCATTGTCTTTGGTAAGAATTTTATCTTAAAGAGAATTAAGGTAGTTTCTCAAATGCTTTTCGTTGGATTATCTAAAAATAAGTGTAGATAATCATTTGATAAACTCACCGCCTAACCAGTGAAATTACCAGAAAGCTTATGCCTCGCTTTTGTTCATTTCACCCTGAAGTTATCTAAGCTGGGCTGAAAAAAGTGACGTCATGATGAACGCTGCAAACCGATCATGTGCAAAATGACGCGTTTTAAGAAAATCTGTCCTAAGATGTTCATATTTTGTCCCTTTGTGCATTAAAGAAATAGATTAACGGTTTGCGTTAAGAGTTAGAACACTTTATATCTCATTTCCTGATTAACAAACGCTTTATGTTCTCTCGTAGGTACGCCATTCGTAAAATAGCTTAAGCTTTTGGTGTTCACCCAATGATATGTTTACAAATCCATCTTCCACTGAAATAAACCATTATCCTCCGTGTATCTATCTTAGGGATTGTTAAATGTATGATCATGAAATTTAGAAATGCACGGACCCGTGAGATTTCTCACGATGGGGTGGGTGGGTGGGGGGATCTACTAGTATGTTATACTACTGTAAACCTTTTCACGCATAGACCGCATTGTCTCAGACTACATGAATAAGTAGTTATATACCCTCATCTCAATTATGTGTAAGATCACTTTGTTAAAAACTTTGTCATCTAATATTTCACATTATCGCGGCATTTCTGCTTTCCAAAAACTGGTTTAAACATACAAATGCGAGGAAAAAAATCGTAGGGCTAAGGGGCGTAATACATTTTTGCTTTTTTTTCGTCCAAAAGGTCAAAATTAGTGATATTGTATTACCTCCTTGTCATAAAATCTACGAACTTTCTGTCCATTTGTCCTTACGGTAAAATCAGACGCGTTAAAACACATGTGCATTGATTTGATCGAGTTGAATGATATGTTGAACGACTTTGAAACCCATGCCAATGATTTTGGACTATTTTTGGGTCCCCGGGCTAAGTTCGGCGGAACTTACGTCGTGGTGGTTTGTCCGTCGGTATTCTGTACGTCCGGGCGTCAACTTTCATTAAAACATCTTCTCGGAAAATACTGGGCGAACTTTCACAGAATTATTCGATCAAGTACTTTATCAAATCATTGTAGAGAGGATGGTATATGGAACACATTTGCTGCCGTGTTATACGGGTAATTGAGTCGTTCTGTAGACGATTCATTATGATGTGTCCAATCTATGTATGTATCTATTGCCATGGCCCGTTATCTAATCATTATGTTATGTCCATTTATCACCATTATGATATGTAGATTGGTCATAACGTTATGTCCATTCATAATTATGATATGTACATCGATCAAAACGTTTTGTCCATTCAACCGATCAACTGACCATAGTGATGCATGGACATAACATAATGACTAGTCATAAGAACATAATGACGGTTGGACATTACATAATGGCCGATCAACAGACCAAAGTGATGCATGGATATAACGTAATGACTAGTCTACAGAACATAATGACGAATGGACAAAACATAATGGCCGATCAACAGACCAAAGTGATGCATGGACATAACGTGATGACCAGTCTACAGAACATGATGACGGATGGACATTACATAATGGCCAATCAACAGACCAAAGTGATGCATGGACATAACGTGATGACCAGTCTACAGAACATAATGACGGATGGACATTACATAATGGCCGATCAACAGACCAAAGTGATGCATGGACATAACGTGATGACTAGTCTACAGAACATAATGACGAATGGACATAACATAATGGCCGATCAACAGACCAAAGTGATGCATGGACATAACGTGATTACTAGTCTACAAAACAATATGACGAATGAACATAATTTAATAAATGATCTATAGACAATAATGATATAATATAATGACTAGTCTATAGACCATGATAATGGTTAACGTAATGACTTATATACAGATCAAAATGGCTAATAATGATGAATATAATGGCGTGTCTACAGAACGACTCAGAAGCTCGTACAACAATGCAGTAAAGACGTTCCTTATTGGTATATGATTGCATTGATTCCGGCATTATAGATGATTGTCTTTGAGCCTGACATCATGTGTGACCTATGACACCGACCTTCACTTTGACGCACTTTCTTAAGATTTGGTAAAATACGGTTTTATGTAACAAATAAATGTTGGCAAATGATTGTCCCTGATTCGGGCATCTACTTGAACCATTTGCCCTGAACTTGACCTTTGACCTGCTGTCTAAAACCTTGATGTCAAGCGTTCAACCATAAAGACAGAAAATATTGGAAGATGATTGTCTCTGTAAACTTTAAATGTGACGTTGCACGGGCACGTGCAAAGTAGGGTATAATTGGAAAACTGTTTGCACCCGTTTTTATCCTGAACGCAGGGCTGGTCTCCTTGGTGCAAATTTCAATGAAGCGGTTCTTGGTTCTCCTAGGCAACAAGCATTTCCTGTTGATAAATAACCACCTTCCGAACAGCAATGGTGTTAGAATACATCATTTTTATTCCCAGAAGACTACTTTATAGAGATTAGGAGGTTGGTGATGTGAGATGTAAAAGTTTATTGGGCATGGCATACAAACTTATCCGGGGAGGTGGGGGAAATTTATAACTTCGAGACTACTTCAGGGGCAAAACATTGGTAATCCCATTGGTAAATTGCACCTGAATCAAGTCTATATATATAATACATACTTAGTGTATTATATGAAAAAAAATATCTAACGAGGTTGGGAGAATTGATCATTGTCGAGGCTCTGCCGAGACAATTGTCAATTCTCACAACCGAGTTAGATATTTTTTTCATACAATACACTAAGTATGTATTATATTTATCTTATAACCTCTTTTTGTCTTGTTTTCGTCGATGTTTCTGACCGAAATTCAAGTTTCTAAAAATAACTGTATGATATTATTGTTCTAAAAATAACTATGTGATATCTTAAAAAATATCATACGGGTTGTTATCATACGGATATTTGTATAGTTATAAGATAAAATTACATACATCACTGACTTTAAGATGATTTGAAAAAGGAACGTTTTGAAACAGGAAATTTATACTTATATATGATCCTGTGCCTGACATATCAAACAAATTTAAACATGCGTGTGGTACAAACATGCAGCACCTTTGACAGTTCTACAGTGCAACGGGAAGATTAGCTATTGTCTCAAGAAACTTCTAGACCTGATCTATATACAAAGTGCATTGCATAAACTATGGTCAGACTGTGCAGTTGCACAGGCTTGCCAGAGTATTTGCTTGGCGCACATTTCAAATCGTTGGAAAGGTCGCGCACAGGCTCATGTATAGTAATAGCAACTGTGACAGCAATAATAGCGACAATGAGTCTAATGTTTCCGGAACAACCAAACTGTGTCGGCCACGTCGATTACATGATGAGCATTCGGAACATCGCTCGGACTTTTCCGTAAACTGGAAAGTACCTCGGACGTAAATGTAGTAATTTTGGTCATTCTTTTTTTTTTTAGGTAATTCGGCTCTTTGTGGTACTTTGATTAATACGCTTGAAGATAAGCAAACTCCTTTAATGATCGTCTATGGAGATCTATTTTGGCATATTTTGATTTGAAAGCAAAACGCAGTAAAACACTGCGTTTTGTTTTCAAATCATAATATACCCAATGTTTAACCTACGTTGATTTTGTTTTTCGCAACGTCACCCTCAGTTATATTTGTGACGTCATATAAACCCACATGCGAAATGACGCGCGCTTTCATGGCCGCGCCCTTATTATTCCCGAGGTATATTCCATTGAATCTACGAGGGTTCCCGAGTGCATGATGTGATAACCACCAATTCAAATTTCTCTAATTTCAGGCCTGATAGAAGGTCAAGACTATATGAAATGTATAGACAATGACCCCTTTGTTTGTCAGCTCAATTGTGGACCCCTAGAAATACACACCTGCACCAATGATTACTGCACTTGTAGGTTCGGGCCTCGTAAGTATTGTTTTATGGAAAGAGACGTTTGCTAAAAGCTTATTTAGTTGATTGATTGAATGGGGTTTAACACCACTTTTAACTTTTTCAGTTACATCAAGGCGGCTGAAGCACCTAACAATGGATTCCTGGTATTTCTCTCACCAGTACAACCATCACATCCTTTACTAGCCTCCAGCTACTATCCCAAATAGGTCTACGATTTTCAACCCATTTGAGTTTTCATTGTCTACGTTTCGTATAGAATCCATGTATTACGCCATTTCCAAAATGCACTGTTGTATGAAGCGGACAAGTTTTAAAAATTAGTAAATTGAAACTAAGTGTGCACTACTTTCTCTCGATGATATTAAGCTCTATAAAGATCTTACGCGGTTTGATTTTCCACACTGTATAACACTGATGAAAGTTGTTCACAAACGTTCACCAAAAATCAAAACTTTATTTGCTGCTTTTCGAAAGATTTTGCGGAATATATATTTGACTATAATCTCTCTGTCAAACCAGTGAAATAACCAAAGTGTTATATCCTTCTTTCGTTCAGCTCACCGTATTTGATATTATCGAAGTGGTCCACTTAAGGTAGTGGATCCGTAATAGGTTTCCACCACATTGTGGAACTCATGATCTTTCACAATGTTAACACTGTTAAAGTTTATTACTTTCGAAATGATGCATAACTATTACGAGTCGACTACCTCAAAGAAAATTGATTACGGACTAGGTCATCCCAGGGATTGTTTTTCACAAAAAACCGTTTAAGACAAGGTAGAATGGTCATTTTAGATTAAGGAAATCAGCCAGGTGTAAGAGGTCTCGATCGTAGTCATCCTACGCAGTCCGAGGGGCGCAATCGGGAAACTTCGGCGATTCTACGGAATAGACCTCGGGAATACTACGGACGCAGCCATGAAAGCGCGTCATTTCGCACGTTGGTTTATATGACGTCACAAACATAAACGATCCTGCTAAGGATGACGATGCATAAAACAAAATCAACGAAATAATAAAAATGGGCATATCATAATTTGAGGGGCGTAGCCTGACTACGATAGACACTTAAAGGTAGTGGATCCGTAATAGTTACACAACGATTTGGAAGTAATGAACTATAACAGTGTTTTAAAACGCCTTTTCCTAATGATTTCGCAAGATGGGTCACATATCTATTTGATGGTGGGCAGCTTGAATTCCCAACCTCGGTTTTCAAAAGTTTAACTAAGCACGAAAGATTATAATAATACGGACATAGTGTCCTAAATTTAACTTGGCTCCCTACTACCCCATAGTCAAATATTGTAATATTGGTATATGGGGTAGAAGGGTATTAAATTCGGGACCGTAATGCATATGGGCATCCAGTTTTAAAGTCTCATCTGAATGACGGTCATATCGGGTCATTATCCCTTGAAACTGAAGTACACGTGATGGGCTTCACTTCTACATTTACGCCAAATCAGCCCTGTGTTCAGGATGTAAAAGGGTATCGCGAGCGCTTTGAGATGATACCCTGCTTTGCACGTGCACATACGTGCAAAGCGGGGTTTTCATTTCGAAAGCTCTTCGCTAACGTTTTCATCCTGAACGCAGGGCAGAAGTGCGTTTTCAGAGCTAGGTGAACAATTCTGCTTTTCGAAATAAGATTACTTAGACGTCATAAAAACAATTTCGGTATTTTAAGTGAAAATATTCGACGTCTTCAATCCTACCCGATTTTAGCCAAACGCGGCAAAGCAATTTACCTGCCCTTATCTATATTAGTTAAGATTATATTTTATCTTAAGTTAATTTTTATCTCAATCTAAATTAAAATAAAATCGCCTTATCTTAAAAATGTTAATTAGATTCTTAAGATTCTAAACCTGTGAGGTGCGCTGTAGAATAACAGTCATGATATTTCTTAGCGACATACCTCGCGCGATTAAGATGGTTTTCTATGATGCGGAGCGAGATGTCCCGATAACAATCGTAAGAAATTTTAAAATTCTTCATCCTTCAAAATGAACCTTCTCACCATTATGTCTACTTTCAGACTGCAACGACACTCATACATGTCCTTATACTGGTTGTGCCAATGCTGATCAACATATGCACTGTTTGGAGTCCGAGTGCCATTGCTTAAAGATTGACGAACTCGACAATTCTGATTAATAATGATTCTGGCATGGCTCATGATTTATTTCAATGGAATAAAACCTTATTTTACGACTACATACTTTCCATCTGTTTCTGTGTGTTTCTTGATACAGTTATGGATCAAGGTGCATGACGATTTCATGGCGTGATTTCATGGCGTGATTAAGGTAGTGGAACCGTAATAGTTCCGCAACATTTCGGAACCCATATACTTTCACAATGTTGACCGAGGTTACCTAATGAAAATCATTTGGAAACCTCGGTTAACACTGTTTAAGTTCATTACTTCCAAAACGTTGCGAAACTATTACGGGTCCACTACCTTAATCACGCCATGAAATCGTCATGCACCTTGATCAAAACTATTCCAAAACAATCGCTCAACGCCCAAAACAGTCCTTACAAAAACTCATAACAGCTCGGAAATAGTTAAGATAGGATTCGAAATTGTTTCAAAATGGTAAATGTTTCAGTCAAAGCTATGAAAGTAATGTATGATTTTATTGGCTAGAGTTAATTTTGAGCGTCTGGGCATGTTTTACTTAACATCTTACGATCGTTTTTTGCGCAAGTTTAAAAATTAAAGTTGCTTCCACAGTAGTATCCAAAAATACAATTCTGCCATGCATCATCTCATTGGAATCGTCTATCAAAGACGATTCCAATGAGATTTTGCACGACAAAATTTGATGATGAATTAAAAAACAAGGTACGATTTGTGATTTAAACTTACGATTAACTTTTTCGTAAGAAGTTTAGTAAAACGGATCCCTGGTCCGTACGTGAAGACACAAAAACATAAAAGAACGTAAATTTTATTAAACGGAGGTAAACAAATCTTATATCGCTTCCTCTAATTTCATTCAAAACTCGCTCCTCTTATTCATTCAATTTCATTCCGCAATCATTGTAAAATCGATTAGCTTGTCAATTTCACGATGTTTCTAACTGTAAAAAAGAGTTGTGAATAAGCTAGACGAAATACGAGATTTCAGTCAGTTCATTCTAAATTCATAAAATGATGATAGTTCGAAGTCCACGCAGTGAGACCGGGTCGAAACATTCCGGTCCATTTTTCACGTAAAAAGTGGATCCAGAGGGAAGGGTTCAAACGAAGCCGCCCCTCCTCATGGGCCACAAAAAATGTTTTCATGCGGAATTCCAATTGAAACTAGATGTATTGCAAAGAAAATAAACCCAACTATTTGTAAGTTCGAACTCCCTTTACAGAACGTTGGATCCGCCATATGCAAAGTGTCACGCACACAATTTGTCTGAATTTGACAAAAAAAAATCAATTTACATTCACGGTACATTCAAAACTACTTGCTCAGCGCCCCATTTATCCATTCTAAACACTCACCAGCCGCCGTCATAGCGACAGTTGGTAGCGCGTCGCACGGTCAATCTAGAGGTCCCGGGTTCGATCCCCGACGGCGGCACTCGTTCTTTCCCACTTTTCGTCTCTAACCAATGTGTTGATAATCGTAGACCTACGTGAGATAGCAGCTGGAGGCTAGGAAAGGATGCGGTGGTTGTACTTGTGAAAGAAATACCAAGAAACCATTGTTAGGTGCTTCAGTCGTGGCTATATAACTGAAACAATGTTGAAAGCGGCGTTAATCACCATTCAATCAATCAACCCAAATACTCACTCAAATCGATCAAAAACGCTACAAACTTGAATCATAAGAAAATCAAGACGAACTAGATCTACATTTAATTTGATTCAATCAAACTATTCCACGAATTTATTGGCCAGTGTGGATTTCAAAGAGTCTGATTGGACAATAACAACACACACACATAAACCCTGACATACATTTTATTAAAGGGAGATAATAAAGATCGCTAATTTTGTGCGTCTTAATTTCCCTTTAATTTCACTAAAAACTTGCTTCACACACTTATTCAATTTCATTCAAAAGTCAATCCGAAATTAATAACCTTGTCAATTTTACTACGTTTTTAACTGTAAATGTACCCTACTGATCTACGTTCTGGTGATGATAAAATCTATGGTTTCTGATGGCCAGTCAGTCTGTGTTCGTCTCACTACGTCTAAATAGCATTCTGGATTGAATTTATTCGGATCTAGCACCAATGTTTGTTTAGGCTTCTCTTGAAGGCATAATTGTAGGACTTCGTTGTTATTTCTGCCAATGTATACGGTGATTGCAATTCTTTCGTATGATTTAAATTCAATTTCCCGTTCTGGGGGCCATTTTCAGAGGTAATTTGTGGTTTGATGGAGCTGTTTCGAATATTCTACGTTTTCAATCACTGAGAAGGTTTTAGTGTCGTCAGCGAACACTCGCACTTGTGATCACTGGCCACTTCAGGAAGATCATTGATGAAGATACGGAGCGAAGCTTTAGTCCAAGGACACCTCCTTTGGGAACTCCTCTTGTTATTTTGACCGCTTTCGGTTGTTTCGCGTTGTCCAGGTTCCAGTTTATGCGTTCTGTTGGTGAGGAAGTCCTGAATCCATTTTAGAATTTTGCACTTGATGTTGTACGTATTTTTTCAAGTTGAGTGGATAACCTTTCATGTGAATTAGCCTTGTCAAATGCTTTTTAAAGTCGAAAAAGATAATATCCGTTTCTCCCTTGTTGTCAAGTTCTTCCATATGTGCCGCTGGGGAGTGTTTCTGGTGCGGACTTTCGCATAATTTTTGTGCGTGTTGAAGCGATACGCCTAAGTGCACATTTTATCGCTGCCTTGATATTAGAGTGGTGTAACTGAAGGTGTCCTGTCAACTCGGCCTGTTAAAACCTCGGCCCGTGTAAAACTCGGCTCGTGTAAAACTCGGCCCGTCAACTCGGCCTGTATATAATTATGATTATAGTAATCGGATAGTTAATCACGGTGTAAAGTGTACTTAGAGGAGGTGCAAATTGTCATCTTCCGCTATCGTACCCAGAAAAAAAATAATTTGAAAATTGAATTTAAAGTAAAGTAAAGATAGATAAATCATTAAATAACGCATAATGTTATCTCACAAATAGCCGACACAAATAATAAAAGTTCAATATGATATAAGTCTTAAAACCATTTATTCCAATGAGTTCATTACAAAAAAAACTTTAACAAGCGAGTATTAGTCGAAAAAACAAAGATACAAAGACTCGAATAGATATTTTCATTGCATCTTTATACTGGTCGTTACAGTAACAGTCCGACGCCTCGAAATGAAAGAATTTGCCTATATTGCAATTCAAATGACATTGAAGACGTTTTCCATTTTATATGCATATGACCTAAATATGCATCCCTTCGAAAAAAGTATATTGACTCATTTTTTCATAAGAAACCATCTGTCTATAAATTCAATTTACTTATGTCTACGTGTGATGGAGACACGTTAAAACCTCTAGTAAAATTTATTGAACTGGCACTGCAAGAAAGAGAAAATTACGAAAATCTCTACATTCATTCAAACTAAAAACACGTTCAGATGTAAAACTATTACAAGTGCACAAATGTACGGTATGTGCACTTGTCGTGGTTATACACCCGACTTTTCTATGTTTTCTCGATTATTATTCATGGTTATTATATTTGTAAAGTTCACGCGCGTCATACATCGTTTGAAGTATCGCTTTT
Source organism: Fragum whitleyi (assembly GCA_948146395.1). NCBI lineage: Eukaryota > Metazoa > Mollusca > Bivalvia > Cardiida > Cardiidae > Fragum > Fragum whitleyi. The sequence goes on along the minus strand of OX411547.1, from coordinate 38,164,361 downwards.
CAAAAATATTGTCTTATCAACACCATGTATCATTGCTCTCTCCTCTTACTTTACTTTACTCAATAGAGTAAGATCAATAACTGTGACTAAACTGTATTTTTGTATTTGTTTGTATGGCTATGTACTTGTTTGTACTTGTCTATAAATAAAACTTCTGTTCTGTTCTGTTCTGTTCATCTTTATACATGTACCTATAAAACTTATACAGGCCGAGTTGACGGGAGGAGTTATTCACAGGTCGAGTTGACTGTGAACCTAACTGAAATTTTGGCAAAATTTAAATTTTGCCGTGGTTTAGTTGGATTCATCTCAAAGAGATCTATCTCAGTCGTTGTGCCGCTTTCCATTGGGAATTTTTATGTGTAGTCGTGTTGAAAGATCCAATAACAGAATGTTCTATCTGCACTGTTTTTTTCGTTTGTTTGTTTTTATAATCTCTTACGGTGTTATATCTCATGATTATATATCCACTGGTCACGATGATGTGTTATTTGTGTAACATAATTGAAAACAGATGAGTATACACTGTTCTACAGTGGGATTTGACAAAATAAGAATCTTCTATCTGGTTATGCCAATCTCTCCAATTAGAGAGAACGATTATCTGTCGTATTTCCACGAAAAATCTAAATATAAAAGGGGAAAGGCGATGCGTTCTAGACTGCCCGCTAAGATGAAAAAATCCAACTAAAATTACTTTTAAGTTAAGACGTAATAGGAACGATTTTTGATAATTTAAGTGGAAACATTTGACTTCGTCAAGCCCACTCGTTTTAGGCCTATGCAAAACCATCTTCGTTTCCTAATTAAGATATCTTAGATTCTTATTAGGCCGCTCAAAATTTTATGATCTAAGAAAACCCGCGTCACCCGTTATAAATCTTAATAATTGTGCTACTTGGTTTTTAAGAATCTTACTCTAAGAAACACAACCCAGGAAGAATATTCTTATACAAATGCAACAATCTATTAATATTTCTGAGTTCTGATTGATTTACAAATTATAAGACTATACCTATCATGGCCGGGGAGTCTTGTGATAGGAGTTCCCAGACTATAATCTGCCAGACTAAATAACAAACATGGCGACTTCCATGGGAGCCTTGGTCGGGGCGGTTGATCAAGGTACAAGTAGCTCGCGATTCTTGGTAAGGATTATCCTATTCAAAAAGAACATACATTAAGTATCTCTTTAAAGACTAATAAAGAGATCGGTTAGACAATACGAATCACCATTGATATCTTTTTCGTCAAAATAGCAAAATTAATCTGCATTCTGAACTGTTTAGACATGTTTTTTCCAAAATGAAGATCACGGTTCACCACTAAATTGTAATGATTGATGTTTGTGACATTGGTACCTTCCGTCTATGATGGTCCGTTTGCATGGTTTGGAATTTTCATGGCCCTGCATCGATGTGATCGGGGGCATATTGTTTTACCGTTGTCAGTCCCTGTCGGTCAGTCTGCTCTTAACCAGAAAAACTTACCATTGACAATTACTTCAAGGCTATTTAAGATACAATTCTTGTGATTGGTTTAATGATAGATCTCGATGGTGCCCATCTATTTATTCCAAGTTCAAGGTCTTCTTTCGAGGTCAATTGAAAAAAAAAAAAAAAAAAAAAAAAAAAAGCCAGGGAGGGGAGGGGGCATCCATGGTTCACAAACACATCTTGTTTTCCTTCTGAACAACATGTCCTATAACCTTGGAATATTGCATGGATTATCATCTCATAGACCTTAATGAAAAATAGCTAAAACCATGACAGTAGGACTTAGCGGAGCATCAGGACAGGGAATTAAACTTGGATCAAATTAAATGTATCAAAATGTCCTCTTCTTTACCAGGTTCCCAACAACCTATTTATTTGGCATGGGTCATCAATTAATAGACCTTTATTTAAATAGCTAAAATCATGTCTTTTGGATCGATAGGTGCAGAGCAACAAAGGGGGGAGTTAATACTCAGGCATCAATTTAGAAATCTTTAATATGCCTTCCTCTTCTAAACCAGGACTCCAACAGCTGACGGGAAACAGACGAAATCCCTTCCAGACATAATCCCTCCCGGACGTAATCACCCCCAGACAAAAGCCCTCCGGACATAATCCCTCCCCAAAATAAACCCACACAGAGAAAAGCCCTCCCTATAAATTATTTTTTTTATTAATCTTTGTATCTATTTTATTATAATCTTATAAACAATTATGATTTTAATTATATCGTTACTTATTTTTATGCAGAAATAGTGTTATTTCACTTATTTGACTTTTTAAAAGTGTCATGTCTGATCTTCTCAACACCTGTTGATTATGATTGCTTTAAAACATGTTAAAATACCATGTAAATTGAGACAATATGCCTACACAAATACAACAGAAGGGACGATAATGCTCAGTAATATTGAATAAGACAACCATAAGAGCCTTACAGGAAAAGAATTAGAATAGATCAACAGTAATAGAAAAAAAATCTTTATTTAAATAGAAAATTGTTTGAAACTGAATAAGTCATTAAATAGGAAAACACATGAATACAGGAATGAAAAAGAAAATTTTGCATTTGTGTCTGCCTCACTGTTCCTGCAATGTTTTGCACACAATTGTACCATTCATATGTATTATACGAGGGTTGTTCAAAAATTAACTGGATTTTACCTCGCAAAATTTTATTTTTGAAGCAATCAAACTAAACTCGGTATCATTCATTGTTGGAATTCAATCCACAATATGGTTATGTTAAATTGATATAGTTATTGAACTTAGTGCGTGCGTATCTGCCATTTATATTGACATGGAAACGAGAACCCGGTGCAGCAGATAAAATAATTCATATACAGTCAAAACTGTGTGAGCGGTCACCTGAGAATAGCGGCCTCACTGCCGTATGCGGCCAGCTCAGGTCTGCCCGAAACTGTGAATAGTGGTATTCTGTCGTATGCAGCCGGCGGTCACCCTTAATTGTCTGAATTGCACCCATTGTACATCTCTTTAAGCGGTCACGCGAGTCACAAAATTATGACAGGTGACTTGCTGATTAGCGAAAAACTGATAACGTGTCTGGATTAACGTATGCATTTACCGTGACGCTTACCTAATCAACATCTCTACTAATTTGTGTTATCTGAGCGGCCAGCATATTATTTGATTGATAATTGTAGCAGATTATTAATATTCTAATTAATCAACCCATTTAACCTAAACATTGCTGTTTGTCTGAACTATCGAAATTTTTATTTGAGAAATTGATCTCGGAAGGAATTTCCCTTCGTAAGCTCCTGAAGTATTCATTTTTTTTTATAAGAATATCCGTTTTTTCTCTTCTTTGCACCAAAACTTGCGTTTTCTTAGGGAAATTTGATGACACACAAATGAAGAAAAATAAATAACAAATTAATAAAATTGACATTTTGGTGTTTAGTATTGGTTGATTACGTGGAATCATCGCCGCTTGTCGAAAGTATCTGGGGATATTGCAAATGACGTCAACTAACGTCGTCAAGCATGCCGGAAAACCAGACATTGTTTACATCCCGTGCGCGTGATACAAATTGTCGCAAAAATCACAGGAACCCGCTACTGTAAAAATTATTAACACTTATAAACGTCATATCTTCAGCGCATTCATACTTTCATAATTGTCACTTTCTCTAATGAATAATAATATATTTTAAGTAAACAGGAATATTATCCATGTCAAAATCTTATTCATCATGTATCTCACATCAAGTTTATTCAATTCTATTCTGGTCCATGTGATGAAATGCAACTTGTTTATACATACGCCGTTTTAATACAAGAAATATTCCCCAGGTAAAACATATTGGTAGTGAATGACCGAAACATCGTAAATACCGCTTATTCAAGAAATATTTACATTGTTTTGGTCTTCCCTCGCCGATTTTGATATTGAATCTTACGAATAAGAATACTACATTTTTGGTGACCCATCTGATGGACTAATGATATTAGCCAAATTGTTGTTCGGCGTGGCCGGCAGCGGGAAAGGGAGGTGGGGATTTTCCGTTAAGCGGCCAACTCCCGTATGCGGCTGATTTTGCCTTGTCCAGTGGGTGGCCGCTATTGACAGTTTTGACTGTATTTGGTATTCTTTTGTAAAAATATTCTTTCTTTTACAACTGTCGAAACACTTGAAAATTAACTGAGTAAGCATTACAAATGCCTTGTCTTAATTTGACCGTAGAGTTTTTCAATAAGGTAGGTTTAAAATGTGGCAGGGTAAGTATTTCGGAACATTCTAGACAACATCAACTGAATGCTTGGAACTATGATCTTTAATAATTCTATTCGAAATCTACAAAAATACCAAAAGACATAAACCAAATACTTGTCACGCTGAAAGGGCGTGGTTTATTCTTACAAATGCTTTATTTTTATCTGTGAGACTCTTCTGTGTCCCGTGACATACGAGGAAGAACAGACAGAGAGAAACTTATACAAACAGCAGTAGGGACTTCAATTGCCGAGTCTCTGGAAGATATAGGCAATAAACTAAGAGGTACCTTTCTGAGAACTTTGATTTTGCACCTTTCGATTTTACCTTTATACAAACCATAAAAGCACAGCTTAATAACAGGAACACTGAATTCACCCTTGTTTTATGAATAACAAGTCATGGCAAGCAAAATTAAACAACATCAAATGTCTCAATTCTCGACAACATCACAAGCGTCATGTACCATGCGCCACCACTAATACCCATGTATTTTTGATTGCCTGTGAGATGAATATGCATTGTTCAATTGCTTCAGGCTTTGGCAAGTTTGATCATATTAAGTTTTCCGTTAATATAAGTATACTTTTTTCACAAAGGGACAAATCAATGATGATTAATTGACCTATTCTGGATAAAAATGGAACATCCCTCATATATTTATATTTATAGGGGAGGGCTTTTGTCTGGGAGGGATTATGTGCGGGAAAGCTTTTGTGCAGGGGGGATTATGTCCGGGAGGGATTTTGTCCTACACTCACAGCTGGCGTAGCTGATCCAGATATTTGGGCTTGCAGTTAACTGGGCCAGTTTTTTTCTCTTTGCCATTGTTGTTTGGGCTTAATCATTTCTTAATGTTGATAAGGCCTAAAATTTCTTAGTTGTTTTGGCCCAAAATTTTATTATTTTTGTTTGAAAATTTATATTATTTTTTCCAGATAACTACTGTCAAATGAAATTCTCAGACAATGTTTTAGGCATGTTGAGTAATGATTCAAAACTGATTCAGATTGTTCATTTGTTGGATTTTTAGCTCTACTGACTGAAGGTAATATAATAATATAGCAATACTGGGTTTTAGCTCACCAGAGCACATTGTGCTCAAGGTGAGCTTTTGTGATCATTGAATGGCCATCGTCTGTCGTCTGTCATGCATCATCTGTCGTCAGACATCAACAATTTAATTGTTTACACTCTAGAGGCCACCAATATTGTCCAATCTTCATGAAACTTGGTCAGAATGTTTGTCATGTCACAAGGATGAATCCCTTTAAAAATGGTAAGGATCGGTGCCATATCACAGGAAACAGGACCTTAATGACAATTTTCTTGTTTACACTCTAGAGGCCACTAATGTGGTCCAATCTTCATGAAACTTGGTCAGAATGTTTGTCAGGTCACAAGGATGAACCCTATTGAAAATGGGAAGGATACATGTCATATCATGGGAAATGGGACCTTAATGACAATTTTCTTTTTTACTCTCTAGAGGCCACAAATGTTGTCCAATCTTCATGAAACTTGTTCAGAATGTTTGTCAGGTCACAAGGATGAAGCCTTTTTGAAAATGTGAAGGATCCATGCCATATTATGGGAAAAGGGGCCTTAATGACAATTTTCTTGTTTACACTCTAGGGGTCCTATCTTCATGAAACTTGGTCAGAATGTTTGTCAGGTCACAAGGATGAACCCTATTGAAAATGGGAAGAATCACTGCCATATCATGGGAAAAAGGGCTTTAATGACAATTTTCCTTTTTTACACTCTAGAGGCCTTAAACATGGTTCAATCTTCATGAAACTTGGTCTGATTGTTTGTCAGGTTACAATGATGAACCCTTTTGAAATTGGGAAGGATCCGTGCCATATCATTGGAAAAATGGGGCTTTAATTACAATGGTTTTTTGTTTACACTCGAGGGGCCTCAAATATGGTCCAATCTTCATGAAACTTGGTCAGAATGTTTGTCAGGTCACAAGGATGAACCCTATCGAAAATGGGAAAGATCTGTGTCATATCATGGGTAAAGGGGCCATAATAAAAATTTTCTTGTTTACAGTTTTAGAGGCCTCAAATCATAAAAGTACATTTTTGCTGGAAAATTTGATTTATTAAATGAGACAAAGATATAAAGGTGAGCGATATAGGAACATCATGGTCCACTTGTTATGTCCATCCGTCCTGCTGTCCATTAACATTTGCTAGTTAATACCCATTCTTTGTAACAACAATTATGGCACACAATCATGTTCTCCAATTTTGAAGAAATTTCACATACAGGTAGGGACTAATAATAATAGAAGAAATTGACAAAAAAAAAATGTTTTCAGATCATCCAGTTACCATGGCAACGACCTTCAAAGCACAGAATTTTGCAAAATTAAGCTTTTTGAAGCTTTATAATTTGGTCTTATATATATATATTTATGAAGATGATGGTTGTTTTCGTATGTTTTTGATAGAATAGGACCTAAAATTTTGAACTAGATCTTTTTTTGTGTCAGTAAGTGTCAAAAAGATTGGTTACCATGACAACAAATGTGGCTTATTTTGATAAATATATCTGAAAAAGTTGTTTATAATTTCCTGTTTTTCTTCGCTTATGACTGACTTGTGATGTGTAGATGGAATTTATTATGTAAAAGAAGCAACTAAGCTACAAATTATTTTGTTGTTGTTTGCATTGGATACCTTAACAACGGTAACAATGACTCATAATATGGCTGCTTTAGCAACTTTTGAGTTATTTCTTAAATTTTTGAAGCATGATAAACCGATGATGATTATTGGGACATATCTAACAAAAAGTGCTCTTTCAAAAAACGCAAAAAAATCATTGGGCATTTTTGTTACCATGATAACCATTTTTATTATTTTCTTAAATCAGTTATTTTAAGTCCCTGAAAGTTTACATGTGATAAGACAAGAGATCCAATAAGCCTCTATCAAAATACAAGAAAAAGGAACAAAAATTGTAATAGTTGCCATGGTAATTTGCTGATCCAACCCCATGTTTGGGGTGATTTTGTAGCCTTTTTCCCAAAAAATGAAACCAGTTAACACAAATATTTTGATATATAAGTTAGAGGGAGGTTTGAACTTTATTTAGGATTATGAAATATTCGGGTTGCTTAGCGTTGGATACCCGTATCCAAGGACTAAAAATGTGTTTTTGTGCATTTTTAGCTCACCTGAGCACGAAGTGCTCAAGGTGAGCTTTTGGGGTTACTTGATGTCCTTCGTACGTCGTCCATTGTGCGTCGTGGGTCGTCAACATTTACCTTGTGGACACTTTAGAGGCCATATTTTTAGCCCAATCAACCTGAAAATTGGTCAGAATGATTATCTTGATGAAATCTTGGACAAGTTCAAAATTGGGTCAAGTGGGGTCAAAAACTAGGTCACAGGGTCAAATCTTAGAAAAACCTTGTGGACACCCTAGAGGCCATATTTTTAGCCCAATCATCTTGAAAATTAGTCAGAATGAATATCTTGATGAAATCTTGGACAAGTTCGAAATTGGGTCAAGTGTTGTCAAAAACTAGGTCACAGGGTTAAATCTTAGAAAAACCTTGTGGACACTCTAGAGGCCATATTTTAGCCCAATCATCCTGAAAATTGGTCAGAATGATTATCTTGATAAATTCTTGGACAAGTTTGAATTTGAATCAAGTGGGGTCAAAAACTAGGTCATGGGTCAAATCTTAGGAAAACATTGTGGACACTCCAGAGGCCATATTTTTAGCACAATCAACCTGAAAATTGGTCAGAATGATTATCTTGATGAAATCTTGGACAAGTTCGAAATTTGGTAAAGTGGGGTCAAAAACTAGGTCATTGGGTTAAATCTTAGAAAAACCTTGTAGACTCTCTAGAGGCCATATTTTTAGCCCAATCAACCTGAAAAATGGTCAGAATGATTATCTTTATAAAATCTTGGACATGTTCGAAATTGGGTCAAGTGGGGTCAAAAACTATGTCACAGGGTCAAATCTTAGAAAAACCTTGTGGACACTCTAGAGGCCATATTTTAGCCCAATCATCCTGAAAATTGGTCAGAATGATTATCTTGATGAATTCTTGGATAAGTACGAAATTGGGTCAAGTGGGGTCAAAAACTAGGTCATGGGGTCAAATCATAGAAAAACATTGTGGATACTCTAGAGGCCATATTTTTAGCCCAATCATTCTGAAAATTGGTCAGAATGATAATCTTGATAAAATCTTGGGTAAGTTCGAAATTGGGTCAAGTGGGGTCAAAAACTAGGTCACAGGGTCAAATCTTAGATAAACCTTGTGGACTCTCTAGAGGCCATATTTTTAGCCAAACCATCCTGAAAATTGGTCAAAATGATTATCTTGCTAAAATCTTTGACAAGATTGAAATTGGGTCATGTAGAGTCAAAAACTAGGTCACAGGGTCAAATCTCCGAAAAAACTTGTGGACTCTCTAGAGGCCATATTTTTAGCCAAACCATCCTGAAAATTGGTCAAAATGATTATCTTGCTAAAATCTTTGACAAGATTGAAATTGGGTCATGTAGAGTCAAAAACTAGGTCGCAGGGTCAAATCTCCGAAAAAACTTGTGGACACTCTACAGGCCATTTTTTTGCACAATCAACCTGAAAATTGGTCGGTCAGAATGATTATCTTGATGAAATCTTTGACAAGTTCGAAATTTGGTCAAGTGTTGTCAAAAACTAGGTCACGGGGTCAAATCTTAGAAATACCTTGTGGACACTAAAGAGGCCATATTTTTAGCCCAATCATCCTAAAAATTAGTCAGAATGATTATCTTAATGAAATCTTGGACAAGTTCTAAATTTGGTCAAGTGGTGTCAAAAACTAGGTCACAGGGTCAAATCTTAGAAAAACCTTGTGGACACCCTAGAGGCCATATTTTCTGCCCAATCATCCTGAAAATTGGTCAGATTGATTATCTTGATGAAATTTTGGACAAGTTTGAAATTGGGTCATGTAGGGTCAAAAACTAGGTCACAGGGTCAAAACTTTGAAATACCTTGTAGACACTCTAGAGGCCATACTTTTAGTCCAATCATCCTGAAAATTAATCAGAATTATTATCTTGATAATATCTTGGACAAGTTCGAAATTGGGTCAAGTGGGGTCAAAAACTAGGTCACGGGGTCAAATCTTAGATTAACCTTGTGGACACTCTAGAGGCCATATTATTTGCCCAATCAACCTGATAATTAATCAGAATGATTATCTTTATGAAATCTCGGACAAGTTAGAAATTAGGTCAAGTGGGGTCAAAAACTAGGTCGTGGGGTCAAATCTTAAAAATACCTTGTGGATACTCTAGAGGACATATTTTTAGCCTAATCACCCTGAAAATTGGTCAGAATTATTATCTTGATAATATCTTGGACAATTTCGAAATTGGGTCAAGTAGGGTCAAAAACTAGGTCACAGCGTCAAATCTTAAAAAAAAACTTGTGGACAATCTAGAGGCCATTTTTTTTTCCCAAACAACCTGAAAATTGGTCAAAATTTTTATCTTGATGAAATCTTGGACAAGTTCTTAATTTGGTCAAGTGGGGTCAAAAACTAGGTCATTGGGTTAAATCTTAGAAATACCTTGAATATTTTTTAGATTGTTAATTCAGGTGAGCGATTAAGGGCCACTATGGCCCTCTTGTTACATAATTGTTCCCATAGCAACAGGCTATTTCCTGCAAGTTTTTGAAATAAAAAAATCTTACATGTCCTAAAAGGTCTATCTGAGCAATTTTGTTAATTATCATGACATTGAATGGGAGTTCAATTATCTAGTCAATTGAGGACTCTTAAGATGTTCTGAAATTGTCTTCATTTATGGGACATGAATTCACGCTGCCAAAGCAACGAACACAAAAAATATTATTAATTGAATGTTAATGCTGTAAAACGGAAAACAATGTCTGCATTTTGTCATAACATTTGAAAAAATGCAAAAATCAATATTTTAGTAGGGTATGTTTGTTGTTGCTATGGAAACATAAGTAAACAATGTTTGCCCAAAAATATTATTAATTCATTTGAGAGAACCATGATGGGGAACTTATATCTCATGTGTTTTTATTTTAGTTTGTGCTGCATTACTGATATATTTGAATTTAAAAACTCGCAAAAACGGACTTGTTCAATCTTTAACGTCTGTTTCCATGGCAACCAGAAGTGATTTAAAGAATTTTCTTATCTTATTTTTACTTTTGGGTCAGCCCTATCCTCATGTTTAAATTTTATCAAAATTTGAGACATAGCGTGCCACACTCCCTATTTAAAAGTGTAAGTGCTTACAGAGAATTGCTATTAAAAGTAAAAGTGCTTACAGAGAATTGCTATTAATGCTCTAGAGCCCACACAGATTTTATCTGATGGTCTTCAAACTTGGTCTAAATATTTTGATTATCACAGGGTTTGTTCCAGTTGAAAATGAGTCAGATCTGTCAAGCATGATTGGAAAAGGAGCCTAATGAAAATTTTATTAGAAAATCTATGTTTACACCTTCAAACTTGCTCAGAATAATTGTACCTATACAATGATGCTTCCTTTCCAACTTGGGACCGATCTGTCATGCATCATGGGAAAACGAAATCTGTATAAGAAAATCATCCAATGAGGGATATGGGTTGGTTATCTCTCTTGAAATACTCCCAAAGGAGGAAGGGTCCAAATCAGTGGTTACCTTGGGGTTTATCCTTATTTTCTTAGCACTATAAGATTTAAATATGAGCTCTTAATCAAATAATGCGCAATTTATAAGATACATTTGACGTAAAATAAATATTTATTTTCTTCTTTGCTATTGAAAACTGTATCACAAATACGAATTGCATAAATAAGTATTTTGTATTCATAAAAATAAAATTCGCAACTTCTCCAAAGAAACTATGGATAAAATCCAAGGAAATTTTGCCAAAAGGACCGATAACGATTTTGGAACACCTCTGATTTAATCCACAAAGTAAACAAGGGAGATAACACACCAAAGTCTGCCATTGACTTCAAACTTGCTCAGAATGATTGTACCATCACAAGAGTGGTTCCGTTCAAAATTAGCTCAAAAACCTATGTGAAAATTTAACAATTTATGGCCGTTTCGGTAAAGTACCTTGGACAGGGTATATATATTCTTAAAGGTAGAAGGCTGTTAGCTTTTATATTTGGCATGTGCCATCAGTTCAAATACCTTCTGGATCATTAAATTAATGTTTAACTATCAGGGATGGAGCGCTGGAGCAAGGTAGATCGAAGATCTAAGATCAAATATTCAATCATTTAAGCTTTTTGTTGTATGGAACTCTTTCTACCAAACAAGGTCAAAATTGGCATTACGGTTTAATCCTTCTTTATTACTTTCCAGGATCTGAGTCCTTTCCCCCCTAGTGCATCTAGTGATTTAGCTTATTTTCATAAAGGTATATGACCAGACATACAACAAATAGCTTATATGATTGAATATTTGATAATCTCTTTTTCTTTGGTCGCATAGCCAGACCTAGTTAATTGAACTTCTTTCTCAGGTGAGCAACCCAGGGCCAACTGTCCCCTTGCTGATCTTAGAGAATTATTTGAGTTACTCTGAATAAAATCATATACATTGTAGGTGTCTTGTTTTACAGATATTTAGCAGCGACAATGCTGAGTTGGTCACATACCACCAGGAGGAAATCAAGCATTTGTGTCCAGAAGAAGGGTAAATTCCGTTTATGATATACAACTTTAGAGATAGAAAATTTCTGTTAATAGTAAAATCTATTTTAAAAATACATGTATTTACCATTTCCTCAGAGAAAGGGTGATTATACGCCCAAAAACCAGTCTATGTTTGGGGGTGGGGTGGGGGGTGGGGGAGGGGGTTATATTTCAATTATTTCAATGGCACTGCATAGAACAGCTGAAAATGCCTATGTTCATAGGCTGTTAGCAGGGATTGACACTTACAACCAGTACTCAGGCCAGAGTCCTGTGGATTTCAGGCAGGACTGGTAGAAGTAATTAAACTGCAGGTTCTTCAGGCCTATAATGAATGGCCATATCACTTCTAATCTATATAGTTTTTTTCCTCTCAAGTTGCCTCTCCAATAATGATATTATCGTTATCCTGTGGAAATCACTGCGTTTTAAACTTACCTTTGCATATTTTGCCTTCAAAATATGCAGTAACTTTGTAAAATATTCCTAGAGGAATAGTTTTATGAAGTACCAATAATTCTATGATATAAAACGATTTGTTAATTTGGTCAAATTTTCAGCGTTGAAAACAGAAAAAAAGTCGATTAAGGCGTCTGCGTCATTGTTAGTGGTGTATGTTCTCTATACATTTAGCAATTTTAATGAGAGACATTATATCATGCATATTTTTCTTCCTTACAATATTTTCGTAGCAATAGTTTATGACTGACAAAATTTTAGACGTTTTATCAGTCAGAAGATAGGTGAGGTTGCAAGCAATTCCTTCTTTTCTTATAATGTTTTCTTTGGAGCTAACTTCCTTCAAGATAATTAAAAATCAATGCATTTTTCTTTAACCATGTTTTGGTGCCGAACACTATCGATGGGTGACCAAAACATTGAAACTACAGCTGAAAAAGGTGTAGTTATGATGTTTCAGTGGGCAATCTTCAATATTTTTCGTTATAAAGGTGAATAATTAACTGAATTAATCTCGAGGATGATTTTCGAAAGACTTTCAAATTGATGATGAGCATTGATTCAACAAAAATGCCTATTTGTTTTATTGTTGTTTCAAAGTCTCAAATTTATTTTCTGATCATTAAATTCCCGTCATTTCAACCCTAAAATTGAATTAGTGTGGCATACAGAGAGGTGTGAAAACAAGTTGTCTTACTTGTCAAAACATCCTGAAAAAGGCCTTCAGGTATTCTTGACGATGGGCCGAAATAACAAATACGCACTGTAAGTTAATTTTGATGCAAAACAATGGATGTAAAAAAGGTGTGAACCCCTTTGCTCGAGTGAATTCAGTAAATTTGACCACGGGACTGAGATTGCTGCTCGAGCGATCGAGCAATCGTGCGTTCGAGTTAGTGCAGTAATAACCAACAAGAAAATAGAGTAAGATGGGTCGGGACCGGAAGGCGAGCTCGAGCTTTCGCATGAATTCGAGTTTCGGCCCTCTCTAGGTAACGTGAGACCACTGTACCGTCTTCATCTCTTTCATCTCAAATTTTACAGATGAATAGAGTATTTGTTGAAATTAATTGATTTTATTGATTAATGAGTATGATAAGGTTTTTTAGTTTCAAACTTCCATTAAATCGACAAATACTATTTTCATATTTTATGCAGCAAAAAATGCAAAGATTTGTCAGTTAAGAAACAAATTTCTTACGTGACTACTTTTTGCTGAAGCTTGCAAAACAACTGCATACTAAGAATTATTTTCATTGAGGAACAAATCAACTTTTCAGGAAACCAGGATGCTCGGAATTTGATGGACACAACTGGAATGAAATTTTTTACTTATGAAAGAATTTTGTTTCAGATGGGTAGAGGAGGACCCCATGGAAATTCTAGAATCTGTCAAAACATGCATGGAGAAAGCAGTAAACAATCTTAAAGCCTTAAACATAAGTGCCTCACAGATTAAGTGTAAGTTGTCTAAATTGCCTTAAACATTTGTAAATCACAGATGAGAAATTGAAAGGCTCAAGATTGAGTATAATTTCATAGTCTCTAATTTCACTTCCAGGTATGTTCAACATGTTTTACACGTTAACACGCCCCCATCATAGCACAGTGGCAGCTTGTTAGGACAATCAGTCAAAAGTTCCTGGGTTCGAGCTTTTCAGACTATTTGTCTCCCACCAATGGGTTGATAATTGTAGACCTATGGTGGATAGCAGCTAGGGGCTTGGAAAGTATGTAATGGTAGTACTGGTGTGATTTATACCAGGAATCCACTGTAAGGTGTTCAAGCCACTGCTATGTGACTTACAAGATTGCTAAAAGTGGTATTAAACTAATACAAACCAGCAAACAAAACACCTATACAGGGCTTTTTCTAGCTTTTCAAATTTGAGTCATTGACCCTATTGACTAAAGGGTCCAGGGTTTAAAGGTACACAAAAATAAGTAGCCAAGACCCCGAAAACTATATGTGATGTGAGTCCCTTAGACTCTCTAGGGCTCAACTTTAAACAGTCTCCAATTAATTACTAAAGTTGAGCCAAAAAATATTAATATACTGCTATTAATTTCTTTATTTCTAACCAGGGAATAGCTCTAAATCTACAAAATACAAGATTATAGTATAAAAGAAATAGTCAATACCTAAAGCAGGACCTTGGGTTCAGCCCCAAATAATAATATAGATCTACTTTCATCAGTTTCTTTACCTTAAACCAGGGAAATCCTTTAAGTATTAATAATTAAAGATTGAAGCCTAAAAGAAATAGTCTACACCTGAAGCAGGGACTCGCAAAATGTAAGAAAGGACCTCCAAGATCCAAATAAATAAGTCCTTTTGACACAATTTTGTTTCAGACTAAAACCCTGCAATTTCATTAGGAGAAAGGTTGAAGGGTTTTCCTATATTTTCAGGCATTGGAATTACAAATCAGCGAGAGACGACTGTTGTTTGGGATAGACTTACTGGAAAACCATTGTATAATGCCATAGGTAACACACTTGATAATGCACAAAGACTCAACCGTGGCACTTTTCTTGCCAAGCCAGTTAGCTCAGTTGGTAATGCATTGGGCTGGCAACCCTGAGTTCAAGAGTTACAAGCAACGTCTGCTGACTTTCAACTGACATTTGACAAAAGTCAATGCGACACATATACCATCTGTCATTAAAATTTATTTGAGATAAGGTGGTCTTCACTGAATCTAGAATAGAAATGGTCTTGCGAGCCTTGATGACCTTAAAAACTTTTCTATTCTAGACAAGGTTAATATCAGCTTGTCTCAAATAAAATCAAGTAGCATTTTATTTTTCTCACATAAACAACACTTTGTTTGTTTAGAAAAAACATTTTCAAACAGTCTGATGACAGAAAAACTGTGAAAATGTGCATAAAACTACATTGTGGTGACATCATTTAAAATGTGATCCTACACATGTGTAAAACAGGGATATCTCTGATGGATGTTCGTTAAAGAAGACATTGAGGGCTATGTGAGAGAAGTCATTTTCTTCGGTGGTTTATTGAGAAATAAGGGTAGATTGTCACTTGATAATTTAATCACAAAAGCAGTGAAATTATCAAAAACTTATACCCTGTTTTTGTGCATATCATCCTATCTGACGTCATCTATGTGGGGCGAAATAAGTGACGTCACAATAAACGTTCAGGGCCTTCTCTGGGGGTCGCCATTGTCGCCAAATGCGAAAATGAAATGAATTTGGCGATAAAAAAATGGAATTGGCGAAATGACTGGCAAAAAAAAAATCTGAACTTTGTGCCATCAGCGATCATTGATTTTGACAAAGCTGAGAGGCTATTGTGTAGACACGCCCACAAGTGACTGGCAACTTATTGAGGCAAAAGGCATGTTTGTCAACTAGTAACCTCTTGGCTACCCATAACACTTCAGTGATTGTTTACATAAACTAACTGTCAATTCAATGTTAATTGACATTTAAATATGATCCCCTAGACAATGAGCTATATAAAAAGAACATAAGATTTTATCAAGCACAATTTTTAGAAGAAAAATGGCTCCAAATTTGGCTCCTTAAATCCAAATTTGGCTCCATTTCTTTTGATTTGGCGAAAGTGTTGGCGAAAAGAAATTTCAGTCCAGAGAAGGCCTTGAACGTTGCATAGCAATCACATGCAAAATGACGCGCTTTACGAAAACACGTCCTGCAAATTTCTCATTTTCTCTCATTTTTGTAATAAAGAAATAGAATAATTGTTTGTTTTTCGAGTAAGATTGATAAATACTTCATTTCGTGAACAACAAAAGCTATATTTTCACTCGTGGCTCTGCCACTCATGAAAATATTACTTTTGTTGTTCACTCAATGAAATATAAAACGATCTTACACTGAAACAAACAATTATCCTCTATGTCTCCAGGCAAAGGTTGTATGATAAAAAGTATGCATTAGTAGGATGAGCAGCTGGTTGGTTGGATGAAATGTTGCAGTAGACAAAGAAATAAATATTACTTGAAATTCAAGTGAAAAGCAGTAATATCATTTCCTACAAAGTGAGATTATGAAATAATGTAGAATTTAACAATTTGATTTTTTTCAATACTTTATCATTCTTTTTTCTCTCTTATTTTTGCAAAAAAGAAAGAAAAAAAAATGCACAAAAAATAACATTGTTTCAATTTAAGTGTGATTTAGTCACACTGATTATTTTGAAAGCATTTTTTCCTTTGACATATTTCTATTCAATGCTAAGACCAGTGATCTAGGAATTTTAAAATTTTAAGTACAGTTAAACTTTGGAAGCTCGAATACCCTGGGGACTTAATAATTTGTTCGAGAGATCGGTTGTTCGACCAATCCAAAAAACTATAAAGGTACCAGAAGATTGGAATGCGCCATATCCGGTAATAAATTGTATCCGAATATACATATACTTATTTGGTTCTTCAATTTTACTTTTTGATTCACTGTTTCTTTAGGTTACCAACGATTGATCCACGGGATCTGTGTTTGAAAATGAATAAAGTAAAAAAATGATGAAATAACTTTCTCTTAAAGGGTCTTATTGATGTATTCCCTTTGTTTACAAAAAAACAGCTTCCGTATTATTATTCCTGTTACGTACGCAGCCTCTATTGCAGGTGAAAAAAATGATTAAAGTCAAATTTAAACACCATTAAAATGTTGAACCTTAAATGTTTTCGAGAATCTAAATTTATATCAGTCTTTGAGAAAATATAGATCCATCTAAATTTAAACCCCAAAATTCTACACAAGTCAATACTTTCAAGCAGACGCTACGTGTCTGTATGTTTTTTGACATCGCTAAGTTAATTAGTCGTCGAAATATCAATAAGAGACAATATATAGTAATGAATGTAAACAGCAGATGGCCAATCAACAAGTTAATTCAATTAAATAAAACAGTGTATTTTTCACGGATTGGGTAATTATTATGGTGCGTTATTAACAATTAGGTACGAGTTGAAAAATGTGATAATCGCCTTTATATGACATCATGTTATTAGCGATAGACCCTATGTTCAAATTTTTCGAGGTGAAATATAAAGCATTTTTAACTTCCGGACTGAAGAGCGTGTTCGAGAATTCGACCGGCCTGGTGTACGAGTTTTCCGAGGTCAAACACTATGAATTATGAGCAATTCTGCCAGGGCTGAGATCCTTGTTCGAATTTTTCCTAGTGTTCGAGATAACCCCTGTTCAAGAGACCGAAGTTTGACTGTATATTGGGAAGATTTGACAAATATGACTATCAAAGAAATCTAAATATTTTAAAGCTTGACTTTGCAAAACAACAATTGTAATCATAATGTTATCAAGATGATTACAAGCCTTTTTGCAATGTAATTGATTAAATAACGATTACATGTCTGCAGAAATGCTCTGAATATGGATTACAATATGATTACTCAAAAATTGTAATCGATTACATGTAATCATGATTACCAATTACGATTACCCCAGGTCTGTGCATTAGTAGGATGAGCAGCTGGTGGTTTGGATGAAATGTTGCAGTTACACTGGTGTACAACAGGCTCCCTTTTACTAAACTTCTTACTAAAAGAAATCATAAGTCAAAATCATGAATATTGCCTGGTATTTTCATAAATTGTTAGATTCTACCTTGCAATATCTCATTGGAATCGTCTCTAGGAGACGATTCCAATGAGATTATGAATGGCAAAATCCCATAATTAGTTACTACTGTAGAAAAGACTTTCATTTTTGATTTACGCAAAAATGATTGTAAGATGTTTAGTAAAAACAGGCCCCAGGAACATTAGAAAACCAGGGGAAGTTGTTGTGACATAACTGATATTGTTGAAAGTGGCTTTAGATCCCATACAAATCAAAGTTTAGACTGGTTTAAATTGAAGAAGGTTGCAGACAAAAAATTAAAATTTAGTGCCAGGAAACCCTCTCACATACTAAAAATATTTTGAAAAAAAGAGAAATAATTACGCCCCCCTTTGAAGAAGTTGGGGTATATTGCCTTTCACTTGTTGGTCCGTCCTTTGGTCAGTCTGTCCACAGACCCTTTTTTGTCCTGAGCATATCTCAAAAAGTATGCTAGCTAGAATCGTGAAACTTAATAGGTAGATAGATCTCACTGAGGAGAAGTACAGTGCACAAGAACCATAGCTCTACTCATCATATTTTGTGAGTTAATTGCCCTTTGTTGATTGACAAAGAATAGGCCATTAAGCTGCTTTTATGGGGGCATAAATCTTTTGCAAACATCTCTTGTTTCTAACAAAATTAAAAGGACTTTACAGAAAAGGGTACATGCACTGCTGTGTTAATCAGAAAGAATTTTTTGATAATTTAGTAATTAATCTAGATGGCTCTACAAATTTCCCTAAAATTATTTCCAGCCATCAAAGCAGCAGATTACAAGTGAAATTACAGTTTACATGTAATTGCAAAATTGACCAATCTAAATGACAGGCCAAAAGGCCATCAGGCTATTGTTATGGCATCTTGTTTAGGTTCTGATCCAATTTCACATAAATGTATGAATCTTATGAGAATTAATAAAAGGCATTAATCACATGATAAGTATAGGCTTGAACAACTGCCTTATGGTAAATAGTGAAAAGATAATTTTCTTGGGAACTGTTTGGTTGATTCCAAAGTTATTTTGTAGGAGTCTTTCTTGGGCTTTTTTTCGTCAGACTTTTCAATTAGATATCAATTGGATGAAAACCATGGCCTTTTAGTACTGCATGTGATTTCAAAATGAAGGACTTTGTGAAATTGAGCCTACTTACTTTTCAGTTTGGTTAGACTTGAGGACAACTAGCACAGTAGAGAACATGATAGAAAAAACTCCACAGAAAAGCAAAGACCATCTTAGGGTTAGTAAACTGAATATTGTTTTCATTCATGGAGTTATGAAATTATCACACTGCATGGATATCCCAGGGGTGAAATTCTACTACCTTTCTTTCATATCATTCAAATCTCGTGTTAAACAAACCAAGCGACTAGACAGATGGGATCCATTCAGAGAAAAGGGTCCTCAACCCTAAATGTGTTGACTCTGTCTATAAAGGCTTTAATTAGACATTTAACTAAGGGCAGGTCTCTCTCATTTGCATATCCAATGCAACTTACCTCCCTTTTAACTGTTACACATGCATCAAACTTATTCAATTCAATATTTCCAAAAATATTCACCTTGTCAATTTAGCAATATTCTTACCTCTGCTCAGACTTTTTGATGGAAAACTTATGTTGTTTGTTATTATTTGACAGGTCTTATGTGGATTACCAATCACCACATACTTCAGTGCTGTCAAAGTGCGATGGCTACTTGACAACTGTCCAGAGGTGGTTCAGCCTTTTTGACAGTATCTTATGTTGTTTGATAATTTTTGACAGGTCTTATGTGGATTACCTATCACCACATACTTTAGTGCTGTCAAAGTGCGATGGCTACTTGACAACTGTCCAGAGGTGGTTCAGCCTTTTTGACAGTATCTTATGTTGTTTGATAATTTTTGACAGGTCTTATGTGGATTACCAATCACCACATATTTCAGCGCTGTCAAGGTGCGATGGCTTCTTGACAATTGTCCAGAGGTAGCCCAGGCTGCAGCTGAAGGAAGATGTATGTTTGGGACAGTGGATACCTGGTTATTGTGGGTAAGTGGTATTTATAAAACTGAAATCTCAAATGATGTTATAAATAGTTGTGAATATTTATTTTGCAAGCTTATTTTTTCCTTTTATTCTTTTGCACATTTAATACTAAATTAAATGTTCCATATATCATATACTTATCAAGCTGAAAATAATTTCATCAATTTCATAAAGTTAGTTAAATAGATCTTCTCCTGAAGTGCTAATATCAAGGGCATATTGTTTCACTGTTATCCATTCTTCAGTCTGTCTGTCTTTCTATCTGTTCATCTTCAAAACTTAATGAAAAAGTTAACATGGCCAATTACTCTAAGCCAATTTAAGATACAGTGCTCATATTTGGCACGAATATAGATTTCATTGACACACATCTACAGATTCCAAGGTCAAGGTCATGTGTCATAGCCAAAGGTTTGAAGAATTTGGTGTTTTACAGAAACTTCTTTTACTCTAAAAGTCAGTTTATTCAAAGTAATGCACATTCTCAAAAGAGTTAAAAAGTGCCAGACATGCCAACAATGTTATTGATTGTGTAAAGTTTTCAATTTGATTATGAAAAATGTGCTGATGTAAAAAGCATAACCAATAACTGCTATGCAGAAGAATAATTTTTAGTCTTTACATTTGAAATTTTGTAACCCATTTGAAATATGTTAGATTCGTCATGGAAAGAAATACCATCTAGGAACTTGGTAAAATAAATATTTGAGAGTAGATTCATCTAGCAAAGGCCAACCCAAGGTTTGATTTCAAAATATTTATAAACAAAGGTAGAATAGTCACTCTAGATTCAGAAAATATGTGTAATGCAAAATGTTTGACCCTGGTCAGTCTGTGCAAGTCTTTTCATACTATTCGGAAGTCCTGTTTTGCTTGACAGAACATACAAGTGACCCAGATTTGACGGTTATTTGCAAGAAGCCATAATTATTTAAGTTTGTCTGTATTTAGAACTTGACGGGTGGTGTAAATGGAGGGCAACATTTGACGGATGTGACAAACGCCAGTAGAACTATGTTGATGAATATAGACAGCCTGAAGTGGGATAATCAGCTTTGTGAGTAAGTGGTTATCAGCACATGTATGAAACCAAATAATCATGTACCACTCTTTACTAAATTTCTAACTAGGCTGTTCTCTGAGAAAACCTGTGGTTTTGCTATAGCCTTGGTGTTGTCGTTGTGTGAAAACTTTTACATTTTGTGATATCTCTTGTATTACTGAAGGCATTTACTTGAAATTTGGCACACATGTTCACTTTCATAAGAGCAACCTATTCTATCAAGTGGATAACTCTAGATGCTTTTTCTGTGAATTATGCCCCTTTTTATCATAGATTTTTCATTCTCTATCTAGCTCTGAAAAGCCGAGCGTAGGCACCCATAGGCAGTGCTTTTGTTAAAAATCAAGCACTTTGATGGTATTTTCGTTTCATTCTTTGCATTTAAACTTAAACTGCATACCCTTTAATTTGGACTGATTGAATAATTTTGGTTATGTATACATATGTTATTGGTTGATTAATTGTCAGACCAAAGATTTGTAGTATGGTTGAAACTATTAACATAGTGCATGGTTACAATTTCTATGAAGTGTGAATTAATAAAAGAATAGTACTTCAAACACAAAACATGAGAAAAGGGAAAAGATAAGAAAAGTATGATAGACAAAGTCTAAAAATAGATTACTCTAATGTAAGAAAGGGGATGTTAGACAACCAAACTCAAAATTATCTGCAATAATTTTGCATGTATTTATAAGTAAATGAATCTTCAATATAGCCAATAATTGATCAATATTAGCGATGATCATTTAGATTGACAGTATTATTGATTATGTATAAACAAAATGGTTGATCAATACATAGGCTCAATATTACATACCATTGAATGGCTTGCAATGAAACAGTTGTAACTGCCTATAAACATTTAGGCAGTAACAAGTGTTTTGTTCTGAGCAATTGATTTACATTTAGCTCCTTCCAGTAACTGGCTGGAGAATCTTTAAGTTTGCTTCCTTTCTTACTTTGCTGTGTTATGTTTTTCAGATTTTTTGAGATCCCCAAAACTATGTTACCCGAAATTCGAAGTTCGGCTGAGGTGTATGGGCATTTGGTAGATGGACCATTACAAGGGCTACCTGTTTCAGGGGTTTGTAAACTACAATTCACTGTTTTCGCAAACAAAGTTGATAAACCTATCAAAACATTCATTTAAGGTTTGCTTTCTTGGGACTAGCTCAAGGTCATATGTTGAGGCCATATTTCAAGGTAAAATTTGTGACAAATTAAAGCATGGGCCATAACTTTGGATTGATAAATGAAAGAGCCTTATGTATCACATGTGCATTGTTTGTGGCAAGACCTTTCTGTAATACTTAAGTCAAGGTCATATGTCAAGAAGGTCACTATTTTTCAATACAAAAACTTAAACATTATCCATAACTTTTGATTGGTAAGTGAAAGGGCCTTGATATTTCACATGATGATTGCTTTCCTTTCTGTTGATAACAAGCTCGAGGTCATATGTCAAGGTCAAGGTCATTTTATAATGTCAAATTTGTGAAAAATTAAGACTTTTAACAGTTCCCATAACATTGGACTGGTAAGTGATAGAGCCTCAATACATCACATGTGTATTGCTTATGACAAGACCAGTGCATGCATAACAAAGTCAAAATGTCATTGATCAAGGTCAAGGTCTCTAAGGGAGGTCACTCATTTTGATGACATAAAAACTTTAATTTTTTATTGTTACTAACTGATGAAAATAGGTAAAAAACATCAATTTTTGAAAAATCAAAAGACTTAAATAAAGGATTTGCATATTCATGTATCAAACCACTGTTCTGAAAAAATGGCAGTTGCTGGGGCATTCACACTGAGCAAATGCATCTTTTTTTAGTTTCATAGGGAAATTGAAAAATGTTTGATTTGGAGGCAGACAGCATTAATGATTATGGACAATGAAAAAAATGCTTGTTAATAATTTCTTCATTGCCCTTGATGCTTTCTTAAGTCTTTTTCTTCAGGGGTGTAAAAAAGTTGAATTGTATGTGAATGGCTTATTATAAGTATTTTCAAAATTCCAAACTGGTTCCCTTTTCCTGTTACCAGTCACATTTATCTATTACAGATTTTGGGGGACCAGCAAGCAGCATTAGTTGGTCAGTTGTGCTTTAAACCAGGACAGGCCAAAAATACGTAAGTTTGTTTATTAACCTGGTCAGACTCACAATTTATTGGCCAAGATCTTGGTTTTTAGCTCCACTGGCTGAAAAGCACTGGGGCTATTGTCATGGCATTGTGTCCGTCGTGCGTCCGTGCGTCCGGTCGTAAACTTTTTCTTTAAAAATCTTCTCCTCAGAAACTACTAGATGAATTTCAACCAAATTTCACAGGAATGATCCTTGGGTGACCCTCTTTCAAAGTTGTTCAAGAAATTTTGATCCAATGAAAAACATGGATTTAATGGGCGTGGCTAATTTCCAAATATGGTAAAAAGTGAGTTTTCTCAGATTCTAATCAATGGATACCAATTAAATTTTACATGAATGATACTTGGGTAATTCTTTATCAATCTACAAAAAATCATTGTGATCAGATGAAAAAAATGCATTTTATGGGCAGAGGTCATTTCTCTATATGTTATATACTGGAAACTTTGAAAATCATTTTCTCAGAATGGAACTGATGGATATCAACCAAATTTCATTGATATGATACTTTAGTGAGCCTTTATCAATCCACCAAAAATTATAGTGATTGGATGAAAAAAGTGTATTTTATGGGCGGAGGTCATTTCTCTTTATGTTATATAGTGGAAAATTTGAAAATCATTTTCTCAGAATTTAATTTTTGGATATCAACCAAATTTCACTGGAATGATCCTTTAGTAAACCTTTATCAGTGTACCAAAAATTATTTTGATTGGATGAAAAATATGCATTTTATGGGTGGAGGTCATAATATTCTCAAAAAGTTAAGTAGTGGAATCTATGAAAATTATTTTCTCAGAGTGTACCTGATTGATATCAATCAAAAATTTTTGGTATGATCTTTGGGTGACCCATTATCATGCAGCCAAAAATCATTTTGATTTGATGAAAAATATTTCTTTTAAGAGCAGAGGTCATTTCTCTATCTGTTATATAGTTCAAACTTTGAAAATCATTTTCAACATCAGTAGAACCCCAAATATCTAAAAATCAAGTCAAAACAATTATTTTCTTTTACAAGAATTTCAAGCCTGTGGAGCGACTCAAGCCATTCATGGCTTTCTAGTTTTACGTTGATGCCATTGTATGCATAGGTGTAAGCAAAGGAAGCTTTACAATCTTCAGCCGCGGCAATAGCGCAGTTGGTAGCAAGGGATGTGGTGGTAGTACTGGTGTGAGAAATATAAGGAATCCATCGTTAGGTGCTCCAGCTGTCGCGATATAACTGAGAGATTGTTGAAAGCGACGTAAAACCCCAATTCAAATCAAATCAAATTTACAATCTTCAACCTTTGGGATATTTCTCTTATTATTGAAGTTATTTGAACTACTACAAGAGCAACAATCAAAATTAAGAATATGATGTAATTTTTGTATGATATAAAATTAAATATGAAATAATTTCTGTATAATATAAAATTAATGCACAAAAATAACCTTCCCTCTAAAGTATGATTTACTAGTAACTTATCAATAACTTTGTCAGCCTCAAAAACACAAAAGTTAATTGACATGAAATTAATGATTATCTCTATTTTCTAATTTCTATTTCAGATATGGCACTGGATGTTTTCTACTGATGAACTCTGGCCAGAGGGTAGGGTAGTTTTCTATATATCATCTACTTTCAAATACTCCTATTGGATGGGTAGTCCCAGTTACATGTATTAATATCCTCATGATTTAAAGAGAAAGATTAAAGAAAATGTTCAAAATTTCTTGAAGTTCATTTAATGTAAACTAAGTTGTAAACTTGTAATAATGCCTTGTATTTATTACAATAATAGCAAATTTCCCATACATTGCAGAGATGAAAGCCACTTTCATGTTAAAATGAGAAAAAAATCTATTCCTTCAGGTCACTTGATCTTGTTTCATTATGGAATTTTAGTACTTTATTATTGTACAGCTTTTTCCATAGAAGAGTGAATTCAGTGGATCAAAATACAGGATTGTGTGTAAATGGGTTGACTTGATTGCCAATTTCTGTAATAGAGGTTGACACTAGCTTATTTTAGCCACACGCCTGTAAGACCAGTTGATTAAAATTTTAACTAATCAACCTTGTGATTTAAAGATCTCCAGATCATTTGTTGTTCCTTGGTACTTTAAACTCTTTTAATTAAGTAATAAGTATGACATGGCATGTATGGCAAATACATAGTATGAGAATAAACATTGTTGGAAAAGAAGAAATTGCTAATCACAAGTAATTTCTTCTAGGCCCTTAAAGCTTTACTAAGAAAAGTGTCCTACAAGAATTGTTAGAGAGACATTTGAATATGTTTTACATGTAAAAAGTGACTTTCAATGTTTGAATTGAAGTTGCTTAGATATCTACAAGCTAGAGGGACCTGCAATACAATGGGTCCTGCTAATTCTGCCAATGTACTCATAAAAACTCACTGGCATAGGGTCTGAGAACGGGCCGGTTTTACCAAAACATTTACGACCCAGTTTTGTCTTACCAATGGCTTACCAATGGCTTACCACATATTTAGGGAAAAAATCACCTATCACCAATCTACCAATGTTAGGTGATTGTTGTTGTTACTTTCTTGAAAGTCAACGGTAAGACAAAAATTTATCTTAAATATTTTGATGAAACTGGCTCAAGATGTTATTGTCGACCCTTGTCTTAAATCATTTATCATTTCAAATTTACAGCCTGTTGGCTCTACCAATGGTCTTCTAACAACAGTGGGTTATCAGTTGGGTCCAGACAAACCTGTTATTTACGCTCTAGAGGTAAGAAAAATATAGTAGTAAAGCTAAAAAAGGACTAAGCTATTGTTTGGTATCAAGATTACTATTTCAAACCTTTCTAAAGGAGCTTTAATGACTCATCTCTATAAGATAGAGCTATATAATGTTACTGATTTCAGCACTTATCCTTTCCAAGATTTATCCCCCACCAATGAGTGGGAAATTGAGCCTGTGAGATTTCCAACAATTTCAAATATGTGCAAAGCAAAGACCCTGACCAGCCTGTGCATCCACACAGTCTGACCAGAGTTTTCACTATGCCCCTTGTAGATAGATAAAGTCTCAAAGTATCTGTAGACAATCAAGTATCTTAATACTTGTATAAGACAGTCAAAAAACAATCATCCTCTTGTGAGCATATGGAGGGATCAGTGCAATACTACTGTAAGTGCCTATAAATATATAAGCACTTGCAATAGTATTGTGCTGATACCTCAAATTATTTGACATGACTGTTGATCTCATGGACATGCATCTACTTATACCAAAGTCAAGGTCATCTATGAAGGTCAGGCTTTGGAAAAGTATCACAAACAATTCAATATTGATCTAGTTCTTCAGCACAGCTGTTTTCAGATAAAACCAGAGGTATTGCTATTGCCTTTGTGTTGTGGTAGCATCATGTTAAAACATTTTGTGATATCTCTGGTATTACTGAAATTGTTCACTTGAAACTTAGCAGACATAATCACCAGCAGAAGAGTAACCTGTACCATCAAGAATTATGCCCCTAATTCGACTTTGTAGGCACTCGTAGGTTATGCTTATGTTTGAAAGAAAAACAAATTATGGTAGGAAAACAGTCAACCCAGTAGGCAGGCATCATTGAGATTAGCTTCCTATCATCATTATCTTCAGATATAAATCTTTCAACATTTCCTGTAACCAAACTTGTTAACCATGGATCACAAAGTATAATCAAACCTCAACAATATTAATACTTCTCTTGCTGTTCACAACATATTCATTCATATACAAAGCTTTGGCAGAAAGTATAGACTGAGATCAGACTCATGTCTAAGCTACCTGCTTTCTACTTATCATTATGATAATTATTGTAGGAAAAACTAGTCTAAGCCTGGTTGAATTGTCCAAAACATTTTCAAATTGTTTCAAAGATTATTTGAATTCAGCAGGATAAGAGTTAAAGAAGTGGACCCGTAATAATTTTTTTCTTATGTTTCTAAAGTAATCACTTTGACAGTTTTCATTAGGAAACCTCAGTTAAGATTGTGAAAGATCATGCGTTCCAAAATGTTGTGGAACTATTACGGTTCCCGTACCTTAAGTCTAATTTCCTTTTAAACAGGGGGCCATTGCCATAGCCGGAGCATGTGTCAGGTGGTTAAGAGACAATCTTGGGATGATAAAATCCTCAGAGGAAATTGGTAGGTACATGTATTATCATTATGTTACATAAGGTATCAAATAAGTTTATGTAATTGACCCTTGTCATGCTGAATAAAAATCAGTTTTGAGAGTTTTCATCAAACTTAAAATGCTCAAACATTGGATGCATTTACTTTAAGACAGTATTTATTTGGGGAAAAAGCAAAAAAAAAAACCCAAACATTTAAATATTTTCTTGTTTAAGAAAGAAAATCAGGTGGTTTAGACATAGATCAGACTGATTATATGCACACTATAATGGCCTTCTTTTATCTTTTCCTATAAATGGTAGAAACATCTGCATGAACTGGAATCAGATTTTATGAAAAATTTCCACAACTGAGCATAGCTGAAAATAATCTGTCTCAGACTTTGGCTGGACCCAAACAGAATAGAAATCTTTTAGTTTACATAACCCATGAGCTAACAACTGAATAAAAGACAGTCCTCCATAAAGCAATAGTTGTTTTTAGCTAAGCTGATTTTGACGAAAACCTGATTACTCGAAACATTCTTGTCGTTTTCGTCATCTGAAAAACTTTTACATTTTGTGATATCTTTGGTTCTACTAAAGGTATTCACTTTAAACTTGGCACATACATTTACTTTTGAAAAGGGTAACCTTTACTTTCTAGGGCGATAACTCTAAATGTGTTTTGTGCAAATTGTGCCCCTTTCTTTGACTTAGATTTTTATCCACCATGAAGCACTCGACAGCTGAACGTTGGCACCTGTAGGTGGTGCTCTTGTTAAACGCGTCAGCTTTGCATGTAGGGTGGAGAGGTATATTGTAACACATAAATTTATGAGCTTGGAGGTTTTCGGAGAATTTGAATACCTTGACAGCATTTGCATTGGTTTTGGTGTAACAAACTTTTACCTTGGACACACCTCTGTTGTTATTGAAGATATCACAGATGAAATTTGGCATGTGTGATCGAAATCATAAGAACTATGTAGACTATCAAAGGAGATAACTCTATAAGCATTTTTGTAAGAGTTATGCCCCTTTTTCAACTTACCATTTTTTCATTATCCAGCACCTGCAGCAGAGCATTGCACCAAGGCAGTGCTCTTGTTTTATTATGTTGCCAATGAAAAAGAAATCATTTTTGAACTCTGTAAAATAAATATTTGAAAAACAAATTTGATCCTGAATAGGTCAACCAGAGGTTACATTTCACAAATTCTTATGAAGGATGGTAGACTGATTATTCTAGATTCAGTAATTTGGTTAATTGCAAAAAGTTTTGACCCTAGTCAGTCTGCGCATATTGCCCAGTCTGACTAGGTATGATACTTTACACACTACCCTGATGACCCATTTTTGAGTGACATATCACACATATTTGTGAATTCAACTTTGTTTAATTTCATTTTCAGAAAAGCTGGCTGCGAATGTTGACAGTAGTCATGGATGCTACTTTGTTCCTGCGTTTTCTGGACTGTTCTGTCCATACTGGCAGAATGATGCAAGAGGGTAACTATAATGTGTAGACCTACTTGTGCTTAATTTTCTTATATACTTACTGTGAGCTATATGCCTATAATATGTATAATACCTCAAATCATGATATGCAAAATTCATATGGTCAAGTACTGGCCATCATAGCACAGTTTGTAGTGGGTCTGACTGTCTATCTAGAGGTTCTCGGTTCGATTCCCAATGGCAGCACTCATTCTTTCTGCTAATTTGTTTCGCACCGATGGGTTGATAATTGTAGACCTATGTAAGATAGCAGCTGGAGGATAGGAAAGGATGTGGTGGATGTACTGGTGAGAGAAATACCAGGAATTAATTGTTTGGTGCCCAAGCCACCACAATATAACTGAAAAAATGTTGAGAGTGGCGTAAAACTCCATTCAATCAATCAATCATTGTATGGAAAAAAATTTAACTGCCAAGACAATTTTCAATCCCACAACAGAGTTAGATTTTTTTCCTACAATACACTCAGTATGTAATATTTTTACCTTATAATCTCTTTTTGTCTTGTTTGTGTCGATGTTTCTAACAGAAATGCAAGTTTCTAAAAATTAACCACATTATGTCATTGTTTTAAAATATACATGTGATATAAAAAAAAATCATATGGAATGTTATCACACGGATATTTGTATAGTTATAAGATAAATTTTCTTTTGATCCTTGTCATGCTGGATGTTTTCTCTCAAAGCTGTATTTAGATGAATGAATCGAAAGTTCAGATGCACTTATTCTGGTTTAAAAAACAAAGTTATGCCAGTATAGAGTGAGTTTGAGGTCAAATTCAGATTTCCCACTAACAATATGATTAATGTCAATATTCAAATAGTTAGGAAAAAAAAATGACATTTAAAAAATATGCAGACATACCATTCATTTTTACGAAAGAAAATATAAAATTTTTAATCACTAACTGCCTGGACAATGCAAATTATGCAGAAGATATAAGTTCAAAAATATAATTTGTTTTATTACAGTATAATCTGTGGTTTGACACAATTTACTACAAAGGAACACATTGCAAGGGCAGCACTGGAAGCAGTGTGTTTCCAAACCAGAGAAGTATGTCTTTTTGCTGTTAATGTTAAATGATATATACCGTATTTCCTCTAATAATAGGACCCTCCCTAATAGTGGCACCCCTATATTTTTTACTAAGAAAACCAACTTCAAATGCCTAAATTTTAGGAACTTTTAGAGAATTCTTCACTGATTTTAGGTGAATTTCCTCTAAACAATCATATGACTGATTGTTTAGAGGAAATTCACATCAAATTAAAGGGAAAAGGGCCTAAAAGACATCAATTTTAAGAATTTTTTCAATCAGAAAATACATACTTAATAAAAGCTCCCTGACCATGTTATGTATAGTTCCCGGGAGCATTTATTAGGAGAAATATGGTAGGTTAAGGATCCGTCATGAGATTTTGTGTAAGAGATAAGCTGATCCTAACCTAGTCTAGAGTAGAAATGTTATTAAGCGACCCTTTGGCTGAGGTTGAGGTCAGTTTGTCTGAAATAGAATCTCACATTAACAACATATTGTACCTTTAAAACCTTATTACAGAAATACTGCCAAAACAAATGCTAGATGACATTGTGATGGCGTCTTTTAGAATGTGATCTTACACATGTGTAAGACATGGATATCTCTGATGGCCGTTGATTGTTATAGAAGACAAATGGAGCTTTGTGAGAAAGTTAGTTTTTGCTCACCTGAGCTCAATATGCTCAAGAGGAGTTCTTGAGCTCCACTGGCCGAAGGCTACTGGGGCTATTGTAGTGGCATTGTGTCCATCAAGAGTCTGTCTTTCTGTGTATATGTCCATTCATAAAAATTAAAAATCTCGTAAAAAACTACTGAAGTAATCCGTGGATGAACTTTAATCAGACTACAAAAAATACGAAAAAATATTGTGATTAGATGAAAAATATGTCTTTTATGGGCAGAGGTAATTTCTCTTTATGTTATATAGTTGAAACTTTGAAAATCATTTTCTCAGAATCTAATTGTTGGATATCCTCCAAATTTCACTAGAATGATCCTTTGGTGACCAATTATCAGACTGCATTAAATTACTGGGATAAGATGAAAAATATGTATCAAACAGGCAGAGGTCAATTTTCTATATGTTATACATTGATCATGAATTTTTTCTTTGCAGAAATTTTTCAGCATGTGACATTTGACAACACTTATTTACTTAAAATAAACATTCAATAATTTATACACTTGAATTCTCCTTTGATCATATCAGTACATTCAGGCCTGTGGAGCAAATTAGCTGCTCAAGTAGCTCTTGTTTAAGGATCACCTATTGCGCTTTATGTGTTGGGCCAGTTGTCAACTATTTTAAAACTTCTTCTTGTAGACCACTGAGCCAATTTCAATGAAACTCTACCACAATTTTCCTTGGATGATCTTCTTAGAAATTTGTTTATGAAATGTTGATTGACCCATAGATACTAGCATGGCAGGGGTGGTGATAATGACATCTTCTAAACCACAGGAGCAATTTCAATAACAAATTGTCAAGGGACATCCCCACCAAGTCATGTTATAAAACTACCAAATTTTTACAACCTGCTTTTCGTCTATTTTAACCTATTTGACATCCAATTGGGGTCCATTTAACTCATAGTCTTGATTTTGAAATCATGTTCAAATATCACATTTTGAAAGACTTTGTGTTTTAAACATTCATTCCCTTTTTAGCTGTTAGAAAATAGAAATTTACCCACTATTTTGTTTTGTTTTGTGTGTGTATTAAAGGTTATTAAATCTTTTCATTTTGTGGACAACAAAAGATATATTTTCACTCATGACTGAAAAACTGCTAAAGAAGGTGGGAAAGAAATATGACCTGTCTCATTTAAAATGGACCATCTTGTAACTATGTAAAATAAATTTTGGTACCAGGGGCCTGTTTTACTAGACAGAAATCTTATACATGTAAAGGAGGAATGAATAATAATTCTCAATTCATAAAATCAGCCATGTATTAAAAGTTCAACCTTAGCCAGCCTGCATATTTCATGCAGGCTGTCTAGGGTAGACATTTTATACTCCACCTACACTTAGTGGCCAAAATTGAGTTCCCAAAATTGAATATGTGACGTCGCTATAAAATTACCTTTTATTTCAGTATAGTTTTAAAGCTTTCCTACGTGTATATGATAAAAGAGTTTACTAAATGAAATATACATCTATACATCAACATATATCTTGCATATGTTTACATGACAACATCTTAAAATAGAATAATGGCTAGTTGTATAGCACTACCCCTTTATTATACCCCCCACCTACGAAATTAAGGAAAAAATAGAAAAAAGTTCAAAAGAATTGCATGAATAATAAATATGCTTCATCACCTTGTTATGAATGAACATTTTTGACATAGGTAAATTTTTTCAAAGTCTTTTTTTCAACAAAGAAAATCAGAATTTTCATGTGATTAAAACATAATTTTTTTAGTATCAAAAATAAAGCTAAAGGACCAAATTTTGTTTATTTGGGATGTCTAGTGGTTTACTATGCGAAAAATATGCCAGTTCTAAACTTTTCTTTCCTTTTACAAAGTCTCCGACTACAACAATTTTAAGCGAAATTTTGAACTCGGCCACTGAGTGTAGATGGTCCCAATTTGCTTTATAGAACACAAATATAATTTGTAATTCTAGCTTCTGGAAGCGATGAATGATGACAGTGGAATACCTCTACAGTCTATTCAAGTGGATGGGGGTATGACTGTAAATAATCTTCTGATGCAGCTACAGGCTGATATAATGGGCATAAATGTTGGTAAGTCACAGTCGTATGTTATTAGCCACTGTACCATATGTCTATAAAATTTATATATATATGTATAGATCCACAAAATTATGTGAGTGATCTAAGGTCAATTTTGTCTATACATGTTGTGTGATATGTCTGAAAAATTCACATATTTGTAAAGTATAGATCCACAAGTTTAAGTGCGTTTTCTAAGGTCAATTTTTTTATACTTGATATTGAACTTAGATCACTCATTCTAAAATGTGGATCTATACAGTCATAGAGTAGCATGTAAGCTTGACAGCCACATGATGCAAATGCATGGTGATGGTGCTAGAAAGCTTTTATTGCCCTCTCACCAATAGATGTTGGGCATATTGTTTTACTTATGCCTATCTGTTTGTTAGGGATGGGCAGATTAATAGATTATAAATGAAAATCAGTTGGTTTGGGCTTCTGATTGTGATAATCGTCTAAAAATTTCATAACCCTTTCCTGTTTTACAAAATTTGGACCTGTCCAAATTCAAAAGTTTTGCAGACGAAAATTAAAAGTGGATTTAATTTGAAAACATAACCATTTAGTAGGGTAGAAAATGGTGTGGAAAAGGAAGAAATTGCTTGTCAGAAGCAATTTCTTCTTTTTTCACAATGTTTTCTCAATCATAAAATCACAGGCACGTAAAAAGCAGGGATTAAACAGCAAAGGGATAATCAATTAATCAGGTCCTGACACATAAATGAAAGCTATTTAATTTTGTTTAAGGAACTGACATCAGTTTGATGTCTCAACACGAAAGAGTTGTTTACAGACAGTTACAACTGTTTCTTGCTTTGCCATGGAGTTGGTAGAAAAATATGCAGGATCAGTCTTTAGGTCATGTGTTTTAACTAACCTTTCATATTCAATTTTTCAAAGGAATGATACTGGGAGTTCTGTAATAATTTCTAAGAAAACGATTGTAGTTGATTTACTCTTCAAACTAAGAACCGATTATCAATTGTGATTTGAAACTGATTGCCCAACACAAACAGCCCTTTGCCTGTCTCTGTGTCTGCTAAAAATTAACCAGTCAAGTTAAAGACATCTGTGTGTATGTTTTTCGAGTTCCTACAACACAGAACTTTCAGATCGAAGGTTGGGGTTGCCCGAAAGACCTATTGCAATTCATACAGAAATAAAGTGCAATGGATTCCCTAGCTTGATGCAATTTAAACAAAGCAAAATTCTTTATTTTATTTTGTGCAATCATAATGTTTTTTATCTGCAATATATAAAGTAATGTTCACAAACAACAAGTTATTAATTGGAGGGCAACATAAACTTAAATTTTTAGCTCACCTGAGCACATCGTGCTCAAGGTGAGCTTTTGTGATCATTGAATGTCCGTCGTCCGTCGTGCGTCGTGTGTCGTCTGTCGTCCGTCGTCCGGCGTCAACAATCTTAGTGTTTAAACTCTAGAGGCCACAAATATTACACAATCTTTATGAAACTTGGTCAGATTGTTGGCCAGGTCACAAGGATGAATGAACCCTATTGAAAATGGGAAGAATCCATGCCATATCAAGGGAAAAGGGGCCTTAAAGACAATTTTCTTGTTTACACTCTATAGAGGCCACAAATATGGCCCAATCTTCATGAAACTTGGTCAGATTGTTGGCCAGGTCACAAGGATGATCCCTATTGAAAATGGAAAGGATCCGTGCCATATCAAGGGAAAAGGGGCCTTAGAGACAATTTTCTTGTTTACGCTCTAGAGGCTACAAATATGGCCCAATCTTCATGAAATTTGGTCAGGATGTTTGTCAGGTCACAAGGATGAACCCTATTGAAAATGGGAAGGATCCATGCCATATCACAGGAAAAGGGGCCTTAATGACATTTACCTTGTTTATGCTCTAGAGGCCACAAATATGGCCCAATCTTCATGAAACTTGGTCAGGATGTTTGTCAGGTCACAAGGATTAACACTATTGAAAATGGAAAGGATCCATGCCATATCAAGGGAAAAGGGGCCTTGGAGAAAATTTTCTTGTTTACACTCTAGTGGCCACACATATGGCCCAATCTTCATGAAACTTGAACAGAATGTTTGCCAGGTAACAAGGAGGAACTCTTTTGAAAATGGGCAGGATCCATGCTATATCAAAGGAAAAGGGGCCTTAATGCCAATTTTCTTGTTTACGCTCTAGAGGCCACTAATATGGCCATATCTTCATGAAACTTGGTCAGAATGTTGGTCAGGGCGCAAGAATGAACCCTATTGAATATGGGAAGGATCCATGCCATATCACTGTTAAAAGGATCTTAATAACAATTTTCTTGTTCACACTCTAGAGGCCACAAATATGGTCCAATCTCCAAGGAACTTGATCAGAGTGATGGCCATTTTCTCGAGGATGGACCATTTTGAAAAAGGGAAGGATACATGCAATATTAAGGGAAAAGGGGCCTGACAATTTGTGTTTACACTCTAGTCTCTAGAGGCCACAAATTTGGTTCAACAGTCATGAAACTTGGGCAGAATGTTGGCCAGATCACATGAAACTGGTTTAGAAAAGGCTCAAAACTTATGCACCGATCATAGGAATAGAATAATGTCTTTCTTTGAATAATCTAATGGTCATTTACTGATCTTTAAAGCATTTAATTTTGCTAAGGGAGGACTCAAAGAGACGAAGGTGAGCGATATAGGACCATCATGGTCCTCTTGTTTTTATATCAGCTTGGTCAAGCTCAAGTTACATTGTTTAAGTTGCCCATTCCCTAAAAAGTTTGCATAAAAATGGTGGAATATGATAGAGTTTAACAGTTAAGTCATTATAAATGAGGGTTTAAATTGACAGTAGCATTTCGTGACTTATTGATTTGTATAGAAACATTTATTGACAATAAGGCCTGTAATTTACCATTTTAGTAAGACCATCCATGACAGAGACTACAGCTCTAGGGGCAGCGATGGCAGCAGGGCATGCAATAGGTATCTGGAATTTGGACAGCGTGTATGGCAAGGTTACGACAGATACTTTCACGCCAGCAGTGTCGGAGACTGATCGAGATGCTAGGTTCGCTGTCTGGAAAGAGGCTGTTAAGAGGTCAATGCACTGGGCATCTTCTTCAGATAGACCTGGTGGGTATTTGATTCAGGGCTTTCACAGGTACATTTATGAGGGGGTAGTGGCAGTCTTAAATCTTTATCTCGCATTGAAACCCTATGTTGTTGGTACTCATTGGAATTGTCTCAGAGAGACTTTTCCAATGAGTACCGACAAAATAGGATTTGTATAAGTATGGTTGAAATAATCTTATTTGAAATCCAAAATACCCCCTCTATTTGTAGCTATGGGCTTATTTCTTGTCCTTGTCATTTTATCATAACTCTGCAAAGCTCCATCTAGAAAAACTACCATCATGGAATTTCAACTAACATTAGAAAAATTTGATCCAATGAATTCAACATAAATTAAGCCATTTCAAGGGTTCCATGCAAGACTGTAGTAAGTGTATATACAATGTATAAACACTTACTACAGTCTTGCACGGAACCCTCGATTTGTAATAAACTAGCTAAAAGAGCTACATGAATTGCTGATGGTGTTATTTTGTACCTAGCTTGCTTGCAGCGAGTTCTACTTTCAACAATTTATTTGTGCATGTTTCTATTCATTGCCCAACAGCCCAGCATGAAGTTTCTGTAGGCTGTGTTTTTGTTCAAACAATATTGCTTTAACTTTAGTTGTGTTCATCAATATTTGTGCTTTCTGATTGGCTGAAAAGTTTGGTTTTCTTCCCCAATGAAAACAATTTTGAGTACACAGTTGTTTTGTAAGTATCTGTTAACTGACAATTTTTTTCTTTTTTGCTTCATTATATTAAATCAAAAGAGACAGAGAGTTAATTTATTGATTTCATGGAGTAATGAAACTAAAGACCCAAACACACTCATGCAAAAATTGTCTAGTTGCGTATTCATACAGTGTGATTTGGTTTTTAGTTTCATACCTCCATGAAATCAACAAATTATTTCTTTATCTCCTAAATGAATACCCAATGTTTCACAAAAAGTCATGGCGTCAATATCATTACATCACTTTCATCATGAGTGACATACATATAAAATGATAAGTTTCACTTAATTCATCTTCAGATATGAATGTTGCATGAAAGGTATTCATATAATGCTCTTTAGACAGAAGTGTGAAATTGATGATAGATATAATCTTTTGTATTGTATTGTGTCTTAGTCATAGTTAGTTTGATGCTCATTTTCAAAGATAAAGAGATTTGTTATTATTAGTAATAGATGTTTGAAACTAAAAGCTAATCACACTGTATGAATACATGAAAGGTGTTTCATCAATTCATATTTGATGACAACCATATTATCAAAGACATAGAGGATATTGAATGAGTGATTGAATACCAAATTTATTAAACGAGTCATCTATAAACAGATAAAAACGAGGCTGGACCAAGTTTAAATCTGTTCTAGATGATGAGTTTGATAAATTCGGTTTTAGTATGAGCACAAACTTGATATCTTATTTATAATAAGACCTGAATTTTTGCTATAAAGTGAGGAAATTCCAGAAATTTATAGATTCTTGTTTTCCACAAAACATATAACTCTGTTTGCAAAATGATGTCAGAAAATGCATAAGGACATCATGTATTAAAATATTTAGTTGCTATATGTTCTTTGCTAATTTGCATAGTTATTCCACTAGTGTAATAACTCGGGTGAAATATAAGAAAAAATTCAACAGAGTTATTTCACTCTCCCGATGTCTGTCATATTTTTTACTGACTTACTTTACCTACAAACTGTAATTTCAACATTATTTCAAATACCTTAGAAAAAGACCCATATCAAGGTCTCAGCACAAAACTGTACTAAGTGTCTATACACTGCACAGACACTAAGTACAGTCTTGCATTGTAGCCTCAATATTGACTCCCTCCTTCGAAGTAGAGGGGTTTTTTTGGTTTGGACTTGTAGGTCCGTTGTTTGGTTGGTTGATCCGTCTGTAGACCATGTTTTGTCCAGAGCATATCTCAAAAAGTATGCAAGCTAGAAACATGAAATTTCGAAGATGGATAGATCTCATTAAGGAGAAGTACAATTTACAAGAACCATAACTCTACTCATTTTTATGCCCCCGTATGGAGAGATCAGGGGCATATTGTTTTACTCATGTCCATCTGTCTGTCTGTCCATCTGTCTGTCTGTCTGTCTGTCCATCTGTCTGTCTGTCCATCCATCTGTCCGTCCGTCTGTCCGAAAACTTAACCTTTGCCTTTTCTCCAAAAGTATTTGACATACAAGGCTCATATTTGGCATGATGATAGATCTCAATGATCCGCATCTGCTGGTACCAAAGTCAAGGTCATGTGACAAGGTCAAGGTCATTTGTCAAGGTCAAACTTTGAAAAAAATGCTGTTCCGGGGGCATTCGTGTTTCACAAACATATCTTGTATTTTTTTAATTTTAGCCCCTTGTTGAATGAAAAAGAAATGGCTATTGACTTCTCTTATTGGGAGGGGGCATATTTGTTTAACAAAAATCTCATGTTGGTAAGTTGGAATGTCTCATAAACAAACATGAGTTCATTTTTTAAGTTGAGATCATCTTGTAAGGGTCATGTACAAGGTACTAGGTAAGAACTTCAATGGCAATTCCTGTTTTGAAGATGTAAGAAGTTCCCAACCATCAATCAGGGGCATGTTGCTTTTGCCGTTTCTGTATGGTACTCTGTTTGTTGATTAAAATCTGTTAATTTGTTTGACAAAAACCTTTAACATTGGCTAAAAATTTTGAATGGTTAAGTTGTAGAGCCTTTATATTCACATGAAGATTGCTTGGGACAAGACCTTTCTGATGGTACTAGCTTCAAGGTCATAAGTCAAGTTCTTTTTTGTGAAATTAAAATTTTAACATTTGCCAAAACTTTTGAATTGAAAGTGTCAGTAATATTACCTTTATGTTTGACATTTGCATTGTTTGTGATACAGTCTTTCCATAAATAGCAAAAGTCTAGGTCACTGATTTTCAACATAAAAACTTTAACATTGGCCATAACTATTTTTCGGTCTGTCTGAAACTTTGTCAAATGGTGATGGTATATAGATAGAAAGAAAATAGAAGACCATTACAGCCAATGAAATTGTTAAACTAAATTTCATTTACCAGCTAAAAGGAAATAGTTCAGTAAGTGCATATTTTTTGGGTAGATTGATATATTCTATATACATGTGTGTATAATTATGAGGTTATGAGGTATAACCAATGAGGTTATGAAGTATTTAGGCTTTAAAGGGTGACAGACTTTTAGACTGATGCACAGGGAAAGAGGTTATAGAAAAAGAATTCAACCCTAATCCTGCCATATACAAATTGTAAAAGGAAAAGAAAATGAAATAAATATTTCATGTCTTACTGTACAAATTTGAAATTTAACGCCACATTGATTTTATACTTGATAAAAATTGAATTTGTGGAGAAAAAAAGAAATTGCTTTTAAAAAGTATACTCTTCTTCTTTTTCCATAATTTTTCCTACCATAAAAGGCTGTTCTCTTAAAAGATGAATCCAGTTTTCATTGTTGTCTGCAACCTCTCTCAATTTGGACCAGTCTAGAATTTGGAAGGATAGAAACAGGTGATGTGGGTTAACTGCATGAGTTTTAGTGTTAACATGACCATTAAACGATGCAAAATGTATATTTGTCATGTATGCTAAATAATTGCAAGTCTTTATGTCTTGTGTATTATTAGCTCCACTGGCCAAAGGCAAGCGAGCTTTTGTCCTGTCAATGTGTCTGTTGTGCTTTCATCAGTGCGTAAAGTTTTCTGTAAGCAGCTTCTCCTCCTTAACTCATGGGTGGATTTTAAAGAAACTTGGCCAAAATGTTCCTTTGGTGGCCCTCTTCCTAGGTGTTCAAGAAATTTTGCTTGACCCCCCAAATATAGGCCTGACAAGATGGGGATTACTTTCACCAAAAAAATCTTTTGAAATCTCCTCCCCAAAACCATTGTGTCAATTTCAATGAAACTTGTGATGAATTGTCCTTGTATGACCCTCTTCCTAAGTTGTTAAATAAATTTTGATTGACCCCAA
The DNA here is from genome assembly GCA_948146395.1 of Fragum whitleyi. Classification (NCBI taxonomy): domain Eukaryota; kingdom Metazoa; phylum Mollusca; class Bivalvia; order Cardiida; family Cardiidae; genus Fragum; species Fragum whitleyi. Next base: position 38,124,567 of record OX411547.1, on the reverse strand, counting down.
TCGGATGAGGCTAATTGTCACCATAACACTTTGAAAATCTTCTCCTCAAAAACCATGGCCCGATTTCAATGAAACTTGGCATGAATCTTCCTTTTGTGACCCTTTTCTTGAGTTTTTCAAGAATTTTTGATTGACCCCCAATATTGGATTGGCAGGGGGGAGCAAATTTTCACTCTAAAAAATCTCCACCCCACCCCCCCCCCCCCCCACCCCCCCAACCATTGTGTCAATTTCAATGAATCGAATCTTGGCTTGAATTTTCCCTGCAATTAGATGAAACCCTTCTTTAGTCTTTCAAGATATTTTGATTTATCATCAAATATGGTCATGGCAAGGAGGGGATTATTTTATTGAAACTCCCCCCAAACCATTTGTGCCAATTTCAATCAAATTAGGCAGAACTGCTGCTTGTTTAAATTTTACCTAAGTTTTCCACTTAATTTAATTGGCCCATATATATGGTTGTGACAGGGCAGGGCTTATTTGCAAAAAATAATTGGCATTCTACCATGCTATAAATAGTATTGTTTCATTGTTAAAGATCCATAAAGGCTTACCTTTATGATAAAGAAACTTTTCCTATTTTGAATCAATACTTATATATATTTTGAAATACAATTAAGGTTTAACCTACACTGGAATCACATTTTCTGTTCATCTTTTGGCCTCTTCACAAATTTCTTTATAAACTTCAATATATGATTGAGCTTCTCATTGATAGATATTTGACAGCCAGTGGAGCGATACAGACCCTCTATGGCCTTTTGCTATGGGTGTTTGAACCCTTGAAATTCTGAACTAGGAATATTCCAACATTTGCTGAAGAAATAGAATAAAAAGCAGTCTGTCAGTCTGACTCCAATCTTCGTTACATACTTTAACACTTTCCTGTTTTACAAAATTTTGGACCTGTCCAAACTCAAAGGTTTTGCAGACGAAAATTTAAAGTGGATTTAATTTGAAAAATTACCATTCAGTAGGGTAGAAAATTTTGTAGAAAAAGAAGAAATTGTTTGTCACAAACAATTTCCTCTTTTTCTACAATATTTTCTTAATTACAAAATCTTAGGGACATAAAAACCAGGGATTGGACAGGAAAGGGTTATGTCAGAAAAATCAAACCTTTAATTTCTAAAGTCACATATCAATCAAAGACAAATAAGTGTCATTTGCAAATTTAAAAAGAAGTGGAAATGGACAAAAAAAATCTTTCTTGTCCTTCTACTAACAGTCAGGAATCTCATGACTTGCCATCACCTTCTGTTGTGGCATTAATACATCAAAATTCTTCTAAAAGGAATTTTAAAGACAGTTAGAAGTTCATACCCCAGCATCAAAAAGATCAGTGGCATTTTGTTGTCAGTCTGTATATCTGACTTTCTGTTTGTTTGTCTGTCTTACTTTTTTCAGTGTTTGCAAAACTTAACCAAAAATTATTGCCAATGACTTCAAGCCTTTTCAAGATACAATGTTCATATTTGGCATGATGATAGGTCTCAATGATTCACATCTGCTGGTACCAAGGTCAAGGTCATGTGATAAGGTCAAGGTCATCTGTGACTGTCAAGGTCAACCTTCTGAAAAATTGGCTGTTCTGGGGGCATTTCAAAAACACATCTTGCTAATTGCTTGTGAGCCATTGAGGAGCACTTGTATCATTGATTGAATTTGGCATGATGTTGTCGAAAGTCATGGGGTTAACTTATTTCTGACCCTGGGCGGGTACTGTTTCCCGCAATATCAGAGTATCTTAAAAAAGCGGGTTACCAGCTCTAGACTGGTCCACATATGGACTATCAGAATAGCCTAAAATAGGCTATTCTGATATTCGGCAGTGAAACCAGTCTACACCCAACCCGAAAGCGGGCCAGAAATAAGTTGGCCCATGGATACACCAGCAGGGTTGAGATAACTAGTTGCTGATTTCAAATAAAATCAAAAAGGAGAAAGAAGGGTCTGAAATGTGTAGACATTTAGCCAGAGTTCGGCAGATTGCTGGCAATAAGTCATCAATCTGATACAGACTTCTGTAATATAAATAACTTGGCAAAAAGAAAAAAGATTTGTTCTTGAAAAAGTTACTGCTTAAGTACAACATTTTATTTGCTTTGTGGTTTCTTGTATTAGAACTCTCACACATTTAAATGTTATCTACTGCTAGATTTCTTCTAATTAAATGTCACACTTTGTTGGTAAGCCACAGAAATTACTTTCAACCCATATCAAACGGATCTTAATACAAAGTATAATTGACTAGACTTTCATTTAAACAGACGATCTTTCTTGTCCTTCTACTAACAGTCAGGGATTTCATGACTTGCCATCACCGTCTATTGTGGCATAAATTCATCAAAACTCTTCTAAAAGGAATTTTACCCTCTAGCATCACTGTTGATTGTCAATTTCTATTGTCTTTACAAAGTTTTTGTACCTATCTACAAAGTGATGGGGTTATATTGATTTCACCATGTCTGTCTGTCTATCCATCTGTCTGTCTGTAGACATTTTCTCTTCTAGACCATTACTCGATCAAGAAGTGACCTAGAATCATGAAATTTTATACAATTGATGCCCTTGACCAAAGGAAATGCCCTATTGTCACAAAGGTCAAAGGTCAAGGGCAGAATTGATCATTGTTCGAAATCCTTTCCGGCATGGGACAAAACACTGGTGGGGAGTATTAATCTGCTTTGCGACAGATGTAGTTTTTATTGACCATCTTTCCAATTAGAATAAAATTCTTTAATCATTTTATTTTAGATGGGGTAAATAGCTGAAAGTATGACCCATACACCTTTCAAAGTTGGTTGAGAATATGCTTAATAAACTATTTCTAGAGCCATACTGATAATATTGATATGAGCCTGTGCATGAAATTTCCAACAATTTCACATGTGCAAGAGTCACTTGTAGCATTCAGCAACATAGACAAGGACACAATGCAAAGAAATTTTGCTGACCACTTAAAGATGGGTTAATACCTTACCTTTATATAGGGCGCAAAGTGAAGACTCTGGTCAGACTGTGCCGATGTGCAGCCTGGTCAGGGGCTTTGAAATGTGCACATTTGAAATTTTTGGAACTCTTGACAAAAATGCCTGTACAAGGGAATGCTGTAATGTGCTTTTTTTTCACTTTCTTTTAAATAATTAAGCACAAGCTGTTTATTTAGTATATGCTATTTTCACAATTTATTAATTCTAATTAAGACAAATTGTTGTCTTGAATTTAAAATATATTAAGGCGTGTAAGGGTTAGCATTGAAGAAACACATTGAAAGATGAATACCATAAACATTCTAATATAGCCTTATGCTCTAATAAAACCCCATCCCACTTTGAATTTACAAAATCTTGAAGCGTCTTATAAGGCCAATACCTACAAAATCAAGGTCAATAAAATTCAAAAGAGGTTTTATGCACCTTTTTTCCCAATCAAGTGTTTATATTTTTTGCGGATTATGTTTATTTTCTGCCATTTTTCACTGTCTTAACAGGTATCGATGGCTCAGTGTGAAACATATGTAACTGCCTACATGTTTGTAGGCAGTTACAACTGTTTTGCATGGAGCCATGGGTATATGTAGCGTAGCCTCTGAAAACATCCCTTTCTAATGAAAATACAGTGATTCTAATAGAACCCTGGGATTATATTAGAGCTTTTAAGGTACCTATCACAATTACTCGTCAAGGTTGGCCATTAGATCCCAGACTGTTTAACCTTTGCATAAAAATTGATGCATTTACTAGATTCTATCTTTTGTCAAAGATATTTCTATTCACCAATCTTTCAATAGCATAATCTTAAGTCTATCAAGTTCCTAAATATGACCTTTATAGCTTAACCCAGGAAACCTAATCTGCAACTTTCAAGCATTCTAAATGTATGACCCACAGCTTTGCTGCAAATTGAACCTACATGAACTTTAGACTTAAATGCCTTCTGTCCAAATCACGCTGCAATTTAACCCTTGTCATGCTGAACCCAGAATATTCCTGCTTTGGCAGAAGCTATAGACAAACATCAGCCTGCACATATGTACAGTCTGATGTTAGCTTACACCACCTGTTTCTCACTTTCAAACCAGAATTGTATATATATTTAGTTTTTCAAATAAAAATTAACCTACAGGTGGTACTTTCAGTGCTTTATGCCCTTTGATTTTGATAAAAATATTTAGCCAAAATTTATTCAGCATGAAAAGGGTCAAGTGCAAAACTTTTGTAAGTGTCTGAATACTTATGGGCACTTATAATAGTTTTGTGCTGATCCCCTCGAAATAAGCCATCTATGAGAAAGTCAGTCATATATATTTTCTTAATTAATCCTAGTCAAGCTAAATTAAAACCTTAGCAAAATATCATAAAATATAAGTTCTTTTTGCAGGCAGATCTTTATTTATACCTCTTGCCTAAGCTTTGAATTATCTGGTTTCAGCATCACAAGAGTTACGACAGTTAAAGATTCTTCATGGAAACTTATTAACTAAATTGTTTATTAATATTTAAAGCTCCACTGGGCAAAGTGGAGCTATTCTCATGGCCTGGTGTCCGTTGTTAGTGTGTTGTACATCCATGCATCTGTGTGTCTATCCATTAACTTTTTCTTAACATCTTCTTCTTTAAAACTACTGGACAAAATTCAACTAAATTGCACAGGAATGATCCTTGGGACATGCTCTTTCAGATTTCTTTGTAAATTTATGATTAGTTTGATAGCATGGGCTCTACAGGCTGTAGAGTTGCCAAAAACAAGTTTCATATATGAGCCTGTGCGTGACATTTCCAACAATTTGAAATGTGCATAAAATGCATACACTGAAGGGCATTGACAGCCACATAGTGTAAATACAAAGTAACCTGATTGTGTACAGATACTTTAAGACCTCATCTAGCTACCTTGTGCATAGTGAAGACTCTGGTCAGACTGTGCGGATTCACAGGCTGGTCAGAGTCTTTGGTTTGCGCATATTTGAAATTGTCGGAAATCTCACGCACAGGCTCATATGATGAAATTTAAAAAAAAATCTTCTCTGAAACTACTGGGCAGAATTTAATTCAACTAGATTTTGCAGTAATGACCCTTGGGGCATGCTCTTTCAGATTTCTTCAATAAATTCTGATTGGGGAGATAAATATGGGTGCTTTTGGCTGTCCTGTCACCAAAATATGGTCTTATATGATAAAATAATAAAAAAAACCTTTTCTGAAACACCTAATCAAATTAGGATATGCTCAATCAATTTTATTTTTATGATGCAGCGACATAGAAAAGGGTGCACTTGTAATGCAATATTTCATGTTATCATAAGTTGTATGTTTATTGACAGATTTTTGTGATATAATATGTTGCTTATCATATGACTATTGGCACATTAAAGCTGCTTGTAAATATTATTCCCTTTCATGGAAAAATGGACCTTCTTGTAAAATTGATCATTATATGCTTTGAATTACATTATATATAAGCTAAGTTCCATTGGAGCGATACTGGTCCTCTTGAGCCTCTTGTTTATTTCTCATTAATCCTTGTCATGCTGAACCCCAAATATTCCATCTTTTGCATAAGGTATAGACAAACACCAGCCTGCACATATCGAGGGTTCAGCGCAAGATTGTACTAAGTGTATATACAGTGTATATACACTTTGTACAGTCTTGCGCTGAAACCTCATTATGTGCAGCTTGATCTTTTCCTTTAGTTTCCAGTGCTTTCAGTACTTTGATTATAATGCAATCGTTTCCAGGCTTTTATTCAGCAAGACAAGGGTTAATACTGTCATGACAGATCATACTTTTGCATGATTGATACATGTATTTGCAAATAAGCATGTCAAGTGTTATCTTTTTCTCAAAGTGGCAAAAGAATCTAAAATTCAAGAATAAGATTCACAGCTCACTGCGTTAAATGTACCTATACCTAGCATCTGTCTAAATAATATCCTTTCAGGCTTATTATACCCCCCACCTACGAAGTAGAGGGGGGTATATTGGTTTCACCATGTCTGTCTGTCTGTCCATCCGTCCGTCCATCCGTCCGTCCATCCGTCCGTCCGTCCGCTCTCATGGGGAGTGATTTCTGGTGAGACGTATAGGTAGACTTTTGACTTATGATGAAATTTTCAATTTCCGAGTTGCAACTCAGAAGTAGCATTAAAAAACTCACAAATTTGGGCCAATCAGCTCTAAAGGGATGGACAGTTTGTCAATCATCACAAGTTTTTGGACAATCGGACATGGCCGTTAGTTACGGCCAAGATCACATTTTTTTCAAGTTTGCCCTCTAATATTGTACCAAAATAAATTGGCGGGAATAAAGAATTTTGGGCATGCGCATTGTATGTTTGTAAAAGCACCTGCTCATATTTAGACCTGCTTCATTCATGTTCATTATTGATAAGACGGGTACCAGCCAAGAAGTCGGCAAAAATCGCGGGAAAGTGTTTCCGCGGCCATTTTCTTAGTAGGCAGAGGAGCTGCCGGCAGAAAACGAGTGGTAAGCATTATTATCGTTTATTATTTTAAATATTTCATAGAAGCATCTATATCTTTCTCCTAAAATCACAACAGTTTAGAAGAAAGACCTCCCAGTTGATCGTCGAGATTGAAAGTTTACAGCTTGAGCAGTAATTATTCAACAAAGTCGGTTCGTTTCAACATTTCCCTGACCGTGAATTTATACCGTTTCCTTTTTTGATTCTTGACAAGAAAACACATACATATAAAACAAAAGAACAGTCACACACTTTAAGATTAGTTTATTAGGTATATTTTTTAATAGAATTTATGATCGATCAAAGTAAATCGATTAATTTTTGGAACATTTTAGGGAAAAAAAAAAAAAAAAAAAAACTAATCGAGCATTTCCGGTTATGTCCGCCATGTTGTAATATCTGGTAACTTTCATATTATAACTCGATCTTTTAAAAAATCTTTCGATTTTTTTAGACCCATTTAACCTATTAAAACATTATAATCAATTTTTTTAAGCAAACGATTGTCTAATGAAAGCTGTATATTTTTTTACTTTGCCCCTTCTGATTTGCAATGGTAATTCGTGGATAGAATGAACCTGGTTTTGAATCGAGGTCCTGTGTAATTACGACGCGAATCACTGCATCCATATTTACCCTGTGCCGTTCTATACCTGTTTCTTTTAATTTAGAAATTAAATTTGAGTAAATATTGTAGTAAAGGTCGAAATTGGTTGTAATAAGCCATTTCTTCGTTTTCCACAATATTTTCTACCCAACTGAATGGTTCATTTATATGATCAAATCCAATTTTTACCTTTCTTGAAACTATTGTAGCAAAGAAAGAAAACATTTGTCACAGCAATTTCTTTATTATACACAATGTTTTCCCAATAGTTTTTCTTAGGGGTGCCTTAAAGTGTCATTGTTTTTGAATGGGTTGAACAGGGAATTCTTATTTTTCTTATTTCTGTTAAATGACATGGCTTCTGTAAACATGGCCCATTTTTCTTATTGTTGAAAAACACAAGCAACAAATGTAGTAGAAAAAAATGAATTAATGGGGTTTTACACCAATTTAAACAGTTTTAACCCCTGCCGTTTCAGCAAGGGGGTATAGTAATGCTCTCCGTTGTTCATTCTGTCACTCCGTCATTCTGTCATTCCGAGGTTCCGTCACTAAACTTGTCTGGAGCATATCTCCTACAGTATAATAGCTATCAACTTGAAACTTTATGGGTGGATAGATCTCATGGAGGAGAAATGCAGTGCACAAGAACTACAACTCTTGCTTGCATAATTTTGGAGTTAATGCCCTTTGTTATTTAAAAGACTTAGATTTTGTTCGGAGCATATCTCCTAAAGTATAATAGCTATCAACTTGAAACTTTATGGATGGATAGATCCAATGGAGGAGAAGTGCAGTGCACAAGAACTACAACTCTTGCATATCTCCTAAAGTATAAAAGCTATCAACTTGAAGCATATCTCCTAAAGTATTAACCCTTTCCTGTTTTGCAAAATTTTGGACCTCTTCAAATTCAGAGGTTTTGCAGACGAAATTTTAAAGTGGATTTAATTTGAAGCAATTTCTTCTTTTTTCACAATGTTTCCTCAATCATAAAATCACAGGCACGTAAAAAGCAGGGATTAAACAGCAAAGGGTTAAAGCTATCAACTTAGCTTTTTGGGAGGATAGATCTCATGGAAGAGAAGTGCAGTGCACAAGAACTATAACTCTGGCTTGTATAATTTTGGAGTTATTGCCCTTTGTTATTTTTAAGACTTAGATTTTGTCCGGAGCATATCTCCTAAAGCAGGGGTGTGGAAATACGAGTTTCTCCACTTGTCCCTGGACAAGTAAAAGCGGATTTTCTACTCGTCCAGGATCAAAATGAACTTGTCGGCTAAAGAGTAAATAGAAAAATTTGAAAAAAACATTGCCTTTTGATGAAGAAAATGCTGGTATCCAGCATTTTCTTCATTAAAAACAATGTTTTCTACCCTATGATATGAACATTAGGATGATTTCTCTCTTAATTCTTTTAAGTAACATTCCCAGATTTGCCCTGGTATTTACTTGTCCTTGGACAAGTGGCTTAGAAAAATTTACTTGTCCTCAAGTACAAAAGCCAAAGTCGGACAAGTCGGGCATGGGAATTCCACACCCCTGCCTAAAGTATAATAGCTATCAACTTGAAACTTTATGGGTGGATAGATCTCATGGAAGAGGAGTGCAGTGCACAAGAACTATAACTGTGGCTTGCATAATTTTGGAGTTATTGCTCTTTGTTATTTTAAAGACTTAGATTTTGTAGCTTCAGTTTACTATCAAGCTTTCTCGGCGGGGGATGGCCATGTCCTACATGGCTCTTGTTTAGTCATATCGTAGTAGCTGGAGCACCAAACAATGAGCCCTTGTCATTTCTCAAAATAGTACTACGACTGCACCCTTTTCTTGCCCCTGGCGGCTGTCCCACTTCAGTCATGGCGAAGGTCTGGCCAACATGTCTGACAAAAATTCTCTTTATGATTCTGTCAGTCCGAATGTCCGGCACTTTATTTTTTACCAAAATGCATTGTAACAGTTAATCATTTCTGTCATTTTGGAAAATGTAACAGGGTTGAGTATAAGGGGTGTTTGTACTCTCTTGCCGTACAAGCTTGCTTTTATAGTGACATGGTAGAGCACTCGCTTAGGGACAGAGAGGTCCCGGGTTCGAATCCCAGTGGAGTCAAATATTTATCTTCAGGTTACATTTACAACATTATGAAGCTTACTATATCCTTTTGTTGGTTAGATTGTCGTAATCGCAACAACAAGATGATACTAATAAATTGCTACCAAAATATCTTGGGAAGTGAAGAAATCCGTCAATTCAGTAGATCGGTCTGAAAATTGTTTTGTTTCTTGTTCAAAAATTATTGAAACAAAATGGAAAAATGTTATTTCAGGGGCTGTGCATACAAATAAAATTCTACTTACAGATCAACATCCTTATCTTTATCCTAAAAATCCTAATTTACATATAAACACTGTCCTAACTAAAATGAACTCTGTGCACAACACAGTCTAGTTCACTTATTGATTTCATCACTCGAGTCACAGTTCCTAGTCTAATCCATCACCACATTGTCAGAGTACCACCCAAAACGGTCCAAATTCAAAGATTAGCGCTTCGATATCTCTCTTCCCCCCACGACAAAAATTCTGTCCTCAGTTTGATTGAAGAGAAAAGGGTAGAAGGGTAAAAGTCAAATCTAACCGTAACCTGTCAGGCAAAATCAACAGGTAAATCATGAAAAATAAGTTGCTAAAAAAACCATCTCAGGATCAATACAGATAAATATACCCTAAAAACTGCATTTGTGCAAATTTGGAGATGAAATTTCGCAACAATATATATATAAGCAAATAAATAAAAAATTTGATTTTCAATTATAAATGTTCTTTGAATTATACAGGAAAAGGCCACGATATTGTATGTATAACAATATATTGTTACTTGACCACTCATTTTACCAGTATTCAGGGCCCTGAGTTATTACTTATATCCTGACATTCTGACATCCTGACCCTTTCCTGTGTAATCCCTGTTTTTTATGTGTCTGCGATTTTATGATTGAGAAAACAGTGTGGAAAAAGAAGAAATTGCTTGTCACAAGCAATTTGTATACCACATTACTGTAAACGGCTTTATATTGGCGGTGCCCACATTTGGCGGTTTTTCAGTTTCGATTTAATGGCGGTGATTAATTTTGGCGCATCTTACATGCAACGCCAAAATAAAACGTCTTATCTATTTTTCATTTCTCGTTTTAAACCTTGAAAATATAAGAAAGCCAATTTTCTAGAGTAGTGTCATTTTTTTACAAACTAAACAATAGTTTGTTTTCACACCTCTCGTAAGAGTAATAATTCATGTACCAGTTTTTCTCACATTTTCTCCTTGATTTTCGTTACCAATACTTAAACCAACCTGAATCTGCAATTTTGGAATTAATTTTATTAGACATTTACGAACGTTGTCAGCCGATTTTTCTTATTCATATTCGAATAAGAATGATCTGAATATCTTTGAAAAAGGTTAATCAATAAAACCTTAAAAGTATATCGCGCAAGATAACATTTTCCTTACAGTAAACGAATTTTTCATTTCACAATGGCAAATATTGGCGGTGGATTATTTTTGGCGCATCTTAGCTCGACCGCCAATATAGCCAAAATAAAACCACCGCCAAAATTACCCCATTTTCTACCCTACCGAATGGTTATTTTTCAAATTAAACCCGCTTTAAAGTCTGATATACAAAACCATTGAATTTGGACAAGTCATATATTTTGTAAAACAAAAAAGGGTTAATTTGTGTTTTTGTTTTGTTGGCACTAAAAACAAGATTTTTTTTCAAGTTCTGAATACCAAAATAAATTATGACAAAAAAGTTTTTCATACCTAGACTTTGTCTAGAGCAGATCTCTGAAAGTATTTCAGCTAATACCATGAAACTTTATGTAAACCATGTTGTCGTAAACTAACTCTTGTGGGGTTTTTGTCCATTACTTTTGGGTTGCATATCTTGTCCTTAACTTGTGAGAAAAAAATGAAACCCACAATTCTTGGCCAAAATACAAAATGTATTTTCTTACAACTGGCTGTACTGTCAAAAGCTAAATATTGTGGGGGGTTTTGTCCATTACTTTTGGGTTGCATATCTTGTCCATAACTTGTGAGAAAAAATGAAACCCACAATTCATGGCCAAAATACACAAAGTATTTTCTTACAACTGGCCATGCTGTCTTGAGCTAAATCTTGTGAGGTTTTTTGTCCATTACTTTTGGGTTTCATATCTTGTCCATAACTTGAGAGAAAAAATGAAACCCACAATTCTTGGCCAAAATACTCAATGTCTTTTCTTACAACTGGCCATGCTGTCTTGAGCTAAATCTTGTGAGGTTTTTTGTCCATTACTTTTGGGTATCATGTTTTGTCCACAACTTGAGGACCCAGATGTCCGCACTTTATATTGGTGCATTTTATTTAATAAAATAATTATTTTCAGTTTACTTGAAGAAGAAAAAACAGTTGGAAACACTCAAATGCTTTTCGTCGGACATAGAATGGGCAATATGGGGTAAGTAAAGATTCATCCTCAATGGTCCCAAGTCAATTTTTTCTAATCGAACGATGATTAAGTGCAAATATTTGAAGTAATTAGTCCCCTGCCGAGTGTACACAGGGGAACTATAGTTTTGCCTTCCATTTATAAGCCAATCTGTCTGCTGACATCTGATAACAGATTGATAATTCTCAAAACATCATACCCTTGATAACTAGCTTTTTAAAAGGAAAAAAGAGCTGAATTTTTAAACCAAAATTTTGCATGTTCTGACCTGTTGGGATTGCAGGGCGCCAAATTATACCTCTATACAGTCAGTGTTTCTCTTAACTTAAATGTTTAGGGTTATTTATTTTACCTGAGCACATCATGCTCACAGTGATCTATTGTGATCAGTCTATGTCTGTTTCCATCAATAATTTCAATAACATAAAAACAACATAAATCGCAATATTCCTAGAAGAGAAGTAATCTGTTTTCGGCATAATATCTTGGTGATACTGTTAAACAATGATTTCCAATTATAAAAAGACTTTAACCTACAAATGTGCAAAGGACATTTTGATAGACATGGACTTAGAGAATAGCAATGCTCTTGTAATCTGAGTATTAAATATAAAAGTTAAATTCACTGACAAAAAAAGCTCTATAAATGAAAATGAACACATGTTTATTTGCAGGGCTACAAGTGATATTCTTGAAAGGACTGCAAAGATTCTGCTCTTGCAGGACCATGCCAGGGTTGGGGACTTTTGCAACAAAAAGCTAGAAGACATACACCTAAGTGGTAAATATTTACATACATAATAATAATTGTTTTTACTTACGTATATAGATCTATGTTATGTATTTTGTCGCTTGAGTATGCACTTGACGTGTCACACTCAGTTTGATGAAACTTTAACAGTAGTGTCTATTGGGCATCTAAATGATGATTTTTATTCTGTTATGGATTTTTTAGTCTGCAAGAATTTTATTGTAAGTGTTGATGATTAGAATATGTAACCTCAGCATACATAAGTTGAATAATAAATGATTTGCGTGTAAACTGTTCTACTCAAGTTCACTTTGTTACAAGCTATATTTGAATTCATTGCAGACATTGTGTTCTCAGACGTCTGCACCCACTCTTGAACAAGCCAATTTTCACCTTGAAGGTGGTGGTGACATTGAAAACAATGATAGTGACCTAGAAAGTATACAGGAAGCACTCTATGAAGCTGAAGAATTCTTTGCAGAAGAGAAGAACGAGTTTGGGCCTTCAAGAAAAAAAATCTCGGAAAGTGGCAGTTAAAAAAACTATGTGAACTGAACAAGAAGAAGAAGAGATTAAACAAATTTTAAAAATTTATTCAAACAATACTAGACCGGAACCAAGTTTTCGCTTAACCCTTTCCTGTTTTACAAAATTTTGGACCTGTCCAAATTCAAAGGTTTTGCAGACAAAAATTTAAAGTGGATTTACTTTGAAAAATAACCATTCAGTAGGGTAGAAAATGGTGTGGAAAAAAGAAGAAATTGCTTATCAGAAGCAAATTCTTCTTTTTTCACAATGTTTTCTCAATCATAAAATCATAGGCACGTAAAAAGCAGGGATTAAACAGCAAAGGGTCAAAGGCTATTGCCAAAAGCAAACAGAATGGAGTATAAATTCAACATAGGAAAAGGATGTTTTAAAGAAAAAAGTATTTATAATGATTGATAAACTTAAGTAATCTATGTTTTCTTTAAGATATCTTTTTTCCTATGTATTGAGCTGAGCAAAAAGTTTGTATTATTTCATCATATCTTTTTTACCTTTTATCTGATTGCATTTTTTGTCAACTATGTAATTATCATATGTCTTTATTAATGCAAACAATATTTCTTCTTTTCGTTCAAAGGTTAAAGCACAATATTCAGGAGCACGATGTAAAACCACAGTTGTAAAGCTCAATGAAACAAGTATTTTCAAATCATGCCAAAGCAAAACTTCTAATATCTTATTTTGCGTCAAACGATGTTGCTAAAAATGACAAACGTCACAGCATGCCCCGGGTACCCGATTCCTTATATTTTTAAAGAGTCATGGCAACCCTCCCCCATATTTCAATCAATCTCATTGAAACTTACAACATTTACAAACTTTTTGCTGAACCCTCGTACGAGTGGTGAATCTTGGAATCAGCCCAAATTTAAGGGAGCTGGGACTTCATGTTTTAGGAGCTAATAAGAAAATATTGCTTATTTGAACACAAAGATTTAATATGCATTTTAGATCCCATAGCTTGGAATAAGTTGGGAGAGGGTGAGATAATCTTTATAAAGAAATGATATGTGAGTAAAATAACATAAGGTATTGAGGCCATATTGACCAGCATTTTCTTCTTTCATCTCAATATTTTCCAAATACTCGCCAATGTGGGGCATCAAAACCCTGTCTTGTTCGGGAAAGTGTTAAACACAAAGACATTAGTAAATATATCTACTATTTACTGAAAAATCTTAAACATTGGTCTTTTGTTGTTTGAAAGGGTTAATGGAAATACATGCCAATCAATTAAATTGATAATGCATATCATGGCTTTTCAACGAAAACCTTGTAACTGCAGCTTGGTTTAAGCTGCAGTTACGAGGTTTTTGTTGAAAAGCAGCGATATGTTCCTTTCAATGAAACATGCGATAAAGCAAAAGATAGCTGGAAATAGTAATTGATTTGGAGTTTAGAAAAGGCTTACAAGTCATTTGTGTTGAAAGAATTTTTGAGGGGAAATTGAACCGGTAACTAAGTTTGAAAGGATTACAACCCAGCATTAGATCGGGGTGGGGGTGGGGGGGGGGGGGGGGGGGGGGCTAACTCTAGCCCGGCCGCCACCATAGCGCAGTTGGTTAGGCATAAGACTTCCAATCTTGAAGTCGTGGGTTCGATCCCCGAAGGCGGCAAATATCCTTTCAGACGTTTGTCTCTCACCAATGGGTAGATAGATAATCGTAAACCTATGTGAGATAGCAGTCGGAGGCTAGGAAAGGATGTAATGGTAGTACAGGTGAGAGAAATACCAGGAATCCATTGTTAGGTGCTCTGGCCGCCGCGATATAACTGAAATAATGTTGAAAGCGGCGTAAAACTCCATTCAATCAATCAACTCTAGCCTGAAAACAAGCATGGAAAGGTAACTTCAAATATTAATATAACAACTATACAATGTTAATCTACAACATATGTGAACAAGAAAAAAATTCATTAGGCAGAAAAAATAGCGACTTGTGTCCATTGCTACCTTAGTCATGAACCATAACTTTTAAGCTCACCTAAGCACAACATGCTCAAGGTGAGCTTTTGTGATCCTTGAATGTGCGTCGTCAGGCGTCAACAATGTTTTCTCAATCATAAAGTAACAGGCATGCAAAAAACAGGGATTAAACAGTAAAGGGTTAAGTGAAAAGTAAAATGGTTGGTTTACAACCTTAAGTTGTAGCTATGGCATTTAGATTGTATAAATGAATAGTGTGATTGATTCTTTGACAATGGCATTTCATCGATTAATGTGTAGCAGTATTTTCCTTGTCAAGATATTTTCTTGTGGTATTACTTACTGTAATTGATAGTTCTTTCAGTTATATTTCTATTTGCGAATTTTGTTCATTATTTTAAGGGAATAAAGGAACCTTACATTTATTTCTTAACTTAATTTGATTAATGCCTTAAATGATGCAGTTCC
Organism: Fragum whitleyi; assembly: GCA_948146395.1. NCBI lineage: Eukaryota > Metazoa > Mollusca > Bivalvia > Cardiida > Cardiidae > Fragum > Fragum whitleyi. The sequence continues at coordinate 38,109,275 of OX411547.1, read as the reverse complement.
AAAATATGACCTAGTCTTCATAACATGGGTTGCCCTATCGTTTACTCTTTAACAAATTAAATCCGGTTTTAACATTCTTAGGGATGATGATTTTGCAACCATTGTAGAAAAGGAGAAATAGCTGGTTTGGAATCTTCTTTTCGTGCAATGTTGTAATAGAAAAAGTAGTTTACTCAACTTTCAGGAGTCAATATTTTTTAAATACCTTGATTTTGGAATGGTCTATAATTTGAGTACAGCAAAGTTGACTATCAGAATTGTCTCTTCTGCAAATTCTATGAACATTGGCAATTACATTGTATTCAAGTATTTTGAAAAAGGGAATTTGGACAGTCCTATTGATGTACCACAGCACTGTTTTCAGCTCTATGAGTTTAACTCACCTGAGCACAACATGCTCAAGGTGAGCTTTTGTGATCACCTTTTGTCTGTCGTCTGTTAAAAGTCGTCAACAATTCTTTAAACATCTTTGCCTCAGTAACCATTGGGCTGATTACAACAAAATTTGGCAAAAATGTTCCTTTGGTGACCCTTCCTAAAACTTGTTCGTGAAATTAAATAGACCCCCAAATAAGGGCGGGGCAGTTTTGACCCTGAAATCTTTGAATATCTTCTCCTCAGTGATCATTGGGCTAATTTCAACGAAACTTGTGAGAAATGTTCCTTTGGTGACCCTTTTGAAAACTTGTTTGTGAAATTTCAATTGACCCTGAAATAGGGATTGTGGCAGGGCAGGGCAGTTTTTGACCCTGAAATCTTTTAACATCTTTTCAATAACCATTGGGCTGATTTCAACCAAACATGGCAGAAATGTTCCTTGGGTGACCCTCTCAAATTTTGTTTTTGAAATTCTGATTGACCCCCAAATATGGGCATGGCAGGGCGGGGCAGTTTTCAACCTTGAAATCTTCAAACAACATCTCCTGAGTAACCATTGGGCAGATTTCAACCAAACTAGGTAGAAATATTCCTTGGGTGACCCTTCTCAAATCTTGGTTGTAAAATTTTGATTGAATTCAAATATGGGCATGTTAGTGCAGGGCAGTTTTTGACCCTGAAATCTAAACATCTTTTACGAATTAACCATTGGGCTGATTTCAACCAAACTTGGAAGAAATTTCCTTGGGTGACCCTTCTCAAATCTTGTTCTTGAAATTTTGATTGACCCCCAAATATTGGGGTGCCATGCTGGGCTTATTTTGAGCCAAAAATCATTGACTGACATTTTGAAGTCTTGGAATAACTGCTCGTCAACAACTAGGCAAATATGAATGAAACTTTGCCAGAAAGTTTCTTGTTAGATCCACTTGACAATTCAGGTGAGCGGTTTAGGGCCATTCCGGCCCTCTTGTTGTGGTCTAGTTGTGTCTGTTGTTGGTTGTTTGTCACTAACATTTTATATGCTTTTTACAGGCTACAATTTAAGTGTTATATTTTGAAAATTGGTCAGTATGTTGGTCTCTGTGAAAACTTAGACAAGCTTTTGGTCACATGGCGTAAAGGGGTAGATCAAAACTTAGATATAGCTCGTGTGCATCCTTAATTAGATTTAAAGTATAACATATATATTGTTTGTACTTTAGATTAAATTCTGGCGTCAATTAATGCCATAACCTAAGTGCATTTTGAGCTGTACTTTCTATATTAAGAGTGTACTTTCTATATTTAGAGATAATCTAGATGTATATATAGATCAGATTCAATACACAATTTTTGGCATTTTAAGCATTAAAGGCAAGCATTTTTCCACATAACTTTAATCAAGTTAAATGGTATTTATCAGTGAATAATAACTCATAGTATCAGGTTATGTCAGTAGGTCAAACTGCACATTATTATCTTTAATGAATGGGACAGACTCATTTGATACCAAAAAAACAATTTCTACTAAACTTCTGGGTAACTTAACCCTGAAAGGTTCAGGATAAAAGACTCAGACAAACAAACCTCAGAAGTTCAATTAAATAGACATCAGAAGTTTTTGACAAATTAACCACAGTAGTTTTAAGAAAAATCTAACCCACAAGTTATCTTCATCAAATCTCCTTTTTTTTCCATTTTCTTTGTAAATTTTCAAATCATTATCATTCATTAAATTGTACTGACTCTTTTGTTAATGACACAAAGACAACTTTCTTCTAAACTTATTGATTGCTTTACCCGGAAGGTTAAGGATATAATAACATCAGAAGTTTTATATAAACAAGCCTCAGAAGTTCAAGCCTCTAGACATCAGAAGTTTTTGACAAATTAACCTCGGTAGTTCTTAGAAAAATCTGCCCCACAAGTTTCCATCACATCTCAAATGTTTCCCTAGTGAACCAGCATGACATCTTTAATCACTTAAATATGTGTAGAATCACTCTTTAAATGAACTTATCTGTTCTTTAACTGACCCTAAGAGTATAAGAAGAAATAACAAAAGGACATTTGTGGTTTAGAATAGATTTACAACAAATTCTGAGAAATTTTGGCCTACCTCAGTAATATCAGAAGTTCAAGTCATAATGCACTTAGAGGCGCCGTCATAGCGCAGTTGGCAGTGCATTGGACTGCCAATCTAGAGGTCCCGGGTTCTATCCCCAACGGCGGCTCTCATTCTTTCCGACTTCTTGTCTTCCACCAATGGGTCTATAATCGTAGACATATGTGGAATAGCAGTCGGAGGCTAGGAAAGAATGTAATGGTAGTGCTGGTGCGAGAAATATCAGGAATCCATTGTTAGGTTCTCTGGCCGCTGCAATATTGAAATAATGTTGAAATCAGTGTTAAACCCCATTCAAACAAACAAAACATAATGCACTTAGAAATTTCAGACAAATTGACCTTAGTGGAGTTTGATAGAATGTGCCAAGAAATTTAAAAATACCCCAAACTCCCGGATAAGCTGACCTCAAAATTTGAAACCAAAAAGTCATTAAGGATTCTGAAAAATCAACTCTGTAGTTTAGATTGTTTTACCCCAGAAGGCCAAAACAAACTAAACAGAAAGTTTGGACAATCCGACATCAGAAGTTCTGGATAAATTGACAACAGTAAAGTCATTGTGGAAGTTATGGACAATTTAACCCACAAGTTATGAACACGTGTATATACAGCTAATTGTACTACCAATTTTGTGTCACAAACTCCTCCTTTCTAGAAAAGCAGTCAGTAGCAATGTCCTTGTATTGTTAAAGCTCTCAATACACTAAAAGCACTTGCTAGGTATTTAGTCACATACTGTGACAAGTCCTAGTTTATAATTCAAGAACAGGAAGAAAATGAAAATACTTTCGGAAAGCAGAATTATTCTAGATTATTTTCAAAGCCCTTTTTATTCCCTTTTTTTGTCGACAATTTCATTCAGCACGACAAGAGTTAATTATATAAACATAATAACAATGATAACATGGCCATACTTGTGTTAAATATAGAACAGTTTTGGACAAATAGAGCCACGTGATGGCCACTCAAGGTGCTACTCAGAAGGTAGCTTTGTACATTAAGCAACTCACAAATCATTATCCTCGAAAGTACCCCCTCATTCGTACGTCCGTCCGTCCATCCGTCCATCCGTCCGTCCGTCCGTCCGTAGACCTTTTCGTTTCCGGACTCTAACTCAAGAACCAAATGACCTACAATCATGAAACTTTACACAAATGTTCCTCATGACCCAAGGAAGTGCCCTATTGTTTTTGGGTCATGTAGGTCAAAGGTCAAGGTCACAGTCAGCTTTTGTTCAATTTTCGTTTCCGGACTCTAACTCAAGAACCAAGTGGCCTACAATCATGAAACTTTATACAAATGTTCCTTATGACCCAAGGAAGTGCCCTATTGTTTTTGGGTCATGTAGGTCAAAGGTCAAGGTCACAGTCAGCACTTGTTCAATTTTCGTTTCCGGACTCTAATTCAAGAACCAAGTGGCCTACAATCATGAAACTTTATACAAATGTTCCTTATGACCCAAGGAAGTGCCCTATTGTTTTTGGGTTATATAGGTCGAAGGTCAAGGTCACAGTAAATTTTTGTTAAATTTTCGTTTCCAGACTCTAACTTGAGAACGAAGTGACCTACAAGCATGAAACTTTATGCAAATGTTGCTTATGATCCAAGGAAGTGCCCTATTGATTTTGGGTCATATAGGTCAAAGGTCAAGGTCACAGTCAATTTTTGATCAATTTTCATTTCGAGACTCTTAACTCAAAAACCAAGCGACCCAGAATCATGAAACTTCATGCAAATGCTACATAAGACCTCAATATTAGTTACAAACACATCCTGCACTAATAGCACTTGCATTCTGACAAAGCGCTTGTGGGGGGTATTAGTCCGCTCTGCGACAGTTCTAGTTACTTCTGCTGATGCTATTTTCTCTGAATCTATAATTTAACCCTTGACATGCTGAAAAAAAACCTGGGCAAAATTATGTATAAAACAAAGTGCTGAAAGCTCTGTATTTCCTACTTGCGAGTCAGCATTAAATTTTGATTTTGAAAAAATAATTTCTGACTTTTCTGGTTTAAAAAGGAAAAACAGGTGGTATAGATAAAGATCAGACTGCACATATGTGCAGGCTGATCTTTGTCTATAGCTCCTGCCAAGGCAGGAATATTCCGGGTTCAGCATGACAAGGATTAAGAAGGAACAAATATTATATCATCTAAAATTTATGTTATATCAAGATTCTTTGTTCAGGGGTTTTCGAAACCGAGGTTTAGTCATCACCTTGGCGTTGTTGACATTATGGTTTTTGGGTAGGTGTTGACATTGGTCTCACAAACTGTAAACTTGGTCATTTCTCTGTCGTTAATTAAGATATCATCATGAAACTTGGCATGTATGTTCATTTGCACAAGAGCTATCCAGACAGCCAAGGAGCACAACTCTTAAAGCATTTTTGTAAGATTTGTATCCCTTTTTGGACTTGAGACTTTTTTCATTATTAAGTACCTTCAGCCGAGTGTTTCACCCATAAGTGATGCTCTTGTTCAGAATTTTTGTTAGTTAGTGATTATGTTTATTTTGTTAATTAAAAACAATACAGTAAACCAAAAGAAATTCTTATGAATCAAATGTAAATTTGAATATCTTTTAAACCCCACATCAATTAGATGAGGGGCAAAAGTTTTACCTTTGTCTATCTTAACCAAAAAAATTAACATTGCTAATTACTTTAGGTCCAATCAAGGTACAACAATAATATTTGGCATGATCATGGTCACGGTCAAGGTAATGTGACATAAAGTTAGAGATCACCTGTCAAGGTAAATGTTATGAAAATTTTGATGTTTAAGGGCCATTCTAGTTTTGCCCACACATCTTGGTTTTGTTTTTTGTTTGTTTGTTTTAATTATGTCTTCTTCATTGATGCATGTTTTTCAAATCTATTTCAATGTAATATAGTATACATGTACATTCATTCTGCCAACTCTAATATTGAAGTCTTATTGTACAAGTTTTTACCTTCAACAGCAACAAATTTCCACTGCAATCTAAATCAGTAATACTGGTACATTACTTTTATATTTATTATGTACCTTTTTCCTTTTCTATTTCATGTATGGATAGTTGGACAGCCAACGTTTTGGAACTTTTTTGCTTTCGGCCATTTTGTACTCGGAACTTTTATAACCATGATGATTGCACAGTATTGCAAGAACAGATAATGAAGGTTGTGTATTAGGTGCTAGTATTTACAGATAATCAAAACCAGTTGTTCAACCAAGTGGTAAAGATGTGCCACGGATCGGAGGAGTTGAGCTTAGAAAATTGGAAGTGCCATTTACTTTGTGCTTTATCAGAAAGCAAATACTAGGTTGGTTGGTCCAGGTTCTCATTGCACTGAAGGTTGCAGTGTTTTAACCTAATGTCAGCAAATTAGGGTCCAGAGGCCTCGTGAATTGAAATAATAGGGGTCCTTGCTTAAGGTTTCAGAATTCCTTCTTTAAAAGGGGACTTTTTTAGCTGTCATCTTATTGATATGAATATTTTGTGGTTAGATGTAAACAAAGTGTTGGTTAGATAAGACCCTTTTGGGATCAAATTAAGAAAAAAAATGAAGACTTAAACATATATCCTGTTTCACTTAACCCTTATTCCACTGTCCACAACATTACTGTTGCACAAAAAGCAACAACCAGACAATATAGACTATGATCAGCCTTCACAAATATGCAGTCTGATTTAGCCTACATTGCCTTATTTAATCTGAATTCTTCTGTGAAAAACTCAAGCCAGACTGAATTGTCCCAGAAATTGCTTGAATTAAAATTTAGATTCAGTATAGAAAGGGTTAACGGATGATCAAACCCTGTTGATAGAGTCATAGAACCTATTTACCAGACAGCAAATCAGTGTGTCTTTGCAAAGCTATTTTATGCGTCAATATATTTATAGGCACTTACACTAGTGTTGCACTGACTCTAATCAAAATATAATATTGGTTAAATTTCAAATTTAACAGATAAATATATAATACATACTTAGTGTATTATATGAAAAAAAATATCTAACGAGGTTGGGAGAATTGATCATTGTCGAGGCTCTGCCGAGACAATTGTCAATTCTCACAACCGAGTTTGATATTTTTTTCATACAATACACTAAGAATGTATTATATTTATCTTATAACCTCTTTTTGTCTTGTTTTCGTCGATGTTTCTTACCGAAATGCAAGTTTCTAAAAATAACTGTATAATATCATTGTTCTAAAAATAACTATGTGATATCATAAAAAATATCATACGGGTTGTTATCACACAGATATTTGTATAGTTATAAGATAATGTTTGTTAGTTTGTAGTATTGACCCATTCCAACAAAATTTGACTTCTCAACTCTCCGGAAGAAAATACCTTTGTAAAGGATTTTGGTTGCTTACCAATGATTTCCCAAAGCATTGTTCTTTCTATTTTTTTAAAAGTTTTTTGGGGGAGAGGTCTAAACGTTACCTGTGCTGAATTCAAGATGAAAAGCTCGCAAAACTTTTAAGAATTGTTATTCTCTGTTATTATTCAACTGGCAGAGCATGGCTTAGCACATTCGGAACATCACTCGGCCATTTCCGTAAACTGCAACATACCTCGGATGTATGTAAGGCGGATGGGTATGTAACGAAATCGTGCCTTTTGTTAGGCGGAAAAAGTGTAAGAAAAACTAGCACTGTAGATTTATATTTTTTACAGTAAATAACGACTGAAAAATCTTAATTTTTGAGAATGACGAATCATTCTCAAAAATTAAGATTTTTTCAGCCGTTTTTTTAAGAATCTGAATTAATTAATATAAGGATTCAATGAATTTACGTCAGTGACTTAAACGAGTAGCGTTGGCGACGTCGAATGTTTTCACTCACAGTTTCGAGGGCTAACGCCATTTTAACTGACGTCATCAAGTTCTTCCAAGGTTTTCCCGTAATTTTTAAAAATAGTCCGTCTATGTACATCCAAGGTTGTTCGTGAAATTGGCCGAGTGGTGTTCCGAATGGGCTTAGCAGTGACATAATTAGGCTAGATTATTTCTCAATAGTTTGGGTTCTTTCAAAAGTTAGCTGATAATTGTTGTGAACATGTGTAAAAAACTGTATCTTGAAACCAAAATGATACATGTGCTACGCGAAAGTGGCCACAATTCATCCATGGGTTACAATATCCTTGTAACTTCAGCTTGTACAAGCTGAAGTTACAAGGGTTTGGTTACAAACCTTCCATTTAAAGAATGTTGACTATCTGTTAAACCGAGTTATTATAAATAAAAACTGATTTACCTTAACCTGAAATGCAACAAACCGATACTCAGGCTCCGCCTTGCCAGGGCAATGATCTTGGATTATACCAAGTTTTGAATTGGTACCCTTGTGTAAACCTGGTACAATTTCTAAACTTTTGCAAGTATTTCTGTTTCCTAAGTGTAGAGCTGGTATATCCCACCTCCATTTCATATCAGGTGCTTTTTGCTGACATTAACTACTGAACTTTTAAAATAATTGCACTTATTTATCTGCTTAGCAGACATATTTTTAAAATTGAAAACCAGATGTTTTAAACACAGCTTGAATGAATTGTCGATCCCCGATGGGGGCACTCATTTCAGACAATTTGTCTTCCATCAATGGGTTGATAATCATAGACTTATGTTGGATAGCAGCTGGAGGCTAGGTAAGGGTGTAATAGGTGTTAGAAATACCAGGATTCCATTTTTAGGTGCTCCAGCCGATTCAATATGACTGTAAGATTATTAAAAGAGGTTTTAAAGCAACAAAATTGAATAAGCTGCGGTTACAAGGTTTAAGTCCTACACTGATTGTAATTTTGCAGTAATGACTGTAACTCATAAGTGTCATTGTAGAATACATTCAATATTGCTCTAGCGACTGCCTCTATTAAGCGACCATTTGTATTAACCCTTTCCTGTTTTACAAAATTTTGGACCTGTCCAAATTCAAAGATTTTGCAGACGAAAATTTTAAGTGGATTTAATTTGAAAAATAACCATTCAGTAGGGTAGAAAATAGTGTGGAAAAAGAAGAAATTGCTTTTCAGAAGCAATTTCTTCTTTTTTCACAATGTTTTCTCAATCATAAAATCACAGACACATGAAAAGCAGGGATTAAACAGCAAAGGGTTAAACCACCATCATAAATGGTCCATTCACCATTAAGATCTCTGAAGAAATGGTCATCTTCAAATGAAAAAAGTTTATTATTGAATCTCATGATGTTGGAACCCATTTGAATTGTCTCAATGAGATGATTCTAGTGTGTTGGAACATCATAAGATTAAGTAAGAATCATGCAACAATCATTTTTATGCTATCAAAATAATCTGTCTTATTTGTCATGAAATTTTGTGGTGTGTGACTATTCCTATAAGCAACCACTTTTTTGTGACCACTTAAGTGGTCGCTTAACTTACTTTTTACTGAGAAAGGTTAGGATTAAAAGTAATCATTGTCTGACACTATTAGTTTATCATTTCTTTCCTTAAGTGGCAGGTACGTAGATTCATAACGTTATTGATTATGTATAGTTGATATCATAAATTGATGCAATGTTATTGTCAACAAATATTTCTGTGTCAGTTGCTGAATTGAACACAAAATCTTGTTGATACTTGTTGACTCTATGCAATCAGTATTATTGTGATATGGTTGTATAATTGTGATATATGAAATGATTTGTGACTGATCAAGTGACATATGATTTATGTCATAAGAGATAAGTATTAATCAGGTGTCAGGAGTTGTTTTGCCCTACAACATAAGGTGGTGCTCTTAATAAGTGGACGGCAACATAATATATACTGAGCAACTTTAAAAACGCAATTCTTAAAAACGTCACTTAAATGCAAATATTGGTGAATAGACTCACGCTGAAATATACTTAATTTGTTACTTTAACAAGTTACCTTTAGTCCAACATCAATGTTATTCTGTTATTCTCTTGTATTCCCAATACGGGGACACTTTTAAGCATACCCACGAAAGTTGAAATTTCTCCATAGCCCTACTGCTTGAACGATATTTTCTTGTCAAATGAAACAAAACCCAATCAAATTTTAGAGTTTGGTTGAATGAATCAAGAGGTCAAACAAATCATGAATACTGCGTCTAAGCACGTTTGGTGCACAGACGACACCAAAACGTCGTTTTTTTTACCAGAAATGATGTCACTTACAACCTTTTCCATTCAGTTCGTAGAACCACAAACGTTGTTCATGTGAATGCAGTTTTGGTAAACATAGCCTGTTCACGCTTTTAACCCCTTACCAGACAACTCGTCTAGAATTGAGATGCCATTTTAAGTGTGTTTACGGCATGGTACTAACGTCATTTTAACACGTTAAGTCTTCTGAAACTCCTTTTCGGCTAGGTCCTACCATGCAGATGTTTAAATATTGAACGAATTAATCAATAATTTTTAGTCTAATCGAGGTTAACGGCGTTCCAATTCTAAGGAACACTTTCCCTTTTGACTTACTCAATTAAGAGTACATTCTTTGCAAAGCAAGTGAGTTGATTTCGCTTCTTTTAACGGTTTTTGAAATGTCTATCGTTGAGTACCCTCCACACTTCTGATTTGTTAAATCAATCAACCATAAAAAGTGCAATGAAAAAGAAAGAGTGAACAGTGGATTGCTATGCCAAAACTAACCAAAGCGTAAAATCAAATCAAGATTAAGTCGATTCAACAGAGTATCTTGTTTGTATGATTTCAGCTAAATTTAGTTAAACCAAATCTACTTTTCTGTACTCAAATTTCAAATTTACTTTGTTGCGTTTTTAAAGTCGCTCAGTATATATACTTGCAAATGTTTGGAAATTGGAAATATTATCCAGAGGTAAAAAACAAAGAGAGAAAATATCCAGTTATTGGCCTGCCGATGTTTAAGAAATTTACCAACTAAAGGGTTTTACGGAGAAAAGTCCATATAAATGGCTCAGCACAAAACAGTTGTAAAATAATTGTTTTGCACTGAGCCATCCATATGTACTTAAAACTTTGAAGCTTTAGCCACGGGTACATGTACAGGCCAAAATAAAAGTGGCTTGTAATATTGATGGGTTATTGACAGTTGCTAAACAGAAATAAAATCGGACATGTTAAAAGACTTTTAATTTTAAGCCTCTTTTAATCATAGTTGCAAGTACAGCAGGTCAGCTTAATATAACCGTTATGGGAATTCTTTTGCATAAATATTTTGGTATTAGTAAATGATTGAGCATAATTCCAGCGAAAGGGACCGATTGAATTTTGTAACATCCTTTGGAGGCACTAAAAAATCCTTGCTTTCCCTAAAAAAATTCTTGAAATTCCAACCTGGAATTACAAAAATTCCTGATTTGGCCCTTATTGAGAGCACTGATGAGGTTTTCTAGCATTAAGTTTTATTATTAAAACCAAATGGTATTTAACTCTATGATAAGAATAACAACAAATACATGTATATGCATGTGAAACTTGCCTACTTTTATCTTGTGTAATGATTGTAATGATGTCACTTTAGTTTTTAAAAGGCTTTAGATTAAAGATGTATATACTTTATACCATAGGAGTCCGAAATTAACCCCCCCTCCCCCCCCCCCCACCACCACCACCACCATATAGACCAATAATATAAACATTATTGGTCTATATGGTGGTGGAGGGGGTAATTTCCCACCCCTATGGTATATACTAGATTATGCTTCCCACAGAAAATATTACTCAAAGAAAATTAGTTGTGTTACATGTGACTGTGTACTTTTTCTACATTTTGTGCCCCAGGCACCTGCAAGATTAGGGGCATATTGTTTAACTGTTGTTCATCTGTCGGTCTGTTTGAAAAACTTAACTATAAAACGTAACATTGCCAATTACTTTAAGCCTATTCAAGAAACAATTCTCATATTTGGCTTGATGAAAAATATGGTATGCATCTGGAGAAACCAAGGTCAAGGTTATGTGAAAAGGTCAAGGTCATCTTTCAAGGTCACATTTTGAAAAACCGCAATTTCAAAGGCATTCTTGTTTCACAAACACATCTTGTTTCAATAGTATATTTTTTTTTGTGAGATCAATTTTTAGAAGAACAAAGAATCAGGAAAAAAATCTCTAAAAGTTAGCAGCATAATATAGTTCAGGAATGTTTAATTGAATGTATGCCGTTGTTATCATCACGCAGATCAGTTTGTGCCTTCATGCATGATAACAACTGTTTCAAACAGGACATATATATTGAAGATTGATACAAAATTATGAATACAATTGTCAATTATAATCATGTTATGGCCAAAATATGCATTTTATTTTCAAACTTTGTACTGTTTGTTTAATATAGATGGTTTCATTCTATAAAATGCTTATACCTACAGTGAACAATAAGGTCTTTTCAAAATCTCAATTTAGCATAATAATAGGGAAAATAATCTTTGATTAATATTCATTGTGTCCTGATACATTTACATGTTAAACATGTATTAACTATTTCCTAACAATAGGGCCTTGATTCTACATCCATGTGATAATACTGTCTTGAAAAAAATCTTTCTTTTATTCTTTCATTGAATAATTCTGTTTGGTTTGTCTGGAAATGGGGCCTTTAAGGGCCCAGTGACACACTTTCACGAGTGCCTATTTATATAACCTAAAACCTTGTGTTTATTCCACAATCAGATACTTTTGGAAACTAGTTTTGTCTGAAATCTTGAATATTCTGAAATGTTAGATAGAGTAAAGTGGGTATTCTCAGCAATTCATCAATATACTGGGAAAAAGAAAAAAAGATAATAATACATGATTTTGTTTTAAATCATGCGGAGAAATACAAGTGGTTTCTTGTCACAAGATTTCATCTGTTTCCAAGGACTTCTCTATTTATATCTAATGTCAATGTGAATGAGTTGAGATTAATATAAATGTTTCATAATGATTATGCTTTCAATACCATGCATAATAATTGAGGAAATATCTCTTGTATCTTTGGTTTTTTTTTTTCGTAAAATACAAAAATATGTGTTAAGAAAGTTTATAGTTAACATAAAGTAAGGAAACAAATTATAGCAATTCTTATAGAATCATAAATATATAGGCACCTACAATAGTGTTGCACTGACCCTCAATTTGCCTTTCACTAAGGCTGCCCTGTGTTCAGGATTATAGGCAGTGCAAACAGTTAGCCAATTTTACCCCGCTTTGCACGTAAAATATTAAGATTCTTATGGATTTCTCAAGTTAACCAAAATTGTTGACTTGGGCTGGGGATTACAAAACTTTTTTCATGCTCAATTAAGAATTCTGTCAAATTACAACTCTGTCAGACTTACAACCCCAGCTTTGCCTTTTCTCCACCAAATCCAGCAGATAAGATGTACAGGTAAAATGATAAACTGCCCAGCCTGTATCTATTTATAAAATCTTAGTAACACAAAACACTGGCAGAAGATTCCCAATTTGTTTATTTTGTTCAGGTTTAATTTACATTCTGATGTATCAATTAAAATGTCCCTTAATCTGGACTACAAGCTTGATAAGATGAATCAATTTAAACAGCATAAGTTTGGAGTCAACATATATCTTTATAAAGAATCAATGGTTTAGTAGAATCTTCACAAAAAATTAATAAAATATAGTTGAAAATAAAAGTATTAACTTTCAACATACAATTTTTTAAATCAAGAAAAAAGAAGGAAAGAAACCGAAGCAGTGCCTAGAAAGCATTGCTTATCATAAAATCTCACAATAATACTGTATGGTCAGTAGGGACCTGGGTCTAGAGAGGAATCTAAACAGACATGGTCAGTAATAGATTGGGCAATAATAAACTGTAATGAATACTGATCTACCGTTTGCTCAATTTGAGTATGAAACTGGGTTGTAAGTCTGACTGAACTTGGAATTTAACCTGTTAACCTGGTGGAATAGTACAACAGATGTATGAAAATAAAAGGTATTATGAATAAGTTGTTATAAATAAAAACTCACTGTTATTATCTTTTATTTACATATGCTTGTTTGAATTATAACTTCAAAAAATTCTTAGTTGAGATAAAGAAAAGTTACAGACCCTGATGCTGCTGAATTTTAACTTAGATATTTTATATTTTAATCTGTTTTTGTCTTCAGTGAAATTTAATGGGTTAACCATTTTAAAGGGCAGGTGGTTAAAAATATTCTTCATTTGTAATTGTGATTATTTTTTGCTAGTTAATTCGCTAATATTTTGTATATTGAAGTGATATATACATATTATAAACAATAAATATTTTAATTGATATCCTTGTGTTTCGTAACTGTTATGCCTACTCAGAAATGAAATGGGGGATAATCATTTCTTTCGGTGTAAGATCAATTGATATTTCAATGAGTGAACAACCAATTGATAGTTCAATGAGTGAACAACAAAAGCCATATTATCACAAGTGGTGGAGCCATTTTTATTGAACTCTATTTTAATTACAGTGCACATATTTGGAACAAAGGTCAATGAATGTCAAGGTCATTGTACTAGGTCAAGGTAAGTAATCAAATTTAAAGATTTAAGAAATTGCCCTTTTTGGGGCATTAGTGTAGAACTAACACCTCTTGTAATGTCCCTTTTGTCTGTCTGACCCCCCTAAACCTGTCCTTCAATCCAAAAACTTAACCTGCATTTGATGCATCTGCATTTCTTGTAACTTCTTGACCCTTGTCATTCAGAACCCGGAATATTCCTGCAGTAGCAGGTGGTATAGACAAAGATCAGCCTGTACATATGTGCAGTCTGATTTTAGTCTTTACCACCTGTTTTTAGCTCACCTGAGCACGAAGTGCTCAAGGTGAGCTTTTGGGGTTACTTGATGTCCGTCGTCCGTTGTCCGTCGTCCGTCGTCAACATTTACCTTGTGGACACTCTAGAGGCCATATTTTTAGCCCAATCAACCTGAAAATTGGTCAGAATGATTATCTTGATAAATTCTTGGACAAGTTCGAAATTGGGTCAAGTGGGGTCAAAAACTAGGTCACAGGGTCAAATCTTAGAAAAACCTTGTGGACATTCTAGAGGCCATATTTTTGGCCCAATCAACCTGAAAATTGGTCAGAATGATTATCTTGATGAAATCTCGGACAAGTCCTAAATTGGGTCAAGTGGGGTCAAAATATAGGTCACAGGGTCAAATCTTAGAAAAATCTTGTGGACACTCTAGAGGCCATATTTTTAGCCCAATCAACCTGAAAATTGGTCAGAATAATTATCTTGATAAAATCTCGGACAAGTTCGAAATTGGGTCAAGTGGGGTCAAAAACTAGGTCACAGGGTCAAATATTAGAAAAACCTTGTGGACACTCTAGAGGCCATATTTTTATCCCAATCAACCTGAAAATTGGTCAGAATGATTATCTTGATAAAATCTCGGACAAGTTCGAAATTGGGTCAAGTGGGGTCCAAAACTAGGTCACGGGGTCAAATCTTAGAAAAACCTTGTGGACACTCCAGAGGCCATATTTTTAGCCCAATCAACCTGAAAATTGGTCAGAATGATAATCTTGATGAAATCTCGGACAAGTTCGAAATTGGGTCAAGTGGGGTCAAAAACTAGGTCACGGGGTCAAAAGTTAGAAAAACCTTGTGGACACTCTAGAGACCATATTTTTAGCCCAATCAACCTGAAAATTGGTCAGAATGATTATCTTGATAAAATCTCGGACAAGTTCGAAATTGGGTCAAGTGGGGTCAAAATATAGGTCACGGGGTCAAATCTAGAAAAAACCTTGTGGACACTTTAGAGGCCATATTTTAAGCCAAATCAACCTGAAAACTGGTCAGAATGATTATCTTGATGAAATCTCGAACAAGTTCGAAATTGGGTCAAGTGGGGTCAAAAACTAGGTCACGGGGTCAAATCTTAGAAAAACCTTGTGGACACTCCAGAGGCCATATTTTTAGCCCAATCAACCTGAAAATTGGTCAGAATGATAATCTTGATGAAATCTCAGACAAGTTCGAAATTGGGTCAAGTGGGGTCAAAAACTAGGTCACGGGGTCAAAAGTTAGAAAAATCTTGTGGACACTCTAGAGACCATATTTTTAGCCCAATCAACCTGAAAATTGGTCAGAATGATTATCTTGATAAAATCTCGGACAAGTTCGAAATTGGGTCAAGTGGGGTCAAAATATAGGTCACGGGGTCAAATCTAGAAAAAACCTTGTGGACACTTTAGAGGCCATATTTTAAGCCAAATCAACCTGAAAACTGGTCAGAATGATTATCTTGATGAAATCTCGGACAAGTTCGGAATTAGGTCAAGTGGGGTCAAAAACTAGGTCACGGGGTCAAATATTAGAAAAACCTTGTTGACACTCCAGAGGCCATATTTTTAGCCCAATCAACCTGAAAATTGGTCAGAATGATTATATTGATGAAATTTTGGACAAGTTCGAAATTGGGTCAAGTGGGGTCAAAAACTAGGTCACGGGATCAAATCTTAGAAAAATCTTGTGGACACTAGAGGCCATATTTTTAGCCCAATCAACCTGAAAATTGGTCAGAATGATTTTCTTGATGAAATCTCGGAAGAGTTTGAAATTGGGTCAAGTTGGGTCCAAAACTAGGTCACGGGGTCAAATCTTAGAAAAACCTTGTGGACTTTCTAGAGGCCATATTCTTTGCCCAATCAACCTGAAAATTGGTCAGAATGATTATCTTGATGAAATCTCGGACAAGTTTGGAATTGGGTCAAGTGGAGTCAAAAACTAGGTCATGGGGTCAAATCTTAGAAAAACATTTTAAGATTGTTAATTCAGGTGAGCGATTAAGGGCCACTATGGCCCTCTTGTTCCCATTTCAAGACAGCTTTGTTCTTGAAATTGAATTTCAAAAAGAAAGATTTCCCTACACCCTTGGAATTCTAGGGCTTTCAGTACTTTGATATGAATGCAATTCTTTAAGAGGATTTTAATTCAGCATAACAAGGGTTAAGTGTGAAAGATACAATTTTCATGTGTGGCATGAAGGTATGTCAGGTATATATAATTTAAGGTCAAGGTTATCGGTCAAGGTCTTCTGCAAAAACCTGTGTCTCTTCTCTAAATATTCCAGCTAAATACCATTCAAGTTTAATTATTTGTCTAAACAAAACAATGTTTTTAATATCACTTTATGGAACTTAGTTCCTAACTTGATGGCCTATACAGCTATGTTTTTGACTTGTGCTGTTATGCATCTGTGAGTGTACTGTATTTCCTCTAAGAAAAGCACTGCTAACTGGTGCTCTGCTCAGCTGCTGGATATTGCAAAAAATCTAAGTTGAAATAGGGGCATAGCTCTTTCAAAAGTGCTTTAAGAGTTATCCCCCTTGATAGTCTGGATAGCTATCATGATGAACACACATGCCAAGTTTCACGAAGTTATCCTGAATAACAAAAGAGATATGACCGAGGTTAAAGTTTGTCACAGCAACAACCACCAAGCTGAAATTAGCGCCCATTCTTAAAGTAGGTCCCCCTACACTTTTTTACAAGGAAAATCCACTTCAGTTGCTTGAGAATACCTGGGCTTCAAGACAATTTGAGAGACTTAAGATTAACTTCCTCTAAACAATGATTTTTAGAGGAAAATAAACTCAAATTAAAGGGGAAAAGCCTAAAGACATCAATCTAATGGATATATTTCATCAGAAAGGTGAAGCCCCATGATATTGGGAAGGTTCCATTCAAAATGGGCAATGTGGGCACAATTTTCTCTTGAGGCCACAAATAGGGCCAAATTATTATGAAACTTGGTCAAAATGTTTGTGGGGTCACAAAGATGAACCATTCTAACATTGGGAATGTTCTATTTTTATGCCCCGTCATGGACAGATCAGGGCCATATTGTTTTACCATTGTCTGTCTGTCCTTCTGTCTATCTGCAAATCTTAACCAACTTACAAGGGTCCTATTGACTCAAGATACGCCATCAAAAGCATTATCATTAAAATGAAATCCCCTTTTACTGTGATGGTGTATCATAAGAATGAAAGAGGGAATTATGCTCCTGTTCACAAGATGAAGAATAACCTGTGAAAGTATCTACCAAATCAATCCTTAAATGGAGAGCTGAGAGCATCACCCTTCGCTAGTGAAGGTGCCAGTCTATTTAAGATTCATTGTGGCATGATCATACATCTCAATTATATGCATCAGTTCTGTTGGTACCAAGGTCAAGTGACAAAGTCATCTGTCAATGTCAAATTTATTAAAAAATTTGCTGTTTCAGGAGCATTAGTGTTTCACAAAAACATTTTGTTAATCAACGGAAAAGGTTTTTTTTTAACATTTAAGTTGTGTACACTCAAGTGGCTGCATATATGGTTTGATCATGGAACTTGACCAAAATACTTGTCTGGTCAAAAAGATGAACCCTCCTAAAATTGGAAAAGTTTGATTTGAAATCATATGAAATAAGGTGCCAAATTGTCACAAAATACGCCCGTCTTACAGCTTGATGTAACTTTGGGTTTAGAGTAGAATTGAAGTGATTTCGAATGAATACCTTGTAGATAATTTTTGTTGAGACAGACAGATGAATAATTGTAGTAGGAGTATATTATTATCATGATCAAAGTTCATACACCATTAGAGATAGGCTCTAGATAAGATTTAAGTATGAAGAAAAACAAAGGGCAATAACTCAAAAAATAAGCCAGGTAGTTATGGCTCTTTTGCACTGCACTTCCCCTTAATGCAATCTATCTACCCATGAAGTTTCAAAATCATAGCTCAAATACTCTTTGAGAAAAGCTCTGGAAAAGATTCAAGTGAGAAAAACTACAAAGGGCAATAAATCAAGGAATAAGCCAGATAGATTTACAGTCCTATTGCACTGCACTTCCCCTTGATAAGCTCTATCTACCCATAAAATTTCATGATCATAGCTCAAATATTTAGAGATATGCTCCGGACAAGATCCAAGTTTGAAACAAGATGTGTTTGTGAAACACTAATGCCCCCGGAACAGCATTTTTTTTTAAGGTTTGACCTTGACAGATGACCTTGACCTTGTCACATGACCATGACTTTGGTGTACAGCTTTGTATGTCAAATACTTTTGGAGAAAAGGCAAAGGTTAAGTTTTCGGGTTAAGTTTTTGGACGGACAGACAGACTGACAAGAGTAAAACAATATTCCCCCGATCTCTCAATACGGGGGCATAAAAACAAAACAAAGGGCAATAATTTAAAATTCAAGCAAGGTCATAATAACTTTTATCACTATTACCTCAGCCAGACTCTTAGAAAGTTCTTAGAAAATAGACCCTGCCCAACAGTTCATTACTGAGGAGACTCAAAATAATCCCTGCCCTGCTACACCCACATTTATGGCCAATCAAAATTTGTGAACAAATTTTGATAAGGGTGACCCAAGGAACATTCTGGTAAATTTTCATTCAAATAAGACAAGTGGTTCAGGAGATGTCTATCAAAGATATCAGGCTGAAAAAAGGCCCATCCTGCCACGCCCATATTCATTAGCCAATCAAATTTTTGCGAACAATTTTTGAAAGGGTCACACAAGGAACATTCTGGTGAAGTTTCATTGAAATCGGCCCGGTGGTTCAGGAGATGTTGTTCACAGATTTTGGGCCCAAAATAAGCCTCACCCATATTAATGGGCCAATCAAAATTTCACAAGCAATTTATGAAGAGGGTTACCCAAGCAGCATTCTGGTAAAGTTTCATTGAAATCAGCCCCACCCTGCCACACCCATTTATGGGCCAATCAAAATTTCGAGATATTTTTTTTGAAAAAGGATCAGTGGAACTTAAAACCAAAGATGATTTTATGCCCTGACTTTGTCACATTGATAGATATCCTTTAACAATTGTCTGTCTGTCTGCAACAGTGTCAAAACTTATTCAAGATACTAGTCTCATATTTGGCATGATGATAATTATGTGATACCTTCCAATGATACCAATGTAATTGTCATGTGTTAAGCTAGTAGAACTTCATAACATTTCGGACCTCATGATCTTTGACTGAGGTTTCCTAATGAAAATCATTAATAAATCTCGGTTTACACTGTTAAAGTTCTTTACTTCCAAAAAGTTGCAGAACTATTTTGAAGGTAGTGGACATTTTGGGTATATATGTTTCATTAACACATCTTTTTTCTTTTTTTTATTGAAGACAGGTTTACCTGTCTTTCAATATAGGGATCGTCGCCATCGGATTTTAATAACAAACCTACATGTGTCATTACGCTAAAAAAAGTAGACCCATTCATAAAAAAATAATCAATAGTGTAGCAATATACCGTAAAATTTTGGTGCTGACCTAAATACTGGCCGGGACCTCAGGGGAGTGAACACGTGATCTATGCAGAAGTTGCCTGCAGAAACGTGTTTTACACTCGTAAGCGTTGCTGTTTTAGGGCGTTTTTGGCTGTAATCTTTTGCATTTGCTCCAAATTTTCAATTGCATCCTATAACTGTTTTTATACATAGCATTGGCAAGCTATTTTCAGCTCCTCATTTTAGACTCCCTATTTCTCGTAAAATTGTGTGTTTGTTTGTCCTTAAGGTTGCTTTATTTATCCGTCTCCCGGGCCTGTCGTAGTGTAAATGGATAAAAACTAAAATAGCACATGGCTATTTGAATAAACTCGTAAACCCTTGGAATTTCCTAGGTTTGAATTTTTACTTGGATTTATGGAGAAATTTCGATGGCTTATCAAATTACTTTATTATTAGGCTTATTTTGTCTATCCATATTGTACAGCATTGGGAACCTTACTCAATCATTTCCGTAAACGGCAACAGATCGTGATCGTGATTTTCACTCGGCAATCATCGGGCGATCTCCGAAGTCTCAGATCTATCTAAATGTAGGTTACGGAATCGGCCGAGTTGTGATGAATGCGTTAGATTGGCCGAGTGGTGTAAAGTAGTACCACGCATGAGCGACCCCGGTTTTGAGTTTCCGCTTTTGTTTTCGACAATTTTCTGACAATAACAAAAATTGTTTTGGAAACTGGAATGGATTTATTTGTAACATTCTTGAGTGGACTTTGAAAGAATTCTACTCAAGGTGATAAATGCTGTAGCTCGGGATTTCATTTGGATTTCATCTGTCATTTTGGCAGTTTTGTCATTATTGATAGTTCATCGGATAGTTCAATCCGAATCTTGATCTAGAAAAGCAGTCCCGTGGAAAAGGCCTGAAAGGTTGGTTGTCTTAACAGGTTTATTTATTATTTTGTAGTAAAAATAATTTTCTACTAAGTAAGACCATATGCCAGGAGAATAACCTGAAATGGAGATCGAAATATCTCAATGGAGAATTAGAAATAGAATGTTTCACTCCTGGAAGAAACTTAAACGGTATTCATAAAAAAAAGCTACAGCTATTGTACGGGAAAATACTTCTTCTTGGTATTGACTTTGACTAGTAAAGTATAAGAATATTGGTATTACTTTCATTGCTTCTTCTATGTGGAGATAATTAGTCAAATCCTGGATCAGATAATAAATGTAAAAGAAATTTGAACAAATTTCCAATTCAGGGCAATATTCACCATGGCAATGAAATGTTCAGCTCTTCACCAAGGGGTAAGCAATGTGTGTCATGTGGATTAACATTTTATTTAAGATTTTTACACATCCACTTAATAAGTTTGACTGGAAAAAATCGGATTTGGATCATATTGGATTGCTGGGGATAATCTATACAATTTTATAAAACAGGGTTGCAATAATTCATATGAGTTTTTAGAATACAGGAATTGCCACAATATTTCTGTTGGTTAACTGAATATTTTTCATTTAGGATATTGAAAACTTACACTTGGGGATGAATAGCGATTATGAAGGCAGTTACCCTCTTGTTAAGCTTGATAGGTTTATCTGGAAGTGATGAGTCTTCAAAGTAAAGCATATTCATTTGTTAGGAAAGTGCAGTTTCCATATGTAACCATCAATGATTGTTTTAAATTTTTGATTCCCACTCAAGAGATCTTCTCAAAACGCCACAATTTTAATTCCAATTGTTAATATTCAGTCCTGTCTTCAATTCAGGCCTTTCAGGCCTTTGATCTTTTAAATAAAGATTGACAGTTTTCTGTTTTTGTCCACTTCTGACTCAAAGTTACAAGTGCATAAATATGAAAACTTAAAAAGATTTTGTTTGTTTTATACTTACTAAAGCTCCTTGATATCACAAAATCAAAGGTTCATTCATCAAAATAAAGGCTTTCAAAGGTTTTTTGAAGAAAAGTTAAAGGGTTTTGGTAAAAAAAACTTAAGGCCTTTTGGAGCCCATATGTATCTGTTTTCTAAACATAATGCAGTCATGGTCAAAAAAGGCCCATAGTTTTTGGTCAAGTTTATGGATGCATAACTAGTAAGACATAACTTTGTATCATAGAATTTTATTTACAAAATCAGCAATTATTCATTTTTTCATACAAAATTAAATAGTCATAGCAAAAGAAAATTATTTATCAGAAATACTATGTAAAATACACACTTATTAGTGAAAAAAAAATAAATAGAGGATAATTGTTTATTTCAGTGTAAGATCATTTTATATTTCATTGAGTAAACACCAAAAGCTATATTTTCACGAGTGGCAGAGCCACGAGTGAAAATATAAATTTTGTTGTTCACGAAATGAAAATATTAATCGATCTTACTCTAAAAACAAACGATTATTCTATTTCTTTAATGCAAAAATAAGACAAAATGTGAAATTCTAGGACATATTTTCGTAAAGCGCGTCATCTTGCATGTGATTGCTATGCAACGCTCATTGTGACGTCACTAATTTCGCCTCACATAGATGACGTCAGATAGGATGAAATGCACAAAAACAGGGTATAAGTTTTTGATCATTTCACTGCTTTGCGGTGAGATTATCAAGTGATAATCTACTGTTATTTCTCGATAAACCACCAAAAAGCATTAAAGAAAACACATGAATGAAATTAATACTAGAACTGCCAACATTTGCTTGTTGGGTGCTGAATAGTGGATAAAACCACTAAAACGAATCAAAATTCATTTATTATTACCTTTGCCCTGTCAGTAAAGGTTGCCTTTTTGATGGTGAACACACATGCCAAGTTTCATGAACAAGTTTCAATAACAGCAGAGCTATGATCATGTTAAAGTTTGTCATCCTAACGCCAAGGTGATGACAATCCCTCTGGTTTTCTCTGAAAACAGCCAAGCTAATAACAAACTTAATGAGAAGCCTCCAATTGTCAAATTCCAAAGCTTGTGCCAATAAATGTTACCTATTCTGAAAGGTTTGAGCAACTCTTTCTATTCTGATGTTACTTAAAAGAAAAAGTTTGACATGTAGATTTTGACCCTCAAATAGTTCTAGAAAGTGTCTGAAATATGTGATACTAACTTGCATTAGGCATTCTATTATTATTCTGGAGGCATTTACATTTGCAGGGACCCAAAGCATGAAAGCAACATAGCATTTTGAAGGTCTCTGCAAATGTAAGCGCCCTTCAAAACTGATGTGCTATGATGAGCATAGTATCAAGGCATATTCAAAGCATTTCAACGATTAATTCAATAACACATTTAAATTGAAAAGAGACTGCACATCATTGTGTAGAAAATATTGAGAAAAGATTGCTTGAAACAAGCCATTTTTCTTTTTTTCTTAATGTTTTCCAACTTTATCATCTTTATTGCGTAAAAAATCTAGTTTGTGGGAAAATGTTGCATGAACAGATACAAGCTTCTCATTGTTTATAAATAGCACATTTTCCCCTGTTTCATGGATAATGAAAATTGCATTTTTCTAGAACTAGAGTTAAAGTTTATTGTATTTTTTTGTCATTTTGGCAGGTTTTTCTGGATAACAGGATCATATATATATTCTATCACAGATTTCTTTATAGTTTTGTTAATAGGCTGCAACACATTTTGAACAGTTAATTTACTTGCAGATTTTCTATGTCACGATGTATTTGCCATATTAACCCTTGTAATGCTGAATAAGATTCTTAGCAAAATAAATATAAGCAGGAATATTCCAGGTTCAGCATGACAAGGGTTAAAATCAATATGACTTTGCTTTACATTTTAGTTCTAACTTGCTCCTCCTTGTGCTGTTCAGGCCATATATCCAATCTGATCTTGGTCTAAACCACCTGTATTTTTGATGTGTCTTTGTTAAAAATTCAAAATTGTTTGTTAATTTTACAAACAATACTTTCTTCCAGAGCAGTCAACCCTTCAATATCTTGAAAAGATATTTGAGCCAGTATGTGACAATTCGAATGATTTGAAATGTTCATGAGGTGCAAATGTTGACAAGAGTAGACATCCACATACTGTATATATTAAAGTTACCTGATGGTCTACTGATACTTTGAGACCTCATCTTTCTACTAAGTGCAAAGTGAAGACACTAGCCAGACTGTGCAGTTGAACAGGCTGGTTAGAGTCTTTGCTTTGCTCATATTTGAAATTGTTGGAAATCTCACACACACTTTTATTTATTAATCAGCATTAGAAGGGATAAGAAAGTTAAGTCAATAATAAA
This sequence comes from Fragum whitleyi, assembly GCA_948146395.1. Taxonomy (NCBI): domain Eukaryota; kingdom Metazoa; phylum Mollusca; class Bivalvia; order Cardiida; family Cardiidae; genus Fragum; species Fragum whitleyi. The sequence goes on along the minus strand of OX411547.1, from coordinate 38,085,291 downwards.
TTTCAAATAGCAGTGTCAGCATTTTTTAGACAGTTTACTTTCTGTAAGTTATGAATTGACCAATTACAACACTACATCATTTTGGTCCAATTTCAGAGAAGTTGCAGATGGCAATTCTCGTTGTTGAAATTTTAGAAATCTTTGTCTACATACAATGGGAAAACCTTATGGAAAATGAAGAAATTGCAGAAAAGTAATATTCAAAATATTGGTTTAGAAGTCCAATGCCCTAACCATTGAGCCAAAGATCATCTTCCCTGACGCAGGTGTCAGACATCGTATTTAAACATATGAAGCTATGCAGGACAGTGGTGAGAGTGGTGTCCCATAACACCAGCAATTACTTCATTTTCAATTATGTTTTCCAAAGGTTCTTAAATCCAGGGCATGTAATAATGGGATTATGTGAAATAAGTTAATGTACCATTTCTTCAGTAGTTTGTAACTCTTTCTTGATGCCGTTTCTCTGACGCAACTCAACTCCATTTTTATGAATCTCATGATCATTTTGTATATGCCCTCCATTCTTTATATTCCCATTCACCTCTGTTTTCTCTTCTGAATCCTTTCTTGTTTCTGGTTCCTGAGAGTTGTCTCCCTTGGAAGATCTTCTTTTGGACCACTTTTTGTAGCCATATTGAACAATACTGATCCAAAAGAGCCAGCCTATTGAATAAATAACTGTTCCACCGAGCCTACCCAGAAAATCTGTGTCTTGTTGGTAATACCTAACTAATAACACAGTCCCAATCCCAATTCGTATAAACCCAAATGCCAGCATAAAGGACAAATCAACAATAAGACCAAGTAAGGATCTGTGATTTTTTGTTTCGCGTAAAAACCACCTGAATTGAAGTAAAGGATTGGTGAGTTCGGCCCCTCCTATAGTTGCAACGAGTTCTGTCCCATAATATTTCATGATGTAACAGACAGACATTCCAACTATACTGACGCTGTGGTGAAGTAACATCACAGGACCTGGAATAAAATAAAGTATTCTCATGGTTATTTTTGAAGCAATATATAGATATTTCATCTTGATTTATATAAGAATGAAACTATTACCAGAGGTAATAGGCGAAACAAGGATTTTGAAATGTATACGCACTCAGAAAGCAACCAACATAGAATATATAGGATAAAGGCGATATGTGGACTGTGACAAAAGATAAATGTCCTCCATTTGCTCCCCTATTCTATGATTTGAGCGTTTGCAAATGATCATAACATTGTAACTACAGCTTGAAAAAGCTGTAGTTTAGATAATGGTCATTCATCAATAACATTTTTCAAAAGATGATTTATTTCTATTAAACACTTGCGTAATGTGTGTAATGGTATTTACGCCCTTGGGAGGGGAGGAGATTTTAAACTATTGCCCAAAGCTGAAGACATACTACATTACTGAAAAATTAACTTTGTAATACCCATTCTTTTCGACCTCTGTTAGATCAAATCACATTTTCAAAATGTTCTGCTATGTAGCTTAAGGGGTGTTGGGTTTTTTTTGTCATGACTGGTCACAAATATGTTAATGGCTCAGAGCAAAACAGTTGTAACTGCCTATATGTTTATATGTAGCTACCGTATTTCCCCTAATAATAGCTCCCTCCCTGATGAGCTCCCCTACTTTTTAACTTAAAAAAAAAAAAAAAAAGCCTAAATTTTAAGAATCTGTTGACACTTCATCTCTAATTTGATGCGAATTTCCTCTAAACAATCAGTTATATGTTTGTTTAGAGGAAATTTACCTCAAATTGAAGGGAAAAGGATCTAAAAGACATACATTTAGTGATTTTTTTTTAATCGGAAAATAAGACATACATTTAGTGATTTTTTTTAATTGGAAAATGCATACTAAATAAAAGATCCCTGACCATGTTATGTATAGCTCCCAGAGCGTTTATTAGGAGAAATAAGGTACAGTTATCCGCCATAGATATTCATAAAAACAACATGGCGAACAGTACCGTAATGACGTTGGTGATAACAAATGACCTATTTACAAATTGCTGGGTCAGCTGTGGCCCAGATTTATGACACTACGTCAGCAATGACATGGGGTCATTACGTAGAGTTGATAGATGACGTCATCTGTCCGCTGTATATATTCTAAAGGGAGCTGTGTTTACAAATGGGTCGGAAAGGATAGGAGCTGTCAGTTGAACAGAAAAGCCGGATCGCAGTGCTTTTTGACGCAGGATATAAGAAACTAGAAAGCCATGAATGGCTTGTGTCGCTCCACAGGCTTGAAATTCTTGTAAAAGCAAATATAAGTTTTGACTAGATTTTTAGATATTTTGGGTTCTACTGATGTTGAAAATGATTTTCAAAGTTTCAACTATATAACATATAGAGAAATGACCTCCGCCCATAAAGGACACATTTTTCAACCAATCAAAATAATTTTTGGCTGCTTGATAATGAGTCACCCAAAGATCATACCAAAAATGTTTGTTTGAAATCCATCAATTACATTCTGAGAAAATGATTTTCAAAGTTTCCACTATATAACATATTGAGAAATGACCTCCGCCCATAAAATCCATATTTTTCATCCGATCACAATTATTTTTGGAAGACTGTTAAAAGGTCACTCACGGATCATTCAAGTAAAATTTAGTTGATATCCATCAATTACATTCTGAGAAAATGATTTTCAAAGTTTCCACTATATAACATATATAGAAATGACCTCTGCCCATAAAATGCATATTTTCAATCCTATCACAATAATTTTTTGTAGACTGATAAAGGGTCATCCAAGGATCATTCATGTAAAATTTGATTGGTATCCATCAATTAGAATCTGAGAAAACTCACTTTTTACTATATTTGGAAATTAGCCACGCCCATAAAATCCATGTTTTTCATTGGATCAAAATTTCTTGAACAACTTTGAAAGAGGGTCACCCAAGGATCATTCCTGTGAAGTTTGGTTGAAATTCATCTAGTAGTTTCTGAGGAGAAGATTTTTAAAGAAAAAGTTTACGACCGGACGCACAGACGCACGGACGGACGCACGACCGACACAACGCCATGACAATAGCCCCAGTGGCTTTCAGCCAGTGGAGCTAAAAAGAAATTATCAGGTTGACAGGGATTAAACAGAGTACTGTTTACAGTTTTGTGAAAAGGTATGAAGAACGGTGTGATGTAGAAAACAAAATTTGTTTCCATTTAATGGAGATCAGGGAGGCAAACTGAATTCACAGATAGGGATTCTCGGCGACTTTCTTTTTGTGTGAAACAACATCAGAGAAAGACTTTGGCTGAAATTACTAACATTTACAATGAAGGTAGAGCAAGATCTTTCTCAAAAAGGACGATTGAAAGAAAACTTCATTCTCTGGGTTTTCATAAACGGTCAGTGAAGAAGGGGATCAGAATCAGGGGGGTCAATCGTAGAAATCGTGTCCCTTTCTGTAGAGGAAATTTATACAGGACTGTAAATGCTTATTGGAATAGGGTTATATTCAGCGATGAATGTAAGGTGGTGATCGGTAAGGATTCTCACGTAAGTGTTTGGAGAAAAGTGGGTGAAGAGTGGTTGACCAATTGCATATATCCACCATCCGTCCAGCTTGATGATATGGGGATGCATTACATTTCACAGTGTTGGCACGATTCCTGTTGTTGAAGGTAATGTAAACACAGATAAATATATTAACATTCTTGACAATAACCTATGGCCTGTCATTATTTGTCACTTCCCTGGCAATGATTATATATTTCCAGACCACAATGCCCTTTACATCGAGCCCATTCCGTGCAAGATTTCCGCAGAGAAAATGATTTAAAATCTATGAACTGGCCTACACAAAGTCCCGACCTGAATATAATCGAGAATTGTTGGTGGAGATTGAAAAAAGAACAAAAACATGTCATCAACATTAACAATACCAAGGACCTTGAAAACAACATCAGAGACATATGGACAAATCTTCCCATCTGCTACATTTAGTCATTATATAAAAGTATTCCAAAGAGGATTTTACGAGTGATAAGAAATAAAGTAAACATAACAAAGTATTAAAGGAAAGTAAAATAATAGATTAGTGGACTTATTTGAATTCAAAAATCAATGTCACATGATTGATTGATTTGCAACCATCTTGTTTTTACGAATATATATGGCAGATAACTGTACATCTGTTTTGCTCTGAGCCATCAATTCATTTTATATAATTCAGGGAGAGTTCCTGTTTGTTAATCTATCTTAAAACTATACAAATATCCGTGTGATAACATCCCGTATGGTATTTTTAATGATATCACATAGTTATTTTTAGAACAATTATATAATGTGATTATTTTTAGAAACTTGCATTTCAGTTAGAAACGTCCACAAAAACAAAGCAAATAGAGGTTTTAAGATAAATACAATTCGTACTTAGTGTATTGCATGAAAAAAATATCTAACTCGGTTTTGAAAATTGATAATTGTCTCGGCAGAGCCTCGGCAATTTATCAATTCTCCCAACCTCGTTAGATATTTTGTTTTCATATAAAACACTTAGTACGTATTATACATTACCTTCAGTATTAAAATAGAGGCACCAGGACAGGTCCAGTAGAAAATATCCTAGAGAACAAGCAATCACATTGTGTTGAAAAGGTGTGGATGGGCCTCCTGCAAAAAATGTTAGATGTTCTCAATAATGAACCAGTGCATGGCATTACTTACACAGTTTGCATATGCCTGAATGGCTGTGTCAAGACCTTTGCTGAATATTTAAGAAACTTAAATTGATAATCAATATCTTTCAATAAAGTATGGATTTATGAATCTTATTAGACTGTATGACAGAATGATGGCTCTCAGTCTGCACACATAGTTGTATAAACATGACCATCGCCTGTAGGTGCCTAAGCTCAGCTGTTGAGTGATAGATAGTGGATGAAAAATTTCAAGTAAAAATTTAAGATAAAAAGAGCTGTCACTGTAAGATGACAATGCCCCCGACACCGCTTTGATAGTAATAAGGAAGTTATGGCCAATGTTAAAGTTTTTGGACGGAATGACGGACAGACGGACAGACGGACGGACAGACGGACGGACGGACGGACGGACAAGTCAAATTTATTATGCCTCCCTATCGGGGGCATAATAAATACAAAATTTGTTAAAGTGTACAAGAAAATTATTTTAAGGCATGATAAAAATTCTAGATGAGACATTATTTGAATGAAATTTATTCTCTGTTTACATGAATACACATCTGGGCCCGAGGCTATAAAACTTTTCTCAGGCTCAACTTAAAATTTTCTCAAATTTCAAATTCAAATAAATGTATGAAAATAAAAGGTAATTTTAATAATTTATTATATATAACAACTGAGCAATATTATCTTTTATCTTTATATATTAAAATGAGTATTAAAACAGAAATATGGCTTTAATCTCCAATTGACATTTGAGAAAATCTTGAACTGAGAATGAGAAAAGTTTTATTACCTCAGGTTCTGAGGTGTCACTTATAGAAAGAAATCAAGCAATGTACATTGTATGCCACAACTTTATTGAGTGATCACCAAACCACAAAAATATGCTCAAGTTCAGGGGCCCGTTTTACTTAACTTCTTACAAAAGAAAATATCATAAGTCAAATTCACAAATCGTACCTGGGATTTTCATTCATTGTTAGATTCTGCTTTGCAATATCTCATTGGAATCGTCTTTAGAAGATGTTTCCAATAAGATGATGCATGGCAGAATACCATATTAAGTTACCACAATATAAGCAACTTTTTGACTTACCCCCCCCAAAAAATGATCGTTAGATGTTTAGTAAAACAGGCTCCTGGTGTGTAAGAACTCTTTGTGAAAGTTCCATCCAAATCTCTACATGAATATAGGAGGATTCGTATCCACAGGATGATGTTGGCTAACTTACAAATAGACTGGTCCCACTGTCGACTATCATAAAAGCCGACAGCTAGTCGCCAAAACAAAGTCACAAGGTATTGGCTTTTAGTATTTGATGACGTCCACACACCTAGCACTTCTGATTGGCTAATGAATTGTTTGTAAACAACAAGTCAGAAGGGGGTGCCATTTTGCATTTCGCGAAACTTTGTTTTTAAGGTCAGTTCCTTAAATAATACATATATTACTAGATGATTTATATTTCTCTTAGTTATTTTGGTTAGAATGCTATCTTTTCTCGCATAGATTAATGAATAAATGCCAGTACCACTTTACTTTTGTAACAAAGCAAAGCATCAATTTCAATATTAGACTGAAATATTCATACATGGACAGGTCTCTAGACTATGGACATAAAATCGGTGTATACCTGTCACCTTCATACATGAGTCGACAGAAGTACCAGTCTAACTAACAATGGGATGTATAAACATACATTAGGGTTGACAGACAGATGGAGATAATAACTTAGGCTGCGTATAACAGTTGCTTACCTGATTGGTCAAAGGGCCATGGCCCCAAAACAAAGATGGAGTAGATTCCAAGGGCACTGACTAGTGTAGCGTGACTGGTTGTGACGGTTCGAATGTGCCATTCGTAACTTCTCTTTGGGTTCCATAAACACAGGATGAAATATAATGTGGACCAGGCAAAGGCCCAGGCCATCACCTTCAAGGCGTCAGACATGGTTAGTCGGAATGGTTTTTGAGGAACTTAACTTAAACCTCTGTCATTGGTTCTGAAAAGATACAGGAAAATTTGTGGTAAACTGAAATTGCATTTACTTTGGTAAATTGTACTTCTCTCAATACTTTTGTGGTTTTACGCCACAATTTACACTATTCAGTCATATTGCAGCGGCTGGAGCACCTAACAAGAGCTGTCGGAGGACAGCAAAGCTCGACTATTCCTAGTGCTGGATAGTAACAGCAAATCAATATCGACATTGGAAATTCAATAAAATGAAAGTCAAGAGAAAAGAATCTTTGTCTAGAGGCTGATATTATGGTCACAGAAGCATGTGCAGAGTTTCAAAGCAATAGCTGTAATAGGAACAGATATACAACTAACATAAAACATTTGCACGTAAAAACTTAACCAAGATTTTCTAAGGCCAAAAAGGGTTAAAATTCCACTAAATTAAATATCAGAGTAATGAATCTTTTTCTGTGGGCTAATATTTTGGTAAAAGAAGCATGTGTAAAGTTTCCAAGCAACAGCTGTAGTAGAAATAGAGATATTACACAAATACAACATTTGCACGTAAAAACTTAACCAAGAATTTCTAAGTCCATATAGGGTTATAAATCCACTAAATTCTATACCAGAGAATTGAATCTTTATTAAGAGGCTGTTGTTATGAACATTGAAGCATGTGCAAAGTTTGAAAGCAATAGCTTTGATAGAATTAGAGATATAAATGATGTACAACATTTGCACGTAAAAACTTAACCAAGAACTTCTGAGTCTGAAAAAGGTTAAAATTCCACTAAATTCAATATCAGAGTAATAAATCTTTGTCAAGAGGGTGATATCATGGTAACAGAAGCATGTGTAGAGTTTCCAAGCAAAAGCCTATGTAGAAATAGAGCTATAACTGATGTTCAACATTTGCACGTAAAAACTTAACCAAGTCCGAAAAGGGTTAAAATTCCACTTAATTCAAAATGAGAGTATTGAATCTTTGTCTAGATGCTGATATTATGGTCACAGAAGCATGTGCAAAGTTTCAAAGCAATAGCTTTAGTAGAAATAGAGATAGTACAGAAATACAACATTTGCACGTAAAAACTTAACCAAGATTTTCTAAGTAACAAGATTTTCTAAGTCCGAAAAGGGTTAAAATTCCATTAAATTAAATATCAGAGTAATGAATCTTTGTCAAGAGGCTGATATTATGGTCACAGAAGCATGTGTAAAGTTGCAAAGCAATAGCTTTAACAGAAACAGAAATATCACAGATAAACAACATTTGCACATAAAAACTTAACCAAGATTTCTAAGTCCGAAAAGGGTTAAAATTCCACTAAATTCAATATAAGAGTAATGAATCTTTGTCTAGAGGCTGATATTATGGTCACAGAAGCATGTGCAAAGTTTCAAAGCAATAGCTTTAATAGAAACAGAGATTTTAAACACTTGCACGTAAAAACTTAACCTAAGCATTACGCCGACGCTGACGCCGACGCCGACGCCCGGGTGACTGGAATAGCCCCCCTATTTTTCGAATAGTTGAGCTAAAAATGAATTCCTAGTATTTCTCATACCAGTACTATCATCACATCCTTTCCTAGCCTCCAGCTTCTATCCCACATAGATCTTCGATTATCAACCCATTGGTGGTAGACAATTAGTCAGAAAGGATGGGTGCCGCAGTCGGGGATCGAACCCTGAAGCAGCTATAAAAATTTAAGTCCATAAATGAACACAAAGGTGTATTTAGATAAATTTGTCTCTTATGAACACTACAGATGTCTCTTTGTATAATATATGGTGAGCACATTATTTGAGCCTGTGCTTGACATTTCCAACCATTTGAATTTTGTGTGAGGAGTGATGATTGAGTAGGGTAGACAGCCACATACTATATATCAAGTTACCTGGTGTTCTACAGATACTGATCTATCTATTAAAAGCATAGTGAAGACTCTGGTCAGAATGTGCGGATGCACAGGCTGGCCAGAGCCTTTACTCTGCGTATTTTTGAAATTGTTGGAAATCTTACGCGCAGGCTCATATTCCAAGTGCTATGTGAGCACTTTGGTGATAATTCATTCCAGATACCTCAAAATGCCACAAAAAGTTTTTACAATACAGCCTTGCATTCAGGTTGACAAAACTTTGCAAATAGTTAGCCAATAATACCACGCTTTGCACACAAGTGCATGTGCAAAACAGGGTATCATTGGAGAACAGTTTGCACATTTTGTGATCCCGAAAGCAGGGCAGCTACATCAAAGAGGACAACAACAACAACAACAGAATGGCAGTGTGTCTAGCAATACCTCAAGTTTTCTCCCAAAAAAAGATTCAAAGGATAGCTTGCACTTATAATTCACAGTTGCATTATAACCTTCACTTCACTCAATTTTACAACAATATACAAATGAAATGAGATAACAATAATAGATAAAGAGACAATCATACAGGGTTAATCTGTCCTAAACCTCCACCTAATCAACCCTATCCATTTGTTTGTTTGGGGTTATTTTGTTTTGCTTTCGGTTTATTTTCAATTTTAGACTAGACTAAAATGAATGAGATTGCAAAAAGTATTAATGCAAATTGAAATGAAAGAGAAACTCATGGGTTGCAGCAGATACTGAAATTGTAATGGCAAGTTGTAAAGAATCAATCTTATATGCAATAATACGGTAAATAATATTGTTGGAAAAGGAGAAATTGCTCTTAACAAAAAAAATCCTCTTCCAACAGTAGTATTCAATTACCAATAATATCAGGTGGAAATTAAAAAAATAAAAGGACCGTCACTGTTCAAGAAAAGGGGTAACCCTTGTCATAAATTCCCATTCCAGAATTTGATAGAAGTTTAATCAAAGGACAGAAAGCAGTGGAAAGCCTTTAAACCAGTCAGCTATTTTTCATCTTTAAATCATGTGTAGCAAATAACTTTTGACTAAAAAAGGGACAAACAGAATTGGTGATGTACACAAAGATCACAGTGCATTCAAGGCAAAACAGAACAATTGGTGGTTCATGCAACAACAGAAGTGATAAAAAATACAAAAATAATCTGTAACCGAAATTAACCAATATCCTGCCAAAGCCAAATTTTGTTCCAATATAACACCAATTTTTAAAACCTTTAACCTTAGCTCAAGTTTTTTTCACAATAGTTTTTAAGTCCAAAGCAGGGAGTGTAGTGTAAGATCAGACTTACCTCAGTGCAAGTTAATCTTATTCTATACTGGTCTGCCAAAGCTTTGTGTACATGGGGAATAGGCTGTGAACAGCATTGAAAGAGTTAAAACAAGAGTTGTCCGCGGACAACGTAGCTCGCCCAAACAGCTGCTTGTCACAAACAGCGCTTGACAGAAGACCGAAGTTCAAAGTGGTTTCTTTCAATGTTAAAGTCCATGATCTAATATATATCTGTTTGAGTAGTAATTAAGAAACATAAAAACTTTTTTGTTTTAATTGCATGTATAAGGTTAGGGTAAAGTGAAAGCCTACAAGCAGATGGGGTTACCAATTGAATTTCTTTGTATCAAACATGAAGTTTTTCTTTAAAATTTTTTTAAGTCCACAAAAGGTCAAGATCAAGGTCAAATTGTGAAGGACCTTGGTCTTTGTAGAAGCCTATCACCTAGTGAGTATGTGTATGAAGTAATAATGTCCCTGAGTAAAGCATTTAGAAAATATAAGCAAGGTTAAATTTTTGGTTAAAGTTTTTCAGTTTAAGTTTTTCCGAGTCCATAAAAGGTCAAGGTCAAATTGTCAAGGCCCTTGGTTTCTGGTGAAATCCTTTAATCTGGTGACTATGTATATGAAGTAATGATGTCCCTAGGTTAAAGCATTCAGAAAATATAAGCAAGGTTAAAGGTTTTGGTAAAAGAATTTCGGTTAAAGTATATCGAAGTTCATAAAAGGTCAAGGTCAAATTATCAAGGACCTTGATCTCTCACAAAAGCCTTTCACTTAATGAGTATGTATATGAAGTAATGATGTCCCTAGGTTAAAGGATTAAAAAAATATAAGCAAGGTTAAAATTTTCAGTTAAAGTTTTTCAAAGTCCACGAATGGTAAAGGTCAAGGTCAAATTGTGAAGGACCTTGGTCTCTGGTGAAAGCCTTTCACCTGGTGAGTTTATATATGAAGCAATGATGTCCCTAGTTTCGAGCATCAAAAAAATATATGCAAGGTTAAAGTTTTTGGTTAAAGTTTTTTGGTTAAAGTTTTTCTAAGTCCACAAAGGGTCAAGGTCAAGGTCAAATTGTCAAGGACCTTTGTCTATGGTGAAAGCCTATCACCTAATGAGTGTGCATATGAAGTAATGATCTCTCTAGTTTAAAGCTTACAGAAAATATAAGCAAGGTTAAAGTTTTTTTGTTTAAAGTTTTTGTTTAAAGTTTTTGGTTAAAGTTTTTTTGAAAGGGTCAAGGTCACAGTCTAAAGGTCATTTCGACATGGATGTTGGTCTCAAATGAAAGCCTATGCCCTAATGAGTGTTTCTGTAAAAAATAAAGCCTCTAGGATTAATATTGATAGAAATAAAAACTTTAACCTAATGTGGACGCCGACACCGACGCTGACGCCGACACCGACGCTGACGCCGACCCCGACATCTGAGGGTATGACAATAGCTCTTCCGAGACTTTCGTCCCGGGCGAGCTAAAAAATAATCACATCAAGGGGCCAGTGCAAAACTATTGTAAGTGCCCCCCCCCCCCATAAAGCACTTACAATAGTATTGCACCAACCCCTTAATATATATTTAAAAGTGTTCATATAACTTAGCAAATCCAATGCAAAAAAAATCTTCCTGGGCCTGGTAAGAATGTGACTTTTATAAATCAAATTAAATAAATTACTTTTAAACATTTAATCCTAAACATCGACCTGAAATTGTGTCATCAAGTAACAGGTTTTACACTGTTTGATGTAACAAATGATAAAAGATGAACAATGATCAAGGCCACAATTACAATACACAACCCTTTCTAATTTGACAGGTGTACAACCTTACATCCCTTCTACGGTTACTGATTGATTACCACAGTGACAATATTATAGGGTTTATTCACGTTTTTGAAGGCGTTAAACTATTTTGCAGAGACCTGAAAAATGGTTTAACGCCCGAGAGTGAAGCACAAGGGCGTTAAAGCATTTTGAGGGTCTCTGAAAATGTTAACACCTGAAAGGTCAACTGGCGCTATTATTGCATAAAAAGAAACAGATATGAAACAGAAACTGTTTATTCAAACAGATATAGATCTATAAAATAATTCATAGGAACGCTTTTAAACTTGCTCTGATACCAAAAATGTGCAAGAAAAATTGCATTATGCATGGTACTGTCACTTTTGTTTCAAAACCGACACGACTTGGTGAATAAATGTTGTCACGATAAATAACGCAGGAATAGAATCAATTTCCTTAGTTATCCTTATTAATATTAGAAAAAGGTGCCGCCACCATAACGCAGTTGGTTAGGCATACCACTTCCAATCTGGAAGTCGTGGGTTGGATCCATGGTGGCGGCAAATATCCTTTCCGACTTTTGTCTCTCACCAATGGGTAAACCTATGTGAGATAGCAGTCAGAGGCTAGGAAAGGGTGTAATGGTAGTACAGGTGAAAGAAATACCAGGAATCCATTGTTAGGTGCTCCGGCCTACGCAATATAACTGCGAAATTGTTGAAAGCAGCGTAAAACCCATTCAAACAAACAAATAATATTAGACAAAGAAAGTGATAAAGTGTATAGGCCCATACCGAGGATATTTAAGTGTGAAAATAGTGCGTTTACAGCACGTAAATTTACGTATCAATCCACGTTTTCTCTTGTTAACGCCCTGGTTTTGTCCATTAAAGTATGCCATAACAACCCTATAACATACATTTTATGCGAAATTGACCCAATACTAGATGACAAAAAATTTTACAGGTCTAAATGGTAAGAAGCTGGAGGTGATATCCTAAGTTAATATAGTATACCCCTTATGGAAAAAATTAAAACTAATGACTTGTGTTGTCTCACTCAGGATTCTACAGTATAGACCTCGGGCGCAGCCATAAAAGCACGTCATATCCGATGGCACATGTGTTTTTATGATGGCACAAACAAAACTGAGGCTGACGTTAAGAAAAATGAAATCAATGTGAGGTTAAAATTGGGCATATTATAATTTGAAAACAAAACGCAGTGTTTTACTGCTTTTTGCTTTCAAATTTTAACATGCCAAAATTATCTCCACAGACAATTGGAAAAACATTAAAGGAATATACTATTATTCAAGCGTATTAACCAAAGTACCGCCAGGAGCCAAATTACCGAAAAATTGACCAAAATTACTACACTTACGTCCGAGGTACTTTCCAGTTCACGGAAAAGTCCAAGTGATGTTCCGAATGGTGTTGTCTAAGGGGACCATAGTGTTTTTTTCCTTAAAGATTGCTTGCAGAGGATAAAAACATCATAATTTTGTCATTCAGATTGATAATGTAATTGTAGTTTTTTTCATGATATAAACTTGTATGAATATTGCCTTTACATTGTATAGGAACTTATGTCATTTATAAGTTAAGTTAGTTAAAGTTATCAGAAGTTGAAGTTTGGTGTATAGTCTTGTTTACGATGTATGTATTCACACTAATTTACACTTTAATCCCTGACCAATGATTTCCAGGTCAACTGTTTACACATTAGGGCTTCAGCTGCCACAGCACTTTGGCTAACTATATTTCATTTCTCACAGATACCCATTCATACATTTGGGAGGACAGGAGCAACACGGAGTAAATTCTCGGCTCAGAAATATTCCCATGGTATTGTTGGGATTCATTCCCAGGACCTTTCCATCCAAAAGCTAAGGTCCTAACGACCAGGATTCCACATAGACAGTCTTAGAATATTTCATAATACAAGAGGACCATGATGGTTCTATATGGCTCACCTTTGTATCTTTGTCTCATTTGATAAATCAAATTTTCCAGCAGTCATAATTGTACTTTTATGATTTGAGGCCTATAAGTCTGTAAACAAGAAAATCGTCGTTAAGGCCCCTTTTCCCATGATATGCCACAGATCCTTCCCATTTTCAAACAGTTTCATCCTTGTAACCTGTCAAACATTCTGACAAAGTTTCATGAAGATTGGACCATGTTTGTGGCCTCTAGAGCATAAACACTTAAATTGTTGACGTCTGACAATGTGTGATGAACGACGGACATTCAATGATCACATAAGCTGACCTTGAGCATGATGTGCTAAAGTGAGCTAATAATCAAGACAAAACTTCCAGTAAATGCTTTGTGTTGTTTAGCAAAAGCTATAAGGCTATATTAGACTGCCCATACTCTGACCCCAGCATTAATAGAAAATTCCAGTACTCAGCCCTGATCAAGTTCAGAGTTAGAACATTTGCAAAAACATTTTGAAAATTATATGCCTCACTTTACATTAATTTTGCACTTTGGATCCAGAGAACACTTTTACAATCAGGGGTATGGAATTCCCATGCCCAACTTGTCTGACATGAGCCTTTCTACTTATGGACAAAAACATTTTTTGAGACTACTAATCTTGTCTGCTGACATGTATATACCAGAGCAAATCTTGGAATGATACTAAATTGATCTAAGAGACTTATGAGCCAAATCTGTTACTAGGGGTAGAAAACATTTTTTCAATGAACAAAATGCTGTGGAAACCCATGCAGAAAAAATCTAAAGTCACATACCGAGTTATGAGAATTTAGTGTAAAAGTTGCTGGTGCACGGAATTACCAAATTATTCATTTGATAAATACCAAATTAACCCAAACTGTTACCACATTACCCTAAAATAACTGTAATTATAAGGTTCTAATTTAGAATAATTTGATATTGATTATTATAAACGCAAAATTTAAATTATGAAATTTGTTAAGATGATTCTTAATATCCGTGTTTACCAGATTATTCATTATGAACAAGATGCCCACAAGGACCTGTGACCTCTCTACTGACTCTTCGAAAAGTGTATGTCTTGATAGAGCTATTTAATATATAACCTGAAAAAAGTTTCCCCTGAAACATATCTATAAATGAAGGAGGAGTTGTGTTGATGAGGAAATTTACTTAAAGGCCCCTTTATATACAAATGTAAACAAAAGAGAAGTTGAGTTAACAAGGAATTTAACATTAAGACACCTTTTTCTGTGATGTGGCATATCACCATCAAAATAAATGTGGCCATGTGACAAATCAGAAATATTCTGTTAAGTTTTTATTATTTAATTGTTTAAATGGGGTTTTACGCCTCTTTTAACATTATTTCAGTCATATCACAGAAGCAGGAGCACTTTACAATGGATTCCTGGTATTTCTCACACCAGTACAACCATCACATCCTTTCCAAGCCAGCCTCCAGCTGCTATCCCACATAGGTGACGGTCTATGATTATCAACCCATTGGTGGTACACAAATAGTTGGAAAGGAAAGGATAAGTGCCCCTTGTCGGGGATCGAACCCAAGACATCAGTTTCTATGAAAATCTGTGTAAAAATAAAGGAGTTGTGTTACCAAAGTATACATATAAATGCTCCTTTTATCATGACATAGCCACAAATGCATACAGTCACTGGAAATGGATTATTCTGTGAAAGTTTCTGAAATTCACATGAAGGTATCCATTAATAAAAGAGAAGTTTACATTAAGGAACCCTTTTCTATGACACAGAATAAAATCACTAAACCACATCAATATGCACATGGTCACAAGTCATGATGTAGAATACTAAGTGAATTTTCCATTAACTTTCGTGTATGAAAGGATTTGTGTTAACAATAAATATACATAAAGGACCTTTTATCATGACACAGCTTTTAACTATATTGTCACAAATTCACATAGTCACTGAAAATGCAATATTCTGTGAACTTTTCACATGGATGTATCCATTTATAAAAGAGCGGTTTTGCTTTAAGGGATTTACATTAAGGCCCCCTTTTCTATGATACAAAATCAAATCTCCAGACCACATGAATATGCACATGGTCACATGATGTAAAATACTATATCAAAATTTCATTTACTTCCATGTTTAAATGAAGGAGTTGTGTTAACAATAAATATACATAAATTATAGTCTTATTTTATCATGGCGCAGCAAATAACTAGACAGGCACAAATGCACATATTCACTGGAAAAAGAATATTCTGTGAAAGTTTCAGAATGATTAATGTGTCAATTAAAAAGAAGACTTTTTTTAACAAGGGAGTTTACATTAAGGCCCCTTTTTCTATGATGCAGTATAAAATCACTAAACCACATGGTCACATGATGTAGAATACTAAGTGAAATTTTCATTAACTTCCTTGCATATATTTAGAAGTGTAAACACTGAATTGTTAATATAGACCCCTTTTCTAGTAACGCTTCATAGACTTGTTTCACATAAGTCTGCGCATGCCCGGAAATCTCTCAACTCCGCCCCTCATACAAACGAGGGGGCATGTCATTTAGGTCCAGTAATAGTTATTAGAAAAATAGTATATTTTAAACCACAAAATACTCGTTGTTATAAACAAAATCAAAGTTATTTTCACACATAATTAGAATGTAGTTTAAATGCTTAAATTCTAAGTGCCTATTTTTGTCATTTTTCTATTTTTTGCTTTTGATAAACTTATGTTAATATATCTCTATTTAGCGTCCCTGACCTATGAAGAAGTATTTTGTATTTCTTGTTGGTAATAATGCACCGACTTTTTTTTTTAATTTTGTCATCAAAGTTTCTCATTGAATTATTTTCATTCGTATATTATTTATTCCCTTTTTTTTATTCAAATCTTATCATTTATTTCGCTCTTTCCATTAAAATCCCAATATTACTAACAAGAGTTGTCCGCGGACAACGTAGCTCGCCCAAACAGCTGCTTGTCACAAACAGCGCTTGACCGAAGACCGAAGTTCAAAGTGGTTTCTTTCAATGTTAAAGTCCATGATCTAATATATATCTGTTTGAGTAGTAATTAAGAAATATAAAAACTTTTTTGTTTTAATTGCATGTGTAAGGTAAGGGTAAAGTGAAAGCCTAAAAGCAGATGGGGTTACTAATGGAATTTCTTTGTATCAAACATGAAGTTTTTCTTTAAAATTTTTCTATGTCCACAAAAGGTCAAGATCAAGGTCAAATTGTGAAGGACCTTGGTCTCTGTAGAAGCCTATCACCTAGTGAGTATGTGTATGAAGTGATAATGTCCCTGCGTAAAGCATTTAGAAAATATAAGCAAGGTTAAATTTTTGGTCAAAGTTTTTCAGTTTAAGTTTTTCCGAGTCCATAAAAGGTCAAGGTCAAATTGTCAAGGCCCTTGGTTTTAGGTGAAAGCCTTTCATCTAGTGACTATGTATATGAAGTAATGATGTCCCTAGGTTAAAGCATTCAGAAAACATAAGCAAGGTTAAAGGTTTTGGTAAAAGAATTTCGGTTAAAGTATTTCTAAGTTCATAAAAGGTTAAGGTCAAATTATCAAGGACCTTGATCTCTCACAAAAGCCTATCACCTAATGAGTATGTATATGAAGTAATGATGTCCCTAGGTTAAAGGATTCAGAAAATATAAGCAAGGTTAAAGTTTTTGGTTAAAGTTTTCAGTTAAAGTTTTTCTAAGTCCACAAATGGTGAAGGTCAAGGTCAAATTGTGAAGGACCTTGGTCTCTGGTGAAAACCTATCAGCTGGTGAGTATATATATGAAGCTATGATGTCCCTAGGTTAGAGCATTAAAAAAAATATATGCAAGGTTAAAGTTTTTGGTTAAAGTTTTTTGGTTAAAGTTTTTCTAAGTCCACAAAGGGTCAAGGTCAAGGTCAAATTGTCAAGGACCTTTGTCTATGGTGAAAGCCTATCACCTAATGAGTGTGCATATGAAGTAATGATGTCTCTAATTTAAAGCTTACAGAAAATATAAGCAAGGTTAAAGTTTTTTTGGTTTAAGTTTTTGGTTAAAGTTTTTGGTTAAAGTTTTTTTGAAAGGGTCAAGGTCACAGTCTAAAGGTCATTTTGACATGGATGTTGGTCTCAAATGAAAGCCTATGCCCTAATGAGTGTTTCTGTAAAAAATAAAGCCTCTAGGATAAATATTGATAGAAATAAAAAACTTTAACCTACTGCGGACGCCGACATCCGAGGGTATGACAATAGCTCTTCCGAGACTTTCGTCCCGGGCGAGCTAAAAATAAAAAAAACTACATAGCCTTCTCAATCATTTCTTTATAAAGTATTATATAACTTTCTTTGTATAAAACATTATTACCATCACATCGTAATTAACACATTGAGACAAGGAAATGTATTCTTGCATAAAGTAATAATAAAAAATAAAATAAATAAATAAATTGTTGATGAGGAAAAGAAGGCCTTTGTGATATTTTGACCATGCAATATATATTTCTTTGTGAAAAATGTTATCTATTCACAACAGCGTTTTTTTTTTACACAAGAAATGTATATACTAAGGATATATTAAATGATAATAATAAATAGATAAATACCTGTTTTTTTTAAACAAGAGGACCAAGATGGTCCTAGATCGCTCACCTGAGTCTCTTTGACCCCTGGGACATCACATTAATTAGATAGGCAGATGTCAAAAAGAAGATAATTGCCTAAGATTAATACTATGGAACGTTTTTAGCAAAAAGCAAGACAGATATGCCTTTTTGCTCTTTAATTCTATGTAAAAAGGGATGCACCCGGGTGGACCCCAAATGTGATCCAAGAGTCTTGATATGAACAAACTTGGAAGAGGTCCATAAGATGATGCTACATACTAAATATGAAAGCTGTCTGTCTACTGGTTTCAAAAAAGAAGATTTTTGAAGGTTTTCCTATTTTCACCCTTCGTGCTCAGATGAGCTGAAAGGGATGCGCCCGGATGGAGCCCAAATATGACCCAAGGGTCTTGATATGAACAAACTTGGTAGAGGTCTACTAGATGATACTACATACCAATGATGAAAGCAGTGTGCCCTCTGGTTTCGATTAAAGAAGATTTTAAAAGATTTTCGCTCTCTGATTCTAAGTAAAAAGGGTTGCGCCCGGGAGGAGCCCAAATATGATCCTAGGGTCTTGATATGAACAAACTTGGTAGAGGTCTACTAGATGATGCTACATACAAAATATAAAAGCTGTCTGCCTTCTGGATTCATTGAAGAAGATTTTTGAAGATTTTCATTTTTTTACCCTTCGTGCTCATAAGAGATAAAGGGATGCACCTGTGTAAAGCCCAAATATGACCCAAGGGTCTTGATATGAACAAACTTGGTAGAGGCCCACTAGGTGATGATACATACCAAATATGAAAGCTGTCTGCCATCTGGTTTCAGAGAAGAAGATTTTTAAAGATTTTCGCTCTTTGATTCTATGTAAAAAGGGTTGGACCCGGGCAAAGCCCAAATATGTACCCAGGGTCTTGATATGAACAAACTTGGTAGAGGTCCACTAGATGCTGCTACATACCAAATATGAAAGCTGTCTGCCTTCTGGTTTCAGAGAAGAAGATTTTGAAAGATTTTCTTATTTTCACTTTTTTGTATAGGGGTAAAGGGAAAGTTAAGGGTGGATTTCATTTATTTGAACAACTTTGGTAGAGCTCGACCCAAGGAACATCCCTGCCAAGTTTCATCAAGATTGGCCCACTGGTTTAGGAGGAGAAGATGTTTAAAGAAATTGTGGACGACGGACAACGGACGACGCACGTCGCACGACTGACGACGGACATTCTACGATCACAATAGCTCACCTTGAGCACTTTGTGCTCAGGTGAGCTAAAAAAAGCACAGAAAGGCCAGACTAAGTTAAAGTTACATTCATGTTATTTATCGTATAGGGGCCATATATCTGATACTCAATTAGAATCGTTAAAATATTTTAGCACAAGTCCCTTGCAGCACTGTTGTTTTTCATATTGCTTGATAAAACTTAAGCGAAAAATGATGTAGGGTTGAATTTATCATGATTGTTTATGATTTTAGAAAAGGGGGTTTGCAATGTACAATAGCTCCCCAGATCAAAGAGCGGTAAAACACTAAGGCAGCAGTTATAAGTTACAACACGTGCGCTAAATAAACATTGTACTGGTGACAATTAAGCGTCGTATGTGACATATGGCATTACATAATCGTATTTAACTTCTATTACATCTTCATGATCAAGATACATCCATAAAAGGGGTATCTTAATTGTGCGTTCAATAATTAATGAATTTGGAAAATTAATTGGTTTCCGAAGAGGCAAGTGTTAAAAAAAAGACTGCACGAAAAGAAATCAAGTGAAACTCAGAACTACAAATCATTATCTTCAAAAGAGTGAAATGGACGCTTCCAATGTATTTAAAAGCCCTTCCAAATACACGTATGTGTTAAAATTTGATTCATTATCAATATGAAATAGCAACTCGTAATAATAAACCTGCGGTGGAATTATTTCTCCCCTTTTCACATTATCTTTAACTCTCGATATGTTTTCATGTTTTTTTGGTTTTTTTTATTTTTCGTTAGAGTAAAAAAAAAATAATAATATGTGTCAAATTTGCATTCTGTCATTGGCCGTTTTTTATCTGTTTTTATTATCTCTTATTTTATCATTTTCTTTTGTATTTTTTATTTGATCAATTACGATCAATTTATGACGAACAACTACTAGTATTGAAATAATGAAAATGTATAGTCAAAATGAAAGAAATCCATACAAACAATCATATCAAAGTGTTTCTCAAAACGGTAGATTTTCAATGAAGGATATCTGTTTCGACCAAATATAAATTTATTAAGTAGATAAACTCTGAAGAGTTATCTATGTAATTTATTCAACCCAACTAAAATCAAACGTCGCTTTTTGTCATTATTAAAAAATAAAAATTCCTAAAAGCGGTCGAAATAGTTTCTTATAACATTTAAGTATTGGTTTGAATTATAAATGATTGGTGGTCTATTGTGTTTATAGTTGAAATCGACTGATTTATTCGAATAAATTTCAATGAAATAAAGAGTGGAGAAAAGAAGGATGCCCCCTCGTTTGTATTGTTATGTCAGTTTAACTAAAGAGTACGCAAGGGAGATAATTACGTGAAATACCTCTATTGATCACAAAATGAATATCTTAAAAGAGAGAAATTATTGTGATAGTACAATCATTCTGAGTAAGTTTGAAGTCAATAGGAAGAAAACTATAGACTTTAGAGGGCTAACAAGGATTTCACATTAATTTTTTATTTCAATCCTTTTCCTGTTATGCTTGACAGATTTTGCCTATTTTGGAAAGAAAGCATCATCATCATAAAGGTACACTCATTCTGAGCAAGTTTGAAGACAATCGGATGAAAACTATTGACTTTAGAGCGTTAACAAACGCTCACAGGCGGTAAACAATGGAACATGCTCCAAAACAAATCATTGACTCATCTTGGAGCACATTCTAGTTGGTTCAAAAGCTTATGTTAGCTTATGTTGTTTGTTATGCTGTCTTGCAAACTTTAAATAAATCTTATCTTATCTTATTCCCTTGTTAACCAGATTTCAGGTAACTTCGGTAAATAACAACTTCGGTAAATTGATAATATATAGTAAAGAAATGGAGACTTCGGTAAAAAGGTAATAATAGTGTAATAATATATAATTATCGACGATATGTTGGTAAATGTATGTTTATGACATATTTATAAAATGATATATGAAAATAAAATAAGAAATTTATAGAAAAAAAAAAAATCAAAAACGAGAAGTACATATAACATAAGTTTGGTTTAATTAATATCTTATTGGAACAAAATTTAATATGAATACTATTCCGTCAATTAGATTTATTAAGATAAGAAATATAAGATAATTTAGTTAATGAAATAATAATAAAGGTCAAAGAAAGAAAAGAAAAAACTGAAGTTGTATAAACGATCGAGTATTAACGTTTAAATAATCATATTACCATGCTAATTTCTTTTTCTACAGGAATTTAACACCAACAGTACCTACAGATAGGCTGTGGAGACCTAGAAATCGAGTGGAAGTGCCCAGAATGTGTCAATCAAAGACTCAACTCGACCTCACCCGACAACGACATTCCACCAATGGAAATGGACATATCACCTCTCACCCAAGACGCACGAGGAGACGTCTTCCCTGCCGTCTCTTTTAACGTTGCGGGTAGGAGTTTTGATACTGTTCCTGCTCCACTTTGGACGAATCTCAGACAGAGATCTAACAGACGACATTCCATCAGAAGCATCCACAACCTACGAGTCTCATATTTTATTATATTCTATTTATTCTTTAAATCTTTAGGAATTTTGTCATATATATTGTTTCAAGCACTAAAATTTAAAACAAAATTAATCATTTCAGCATAAAAAAGTACTTATTTAAATCGCTAAGCGTTTAACTTCTTACTTATTATATTATATACATTTCATTTCAGGTGAAGTCTGGCGAAAAAACGTACTGGCGTTGTGCTGTGCGCAACAAAAAATGTAACTGTCCAGCGTCCGTACATGGACCGTAAGTAGATCCGTGGATCTGTCTAGCAGCCAGGGAACTGGTGCGTCTTCCGGGAGTTCGTACAAAGAAAAGATCACAACAACAGCTCTTCTTAGAATCATCTGCAACATCACCGGGCTGGGCCCTTTGTCTACACTTAACCACATACTCACTGACGAAGACACAGACAATCATGACATATAGGCTTTAGTGAACATTGTTGTTTAATGTATGAATATATGTATCAGATTTTGAATACGAGCCAGTGAGTGACTCAAACTTTGTAAATAGAGACGTATTCGTCCTGTAGTTACGATGTTTTGGTCGCTCAACTACAAATTGCTCCAATGCTAATTAACTTGTGATTCTTGGTTTACATTATGTGACATATAGGCGTTTATCGAACATTGTTATTAAAAGTATGTATATATGTTTCATATTTTAAAACGGGCCAGTGAGCGACTCAAACTTCGTAAATAGGGATGTATTCATTCTGTAGTTACGATGTTTTGGTCGCTCAATGACAAAATGCCCCAATGCAAATTAAATTGTGATTCTTAGTCTTGTAAATAATCTCTTCATTCATCTCCATTCCATTGTTTTCATAATTCTTTTGTATTTAAACTATGAGGTAACGCATCTTTAAGCTGTAATGGATAAAAATACCTTCTATATAACTATATCTTCTTCAACAGATTCTTATAACTCAGTTTTAGGATGCCTTTCTTCAATAATTTGACTATGTATGATTGATTGTAAATAACTGAAAAAATAAATCGAAAGAATGATTAGGAACAATTTTTCAACAATGTTTTTTCAAAACAATGTGACATGTCAAATGTTTCCATCAGTTTTGTTATTTTGTATTTGTCCTTATTGTACATTGTTGTACCTGGACGTAATAAAAGATATGTTCTGTTCTGTTCAGTTCCGCATTCGTAAAAAAATTCATGAAATTTAATAAAGTTTGTCTTGTTTTTCGATTTTTTACTCAAGCTCAATCACTTAATCACTTAATTGACTAATTACTACAAACATGTGCAGTTAATTGATATGACCCGTGCCAGCACCCAGGTCCAAAGTGATAATTATATATAATTACTCTATAATAGCCTTTTTACCGAAGTCTCCATTTTTTTACTATATATTATCAATTTACCGAAGTTGTAATTTACCGAAGTTACTATCACCTGTTAACCACCTGTATATCTGTGAAATATTGCATTGACTTAAATAAAGTAAAAAAAGGAAAATATTTAAAATCTTTTTTCTTCTTTTTTTCCCCAGTTTACACCAGGAGGCTTTCTACTCAATATCATGTGATGCCACATGAGTCAACAGTGCTCTCAATAAGCAGACGTGGACGTAATATACGTCCAGAATTTCAGAAATTACGTCCGGAAAATCAAACCCGGACGTAAAAAAACGTCCGAGATTCGAGGAAAACGTCCTGTAATTTGACCCCTGACGTTTTACGAATTTACCTAATAAAGGATTAAACGTAAGTCTACACGTGCAAAAAATCGATAATAAACATCATAGCTGACCAAAACAAGTCATGTGTAAAGCGCGGGGTATTTAACTGTCGCTATAACAACCAGTCTTTGATTACGCAATCTCGTCGGGTTAGCGAGCGTCATTACCGCTTCTGTCATTATCTTTCCTAGTTGGATACAGATCGCGAGGGTCCTTTGATAGGATTATTGAAACAAACAAATTCAAATCAGGGGAAAATTCGTTATATCAAACGTAGTTCATGCAGCTCAGACTGATAAAATTTTGAAATATCGCTTCTTAAAATCTTAGAATAGATCTACAGGTAATTTATCCGAAGTGAAAAAAAACGCTACCGGAAAACATTTACGAAAGGTCATTCGACTGTCCTCGTTTAGATACTTTCAGAATCGGCAGAACGTGGGGAAATCCCAATGACGTCATTTAAGTTGTCTGCAACATGTCTAACGAGAGAGATTTGAAATGACGATTTTTAGCTCACCTGAGCACAACGTGCTCAAGTGAGCTATTGTGATCACCTTTTGTCCGGCGTCCGTGCGTCGTCCGTCAACAATTTCTTTAAACGACATCTCCTCCTAAACTACTAGGCCAATTTTAACCAAACTTGGCAGAAATGTTCCTTAGGTGGTCCCCTTTAAGAATTGCTTAAAGAATTGAAATAGGTGAAAAACTCTGGTTGCTATGGCAACCAAAGTTAAAAATTTAAGAAAATCTTTAAAATTCTTCTGATGATGAACCAGCAGCCCTACAGCCTTGAAATTAGGCATCGATGATCAGCTCATAGACCTTAATAAAAATAGCTAAAATCATATCTGTTGGGCCACCAGGTGCGGAGCACTAGGGGGGAGGGGGTAGTACTTTGGGTAAATTTTGTAATCTTTAACCTTCTTCTTCTTCTGATCATGAAGGCCTACAGCCCTAAAATTTTGCATGTATGATCACCTCATATACCTTAATAAAAATAGCTAAAATCATATCTGTAGGGCGGAGCACCAGGGGGAGGGGGTAGTACTTTGATGAAAATTTTGTAATCTTTAACCTTTTTCTTCTTCTGAACCAGGAGACCTACAGATTTGAATATTGGCATGGATGATCAGCATATGGACCTTTATAAAATTGCTAAAATCATGACTGTATATTCACCAGGTGCGGAGCACAAAGGGGGAGAGGGTAGTACTTTTGTGAAAATTTTGTAATCTTTAACCTTCTTCTTCTGAACCACAAGCCCTACAGACTTGAAAATTTGCATGGAGGATCAGCTCATAGACCTTAATATAAATAGCTAAAATCTTATTTGTAGGGCCACCAGGTGCGGAGCACCAAGGGGGAGGGGGTAGTACTTTGATGAAAATTTTGTAATCTATAACCTTTTTCTTCTTCTGAACCAGGAGGCCTACAGATTTGAATATTGGCATGGATGATCAGCATATGGACCTTTATAAAATTGCTAAAATCATGACTGTATATTCACCAGGTGCGGAGCACAAAGGGGGAGAGGGTAGTACTTTTGTGAAAATTTTGTAATCTTTAACCTTCTTCTACTTCTGAACCACAAGCCCTACAGACTTGAAAATTGGCATGGAGGGTCAGCTCATAGACCTTAATAAAAATAGTTAAAATCATGACTGTAAAGCCACCAGGTGCGAAGCACAAGGGGGTGGGGGTAGTACTTTTGTGAAAATTTTGTAACTTTAATCTTCATCTTCTAATGAACCAGGAGCCCTACAGACTTCAATATTGGCATGGATGATAAGCATATGGATCTAAAATAAAATAGCTAAAATCATGAATGTAGGGCCACCAGATGTGGAGCATTAGGGGGCAGAACTTTGGATCAATTTTGAAATCTTTAACCTTATTCTTCTCCTGGATCAGGAACCCTACAGACTTGAAAATTGTCATGGGTGATCAATATATTGACATTAATAAAAATAGCTAAAATCATGACTGTAGGGTCACCAGGTGCTGAGTGTCTTGGGGAGGGGGTAGTACTTATGATCATTTTTGAAATCTTTAAACTTCTTCTAATGAGCCAGGAGTCCTACAGACTTGAAAATTGGTATGGATGATCAGAATATGGACATATATTGAATAAGCTAAAATCATGACTGTAGATTCACCAGGTGCAGAGCATCTTGGGGGAGGGGGGAGTGCTTTGTTTAGAATTTTGAATCCCTACAGTCTTTATATTTGACATGGATTGATCAACTCATTAAAGAAAACTTTAAAAGTCTCAGACTCAGCCTGTATATCTGGCATAGATTAGCTGATCACAGACCTTTTATGGAAAAAGCTTAAATAAATAATGTTCAGGGGAGGAGCAGAGGGGGGGGGGGGGGAAATGATTATTTCAAATGTTATCTGATTGAATAAGTAAAAATCTCTTTTTCTGTGGTTGCATGGACATACCTAGGTAATGAACCTTTTTTCTCAGGTGAGCGACCCAGGGCCAACAGCCCTCTTGTTTCTTTACTTCTGCTATTTGGATAACTCTGCGTAAGTTTAAATAGGTTTAGAACTTTTAAGTTTTATTGGCACATTACCTAGAACGTTCGCCACCTTTGGAACGACAGGCCAAGGAAAATGAAAGCTGCATTAATTTCCGTAATATCGCCGGATACCAAAACATCGTAACTAAAATTTGAGTTAGCCGCATTTCCTAGGCCCATCGCGAAAGATAAATCTAAGGACCGATTCCAAATAGAAACTCCACATTTTCTCAAATTAGTTTCCATAATTTATTCAATGAAAGTAATAAAAGGGGATTGTGAAACCAAAAGTCTTCCCTACAGCTTAAAGTCAAAACTACAAGTTTTAAGGCTTGGAAGTCGTTTATTCTTAGAGAACCAACCAGAATCATTGACCTTCTTTGGGAGCAAAAATTTAACTTACATTTACTAGTACAGAAAAAGGAAGGTGTGTGTGTGTGTGGGGGGGGGAGATAGCAGGGGGAGGGGTTAAAAATTCCTTACTTCGTAAAAAAAATTCCCGAAATCCCAACATGGAATTACAAAAATTCCTGATTTTGGCCCTTATTGAGAGCACTGAGTCAATCATAAAAATGACACCCTATGGTTTATACTTTTTAGTCGAATCCTTCTGACAGAATAGTTAACACAGACAAAGTTGTTTTTCAATGAAAAGGAATTTCGACATTTTTGTATTTTTGATAGAGAGTCACTGGACAAAAAAGTCATACATCTGTTGTACTCCCTTAACCTGTTTACAGAAATTCTGGATAAGCCTTTGTATTTAGCAGGGTATTTAGTAAATAAAATTAAAAAAAAAATGGACAGTAATCCGCGGGTACTCGAGTTACCGCGGGTAACGAGATTTCGAGTACCAAGGTACATGATTTCTCCTCATTCCAGCTCTGACTGTATGGAAAAAACTCGGCCGGTAGGAGTACCCCACCCACTTTTTCAGGACGTGAAGCCCTTAACAGCATTCTTTTTTGCAAGTCTTGACCAAAATTTGGTATATCTATTATGACTTAATGATCAAAAACAACCTAAGCCCCACCAGCATTAAGAATTCTCGACAGGATCTCAGAAATTTACCATACTTTTCAAGATTTCCTGGGCGATTGATTAGACATGTTTGTTTACAGTATGTTTACTTCCGGTGGTGGATACAGTAACGCAGTAAAATATATTTTTTTATTTTTTCTCTTTTCATGGTTTTTCATTATTTTTTTTTATCTCGTTAGACCTTCCAAAGAGCTGTATAAAAGGATCAATCATATTTGCGATAATTTGCATTTTCTTTTTCGTGTTACTTTTTCTTCTTAAATTTGCAGTGACGTCATCCAACGGACACGCTTGGTTTCGCCGCACTTTTTTCAAAACATTTTTGTAAATCAACGTTAGCTACTGTAAAATGAACATTTTGAAGATTTGATTTTACAAAGTGATATACATTTTGGGGTTATTTCAGGTACGGAATCTTATTTTTTCTTATAATTTACATTTTAATTTATATTTTACTGAGATATTTAACCCTTTCCTGTTTTACAAAATTTTGGACCTGTCCAAATTCAAAGGTTTTGCAGACGAAAATTTAAAGTGGATTTAATTTAAAAAATAACCATTCAGTAGGGTAGAAAAAAAGTGTGGAAAAAGAAGAAATTGCTTGTCAGAAGCAATTTCTTCTTTTTTCACAATGTTTTCTCAATCATAAAATCACAGGCACGTAAAAAGCAGGGATTAAACAGGAAAGGGTTAAAGAACAAATAAAGGCACTTAGATTTTTCATGATATTAAATTCTTTCGCATATATGTGTGTTTTCAAATGTTAAAATTCAACGTCAAAAGTTGAAAGTGGTGTAACACTGAGAAGTTCTTTAGGCACCACAATATTTCTTATATACATGCAACGACCTGCCAGATAACGCCCAAACAAAAGTAAAGTTGTTCGCATTATTGTGTCAATCAGAATGCGTTAATCTGGGTTAACACAACTTGAATTGAATTAAATTAATTAACGTTATAAATTGAAAACCATCTTCCGCGATCAATGTGCACATCATTATTCATACAAGTCATCCTTTATCATTTATATATGAGCATGTGCTTGAAAGCCTTGAAGTTCAAAAAGTAGACAATCGAAAGGTATCATGTCCATACGTGCTAACCAAAAGTAAAGCCCTGCGTTCACAATACAAAAACGTTTCAAGCATTTAGAAAATGTACTCTGCTTAGCACGTTGGGGTTCGTGCAAAGTGGTATACATAATCTTAAACGTTTTGCGAAAATTTGCACTTTAAATGCAGGGAAACATTCTCCAATTCTGAGCAATTGTTCATCTTAACGCGAATATCAAATCAATTAAATCGAAACAGAGTAATACCAAAGTGAATTTCCATAGATAATAATCATTTGTGACCCATCATTCGAAAAGGGACCATATGGTAAGTGCGTAAAGTGTCGACCCTTGTCAGATTGCGCTGATTGCGCAAACTGACCAGGGTCGAAACTTTTCGCACTTTGCAAATTTTCTGAATCTAGAATGATAAATCTACCTTCTTGTGAAAGAATTTTTGAAACGCGACCTCTAGTTTACCTATGCTGGACCAAATCTCTTTTTTAAATATTCATTTACAAAAGTTCCAAGGTGGTCCCTTTTCGCGTGCCGGGTCACATTTGTTGCAGTGTTTGATCGATTCATTTTTTACTTAGTGAAAAAAAATCGTATTTCAGTGGTTCCAATTTACGTGATTTAACTCAAACATGGCTGGTATGGCAACGGCTGAGCGAAACTACTGGCGAAGAAAGCTGCCCACTCGATTCCAGATGGTCCTGGAGCGGCTGGGCCGAGTTATCGTCCGTGATGGACCCAACGATATCCTGAAGTACGCAGCGGACTATCTCGAGCAGAAGTTCTTGGAAGAAGAAGGTAATGGCACTAAACGCCATCATTGGCCTAGTAATTTGGAGGCAAAATACGTGGTTGTGGATGTTAAAAGAGCCTGTGCTTGACATTTCCAACAATTTCTTAGAAAACCATATAATCAGCAACAGAGTATACACTGGCCGTCTGTAGAGGGTTTTTAAAAGACATTTAAGAAGCGCACATCGAGAACTATAGCCAAGCCGTGCATATACACGGGTTTTGCATTGCGCTCAGGTTAAATTGTTGAAAATGTCTCTCACATACTCAACTAAAAGCAAATCGATGCAAATAACCTAAACATCGCAATTTAAGTTAACAATCCATACTTAAGAAGTTTAAGTCGCCATTTAGGAAATTGATGAAGCCAAATCACCGAAAATGGTAGTTCTGAAAAACATTCCCGATCGGGTAATCTATATTTTGATAGTCATCGGGGAACTGATAACTGTTGGAGAAGGTATACAATCTCTGTCATTTTCATCATTTTGTTTCAATAAATTTCTTTTAGGGGTGTCTCCTAATTCGTATCAAAAGTTTTTGGTCGCCCACGAAGGTTTGTTTCGAAACTGTACATAAAACATCGATCAGTCAGTTGCGACTACATCTCCCATTTTTTTCAATTACGTAAAAGAACAAATTTCTTGATATTTAAACCCTCTCCATTTTCATTTTTTTCTTATTTTGCTTTTTTGTTTACCTGAGCATGCCATTCAAAGGATATTCAAGGAAAAGAGTAAAGAACTTAAGTTATGTATTTATAAGATAATAAGATTTTGTAGATGTTAAAACGACTACATGAAGCTTACTAAGCATTCGCCTAACGTTTACCCTTCACGAATATTTTCTATCAAGATCAAGAAGATACATTTCTATTAAATTCGATTTTGCATGCTTTAGAGATTATTGATTAGAAAAAAGATAACACTTCGGTAAACTATTTATACGATAGTTATCATTTATGTTATGATTATTATTATCATTATCAGCCGAAAGAAATGCCCTACCAGCCAATACCTATCTTAAGCAGTTAATTGAGAAGAAGTTTCCTTCTGTCCCTCCCCGGGACGACGCTGTTGCGGAACATGCAGAGGCCATTCTTGCTTCGGCTCAAGGTAAGTGTTTCTTT
Source organism: Fragum whitleyi (assembly GCA_948146395.1). Lineage (NCBI taxonomy): Eukaryota > Metazoa > Mollusca > Bivalvia > Cardiida > Cardiidae > Fragum > Fragum whitleyi. Next base: position 38,055,134 of record OX411547.1, on the reverse strand, counting down.
TCAAACAGGGGAAGTATACAGCTCTGCTTTCAAGACGCAAAAACGTTTGCGAAAATTTAGAAATTGTATCCCACGCGCAAGGAGGGGTATATTTCTAAAAAAATTCACAAATGTTTTCATGATGGACGTAAGTCTGGATTCATGACCTGTAGGTCCGTGGTTTCAGCTTGATCGACACCGGGTGTGCGTTCATAAGGGAACATTCTTAGTAAATAGCCCCAGACAGTATAACTGTATAGTGGGTTTAAGCCACAGTTAAGAATCTTGTGAAATTGACACTCACCTCTATCAAAACCTTTCTAAATCGCACACTCAGCGCTCCAATCATCCCTTCCAACAATCAATCAAACCATGTAAAACGCTCAAAAATCCCTAAAAATAAGATAAAAACTATATCTTAAATTAGAAAAAATGGAAAAAATCCACGATTTCACTGACTAAATTGAATCTTGTAAACGTCAAATTTTCGTGAGGACATAAAAAGCTATGTATATATCTTGAAAGTATATTCTGTGAAAGGCAGGGAATAAATATGGCTAACTTTGTTCATCTTGAAGAAAATAAGCGATATTGAATTACCTCCCTCTAATTGTATTCAAAATGCACCATTTCAAAATCTTGTCAATTTCGAGATGTTGTTAACTATATCAGGCAGGGATAATGAAAAGAAAGTAACGCTATTGTCATGTATTTTGGATAATTTTCAAAGGATCTTACGTCTTGTGTAGGCTGTTTGTCTTTTTGATTGAGAATCTTCCAGATCGACACTTTGATTTAAAGGTAGTGGACCCGTAATAGTTATGCAACATTTCGGAACTCATGATCTTTCACAATAATGACCGAGGTTTCCTAATGAAAAGCATAAGGAAACTTCGGTTAACAAAGTTCATTACACCTAAAACGTTGCAAATCTGTTATTGGTTCACTACATTAAGTGTTCAGTGAGCAACTATTGTAAGTGTCTATATGTTTGAATAACTCCTCGATTTACCCCCCCCCCCCCAACTTAAAACAAACAAATAACAGCAACAAAAATTTAAAACAACAACAACAAAAACCCACGATCCAATAAATACCCATTGAAAATCAACATATTGAACGTAGCGAGAATTTGCTCTTAAAATTGATAACTGTACGAGAGCTCACATACCAAACAAGGTTAATAAGCTCAAATTGGCTCTTTACGAACAAATAAACACTTCATTGAGGGTGGGTGTTTGTTTCGATGTAATATTTGTAAGTAAACACCAAATTCAATCGATATATTTATATCGATGTACAAATGTGTGATCAAAGGTCAATTATATCCACGCAGGTATAAAAATTGACCCGTGAATCTGGTTGATTCCGCCTTTTTTATCATTGGGAAAATCGCTAGAAACTAGATGACGTCTCTAATGGCGTCAAAGTCAATTATCAAACTGATTTCACCTTTTTACCAGGGCATATTTCAGCCAAACCGTTTTTAAACATTAAAGTTAGTTATTCAGAAGAATACATCTTCAAATTATTAACATGAATCTTTTAAGAAAGGGAGATAATTTTATAAGATGTAGATAAAATCTCAAGAAAAGAATATGGCTCACAAATTGGTTCTCTGGTTTCCGATAAAATTAATTTCTTTATATGTTTTAATCTATAAAGAGGATAAATGTTTTTTCAAGTGTAAGATAAATATATCTTACACATTGGATGAACATTGAGTGAACAACAAAAGCTATATTTTTATGAGTGGCGAAGGGTCGAAGGCTCGAAGCTACGCGCACTTCCATGATATTTGTTTTGAGCGTGAGATGCACACTTCTTTATTGGCATTATTGTATCAATGAGATGTTGCATTGCAAAAATGCATTGCTGTATTTTCGGCTTCAATGCTATGTTATTGGTCCATCAAGGTATTTGATTACGTTTGTACCCAATCTAACAGCTTAACCGAGTTTTTCTGGACGTTGTGATTCGTAATGTTACAACGCATTTAAACAAACATAACAAAATAAATTGATCGTTTCGTAAATAAAACAGTGAGCTTGAGCGTAAAAGGTAAGACTGTTTCTTAGTTTAACCCATATCTATGCATGGAATATAAAATCAATAGTAAAATTATTCATTGGGTCGGTAAAATTGATTGATATATTTTTTTTTCGAAAGGTTGGGGGGATACAAATTTGTGTTGAATAAGTTTTTACACGAAGAGAGAAAAGGTTTTGTAAAATTGTGAAGTCATTGCCTGTCATTTTTAATAATTTCATATGTGCGCAACGCTAACATTAATATCAGCCTGTACATTCGTCCAGTCTGATCAGAGTCTTATCCATGCACTAAATAGATAGCTACAGGATTATAGTCTCTTTTCACAGTAACAGATTATTGTCCAATGTCTACCAATCACGCACAAATGTATTTGTTGGTGATTTATCTCGCAGGCTCATGAGTGAGCCGTCACGCAAAAGGGACCATCTTGGAACCCTTTGATACACATATTTGAAAAAATAAAATTAATTCAACTAGAGCTTTACTTGATATCGCATTTCGAAAAATAACTTAGTTAGCGAGAGTTATTAAAATAAGACTAGAAAAAATATGTAGAAGGTTCGGCGAGCAAGATATAGTTGTCCAAAAAAACCGACTTGGTGTTGGTGCATTAGTGCGCCCGTCTATCCATGCTTCCTCTCGCCGAACAGTCTAACAGTCGATTTTGTCTGGACTATTTTTGATACATGTATAGATGGATTTTAGAATTTAAAACTTGGCAAAATCCTAAAAAGTGCTTTTCGGGAAAAAAATAAAAAGTCAGATAGTTAAGGGCTAAAGGCTAAAGCTCAAGGTCAACTTTAAAATGCGGATTTGACAGCAGTTTTTCTAGGACAACCACTTAGTTATGAATGAGTGTAATACTATTTTGTAGCGTGGGAATGGTTTGCGTTAGTTTAACTGAAGCGTATTTAAGATTGATACTCAATAATTATAATAATAATAATTTGAAATACTTAACATTAAAGAAAATCTCTCATGGCTTAATACTGCATTTTGCGTGAAGAATCTTTAGATATTTTCAACTTACGTAGAACCAGTTGAAATATCTGATAAATCGGTTTTATCGAAAGAACCAAGTAAGAATTCGATAAGATACACTAGATAAGATAACCAGATGGAATACAGAAGCACATTTTTACAGTCCTTACATCTACCTAAAATAGTGTTTATAGTTAATAACGTACATAAAATTCTTTTTCATGCCCCCGCAGAGATAGATGGGAGGTATTTTGTTTGTTTCCTGTCCGTTTGTCTGTTTGTCTATTTGTTTTTCAGGCTGTCCCCTAAAATCGTTTACATTTAACGATAACTTTTGATTTGTTCTCAAACAGAGTCTTTACGCCTCACAAAATTTAAGGGCATCAGTCAAGGACAAGGTCAAATTTTCAAGGTCATTGAATTTATTAATGCCGTCGATCAAATAATTGAACTTAATTAAGCTGTGTTGTTATCAAACTACAATATATCTGAAAACATGACAGTGGCGGGGGAATTACACTTTAACGCGCAACTAGCGGTCACACAAATTCGACAGAGCTGGGGTTCCATGAAAAAAACAAACAATTGGACTAAAATTGCTCAAACTGAATTTCTCGAAATACACCCTAATCGGTATTTCCAACTTCAGCAGTCAGGGATCTAGATAACAACCTTCAAGATTCATTTTGACGAAAAATTATCACAATTCTTTAAATGTACATGTATTTCACTTTGACATTTGGACGTCAGAAGCTTATATTAATAGTCCGGCAGAAATTAAGCTGGACCTAGTAGTGTGGTATAAAGTTTTTTTCTTGATTGATTCTGGTAGCTAAGACATTGCACATCAAGAATCTGGCTGATGACATCTTGTCATCATTGAGCATTTTAAGAAAATGGAGATGGCAGCCAGGGTTATCATAAAATATACAAACGGATCATTAACTTGCTATATTTATTTCTCTGAACTTGTTTTTTCACTTGTTCTGGTAACTAAGATGCTTATTAGATCTCACAAAATAAATAAATATTTGAATTGATATTTGAATTTTGACTAGTAATCAAGATGGCAGCCAAATGGAATTCTTGATAAGTACACAGTGAAAAAAGCCATATTTTGACAGACTTCAACCTCATAATGATTTCAACCTTTTTTTTTCAGAGGCTGAAGCTATTTACTTTTTGAGAACAGGTAAAGAAATCTAGTCATCTCATTTGATTTTTTTCTTATATTGAACTTGGCAGCCAGGAATGTATAAATGCAAAGTTGTTCTCAAAATAGATTGTCAATCTGGAAAAAAAATTAATGCCAGTTTAGCTGATTTCTTGGTTTATTCTCCTAGCCAAGGCATTACATATCAATAATAACTCCTTGTAATCATTGAGATTTTGAAATGAAGATGGCAGCCAGGGCTTTCATACAACATACAAGCTCAGCATAAGCATGATATCTATACGTTTCTTAACATATCATTTCTTCTTTTTTGAGCTAATTAGAACTGGAAAAACGAAACATGCTAAAATTTGAATATAAATTTAGAATTGTAATCAAGATGGTAGCCAAGTGGGATTCTGAAAGTCGCAATGAAGCCAACAACAACCGTTGAATAGCTTTAAATATTTACTCCACTAGTAATTTGACCTGGAAACCAATTTTGAAAATAGGCTTATAAAAACATCGTCAAATTTGAATTTCTTTCTAAAATTGGAAGCCAGCTAGGAAAAATGAAATGTGGATTTCAACCTAAAATCAAATAAACCTTTATTAATAGATTTGCTGTTAATATGCCCCGCCGAAATAGGGAAGAAAACGACTGCCTTAAACCAAACTTAAATTGATTATGGTTATAAGGATAGCGTTTAGCAAGTTGAGCTCTTTATAAAGTTGAAGGCAATAGCTCTAAATGAATTTTAATAATATACACATGCCATTGGATAATTAATATATATTGTTCTTAGTTAAATTCAAATATGAGATAAAGCTTATTTGAAACTTGGATGGATGACAGCCTTAATCGTGTGTATTTTTGTTGTAAAAACCAAGAAAAATGCAGAAATGTGAACAATCATGTATTTTTCTAAATCAATTATTTTATAATAAAATGCCTTTTTGCGTTTAAATAAGGGTTGGAAATAAGATGATACAATAAAAAAAACTTTTATATCTTTTCATTCATGGCTGCTCTAGATTTTACTGTAAAACTTCCCTTTTAAAGATGCAGACCATTTAATGGAAGCTTGTAATCATGTCAATTGCAGTGCAATCTTTTTTAATAATGACACATCCGAACAGAGGAAAAGTTTCAAATATTTATCACAGTTGATTTTTTAGACCTAGACCATTGCACAGTATTGCGTGTTGGACTCTCAACCGTAGGCACCATGGATCGTTCTCCAGCCGAGGCATATATCGTATGAATATGTGTCCAACAGTGCCCTAAGCAACGCAGTTTAACTGAAATACCAATAAAAGTGGTAGTTAGACCAAATTAAAAAAAAAAACTCAAGCAATTTTGCAGCTTTCCATTACTTAACATTTCTTTGGTCATTAAGCTTTCTGTCAGACTCAGACAAACATTGAATTTCAATAGGCAATAAACAAATGTTAATAATTATTGTAAGTGTGGGATGACAGCCAAGGAGGCAATTGATTGAAAAGATCATTTGACCTTCCTACATGTAAGTAGGAATCAAAATGTCTTCATTGGATATTTTGGGGTCTACTTGTTGTTATCAAGATGTCCGTCAAAGAATTAAAAAAAAAAAAAAATCACTGAAAAACCCTGATTACGCTTCTTTTTATCTATTGTATAATTTTAGTGGCCCATGCATCTTCACTTAGGAGTTCAATGAATTAAATGATAAAATGCTTAGTTTTAAAGCACAATATTATCAATGCGAGATGGCAGCCAATTTTTGAATAGTAAATTAGTTTATATCCAAATACATGTCTAATTATTAGATCAATCAGGTGGGGGGGGGGTGCATCATAAGTTCCTCGAAGCAATATCGCGAAATAGGGTATGGACTGATTCATTTGACCTCTGTTCAGCAGATTCAATACGTTATGTGTGTTATCTCTGGTCCGCGTGGTATTTTAGGGTGAACATAAAGATGGTAGTCAAAATAACCTATGTGTAAGAAACACTTTTGTAGATATCCTTCCTCATTTGAATCTAAATTTTAATGACTCAAACATCTGTTTTGGGGTTATTTACTATCCTTATAAATCATGGTCATTTAGAAAAAATATTAGATTCTTATTTTGAGATGGCAGCTAGTTTTAAGAAAAAAATGTCTCTTTTTTTCTTTTAGTCTGTGGACCAGTAAGAGTCACCATATAACCATTTAGAAATGTCGAATAGTGATATTTATTTGTTGATTAGACTTCTCTGAGCCTAAATAAGGATGTTAACATTATGTATTTTTGGGTATGACTTTATATCAAATTAATAAAGGCAAAAAGCTTATGGAAATATAAGGAAAACAAATAGCATAAAAAGGGTTAAAGATGCTGTCGTTTAGGTTCATGGCTGCCATCTCAAACAAAGAAAAATGACTTAATGTAGTCACAGATACAATCTGCTTGATGAAAAGAGGACGGAGAGAGAATATAATTTGGTATAAATTGAAAGAATTGAGAAAAACTGGGTAAACTCCTATTCACTGTTCACTGTTGCCAAACAACCAACCGTTCTGTTTGGCTGCCATCTAAACTGATAAACGCAATTTTGATTATCAATTTAAAAACACGTATTTGCGTTATCAATTAAGCAAGTTAGCAGATTAATAGTAATATTAAATACAATTATAAAGGTCATTTAACATTTTAGTTAACTAAAATGGTATGTTCTAAATTCCCTATTCCTGGCTACCATCTAGTTAAAAAGTCAATTTACAAGTGGTGATGGGGCTATCAATCTAATTTTAAGTAGACAGGATTTCAGCTATGATTAAGAGACATTATTGGAATTTAACCTATTCCAAAGTTCGGTTTGTCCATTGTTCTCTAAATGCTGTATAATATTACTGTTTGGCTGCCATATTGTCTACAATAGTTATTATTTCTTTCCTTTTTATGAGTTTATTTCCTCATAATATTTAAAAGTATGATCTTTGCGACAAAACCAAACTCCAAAATGCATAAAAACCTATCATCAAGACTAGTAAAGCGGCGACATGTACTCGTTCAGGGGGTCCTGGCTGCCATCTCGAATTTCTCAAAATGCTCAATGCTGACAAGGTGTCATCAGCCAGATTCTTGATGAGTAAGACTTGGACTACAAGAATCAGCCAAGAAAAAAACTTTATACCACACTACTAGGTTCGAGTAAAAGATGCCATTTTTCTGCCGGACTATAAAGGACATATCTAAATATATCTTAGGGATCTATAACAGGTTCCCGTCACAAGTTTTGGATTTTTGAAATTTTGGATGTTTTATAAATCCGTGGTTGTCTTTGAAACAAAACAAACGAACAAAAAGAAGAAAAAAAAATAACATCAAAACAAATCATAACAAACGAAAAAGAAATCAAAAACAAAAACAAAAAAAAAAAAAAAAATAAAAAAAAAAAAAAAAAAAAAAAAACAACAACAACAACAAAAAACAGCAGCAGCAACAACAGCAACGAATATAGTTCGTAAAGTGAAAAATGGCAAAACATAATAGTGCACTTTGCATCGAGTTCGGGTATTGACATATTAATCTTTTCAATAGGACTAGTATTTAAATTAAAACTTGTTTCTAATGTTTTTTTAAAGGTGTTTGAGCCATGGTTTCAACCATTTTTATTAAGTCAAGTAAGTCCATTTTTGTGAGACGAGTCACATTTAGGGATATAAAAGTACAGGCGATGACGTAAGAGCGATGTAATATAATTGTCTGTTGTCTTTGTACTCAAAGTCAATATCAGTAATGATAGGAACATAATAATGGTGCGGGGAATGGTTATTTAATTGCTGCACTGGATGTTACTGATTAGCTATACTACTGAACATATGGTACACAGAGTTTTGATCATGACAACATTCTTGATTTTGCAAACTTTATCACTTATAGGAAGGCTGGCCTTCAGGGCAAGGGTTTAGTATCGTTAATAAACAAGGTACATAACTAAATGGAATTGCAGTAATGTAACATGGGTCACTAGCAATTTTGTCTGAAACTTTTGATTGAGGCAGTGGAACCGTAGTAGTTCCGCAACATCTCAGGGCACATGATCCTTCATAATGTTGAAAATCACCAGGAAACCTCGGTTAACACCGTAATAGTCCGTTACTTCCAAGACGTTGCGAAACTTTTATGGGTCCATTACCTTTAATCAGTAAAACTATATTATAAAAACTAGATATTTATTCTTATACACTTTTTAAACGAGTAACCTCTTTTTAAGAGACGGATACCAGTCTATAGACCTGCAATTTCAAGTGAGTGATCAAAGATCAATTTTACATTGAAAATGATAGGAGTTAACGGTTTCTCGAACCTCACACTTTCTTGTGGAACTATACATTATAGCCATAACAAATTTAGTTGAGAGGTTTTAAAATTATAAAAACAGCGTTTAGTCCCATTAAAATGGGACCCAACGTAGCTTTTAACATTTTTTTTCTTTATATGGAACGCCTTACCATCGTTTCCTGGTATTTCTCTCACCAGTGCCACAACGGCATTATTCCGAGTTTCCGGCTACCTATCTCGCATAGGTTCTCGTTTAAACATCAATTGGTGGGATGCAAATGTGGGAACAGTTCTGTTCTGCTGTTGGGGTTCGAAATCTGGACCCCTTGATTTGGGGCTCAACGTGTTGCTAATGTGCTTTGACGGCGGCCTATCAAATTAGAGTCGGTTACTTGAAATTGGGAATCAATAACGATCACGATTCGAACAGGGAAATGCTTTGCGTTGGTTTATCGTGATTCCTCTATAGACTATCACTGGGTTATTTTACAAAAACGATTTATGTAACATAATCGCCCCATCGTCTTTTTGTGGAATCGGTGATAAAATTGACGACAAGTCGGCGACTGATTGGTGCATCGTCCGATTCAATAGTGGATTTTTCTAAGATCGGCGACACGTCTGATAGTTTTATCTTCAAGTTAAACCTATCGGTGGTGACTTTTAGATTTATCGAAAACAATATTTAATCGACGACTAATCGCAGGCGATCGGATGGGCTACAACCGATTTTGTACACATCGCAGACGTATCTTTTTGTCTTTTCTGACCCTTTCACCGCAGTTAGATATAGGCGACTAGTCGGCGACGCATAACCGCCGTATTGCCGGCTAGTCGCAGACATCTCACCGGCGTATCGCAACCACGCTTAATGTAATGGACAATAATTTCTGTGTCGCCACTGGCCACAAAATCAGACATCGGCACGTCATCCGGGTTTTATTCAACTGCAAAATGATATTTTACCCTGTTAAAGCCGGTACCTTGTGGATTCTGTTGTTTGCTAATTGGCCGATGATAATATGAATCGCCGCCGTGTTTGCATCACCGATTTTGACGTGACTTTAGCATAAGTAAGGCTGATTGTACCCATGACGTCGTATCGCTGTGAGGCAATTACGTGCGAATTTACGCGTTTTTACAATTCTTTTCTGCTCTGGTTTAAAAAGACTGAACAAACATCTCTCATCCGTCACCGTGCAAGATACGTTAATCTATCATTTTGTGAACACTACACTGGCTCCCGTCCCACTGATCTGAAGTATTGTGAAATGAGCAAAATTCAACTAAATTTAAAAGAAATATAATTTCCTAACGGCTTTTATTCTTTTGACGGACCGAACAGTTTTTTAGAATATGGGAGGTAATTAGAAAATTGAATTAGTAAAACATGAGTAGTGTACATTATCAATTTCCAATTCAACACTGACAGCCTGAAAGCCAGGCTATGTGAACACCAAAAGCTGTAGATGGTTTCACTCATGGCTCCGACACCTGTAAGAATGTAGTTTTTGTTGTTTTAAACGGATTTGAAGAAAAAATAGGTCTTACTGCATTTAAGCTTCTATGTGAGAAATAAAAAAAAACGAAAAAAAACATTGAACAATTTGTAACCCTTTCTTTTTTTCTTTCGTTTGGTGTGTCTGTGTTTGAAGAGAGGGTGTAAGAAAGAAGGTCATAATTTAATTAAATATAAATCAGTGTAGACATATTTGCATTTATAACACTAAGTTAGAGATATGTACAGGAAATTTGTTTAAGTGTTCAAGCCAGCATTCGTGTAAAATATTCAGAGTTCTTTGCTGGAAAGAGAAGGAAGTTTCAACTACTAGCATTTTATCCTGTTATAACAAAGTTCAATCTTTCTTGTACGTTTCATAAGTTTTGCCCTTTCAACCACCAGCATTTTTTAACTTGTCCAGCAATATAAATAGTAGGAAAACCTAGTGAAATATTAAAACAATCCAGTGTTTTTGGATAAGAGATTGTTTGGTATTGCGTTACTCATGGCGTTAACAGCTGGCAGGATTATGTCATTAATGATATAAATCATTACTAGAAAACTCGCTAACCGTTACGGAATGTTACATAGATATGTATGATTCATGGTCGGTGCATGGCATGTTGCGAGTCAATAAAACAACAATAATAATTCTCTGTTGAACTTTTATACGTACAGTCAATCGTGGTCGAGCGGCCACGTCTATTAAGCGGCCATTTCCATAAAGCGACCGTTTTCAAAATGCCCTTCTTTAAATAGAGTATTTCAAAAAGTAAATATTATTGGTCTAAAATTGATTTAAATGAATCATGTGTTGTTAAAACTCATTAGAATCGTCTCAATGAGACGATTCTATTTAGTTTCAACAACATAGGATTATTGAGACATCCGCGATTACATATATGTTAAATCATAATTATTATCGTTATTATTAGACAAATGTGTACTGAGCGACCATTCTCTTTAACGACCTGTTTTTGGTTGTCCCTTAATTGGTCGCTTGATGCAAGTTGTACTGTACATGTTTATGTACGTTAACAATTATCAAAGTTGTCAGGCTGCAAAATCGTTTTTAAACGATTCGTATTTTTACCTCGCTTTGTACGTATACTCACGTACAAGGCGGGGTAATATCTCTGAAACGCTTCCTAAACGTTTTGATATTGAACGTAAGGAAAATGTACTTTTCTTATGATTAAGATTGTTTATGTTTCTTGATATTATGATGACTGCCTCGATAGCCTAGTGGTATATGCGTTCGACTCGTAATCTGGAGTTCGCGGGTTCGAGCCCCAACGTCGCCGGGGTATGTTTATGGGCAAAATACTTAAAAGGCCAGCCCCAGTTCACCCAGCTGAAAAGTTGGGTAGCAGCGGCTTTAAACCACTGCCTCTCTCCCAGGGACAAAAAACACCTAGAGTGAGTGCTCGAGGGCGACTCTATAAGCTTAAGCTTTCGTCGCAATCGAACTCAATAAACCAGTATAAACTATATTTCAATCGAGATGTATCGTATTGCGTTGAAAAAAAAAAATTAAGTAAATCGCGCGAGGTATCCGATTAAAATCTTAAGAAATCTAAAACAATTCTTAAAGTAATGAACGCATCACGGAGAACAATTTCTGTGTGTTTTGAACCGTTTTTATACGCGAAAGACGAAACATATTTTGTGATCGTCCGGGCGTCTTGCCGCCCTTGGAATTTTTAGTTAGCATACAATTTCCTTTCAAAATTTTCATTCGTTGACTTTCTTTTTCTATAAGGTACAAACTGTTTATTGTTTTGGTAGCATATGTTTACGAGTTATTCCTAGTAATGAATTATATATTTATTGTATAGAGGCAGGCCGACACTCCCGTTACGCAATATGTACATTGACGCATTCATGTTTTCCAGATGTTGTATTGTACTGATATTGACTTAGATTGTTGAAATGTTACTTTCTAAGTAATAAGTATGGCGTTCCTTTTTTCTTTTAATTAGTCAGTTTTTGAATATAGGATCTTAAAACCGAGCAAAGCATGCAGACTTTTGCATCTCGTAACTTAAGTTTCCCTAAATGTCCAGGATAAAATATTTTGCTTGGAGTATTCCTTTAAACAAGGAAGCAGCTATTTTCGTGATCTAAGTAGCGTTAGGGTTGTTTTTGGTGTTGTCATAAGGACACGACGCTTTTGGCTCGACAAAATTTCGGAGTTTGTCGTTACACATTTATTATAATTACTTAACACAATTTATCAAAACTTAGTATGTAAGTAAAATATCATTAAAGCAGGAGTAGGGTGTGTATCACCAAGGGGTATAAATCTAGATGCTTTGTTTGAAAAAATATTACCATTTTTTCCGCTAGGTCGTTTTCGTAGAAAACCATATGTATAACTAAATATGACAATTCTGAATATATCGCTCGTACATTTTCGAAAACTGTAAAGTACCTCGGACGTAAGTGTTGTAATTTTTGGTTATTCTTAGGAAGATTTCTAATTCGGTTTCTTGGGATTCTTGGGTTAATATACTAAAAAAAAAACATGTTAATGCTTTCTGATCGCCTGCGCCTGCGGGCATTTTTTGGGCAAAATATAATTTGATGACAAAACGCAATAAACATATTTCTTTCTTTGATTTTGTTTATGCATCGCAGCAACTTCGGCGTTAGTATGATCGTTGATGTTTGTGACTAATCCAAACCTACTTGCGAAATGACGCACTCTCATGTCTGCGCCCGTGTTATTTCCGAGGTCTTTTCTTTTGAATCGCCGATGGTTCCCGATTGGCTATAGTCATGTTGTCGTCATCGGCGTCGTCGTCGTCGTGGTCGTCGTCAATGTTTCCGATGTAGTGCAAACCGTTAACATTTTGTGATACCTCTATAGACATTTACTTGAAACTTAGCACACATGTTCTCTATCCAAAGAGCAATCTTTACTTTCATTACATATATTTCGCGTGAATTACACCTTTTTTCTACTTCGATTTTATGTTCACTTTTAAAGACCCATCAACCGAGCGTAGGAATCCGTTGATATTTTAACTTGATATATATGTGGCCCGTAACGTGAAAAGGAACCATCTGGGAACTCCATTAAATGAATAATTGAAAGAGATTGGGTCCAGCATTGGTCAACCAGAAGTCGTTTTTCTAAAAATCTTATAAAAAATGTGGATTGATCATTTTAGATACAGAAAATCAGCCAAGTTTGAAAAGCTTCGATCCTATTCAGAATGCGCATTTCGCGCAGTCTGACTGGGGTCGACACTTTTCGCACTTTACAGACGGTCCCTTTTGGCGTGACGGGTCACAAATAAATATCAGGTGTTTGCTTCTGTTCATTTGAGCCTTATATTCTTTAAATGGGAAAAATATGAAATATATTGAATCTATGCTTGACATTTCAGACGTTTTCGCAAATGTTACCCGTCACGCGAAAATGGACCATCTTAGAACTCCGTAAATAAAACATTTGAAAAAGAGATTGGTTCTAGTGCAGGCCAACCAGAGGCCGCATTTCAGAAATTCTTTCAATGGAAGGGTAGATTGATTATTCTAGATTCAGAAAATTAACGAATTGCGAAAAGTTTCGACCCTAGTCAATCTGTGAAATCCGCGCAGTCTGACTAGGAACGATATTATACGCACTACCCAGATGGTCCCAATTCGCTTGACGGATCACAGATGCGCCAAGTAAGTCGTTTCAGCAGTGTAGCCCAATAGCCCGACTTAATTTCTTAATAAAGGGTGAATTCTTGAAGGACCGGAGGCTTCCTCTGATGCATATAGAGAATATTTTAAAATGTCACAAAAAGGCTCACTTTATCACGGCATAATCCCAAGTTATTTTGAAACATGTGCACATTTTTGCAGAGAGCGAATCTTCAGAATCGTTTCATGTTTTTATCAGTAAATCAGGACAGAAGTATGTAACATCAAGTCTAGACTTAATCTGCTGGGACGCGAGAAAATTACTGACAATTTTTAGATAGTCTGCATAAAACCTTATTTCTGAAACGGGTTAGGTGCACAGGCCATTCTTTCACAGTCTTTATTGGTTGCATACGTTATCATAGATCATAGAAGAAAATATTACAAGATAATGTTCATTTGAAACGTTGTAAACCAATGCTTATTTAGTTCATAAGATATGTTGGGTGTTTTTTTTTTCTGCTGAATAATATTTTCATATATCTTGCAATTATCGTTTTTATTTTCTTTATTTGAGAGAAAACTTCTTAAAAAATGTGCATTTTGGAAGATTTTTACATATGACTTGAAATACGACAAATTTATTGCCGAATATGCGGATTAAATCCCAACTTAAAAAAGTAATGAACCGGGAATGCACCCAAGGACACCATGTATCCTATCAAAAAGGTTATTTATATGTTTACTTCTTTTATAAATATTGAGACGTCGTTTTCGGTGAAACTTGGCTACGTCATCATCACCTTTCTTCTATAAGATGTGAAAAACGAATCTCTTTGGACCGATCAAAATGTTTCACTATACTGATACTTCTTAACCTTAACTAACATTAAAATACTGCAAAAAAATCTAGCATTTTCATTGGTTAATGCTGACCTGACAAACTTTGATAACAACTATATATGACGTCACTTTGTACATGTTTACTTTTCATAGGGGCGCATTAAGGGATGTTGGTGGTTTAAAAGAATTCGGTTTATACCAAGGCCTATAATAGGCAAAAGACAAATATTAAGCCTTAAAACTTTGAAGTATCATAAATTCGTAAAACGGTTTCTTGCCTGGGTATATGACGATTTATTCCCGGCAGCCTACGGCTCGGATGACATCACTTTTTCCAGCCGGGAATAAATCGTCATATACCCGGCAAGAAACCGTATAACTAATACTATCACCATACACCAAAACATTCCTTACACGTAGAAAAATGCCAAAGCTCGCATGGCAACGTTCAATATGTTCAAGCGTAGTATTCGTAAAATTATTGCATTGAAAAGAAATGTTGTTTGAAATAACGTGAGCTTTTATCGGAACTCGGAATTTTCTGGTGGATTTTTTGTGAAGATTACCCAGGAATTTATGGCATCAATGCAACTCGTAATCACATACTATTTCGACATGCAAATAGATTTTGATTCGATGTTCAATATATGTTACGTGCCTAGTGTTTTGTATGAAAAAGAAAATCTCACGAGGTTGGTAAAAATGATAATTGTCGAGGCTCTTCCGATTATTTTTATCTTATAACCTCTACCTCTATTTGCCTTGATTTCGTCGATGTTTCTTGTAGAAATGCAAGTTTCTAAAAAAAAAAGTATTATGTCATTGTTCTGAAAATTACTACAAGTATGTGATATCATAAAAAATATCAATTGGGATGTTTTCACACGGATATTTGTATAGTTATAAGATAAATTGGAAACACATTCGTAATGCATGCTTCTTGAATACATATGTTTTTAACATTTCAATATCCAGTATTTTACTCTGATAAATAAACATCCGAGCGACCTAGGGCCACCGTGACACTTATAGCAGAATAAACGATAGATAACAGATGTATCGGTTTCCAATAACAATTCAATCTGTTTCATGTGAACTGTTTGATCATTCATTCATTAGAACCTTTTCCCCAATTCATATGCATTTAGTTTACGATGGTAATGCCCTCAGTCGTTAGCCTCTTTTTAGAAGTAAAGCCCTACTATTTTATACTATTTTTTGTTAGAACATGCATTTAGCATAATGCACCGACTTAATCACGTGATTAACCTGATCAAAGTTGACAAGTATTTACTGAAGATTATCATATTAAGGTGATAATAAGCTTCTTTTATTGCCTTTCCCTTTTTTTTCTTTTTTTATTTTCAATCAATCAGCAAAAAATTGATATGAGGAATAATTAAACAACATCTTGGAGGTCTATAAAAATACTTGAAAAAATATTTAATTAAGTAGAGGTCAACCGGGGATACAGGAAGGTAAAATTATCATTCTAGATTTGAATATCTACAGAAGGTCTCAAAAGTGAGCCTTTATCAAAAGATTGTCTCTTTGGTGTTTACTCCTTTCGATTTGATAGTTATTTTAATCACGAACAATTGAATTTGGTTTAGAATGCGAGTATCTTGCGTTAAAATGCGATTCGTTAATTTGACCCGTTGCATATTACCTCTGATACGATTAGCAGCATTTTTGTGTGACGCAATACATTTTATCTTTGAAAATATTCTCCCTTTTCCCTCCGACACTCGACCTTGCTTTTGAACTGCATTCAATTAACATGGATTGTAAGGGGAACTAAAGATATAAGGAAAACGGAATGATGTTTTTTTTTAAAAAACTATGATTTCTCGTCTGAATTAATGCTATGTTGAGGGTACTCTTTCGAATCGTCTCGACGAGACGATTCGAAAAAGAGCACTCACCATTGGATTGATAAAGAATTTCATGTTTTACTTAACTGCAATTAAAATTTTTCGGTCTACCTGGAGCTTCACTGGGTACAATATTACAATTCATATTCTCCAGGCGTTATTTTGAAATTGTTACCTTTAGTCAGACAATCTGCGTAACCATGGTAATATATAAAACTTTCTATTCCTCAGTGTTTCGTACAACTGTGTAACGTTTCTGTGCTTTTCTGTGGTTTTAGATGGGAAGAAAAAACCCGGCGTTAGGGCTTGGTGCATAACGATGAGACATTGTGTATTAACGCTTGAACGTAGTTGACTTTTTGGATAATTATTTCTTTCGGCTGTCTATGGTATAGTTCGTTTAATTGTTTCGTGTTCAAAGTGAGGAAAAAATGGGGAATTTTTTGTCTCGGTTGTTCCGGTCCCGATCTAAAAATGACAAGGGTGAAAAAGGTGAGAATTCGTACAATTTTTGAATGGTAATTGCACAATGACGTCATAAATTTATCAATTGTTACGTTACTGACGTCATTTTCACAAACTCTGTTGTTCATCATATATATTCTGTATTCAACTAAGTCACTAAAAAGTCTGATTGAAAGGTAAACGTATGTGTTTTAATGGTATATGTATTTATAAGCGACCAGCGTGTTTCTCTCGTAATTGGGTTAATCTAAAAAGGGCTAAAGCCGCGTTTTACTATCTTTTTCCAGTCACATCGGGTGGCTGGAGCACCTAACAATGTATTCCTGGTATTTGTCGTACTATTACAATCATTGCATCCTTTCTTATCCTTTAACTGCTATCTCACTTAGGTTTGAAGTTATACTCACGGTTCTAATATGATGAATTAAAAATTGCTATTAATATAGATCTTAATCAATATTTACCGAAGCTTTTGTCTTCTTTAATGCTTTTCGGTGGTTTATCGAGAAATAACGGTAGATTATCACTTGATAATCTCACCGCAAGAGCAGTGAAATTATCAAAAACTTATACCCTGCTTTTGTGCATTTAATCCTTTCTGACGTCGTCTATGCGGGGTGAAATAAGTGACTTCACAATGAACGTTGCATAGCAATCACATGCAAAATGACGCGTTTTACGAAAATATGTCCTAGAAATTTCACATTCTGTCTCATTTTTGCAATAAAGAAATAGAATAATCGTTTGTTTTTCGAGTAAGATCGATTAATATTTCATTTCGTGAACAACAAAAGCTATATTTTCACTCGTGGCTCCACGATATAGCTTTTGTTGTTCACTCAATTAAATATAAATCGATCTTATACTGAAACAAACGATTATCCTCTATACCGTGATTCCGTTTTATTTGAAATCAAGGGTCCAAATTTATGGAAATAGTCATATAGATTTAATGAACATTACTTCTCTTTGAGTTTCAATATCTAAACTTCGTTATTTAAAAAAGATCTAGACACATGTCCATGGGGAAAAGTCAGTATCTTGTCTCTTCTGTAGGTTGTTGTTTTCAATTATAACGACTTGCCCCTCCACAGTCTGTCCAGAGTCTTTACTTTGCGCTTTTTATAAAGATAAGGTCAATAAATGTCAAAAGTAGGAATTGTTATTGGCTTTCGTGTTTTTTGGGGGTTTTTTTTGCGGGGTGCTTTGCCCTAGTTCTGACACTGACTCGAGATTTTCGTTTTGAGTCTTTTGACCCTAGAAAATTATTAATCAAGAGTCATTGACTCTTGGCTTTCGGACATTTGTCTACATTCCCTTTGCATTAATAGACTCCGACAATTGTCTATATACCTTGTTCAATAATAGACTCCCTTTGTCGCATAAACACGTATATAAACAACCAAATAATGTGGCATTTTGTAAAACATCAACAACAACAATAACGATTTCCATAGCATTCGATCATTACTCGTTTTGTTGAGCATATTTTGTTGAAATATATGAAATATGAATGTGATTTAGAAACGACAAACATTCAAGCGGGATCGGTCCTTCTTATTCTATGACTCGTCGCACTTCTGTTCTTCATAGCAAGCATTCCATTTGATAACCGAAACTTATGATATAGATAATCTCATAATATTATACTGTAGATCAGTCGTGTAATTCGGGGATATTTGACGATGCTAGACGTAATATATAATAGTTAAAAACGTTACGAAATTATTCAATTTTAGATGATTATCAATTTTCATGCATTAAGATTTGCTGATTTTTTCCCAATGAAAGACAAATTTGAGTATGCAGCTATTTTTAAGTTTCGACTAAAGAGATAGGAGTTCTTTAAGAAATATATTTCTTTACTCTTTTTTTGCTTCATGATATTTAATACAAAAATACGTAGAAACCAATTGTTGAATTCGTGGGGGTATTATATAATTATATCATACGTACTTAGCCTTCTAAAAAAATATCTTACGAGGTTGGGAGAATTGATAATTGTCGAGGCTCTGGCGAGACAATTATCACTTCCCACAACCGAGTTAGACATTTTCATACAATACACTAAGTACGTATTATATTTATCTTATAACCTCCATTTGCCTTGTTTTCGTCGATTTTTCTAACAGAAATGCAAGTTGCTAAAAATAACCGCATTATGTCAATGTTCTAAAAATATCCATGTGATATCATAAATATGTTACCACACGGATATTTGTATAGTTATTAGAAGAGTCTCACAAAGGGTAATTTTCATTAACTTTAGTTAAACTAGTGGCCTCTAAGGCCTTTAGAAATAACTAGACCAAGCTTAATTTTTCACCTAGTCAATTCAAAGATGATCAGCTAAAAATGCCCCGCCGCTATTCATTAAATAGTCTAGGTTAGGATCATCTTGTCTCAAACAACATCTAATGATAGATCCAATAGATTTCCTCGAAATGTATTCTCTGCGTCTTGGTGTTGCTTCTTTTTAATACTGATATTGCACGGCAACAAAATATACACTCATTCCGATAAAACCCATTCTAAATCGCTCACTCAGCGCTCAATTCATTCATTCCAAACACTGTCTCAAATCGATCAAAAACGCCCCGAAATTAAAAAAAAAAAAAAAAAAAAAAAAAAAAAACAGTTAGAAATCGCCCAAGACGATCAACTTTTAATATAAACCTTTTAATTTAAATTGATCAAATTATTCTTCGATTTTATTGGCTGGAGGGGATTTTAAAGTGTATGTTTGGTCCACGAAGGCACTCAAACAGAAAAGTCTGTATATTACTATAAAAGGAGATAATAGATATCTTGAAAATAAGCCACACCGGATTATCTCCCTCTAATTTCAAAACTCGCTTCATACACTCATTTAATTTCATTGAAAATATTTTTTTTTTGTCAATCTAACGATGTTATTTACTGTATAAATGAAAACGTTTACATCGCTGAATTTTAACAGTGTTTAATGTCAGGGCTATTTATTTTTTGAAATTCTCAAAATGACTGAATTTTTCGTGACAAGTCGCGAATTATTGCAGACTAAGCGAATTTCTAATTTCCAATACTGCTTCATAAACAAGCTATGATAAAGCATGTATTAATTGGAAGTGCCACGCCCTAGTCAAGTTTCAATATATTGACATGAAACCATAAGCTGATGAAGATATGCGTCTGGATTATGACCAAATAAGGATTTTTTCCCCAGAAACTGATTGTTGATATAAGACATTTTAGCTGTTGATGGCTTTTATAGAAAAAAACTTTCCCTGGTATTATTTTATGCCTGTCGACTATGAATAGCGATTTGTAATTGTAATGAATTTATTTATTTTTTTTTGGTCACGAGAGCTTTACTCATAAACAATATCAGAGCTCTGTAGAAGAGCTGTAGACAAAATTGAAGAAGAGGTGTAGACAAAATTGACCATTGATCACTCACTCAAACGAGTGCAGCTATACCTTGACAAATTCGCGTTAATACAGTGTTGTACAATTTTGACTTTGAAAAAGGGTGGGATAGGGGTATACATCGACGTAGTAATTTCTTTAGAGATGACTCGCATAATAAATTCGGTATCTAATGTTCAGTCAATTCAAAGTGCGGACCCCGAATAACTCATTAGGAGACTACAATTATTTCGCTTTTTACTCATTTCCAAGTAAATACAGTTAAAAACATCGTGATAGTGACAGTCATCTCGATCAAAATCATTCTAAATCACTCACTCAGCGCTCCATTCATAGGCGAAACTAGGATTTTGAAACTTATACGCACTCATAAGGTGACCAACATATAAAATATATACGATAAAGCCGATATGTGGACTGTGACAAAAGACGAATGTCATCCGTCCGCTTCCGTTTTTAGCTCACCTGAGCACGAAGTGCTAAAGGAGAGCTATTGTGATCGTACAATGTCCGTCGTCCGTCGTGCGTCGTCCGTCGGTCGTCGTCCGTCGTCCACAATTTTTTTTAAACATCTTCTCCTCCTAAACTGGTGGGCCAATCTTGATGAAACTTAGCAGGGATGTTCCCTTGGTCAAGCTCTACCAAAGTTGTTTAAATAAATGAAATCCACCCTTAACTTTCTCTTCACCCTTAACAAAAAGGTTGAATATAGGAAAATCTTAAAAAATCTTCTTCCCTGAAACCAGATGGCAGACAACTTCATATTTGGTATGTAGCATCATCTAGTGAACCTCTACCAATTTTGTTCATATCTAGACCCTGATGTCATATTTGGGCTTTGCCCTGGCGCATTCCTTTTAGCTTTTTTTGAGCACGAAGGGTGAAAATAGGAAAAATCTTCATAAATCTTCTTCTTTGAAACAAGATGGCAGACAGCTTTCATATTTATTATGTAGCATCATCTAGTGGACCTCTACCAATTTTGTTCATATCAAGACCCTGGGGTCATATTTGGGCTCAACCCAGGTGCATCCCTTTTTATATAGAATCAAAGAGCAAAAAGGCATATTTTTCTTACTCTTGGCCGAAAACATTCCATGGTATTGATCTTATGTAGAAATTATCGTCTTGTTGACATCTACCTATTTAATTAATGTGATGTCCCAGGGGTCAAAGAGACTCGGGTGAGCGATCTAGGACCATCATGGTCCTCTTGTTTATGATTTCAGCGTTGGCTAATAAACAATAAGCTGTAGTTCGATGTTATGATTATTCACCAACGATATTAGTCGAAATAGGATAATTTCTATCAGACAAGTGCGTAATGTGCGTAATGGTAGTGACGCCCTTGCATTTATTCTAAACACTCACTCTAGCCAATAAAAAACGTTCCAATATCACTATAAAGCCCAACAACTATATTCAAATCGCTTTAAGAAAACCAATTATATTATCGACTTGCTTGAATTTGAAAGCTTCTGAATGGTTCGTGAATTTTCAAAGGGAGGTAATAGAATTGATCTGAACGCAAAAAGGTATATTGTGTTACCCCCCCCCCCCCCCCGTTAATTTGATTCAAAGCTCGCTCCTCTCACTCCCACACATCCAAACTCATTCCAAAATCAATCCATAGTCATTCACCTTGTCGATTTCACGGTGTTATTTACTGTTATCTTTGGAATTAACTAAGGATGCGACTCATTCACTGACGAAGTGTTACTATGCCACACCTATAGGTACAATCCCGTTTGTTCACTCCCATTAACACGTAAATACAGACCAATCCAAAATGTATTTACGACGTTTTTGAAGTTAAATGATTAATCTGGAGTACCGCCAGATGCTTGAAATTCGGTCTTTGTTTACTTCATTGTAGGCCTGGCATATCAGTAAATTCCTGCATATTTGTCACAGATGTAGGTTAGAGTACTATATACTTGAATCAGACATATTGTTAATAGAGATTTTATAGAAAAAAGGAAAGGAAGAAGTAGGTTGTTAAAATTAGAAGGTAACCCATTGGCAGACTACTTCTTACACCAATGTCGGTTAGAAAAAAATAGAAATAGATAGATCTTACACTGAAAAAAAAATCTGTGTCATCCTATAAACTCCAAATGTCTCAACAAAGAATACCAACATCTAGTATAAAAAGCAATAAACAAGTAAACAAAAGCAAAGTGCCAATCTTATACATCTAAAAAAATGCATTAACTTCATTATTTAAGATCTAGTGACATAGAGCTACCCCCCTCTAATATTTTACACCCCCCCCCCCCCCAAAAAAAAAAAAAAAAAAAAAAAAAAAATACATGATTATTATTAATTGAGCTCATGTTTGCCCAATAATATCAAATAGGTGCGTACTAAAACGTTTTTTATGGATATATGAAGCAATCTTTCAGCCTATCTGAACATTCGTTTTTGTTAGAGCAAATTGACGAATTTCGTAGAACGGTCACTTATATTTGGCAATTTTTAGGTTGATTCAGACCTTTTCCAAGTGCACTTACAGAGGTTTTGCACTTTTCGTAGGAAAAAAGGATCAAGCAGTATGAATAAGAAGAGAAATAGTTAACCCTTATCCTACATATTTTAATTCTTATTCCTACCAAATTATCAATGTTGAGATCATTTCAACCAGCCAAGCTCAAGCCTGTCCAAAATTTGGTTAAGCTAAAAGCAGGAAATATAGACAAGGATCAGTCTGTACGTCTGTGCAGGTTGATCTTAGCCTAGAGTGTCTGCCAAAGCTTTGCATTCATCAGGGATTTATCGTAAATAGCACCACACAAGAAGCGTTTAAAACATATCTCGAAATCTTTTATAATGGGAACTGCAAGCAGCATTCCTGACTGATATGCTTCTATTTTTAAAGTTTCATGAGATTTTTTGCTTCTCTACCCAGGACGTTTTTGTAATGTATGATATACAGCAAACCAACTCTTTTCTGGCTATTGTGTTTAGGACTAGAAGTATACTTGCATTGAAAAGCATTTTTTGTAATGGAGGTATGAAACTCAAAACCTAATCACACCGCATGGCTTTATACGCGAAGCGGATTCACGCATGAGTGCGATCAGATTTGTTTCATAACTCCATGGAATCAACAAATCTCTTCAAGAAAATCTTAATTCAATTAAATATTAAGAAGAAAATCGTCAAAAATGAAAAAAGATTACTTTGGGACTACTTTTTCATTTTTTCAGCTAGCCAGAATGCGCGAATCTTATTGGTTGTAACTCATATTAAATTTAATTTGAGCCTGTTCTTGACATTTCCAACAATTTCAAATACGCCCAAAGCAAAGCATCTTGTCGAGCCATGGGTAACGAACGTTTTACTTATCTTACGAGAAAAATTATTCGAGAAGAAGCTATCGATTCGATACCACTTGACTCGTGAAGATGAAAGCAAAGACTCTGGCCAGGCTGTGCGTCCGCACAGTCTGACCATATTTTCACTTTGCCCTTAGTACTAAGATAAGGTCTCAAAGTCTCTGTAGACCATCGGATAACTTTATATCTAGTGTATGGGGCTTTCTGGGCTTCTCAATGTTGGCACCTCGCGCACATTTCTTATTGTTGGAAATGTCACGCACAGGCTCATCTGGTTTACTCTAAGGAACGGAAGAGGTAGAGGATAATTGTTACTTTAAGGTAACTGCGGACAGATAGCATTGTCGAATTTTCGACTTTCTTAAAATCTCACAATAATTGCTGAGATTTATCTATGAAGTGTGTGGATTAGCTATAACACGTAATGAAAAAGGTCTGAAGCTTGTTCATTTGACGTCGAGATGTCATTAAGGCGCCAACCCCTTTCGACGCGCCAAAATCATTATTTGCAAAAAAATATGAATTCATTTAAAACGCTTGAACTAGTCTTTTAATAGAAAAGCAGGCCTGAAAGACTTTCTACTCGTCGAATTTTAAGATTTAGCGCTCCTTTTTTCGTTTCACTTTTTGTAAATAAATAGAAATTTCTCAAAATTTTGTACGGTGACCTATGCTCATTTTTGATATTTTGTAGCGAAAAGAACATGCATTGCATTAATCAAATAAATATGATATATTTTCGGGTTAGATTTTTTTTTAATAAATTCGATTTTGTGAAGTTGTTGCAACATTTTTTGTCCAATTCGACGTAGCACCAAAACTATGCTTCTTTGACGCCAATCTTCGTGTAATAACGTTTTCTAAAATATTTGAAATTAAAAGGTTTAATATAAAATATAGGCTTCAGAAGTATTAAATCTGAATGTGATTTTAAGCAAAACAAAAAATCAATTATTTTTTATCCATATCAAAGGACCGCTTTTGTGAAGATTTGACGCGACATTGAAATATCCTTTAATATGCGATATCTACTCGGAATCGAATTTTACGAAAATTCAAACCAAAAACACATTGTTTTTATTTCAAAAATCTTCAGCGGAATGGTTTGGTAGCAACATATCTAAATTTCAGCATAGGTCATCGGACAAATTTTCGAGAAAAAGGCAATATTTTCAGTAACTGTTCTCGAAAACGGCAACGCAGAAGGCATTAACATTTAGTACTTTACACTTTATTGCATTTCTAACCCTTATATCTTCAGATCAGTCATAAATAACATTAGGCGATTTTATATGAAGTAAATGGCGTTTTCGGGACGAAAATCGGTTAATCATTTCAAAAAAAAAAAATGGACAATTACTGAATTTGGTCTCTAAAAAAGGGGTCGCGTCATGATCGCGTCATGACGTCAACTCTACGTTATGAATCCCTTTTTAATATCTGACACATGAAAGCGGGTATTTCAAAGTTCAGTTTTATCGCATTAGACAAAATTTGCAGACAATTAAAATTTGGACAAAAAACGGCCTTCTGTGTGTCCGCAGTTACCTTAAGGTCGTGGACCCGTAATAGCAATGTTTCGCAACTCATGATCTTTCACAATGTTGACCGAGGTTTCCTAATGAAGATCAATAGAAAACCTCGGTTAACCCTATTAAAGTTAAAGAGTTCCGAAATGTTAAGGTTCTGGTTCGATCCACGACGGCGGCACTGACCCTTCCGTCTATCAGTCTCCCACAAATGGGTTGATAATCGTATACCAATGTAGAATAGCTGCAGTAAAATTCATGAAGTGATATGTGGATCATATCAAATGATATTAAATGAGTGGGCGGATCGAATTTTGAATGACATTAAGAGGAGGTAATATTATATCGATCACTTTGGACGAAATAAGCGATTGCTTATTATCTCCCTTTAAAAACAATGACGATTTTTTTTTCTGATAGTGCTCCTTTTCGGTCTAATCAGGCGCTTTGAAATTCATATTCGCCAATAAGATTGCGCAATGGTTTGATCCATTTGAATGAAATATTTTTCCCCAACTATTAAGGACCTTTTTTAGAGTGATTGGAGTGAGTGTTTGAAATGAATTAATGGAGAGCCGAGTGAGCGATTTAGAATGTTTTCGATCGAGGAAAATGTCAATTTCACGATGTTACTAATTGAAAGCCGGGTTTAATGCCTCAAATTTCGTTGTACAAATCATTGCAGCTGTTCCTAGTGCAGCAATTACTCAAGAAACAAGACTATTGTACACATGTGTTATCAATATTATAGGAGCGCTCAACATTCTTAAGGAATTTATGTGTCTAGGCAATTTCTTCATAAATCGCGATTCTTTTGCATTGCATTAATTTTTATTTAAATTTTGTACATAACTAAGTAGATGGGGTATATTGGTTTCACTCTGAATTTTTGTCCGTCAATCCGTCAATCCGTACGTACGTTCGTCCGTCTATCAGTCAGTCCGCAGATCTTTTTCGTTTCCGGACTCTAGCTGAAGATTGAATTTCCCTAGAAGAATAAAACTTTATACAATTGTTGTCAATCAACAAAGGGGATGTCCTATTGTTTTTTTGCCACGGCGGTGAAAGGTCAAGGTCTCAGTACAACTTTGTAATAAAACTGCTAAAATTGAACAGGGACAAAGTGCCAATGGGTGTTTGGTGCGCTTGCGATAAATCTACTTTCATTTCCACTAGCATTTTAAAAAATTGGTAAACATGGCTTTATTTGATGGGGCTGATTTTCATATAATGTAAAAAAGAGAATCTTTCTTAGAAATTTGAGTGATGAATTTCTAACATAGTTCACAATTATGAAACATGAATAACCATTTGTCATACCTCAGCCACAACAAAAAAAATATGGAATGAAAAAATACCTATGTTTGGAACTTGTTTATTAAGTTATATATAGTAAATGAATTAACTGTTTGTTTTAGAACTCATTGATATCAACGTAACTGTAAAGGAAATTCCCTTGTTCGACCATTAACTACCATTACGCACATAGCGCAAGTGCGTAAAAGAAAGATATCCTCTGTCGAAAAACATCGTTGATGAATAATCATATCATCGAAACTACAGCTTATTCAAGCTGTAGTTGTGATGTTTTGATTTTTCAACGACTCTTAAATCACCAAAAGAGCGGAGCAGACGGAGGGTATTCATCTTTTGTCACAGTCAACATATCGCCTTTCTCCTATATTCTTAGGTGGTCTCGATCTGAATGCGTATGCATTTCAAAATCCTAGTTACGCATTTGACTAGTTTGAAAGATGTAGAGGATAATGTTTTGTTTCGGTGTAAGATCGATTTATCTTTTATTCGGTGAACAACAAAATCTACAATTTCACGAGGGTGTTCGACATGTGTGAAAAGAAAGCTTTTTTTGTTCACGAAATGAAATATATAACAATCTTACACGCCCCCGACTATTCATGGGATTGGATGAAATTAGAAAATATGTTGTGCGATTTCAGTGAGTGTTTTGAATGTATTGACTTGAGCGCTCAGCGAGCGATTTAGAATTGCCATGATCGTGGCAAATTTCAATTTCACGATGTTACTTATTGTACCAGAAAAAGAAGCTGCAAGAAGGACATCAAAATCTGATTTGATGTTTAATTTCAATAACGTTTGACGCCAATTTAAACTACCTAAATTTTAATTTGTCAAAGTTCTCGGAAAAAACAGCAACAAAATAAATAGATAAAATTAATCACTTTTTATTTCTGTTTCATGCGTAAAAACCTCATTTTAATAGTCTTTCGACCTACACCCCACCACTAAAAATACACGTGTATATATATATTTATGTAGCTCTTTATTTGCTTGGTCATGTGTAAAAGGTTCTTTTGTGCTGAAAACTGAGATTGAATCCAAGAAGCACCTCATATTTAGAAGACCATCATAAAGGAAAGATAGAATGATTATTTTCCATTAGAAAGTGAAAGATCTTTATCCTGGCCAGCCTGATCATCATGCAAAGTACGTCTGTGTATGATACTTTTCGCATTTCATAAATGACCCTTTCAATGACATGCATGAAATTAATGGCATGCAAGAAAGCAGTGACATAATGAAGTTTCTTTCTATTTTCAGCATCTGCGACAGAAACACCGAAAGAAGAGGACAAGACAGAAGTCCCCGCAAGTGCTCCAGATATTAGAGTTACTCAGAAGGAGTCAGAGGACAGACAAGGACAATCGGAGAGTGCAATCGGTAAGGCGACTATGGCCGATGTTGATATGGGTCAAACACAGAACAAACAGCCAGTTGCAGAAGGAGACGCGGATAGAAGTGATACACCGATGGCCGAAACAGCAGTAGCACATGCTCTCGATTCGGCACAAGAAGAAAATGCTACTCAAAAAACTGAAGAAGGGACAAGCGAACCAGTTATTGAATCGGAGGAGCACAAACAAGACCAAACACAATCAGAAACACCAGAGGCTAGTCCTGTAATAGCTGAAGTGGAACCAGTGGAAACTAAAGTAGAAGAAGCAGACCAACCCTTGGAAGAATCAGATTCAAAACCTGCAGAGGAAGAATCTACTCAAGGCACGCCCACCGATGAAAAGCAGGAAGAAAAAGATCAGAGTCAGCAGGTTGAAATTATACAAACTGAAGCCATTCCAGATGCGAAAGAAGACGAAACCAAAGAAACTGTGCAGGAAACTGAGGCTGAAACAAAACCGGTTGAAACGGAAGAGCAAGTAAGTGGTGAGGCACAAATCGATAGTGTAACAGATGAAACATCACAAGAAAAGACAGTGGAAACACAACAAGAAAGAATGGAAGCCACGGATGAAAGTTTAGCCGAACCAGCTAAAGATGAAGCTGCCGACGAAGTTGAACAGAAAGACTCAGAGCCAGCTCAATCAGAGCCAGTTGTAGAAGATGAAGTCCCCGCACAAAAAGAAGAAGAAAATGAAGATGTACAGGAAACCACGGAAGCCATATCGCCTGTGGCTGAACCAAGCAGTGAGGCACAGCAAGAACTCTCAGATAAGAAAGAAGTCGAATCACAGGAAGAACCAGAAGTTAAAGGTGGAGAGGTTGCAGAGGAGAAAGAAATTCCAAACCCTGAAAATAACGCTACAGAGCAAACACCTGAAGATAAACAGGAAGATACAAAAGAGGACGTGACACATACTGATACCTCGGATCAAACCAAGGAAAATGAAGAAGGGACATGTGACGTTGCTGTTAATGAAGCTGTGGAACAAAATAAAGATGATGTAGTTGAAGAGACTCAAGCTCCAAATGACAAAGATACATCTGGGGCAAATGAAGAACCTGTAGAACCACCACCAACAACAGAAGCATCTGAAGAAGCACCGAAAGAGGAATCGAAGCCAGTAAGAGCTCAACCAGATGCCGAAGAGTCAACTCCACACACAGAAACCAATGAAAAAAACGATGAAAATGAAGCAGTTGACACTACCGAAGAACAAACTGAAGAAAACACTGAACAAACAGATGAAACTCCAGTAGGGGAATCTACAGACGAAACCCCAGTTCCAACAGTCTCATCTGAAGTAAAGGAAGAACCGGCTGACACTGAAGAGCCTACAGAGGAGATAAAGCAAGAATCCGAGGAAAGTAAAGAATATGATGCTGCAGTTGAAATCACGGATAATGATACTGCACCTTGTGAACAAAATGATGCTCAGCAAGAACAAAATAAAGATGATGTTAAAGAAGGTGAAGATGGATCAGTGGATGCTTCCCAAGATTCTAACGATCAACAATCAGAGGAAGTACACGAAGCAGAACAAGAAGTTCAACAACAAGAATCGGTCATCAATGATGAGAACAAAGATGAAATAGAAGATAAATCCGAACCACAAGAATCAAGTGAAACGGAAACAGTTGAACAACCGAGCGAACAATCTGAAACACCAAATGCAGGAGACGATGTAGACCAAGCAAAAGAAAGCAAACCCGAAAATCAACCCGTTGATTCAACAGCGGGATCCATAACCGAAGACAAGGAGGTAGAACAAAAATCTCAGGAAGCTGAAGAACACACAATGGTGGACGATGACGCCGTATCAGAAACGAAAGTAGACGAGTCAGCAGGACAAGATGAAACAAATACACAGCAACCTGATGAAACCACACAACAAGGTGAACCTGAACCACAATCACAACCAAGTGAAACGAAAGAGGAAGAAACGGTTTCAAGTAGTGAAGGGGAAATAAAAGATTCAGAACAAAAAGAAGCTGAAAAGACGGAAGATTCGGCTCAGGACGAAAGTAAAGAATCTAATGACATTGTAGAGAAAACCACGGAGTCTGTTTCAGACGCTGACAAGGCCACTCCTAATGAACAATAGTTCATCACAAATCATATTTGTTAACTTACCGGAACCGAATGTGGATATTATCTGAAAACCTATTTTATCTATTTAAGTGATAAAGCGTCAATTTTTTTTCTTTTTATTATTATAATTGATATTTTCTAATTCTTACAGTCTGTCATATTTTTTTTTTCGTGAAACAAATTTTGAATTTATTTTCTGTCGATGTCTATCAGCATACGAAACAACTGACGATATTAATTTATGTTTCAATTTTTCCTACTAATTCCTTGTTTAACAAGGCTATTAAAATTAATACCGTATCATAATGATATATCATATATTAATTCGCTATTTATCTTTATAATACCTGTGTATTTCAGTATAAGCTGGAAGATTAAGCCAGTAAACTGTGATATAAATATTTGAATGAACCTCGATAGTTTCTTATTTTTGGTCACGACTGTTTTGGGTCGAAGTGCACATAGGTGTATTTTTTCGGGGAGGGGGGGGGGGACTGCGTAATGCAACTTTTTTTGATCGGCCGATATCGGCTTTCCCAGGACGATGTCGTGATGAATTTGGATCACTGTTTATTACATTTTAATGCGTCGCTTAGCCTTAGATGTTTTTATCATGCCATTTGTTTTTTCCTTGATCGATTCCAATGATTTCGAAAGGTCTCTAAGTCAACCGAGAAATCCCGATGTTGGGCCGATTTCAAAATTGTACATTATTACACTAAAAGTACAAAATTCATTAAATTGGAAATGATGTACCGATATCTATCCCGAGAACGACCTTTGCTTTAAAAAACGCTAGGTAAGATCTTTTATCACCATGGAGACATCTTCGTAAGTAACATATTGATTATTTATGTTCATATAGACTTTTTTCTCCAAAGTTGTCCGGCGACCTATGCTGAATTCAAGATATATTGCTACACAAGCAATCTGCTTAAGTTTTTCGAAACAAAATGAGGGCGTAAAACGCATAAATGAAATAAGAAGAATTTCGTAGAATTAAATTCATATGTCGTTTCTACGGTGTACACAGATTGCTCTGCCCATTTATGACATAATACGTCTTCTTTAGCGGGAACGTTGATTCTTTTACGTAATGTAACTCACGTGCTAAATGAAGCGTTTCGTTTACTGTAAAATTCTCCAAACGTCAATATCATTACCTATTTATTAATTTATATTAATATTAATAAAGAAACATGTTATTTTACTAGTTTACACCCAGAAAAGGGTAATGAAATAATTTTCAGAATTGTGATCGGTTTTTAATAGAAATAATCTCATTTCCTCGTTGATGTGTCCATTACAAAATCTACTAGGGGAAGGAGCAAAATGCAAAGCAAAATCCTCTTAAAGACTTTTATTCATTGACACACCAACACTTAAATTTTTGGAAACAAAATGATGGCGAAAACGCATAAACGAAATAAGAAGAATTACGTAGAACTTTATTCGTAATACGATTCATATGTCGTGTGAAGACATACCATTTTTATTTGAAAAGTTATTTAAGCATTTTTCCACTTTAATATACTTAAACTTTAGCATAGATCTCTGGGCATTTTTTTAGGAAATTCTATTTATTAGGTAAAATAAAGAAAATAAAAACAGGATCGACTTTAAAAATCACAAAATTGATAGTGTTTATTGTTCTCTTTCAATGTGCACACAAATAAAACGAATAACTTTTGGCGTTTTTTCGTGGGCACAATGAAATTTTCTTCTCAAAAATCGACCTATTAGTTCATGAATTATTTTCAAAATACTGTTATTGACGGGTTGAAAATGAATCGATCCCTAAATAATGTCACGACGGCAACTGAACGTGCGCCAAATCCCCTTTTATTGCGTCTGAGTAAATTCCCATATTCAAAGATAGATTCCAGCAATTATGAGATTTGAAGAAACTCGAAGAATCCAATGCTATTTTTCCGCAGTTAACTTAAATTTGTACATCTGTATAAACGTAGCAGATATATGTGACCCATCACGCGAAAAGGGACCATCTGGGAACTCTGTAAAATAAATATTGGAAAAAAGAGTTTGGGTCCAGCATGGATCAACCAGATCGCATTTTAAAAATTATTTCACGTGAAGGAAGATTGACCATTCTTAATTGAGAAAATAAAAAAAAAGTAAGAAAAGCAATCCACGCAGTCTGAATAGGGTCGACACTTTACTCATTACTTAGGAGGTCCATTTTCGCGTGACGGGTCAAATACTTATGTGATCCGTCACACGAAATTAGACCATCTTGGTAATGCATGAAG
The DNA here is from genome assembly GCA_948146395.1 of Fragum whitleyi. Lineage (NCBI taxonomy): Eukaryota > Metazoa > Mollusca > Bivalvia > Cardiida > Cardiidae > Fragum > Fragum whitleyi. Next base: position 38,022,984 of record OX411547.1, on the reverse strand, counting down.
TGCCGACTTTAGTTAGACTGTGACGATTGTGAAGGCTGACTAGGATCAAAACATTTCACGCATTTCTCATTTTCTTATTATAGAATGATTAATTTACCTTTAAAATTTCTTTTAAGGTTCATGTAAAGTGTTTAAAGCCCAATTTTAAAACACTTAATTTGCCAAGAAAAAGCAGTATATCCAGGTATATTATATATCAAAATGAAGCTATTCATTAGCGTAAGCAGTTAAGCAACACAAGACTGCCAATGCTATAGCGGTATAGCCAAAATATTGTGGAAAAGGGTCATTTTGTACAGAACAAGTAACTGCAAGACTGTTGCATAAAATTGACCCATAGTACAGACTATTTAAAGTACTACCAAGGTACTGCTACAAACGTTGGTATAAAACTCGAGCCCAAAACATAATTATGCAAGAAATTTATTTTGACTAATTTTTTAAACACATATGTCATATATGTCATTCTAATTTTGTAAACGTGTTGATCTTTGTAAGGTATGGTGTATTATCAAAACATAAATGGACATTAATAGTTTATATACCTGTAAGGTTGTTTAGCAATATATCAATTTCATTTCACTGAATGATAAATACTAAGTCAATTATTGCAGATAATTGAGTTCAAAAACTATAATTTGAAATAAATCGCAGAAAATATTTCACAATATTTTGGTGTGCTGTTGCAACCATACCTTACATCTATTTTGAAAACAGACCAAACCGGTTTGACAAGTATGCTGACAAAATAAATGGAAATTGACTGTTTCAAAGGAGCCTTTTGAGACTAAGTTTTATACCTAAGGTTGTAGTAGTACCGGGGAAGTATTTTATACTGTACTTTGTTAAAATATGAGCAAATTTATCCAGCCGTCATGCTGTTGCTTGTTCTATACAAAATTACCATTTTCCACAATGTTTTGGCTTTACTGATATAGCTTTGGCGGTCTTATGTTGCGCAACTGCGTGTGCTAAAAATAGCTTCATTTTAATATACAATAACCTGGACATACTGCTTTTTCTTGGCTAATGAAGCGCCTTCAAGATTTGGTCTCAAACACTTTACATGAACCTTCAAAAAAGAGATTTTGAAATGCGACTTCTGGTTGTCTTGTAATGGAACCAATTTCTTTTTCAAATATTCTTAAACGGAGTTCCAGGATGGTCCATTTTCGCGTGACGGGTGAAAAAATTCTCCTCAACTAGAAATGTGTGCTTTACGAGATCAATCCGAGGCTTGTCCAACTTTCGTCCGACATTTCACATAAGAAATGCCCCTTTCGTCTCTTATGAATACGCAGTAAAACCACCCAAGTCGATTATGCAGCTAGGGGCTCGAATGAAATGCAGTGGCCTTACTGGCGAGGGTAACGTTAAACTCATGGGTAGTTGCATCAGTCGTCGCGACATAAATGCAATACTTTTAAATATGTAACGTTAGCCGTCGCCATAGCACAGTGGTAGTGCTCTGGACTATCGTTCCAAAGCTACCGGATTCGATCCCTGACAGCGGCAACCATCCATTCAGACTATTTGTCTTCCAGCAATCGGTTGATTATCGTAAACCTTCATCCCAAAATTCATAGAATAAGTCAAATTGATTGGACAGAAAATACAAACATTGCTGGACAGTGAAAATTTTTGAAAGTTTTTTTTTTTAAAAAAACAAAACATTGACTTCCAATCCATTTAACTAATTTTATACGACTTTGGAAGACTGTTTCTTAAGGTGGAAGAGGACAATATCGTTTTTTGAGATAAGTGCACATATCTATGGAAACGTTGTGTTTGTGCGATCTTAACGGTGTATGTTTTTTATCTTTCAATTTAGAATTTACGTTACTATGACGTCGTTAAAATGACGGTTTCGCGCGTTTTCACAAATGAATCAACGCGTTCTTAAACGCTTACCCGGATCGTATTTTAGGTGATTCAATTCAATGGAATACACCAAAATGAAGTTCAATGTTTTGGAAACATTGGCATGTAATTAGAACATTGTTATATCTAAAGATAGATACACGAGATTGAATTAAAGTTAAATTTTCAATTTTTTTGCGGCCCGAAAAAATAGCTTTAAACTTATCTTTTTTTTTTTTTGAAAAAAATAGCCCGATGATTTTTTTTGAAATTTCATATTTTTTGTCAAGCTTCCTTTTCCTATGCTCGCATCTTTTTGTGGCGTTTCACTGTACGGAATTTGTACAGTTGGGGATCAAAGTTTATTACCCCAACGTCGAAAAGTGGAAAAAGACAAACGCGGTACGTCGAAAAATTCGCTAAATTCTTTTGACAGACTTCACAAAAAAGTATTTATTTGATTTCTGTATGTAGAAAAATCAAATGCCTTTTTTTTTCGTTTTTCATAAACACGCATAGAGGTTTTCCCATTTTGTTTGAAATGTTATCACTGCGCCCTCAAATAGTCTTTGAACGTGCTAATTTATGGTAACGTCCTAACGTCGAGCTTGTGAAATAAACATACAAAAGTCAATTTTCATTTATAGCGACGTCGATGTAAAACTTATTGAAGTCACACATCACACTTGTGTTAGGTAAATTCATGTGTACCGCGAAGTTCTCGGTGTATCGGAATAAAATTTTGAGTGTCTTTTCATCAAAGAAGTTTCAATTTTACAATTACACGCCTCTTTGAACGATGAACATGCCAAGGTGTTCGTAAAGTACTTAATACATATTTTTTCGTATTTAATTTCAAGGTAATAGTACCACAAGAAATCGTTCTCTAAATTTTAACAAATACGCCCAATGTAGTGCCTTACATATTACGCACATTAATAGTCAACTCAACTCAACTCAAATTCTTTAATCCAGGCATGTCGGCACTAAATGTGCCTATGGCCAAATAATCATGTACATAATAATATTATACACATACATGGTACAACAACAAGCGAAAACATACATAGAGTTTAGCACTTATCCAAATAGTATGGAAACAACTAAGTGTTTTTATCTAAAGAAGAAAACTTCAAAAATTATATTCATTTTAAACGCACAAATATATGTTGTTTTTTTTCATATAACTTTTAAACTTCACTATTCAAAATTTGTTCTCTCGTGTTCATACCTTCTAATATGAAGCGAGATAATTTTTTCTTTTTCTTAGAAGACATTAGTCGTACAAAAGACGATAAACTAGGAGAATTGATGTTAAGATATTTAGCTCTAATTTCATGTAACTTTGAACAGGTTAGAATAAAATGGTATTCTGATTCAATTTGATTTCGTTCACACATTTTACATGTTCTTTCTGATAAAATTATTTCATAATACCTTCCCCTTTCAATGGCTAATTTATGATCCGATATCCTTATTTTTGTTAGCATTATCCTTTGTTTATCATTTTTTATATTCAGTAAATAAGATTCCAATTCGAAGTTCTTCTTGAATAATTTGTAATATTTTAACTTTGATGAATTAGATATATCGGATATCCATTTCTGAATGAATTTATCTCTAATTCTTCTCTGGATTGTAGGAAAATAGTTAATATTTGATTCCGTGTCTGTCCAAATGTAATGCAATCCGAGATTGTCCAAACATGACTTGGTTTTATAAACCCAACTTGTTGGCAAATTAGACATTTTTCTTAGACTTTCTGAATAAGTTTCTTTTAATCTAATATTGTGCGTTTTACGAATTTTAAGCCAATACTTCAATGATCTTTTTCTTAGTAATAATGATAGAGGATATCTTCCTAGTTCTCCAAGTGCTGCGTCATTACAACTGTTCTTTCGTACACCAAGAATTATTTTGCAAAATTTAAGATGAAGTGAATCTACTTCTTTTTTTTTTCATATACTCCCCAAACCTCTGACCCGTATAAGAAGACTGGGGCTACAATTTTGTTAAAAAGCGAAAGTTCGTCTTAATGTCCATTGGTACTCTTTTGAAAATGGCTAAAAGACCCTACATAGACATCTTAGCTTGTTCATGCAGTTTTCTAATGGCAAAGTTAAAATTGCCGGTCCTGTAAAAATTTACTTCCAGGTAACAGAAATTATCGACTTGCTCGAGCTTTTCACCCTTAATGAGCCATTCGAAATTATTAACACTTTTACGTTTTTCAAATATACAGATTTTAGTTTTATTGATATTAATTTGCAGACTCCATCTATCAGAAAAAGTTGAAATATCGTTTAATAATGATTGTAGACTTTCCTTATTCGTAGTAAAAACTGCAATGTCATCGGCGAATAAAAGCATGTAGAAACTTAGCATAGACAAATCATTTATCGTTAAGTTATCAAAATCGATATTGTCATTTAAGTCGTTCATGAATAATAAAAATAATATTGGTGAAAGTGGTCACCCTGCTTCAAACCAAGGCCTATGTTGTAGAAATTAGAGACATCTTGCTCGAAAAGTACTTTGATACAAGCTGAAACGTTGTGATAAATGCTTTTTAAAATTTTTACAAATTTATTTCTTATACCATTTGAAATCAACTTTAACCAAAGAGCATCTCTTTGAATGGTGTCAAAGCATTTTTCATAGTCAATGAATGCGCAAAATAATTCATTATTGTTATGCAAAACCTTTTGGATTATGTTATGCAGCATGAAAATACAATCGACTGTACTGCAGTTGTCTCTAAATCCGAATTGAGAATTGTCAAAAATAGTGCTTACAGCTTTTTGACTTATGTTTTCGGAGTGAAAATTCGTCCTGGCCTGTCATCTTAATATTTAAGGGTCAATCAATTTTTGAACAATTGAAATGAAGGGTCGCCTGTATTCCTAGTTTCATTGAAATTGGGTTATACATGTATAAGTTGAGAAGATTTATAAGATACTTAAGTGAAAATAAGACCTGTTCTGAGCATAGTAGAGAAAACAATTAAATTTTCTTGGATAATAATTGTACGGTAAACCGTACCTAAACGAGCATTCGAGTCAACCTTCATTGAAATTGGTTTTTGAGGAGAAGATTTTTTAAAGGTAAAATAAGAAACTTCCTTCCAAAGTCCCACCCTGTTCATACTATTTAAGCATCCTCGGATACCCCGGGGGTCTCCCTTTTTGCTACGCTATATCGACATAGCGTAGCAAATAGGGAGACCCCGGGGTATCCGAGGATGATATCTAAGGTGGCGGGGTTAAACAAATTGTCATAAAAAATCAAATTAAGTGGTACCAAGAAACTTTCATGCTAAGATTTGCTGAAATAGGTCTTTTAGTTTTGGAGAAGGTTTTTTTTTTATTTTAACTAAATATAATGAAAATAACATAGCACTGACATGCCCATATTATTGGACAAATAACAATTTCCCGAATTATATGAGGAGAGGGTTACTCAAGTAACATTTCTGCCAAGTTTGGTTTATTCGATGCAATGGTACGAGGCCTTGGTAACCGAACGATGAAAAGTGTTCACTCTCTCAAAAGCACGTGAATCCTTTAGGTTTTAGGATACAGGGGCCAGTTGCATCAAAACATTTAAGACGCATTTTTGTCTTACCGATGCATTTCAAAACAGTTACAACAAAAAACATTTTACATAGGTATTGATAGATTGGTGATACGTGATTTTTGTCCTAAATATGTAGTAAGTCATCGGTAAGACAATAATGCGTCTTAAATGTTTTGATGAAACTGACCCCAGTAATTTGCACGCGTTAACGATGATTACCGACTAAAATTTGAAGGAACCCAAACTATTGAAAAGTAAACTCGCCAAATTACGTCACGGTTAAGCCCCGCCCTGCCAGTTCATTAATTACGCAGAATACTGTTGTCCGTACTCAAGACGGTGGTTTAACATCGTAACCAAACAATTCAAAATCAAGTCGAAACACCTCTTTGATACCACTTAAACATTCCTTACTCACATATTTATAAGCTGAGACAAGGGCCCGATGTCTTTGGTCTCTCCTATCCCGTGTAGTGAGATTATGAGCTTTCGCTTCTTTTAAAAACATATCGCTTATCTTGTCGCAGTTAGAAATCTCGTCCTCACTTTTAAAGGCGTCATCAGGAAATGCAATGTCTTCATGTAGTAGACCTTGAATTTGAAACGATCTCCAGATTCGTTTAATTAGACCAGACATTCCTATACATACAAGCAATGCCTTTTCTCTATTTTGGTGAGCAGAGCAAATGTCTTTAACAAGACTAGGTATTGTCGCTTCTATGCGGTTTTCGTGTAGTGCCTCTGTAATTACCTTGTACTTCGATTGTTCTACATTGATTGCCTCAAGTAAGGACCAAACATCTTCTGCGAAACTCTCTTGTTTTATGATACTATAAACATTCAAATCACAAGGGGGACATAATGTTGAAATCGGCGCGTAGTGTCTACTCAAGGATGATTCGTTCCTGGCATTTCGTAAAATATTTTCAAGAAATTGCTCAAAGGTAACATCTTTGCAAGACTTTTGTGGTTGTAGTTTCCTCATTCCAAAGCCTACGTAAAATTTATCAATGAATCCCGAAAATAGTCTTGAATATGGATCACGTGTCACAATTATGGTACGTGGTTGTTTAGTCTTCACTTCTGTGTCCTCCATTTTAAACTCTCTGTCTGCTTTTTTTGTGTATATCACCACGAACCGTTTTGAATACGTCATTCTTAAAGCGATTCTCTAATAGGAAGAGTGATTGTGTCAGAAACGTGCATCCCGCCTTGGGAACTTTACAGTAGGCGAAATCGAAACTTCTTGAATAGTAAAATAGGAATCGTGATTTGATTCTTATACTTATGTTTTTGGTCTTGCAAATGTCCCTCAGCGCCCTGACTCTTTCATTTTGGATAAAAGTAGAACTTTTCCGAGAAACCGAAAGATCATTTCTCCAAACGAATAGCTGACCAACCCCTTTGACACCTGAAGAAACGAAAGAGACACAGATGAGCCTTGAGTGATGTTTCCAATTATTTCACTAATGCGCAAGGTGCAACATTTGGGCAGTCTGAACAACCAGGTAATGCAAACAAAAGGACCCTGAGGGCCCTAAATCGCTCACCTGAGTAATATTTTAATAATGTCAAATGTCCCGGAGAAGAAGATCAAATGCAATCAATCATTTAGTAGTACAAAGTGAGACAAGAAGACCATGATGGTCCTAGAGTCTCTTTGATCACTGGGACATCACATCAATTAAAAGGCAGATGTTATAATAAGATAATTTCTACATAAAACTTAGTTTCTCAAAGTTTGGGCAATATTTGTGGCCTTTAGAGTTATTTCAAGTAAATTATCATTAAGGCTCTTTTTCCTGTGATATGGCATGAATCCTTCCCCATTTTAAACAGAGTTCATTTTTGTGTCCTGGCAAACATTTTGACCAAGTTTCATGAAGATTGGACCATATTTGTGGCGTCTGGAGCTCTTACAAAAGAAATTGTCATTAAAGCCCTTTTCCCATGATAAAACTAGAATCCTTCCCATTTTCCACAGGATTCATTCTTGTGACCTAACAAACATTCTGACCAAGTTTCACGATGATTGGACCATATCTGTAACTTCTAGAGTGTAAAAGAAAAAATGTCATTAAGGCCCCATTTCCCGTGATATGGCACGGATCCTTTCCATTTTCAATAGGGTTCATCCTTGAGACCTAACAAACATTCTGACAAAGTTTCGTGACAATTGGGCCATATTTGGGGCTTCTAGAGTGTAGACAAGAAAATTGTTATTAAGGCCCCTTTTCCCGTGATATGGCACGGATACTTTCCATTTTACAAGGGACCACCAGAGGAATATTTCTGCCAAGTTTGGTCGATTTTGACCAAGAAGTTTTGGAGGAGATGTCGTTTAAAGAAATTGTTGACGCCGTGACGGACAGACGGACACCGGACATTCATAGATCACAATAGCTCCCTTGAGCACTTCGTGCTCGGGTGAGCTAAAAAAAAAAGCTTGGTTTCGTTTATAGAGGGCTGTTAGAGATTTATACACACAAAGGCTGCAATCAAATTGCTTACAATTTACGTCATGGAAACGGATTTCTGACCGGTCACTTATTCAAAAAAAAAACAAAACAAAAAAAAAAAAAAAAAACAATAACACAAAGCAACAACAAAAAAATAATAATTCAATAAATAACATAAGTGAAAATAAAATAAAAAATGAAATAAAAACAATAATGATAATAATAAAGAAAAACACTTCGTTTGATATCTGGGTATCTGAAACGGGGAGCTCAGTCGAAAAGTATAATTATGAGCTCATTTATCCATGACCTTTCAGGCAGTGGATCCGTAATAGTTCCGCAACTTTTCGGAGTCATGAACTTTAACAGTGTTAACAGAGGTTTCCTAATGATTTTCATTAGGAAACCTCGGTTAACATTGTGAAAGAACATTTGGTCCGAAATGTTGTGGAACCATTACGGGTCTACTACCTTAATTAAACTCAATACTAAAAGTCTTAGAGAAAACGAGGTTTCGTAATGATGGCTATGACGGGAAGGATGTTTGCTGCCGCCAAACTAAGCCCGATACTACATGATTTGAATCTCCGTCGCTGTACCATCTGCGCAATGACAGTAGCTGTGTAAAGGTACGATACATGCATAACAAGTCAGAGCACAGGCAATTGTTTCAAAATCAAATCTTTACCATTAAGCTAAAATCATATGGCAAAAGGGGTTATGAAATAAATGCAGGTAAATTAAAATTACGTTTAGACAACAGGGGTAACGTCGTTCTAATACTATTATTTCTTTATAAAACCTTTTATTGTTGGTACTCATTTGAATCGTCACGATGGGGCGATTTAAATGAGTACCATCAACACAGAACTTGTGGCTATATTATCAAGATAGTTTTAACCCGTCTTAAGTCACGGCGTATTCCTGTCGCACAAATAGGTTTGTTTTTCCATACAGTATAGATTAAGGTCAGCCTGCAAAGACGTACAGTCTTGGCCCGAGGTTATAAAACTTTGTTCAGGCTCAACTGAGAATTTGCTCAAATTTTGAATTTAAAAAAATGTATGAAAAAAAAGATGATATTAATAAGTTGTTACTTCTAACAACTTATCAATATTATCATTTATGTTAATACCTTAAGGTGTGTATTAAAACAGAACTATGGCTTTAATCTAAAATTGAAATTTGAGAGACCTGATACCTTTCTACACTGCCTGCTTTCCTCTGAAATATTGTGGAAAAACGCGAAATGTCCCAAAAATTGAAAATTTGTTTGAAACAGCAGAATAGGGGTATATAATATAAAATCAACTTTAATCACTCTTTTTCAAACTCAGCAACTTACTAGTTCTATCGTATATTCCGTTAAACAAAGAGGAAGACATTATATATAGAATGGACAACCCTAATATGAATATAAACAACCGCTTGTTATTTGAGACACACATGTTGGTGTTTATAAAATGGCGAGATACCTTTACGATACAAGTCACTTAATCGATGGTATATTTATGAAAAAAAAAAAGGAAATCACAGCTGTTTCAAAAATGTGCATGAAATTGAAATAAATGGTTGATGAACGTTTATCCACTCGTCACCTCAAATTTATCCGATCTTTTAGATATTTAACCGGATGAGATCTCGCAGGCTGATATTATTTGAGCGCAATTTTGAAACCGCACTTTCAGTTAAAATAGCCTTGAGAGATGATGAGTGGAACACTGGTATGAGAAATACTAATAATCCATCGTCAGGTGCCAACGAATTAAGGCGGACTACATTTGTGTTAAAAACGTGGTTAACGAACTTTCCGGATATTCTCCAAGTGGAGTTCGTGGGTTCTGGGTCTTTATTTCTAAGCTAGGTCTCCTACTTTTATTCATTTCCTTCAATTTTGTTCGTCTTTGTTCTATTGGACTCGTGGATTAAATCCTGCACTGGGGATGAGGAAAGGGCGCAAACAGCTTGGACCGCTTTGTCATCCTGAAAGCAGGGTAGTCCCGTCGTCAAAATATCCTGAGGTATTTGAAACGTCTTTAAAATGTCTTCAAATGTGAATTTTCATCGAGGAACACTTTACACACAAATCAGAAAATTGCTCTAACAATCATTCAAATTGTTGAATTCAATGCTGACTCCTAAGTCAGGATTATCAAGCATTTGCTTAAGTTTCCATTACAACCACTCTCTATGTGCTGTTACCAAACAGGGGGAAAGGAGATGCATAACCTCCCAATTCGGAACACCACTCGGTCAATCTCACGATCAACCTCGGATGTCATTCGGAACATCACTCGGCCAATCTCACGATCAACCTCGGATGAACATAGACGGACTATTTTTAAAAATTACGGGAAAACCTTGAAAAACTCGATGACGTCAGTTAAAAATGGTGTTAGGCCTCGAAACTTTGACTGAAAACAGTCGACGTCAAAGGCTGAAAAAATCTTAATTTTTGAGAATGATTTGTCATTCTCAAAAATGAAAATTTTTCAGTCGTGATTTACTGTAAAGGTATAAATATCATGAAAGATAGCGCCGGTTGTTTCCGCGCTAGTTTTTCTTACACTGTTTCCACCTAAAAAATGTAAGGAGGATGAGTATGTAACAAAATCGTGCATTTTGTTAGGCGGAAACAGTGTAAGAAAAACTAGCACAGTAGATATATATCTTTTACAGTAAATAACGGCTGAAAATCTTACTTTTTGAGAATGACGAATTATTCTCACAAATTAAGATTTTTTCAGCCGTTATTTAAAAATCAAAAAATATTTATATTAGGATACGATGGTTTCACGTCAGTGACTTAAACGAGTAGCGTTGGCGACGTCGAATGTTTTCACTCACAGTTTCGAGGGCTAACGTCATTTTAACTGACGTCATCGAGTTTTTCCAAGGTTTTCCCGTATTTTTTTAAAATAGTCCGTCTATGTACATCCGAGGTTGATCGTGAGATTGGCCGAGTGGTGTTCCGATAGCATCCGAGGTCAATCGGAAATCCTCGGCGATTCTACGGAATAGATCTCGAGAATAATAAGGGCGCAGCCATGAAAGCGCGTCATATCGCACGTGGGTTTATATGACGTCACAAACATAACTAAGGATGACGTTGCGAAAAATAAAATCAACGTAAGGTTAGAATTGGGCATATTATGATTTAAAAACAAACGCAGTGTTTTACTGCGGTTTGCTTTCAAATTATAACATGCCAAAATGATCGCCAAGGACGACCGGAAAACATTAAAGTAATATACTATTCTTCAAGCGTATTAACTAAAGTACCACAAGGAGCCGAATTACCGACAAAATGGCCAAAATTACTACACTTACGTCCGAGGTACTTTCCAGGTTACGGAAAAGTCCGAGCGATGTTCCGAATGCATCCGAGGTCTATTGCAGTTTACGAAAAGGGCCGAGTGATGTTCCGAATGATAACCATCCCTGTGTCTCGGAAGACAAAACGGCACAAAATGTTTTTTTAACACTTGTTCTGTTGTGACGTAAAATAGCCATATATATGACCGGATCGTTTAATGGATTTTCATAGATTCATATATAAACGATAACTCTAAATATTCTACAAGTTCGAACTTTACTAATACGGATTACAATATTGATACAACATGACATCAAGATGTAATTCTCCTCCCAAACCCCCTCCCCCCCCCAAACCCCCCCCCACCCCCAGGCGGCTTATTACCAGGCTATTTATTCAAAGATCAAATGTCCATCGATCTAAGACCTCCCTGTATTGTCCTACCAAATACCAATTCTCAGAAAGTACATTATTCCTAGCTCCGCCTTCGTCGGCTCCCGGAAAAATCTAATTATTTTGATAACATTACACATCTCCCTTTCTCAAGATGTATGCCCGTTTAGGCATATCATCAAAACAAAACAGTAACGTTGTTGGTCAATTCCGAGGATAACGACCCTAATAAAAAATCACAAGATTACGAACAATTTGGCCCTGTAATTTCTCATTTTATAAATCTTTGAAAAACGTACTTTTAACATTGTGTTTGTATTAAACAACCTTCCTTCAGTTCCACAATATGAAATAGTTTTTCGTAATACCTTTCTGTCATTCGAAAAAACATCCCCAAATAACCCCTGTTTTCACAAAAATAGCCTTTTACCACAGATTTTTCGTAAAAGGTTTCACCAAACACTATGTTCACACTCATGCGACACCTTTAAATTTTGAAATTATTTAAATTAACTAAAGGGGAATCTATTTTTCAGCTTTTTAAAGTGTGGCAGATATGTGATCAATATTCAAAAAAACAAGAATGGAAGTACAATCTTACAATATTTCAACAATTTTGAGTGTTGTTGAAAAAAATGAGATGTCTGTGACACCAAACATAACAATATAAATTGAATTATTTTGTCTACTAATTGACATGTGATAAAGTAGGACTTCACTTTTTCCTTCAAAGTTACATTATCTCCAATAATTCCCATTGAAGTTTGTAAAACTCAAATTAATTATTACATATGTGTCGTAATGACGTCACTTTCTGTATTTGACGTCATTATCACAGATGATATTAACATTGCGCTGAATGTTTCGAATTTCATATATGCCTTATTCCACAAATTAGATTATAAAAATTGCTAATTTGAGTCACCAAAACCATTCATATTAAGATAAACCAAAATAGTGTATCTTTAGCTCACCAGAGCACAACGTGCTCAAAGGGGACTTTTTAGGATCACCATGACTCTGTTGTGTGTCGTGCATCTTCAACTTTCTTAAAACCTCTTCTTCTCCTGAACCACTAGGCTGATTTCAATGGAACTTTACCAGAATGTTCATTTGATGACCCTTTTCAAAGATCATTTGCAAAATCTTGATTTGCACATAAATATGGGCGTGGCAGAGAGGGGCTTATTTTAGCCTGTAATCTTCGAACAACATCTCCTACTGAACCACCGGGCCTATTTCAATGAAACTATATCAGAATGTTCCTTGGGTGACCCTTTACTGAAATTGTTCACAAAATTTTGATTGGCCCATAAATATGGATATGGCAGGGTGGGGCTAATTTTGAGTCTCCTCAGTAATGACTGGGTGGGCAGGGTCTATTATCACTTTAAATTCTTGGAGTAATATCTCCTCTTCAACAATTAAAAAGTTACTTGGATGAGATTCAGGTTTACGGCCATTCTGGTCCTCTCATTTAAAAAACCCTCTTTATTTAATTATATTCCAATCATTATCAAATGTGCATCATTATGCAAGAAAAAGACATTAACACCAAAATAACCTAGATATTGCATATTTGCAATATTTATGGGTATAATATAGATCATAGTTAAGTAATATTGCCCAGGTTATTTATACAGAGAGTGGTGAGTAGTTTATGTTGATTATTAACGCATTTTACAAAAAAAAAAGATTCCATTCTTGTATCATATAATATTAATGAGTAAAACAAGAGGACAAAATTGGTCCTATATCGCTCACCTGAGTCTCTTTGACTCCTGGGACATCACATCAATTAAATAGTCAGATGTCATAAAGGAGATAATTTCTTCACAAAACTAAGTTTCATGAAGTTTGGGAAAAAATTGTGGCCTGTAGAGTAATAAAAAGAAAATTATCATTAAGGTCCATTTTCTGTGATATGTAATGAATCTTTCCCATTTTCCATAGGGTTCATAACATGACCAACATTCTGACCAAGTTTCATGAAGATGAGGCCATATATGTGTCTAGAGTGTAAACAAGAACATTGTCAATAAGACCCCTTTTCCCACGATATGACCTGGATCCTTCCTATTTTCAATAGGATTCACCCTTGTGACTTGGCCAATATTTTGACCAGGTTTCATGAAGATTAGGCAATATTTGTGGCTTCAAGAGCATAAACAAGAAAATTGTCATTAAGGCCCCTTTTCCCATGAATGGCATAGATTCTTCCCATTTTCAATAGGCTTCATCCTTGAGACCTTTAAATATTCTGAACCAGTTTCATCAAGATTTGGCTATATTTGTGGCCTGTAGAGTGTAATTCAGAAAATTGTCATTAAGGCCCCTTTTCCCGTGATATGGCATGTATCCTTCCCATTTTCGATAGGGGTCATCGTTGTGACCTGGCCAACATTCTGACCAACTTTCATCAAGATTGAGCCATATTTGACGCATCTAGAGTGTAAACAAGAAAATTGTTATTAAGGCCCCTTTTCCTGTGATATGGTATAGATCGTTCCCATATTCTATATGGGTCATCCTTGTGACCTGACCAACATTCTGACCAAGTTTCATGAAGATTGGACAATATTTGTGGTCTCTAGAGCGTAAACACTGTTGTTGACGTCTGACGAGGCACGACGCACACCGCACGACGGACATTCAATGATCACAAAAGCCCACCTTGAGCATGATGTGCTCAGGTGAGCTAAAAAATTCGCAAAAATAAAGAAAACGCTTAAAGTCAAACGCATTAAAACCAGCTATTTAGCTGTCATGGTTACCAGTTTCAATTTAAATTACAGCATGAGTTGGATAAGTCAAATTTTGGAACTAATCTACAGATGTAAGAAAATATTCCATTTAAAATAATAATTATGGCCAAATCATATTTCATAGTAGGGCTTGTTATAGCAATTTTAGCCTGTTGCCATGGTAACCAGTTCACACAAGAATTCTTTGAAAGGCAATTTCAACAGTTCTTCAATCGTCTCTCCTTCTGTGTCAAATTAAATCTAAATCAGAGAGCATAAGTACAAATATTGTTTAATTAGTTACAGGGAGTCAAGAAAAAAATACTTAATGCATGTTGTCAATAAATCAAATATTTCAAAAGTAAGTCCTTTGGTTAAGATTGTAGCACACACATTTAAATCTAGGAGGCATAGACCATGCTTTATAAGAACATGTGATTGATACAATTAGTTATCACAACGCCTTTAAAACAATAGATATGTGTATTTTGTGTTTGATTATGCGTATTTTTGTACATTTAATAATGCATTCTGCAAAATATCTTTTTCATTACCATGGCAACAAAATTCGAAAATGGAATTTTGTTCATATCGTAAATTGTCTAAATATATTATAATGCCATTCAAGATAAAATAAGCATAATATACTTATTTTGAATGATTCAATGCTAAAAAATGATGAATTTACTAGGTGCGTGTTAGCTGTTGCCATGGTAACATAGAACAAAGAAACATGACTTTTAAAGACCATTTTATTACACATAGATGCAAAATTACCATTTTATGGCATTTTTACCAAAAAATAACACAGGGCCAAAAATACCCTTTCGTGAACCTAGCCCTTTTTCCCGATACTACTAGATAATCAACATTGCGTTGTCTAGAGACATTTTCTAGATCATTAAAGCGTTTTCTATATTTGAAAACCATTTCAGCTTTAATCAAGAAATATTTAATCTTTAACGCATAATATAAGTTATCTTAATATAACACAAGTACATTCTGTACTTATACTAAAGTCTCTTCGATTTGTTCTATTCCGCTCCTCTCCGCAAAGTCTATTTGAGGATAAAGATGAGCCACACTGTTGTCCCGGTTTCCCGACTGTGTAAGAGTGGACGTTTCCTCCATCCGTAAGTGGTTTCGCACCTCTACATGGTAGCTCTAGTTCAGTCTCGTGGGGACCAATTTTTCGTTTTGAACTCTGCAAATTTCCAGTCAACCTTACATAGATTTATTTCCTATATTTTACTATAACTACAGTCGTAATTATAAGCAAAGAGATTACAATGAATCCCGGAATTCCCCAAAAAACATATTTATCTAAAAATGATAGATCTAACATTGGCCGACTCTGAATGAAAACTAACTCTATTCATTGGTAGGATCGGAAATATCATACATCATATTTTCTTGATTACCCGAGATTAAAGTCTCCAGGTTATTAATAGCATTACACGAAGGTCCTTAATCAAAGGGAGTTTGACCTTTATATTAATCAATTTCAGACAATGTTTGTCTATTTCTGACGATCGTTTCATGAATAATGCTGTGATACATCTGTAGTTAGCACCCATCGAAGAAATTGGACTGGCAATCATTCAATAAGGAATCTATCGGTCTTTACATTTGAGGAAATCTTCATCACTCATAAGTAAACATTTACGTCTCCCTAAATCTATTGCCATAAACGTAGCTTCGACTTGTACCGATAAAGATAGATCTTTGCTTGTATATTCGCCTTCTAACTATATTGAAATCGTTTTGTTTTTAGGATAGCACGACATATTGCTCTTTCTAGTATTTTGACTAGAAATGGTGCAGTCTATGCAGTTCAACGAAAAATCTAAAATCTATCTATTCACCTTCAGTGAATCTGATTCTTCTAGGAATACATAAATATACAAAGATTATATACACTTACACGCAACTATCGGTGGTTTTGATTTTTTGTATTAAAGTCATTGTTCTAAATTAGTACGTACTAATACTCTCTTTTATATGACCTAACCAAGGATATATATACTTGATAGATATTGTTTTTTCTTTTCTTCATTCAAAGAATTACTGTTTACGTCTGGTAGCGGATCAGTGTCCATGTCAGTCAGGTCATTATCGAACAACAGTTCATAAAGTAGATCGACGGAATTACCCTTTCCCTTTTCTGTCGTGGTACTATCGGCGCTTCTCTCAGTTTCAGTATACAGCATAGCTAATTGGGCATTCCGTATTGGTCTACCCGTGGGGTTATAAATTTCTCCCTTTCTCAGATCCCCTGTCCGCAAAATGTTTTTTTTTCTTGCTTTTTGCAAAATCCTGTGCTTTTCTGAATTAGTTCAACAAATTGCCTTCTATACTTGTCGGCAAAATTTAACTCCGACAAAAATAATTTCTTGTCGTTAGCAGCAAACACAACAATGCTCACTAACAGGGTTTGCAACCACAACCACACATCCTCTGTGCAGTTTAATAGTTTTTTGGGTAGTATTTACTATCATTATTGGCAATCTCTTATGATTACTTCTCGAGACAGCATTTACTAACTTAACCCCCGGTTCGTTAGATATAAACCCTCTGTCAACTTCTGACAATTCGCATAATACTTCTTTGTCTAAACTTAAATTCTTTTGCAGCCGACAATCTATGGCGTAGCTTGTGAAAGGCTTCAATATCAATTTATTCCGTAGCCTAACTACTGAAGAAATGCGTATATCTTCTTGTAATTGAACGTATGTATTGTCAATTCTTAACATGCCTAAATCGAAATATAATCTAACCCCATTTTGGTTTAACCAATTCCGTCCTAAAATTAGGTTTCTATTCATGTCTTGTACTACCACAAATGTTAACTCTTTTACTAATAAAGAGATTTTTACACACCCACCGATTTTCAGCGCATGGCCGTTGACAGAAAAATATTTTTCCTGAATAACTTCTTTTTATTACTAAGATTATTGTATGCTGAGCGTGGTATTAATGATAGTTCAGCCCCCGAATCTACGAGAGCTCTATATTGCTGTTTGCCTAACTTTATCAAAATTGAATTTGGACTGCCCGATAAATTTATTTGAAATTTCGCTACTGCTTTTGAAGTCCATGTGTCGGCTTCGGCACACACAGACCTCCTTAGTTTTTTGTACTTTTATCGCGCGCGATCGGTCCCGAATACCTGGTGGATCCCGAGCGACACCTTTTTTGAACATGTCCCATTTTCCCACAACGGAAACATTTGAGCGGTCTCGAATGGTCGACTTCCTTTGGAACGTATTCCCTGACCTCTTGCAGCCCCGATGTCGAATTATTCACTCTTAAATGAAATCTATTTAGCAGATTTTGCTCCGACGTCACGATCTTAACCGCATCTTGGAAATTTGAGGGGTTTTCTCGAAATATCCTCATTTTTATACCGTTTGACAGCAGTCCGTCTATGAAGAACCCGATTAACTGTTGCTCCATAACTGGACCCCCTTGATCTTTGAAAGCTTGCCCAGCCAGATTTAACAGTCGTTCCGTTCTTGCCTACCTTGACGGATGCGCCCTAAGAGAGTTAATGCATGTGTAGTGTCGGTGATGAACGCGAAACGGCTTCCTGACTCCTGTCAAACCCTATCCCAAGAAAAGTTTGGGTGAGAATTTAAAAATCTCTGTAAGAAATAGGCTACCAACCTGTTGGCAGTTTGAAGAGCTATCAATCGTTTTTGTTCATCGGGTAAACGCGCAAGCAATGCATACTTATTAATAGCCTTGATCCAGTTTAAAAAATCTTTTGAGTCGCCAGCAAATGTTGGTACAATTTGTGAAACCCCTTGAGCCTGAAAAGCATCATTTAAACCCCCTTACTGATCAGAAAATACTTTTAAAATACTACCTAAATCGGGTTGACTGGTCATTTTGCAAATTTCAACAATTTACGAAAAATAGCTACTCACGATTATTTTAACATAATCATCTGGCAAACTCTTTCGGTATTCACGTTGGTATTCGAGTCGTCACCACGTCTGTAATCGTTCCCTCAACCTCAATATAAAGTCTCGAAACCAAAATTGACCAAACGTTTATACAGAAACAATTGTCCCATTTTTCTAACCGTCTTCGGAAATATTTTTTAGTCCATATAAACGAAATAAACAATGCAAATTAGTCAAACACGGAACGGCACTGTGGCCCGTTACAATAAAACCGTCCATATTTGGCACAGCTAACCCACGTAATTTCTATTTTCTTGAACGGCGGACTTGAACTGGAAGCTGGTTTATCCCCTGAATTTGTAGCTCGTTTATCCCCGAACCTGTAATCGTTTACCCAGTTTTCTGTTTCTGGAATTATATTCTGTGCTGTTGTCTTGTTATCTTTCGACATTGTGGTATTTTATAAAAACCCAAAGTCTGTTACGTAAACTTATCCTGGTCACGGCACCATTGAATTTATGTTTGTGTTCTGTTGTGACGTAAAATAGCCATATATATGACCGGATCGTATAGTGGATTTTCATAGATTCATATATAAACGATAACTCCAAATATTCTACAAGTTCGAACTTTACTAATACGGATTACAATATTGATACAACATGACATCAAGATGTAATTCTCCTCTCTCCCCCCAGGCGGCTTATTACCAGGCTCTTTATTCAAAGATCAAATGTCCATCGATCTAAGACCCCACTGTATTGTCCTACCAAATACCAATTCTCAGAAAGTACATTATTCCTAGCTCCGCCTTCGTCGGCTCCCGGAAATATCTAATTAATAATATTGATAACATTACACACTTGTAAAGCGGGCAATAACTTGAAAACAGTTTTGCCACGTTTTGTCACCCCAAACGCAAGTCTGGTTTTAATAAAGAGAGGGTGCTTTTATACAGTTAACAAAATCTAGAAATTCACAAGGTGAATGACTAAAGAACGATTTTGAAATAAAATTGGCTGAGTGCGATTAGTGAGTTTTGAGTGAAATAAAAGGAAAGTAATTCAATATCGCTATTTTTGTATAACATGTTTATTACCTTCCTTCAATAAAATATGTGTATTAAAGTTCTATTTCTTGAACAACCATTCGGGCCTTTACTATTTCAATTATGTCAGTGTTTTTTCAAGCTATTTTTATTTTGAATGAAATTGTTGATCTTATCTTTCTAAGTGATTTTTTAGCGTTTTTGAATCGTCTAAGTGGGTGTTTGGAATGAATGGAGCTCTGTGTGAGTTATTAAGAATGGTTTTGATCGAGGTATATGTGACGATGTTATACTTCATATAATACCCAGTGTACTTACAAAGGCGTTAAAAAGGTACTCAACCCAAAAGAGACTACATGATATTTGGCCACTGCGTACTGTATAAATAGATAGATACCTTTATTTCCTCCATTGCAGGAGAGTGAAAACATATTAAATACATACAGACAAAATGCAAACATAATTACAACGACTAGAAGTACAAGAACATAATAAACAAAACATTTGGACAGACAGTCAAACAAACATATAGATTGACAAAATATATATTTGCGATAATCATCCGTCTACTTAGAAAACCTCTTTCGTGTTGACAAGAGGTTCCCCGCGTAGGCAGACAAAGTAACTACCAGCTTGGTCCCTGCCAGAGCAAACACAACTTTTAAAAGCTGAGATCGCTCTGACATGACTCAAGCTTAATGTTAAGCCACTCTGTGTCCGAAACTTATCCGAAACGAAAAAATAAGTATTGGACGAATGGTTTAAGAAATCATAAAGATATTTTTAACAATTGTAAGAGAGAAAGAATATCATATATATAAATACATATATATATACACAAAGAAAAAAGTATTGCAACATCCGATTATCACTCCAGTAGTTCTGAATAGAAGTGGACTGTGGTAACTTTGCGCTTTAAATACTCAAGAATTCATTCTCAGTGAACCGTACAATTGCTCATGAAACTGAAATACAAATGTCTTTTTCCAATTCAGCCATTTCGTGCATTTCATTGTTTTTTGTTTTGTTTTTTTTTTTTATAAAAAGAACATGTTTTAATTAAATTTCTACACACAATTAACTATAGCTGCATCAGGATTACATACTGATCATTGTCTCTTATCCTAGAGTGATGAACTCTCTAATTGTACATCGTTTTTCACGTATATCCACTACAATCACGATATGCATTATTCTCCCCATACCCATGAATTTGATATATATACTCAAGAAACAAACAAGAAGTAAAACAATAACAGCTAGGGTAGCTCTTTTGTTTCTAATATATATACATGTATATATAAATATACACACATACATATACACATATACACAAAATGGGCCCCGCATAGTTAGAGTCCAATATCTCTACAGTAGTTAAAACGGGAATTTGACATTCATCTTAACCAAACCTATTCTAAATCGCTTACTCGGCGCTCCATTCATTCACCGAAACCACTCATTTGAACCATTCAAAAGCGATTCAAAATTATCAAGAAAGTTAAGATCAACAACTGCATTCGAAATAAATATGTTTGGAAAAAATCGCGATTTCACTGACATAATTGGAAATTAAAGCGTATTATTAGTTCTTGAAGAAATAGGATACCATATACATAACTTGTATGCATATTTCATTAAAGGGAGGTAACAAAAATCCCCAACTTTTGTTCACCCTGAACACAATTAGCGACATCGGATTACATTTCCTCAATTTTAGTCAAGAATCACTCATCTTATTCATTCAATTCCATTCAAAAATCAAGCCAAAACACTCAAATTTTCAATTTCATAACGCTATCAAATGCTAGTAAAAATATCAGAGACAAACCTTCAAAGCGGCGAATTCATCATTCTGGTATTTTCATTGGTTTTATGGTGTAATTACAACAATCAATCGAAAGATCTCGATTTTTAAACAAAAAATATTACATAGAAATGAAATGTGATGTCCTTGGTATGTTTAGTCTAGACGTAGAGCGTCGGCCCCTTGACCTAAAGGTCCCGATTTCGATTCCCGGGGGTGGGTTTCGATCATGGTTTTACCATTGGCCCTCACATTTGGCACGAATACTGGTAAATATTCCAGGAAGCAGAATCGGGAGGGATTAATCTTAGCTGTAAGAACTTGTTTCCCAAATCAATTTGAAATAAATAGTTTTAAATCATAAAATGAAATAGCCTTAGTAGGCAGGGGTTGACCAGCCAAAGTTTATTTAAATATTTGTATCGGTTAATAGGTTAAAGAAAATATACAAAACTACGGTTTAGTCTGGTTAATTATTGGTATACAGTGAAATAAAACAACAACACGAGAACAGGTTTATTTCAAAGATTGGAATAGCCCGTTTGGCTTCTATATGAACCAACCTTTTCATCAATTACACAAAAATACGTTTGAATAAAGGATTTGTATGTGGTTAAATCTTAATTTCAGCGAATATCATTCCAAAAAATATTTTTTGAATATAAAATGGATTCAAAATATTGATTTTGTCAATATTTTCGCATTTCCGCTCTTAAACACGCGGGTTGATAAAGGCTGATTAGTAGTAAGAAAATGTAAACGTATAGTAAAAACACGTGGTTTTATACTAAACATTTGACAGAAGAAATGACCATTTTTTCTTATTTGGAAATGCTAATTTGCATATCGACGGTTATGTCCTCTTTAACTTAAATATCACGTGATTTGTACCTTTATCACTCTCCTGCTTGTCTAGTTTTCCTCGTGAAAACCCCAAAAAACTTTATTAAATAATGCGTCTTGATTGGTCTAAATATGTGAATATCACCTCAGAATGGATAAAACAATTATCATTTATCTAGTCAAACGGTTTTTGAACAAAGAGAGAATACACTCAGAGTTGATACCCTAAGGAAGTAAATATTGTCGACAAGATTAATTTTATAAAAATACTTACTTTTATAATAACAACTCTTTTTAAATCATACACTTTGACTCAGCCCCTATGCAAATCAAAACTATTTTTGGCAGACAATTCGCTGTTCCGTTTGAAACAGTTACAAGAAGGTATCAAAGGCTGAAAGCTAACATGTAGACAGACGGACAAAATCAAAATTCTACATTCAAAAATTCCGCAAAACGAAATTCTTCATGGTATTAGATAGAAAATATATGATATGACGAAAAAAATACGTTTCATTAATTCGATTATGAGATTTTCGGCAAAATATTGGTCCATATGGAAGTCAAACGGACTATATTTCACTCCATTGGTGGTAATGGGTAATGTAACTTATTCGGGGCTCGTGCTAGTGTTTGAAAGTGATGATCCAATTACCGAAAGGGTAAAAACTATGGAAACTATGGGTAGGTATTTTCAGGTTTCAGTATGATTTTACTTTTTCTTGAAATGATATGAAGGGGAAATTTAATAGGTAGAATTCTAAATAGTTTCAAGATACATAATTGGAATTTGAGTGATACAATCAAGTTTTGACTCTTAGAAATTTCTTAAGATCAAAATATGATAATTTCAGACTTTTAGGGTCAAAACCCTGGTTAAAGGGTCAAACAAGAGCCCTGATTTTTCAATAATTATAATAGTACATTGATAATTAGATTAAGAATTAAATACAAGTGAATAGGGAAGCCCTGATCACACCTTCATCTTTTATTTTTGTAATCAAGACGGTAGGTTATAGAATACAAGTGCATTTCATTCCAGTGGTGTGACGGACTGCACACCTTAATCGTTTATTGTAAACAAAACATTGAATTATAAACTACAAGTGTTTTTTATCCCAGTGCACTGGTGTGACGGACTGCACACCTTCACCATTTCAACTTCAATACGGTACTCCGTAAAATCCTGCTGGACATCTTCGGGGTAAGTGCTTATTGTGCTGCACACTTGGCAGCATTTATTGTAATCAAAACAATAAATTATAAAATACCAGTGTATCTTATCCCAGTGGTGTGTCGGACTGCACACTTCAATGATAACCATTTATTTTAATCAAGACATTAAGTTACAGGATACAAGTATATTTTATCCAAGTGGTGTGACGGACTGCACACCTCATTTATTTTAATCAAAACAGTAAATTGTAAAATACACAGGTTTTTTTTTTTTTTTTTTTTTTTATCGCAGTGGTGTGACGGACTGTCGTATACCACACTCAAAGATTTTGTAGAAATAAGTTTAGGCCCCTATTATTAATAATCAAGCAAAGAACCGAGGCGCGTTTTTCACGAACGAGATGAAAAATTCCGGATACTAAGATTTTCAAGACGAAATAAAACAAAATGATTTTTTGATATTTTTCGGGTAAAAGCACTCTACGTTGCCAGTCTACTCATCTCCAGCCAAATCAAAACCATCTTCCTCATTTAGTTATCTTGAGATTCTTGTCTAGTTGCTTTAAAATCTTAATCTAAAAACGCATCATCTTAAATATCTTAGAAAGATTTTTAAGAATCTTAACTTAAAAACGCGCCTCTGTACTCGTTTGAAAATTAAAACACGGTTTAACGGAACATTTTATTCTCAGATTAATTTACCGAGATGGCCTACCTGTATTGTTATTGCGGCCGATGAAGACCGACTAGGAACTAACGATGAAGTGCCGACTTGACTTTTGAGTCCGGGAATTTAGGTTACGGTCACGAAACTTAAAAGTCTGTATATTGAAACAAACATCAAAGTCCTTGTCTTCATTCATGATGTTTACATGATTATTCGGTGGGGCATCGAGTATTCTTTATGTATGAATGAAAATAACGCACACCACCAAGCCTTTTATGACCTGGGTCAGATAATCAAGCGTTATTTAGACATTGATGACACAATAAAACGTTTATTTTATTTTTGTAAAATTTTCTTCTTAAAGAGTTAAATCCAAAACATGGCACACATTAGCCATGAGAGACTTATCGAAATGGAAGCAGAGATGGATCGGTAAGTCATTCCTTCGATACGAAACACTAGTTTAAAGGCTGTAATATTCGACATCAAGCAGTTTCGACCATTAAAAATTATAAAGTGATTTCGTTAGAGCACGATTCCGAGGATTATAATGTGATTATTTCGTTAAAATATATTCAGATAGAGTTTTTTAAGATGCTAAGTATTTATCTTAACCTTTGTCATGTTAACCCCCTCCCCCCCCCCCCCCCCCAAAAAAAAAAAAAAAAAAAAAAAAAAGAAAGACAGTTAGGAAAATTGACTGCATTGCTGGGTTTCCAGATTCCTGTTTCACTTGGTCATCTGAATCAGTCAACAGTTCAATCTTGTTTGGGGAAAAATTTTCTGATCCTTAAATTTTATTTATTTTTTGTGCTTAAAGTCAATGCTTGTCACAAGGTTTTTGTCCAAAATGAGGACCAAACTTGCTTAACATTGTAAGTGTCTATACAGTTTTAAGTGAGTGACTGTAGGTCTTAGATATAGTAAAGAAAATAACAGACTCTATAATCACTCACCTATTCCTTTGCATAGGTATTTTACACTTTCTTTTTTTAATTGAATGTTATTTCAAAGAAAAAATATGAGAACATTTGCTTAGCTAAACCAGTCGGAAGAGTGAAATTTACATGTCAATGTTTCAAAGACAAATGAAAATGTTTTTTATTATTCTACCCCTACTACATTATGTTTCATTGACTCTGACTTCCCTGAGTAAGCAGCCTAAATAGGGGTGTGGATTTTCAATGCCCAACTTCTTTGACACAGGCTTTTGAAATAAGTACATTTTTCAAGGCTTCTTGATTGTGGACAAGTGTTCATTAGGGCAAATTTTGGAACTACTAAATAGATAGATCTAAGAAATTAATAAGTCGATCTTTATGGCAAATTTAGAAAACATTGTAAGTGTTTTTTTTGTTGTTGCTTTAACCCTTGTCATGCTGAACCTGGAATATTCCTGCTTTGGTAGGAGCTATAGACTAACATTCCTGCTTTGGTAGGAGCTATAGACAAATATCAGCCTGCACATACGTGCAGTCTGATGTTAGTCTACACCACCTGTTTCTCACTTTAAAACCAGAATTGTCAATAGATTTAGTTTTTCAAATAAAAATTGACCTACAGTTAGTTCTTTCAGTGCTTTTTGCCCTTTGATTTTGATGAAAATTCTTAGCCAAAATTTATTCAGCATGACAAGGGTTAATAAAGTGAAAAAATCTGTATTTATCTTATAACTGTACAAATCTCCGTGTGATAACATCCTGTATGATATTTTTTATGATATCACATAGTTATTTTTAGAACAATAATACCATGCAGTTATTTTTAGAAACTTGCATTTCAGTTAGAAACATCGACGAAAACAAGACAAAAAAAGGTTATAAGATAAATATAATACGTACTAAGTGTCTTGTATGAAAAAATATCTAACTCGGCTGTGAGAATTGATAATTGTCTCGTCAGAGCCTCGACAATGATCAATTCTCCCAACCTCGTTAGATATTTTTTTTCCATACAAAATACTAAGTACATATTATACAGTTGTTTAGGCAGTAGCGGATTTTGGGGTATAGCGGATAGGTTGTTTCTAAATTGATCTCTATATTTTTTGACGGAATATTTCAATAAAATTGCTTTTACCATGACATTATTAAATATTCAATGGATTTCTTAGCCAAATTCTCTTTTGTTTACATTTGTTTTTATACTTTCAATTCGCTGCAACCAAAACGAGGTAACCGGAAACTGCATTTTTCAGGTCCAAAGTAAATGCAATAGCAGGCGCTCGGGCGTGTAATATTCATGTAAATCTAAACCAATCAACAAGTTCTTGGTATCATTTTGTAGATTACCCTATTTCCCACTATATCAACACATCCGGATAGACAATTGTCCAAAATTAAGTAAAATATCGCCTGATCAAAACATCTCCCGATTCGGGTAGTACCGGATAGTTCTTGAGAGTAGAAATGGTTTTACGGGGGCTATCTCAAAGTGAACATCAACTGCCAAAAAACTAAAAATCATGATTCAGATTTTCTCAATGCATCTAAATAGACAAATATAAAACATGAGACAGTCAGTTCATGCAAACAAAGAGTTATTTTAACCTTAATCATAAATAAAGTTATGCATCAATACACGGCTTGGGGTATGCTGATTTTTTAAGCCAGTAAAATCCAACAAATTACTGTGAGCAAGCACTAAAACATTTACTGTGTTCAATCATCTTTTATGACAATGGAACTCACAAACGACTTCTTCTCTTTTAGTATTATAGCTGTTTAAGACTAAGACAAACTTAAAATGAATGTTCTTGCTAATCTTTATCTAAACCCCATAAAGTCTTGAATATTCCCGATTTATTACAGTATGACAAAAATCATTCTTGTGACATCAATGTATAACTCGTTCATTTTGACCGGTCAAATAAAGAAACAGATAGATGGATATTAATAGTGCTAGTCAATCATATTTAAGTATATTCATAAATGATGGGCATTG
This sequence comes from Fragum whitleyi, assembly GCA_948146395.1. Lineage (NCBI taxonomy): Eukaryota > Metazoa > Mollusca > Bivalvia > Cardiida > Cardiidae > Fragum > Fragum whitleyi. The sequence continues at coordinate 37,996,244 of OX411547.1, read as the reverse complement.
TTTGCTGACAAACACAAGCCTACTACTGCAAATTTAATTAGTTGAAGGAAAGAGTTGTCCATTGTTTGCATAATTACAAACGATACTTCAAAAACATATTTTTCTACAGTGCCGATATCAAGAATAAACTTTTAAGGTTCATTTGATCAATCCGCAGCTTTGAAGGTCAGTGACAATTGTCAAGCCGTAGAAATCCGTTTCGGAGTGAAGTTATGTGTCGTACTTTCTGCCTACATCTTTATTTTATTAATGCGTTATCTTTTGCATATCTATTTCTTTTGCATATATACCGGTCTTAAATGACCGTTAGGTAAGACAGATTTTGCCATGTTTGATTTTATGAAAACGAACATGAAAGGAGGTAAATCCGATTGGCGGCTTTCGAACTGTGTTTTGCACCCAGACCCCAGAATTTGCCCCGCATCTCTATCGATCGCTAAGCAGGTTACCGGCCCTCGAGCGGCGGTTTTGGACGGCTCAGTGACCGTCGCTAGGCCGACAGTAGGCCGAGCGCTCGGAGGCGAAATGTTCACGCGAGTGAGACACTCGATGCAGAGATCGAACCAATGGACCGATCCCTATGTTGTAGGTGCTCTTGTGTTGTCCTATTCAAGCCCTACAATCGTGGTGAGGTTGGTGGGGCTTCGGCGGATAGCGGCGGAGATAGAGCGATTTGCGCTGGAGCCGCCTCGACGCGGTCGAGCCGCGATTTTAGCGGCGCAGCGAGTGCAGCTCGGCTCTCGAAGCAGTGTCTTGCTGCCAGACACAGGAATTTGCACCGCATCTCTATCGATCTCTAGACAGGTTACCGTCCCTCGAGCGGCAATTTTGGACGGCTCAGTAGCCGTTGCTAGGCCGGCAGTGGGCCGATCGCGCCTTGGGTCTGGGAGCAAAACACTGCTTCGAGTGCTTCGTCTAGGATAATCTGTTGTTCACTGTACTAATCATCAAGCCAGGCAGAATACTGTATGTGCATGTCTAAGAGAAAACTTGAACACGAGCTACGCAGTATGGCCGGAGCCGAATCTTTCTGGAGGGAACTGTACGAATGCATTCTGGTCACAAATATTTCTTTAAGAAGTTATAGGCTGATGAACATATTTATTTGTTTTACGGAATTTCATGTTATCCCTTTTCGTGTTAGATATGCATTAAAAGAACGATCTTTAAAGCAGTATGTTTTCGTTCTTATTCCAAAAATTTTAGAGCTAAATAAAGATTGCAGCTACGAGGTTGTAGGGTCAAACCAATGATTATTTTTCTGCTTCACTAAAATGTTTTCAAAATCTGTTAATCTTCCCATTTTTCGATAATATAAATTTGCTCAAGTTCTGTCTTAGTTCGATCTGCGAGCTTTTCTGGATCAAAATCTCGTAAATACAGCTCTTTCAGCACCTTAAAACGGTGAAATAGTGTCATTGTCACTTTTGAGACATTCCCTCTACTACCGATCCGTTATTACCCGAACCTATCCGCTATTGACCTAATTAGTGCTGTGTGCAGAAAGCGTTTATCTGATGTATAAACAACATTAGCATCCAAAAATTGGTTTCAATTGAAAGAATACAGATTTTACTACAATTTGGTACCACACAATATAGATTTTGTTTGGTAATAGAAACATATACTTCGATAATTTCGTTAACTATCCGCTACTGCCTGAACAACTGTATATTTCCATACAAGGTTTGAGCAGGAAATCCAAGCAGGTGAAGATCTGCCAAAGGTCATTATTGGATCCAACACCTACAGTCAGGTTTCTGCTCAGCTGAAAATGTTGCGGGCTGCCTCAGGTATAACACCTGAACAACGGGAGAAAAAACATAAAGAGGTAAATTCACAGAGATTTGTATACACCACGAATGGTGTCTCTCATCAGCTTCATCTTTCCAATTGTATGATAGTACTTTCCTGCACATGAATGTATGCCAAATTCTCTTTAACACAAGCCCCTCCTCCAACCTTTCTATTATTGTTGCCATTTTTATGCCCTCGTATCGAGAGATCGGGGGCATATTGTTTTACTCGTTTCTGTCTGTCTGTCTGTCCGTCTGTCTGTCTGTCTGTCCGAAAACTTAACCCGAAAACTTAACCTTGCCAATATCGTCAAGCCTATTCAAGATACAAAGCTAATATTTGGCATGATGATAGATCTCAATGATCCACATCCGCTGGTACCAAAGTCAAGGTCATGTGACAAGGTCAAGGTCATCTGTCAAGGTCAAACCTTGAAAAAAAAATGCCGTTCCGGGGGCATTCGTGTTTCACAAACACATCTTGTTTTATTTTCTTTGTCACAGAAAGGGGAGCTTTCATGTATCATACCTACAGTGACATATTTTGTACTATGACATTCTTATTTAAATGGTTACATTATTTTGCTACGATCCTTTTTCATGGAAATGTGGTAAGAAACATTAAAATGGTTTGCAAAGAAACCAATTTCTTTTTCTTCTTTTGCAACATGTTTTCAAAACTAATACATGTAGTATTGGCCGACCTATAGGTGGAAATAAAAATTGTAGACTTTGTAGAGGAATAGTCTGATCTGACTCTACAATGTTTGATCTGACTCTACAATGTTTGCCTTTTACGATGCTACTATGGAATCATTAACATGTTTCTATTCCAACATTCTGAGAAATTTTAAATCACATGTTATGAAATCTTGGTAATTACAGTTACCAAATAAAAACATTTTGTTAACTGATAAACTCTTTTACTTTAGTTGCAAAACCAAGCTAGGTCAGTTGGAAAGGCATTGGGCATGTCAATCCTCAGGTTGTGGGTTCGAAATCAGTGTCTTGGCCAATTTTCATCCCACATTTGACAAAAGTCTAGCATTATGGGGGTTCAGTGCAAGACTGTACTAAGTGTATATACAATGTATATACACTTAGTACACTCTTGCACTGAACCCTTGATTTATTATATAGTCAGTGAGTAGAATGCCTATGTGGGATGAGCAGCTAGTGGCCTACATGACACATTGTGGTTGTACTGGTGTGCGAAATAATGAAAACTTGTTAGGAATAGGTGCTGTAGCAACATCGATATAACTGTCATAATATTGAAGGTTTTGTTAAACCCTGTACAAACAAATATAAACCGCAATATAAATATTCAACTCCATCGGGATTTGAACCCGGGATCTCTCTGTCTCTGAGCAAGTCTTTTACCATGTAGCTGTAAAAGCTAGCCTGTACATCAAGGCCCCCCTTATACTCAACCTGGCTACATATACACTCTCGATAATTAAGGTTCTTTCAGGAATCTTCTCAATTCACCATCATTAACTACCTAATCACATCACCACCATCTTGTATGGGTCATTTACAGTGCGTGCCAAATGTTCAGTGTTCTACCACATCGCTGTAAAAGCTGGCTTGTACGGCAAGGCAGTGCAAACAACCCTTATACTCAACCTGGCTACACAAACAAGCTTTCTATTTTATTTAAAACAGGGATCGATATTTTAACAAGTCCTTGGGCTCGAGGCCTAAGGATTTAAGGGACGACTAATTGAATCTGCCAAGTTGCAGGTCTGTTAGGAGTCTAGTCAATGACCATATTATTCCAAATTTTTCTAGTTTGAAAAAATGCTGTCCCTCAAATACCAGTATTTTTTCACACCCTTTTGAAAACATTGCGGAAAAAGGAGAAATTGCTTGTCTCAAGCAATTTCTTTTTATTCCACACTGTTTTCCTTACAATTTATGCCTTAAATTGCTCCAAAATGAATAAGGTTTTCACAGAAGACCTGTTCTTATCAGGGAGGATCCGGCTAATAGGTCCTTTGGGCTGGTAGTGTCAAATCCTGATTTAGACCAGTAAAGAATTTTCCAGCAATAATAATTGTACTACTGTAATAAGGTTAATCTTCAGGTTGCAGAACAACTCCGAATGCTGAGATCTCGTTCAGAGCGAGAATCGTCTCCCCCTGCTGAAGATGTAGACCTCGATTGTGATAAATCCAGAATGCGTAAGTAACCTTGACACATAATTATTAAGTTGCATGTTGAAATGCCCTTAAACAAATATTGGAAAACATATAAGATCCAGAACAGGTCATGCTGATATAGTGACCAAAAGGGAATAATATACTAATCATGCAAAGTACCTAATTGAACATAATACATGTACATAAGTTCAGAACATCCTTTCGGACTATTTGTCTTTCACCAATAGGTTGATAATGGTAGACCTATGTGGAGGCTAGCAGCTGGAGGCTTGGAAAGGATGTAATGGTAGTACTGGTGTGAGAAATACCAGGAATAAATCGTTAGGTGTTTCAGCCTTTGCGATATAACTGAAAGAAAAGATTGCTGAAGCAGGTATAAAACCCATTCAAACAAAAAAACAAAGATTTCCGTAATAAGTCTATTTGAAGATAATCAAGTTATTAACTTAAAACATATAAACACTACTTTTCTCAGTCTATCATATTTGTGACTTTTAGTATTACAATGCAATTTTCTCTGTATAGGAGGGGTTTACATCAGTGTCTTTTCTAGGAGGGAGGATTGCACATTTTAGCACATACTTTTGAAAAGTTCCCCCTATTTTTAGCTCACCTGAGCACAACGTGCTCAAGGAGAGCTTTAAGGGTGACCCTTAGTCAGTTGTCCTTTGCCGCCGTGTGTTGTGCGTCATCCATTGTCCGTCGTCAACAATCTTAAAAACTTCTTCTTCTGAACCACTAAATTTCAATAAAACTTTGCAAGAATAACCCTTGGGTGATCCTCTTTCAAAATTGTTCGCTAAATTCTGATTGGCCCATAAATATGGGCGTGGAAGGGTTGGGCATTTTTTCACTTTGAAATCTTTGAACGACATCTCCTCCAGGACTACTGGGCCGATTTCAATGAAACGTTACCAGAATGTTCCTTGGGTGACCCTTTTCAAAAATTTATGCCAAATTTTGATTGGTCCATTAATATGGGCGTGGCAGGGTGGGGCTTATTTGAGCCCGAAATCTTTGAACGACATCTCCTCCTGAACCACTGGGCCTATTCAATGAAATTTTACCAGAATGTTCCTTGTGTGACCCTTTTCAATAATTGTTTGCAAAATTTTGATTAGCCCAAAAATATGGGCGTGGAAGGGTGGGGCATTTTTTCACTTTGAAATCTTTGAACGACATCTCCACCAGGACCACTGGGTCGATTTCAATGAAACTTTACCAGAATGTTCCTTGGGTGACCCTGTTCAATTTTTTTTTCTGAAATTCTGATTGGCCCATAAATATGGGCATGGCTGGGCGTGGCATTTTTTCACTTTGAAATATTTGAACGACATCTCCTCCTGAACCACTGGGCTGATTTCAATGAAATTTTACCAGAATGATCCTTGAATAACCCTTTTCAAAAATAGTTTGCGAAATTTTGATTGGCCCATAAATATGGTTCAGGCACGGCGGGGCTTATTTTGAGTCCCAAATTTTTGAATGACATTTCCTACTGAACCACTGGGCTGATTTCAATGAAACTTTTCCAGGATGTTCCTTGGATGACCCTTCTCAAAAATTGTTGGCGAAATATTGATTGGCCCATTAATATTGGCGTGGCAGGAAGGGGCTTATTTTGAGCCCTTAATCTTTTAATGACATCTCTTCCTTAACCACTGTGCCTTTTTCAATGAAACTTTACCAGAATGTTCCTAGGGTGACCCTTTTCAAGAATTGTCCACAAAATTTCGATTGGCCCATAAACATGGGCATGGCAGGTTGGGGCTTTTATTCAGTCCTAAATCTTTTAAAGCCATCTCCTCCTAAATCACTGGGCAGGTTTATATGAAACTTTACCAGAATGTTCCTTGGGTGACTTTTTTCAAAATTTGTTCGCAAAATTTTGATTGGCCCAAAAATATTTTTTTCGTAGGTTGGGACTTATTTTGAGCCCAAAATCTTTAAGCATCATCTCCTCTTGAACCACTGGGCTGATTTCAATGAAACTTTACCAGAATGTTCCTTTGATGACCCTCTTCAAGATTAGTTTGCAAAATTTTGATTGGCCCATGAATATGGGCATTGCAGGGGGGGGGGGGTATTTTGAGTAGCCTTAGTAAAGAATGGGTTGGTAGGGTCCATTTTCACTTTAAGTTCTTGGAATAACATCTTCTCTTCAACAATTAGGCAAATATTAATGAAACTTTGGCAGAAAGTTACTTGGATGGGTTCCACTTGACCAAAAAAATTCAGGTGAGCATTTTAGGGCCATTCTGGTCCTCTTGTTGAAGATGATGGGGGATTTTTATACCCCCCACAACAAAGTTAGGGGGGGGGGGTATACTGGAATCAGGTTGTCCGTCCGTCCGTCTATCCGTCCGTAGACATAATTTTGTGTCCTCTTCTCCTCCAACAGTTTTGGACCAATTTTGCTGGAATCAGGTTGTTACCTATTATATGAAGTTGTGAACCTGCAATGTTCATCCTGATCCAGTCATTAGTTATAGAGTTATGCCACTTTGGACTTTTTAAGGAGAGGGGGGAGTAGTCATAATTTTTTGTCCTTTCTCCTCCCACAGTTTTGGACCAATTTTGCTGAAATTGAATCAGGTTGTTACCTATCATATGACGTTATGCACCTGCAATTTTCATCTTGATCCAGTCATAAGTTTCAGAATCATACATCTTTGAACTTTTTAAGGAGGGGGGGAGTAGTCCAAATTTTGTGTCCTCTTCTCCTCCCACAGTTTTGGACCAATTTTGCTGAAATTTTATCAGGTTGATTCCCATCATATGAAGTAGTGCACCTGCAATTTTCATCCTGATCCAGTCATTAGTTTCAGAGTTATGTGACTTTGAACTTTTTAAGGAAGGGGGGCGGGGAGGGAGTAGTCTAAATTAAAATTGCCAAACTCAGTATCCAAAAGGGGAGTTACCAAATTCGGTATGTAATCCTATTATATAAAGTTGTGAACCTGCAATTTTCATCCTGATCCAGTTATTAGTTTCAGAGTTATGCCACTTTGAACTTTTTTAAGGAGGGAGTAGGGGGGGGGGCGGAGTAGTCAAAATTTAAAATTGCAAAACTCAGTTTCCATAAGGGGAGTAATTTGGTAAGTAACATCATCTTGTTGTATTATGTTGCAAAAAGATCATGTACTGAAAGCACTTATACTGGGACATAGCCCTGGTAGGACAATGCCCTTCGATGCAGATGAATTTTGTTCAAATCATGTTCCTGCTTTGACTTTCGATTTTTGATTTACCAGCCTGTACTCAACTGCTGACTTTAGGCATCCAAAGGAGATGCTCATATTTCACCTCGCTTACTATGTATTTGATGAAGATTTGTTCCTTTAATTTGATTTGATCCCTGGTGACGACACTCATCTTTTCCGATTATTTGTCTCCCACCAATTAGTTTATAATTGTAGAACTATGTGGGATAGCAGTTGGGGGCTAGGAAAGGATGTAATGGTGGACGAATTTACAGAAATCCATTGTTACGTCCCCTAGCTTTTGAAATATAAGTGAAATATAAGTGAAAGACTGTTTAAAGTGGTGTAAAACCTATTCCAACAAACAAATACTTCTTTAACACTTGTGAATATATCATAGATGTGATAAGTAAAATGGCAAGCTAACCCCTTGAAAAAATTTGCTACCTAACAAAAAATATATATAGGTAGTCAACCATCCTCGGATACCACGGGGTCTCCCTATTTGCTACGTTATATTGACGTTGATATAGTGTAGCAAATAGGGAGACCCCGGGGTATTCAAGGATGGAAGTCAACATGAAAGTTTATGTTTAGAAATATAACCAAAATGGAAGTTACTGTCTAGTGCAATAAAATTACTAAAAAATAAAATCCTTAAACATATCAGAGTGAATAGGGCAAAAATAAATGCCCCATAATTTAAGAACTCGGTTATCAGTAAGCAACCACAGAAACTGTACCAAGCAGAAATGAAGTGCTTTACAGTAACAGACCCTTGAAGCCCATAAATTATATTCATATTCATGATATAACTAAATGATTGTGGAATGCTAATGAGAAAATTCACTTTTATGTGTGCATAAATCTAATAAATTGATTGTCTTTTTCAGTTGGACGAGATGAACCTCCTTCTAAAAAGTTGCCTATTGATGCTTCTTACTTAGTTCCCCCACCCCCTCCACCTCCAATCCTAGGAGCAACTCCAGCATTTGTACCTCACCAAATAAAACACCGGCCCCCTCCACCCCCTCATAGACCCCCAGGACCCCCTAGGATGAGACCACCACCGCGATTTGGAGGCCCAATGGGGCCTGGACCAGGGCCTGGTATGATGCATGGCCCCGGGGGCCCTCCACCTGGGGGGCCTGGACCTTTTCCAGGGCCTCGATTTGGTCCCATGGGTCCGGGTCCTGGACCGGGACCCATGCGACCCATGGGCCCAATGGGTCCCATGGGGCCTTTGGGACCTGGCCCAGGACCCATGGGTGGTCCAAGGCATCCAGACATGATGGGTGGTGGAGGAATGTATGGGGTCAATCCTGATGAGGAGCAAATTGAATTTGAGAGGATTGAAAAGGAAAAGGAAAAAGCAAAGGAAGAAGATAAGCCAAAAGCGATTTACTCATCAGCCCCGGTTATAACAGTACAGAAGCCTCCTAAGGAGAAAAAGAAGAAGAAAAAGAAGAAGAAAGAGTCAGAAGTAGAAGAAAGTGAATCAAAGACGGATAACATTTCAGGTAAATGGAATTTCATAACTTTGCATATGAATTCACTCAACACTTTCACATTTTTAGCTTGCTGTTTTCAGAAAAATCACAAAGTATTGCTATCGCCTTGGTGTCGTCATTGTCAGCATGCAAAATCTTTGACCATTTTGTGATATATCTTGTTCAACTTAAGGTATACCCTTGAAACATGTTCGCTATCAAGAGCAATCAATACTGTTAAGGGGGATACAGTAACTCAGGAGGCATTTTATGCAAATTATGCCCCTTTTTGTATTTAGATTTTTAATCCACTATCCAGCACTAAACAGCCAAGAATAGGCACCTGTTGGCTGCGAACTTGTTTGAAATTTTTAATTGGTCCAACTACTAAGCAGGTGCAGATTTTCTGAAAACGTTGAAATGTTGGCAGGATCTAAATGAAACAATTATATGAGGTAGAAAATAATGTTGGAATTAAAGGAATAAAATGCTTGTCACAAGCAAATTCTTCTTTTTACACAATATTTTCATTGTATAAACTCCTATGTATTGTAAATTTGCATGTATCCAAGATTTCAAGATCTATGAGAAATAATCAAGATTCCCCTTAAAAAAATCCTAAGGAATTTATTTCCCTTGGCTTTGATTTTGAACCATCTGAAAATGGCTGAATTCCATGCCTTCATTATATGAGGAATAATGGAAAAATATCCAAAATTATTTGGTGTTAAGCCACCAATTCTTTTAATTGGCCTAAAGGGGTGTGACAGATTTCTGTCACTTTGCCTGAGGCTATTAATACAATTGTGTTTCAATATTGTCCTGTAACAATTAACCATGACAGTGAAACTAGGACATGAAAGAAGTATAAGTCACAATGAACAGTATAGTTTGGAATACCTGTCTCATTTTATCTATCCTGCGACCTTGAATCAATAGATAAGGACAGGCTTGTATTAAACATTTTGCTAACTCTAGAAATTTACTATATCTATAAAATTGCAAAAAAAATCTATTTCAAATCAAAGCTCAGTAATTGTTATAAGAAGCAATTTATTTTCAAAACCTCTTATTTTCATGATTTTACAAAAGCATTTTAGCTGAAATATATTTCTTAACTTGAGGTCTAAGTTTGAGAAAGTAACAAAAAGTTTTCTTATCTTGGGCTGAGAAAACCTCCTACTTATTGCAATTTTCCTGCTTTGGTAGGAGGTATGGACAAAGTGCAGTCAGATGTTAGTTTATACCATCTGTTTTTAGCTCACCTGAGCACAAAGTGCTCAAGGTGAGCTATTGTTATCGTACAATGTCCGTTGTCCATCCTCAGTCGTCCGTCATGCCTCATGCATTGTCCGTCGTGTGTCGTCCACAATTTCTTTAAACATCTTTGTCTCCTAAACCAGTGGGCGAATCTTGATGAATCTTGGCAGGGATGTTCCCTGGGTAAGCTCTGCCAAAGTTATTCAAATAAATGAAATCCACCCTTAACTTTCCCTTTACTGTTAACAAAAAGGGTGAAAATATGAAAATCTTTTAAAATCTTCTTTTCTGAAACCAGAGGGCAGGCAGCTTTCATGTTTGGAATGTAGCATCACCTAGTGGGCCTCTACCAAGTTTGTTCATATTAAGACCCTGGGGTCATATTTGGGCTCTGCCCGGGTGCATCCCTTTTAGCTCTTCTGAGCACAAAGGGTAAAAAATGAAAAATCTTCACAAATCTTCTTCTCTGAAGCCAGAAGGCAGACAGCTTTCAAATTTATTGTGAAGCATCATCTAGTAGACCTCTACCAAGTTTGTTCACAACAAGACCCTAGGATCATACTTGGGCTCCATCCGGGCACAACCCTTTTTACATAGAATCAAAGAGCGAAAACTTTTAAAATCTTCTTTTCCGAAACCAGAGGGCACACAGCTTTCATATTTGGAATGTAGCATCATCTAGTTGGCCCCTACCAAGTTTGTTCATATCAACCCCTTGGGTCATATTTGGGCTCCACCCGTGCGCATCCCTTTTAGCTCATCTGAGCATGATGGGTGAAACCTTCAAAAATCTTCTTCTCTGAAACCAGATGGCAGACCGCTTTCAAATTTATTTTGTAGCATCATCTAATGGACCTCTACCAAGTTTGTTTATATCAAGACCCTTGGGTCACATTTGGGCTCCACCCGGGTGCATCCCTTTTTACATAGAATCAAAGAGTGATAAGGAATATCTGTCTTGCTCTTGGCTGAAAACAATCCATGATAATTGATCTTATGTAGAAACTATCTCCTTTCTGACATCTGCCTATTTAATTAATGTGATGTCCCAGGGGTCAAAGAGAGACAGGTGAGCTATCTAGGACCATGATGGACCTCTTGTTCCTTTTTAAATCAGAGGAGCATACAGAATAAATTGAAAAATTATTTATTCAAAATAACTACTGACTTAAAAATGGTGCAACCTGGGCTGTCATCACTTTGATGTAATTTCAAATTTACTAATATATTCAGCCTCAAGGGTGTAACTACCATTACGCACATTACCCAAGTGGTAAAAATAAATAAATCCCCCTTCTGAAAATATCTTTGGTGAATGATAATAACGCTGTAAATACAGCTTATTCAAGCTGTTTGCTTATTGTTTTGATTTTTCACCAACACTCAGTCTTAAATCATAAAAAGGTGGGGGTGGTATAGGGCATTTATCTATTGTTTCACTCTACGTATCCTTTTAATCCTAGATTTTCAATCTGAGTGTGTAAAAAAGTCAAAATCCTAGATTTTTCTTATAACTATACACATATCCGTGTGATAACGTCCCATATGATATTTTCTATGATATCATATAGTTTTTTAGCTCACCTGAGCACGAAGTGCTCATGTGAGCTATTGTGGTCACCTTTCATCCGGTGTCCGTCCGTCGGTCGTCCGGTCGTCTGTCGTCGTCCGGCGTCCGTCAACAATTTCTTTAAACGACATCTCCTCCTAAACTACTGGGCCGATTTACACCAAATTTTACAGAAATGTTGCTTAGGTGGTCCCCTTCAAAAATAGCTAAAAGAATTGAAATCCATGAAAAACTTTGGTTGCTATGGCAACAAACAGTGAAATTTTAAGAAAATCTTTAAAATTCTTCTTCTTCTCAACCAGTAGTCCTACAGACTTAAAACTTGGCATGGACGATCAGTTCATAGACCTGAATTGAAATAGCTAAAATCATATCTTTTGGGCCACCAGGTGCGGAGCACCAGGGGGGAGGGGGTAGTACTTTGGGTAAATTTTGTAATCTTCAAGCTGCTTCTTCTTCGGAACCAGGAGCCCTACAGACTTGAAAATTGGCATGGATGATCAGCTCATAGACCTGAATAAAAATAGCTAAAACCATATCTGTTGGGCTGCCAGGTGTGGAGCACCAGGGGGGAGAGGGTAGTACTTTTGTGAAAATTTTGTAATCTTTAACCTTCTTCTTCTGATGAATCAGGAGCCTGACAGATTTGAATATTGGCATGGATGATCAGTATATGGACCTTTATGAAATGAGCTTAAATCATGACTGTAGATTCACCAGGTGCGGAGCACCATGGGGGAGAGGGTAGTACTTTTGTGAAAATTTTGTAATCTTTAACCTTCTTCTTCTTCTGAACCACAAGCTCTACCGACTTGAAAATTGGCATGGAGGATCAGCTCATAGACCTTAATAAAATTAGCTAAAATCATGACTGTAATGCCACCAGGTGTGGAGCACCAGGGGGAAGGGGTAGTACTTTTGTGAAAATTTTGTAACTTTAACCTTCATCTTCTAAAATAACCAGGAGCCCTTCAGACTCCAATATTGGCATTGATGATGAGCATATGGATCTTAAATATAATAGCTAAAAGCATGAATGTAGGGCCACCAGATGCGGAGCATTAGGGGGGAGGGGATAGTACTTTGGATCAATTTTGAAATCTTTAACCTTATTCTTCTCCTGGATCAGGAACCCTACAGACTTGAAAATTGTAATGGGTAATCAATATATTGACAATAATAAAAATAGCTAATATCATGACTGTAGGGTCACCAGGTGCTGAGTGGCTTGGGGAGGGGGTAGTACTTTGCATCATTTTTGAAATCTTTAAACTTCTAATGAACCAGGAGTCCTACAGACTTAAAAATTGGTATGAATGATCAGCACATGGACATCAATTGAATTAGCTAAAATCATGACTGTAGATTCACCAGGTGCAGAGCATCTTGGGGGAGGGGGAGTGCTTTGTTGAGAATTTTGAATCCCTCCAGCCTTTATATTTGACATGGATTGATCAACTCATTAAAGAAAACTTTAAAAGTCTCAGACTCAGCCTGTATATCTGGCATTGATTAGCTGATCACAGACCTTTTATGAAAAAAGCTTAAATAAATAATGACCAGGTGAGGAGCAGAGGGGGGGGGGATTATTTCAAATGTTATCTGATTGAATAAGTGAAAATCTCTTTTTCTTTGGTTGCATGGACATACCTAGGTAATGAAGCTTTTTTCTCAGGTGAGCGACCCAGGGCCAACGGCCCTCTTGTTTAGAACAGTGATATGATGCAGTTATTTTTGGAAACTTGCATTTCAGTTAGAAACATCAACAAAAAGAAGACAAATAGGGGTTATAAGATAAATATGATACATACTTAGTGTTTTGTATGAAAAAAATATCTAACTCTGTTACGAGAACTGATAATTGTCTCGGCAGAGCCTCGACAATTTTCAATTCTCCCAACTCGTGAGATTTTTTATGCCCCCGATAGGGAGGCATAATAAATTTGACTTGTCCGTCCGTCCGTCTGTCCGTCCGTCTGTCCGTCCGTCCGTCCGTCATTCCGTCCAAAAACTTTAACATTGGCCATAACTTCCTTATTACTATCAAAGCGGTGTCGGGGGCATTGTCATCTTACAGTGACAGCTCTTGTTTTTTCATACAATACACTAGGTACGTATTATATATATATCCATGAGCTTGATAAGGATTAATCATCTCAGACATTTATCTTACTTTGATAATGATTTCTAGAACAATACACTGAGGAAGTGGAACCAGAACCATCCACATACAGTATGGTCACAATGCAGGAACCAGAAGATGATTTTGAGGTTGCGGACATGGATATTGACAATACGGTATCACATACGAAAAAGGAGAAGAAAGAAAAGAAGAAGAAATATATACGGATGGCAGCTGGACAGACTTGGGAGGATCAGTCTTTATTGGAGTGGGATACAGGTTGGTTTAACAAACTATTCCTTGTTTATTACATTTGATTATTTAGGTTTTTTATGCAGTCAGACAGGGCCTGACATGCACATAGTGATCCTCTTCAACCATGAGTTTTGAACCTCATAATACCATACAAATGAATAGATGTGCTTTGAAACCATTCTATTTAAAGGTAGTGCTATCTGAAAAGAAAACCTATTCCTAATTTTGAGTGCTTGAAAATAATACCAACAGAGATCCCAACCATTCCAATTTTTGTTGAATCATTTGGACTTTAAAGCCCAATTTCCGCATTGTGATTTTCGACAATTAAATCACAATTAAAATCAATTTTGAACAGCGCTGATATATAACTGGAAACCAAAAGGGAATGCATCAGGATATCTTTCTTTTGGAGTAACTTACCTTATGCCCTTTTAAGCTCAACTGACCAAACTAGCTAGCTATTGTCATGGTGGTGTGTCCGCTGTACGTGCGTCAGTCTGTCTGTACATATGTGTGTAAACTTTTCTTAAAATATCATCTCCTCCCAAACCAATGGCAGGGCTTGTGATAGCTTTTATAATTTAGGAGTCATTGACCCTTGGCCAAAAAATTCTGGGGGTCAAAACTGGTTTTGTAAGGGCAAAGAAAAGAGCAAACCATGAAAAGTTACCAATCTTTAAAGTAATCTATATAAATGAAACACACACTTTATTGTTAATGTTGTTTCATCTAAATAGATCTTTTGTAAAAGTATGAAGAAAACAATTGATCTTTTATTTTGCATAAGTTGCACAACTGGAAATCCGGTGGGAAATTCTACAGGAATTTTTTTAAGGGGTCAAAAAGGGATTTTTGGAGCCAAAACCCTGGTGTAAGGGTCAAATATAAGCCCTGCCAATTGGCAGATTGCAATGAAACCTTGCATAAATGTTCCTTGGGTAAACCTCTTAAAAAGTTGTTCAAGTAGTTTAGATTGTCCCCATGATATATAGGCATTGCAGGGCAGGGCTTATTTTCACTATATAAATCTTTAAAAATTTTCTCCTCCAAAGCCATTGGCCATTGGCCTGATTACAATGAAACTTGTCATGAATGATCCTTGGGTGACCCTCTTCTAAAGTTGCTATATAAATCTTTAAAAATCATTTGCCTGATTTCAATAAAACTTGTCATGAACAATTTTTTGGTGACCCTCTGTTGTTTAGCCTACGTGACCATCTGTTGTTTAGCCTACGATTTCTCTTCATCTTTTTGCCTCTTCATAAATTTTCTTGTAAACTTCCATTTCTGACAGAGTTTCTCATTGATAGTATTTTAAAGCCAGTGGAGCAAAACATGCCCTCTCTGGCCTCTTGCTACTTTTAACTTCTCTGGCAGAAGGTCACAGTCATGCCACTGTGTCCTACATGCATATGTGCATATGTGCATCTTTTTTAGCTCACCTGCTTTAAGGACCTGAGTCCACCCTGTTGTGTGTAGTTCGTTGTCCGTCCTCAACAATCTTAAAAAACTTATTCTTCTCCTGAACCACTGGGTGGATTTCGTTGAAACTTTGCCAGAATGTTCCTTGGCTGACCCTCTTTAAAAATTATTCTCAAAATTCTGATTGGCCAATAAATAAGGGCGAGGCAGGTTGTGGCATTATTTCACTTTGAAACCTTTAAAAAACGACTTATCCTGAACCACTGGGCCGATTTAAATGAAACTTTACAAAATGCTCCCTGCTACACTTTTAAGAAAAATGTTCACAAAATTCTGATATGCCCTTAAATGTGGGCCTCACAGGGTGGGGCTTATTTTGAGCCTGAAATCTTAGAACAACATCTCCTCCTAGGCCGACTTCAATGCAACTTTACCAGAATGTTCCTTGGGTGACCCTTTTCAAAAATTGTTGTCGAAATTTTGATTTGCCAATACATATGGGCATGTTGGGGCGGGGCTTATTTTGAACCCGAAATCTTGGAACAACATCTTTAAGAAACTTTACAAGAATGATTTCCATGAAACTTCAAAAAATTTTCGCAAAATTTTGATTGGCTCATAGATATGGGCGGGTAGGGCAGGGCTCATTTTAGGCCAGAGATCTTTGAACGACATCTCCTCAACTCCTCCTGAACCACTGGGTCGATTTAAGTGAAACTTTACCAAAATGTTCCTTGGGTGTCCCTTTTAAAAGGTTGTTTGCGAAATTTTGATTGGCCTATCAATATGGGCATGGCGTCGCAGGGCTTATTTTGAACCTGAAATCTTTGAACGACATCTCCTTCTGAACCACTGGGTCGATTTCATGACTAGAATGTTCCTTGGATGACCCTTTTCAAAAGTTGTAAATGAAATTATGATTGACCAATAAATATATATGCGTGGCAGGGTTTATTTTGAACCCCAAATCTTTGAACAACATCTCCTTCTGAACCACTGGGCTTATTTCAATGAAACTTTACCAGAACGTTCCTTGGGTAACCCTTTTCAAAAATTGTTTACGAAATTTTGATTGGCTGATATATAGGGGCTTGGCAGGGCGGAGCTTATTTCGAGCCCGAAATCTTAGAACAGCATCTCCTCCTGAACCACTGGGCCGATTTCAATGAAACTTTACCAGAATGTTCCTTTGATGACTCTTTTCAAAAAATTGGTCTATAAATTTTGATTGGTCCATAAATTTAGGCATGGCAGGGATAATAATAAGCCCCCTTATTTGAGTCTTCTTGGTAATGAATGTGTGGGCAGCATCTATTCTTACTTTAAAATCTTAGAATTAAACCTCCTCTTCAACAATTTGGCAAATGTGAATGAAATTTTGCCAGAATGAGTTTCACTGGACCAATAAATTTAAGGTGAGAAATTTAGGGCCATTCTTGCCCTCTTGTCTTTAAAAATTGTCTCCTCAGAAACTACTCGACAAATTTTATCCAAACTTCATAGGAATTATTCTATGGCAACTGTCCAAGAATTTTTGATCCAATGAAAAATAAGACTTTAATGGGCCTGGCTAATTTCCATATATGGTAATATGTGTCTTCTAAGATATAACGGTAGAGTATCAACCAATTTCACTGGAATTATCCTTTATCAGTCTTCAGAAAATTATTGTGATCAGATTTAAAATGAGTCTTTTATGGGCTGAGGTCATTTCTCTATATGTTATATAGTGGAAACTTTGAAAATCATTTTCTATGAATCTTAATGAAGAATATTTAACCAAATTACACTGGAATGTTCCTTTATCAGTCTACAGAAAATTTTGATCTAATAAAAATATGCAGTTAACAGGCAAAGGTCAATTTGCAGAAATATTTTGGCATGTGGCACATGAAAACATTTACTAGAAATAAACATTCATTCATTTATTTACTCACTTAATTCTTTAGGCCTGTGGAGCAAAGAAACTATAAACATTCATGCATTTATTTACTCACTTAATTCTTTAGGCCTGTGGAGCAAAGAAACTCTAGTTTAATAGAAAGTTATCGAAACATTTGATGTAAAAAGTTAAATAGTTTTAAACCCGAATACAAATTGTCAAAATGGCTTCTACCTCAAGAAAATGTGGTGTGATTAAAAAATTCAATGAAATGTACTACAAACTGGCCTGTATTCAAGGCATCTAAAATAATGGGAGTATAAAGCATATTGAAAAGAATGCACCACTGACTATTTCCGACGAATTTAAAGAAGCAAAGCCATAGTATCTTTTTGACGGGAGGTTGCTTATACTCTATAAGTTGTTCAGTAAGTTAGATTGGTAAGTGCAAATCTACTAATAAAACAAAACTTTATTATAAATTTTGTGTTTTTATGTGTTATTCCTGAAATGTTTTCATACTCCTGAAAAATACTCTACGGATTTCTGACGAGTGTCCCTCTGGGCTTGCATCTTTATTCTGTATTTTTCACATTTAAACCATCCTTACACTAATTAATTTCTTTATTTTAGTTGTTTCAATCAAAATTGGTAGTTTGTGATTACCTAAAAACTTCCTATTAGGAGAAAAAAGGACATTTTAAGGGCATTCCTAAATGAATGCTTAGACAGCTATTTTGTAAAATGGAGCATGAAAGGATCCCTTAAAATATTTTTTACAAATTTACTTCCTTATTGATTTAAAAGTATATGATAAGAAAAGAGTATTTTTGAATTCATGGAGGGTGGATGTTCAAAATCTTATCACACTTTATTTATATATATTCTTTGTCCTTTGACACATTGTTAGAAGGTTTACAAGTTTCATAATCCAAAAATTTAAAAAAGAAAATTTTCTCTTCATCTCTAATGGTCAACATATGAGTCTTCAAAAGCCTTGGTTCATCTGATCAAACATCACAATTAAAAGTTGACATGCACAGAAAAGAAGGGGGTATTCCAAGTTTAAAATCTTTATTTCTTATTGAAATCCGATATTGTGAGTGCTCATTTGAATCGTCTCATTGAGACGATTCTAATGATTACCCACAATAAACTATAAGGTTTTGTGCAAGTAATGTTGAAATAATTTTATTAGAAATCCAAAATACTCCCTACTATATCTCTGAAATCGTATATCTTCCAGACGATTTCCGATTATTTTGTGGAGACCTGGGTAATGAAGTATCAGACGAAGTTCTGGCTAGGGCCTTTAACAAGTATCCATCATTTATACGGTCCAAGGTGGTCCGAGATAAACGTACCAACAAAACACGAGGCTATGGATTCGTCAGCTTCAGGGACCCGACGGATTATGTCAGAGCTATGAGAGAAATGAATGGTGAGTACAGTCTAGAAGTTTTGATTTTTAGCTCGGCTGTTTTCGGAGAAAACCCGAGGTATTGCCATAGCCTCCGTGTCGTCGTTGTCGTTGTCGTCGTCGTCGTTGTGCGAAAACTCGACATTTTGTTATATCTCTGGTTCTACTGAAGGCATTCACTTGAAACTTGGCACACATGTTCACCATCAAAAGAGCAACCTATACTATCAAGGGGGATAACTCTAGATGCATTTTGTGCAAATTATGCCCCTTTTTCGACTTAGATTTTTTCTCACCATCCAGCACTTGACAGCCGAGTGCAGGCACCCGTAGGCGGTGCTCTTGTTTTTATCAGTATTAGACAAGGTTTCCATCGATTCACACTAACACCAGTCCTCAGGCCCGAGACCAGTGGATATAGGGAGAACTATACTAGTAGAAGCTTCCATCTTGCAGATCCTTCAGGCCTGTAGTTATAGCCATGTCATTTCCTAGATTCTCCAGTTTTGAAAATAAGTTGCCTTTCCCATACTATTTCTTTTTTCATTACCCTATAAAATAATTGTGGAAAAAGAAGAAATTGCTTGTCACAAGCAATTTCTTCTTTTACCACACTGTTTTCTTTATAATTCGCTCCATAAATAGCTAAGGAAATAGTCTAGTTTTCATGGAGGAGCTGTAATTACCTGGGAGGACCTGTTAGATTTGTGGCTAATAGGTCCTTCAGGCTACTGGCAATTAAGTAAGTGATGAAATAAGTTTTTTGTCTTGATAACAACAAAACAGGCCCCAAGAGTTTGGATCATGGGGATTCTTTTTCAGGATTTAGAAGTCCCTACAATTAATGTAGATTTTTCTTTTGAGCTAGCATCTTGATTTCAGTAATTATTGAGTTAATGCTAGGTGAAAAGTAAAAGTACAGTGGAACTTGATTTAGACGACCATTATTGGGACCAGCAAAAGAAGGTCGGTAAAAAAAACGGCCGCTTAATACACATTTTTTAAAACATAAGAAACATACTTGTTGATTGAAAATGCATATTAATGCGAAATTCACACTAATCCTATGTTCTTAAAATCCAAAAGAATCGTCTCATTGAGACAATTTTGGTGAGTTTCAACAACATAGGATTCATTTTCAATATTTTTGGACCAACTGTAATTACTTTTTAATATATTTTGATTTAAAGAAGGGGATTTTGAAAACAGTCACTTAACCCTTTGCTGTTTAAACCCTGCTTTTTAAGTGCCTGTGATTTTATGATTGAGAAAATATTGTGAAAAAAGAAGAAATTGCTTCTGACAAGCAATTTCTTCTTTTTCCACACTATTTTCTACCCTACTGAATGTTTTTTTTTCAAATTAAATCCACTTTAAATTTTCGTCTGCAAAACCTTTAAATTTGGACAGGTCCAAAATTTGTAAAACAGGAAAGGGTTAATAGACGTGGTTGCTTAATAGACGTGGTTGCTCGAGCAAGATTAACTGTAATCAAAAAAACTTTAACCAAAAACTTCAATCTTGCTTATACATGTAATTTCTGAATGATTATACATGTACCTAGAGAAATCATTATCTCATTTACATACTCGACAGGTGATAGGCTATCACCAGTGACTCAAGTCCTTGACATTGACCTTGACCTTTGAGCTCCTTAAAAATCTCAAAGTAAAAATTTGAACAAAAAAATTTGCTTTTAATTCTTTCACTTTCCCTGGATAATTGTTTGGTTATTAGCAAAGTGCCTTTCAAAAATAGGGTTGATCTCTTAATAATTTGTGATAAAGTACACAAATATTATCCGATTTCATAGAAACTTTCTTGGGATTATTATAGGGTTATATGGCAGCTTCATTTTGATGGATCTGTTGGGGATTTAACTTTATACAATGAGGATATTGAATGAGTGGTCATGGAATACCAAATGTATTAAACGAGTCATCTATAAACAGATAAAAACGAGACGAGGCTGCGCCGAGTTTTTATCTGTTTGAGATGACGAGTTTAATAAATTCTGTATTTTATGAGCACAAACTTTATATTCTATTTATAACATGACCCGATGTTTTGCGAAAAATCAACAAAATTCTTGAAATTCGGCATTTCAATTTTCCGTGAAACTCATAACGTCATTTAAATCTGACATTGCAATATTTACTTTATGACGTCATTTTGCGCGGTTACAAAATAGCATTGCTATTAGCTCTGAGCTCATTTGCAAAGTTATTGCTCTAGTGTAATAACACTCATGTAATATCAAAAATATTCAACGGGTTTATTTCACTCCCGCGACGTAGGTCATATTATAAAGTCTGTTAAAAGCAACGAAACTTTATGAAGCATCAGATTAGACTTAGGTAAATATTGTGAGTCAGTAGAGTGTCTCAGGCCCTCGTTGGCCTCTTGTTTATATTATCCAGCACTTGCAGACAAGCGTGCCATTGTTTAAAGATCTGTCCTCTATTAATTAGTTAACAGAAGCTTAAAGGCATAAATCAGGGGAGTTGAAACGTGACTTTTCTCCACTTGTCCATGGACTTGCCCACAAAAAAAAGAATGAATAAATATTGAAATAAATATGTTTTTAATGAAGAAAATGCTGTAACCCAGCATTTTCTTCATTAAAGACAATGTTTTCTCCCCTTTGATACAAACAAAAGGACACCTTTTCTCCTAGTTCTGTATCAAGATTTGCTCTTGTACTTATCTTGGACAAGTGGCCTAGAAAAATGTACTTGCTTGCAAGTGGAAAAGTCATGTTGGACAAGTCTGGCATGGGAATTCCACATCCCAGCACAAATAAAACAAATATACATTCTATTTAAAACAGAATTCTTTAATGTAAAGAGTCTGTTTTGTAATTGTATCAATACAAATCTATCTAAAGTTTTTATTTTGATTCTTGTCATACAATCGAAATAATGTAACCAGATCGTCTCTCAAAACAGAAGGGTCAAGATCGCTCATTTGTTGTTGTTGGTGGTCTACTTTTGAACCTGAAAAATGAGGAAAAAATCCTTAGTCTCCAGTTAAGATAATTATTGGTTAAATGTAGATCGGAAGTAACAGTGATAGTTCCACAATATTTCAGAACTCATGATCTTTCACAGTGTTGACCATTTTTCCTCACGATATCATTAAGAAACCACAGTTAACACTGTTAAAGTCATTACATCGAAACATTGCTGAAATATTTATGACTCCATTACCTTAAAGACAAACTATTGGGTAGAAGAAAACTAGGATGAAAAGGGTTTATTTTGGATTCGCATTTACTTTTCCGCTGACGGATAATTGTCAATGATTTTATTTTATCTGTGTCTGTTGATTGTCACTAACTAACAATGGAGGGCAAATCTACAAAAAGTCTAATTCCAAAAAAGCTATTCATAGTTATGTGATGGATTATTATTGTATATTTTTTAGCCCAATCAACCTGAAAATTTGTCAGAATGATTATCTTGATGAAATCTCGGACAATTACAAAATTGGGTCAAGTGGGGTCAAAAACTAGGTCACGGGGTCAAATCTTAAAAAAACCTTGTAGACACTCTAGAGGCCATATTTTTTAGCCCAATCAACCTGAAAATTGGTCAGAATAGTTATCTCAATGAAATCACAGACAAGTTCAAAATTGGGTCAAGTCAGGTCAAAAACTAGGTTATGGGTTCAAATCTTAGAAAAACCTTGTGGACACTCTAGAGGCCAGATTTTTAGCCCAATTAACCTGAAAATTGGTCAGAATGATTATCTTGATGAAATCTTGGACAAGTTTGAAATTGGGTCAAGTCGAGTCAAAAACTGGGTCACAGGGTCAAACCTTAGAAAAAACTTATGGACAGGCTAGAGGCCATATTTTTAGCCCAATAAATCTGAACATTGGTCAGAATGATTATCTTGATGAAATCTTGGACATGTTTGAAATTAGGTCAAGTGGGGTAAAAAACTAGGTCACAATTTCAAATCTTGAAAAAAAAACTTTTTGGACATTAACAGGCCATATTTGAAGCAAAATCAACCTGAAAATTGGTCAGAATGTTTATCTTGATGAAATCTTGGACAAGTTCAAAATTGGGTCAAGTGGGGTAAAAAACTTGGTCATGGGGTCAAATCTTAGAAAAAACTTGTGGGCACTCTAGAGCCCATATTTTTAGCCCAATCAACCTGAAAATTGGTCAGAATGATTATCATGATGAGATTTTGTACAAATTTGAAATTGGGCCAAGTTAGGTCGAAAACTAGGTCATGGGGTCAAATCTAAGAAAAACTTTTTTAGAATGTTAATTCAGGTGAGCGATTAAGGGCCACTATGGCACTCTTGTTTTTTAAATTTTGGAAAATTACAAAACGTTGTTCAACTTAGTTTTACAATTTTCAAAACCATGATGGCCAAATGCAATATGCAATTTTCAAAACCATGATATCCAATATGGAATGCATCTTCTCAAGCTCAGGGTTCTAACTCCACTATGCTCATTTTGAACGTGAGGAGCATAGTGAGGTTAAGAACCCTTGGCTCTCGAAGATGTTCAGAATGATGTACATGCGTTCTATTTAGCAAAGAAATGACGTTTCCGTCTTGTTGACTGTAATGAAATTGATGGGGGCGAGTTTTGAATGAAAAAGAGTTAAAATTATATAAACGATTAAGCCCCAATTGGACGAAATTATCAATGATTTATATTCCCCCCTCCCCCATAAATAATTTACATACTTTTCTGGTCGTGTGTCTTTACAGACAGACCAGAAGTTTTGATGTCCACAGAAGCCAATATTATCATGCAACGCTTAGATTTTAGATAAGAGATAGGGGCCCGTTTTACTGAATATCTCACGAAACAAATTAATCGTAAGTCAAAATCACAAATCGTACCTGGTGTTTTCATTTATTGCTAGAATCTGCCTTGCAATATTTCAATGGAATCGTCTCCAGGAGACGATTCCAAAGAGATGATGCATGGCGAAATTCTATATTTAGTTACTACTGTAGAAGCAACTTAAATTTTTGTCTTTCGCCAAAATTGATCGTAAGATGATTAGTAAAACAGGCCCCAACTGGTGTCTGTCATTCAAGCAAAGCTCACCTACCTGTTTCAACTGCATCGTTATACCGCAGTAAGGCATCTAGAAGATTTGGGAGGCTATTCGGACTGGATCGTTTTCCCATTGGCCCCCAAGTCCTGTCTGAAATAGCACAGTTCTTGCTTTCAATATAAGAATATTTTCTATTTCTTGAATGAAAATTAGAAAGAAAGCTTTAATCCTTTGCTGTTTAATCCCTGCTTTTTACGTGCCTGTGATTTTATGATTGAGAACAACAAGCAATTTCTTCTTTTTCCACACCATTTTCTATCCTTCTGAATGGTTATTTTTCATATTAAATCTATTTCAAATTTTCGTCTGCAAAACCTTTGAATTTGGACAGGTCCAAAATTTTGAAAAACAGGAAAGGGTTAAATATGTGAAACCAGGGAAAAATCAGAATCTGTGAATTTACAATTTTGATAATTTCACTGACTTAGTGGCGAAATTATTATGTGGAAGTCCAACAAGGAATCGCGTTTGTAGGTCGAAAAACATTGATCAAAAAATGGGTGTTGTTTGTTTCAGTGAGACATCGATTTATTTTTCATTGTCTCACGGGTGAACAAAAAAGCTAGAATTTCACGAGTGAACGTCCCACGGAGAAAAATATAACTGGTTGATCAACCTTTAATGTTAGGTAAAAAAAATATGTATTTGTGAAATCGGTGGTATTGTAAAAGCCGGACATGCGTAGATGCGCCTTAGTACCTGTCGTCAGCCAGTATTTCGGCTTGCTGATTCTCGGCGGTGTCGCCATCTTTTGTTTGTGAGTTCCCAGGAGTTGCGCCCCTTTAGGCTGGCTCTTCTGCCTCCAAGTCCATCCACTCATACAGGAAGCGCCCCAACCAGAGCAGCTAAACAGACCTTGGCGCTTTACCACGGGAGGTGACCCGTATACTGACACCATTAATGCCGCAGGTAGAAAAAGGAACCTGGTTTGCATTCTGAAAGAAAAGATGGGCCTGCGTTCGGGAAGGCAAAACTGTGCACACTGTTTGCACATTATATCCCGCTTTGCACACAAGTCCACGTGCAAAGCCGGGTATAGTTAGGAAACTGTTTTCACCGTTTTGGCTCCAAGAATGCAGAACAAGATTCATCATGTAAACCTTCCAAGTCAATTTTCAGTCTAATTTGAAACAAATTCACTTGTGAACTATCAACGTCATTGCGCCAATGAATTTCGGCTTCACTATTCAAAGACCACTATCCCATAGATGCATAAAAGATAACCGTTGCTTAATTTGAATCAAGATATAAGATCATCCATTCAGTATTTTTGTTTTTATTGCACCAAGTGAAACAACGATCATTATTTGCTGATATTAACATCAATTTAATATTCAACCAAATCTGTCTATAATACAACCGGGCCCGGGCTATTTTTACGGTGCTTAGTCCGTTCTTAATTAAAAAAGTCATGCTTTTAAAACTATAAATATATAATACGTACTTAGTGTGTTATATGAAAAAAAATCTAACGAGGTTGGGAGAATTGAAAATTGTCGAGGCTCTGCCGAGACAATTATCAATTCTCACAACCGAGTTTGATAATTTTTTTCATACAATACACTAAGAACGTATTATATTTATCTTATAACCTATATTTGTCTTGTTTTCGTCGGTGTTTCTAACTGAAATGCAAGTTTCTAAAAATAGCCACATTATATCATGTTCTAAAAATAACTATGTGATATCATACAAAATATCATACGGGATGTTATCATACGGATAGTTGTATAGTTATAAGATAAAAATGAATATCGACCACAATGAAATGATCTTTTATCTACATAAGACTGATTTAATTTGAAACCGGGCTTGTATAGGCAAATCTTAATTTCCAAATATGGTAAATATATTGACCCTGTCACCCCTTGTGGCGTGGTGTTTCGTTAGCTAATCTGAGCACATCGTGCTCAAGGTAAGCTTTTGTGATCATTGAATGTCCTTCGTCCGTCGTGCGTCGTTTGTCGTGTGTCGTCCATCGTTAAGAATATATTCATAAGCACTCTAGAGTCCAGAAATTCGATTTTTTTCTGAAACTTTGCCAGGATATATATTTTTCTGGTACGTGTAAAAAGGATAGACCAATCAAGTAAGGTAAACCTGGAAAAGTTCATTTCCTATTCAATGCTAAAAAAGCTCACAAATTTTATCCAATCATGCACAATGTACAGAATTTTTGTCCAGTCACAAGGTTGAATCCTAACGAAGATTAAAACGGTCCATCACGAAACGCGGCAAAATAGGCCTGGATGACAATTTTGTTAATATACCATAGGCAATACGTGGAAAAGGACTTAAATTTAGGTTTCCTCGTTTTAACTTAGATGTAATATTTTGTGATATACAAACTGAGACTTCGAATTCTCTTAAAAAATGCATTTAACTCTTATCGGCATCTCCGTTACGAACTTTGGTGGGAGCTCCTGGATCATCTTACCTTACCCTCTTGTCTGAATTTTGACAAGTTAAAATGGTTCATCTGATAACCGGTTATAGTTATATACAGCAAATTGTCAAGAATCTATAAAGTTTTGTTCATAGAGGATATTGATATTGGATGAGTGGTCATTGAATACCGAATTTATTAAACGAGTCATCTATAAACAGAAAAACGAGGCTTCGCCGAGTTTTAATCTGTTTTAGATGACGAGTTTAATAAATTCGGTATTTTTGAGCACAAGTTTGATATTCTATTTATAATATGACCCAAAATTTTGCGAAAAATCGTCAAAATTCTTGAAATTTAACATTTCATTTTTCCGCGAAACTTATAACGCGGTATTAAACTGACGTCACAATATAAAGATTATGACGTCATTTTCACGGTTACAAAATAGCGTTGCTATTCGCTCTGGGCTCATTTGCATAGTTATTCAACTTGTGTAATAACACCCGTGTAATATCAAAAATATTCAACGAGGTTATTTCACTCCCGCGACGTAGGTCATATTATAAATTGACTTATTCTGGAGACATTTAAGAATGTCAGCAGGCTTAAGTTTCTTTTGTATCGGTTGATTATTGATACTTGAGAAGTTCAGTCTTCACCTGGTCATTTATTAGGACATGAAATGTCGCCGATTGTAATATTCAACCAGCGAAGGTGACCTAGATGATAACCAAAGGCTAAATTCAGGCGCCAATGGCTGTTCGATAAATTCGTGAAATTTTGCCGTAAAATCTAAACTAGTAATCGGATTCACATTATGATTCATAAGAAATATTTCCTTCATATTCTGAAAATTTCAATGATGTATGTTCTTTTTTAAGAAAATATACATAATTGGTTGACAGGAGTAAATAAATATTGCCGGGCTGCATAACTTTATTTTTGGAGGTCAAGCGGCAACGATCATACACGGGTTGCTACAGTTTAAGATATTTCACGTTGGAAACTTCTGTCATCCTTATAAGTTAAGCAATTTGTTTATAATAATCGCATATTTTATTTATTAAGCAAAAATATTGAAAAAAATACAGCAGATTTCAACGAACTTATCGAAAAGCCCTCGCAAATGACGATCTCGCTTTAAAATCCACAAATTTTGAGAAATTGACGATCACCCAATTTCGGAAAACGGACAGTGTTCTTGATGATGCCATGGTGCCAATTCTGCATGAAAAAAATCTTTCAATATTCATCAAATGAAAGCACGTACAGTAAGTTACAGCGTGAAATTGACATTTGCCTCAATCAAAACTATTCTAGATCGCTCAGTCAGCGCTGCATTCATTCATTCCAAACTCTCAATCAAATCGATCAAAAACGCTCAAACCCATTCAAAATATAGAATCAACAACGTCATTCAAAATGGAGAAAAAAAAAACGCGATTTCACTGACATAATTCAAATTGTAAACGTCTAATAGGTTCTTGAAAAAAATGAAGCTATCTATTTATAGAACTTGTATGCATATTTTATGAAAGAGAGGTAATCAATATCGCTAATTTTATTCATCCTGATCAAAAATTGAGAAATTTGAATTAACTCCCATTAAATTCACTCAAAGCTCGCTCCATATACTCATTCAATTTCATTTCTAAACCATCCCAAATCATTCACCTTGTCATTTTCACGATGTAACTAACTGTATTTCAAAACATAACGTTTCGAAATAGATGAAATATTCATACGGCAACCGGTTATAATTTCGTCTTCGGAAAAGCAAAATAGGTTCTTGAGATGACATTTTGTCTGTCGTGCGTCGAAAGCCGTTACAGTTCTTTAAATTTCTTTTCTTGAGTAACCAATTAGTGAATTTCAAACAAACGAGACCATATCTGAAAACTTATTTGTGGAATTTTGATTTACTCCGAAACACGGGAGTAAGGAGGGGGTGGGGGGAGAGGCTAATTTGATCTTGAAATCTTTAATCTTCTCCAAATACCAGTTGACCAATTTAAGTCAACTTGGCAGAAATTATGGGGGTAGTAGGATGGGGCTTATTTTGACTTTGAAACCTTAAAACATCTTCTCCAAAACTAGTTAGCCATTCTCAGCCAAACTTGGCAGAAGTGTTCCATGGATTCCCCACACCGTTGATAAAATCTTCGTGTAATTTTGATTTTGACCTAAAATAAGAGCCTCGGAGGGCGTCGCTTATTATACCCCCCACCTACAAAGTAGAGGGGGGGGGTATTTTGGTTTCACCATGTCTGTCTGTCTGTCCGTCCGTCCGTCCGTAGACCTTTTCGTTTCCGGACTCTTACTCAAGAACCAAATGACCTACAATCATGAAACTTTATACAAATGTTCCTTATGACCCAAGGAAGTGCCCTATTGTTTTTGGCTCATATAGGTAAAAGGTCAAGGTCAAAGGTCAACCTTTGTTCAAATTTCGTTTCCGGACTCTATCTCAAGAACAAAGTGGCCTACAATCATGAAACTTTATGCAAATGTTGCTTATGATCCAAGGAAGTGCCCTATTGTTTTTTGGCTCATATAGGTAAAAGGTCAAGGTCAAAGTCAACCTTTGTTCAATTTTCGTTTCCGGACTCTATCTCAAGAACAAAGTGGCCTACAATCATGAAACTTTATGCAAATGTTGCTTATGATCCAAGGAAGTGCCCTATTGTTTTTTGGCTCATATAGGTCAATGGTCAAGGTCACAGTCAATTTTTGTTCAATTTTCATTTTTGGACTCTTAACTCAAAAACCAACCGACCTAGAATCATGAAACTTCATGCAAATGCTACATATGACCTCAATATTAGTTACAAACACATCCATCACTATAAGCACTTAAATTCTGACAAAGCGCTTGTGGGGGGTATTAGTCCGCTCTGCGACAGTTTTAGTTTTGAATTGGAAAAGAGTTGTTGTAGTTAACATAACGATAATGGAAATTGTTGAATTATGATAACTGTAAAAATTAAATAGTTAAAGATTTTGTTATCATGCTAGAGATATCAGGTAAATTTAGACCTAAAGTACCTGAGGAAACGGGCAAAATATCAACGACCTATTACGGTTACATATAATAACATCGTAGAATTGACATTTACCCCGATCAAAGCCATTCTAAATCGGTCGCTGAGCGCTTCCTTCATTTATTCCAAACACTCAAGCCATTCAACTACCGCTCCAAAAACGTCTCAAAGGCTTCAAAATCGTTCATAAAGGTATGCATTTAATTCAAATCGACCAAGTAATATCTGTGTAGATTTCAAAGCGTGTGATTAGTTCGAAAAGATACACAAACAAAAAAAAATCTTTGACATTTTCAAAGGGAGATAATAAATAATCTTTAATTTAGACTTTAAATTTGACGAAATGATTGATATTGCATAAACCCCATCCCCTTTTCATTTCTTTTAGAAATCGTCCCTAACACTCACTATTATCCGAAAATCATTCACCTTGTAATTTTCACGATGACATTAACTGTATGCATATTTCTTGTAAAATCATGCGTACGTCACTATGCTTTACATCGTGAATGTCTCGTCGAATAACGAAGAGGGTGGGCGACTTGAAGAATGTACTCTCCCATTATCATTAAAAGGAGATCAATCATGTTATCCTATTATATATCACGTAGGCACTGCTGACCTTAAAACCTAGTCTCGCAGTTTGATTACCACCAAAAGCCTTTAGCAGTTATTACAAGGGATTCGGAATTTCAAAGGTTACATAAAGAAGGGTTTCAAGTTTCGAATTCATTGTATTTTATCATAATCATTTTGAACCATTCTACTTATTTAGTACTTAAATGGAATGATATAACACTGCATGCTTCAGTCAGCATAATTTAAAGTCATTCTGTCCTTACAATAACGCAACAGCTCTTGCCTTATAGGTTACAGCAAAATAACCAATATTAAGAGAAAAACAAATGACACTGTTTTGAAATATTTACGTCATCAGGGCCCGAGGTTATAAAACTTTTCTCAGGCTCAATTCAATTTTTTCTCAAAATTTCAATTTGAGATTAAAGCCGTAATTCTGTTGTATTACCCATTTTGATATATCAACATAAAAGATGATATTAATAAGTTGTTATAAATAACAACTTATTAATATTATCTTTAATTTTCATACATTTATTATTGATTTAAAATTTGAGAAAATTGAGCCTGAGCCTGAGAAAAGTTTTATAACCTTGGGCCCTGGTCGAGAATTTATCATCACGAAATTTGGCGAATTCATACACTGTTATTTAGTTCTTAGTTTCATACATCCGTGAAATCAAATGCATTCTCGTTTTCTCTGATATGAATGTGGGAAAATGGATACTGGCATAATGAGCAATGAATAAATGGAGCTGTCAGTAGAATAACCAAAGATAGCAACCGGCGCCATGAGATGTCGGATTATTCTAAAAGCTCGGAAATGCATAGGAGATATGTCAGCAGGATAGAGACCGACAAAATGGAGGGACTTGTGTGAGAATGTTTTAAGTCTTATTACAGTTAATACTATCGTGAATTTGACACTCATCTCGATTAGAACCATTCCAATTAACTCGCTCAGCGTTCCACTCATTCATTCCAAGCACTCTCTCAAACCAATCGAAAACGCTCCAATATCACATAAAAATAAATAAAAATATATATATTAAAAAAAAGAAAATAAAAAAAACCCCAAACCATAATGATGATAATAAAATAAAATAAAAAAAATCAAATAAAAAAATCCAGAATCTATTGTATTTTTAACTTGCTTGAATTTTGAAAGTTTTGGACTGGCCCTCGAAGATATGAATATCTTTTATTTAGAACGTGAATGATTATTTTTTTAAAGGGAGGTTATAGATATCTCTAATTCTATTCACCGTAAATGCATAGGCGATATTGTATTACCTCCCTTTTTAATTTCATTTAAAAGTCTCTCTTCACCCACTCATTAAGATTCAATCCGTTATAGCTCTTAATCGATTTAAAGGGTTTTTTGACGTTGACATATGTTATTGACCTCTATTCAGTTAACAATGGGCAGATTCCAACGAAACTTATCAGAAGTTTCTCTTTGTGACTTTTTTTTTAGCTCACCTGAGCACGAAGTGCTCAAGGTGAGCTATTGTGATCGTAGAATGTCCGTCGTCAGTCGTGCGTCGTGCGACGTCCGTCGTCCACAATTTCTTTAAACATCTTCTCCTCCTAAACCAGTGGGCCAATCTTGGTGAAACTTGGCAGGGATGTTCCTTGGGTCAAGCTCTACCAAAGTTGTTCAAATAATTGAAATCCACCCTTAACTTTCCCTTTACCCTTAACAAAAAGGGTGAAAATATGAAAATCTTTAAAAATCTTCTTCTCTGAAACCAGAAGGCAGTCAGCTTTCATATTTGGTATGTAGCATCATCTAGTGCATCTCTACCAAGTTTGTTCATATCAAGACCCTGGGGGTCATATTTGGGCTTTGCCTGGCCCATACCCTTTTTACATAGAATCAAAGAGCGAAAATCTTTAAAAATCTTCTTCTCTGAAACCAGATGGCAGACAGCTTTCATATTTGGTATGTAGCATCACCTAGTGGGCCTCTACCAAGTTTGTTCATATCAAGACCCATGGGTCATATTTGGGCTTTGCACGGGTGCATTCCTTTATCTCTTAGGAGCACAAAGGGTAAAAAATGAAAATCTTTAAAAATCTTCTTCTATGAAACCAGAAGGCAGGCAGCTTTCATAATTGGTATGTAGCATCATCTAGTGGACCTCTACCAAGTTTGTTCATATCAAGACCCTAGGATTATATTTGGGCTCCACCCGGGCGCAACCCTTTTTTACATAGAATCAAAGAGCGAAAATCTTTTAAATTCTTCTTTAATCGAAACCAGAGGGCACACTGCTTTCATTTTTGGTATGTAGCATCATCTAGTGGGCCCCTACCAAGTTTGTTCATATCAAGACCCTTGGGTCATATTTGGGCTCCAACCGGGCGCATCCCATTCAGCTCATCTGAGCATGATGTGTGAAAAAGGAAAACCTTCAAAAATCTTCTTCTCTTAAACCAGAAGGTTGACAGTTTTCATCTCTACGCTGAAAACGCTCCATGGTATTGATTTGAGGCAATTATCTCCTTTCTGACATCTGCCTATCCAATTAATGTGATGTCTCAGGGGTCAAAGAGACTCAGGTGAGCGATCTAGGACCATCTTGGTCCTCTTGTTTTAATAAAAATGCCAGTTGAATTTTTATTTACCCTCAAATGATGGTAAGACGTTGCGGGGTTTACCGCTGAGAAAAAAATCAGGCTAGCGTTTCAGGTACATTCTGGCCCTCTTGTTTTAATTGTATCAATGGATTGCTTTGAATACATGAAGCGATTGGGCGCCAATTTCAAGATTATGTTAAATATATGGGATATATTCGCGTGAATTGTCATAAATTCACAGCTGATTCGTGTTAAAAGCTTTCAGTTTTATAGCCCCGGAATGCCAATGAATGTTTCTGTATTTGGTTAGAGTCAATTACAATACGAAATAAAATATATCTTGGAATATCTCGCAAATTTTCAGCGATATATTTGATTCAAAAATTTCGAACCGAAGTTTAACGGCATAGAAAATCTGATGTGCCGCGTATACTAAATGAAATAAAAAATCACCGATGAAAAAATAGCATTGTCGCTCCATTTAATACATTCAAAACTGTCATTCCAAAAATTGAAAATACTCTGAAGTCGCTTTAAGCGCCCCGAAAACCTCATTCGATTTGGTAAAGTCTTTCCACCCTGTGATTGGCTGGTAAGCGTTGAATTGTGGAATGATTTTAGAATCAAATTAAATGATAACGATAAGCGATTTTTGAATAAAATTAAGGTGAAGTATTTAGATACCGATAATATCGGACGAAAATATCGTTACTTTATAACCACTTTCATATAGACCATTCCACGTTTCTGGCATCTTCACGAGTCAAGGGGTATCGAATCGATAGCTTCTTCTCGAATACGTAAGATAAGTAAAACGTTCGTAACCCTTGGCTCGACAAGATGCGTTTCTAGTTGCTCGGGTTAATATCAAATTATCGTCTTATAGGTCCATCGAGACAATGTAACAGAAAAGTGCGCAGGTTCTATTTAAGGTAGTAGAATCGTTATAGATCCGCAACATTTCGATCCACATGTTCTTTCACAATGTTTACCGAGGTTTCCTAATGAAAATCATTAGGAAACCTCGGTTAACACTGTTAAAGTTCGTGACTTCTAAAACGTTGCAGAACTATTACGGGTCCACTACTTTAAGAGTGGTCTATTTGAATAAGCCTTTTGATCGTTTTTTTAACGTTTTCGAATCGTTGTGAAATTATTTCGGTTCGAGTGAGTGATTGGAATGGCTTAATGGAGAGCTTCGTTAGTGATTAGGAATAGATGGGTGTCAATTTTACGATGTTAATAACTGTATTTTAGTAATGTTTACAAGAAGGGTGTTTAAGAAGCCCCAGGATTCGAAAGATGATCTACATATGTAGAAAAAAAACGGGACCTCAAAACTTCTGGTGATTTTTTAAAGGAAAAAAAAAAAGGCTTGAATTGATGAAATGGATGAATTTGAATAAGACAATACGTAAGAAAAAGAAAATAGAATAAAGAAAAAAAGATAAATGTTCCCGATGAGGAATTTGCAGTCGATCCTTATCGGGTTGTATAGAGACTAACGATTTACAGTTTTGTCGCCTTTCGCAGGTTTTGTTTATTAAGAATGATTATTCCTGCACAGCAACAAATTTTAATAGAGCCAGTTTCTAACATTTATTAAATCATTTATCAAATACTCAGATCAGCCCATTGTACAAGTACATTGTATTATAATATGACCTATGACTACGTCGCGAGAGTGAAATAAACCCGTTTTGATAATACACGGGTGTTATTAAACTAGTGGAATAACTATGCAAATGAGCTATAAACGAATAGCAACGCTATTTTGTAACCGCGAAAATGACGTCATAATGTTTATATTGTGACGTCAGTTTTAAACGGCGTTATGAGTTTCGCGGAAATTTGAAATGTTGAATATCAGAAATTTCGACGATTTTTCGCAAAAGTTCAGGTCACATTATAAATAGAATATAAAATTTGTGCTCATTAACTACGGAATTTATTAAACTCGTCATCTAAAACAGTTAAAAACTCGGTGCAGCCTCGTTTTTTCTGTTTATAGATGACTCGTTTAATAAATTCAGTATTCCATGACCACTCATTCAATATCCTCTATTTATTGTTCTGTTGGGATTGCAACAAGTGGTCCTTTTAGTGTAACGCGTAAATGTTACATGGCTGTTTAAGTTCATAAAGGAACGACTAAAGGAAATAAGGCGAATGAACGAAAACCGAATAAATAGATGAAAGATTTAATAACATAAAAATGATCGAATTATGTAAACAAGAGCTGTCGGAGGAAAGCGAAGCTTGACTATTTCAATATCGAAATAAAAGTCAGAGTAATGGATCTTTGTCTAAAAGATGATATAATGGTCACAGAAGCATTTGAAACGTTTCCAAGCAATAGCTTAAGTAGAAACAGAGATATTATATATATACATCAGTTGTGCGTATGTATTGAACTATGGTTTCTAAGTCGGAAAAGGGTTAAAATCCCAATATACACATTATGAGAGTAATGAATCATTGTCTTGAGGATGATATTATGCAACAGCAGTACCTGTAAAGTTCCGAAGCAACGGCTTATGTTTAGACAGAAATTAAACTGATTATCAACAGTTGCACATTAAAACTAAACTAAGATTTTTACCCCGTCCCTCCACTCCCCATATTCTACGAATAGTCGACCTGAATGGCAATAGAATGTAACTTTAGATAAATGAGAAATTAGATTGTTTGATTAAAGATATAGTGAAATAATAATAAGTTTTTAAGAAAAAATAGAATCTATGATTTAGATTATACCTTAAGTGAGATGATTATACAAAACGAATAAAAAGATAAATAGATTCATGTCTTTAGTGGAAAGAAATGCACAAATGAATCAATCGTAATCATAAAAATAATTATATAAAAAAAACGAAAATAGATAAAGGAACATTCAACGAATAAAGGCTTACCTTAAGTGAAATATTGAAGAACCTCTCTTCAGAAGTCGACGATATTATCATCGTATGGAACGTGGCCGTGCTTATATATTGTGTTGCTGTGTTACCTATCGGATATCTATATTATCAGATATTTATCTTCCCTTTTTGAGCTCGTCATACATTTTAATACAAACCCTTTTCCTGTTTGTTTGAACCTCTTTGACGTCAAGTTTTCGGCCAATGACTTGGGATCAGCCCAGCGGCTCAGCCCAACCCAACCGGCTTGCATATATTATTGGAGAACATTTTATGAGTCGACACAGTTTTTCAATGGCGTCCTACGGGAAAACAGACTCGTTTTTAGCTCACCCGAGCACAAAGTGCTCAAGGTGAGCTATTGGGATCGTAGAATGTCCGTCGTCCGTCGTCAGTCGTGCGTCGTCCACAATTTCTTTAAACGTCTTCTCCTCCTAAACCAGTTGGCCAATCTTGATGAAACTTGGCAGGGATGTTCCTTGGGCCAAGCTCTACCAAAGTTGTTCAAATAAATGAAATCCACCCTTAACTTTCCCTTTTGTTTGAACTTTTGTTCATATCAAGACCCTTGGGTCATTTTTGGGCTCCGTCCGGGTGCATCCCTTTCAGCTCATCTGAGCACGATGGGTGAAAATGGGAAAACCTTCAAAAATCTTCTTCTCTGAAACCAGAAGGCAGACAGCTTTCATATTTAGAATGTAGCATTATCTTATGGACCTCTTCCAAGTTTGTTCATATCAAGACCCTGGGGTCACTTTTGGGGTCCACCCGGATGCATCCCTTTTTACATAGAATCAAAGAGCAAAAAGGCATATCTGTCTTGCTCTTCCCTGAAAACGTTCCATGGTATTGATCTTAGGCAATTATCTTCTTTTTGACATCTGCCTATCTAATTAATGTGATGTCCCAAGGGTCATAGAGACTCAGGTGAGCGATCTAGGACCATCTTGGTCCTCTTGTTGTATGAATCCTCCTACAGTTTGTAACATCGAGAAATTGACAAGATGAGAAATTTTGTAATGGAATTGAATGAGTGTCGGGAGGGAGTTTTGAGTGAATTTAGTAGGAGGTAATCCAATTTCACAAATTTGTTCAGGATGTACAAAATAAGCGATATTTATTACCCCTTTAATAAAATGTACATATAAGTTCGATGAATAGCTTTCTATTTCTTCAAGAACCAGCAGACGCTAACAATTTCAATAATGTCAGTGAAATCGCGATTTTTTTATTTTTAATGTAGCTGTTTCTACTAAAGCTATTGCTTTGAAACTTTGCACATGTATGCTTTTTAATCATTTGGAGCGCTTTTGATCGATTTGAGTGAATGGAGCGCTGAGTTAGTGATTTAGAATGGTTTTGACATAGATGAATGTCAATTTCACGATGTAACCAACTTTAGATAACCCGAGCTTCACTTTCCTCATCATACAGGTAAAATAAGAAAAGAATAGCAAGAAAAAGGCATAGGTTAGTGATGTAGTCTAATATCTTTGCAAGACAAGGTTTTAAATATACAATGCGTACTTAGTGTTTTATATGAAAAAAAAAATATCTAACGAGGTTGAAGGAATTGAAAATTGTCGAGGTTCTGTCGAGACAATTATCGATTCCCATCCCGAGTTAGGTATTTTTCATACAATTCACTAAGAACGTTTGATATCTATCTTTAAACCTCTATTTGCCTTGTTTCGTCGATGTTTCTTACAAAAATTCAAGTTTTCTAATAATAACCGTATTACGCCATTGTTCTAAAAATATCTATATGATATCATAAAGTTTATCATATGGGATGTTATTACACGTATATTGTTTAGTTATAAGATAAAAAGTCAACTCAGAACCTTGGCTTAAATAGTTTTGAATCTGCTTGAAAGAAATTCGAAATTTCATAAATTTTGGAGGATTCTGACACATAGCTTCTTATTAAAGGGAAACATTTCTCAAATATTTCGCGAGCGTTTCATTGAAACGTTCGCGAAACTTTTTTGAAATTGTTCCTGGCTTTGCACGCGAAATAGCGTTAGACTTTTCTTTAAATAAATTACATATATGACATTCTAGTTACCCAAGCACGGAAATGTTTTGAAATCGACTTCGGAATTTTTTGATAATAGCGCATTTCTTAGATTTTAAAACGTAATTTATCTGCAAAATACATCGTTATAAAAATAAAACTTACAAAAAAGCGTTTTTGCTGCCCATTCAAGCGAATATTTGAAAAAAATGTCGATGAATGACGAAGATAGCAGTAATCGAGGAAAAAATAAATGAAATTCCCTGCGTTCAAGATGAAAACGTTAGTGAAGCGCTTTCGAAATGAAACCTCGCTTTGCACGTATGTGCACGTGCAAAGCGGGGTATTATCTCAAAGCGCCCGCGAAACGTTTTTAGCTCCACAGGCTGAAAGCCACTGGGGCTTTTGTCATGGCGTTGTGTATGTCGTGCTTCCGTCCGTGCGAGCGTCCAGTCGTAAACTTTTTCTTTAAAAATCTTCTCCTCTGAAACTACTGGATGAATTTCAACCAAACTTCACAGGAATGATCCTTGGGTGACCCTCTTTCAAAGTTGTTCAAGAAATTTTGATCCATTGAAAAAAAAATGGATGAAACGGGCATGGCTTATTTCAAAATTTGGTAAAAAGTGAGTTTTCTCAGATTCCTATCAATGGATACCAATTAAATTTTACATGAATGATCCTTGGGAGACCTTTTATCAGTCTACAAAAAATCATTGTGATCGGATGGAAAATATGCATTTTATGGGCGGAGGTCATTTCTCTATATGTTATATAGTAAAAACTTTCAAAATCATTTTCTCGGAATCTAAGAGATGGATATCAACTAAATTTCATTGGAATGGTCCTTGAGTGACCCTTTATCAGGCGACCAAAAATTGAAAATATGTATTTTATGGGTGGAGGTCATTTCTCAATATGTTATTTAGTGGAAACTTTGAAAATCATTTTCTTAGAATGTAATTGATGGATATCAACCAAATTTCTCTTGAATACTCCTTGAGTGACCCTTTATCAGTCCACCAATAATACTGTGATCGGATGAAAAATATATATTTTATGGGCGGAGGTCATTTCTCAATATGTTATTTAGAGGAAACTGTGAAAATCATTTTCTCAGAATGTAACTGATGGATTTCAATCAATCCTTTTTGGTATGATCTTTGGGTGACCCATTATCATGCAGCCAATATTATTTTTATTGGATGAAAAATATGTCCTCTATGGGCAGAGGTCATTTCTCTATATGTTATATAGTTGATACTATGAAGATCATTTTCAACATCAGTAGAACCCAAAATATCTAAAAATCTAGTCAAAACTTTTAGTTGCTTTTTCAAGAATTTCAAGCCCGTGGAGCGACTCAAGCCATTCATGGCTTTCTAGTTACATCATGAACACAGGGCTGATTGGTCAATCGACATTTTTATGCCCCCGTATCGAAATATCGGGGGCATATTGATTTACCGTTGTCCGTCTCGCTCCTTCTGTCTGTCCGTCCGTCTGTCTGTTTGTCTGTCTGTCTGTCTGCAAAAGTTAACCAAAAAACTTAACATTGCCAATATCTTCAAGCCTATTCAAGATACAAGGCTCAAATTTGGCGTCTGTCCTTCTGTCTGTCCGTCCGTCTGTCTGTCTGTCTGCAAAAGTTAACCAAAAAACTTAACATTGCCAATATCTTCAAGCCTATTCAAGATACAAGGCTCAAATTTGGCGTCTGTCTGTCCGTCCGTCTTTCTGTCTGACTGCAAAAGTTAACCAGAAAAACTTAACATTGCCAATATCTTCAAACCTATTCAAGATACAAGGCTCAAATTTGGCATGATGATAGATCTCAATGATTCGCATCGGCTGATACCAAAGTCAAGGTCATGTGACAAGGTCAAGGTCAATTCTTAAGGTCAAACTTCTTAAAAACATAACCAAACAACTTTCATCGTTCAGTTTATTCAAGCTTCTTATATAAACCCTGTCTCATAGTTGGCATGATGAAAGATCTCAGTTTTGTACATCTAAAGGTATCAAGTTCAAGGTCATGTGACAAGGTCAATGTCATCTGTCAAGGTCAACATTTTGAAAAAAGTGCACTTATGGGGGGCATTGTGTTTCACAAACACATCTTGTTTATTTATATCTCGCTCAATGATCCGCGATCTTTTAATTCAATGGTTCGAATGGTAAATCGGTGTTTTGATTAGAGACTTTCTTTTTTGCATAGCTGCTTTTTTTGACAGATGACATTGAATTACGTCCCTTTTCATTATGTAAATTTGTTTGTTGAGTACCCAAGTTCCTTTGACAGGTTATTTACCGGCGTAAAGGTTAGAGTTAGCAGTATTGAAATGTGTCAAGAAAAACAATTTTCTGTCTTACATAACAATCTTACATGTACCTACCTAGCATTTAATCTCGCCTATGCAAAGCGTACTGAAGAAAAGCCTTAAGGGTTGAACAGGATCTGTCTCTAGCTTTGTTTACGGCAGTGTACCCGTATTAGTTCCGCAACATTTCGGAACTCGTGAGCTTTCACAATGTTAACCGTAGACTCCACAAAATTGTTGTGATTGGATAAAAAATTTGTAGGCCTTTTCAATAGGTGGAGGTTTATTTTTCTACATTCATAAATCTTGATTCTTTCTTTGCAGAAATATTTCAGTATGTGACACTTTAAAACAGGTTTTTACGTGAAATAAACATTCATTCGTTCTCTTACATTCTTGTCTTATTGGTAGATTCAGGCCTGTGGAGCAAATCAGCTACTAAAGCAGCTCTAATTGTATTTTCATGGTCCAATCAGATGCTTTCATATCTACACCAAGCAAAAAAATCGTAGAATTATTTTGTCGTTTTTAGCTCCACTGGCTGAAAGCCACTGGGGCTATTGTCATGGCGTTGTGTCCGTCGTGCGTCCGTCCGTCCGTGCGTTCGTGCGTCCGGTCTACTGGATGGATTTCAACCAAACTTCACAGGAATGATCCTTGGGTGACCCTCTTTCAAAGTTGTTCAAGAAATTTTGATCCAATGAAAAACATGGATTTAATGGGCGTGGCTAATTTCCAAATATGGTAAAAAGTGAGTTTTCTCAGATTCTTATCAATGAATACCAATGAAATTTTACATGAATGATCCTTGGGTGACCCTTTATCAGTCTACAAAAAATCATTGTGATCGGATGGAAAATATGCATTTTATGGGCGGAGGTCATTTCTCTAAATGTTATATAGTGGAAACTTTGAAAATCATTTTCTCAGAAGGTAACTTATGGATATCAACCAAATTTCACTGGAATGATCCTTGAGTGAACCTTTATCAGTCTACAAAAAATCATTGTGATCGGATGAAAAATATGCATTTAATGGGCGGAGGTCATTTCACTATATGTTATATAGTGGAAACTTTGAAAATCTTTTTCTCAGAATCTAATGTTTGGATATCAACCAAATTTCAATGGAATGATCCTTGAGTGACCCTTTATCAGTGTACCAAAAATTATTTTGATTGGATGAAAAATATGCATTTTATTAGCAGAGGTCATTTCTCTATATGTTATATAGTGGTAAATTTGAAAATCATTTTCTCAGAATCTAATTTTTGGATATCAACCAAATTTCACTTGAATGATCCTTGAGTTACCCTTTATCTGTTTACCAAAAATTAGTTTGATTGGTTGAAAAAAATGTATTTTATGGGTGGAGGTCTTTTCTCAATATGATAAATAGTTGCAACTATGAAAATCATTTTCTCAGAATGTAACTGATGGATATCAATCAAACATTTTTGGTATGATCTTTGGTTGACCCATTATCAGTTTACCAAAAATTATTTTGATTTGATGAAAACTATGTTTTTTAATAGCGGAGTTCATTTCTCTATCTGTTATATACTTGAAACTTTGAAAATCATTTTCAATATCAGTAGAACCCCAAATATCTAATCATCTAGTCAAAACATTTATTTGCTTTTACAAGAATTTCAAGCCTGTGGAGCGACTCAAGCCATTCATGGCTTTCTAGTTAAAATTAGAAAGTGATCGTTTTGAACTGATTTTGAATGTTTTTTAGCTCCACTGGCTGACAACCACTGGGGATATTGTCTTGACGTTGTGTCCGTCGTGCGAGCGTCGGTCGTAAACTTATTCTTTAAAAATCTTCTCTTCAGAAACTACTGGATGAATTTCAAATAAATTCACAGGAATGATCCTTGGGTGACCTTCTTTCAAAGTTGTTCAAGATATTTTGATCCAATGAAAAACATGGATTTCCAAATATGGTAAAAAGTGAGTTTTCTCAGATTCTTATCAATGGATACCAATTCATTTTTACATGAATGGTCCTTGGGCTACCCTTTATCAGTCTACAAAAAAATATTGTGATCCGATGGAAAATATGCATTTTATGGGCGGAGGTCATTTCTCTATATGTTATATAGT
This sequence comes from Fragum whitleyi, assembly GCA_948146395.1. Taxonomy (NCBI): domain Eukaryota; kingdom Metazoa; phylum Mollusca; class Bivalvia; order Cardiida; family Cardiidae; genus Fragum; species Fragum whitleyi. The sequence continues at coordinate 37,954,606 of OX411547.1, read as the reverse complement.
GGAAACTTTCAAAATCATTTTCTCAGAATGTAACAGATGGATATCAACCAAATTTCAATGAAATGATCCTTGAGTGACCCTTTATCAGTCTACTAAAAATCATTGTGATCGGATGAATAATATGTACATTTTTTGGGCGGAGGTCATTTCTCAAAATGATATATAATGGAAACTTTGAAAATCATTTTTTCTGGAATGTAACAGGTGGATATCAACCAAATTTCACTGGAATGATCCTTGGGCGACCCTCTATCAGTCTACCAAAAATTATTGTGATCGGATGAAAAATATGTATTTTATGGGTGGAGGTCATTTCTCAAAATGTTATAAAGTGGAACCTTTGAAAATCATTTTCTCAGAATGTAACTGATGGATATCAATCAGACATTTTTGGTATGATCTTTTGGTGACCCATTTTCATGCAGCCAAAAATTATTTGATTCGATGAAAAATATGTATTTTAAGGGCGGAGGTCAATTCTCAATATGTTATATAATGGAATCTTTGAAAATCATTTTCTCAGAATGTAACTGATGGATATCAATTAAACATTTTTGGTATGATCTTTTGGTGACCCATTTTCATACAGCCAAAAATTATTTGATTGGATGAAAAATATGTATTTTATGGGCGGAGGTCATTTCTCTATATGTTATTAAGTGGAAACTTTGAAAATCATTTCAACATCAGTAGAACCCAAAATATCTAAAAAGCTAGTCAAAACTTTTATTTGCTTTTTCAAGAATTTCAAGCCTGTGGAGCGACTCAAGCCATTCATGTCTTTCTAGTTTAAGGATTTCGAAGCGTTAGTTGAATGGTACCTCGTGGTTTCTTTTAAAATGTTGGGAGTTAGTGTTTTGGATGAATGAATTGAGTGCTGAGCGAGTGAGTTGGAATGGTTTTGATTTAAATGAGTACTCATTACACGATGATATTAGCTGTTCAGAGAGTTGTATGTTGAAATTGATTTAACACCTGGTCGCTCATTCTCACGTTCCGAAAATTATTGAAAAATCATTTGCCTTGGCTTTTTGACGTTTTTTAAACTATGCAGAAGAATTCACTTAACTATATATAAGTCTTGGGCCTGTTTTACTATCTTTATTTGAAAAAAAAAATAATGGTAAATCAAAATCACATATCGAACCTGGTGTTTCCATTCATTGTTAGATTCTGCCGTGTAATATCATTGAAATCGTCTTTAGAAGACGCAAAATATGACTGTAGGATGTTTAGTAAAACATGTCCTTGGTTCTGAGGTTATAAAACTTCTTTTCGTGCTTACAGGTGAATATTCTCGAATTTAGAATTTAAATAGGTGTATGAAAATACATTTATTACAGTAATCAAACATAATTTAAGCATAGAAATCATTTTGAAATCGGCGAAAATTTTCAGTTGAGCATGAGAAAAGATTTTTCAGTTTAGGGCCCTAAAGATTAAAAATCCTTAGGCGGATGTATATCTCAAAAGATGTTATACGTATTACAAACCCCTTTGATCTTTTGAAATGCTAGTTTGTCTCTCAACAATGGGTTGATAATCGTAGACCTATGTGAGATAGCAGCTGGAGGCTAGAAAAGGATGCGATGTTTGTACTGGTGAGAGAAATACCAGGAAACCATTGTTAGGTGCTCCAACCGTCGCAATATAGCTGAAAAACGTTCATAGCGGCGCTTAAGTCTATAACATCCATCAATCTTTCAAAAACGGAAGTGCTCAAACTATAGCTTAATTGTGTCGCCACCAAGTGCTCCCCATTTACTTCAAACAATGGTGAATGATTTTGGAGTGACATTCGCCTCAATCAAAGCCATTCTAAATCACTTACTCAGCGCTCCATTCATTTATTCATTCATTCCAAACACTCATTCAAATTGATCAAAAACGCTCAAAAATATGGAATCAACAACGTTATTCAAAATAAATTTGGATGGAGAAAAATCTCAATTTTACTGACATAATTCAAATTGTAAACGTCTAACAGGTTCTTGAAGAAAAAGGAAGCTATCTATAGATGCATATTTTATTTTATCTTATAACTATACAAATATCCGTATGATAACATCCCGTGTGATATTTTTTATGATATCACATAGTTATTTTTAGAACAATGATATATTGTTAGTTATTTTTAGAAACTTGCATTTCAGTTAGAAACACAAACGAAAACAAGACGAATATAGGTTATAAGATAAATATAATACATTCTTAGTGTATTGTATGAAAAAAATATCAAACTCTGTTGTGAGAATTAATAATTGTCTCGGCATAGCCTCGACAATGATCAATTCTCCCAACCTCGTTAGATATTTTTTTTCATATAATACACTAAGTATGTATTATATATAAAGGAAGGTAATCAATGTCGCTAATTTCGTTCTTCCTGAACAACGTTTGCGATATGGATTATCTCAAATTAAATTCACTCAAAACTGGCTCCACACACTCATTTGATTTCATTACTAAACCATCCCAACATCATTCACTTTGTCAATATCACGATGTAACTAACTGTAAGATCACGAGCGAAATTTTCAGCTCGATAATTACCTCGCATCTTTTTTTTATACGCCGCCGGAGGCGGACGTATATTGGCGTCATCTTCTCCGTCTGTCCGTCCGTGCATCCGTCCGTCCGTCCGTCCATCCGTCCGTCCGTACGTCCGTCCACTTTTCTTGTCAACGCAACTCCTCCTAAACTTCTGGCTGGATCTTCTTGAAACTTGGTCAATGTTAATACCTCAATTGGTAGATGTGCATGAAGGAAGGATTTTACGGTTCGTTGATTTTTGCCTGAGTTATGCCCCTTGATAACTTAGTCTCTGGGTCCACTTTTCTTGTCAACGCAACTCCTCCTAAGTTTCTGGCTGGATCTTCTTGAAACTTGGTCAATGTTATCACCTCAATTGGTAGATGTGCATGAAGGAAGGATTTTACGGTTCGTTGATTTTTGCCTGAGTTATGCCCCTTGATAACTTAGTCTCTGGGTCCACTTTTCTTGTCAACGCAACTCCTCCTAAACTTCTGGCTGGATCTTCTTGAAACTTGGCCAATGTTATCACCTCAATTGGTAGATGTGCATGAAGGAAGGATTTTATGGTTTGTTGAATTTTGCCTGAGTTATGCCCCTTGATAACTTAGTCTCTGGGTCCACTTTTCTTGTCAACGCAGCTCCTCCTAAGTTTCTGGCTGGATCTTCTTGAAACTTGGTCAATGTTATCACCTCAATTGGTAGATGTGCATGAAGGAAGGATTATATTGTTCGTTGATTTTTGCCTGAGTTATGCCCCTTGATAACTTAGTCTCTGGGACTTATTGCCTCAGTTATGCCCCCTTTAAAACTTAGTCTCTGGGGCTTATTGAAATTGCAGCCTTGTGAATGCAACTCTTCCTAAGTTTCCGGCTGGATCTAATGAAACTTGGTGGATGTTATAACCGAAATTGGTAGATGAGCATGAAGTAAGGATTTTATGGTTTATTTATTTTACCCTAAATTATGCCCCCTTAAAACTTAGTATCTAGGGCTTATTGAAATTGCAGCCTTTTGAACATTACTCCTCCTTACTTTTTGTCTTTATTTAAAGGAATCTTGGTCAAAGTCATCACCATAATTTGTAGATGTACATGGATCAAGGATTTTATGGCTCATTTATTTCCCTGAATTATGCCCCCTTAAAACTTAGTGCCTGGGGCTTATTGAAATTGCAGCCTTGTGAAGGCAACTCCTCCTAACTTTTTGTCTTGATTTAAATGAAACTTGGTCATTTTGGATTTGGTTCTGTCAAAATAAGTAGTGTCTACAATCATTTCTGTTAAACAGCAGCAAAGAGGCGGCGTATTTTGTGACGATGGCACTCTTGTTACAATAGTGTGATTTTCTAGCTACATTGTGTATCTAGTTTCAGGTGAGCGATTAAGGACCATCAATGGCCTCTTGTTTTATGTGCCCTTGAGGTTGACAAAATTGCATTTTTCGAATTTATTATAACTCAATATCCATCATGGTTATTATCACTACTATATCCACCAACTAGTTAATCAATTAGTTAATCAATTAGTCAGTTACTTGCTTTTACAAGAAATTCAAGCCCGTGGAGCGACTCAAGCCATTCATGGCTTTTTAGTTTATTTGTTTGAGTGAGTGTTAGGAATAAAAGAATTTTTCGCTGAGAAGTGTTTAAGAATGATTTTAATCAAGATGGGTATTAGTATCACGATTTCATTAACTGTAGCATTCAGATCGGCGATATAGCTCCACCGTTGGAATCTTTCACTCCTAACTTCATATTGAGTTGCATAAGTATTAAAATAAGTGTTACAGTTAGTTACCTCGTGAAATTGACAATAGCCTCAATCAAAACCATTCTGAATCGCTAACTCAGCGCTCCATTCATTTATCCCAAACACTCATTCAAATCGATCAAAAACCCATTAAAAATATAGAATCAACAACCAACAGCATTCAAAATAAATTTGGATTGAGAAAAATCGCGATTTCACTTACATAATTCAAATTGTAAGCGTCTTATAGGTACTTGCACGAAACGGAAGCTATCTATAAGGCTTGTATAGATATTTTATTAAAGGAAGGTAATCAATATCGCTTATTTTGAACATCCAGAACAAAATTTGCGATATTGGATTACCTCCCATTAAATTCACTCAAAACTCGCCCCACACACTCATTCGATTTTATTCCTAAACCTTTCCAAAATTATTCACCTTGTCAATATCACGATGTCACTTACTGTACCTGTACGGTCAGTGAACGACTCTTAGATATGGTTGTTAGCGAAAGCTTAAAACCGTCAAGCCGTCACGGCACACGGAGTGGTAGCTTATGAAACTTGTTCACCTTTTGAACTGCATGGTAACGCCTGATGCTGTATGAACGTTCAATGCTCGCCTGTGCGAATGTCTTTTATGAACGTTAAACTGCTATTGACAAGATTTAAAGACTTAAAATTTTAAAAATATTTTCTGTGTAAACATCAATTGTTGGATTCGATGAAGGATAGCTCATTGAAAGCCTTCGTAAGTTGCGTGCGGACGCCAAAATAAACAAAATTTGTGCTGTAAGATCTAGGGGAGGGGGATGTTACCGGTATACTGTTTAAACAGTGTTCGTTTGCCCGTCTGTCCGTCTGCCTGTGAAATTTTAGCCAAAGTGTAACATTGCCAATTTCTCAAAGCTTATTTGATATACAAGGCTGATATTTGATACGATGATAGATCTTATGTTTTTGGTTCACGTGCTAAAAAATGAGGATTAAGGATCACTCGGTGTCAATTTTTATCTCTCTCTCCTGTACCATCACGCAAGTTTTAAACAAAACGTTATTAGAATGTTCATTTAGGGACCTTTTTCAAAAAAGTTCGGAAAATTTTGATTTGTTTATGAATTCGGGTGTTGTAGGTAGGGCCCTTTTGAACTTCCAATTATTTGAATAGTATTTCATAAACCATTACTTTAATTTCAATTCAAAAAAATTACCAGAGGCCCTGTAAGTACGTGCATGGTTTTGTTGGTTTTTATCTGTTAAACTTATTAAACGCTAACTATGGCGATATAGATTAATTGAGCGGTTGGATTGCAATAAATTACTGAGTGAGTGATTAAAGAATGGTTGTGGTTGGCGTAGGCAGAAGCGTTGGCGTAGCAAACTTTAACCACGCTCAAAGCTGTTATTGAAGATACCTCATGAATCTTGACTCGTTTGTTCACCATCACAAATGCTATTTAGACTATCAATGGGGATAGCTCTGAGAGCATTTTTGTAAGAGTTATGCCTCTTTTTCTACTTATGTTTTTAGCTCCACTGGCCGAAAGGCCAGCGGGCTATTGTCATGACGAGGTGTCCGTCGTCCGTGCGTGCGTGCGTCCGTCCGTGCGTCCGTCCGTCCGTCCGTAAACTTTTACTTTAAAAATCTTCTCCTCATAAAGTACTGGATGGATTCCAATCAAATTTCACAGGAATGTTCCTTGGGTGACCCTCTATCAGATTCCTTCAAAGATTTTTAATCGGTTGCAAATCATGGCTGTAGTGGGCGTGGCTAATTTCCATATATGGTAATAGGTGGCTTTTCTCAGAAACTTATTGATGGATATTTACCAAACTTCACATGAATTATCCTTGAGGGGCCCTCTATCAGCCTACAAAACATCATTGTGATCAGATGAAAAATATGTATTTTATGGGCGGAGGTCATTTCTCTATATGTTATATAGTGACAACTTTAAAAATAATTTTCTCAGAATCTAATCGATAGATATCAACCAAATTTTACATGAATTATCCTTGAGGGGCCCTTTATCAGTATAGCAAAAATTATTGTGATCGGATAAAAAATATATATAAATTATGTGCGGAGGTCATTTCCCTATATGTTATATAGTGTAAACTTTGAAAATCATTTTCTCAGAACCTAATTGATAGATATCAACCAAATTTTACAAGAATAATTCTTTAGTAATCCTTTATCAGTCTATTAAAAAATATTGTGATCAGGTCAAAAATATGTCTTTTATGGGCAGAGGTCATTTCTTCAAATGTAGGATAAAACAAACTATCCTGAAAGGTTAAATAGATTGATTAGATATCATGGAAATTTTATTTCTGTGAAGTTGTATCAGTCTGCAAAAAAAATTTGATTAGATGAACAGCATATTTTTTTTTATTGGTAGAGGGTATTATAACATATAAAATGAATATTTGATCACCCTTTTGGTATCTTCTCAATGATGAATTTTTCTAGACTTGTTTGATTTAATAGGTGTAATGATTATAGATTAGAAGGAACAAAACCTATGTTGAAATTCAAATGTATAGAAACATTAGTTGAAATTAGTAGCCTGAAAATACCCACTCAGAATTGGTGAGTTTAGTTGAACGAAGGGTGAATCTGCACAGAGTGTAAAATGATGTTCTGACCTCCTGACATTCAGAGTGGGGTAGAAAGAGTTGAGTTTACTACACTCTAAGGCATTGGGCAGAATAAAATAAATATATTGGATTGAATATTTTACTTCTTACTATCATTAGTTAGAATTTTGTTTTGATGACAAACAATTGTGAAGTAACATCTTTTAGTAGTGTTTAATTAAAAGTGGAAAGATCTACAATCAAAATTTTGCAGACAAACACCAGTATATTGTGCAGTAACATTCTGTTATATTTGAAATTCTTATATTTGGATTTTAACAAAATATCACTAGAATGATCCTTGGGTGACCCATTATCAGACTGCACAAAATTATTGTGAATAAATGAAAAATATTTGTGTAACAGGTAGAGATCAATTTTGTTATTCACTGATCATGAGTTTTTTATGCAGAAATATTTCAGCATATGACCCTCATTTACTTGAAATAAACATTCACTTATTCATTCACTTCAATTCTCATTTAAACAGCTTTATCATCCTCTAATAGTCATTATTTGGATATTCAGGCCTGTGGAGCGAATCAGGCGCTCAAGCGCCTCTAGTTGCATAATCCATCACCTGCAGCCGAGCGTTGCACCCGTAGATGGTGCTCTTGTCAAACCTTAAATCACCCTGTCACTTTCTAATTATATTGACGCAAGTAGTTAAAGATGGAACCCGTCCCGCTAAATTTGTAGGCATGTAATGACCGCAAGGTGGCTTTTTTGAGACCCCTTTATTAACACTTTAGGTTCATGGTGAGGATTGTTTTTGCTGAATCTCACAGTTTCAATGAAACAATTGCGCAGTATTAAGACAGTGGCGGACCAGAGGAGGTTTGGGTGGTTCGAACGACCCCTCCCTCTTAAGCCCAGTTAATAAATTAGTGTATAATTTCAATTTAACCCTATTCCTGCTGTTCACGAAATATTCCTGTTGCAAACAAAGCTTGGAAGACAGTATAGACTAAGATAAGTCTGCACAGTTGTGCAGTCTGATCTTAGTTTATACTGTCTGCTTTCTACTTGATTTCTTGTCGTGAAAAACCTGAACCAGTCTTGTCGATTATTTTTAAAGAATATTCAAATCCAGCCGGATAAGGGTTAAAATTGTGTAAAACTAGGAAAACGAATCCCCTTAAAGTATGTTCGAACCCCCTTCGTAGAAACACTGGATTTGCTTCTGCAAGACCTTTTTTATGCCCCCGCATCGATAAATCGGGGGCATATTGTTTTACTCATGTCCGTCTGTCCGTCCGTCTGTCTGTCCGTCCCTCTGTCCGAAAACTTAACCCGAAAACTTAACCTTGCCAAAATCTTCAAGCCTATTCAAGATATAAAGCTAATATTTGGCATGATGATAGATCTCAATGATCCGCATCCGCTGGTACCAAAGTCAAGGTGATGTGACAAGGTCAAAGTCATCTGTCAAGGTCAAACTTTGAAAAAAATGCCGTTACGGGGGCATTCGTGTTTCACAAACACATCTTGTTCGACTTTTGTTTTTGCATAATCCATCACATACAGCCGAGAGTTGCACCCGTAGGTGGTGCCCTTGTCAAACCTTAAATCGCCTCGCCACTTTCTTATTGTATTGACGCATTATGCAGCCGTCTCGCTAAATTTGTAGGCATGTAATGACCGCAAGGTGGCTTTTTTGAGACCCCTTTATTAACACTTTAGGTTCATGGTGAGGATTGTTTTTGCTGAATCTCACAGTTTCAATGAAACAATTGCGCAGTATTAAGACAGTGGCGGACCAGAGGAGGTTTGGGTGGTTCGAACGACCCCCCCCCCCCCTCTTAAGCCCAGTTAATAAATTAGTGTATAATTTCAATTTAACCCTATTCCTGCTGTTCACGAAATATTCCTGTTGCAAACAAAGCTTGGAAGACAGTATAGACTAAGATAAGTCTGCACAGTTGTGCAGTCTGATCTTAGTTTATACTGTCTGCTTTCTACTTGATTTCTTGTCGTGAAAAACCTGAACCAGTCTTGTCGATTATTTTTAAAGAATATTCAAATCCAGCCGGATAAGGGTTAAAATTGTGTAAAACTAGGAAAACGAATCCCCTTGAAGTATATTCGAACCCCCTTCGTAGAAACCCTGGATTTGCTTCTGCAAGACCTTTTTTATGCCCCCGCATCGATAAATCGGGGGCATATTGTTTTACTCATGTCCGTCTGTCCGTCCGTCTGTCTGTCCGTCCCTCTGTCCGAAAACTTAACCCGAAAACTTAACCTTGCCAAAATCTTCAAGCCTATTCAAGATATAAAGCTAATATTTGGCATGATGATAGATCTCAATGATCCGCATCCGCTGGTACCAAAGTCAAGGTGATGTGACAAGGTCAAAGTCATCTGTCAAGGTCAAACTTTGAAAAAAATGCCGTTACGGGGGCATTCGTGTTTCACAAACACATCTTGTTCGACTTTTGTTTTTGCATAATCCATCACATACAGCCGAGAGTTGCACCCGTAGGTGGTGCCCTTGTCAAACCTTAAATCGCCTCGCCACTTTCTTATTGTATTGACGCATTATGCAGCCGTCTCGCTAAATTTGTAGGCATGTAATGACCGCAAGGTGGCTTTTTTGAGACCCCTTTATTAACACTTTAGGTTCATGGTGAGGATTGTTTTTGCTGAATCTCACAGTTTCAATGAAACAATTGCGCAGTATTAAGACAGTTGCGAACCAGAGGGGCTTTGGGTGGTTCGAACGACCCCCCCCCCCCCCTCTGAAGCCCAGTTAATAAATTAGTGTATAATTTCAATTTAACCCTATTCCTGCTGTTCACGAAATATTCCTGTTGCAAACAAAGCGTGGAAGACAGTATAGACTAAGATCAGTCTGCACAGTTATGCAGTCTGATCTTAGTTTATACTGTCTGCTTTCTACTTGATTTCTTGTCGTGAAAAACCTGAACCAGTCTAGTTGATATTTTTAAAGAATATCTAAATCCAGCAGGTTAAGGGTTAAAATTATGTTAAACTAGGAAAACGAATCCCCTTAAAGTATGTTCGAAACCCCTTCGTAGAAACCCTGGATTTGCTTAGGCAAGACCTTTTTTTTTTTTTTTTACAAAAAATGATATTTAAGTTTATCATGGAAGATCGATGTAAGCTATTGCTTTGTCTTGTAGCATTGACAAAGATCAGTCTGCTCTTTTGATCTGATTTTAATCTCCCTTTTGAAGTTTACTGGTCAAGAGATTCAGTCTTTCCTTGAGTTCGTATTTCTCGCACGTACTCCAATCTCGCTTATAACGTTTTGCAAAAAAAGTCGGAAAGTTAAACATCCTACTGCAGCGGTCACTGAAATGGAAGATCACGCCTGTTCAGTTTAGCCGATGGTCTATTTTGACCAAACGGTGAACCGACACATAGGCTAGGGTGTTTTACGAACTATTTTACACGAAATTTCAAAGTTCAGTAAACTTACTCGGAACCCAAGATAGGTGCAACACGCGAATCGGGAACCCTCAGAGATTTTACGAGATAGACACGGGGAATAATACGACCGCAGTCATAAAAGCGCGTCATTTCGCACATTGGTTAAAAGACGTCACGAACATCTACGATCCGCTAAGGATGACCATGCATAAAACAAAATCGACGATGGAATAAAAGTTGGCATATTATATATATAATACATACTTAGTGTTTTGTATGAGAAAAAATATCTACCGAGGTTGGGAGAATTGATCATTGTCGAGGCTCTGCCGAGACAATAATCAATTCTCACAACCGAGTTAGATATTTTTTCATACAATACACTAAGTATGTATTATATTTATCTTTTAACCACTTTTTGTCTTGTTTTCGTCGATGTTTCTAACTGAAATGCAAGTTTGTAAAAATAACTGTATGATATTATTGTTCTAAAAATAACTATGTGATATCATAAAAAATATCATATGGGTTGTTATCACACAGATATTTGTATAGTTATAAGATAAAATTTGATAACAAAATGCTGTGTTTTAAGCACTAAGTTTTATCATCAAATTATAATATGTCCAAATATTTTCTACAGACGATCGGATACAATTAACAAAGTGATATTCTTCAAGCGTATAAAAAAACCGAAGTACCAACAGTAGCCGAATAACCTAAAAAATGACCATAAATTATTACACTTACGAAGTACTTTCTAGTTTACGGGAGAGTCCGAGCGATTATCCGAATGCAAACGCGCAAATCCTGAAAGAGAACGTTTAGTTTGAATATGGTTAGTAACGTCGTGAAATTATAAAACATTCCGATCATAACCGTTCTAAATCGTTGAAACAGCGCTCCATCAATAGAAATCCAACTACTTGCTCAAACCATTCAAAACGCCTGAAAACCCACCTCAAAACATAAAAAAAATTAAAACGTTCCAAAACAACCTTCAAATTGATTCAAAATTTTATTGGTTTTATTGGCTGGCAATAGCAATATTGATTACTTGATTTGCATGAATATTTTTCAAAGGCCTTAAAGTTAAAAGGTTCATCATTATAAAGGTCAAGAAGAGATAAGAGGGGGTAATGCCATTCTAAAATGTTATTATCAATGACACTATGTTGTGGGTACTCATTTGAATCGTCGCTACGCGACGATTCTAGTGAGTGCCCACAACTTAAGATTTATGCAAACAATTTTGCACACATACACGCAAAAAAAACCCCTTAAATAATGACCATTACTTTTGAGTTCACATATTTTTCATGCCTATTGCCCACAAGACCTTTCTGTTGGTACCAAGGTAAAGTTCATCTTTGAAGGTCATTGTCATCTTTCAACTTCGAATAATTTGAAAATCTGAATATAGTTGCTGCGTGGTCATTTGTGTTTAACAAACACATCTTGTTTTTTTCTGCAGGTAAATATGTTGGAAACAGACCTATAAAGCTCCGGAAGAGTACATGGAAGGACAGAAACAAAGAAATAGTGATAAAAAAGGAGAAAGAAAAGAAGCGGCTAGGACTCAGATGACGTATAACGAATGTTAAAGTAAATGTTTTTGTACTGTGTTTGAATGGACGGACAAACGGAGTGATGCATGAAGCAAAGCCCCCTTACCGACGAGTTGACGGGCCGGTTCGGGTATCAAAATGAAATTTGTACGAGAGAACGGTGACACTTCAATGATAAAACTGAAACCCACGATCTGGAAATTCGAGATCAAATACTTAAATGAGCCCGTGTGTGACATTTCCAAGAAATTGAAACATGGGTGGGTTGCAATCATTGAGCAGCCTGAAAAGTTCCACAGTACAACAGGAAGATTGGCTGTCTGTCTGAATACACTTCTAGGCCTGATCTATCTACAAAGCACAAAGCAAAAACTCTGGTCAGACTGTGCAGATGGGCACATTTCAAATTATTTAAAATGTCACGCCCAGGCTCAAATGTGACCCAAAAGGCGATAAGGGGCAATATGGGAAGCGAGTAAAGTGTTAACCTTAGTCAGATTTGCGCGGATTGCGCAGACCATCCAGGGTTGACCCTTTTCACATTTGGAAAAAGTACGTCATCATCGGGCTTATATTGACCCCAAAATCTTAACACCTCTTTTCCTCAGTAACAAATGGATGGATTTAAACCAAAATTGACAAAAATGTTCCTTGTCAATCCTTCTCCGAACTTGTTCGTGGAATTTTGATTGCCCCCAAAATATGGGCTTAACAGTTTCAACTTTTCAATTTCACTTTTTAATCATTAAAATATCTGTTCTACTAAACCAAACCGACAATTTCAATTGATTTTTGCATGAAGGTTCCCCTCTTCTTAAAATCTTTTTCGTAAAAATCTGTTAAACTCGTGGATATATATGTATTGCATGGATAAGACATTCTGAATGAGCCATGAAAATAGGACATGGTCTATTTTTACTGAACTCTTGAAGTAGCAACTCCCCAACCTCTAGGCAAATTTGAAATTTTGCCAGAATTTTAATCGGGTGACAACCACTGGACCAATTAAATTCAAGTGAGCGTCTTAGGGCCATTCTTACCCTCTTGTTTTTAGCTCAAGGGGGGCTTTTTGGATCACCCTGACTCCGTCCTCCATCTTGCTTCGTGCGTCGTCATTTTTCTTAAAACTTCTCCTCCTAAACCGCTGGACCGATATCAATGACATTTTGCCAGAATGTTCCCTGGGTGGCCCTCTCAAAAAATTGTTCGCTCAATTCTGATTAGTCCAGCGATTCTGAATCACTAGACTAATTTTAATGAAACTTTGCCAGAATGTTCCTTTGATTACCCTGTTCAAAAACTGTTAGCAAAATTTTGATTGGCCCATGAATATAGGCGTGGCAGGGCGGGGCTTATTTTGAGTCTCCTGTAATCTTTCCGACTATCTGTCTCTCACCAATTGGTTGATAATCGTAGACCTATGTGGGATAGTAGCTGGAGGCTAGGGAAGGAGGTGATGGTTGTACTTGTGTGAGGATTACCAGGAATCCCTTGTTAAGTGCTCACGCCGCCGCGATTAAACTAAAGAACGTTGAACGCGGCGTTAAACTCCATTCTATTAATTAATCAATCAATATAATTCAGATGAGCGGTTTAAGGCCATTTTGGGCTTCTTCTATTAAATAGAGGATAATCGTTTGTTTCAGTGTAAGATCGATTTATATTTCATTGAGTGAACATCAAAAGCTATATTTTCACGAGTGGCAGAGCCACGAGTGAAAATATAGATTTTGTTGTTCACGAAATGAAATATTTATCGATCTTACTCGAAAAACAAACGATTATTCTATTTCTTTAATGCAAAAAATGAGACAAAATGTGAAATTGCTAGGACGTTTTTTTTAGCTCACCTGAGCACGAAGTGCTCAAGGTGAGCTTTTGTGGTCGCGTGATGTCCGTCGTCCGTCGTCCGTCGTGTGTCGTCAACATTTACCTTGTAGACACTCTAGAGGCCACATTTTTTGCCCAATCGACCTGTAATTTGGTCAGAATGATTGTCTTGATGAAATCTCGGACAAGTTCGAAATTAGGTCAAGTGGGGTCAAAAATGAGGTCACGGGGTCAAATCTTAGAAAAACCTTGTAGACACTCTAGAAGCCATATTTTTTGCCCAATCAACCTGAAATTCAGTCAGAATGATTGTCTTGATAAAATCTCGGACAAGTTCGAAATTGGGTCAAATGGGGTCAAAAATGAGGTCACAGGGTCAATACTAAGAAAAACCTTGTAGACACTCTAGAGGCCACATTTTTTGCCCAATCAGCCTGAAATTTTGCCAGAATGATTGTCTTGATAAAATCTCGCACAAGTTTGAAATTGGGTCGAGTGGGGTCAAAAATGGGGTCATGGGGTCAATTCTTAGAAAAACCTTGTAGACACTCTAGAAGCCATATTTTTTGCCCAATCAACCTGAAATTTGGTCAGAATGATTGTCTTGATGAAATCGCGGACATGTTAAAAATTGGGCCAAGTGGGGTCAAAAATGAGGTCACGGGGTCAAATCTTAGAAAAACCTTGTAGACACTCTAGAAGCCATATTTTGTGCCAAATCAACCTGAAATTTGGTCAGAATGATTGTCTTGATGAAATCTCGGACAAGTTCAAAATTGGGTCAAGTGGGGTCAAAAATGAGGTCACAGGGTCAATTCTTAGAAAAACCTTGTAGACACTCTAGAGGCCATATTTTTTGCCGAATCAACTTGAAATTTGGTCAGAATTATTGTTTTGATGAAATCTCGCACAAGTTTGAAATTGGGTCAAGTGGGGTCAAAAATGAGGTCACAGGGTCAATTCTTAGAAAAACCTTGTAGACACTCTAGAGGCCACACTTTTTGCCCATTCAACTTGAAATTTGGTCAGAATGGTTGTCTTGATAAAATCTCGCACAAGTTCGAAATTGGGTCAAGTGGTGTCAAAAATGAGGTCACAGGGTCAAATATTGGAAAAACCTTGTAGACACTCTAGAAGCCATATTTTTTGCCTGATCAACCTGAAAATTGGTCAGAATGATCATCTTTATGAAATCTAGGTCAATTTTGAAATTGGGTCAAGTGGGGTCAAAAATGAGGTCACGGGGTCAAATCTTAGAAAAACCCTGTAAGCAGTGTAGAGGCATAATTTTTGCCCAATCGACCTGAAATTTGGTAAGAATTCTTCATCCTTTCTAAATCTACTTTAAACTATTTTCGACAGTTCATTCAGGTGAGCGATTTAGGGCCACTATGGCCCTCTTGTCGTTAAGCCCGTCATTTTGCGCGTGATTGCTATGCAACGTTCATTGTGACGTCACTTATTTCGCCCCGCATAGATGACGTCAGATAGGATGAAATGCACAAAAGCAGGGTATAAGTTTTTGATAATTTCACTTTTTTTGCGGTGAGTTTATCAAGTGATAATCTACGGTTATTTCTCGATAAACCAACGAAAAGCATTAAAGAAAGTGATTTAATTAATGCTGTTAATTTCATTGTAAAGGACGGAAGTGACAATAGTGTATCGTCTTCCTTTTATTTCATCAAAACGATCATTACCCACTCATTCCATTCGGTAATTATTCCAAAATCATTCACCTAGGAAATTTCACGATGCTGTTAAATCATATACATGTACAGTTAACAATATCTTGAAATTGTCAAGGTGAATGATTTTGGAATGATTTAGGAATGAATATGAATGAGTATGTGGGGCGAGTTTTGAGTGAATTTAATTGGAGGTAATCCCATATCGCAAATCTTTGTTCAGGATTAACAAAATTAGCTATATTGATTACCTCCCTTTAACAAAATATGCATCCAAGCTCTTAACATGGCTTCCTATTTCGTCAAGATCCTATGAGACGCTAACAATTTGAAATTTGTCAGTGAACTCACACTTTTTCTCTATCAAGATTTATTTTGGATGGCGTTGCTGATTCTATATGTTTCAATTGGTTTGGGCGTTTTTGAATGGTTTGAGTGAGTGTTTGGAATGAAGGAATGAATGAAGCGCTGGGTGAGCGATTTAGAATGGTTTTGACTGAGGTGAATGTCAATTTCAGGATGAAACTAACTGTACCAGTCGTAGTTAACTTGTGATATTTGCCTTGAAACGACTGTAAAGGCTGGAAGAAGCGCCATTCGAGACCGTTAAAAATTGTTCCAAATATAACCCCTGTCGTCTCACATAGATTGATATTTCATTCTCTTATTCAATAATCGTGATTTACAATTTTTTTATGTTCTTGGCTATCGCGATTTCTATGGAGATAAACCCGATCTTAGTGTAAATATTACTTTCAGAAAATTGAGATATTGTTATTTTCATAGAGTGTGCATTCGGTGCGCCAGACATAGTTGTCACACATTCGGAACACCACTCGGCCAATCTCACGATCAACCTCGGATGTACATAGACGGACTATTTTCAAAAATTACGGGAAACCCTTGGAAGAACCCGATGACGTCAGTTAAAATGGCGTTAGCCCTCGAAACTAGTGAAAACTGACGTGAAAACATCGTATCCTTATATAGATATCTTTAGATTCATAAATAACGGCCGAAAAATCTTAATTTTTGAGAATGATTCGTCATTCTCAAAAAATAAGATTTTTCAGCCGTTATTTACTGTAATAGATATAAATCTACAGTGCTAGTTTTTCTTACACTTTTCCGCCTAACAAAATGCATGATTTTGTTACATACCCATCCGCCTTACATTCATCCCAGGTATGTTGTAGTTTACGGAAATGGCCGAGTGATGTTCCGAATGAGTTGTCACAGTGGCAGTATGGTGTATGTACGTATATGCGTCCATTAGTCCGGCCGATTTTGCGGGACGATTCCTCCTACATTTATCGATGAATTTAAGAATAACTTGGCAAAATTATTCTCCATCAAAAGTAAATGAGATCTTTGAAAGTAATTTCCATAAATTTTCATAAAGCGCCAAGGTTATATCAGGGTCAAACGTGTAAATGCGGACTCGAACATCGTGTTAAGAGGGCCGTCTCAATACTTGCCAAATCAGATCACAAAAATAGGTAATATCAAAAAATGTAAATGGAAGTTTACAAGTTTTAGACTCAAGGTCAAGTTATGTCCAAGTAAGTTTTAAGCGAATTTACATATGCAAAATCTCATTTACATGTAAATGAAATCGAATCCCCCATAAAAATGCAATAATAATCTCAATTTCTTCACGACCTAAGGCTTGCGTTCTGGATGCAATCATTGGCGAAACTTTTAATAAACTGTAACCCGCCTTGTACTTTCAAAACGGAATGCTATAAACGTTATCAAACACATTTACATACCGTAATGGCAGCACTAGAATTTTAAGAGCTAGGTATGTAAAGAGCATGTAGAAAACGTCGTTATCTGATTGAGAAAAATTTCTATCTGCGCACAGTTCCCCTTAAAGCACTTTCAATGCTTTGATTTTCTGATCGGTGACGGAGAACCGTCGTCTTTTTACTAATTTCTGAACAAACTCTGAAATTGCACTTTCATGGTCTGCATTTTTGTACCATCGAAATTTCTATATTTTCAAAAATATTTCAATGCAGCAGTTACAGATTCTTTTACAAAATTTATTTGTTTCCATTTTTTGACAAAGATCCGTAAAAGGGTTTACGGTTTACGATACCTTCAATGGATTATGCAAGTAACCATCTCTGAAGCAACCGCTTGTGCTTCGTCGTTCTTAATGCAGGACCGGAACTTGTTTATGTGCTCCTGCCACCGCGAAGTAACTTTGTTAAAAGTGCTACCCTCTTCCCTCGACCCCTTATATGTATTTTTTAAAATTCACCCTACCCCCGATTGTATAAAGGTAGACCATTGGTTGGAAGTTATTTTCAATCAATCAGATTTGTTGTTTCAATTGTACCAATTAAATTTTATACATCGGGCCCCGATGTCCTTTTTAGCTCACCTGATCACGAAGTGTTTAATGTTAGCTATTGAGATCGGGTGCTGTCCAGCGTTCGTCGTCCTCCGTCCGTCGTCAATTGTCAACTTTTACCTGGTGTGCACTCTATAGGCCACATTTTGGCTCAAATGTCTTGATACTTGGTGAGAATGTTTGTCTCCGTCAAATCTCGACAAAGTTCGAAATTGGGTCTGATG
Source organism: Fragum whitleyi (assembly GCA_948146395.1). NCBI lineage: Eukaryota > Metazoa > Mollusca > Bivalvia > Cardiida > Cardiidae > Fragum > Fragum whitleyi. The sequence continues at coordinate 37,936,616 of OX411547.1, read as the reverse complement.
GGTTCAAATAGGGGGGTCAAGGGGGCACATCTTAGAAAATCCTTATGTGTGCTCTAGAGGCCACATTTATAGCCCAAATGTCTTGGAAATTTGTCAGAATGTTTGTCTCCATAAAATCTCGGTGGGTCAAGTAGGGTAAAAAATGGGGTCAAGTGGGCAAATGTTAAACTTTGTGTGCACTCTAAGGGCCACATTTTTGGATCAAATGTCTGAAAACTTGGTCAGAATGTTTATCTTCATGAAATCTTGGTCAAGTTTTAAAACGGGTCAAGTGGGGTTAATTGGCAAAATTATGAAAATTTTTGTGTGCACTCTAGAGGACACACTTTTGGATTGAACATTTTGAATCTTGGTCAGAATGATTGTCTTGAAATCTTAGACAAGTTTGAAAGAGGGTTAAAAAAAGGTTACCTTGTCAAATCTCGAAAAAAGTACTTTAAGGACCGCATACAGTTAAAAACATCGTGAATTTGACACTCATTCCTATTAGAACAGTTCTAAATCGCTCACTCAGCGCCCCATTCATTCATTTCAAACACTCACTCAAATCAATCAAAAACGCTCCGACATCTTTTAAAAACATTTCGAAATTACCCACGACAATCAATTTTTAGCTCCACTGGCTGAAAGCCACTGGGGCTATTGTCATGGCGTTGTGTCCGTCATGCGTCCGGTCGTAAACTTTTTCTTTAAGAATTTTCTCCTCAGAAACCACTGGATGAATTTCAACCAAACTTCACAGGAATGATCCTCGGGTGACCCTCTTTCACAGTTGTTCAAGAAATTATGATCTAATGAAAGACATGGATTTAATGGGCGTGGCTAATTTCTAAATATGGTAAAAAGCGAGTTTTCTCAGACTCTAATAGATGGATACTAATTAAATTTTACATGAATGATCATTGAGTGACCTTTTATGTGTCTACAAAACATTATTGTTATCGAATGAAAAATATGTATTTAATGGGCGCAGGTAATTTCTCTATATGTTATATAGTGGAAACTTTCAAAATCATTTTCTCTGAATGTAACAGATGGATATCAACCAATTTCGCCGAAATGATCCTTGAGTGACCATTTATAAGTCTACCAAAAATTATTGTGATCGGATAAAAAATATGTATTTTATAGACAGAGATCATTTCTCAATATGTTATAGTGGAAACTTTGAAAATCATTTACTCAGAATGTAACTGATGGATATCAATCAAACATTTTTGGTATGATCTTTGGGTGACCCATGATCATGCAGCCATAAAATTTTTGTGACCGGATGAAAAATATGTATTTTATCGGCGAAGGTCATTTCTCAATCCCGGTATGTTATATTGTTGAAACTTTGAAAATCATTTTCAACACCAGTAGAACCCAAAATATCTAAAAATCTAGTCAAAACTTTAATTTGCTTTTACAAGAATTTCAATTCTGTGGAGCGACTCAAGTCATTCATGGCTCTCTTGTTAATTTGAATCGATCAAATCATACTACGATTTTATTGGCTGGAATGGATTTTGAAGTGTCTGTTTGGTCCATGAAGACACTTAAACGGAAAAGTATGTATATTTTTTTAAAGGGAGGTAATTAATGTAGCTAATTACCTCCCTCTTATTTCATTCAAAACTCGCTCAACAAACTCAATTTCATTTCCAAATCATTCCAAAATCATTTATCTTGTCAATTTCACGATGTTATTAACTGTATTTGACTCAAATGTTTGTCTTCTTGATATCTTTGACTTTTGTTAAGCCAGTCATGAAATTTCAAATAAGATGTCTTGACACTTTGCTACCTTTGTCAACTATATGCCTCAGGTGAGCGCTTAAGGCCCAATTGTCTTCTTGTTAAATCTGACAGTATGTATAAAGACAACACAGAGTGATTATTTTGATGCATTAATTTGTCTTATGGCAAAAAGCAATTTCTTTGAATACTTTCAATTAACTAATGAAATATCTCAAGGGTGATCATTGTGTAAATCTATTTTCGCTAGTCATGAGCTTACCCTTAACTCCCTCATCAAAGTCGTACTTCAGGATGCTCATTTAACTAAGGTTACAATAATTCGAAAGAATGGTTAGAAGCGGTTTATAAGATCTAAATTTCAATATTTCACAAAAAATTGCCTTTATAAAGAAAATTAACCAAACCGATCATCAGAACATTTTTGTTGCTTTCATCGATTTGTGATTTACGTTATTGTTGCGATTAGGAGTCTTAAAAGAGAAGGATTTACCCCTCCCCTCCCCTCCCAAACACACACACACACACAAACACCCTCCCCCGATGCGTCTACTACATTTGGTGATACTATTTTAATACTCGCCTTCGATTGACATTCTAAGCGTCTGTACAACACGGAAGAGATTTTAAGGGGGCAAACTTATTTGTCACCCTAAACGGGGCCCGTTTTTGAGCCGGGCCACAATAAGAAACCAGCTTTATGTTCCGGCTGACAAGATGTTGCATACCATTTTCAAATTATATTCCGCTTTGTGCGTGCACGTGCCCGCAAAACGGGTTTAATTTGAAAACGGCTTGCAACATCTTGTCAACCGGAATACAAAAGCTGGTTTCTTATTGTGGCCCGGCTGGAAAACGGCTGGATAAGTTGGCCAAAGTATAAATGTCTCCATATTTGCAAGAGCTTTCCAAACATAATTAGGATCGTATGGAGATCTCTTTATTCATCTTTATCAAATGCCAGAAGGTGCCAAGGGACCTTCATTCACTATGACCTGAGGTCTGTTTTACTTATCATCTTACGATCATTTTTTGCGTAAGTCAAAATTCAAGCTGCTTCTACCGTAATAACTAAATGTGGAATTCTGCCATGCATTATCTCATTGGAAGCGTCTTCTTAAGACGATTCCAATGAGGTATTGCAAGTCAGAATCTAACGATGAATCAAAACACCATGTACGATTTGTGATTTTGACTTGCGATTATTTTTTTTTCGTAAGAAGTTTAGTTAAACGGGTCCGTGTGCTCTGAAGTCCCAGTTGATCGACACAGGGCTATTGGCAACCACAGAAACGATATCATCCTTTATTACGTCCTTTAGACCCTGTAACGCTTTTATTATATGTTTGTGTATTTAAATGGGATTTAACGCCGCTTTGAAGATTTTTTCAGTCCTACCGCGGTACCTTGAATTCCTGTTATTTCTCGCATTAGTAATACCATATGCATATTTTCCTATCCCGAGGCTCCAGCTGCTATCCCACAAGTGTTTTCGGTTATACATGTATACCCTTTTGTCAAAGACAAATTACGGCCGCCAACGGTAATCGTACCCATGTCACCCCACGATTGTGTTTGTTTGCTCGAGTCAGATTTTACGTCATACCGCAGCGTATGGAGCACCAAATAATGGATTCCCGGTATTCTCAAACCAATACTAGCATTACATCATTTTCTAGCCTCTAGCTGCTATGTTGTATAGGTCTACGATTATTCTACCATCGGTGGAAGACAAACAGTCGGAAAAAAATTAGTGCCGCCGTGGGAATCGAACACGAGACCTTTTGAATGATAGTCCGATGAGATACCAACTGCTCTATGGCGGCATGACACCCCTTGATTGAAGAATTGGAGTTGGTTTCACTATGACGGCGTTTTCTTTGTGCAGATATAACGTAATCCAAAACATGTTTACTAGGCTGTTCAATGATTTCTATATGGTAAAATGTTCTGACTGTGTTAAGGCGGGGTCACCTCAACAAGAGGTAATTAAACAAATTGTGGTGACGTATGGGAAATGATGTTTCAATTGATGTGAAAATACGATAATAAGCACGAAATTATCGGATGATAAAACGCTTTACAGTTAATAACATTGGAGTCTCTGCGAGAGATTTCCAACAATTTCACATGTGCGCAACCTTGAGACTCCGATCAGTCTGTGCGACCACACAGTCTGATCAGAGTCTTTACTATACGCCACATATATAGCTACGGACCTAAAATCGATATTCACGACCCAAAATTAATGTTAATGCACTGCGTGAGTGTCCAGGCTACACAACGTCTTTCCATCACGGACACATGGAATCGTTGGGAATGTCACTCTTACGCTCATTTCGAAATTGACAAATTGAATGATTCCGGAATGAAATAATATGAGCTTGAGGAACAAGATTTGAATTAAATTCGTTTTTTTTTTCTGTTTTAGTTTGTTTGTGGGTTTATTTTTTTCGACTATTCAAGAGCTTTAAAATCCAAACCTGTTAATGAAAAAAGAGCAGTAATTTTATCGTTTTGAATGAAATATTTATCGTTAAGAACGATTTTAGAAATGTTTTTAAACAAATTTTCGGAGCGTTTTTGATTGATTGGAGTAAGTGTTTTGATTGCATTGAATGGAACGTTGACCGAGGGATTTAGAATATTTTCATCGAGTTGCGGGTCAAATTCACGTGCTCTACCCGTCCTGTTTCCATTTTTTGTCAAGCCCGCTTACAGTGAGCGAGACAAAATTTTCACATTGACGACTCGGTGTAGGCGTGTTAATGTTTGTTCGCCAGTCTGTCCTATTTCATCCGGACAATTACTGTATTTAAGGTAGTGTGCCTGTAATAATTCCGCAATATTTCGGAACACATGAACTTTTACAATGTTGAACGAGGTTTCCTAATGAAATCATTAGGAAACCTCGGTTGACACTGTCAAAGATATTACTTCCGAAACGTTGCGGAACTATTACGGGTCCACTACCTTAATGATGCAATTACAACAAATGGCACATGTACCAATATCAATTTTCACAGATCAAGGTTAATAAAGAAATCAGGAGAAGGTCTCATAAGGAACATTTCTGCCAAGATTCATTAAAAACGGCCAATTTTTTGGGAGGAGAAGATTTTTGAAGATTTGATCGTCAAAATAAGCCCCGCCCTACCACGCGCATATTTTTAAGTCGATTAAAATTTCTTGGACACTGTAATTAAAGGGTCACCCAAAGAAAATTCATGCCAAATTTCATTGAAATCGACCCTATGGTTTTGGAGGAGAAGATTTTTGAAGAGTTTTTAAAGTGATTAATAGGCTACGCCCTGCCACGCCCGTATTTTGGGGGTCAATCAAAATTCTTGAATAATTTAAGTAAATTGTCACCCAAGGGACATTCAGAACACGTTTTATTTAAATTTACCAAAGGGTTTTCGAAAATATGTTTGAATATTTTAAAGTGAAAATAAGCCCCCCCCCCCCTATTTTAGGGCCAATCAAACTTCGAAGGAGGGTCACCCAAGGAACATTTCTGCCAGGATTGGTTAAAATTGACCCATTGCTTTTGGAGGAAAAGGTGTTTACGGACATCTTTCGGATAAGACGTTAAACCGAGGCCCCGTGAGACGGTGCTTTACACCGAGCATGTTAAAGAACCATGGCGGATCTCAGCAGTAGTTTCGTCATGTATCCTTGCATTATCCCCCGTAACAACTAACCGTCTTCTGGGGGCGTCGCTCATATGGGCATGTGCTACGGTAGCGACCATAAATAAACGGAAATACACACACGGACACGCTGCCATGATGGCCTTCGACCTACTGTTCAGAATCCAACCAACCTTTAATTTTCATTGCTCTTTCATTTGTATACGTAAAATTTCAATCTGTCTCATGACATGTGCTTTACGGATTGTCGCGTCATTTAAAATGGTCACATATGATGAAATTTAAAAAATGGTCACATATAATGAAATTTAAAAAATGGTCACATGTGATGAAATTTAAAAAATGGTCACATATGATGAAATTTAAAAAATGGTCACATGTGATGAAATTTAAAAAATGGTCACATATGATGAAATTTAAAAAATGGTCACATACGATGAAATTTAAAAAATGGTCACATGTGATGAAATTTAAAAAATGGTCACATATGATGAAATTTAAAAAATGGTCACATGTGATGAAATTTAAAAAATGGTCACATATGATGAAATTTAAAAAATGGTGACATGTGATGGAATTTAAAAAATGGTCACATGAAATGAAATTTAAAAAATGGTCACATGTGATGAAATTTAAAAAATGGTCACATGTGATGAAATTTAAAAAATGGTCACATATGATGAAATTTAAAAAATGGTCACATGTGATGAAATTTAGAAAATGGTCACATGTAATGAAATTTAAAAAAATGGTCACATGTGATGGAATTTAAAAAAATGGTAACATATTATGAAATTGAAAAAAATGGTCACATATGATGAAATTTTAAAAATGGTCACATATGATGAAATTTAAAAAATGGTCACATGTGATGGAATTTAAAAAAAGGTAACATATGATGAAAATGAAAAAATGGTCACATATGATGAAATTTAAAAAATGGTCACATGTGATGAAATTTAAAAAAAAAGTCACATGTGATGAAATTTAAAAAATGGTCAAATGTGATGGAATTTAAAAAATGGTAACATATGATGAAATTGAAAAATCTGTCACGTATGATGCAATTTAAAAAATGGTCACATATGATGAAATTTAAAAATCTTCTACTCTGAAACTATTTCAGCCAAACTTCACAAGAAAGATGGAAAGAACATGCTTTTCAGATATGTTCATTAAATTATGACCAAGTAAATTGCATGGGCTCTATAGGCTCTGTCGTGTCACTAAAATGGTCCCATTATTATGATAAAAAGTCTTCTTCCCTTAAAGTACTGTTCAGAATTCGGTTAGACTTCACAAGAATGAGACTAAGAACAAGTACTTTCAGATTTTTCGTTAAATTCTAATTTGACTAAAAAAAAAAGGCTCAAGTTGAGGTGCCAAATCGTCGAAATATTGTCCCATATGTTGATATCTCCTCTATTGCTACATTTCAAAATTCAACCAAACTTCACTTAAATGATGATTTAGACATTCTATTTCGGGTTTCTTTGTTTAAATTCGGATTGTGATCTTACCATGGGCTCTATGGGTACTCTAGTCACCCTCAAATGGCCCCATGCAGTGAAAAATGATATAATTTTATTTCTCTGAAATTTATCAAATGTTATTTATCATCATGTTCATTATATGGCTGTTTAACCCTACAATGACTTACACTCCGACCTGTTAGGGTAATCTCCTTGCAAATTAACTAAATCGTAAATTTAATCTTACTAGTCATGGATTTTTCTGAGCAGAAAGTGCCAGTGGGGCCTCTTGTTAAAATTCTTGTTGGATACCATGCGTCTGTGACCATCATATCAGCACGTAGAAAAAATTAACTATTCATTAACAGCGTGACTTTTTTTTATCTTAAAGAAATTATGGTACACAATGGAGAACGGTTCGTAAATATTGGGTCACCTAATTATACATTAAGACATAAATATCAAAGAATGTAATTTCAGGATTAGATTATATTGGTAACCTGACAGGAGAAAAGGGACAGAGCTCGTGTTTGACACGTTATCCAGGGTTTTGGTCCTGAAAATTATATAATTACCCTAAATTAACCTCTAAAGTTTTGCGTCAGAAGGGTCCTTTTGACTCTTCAAGATTTCTGCAAAGTTTCTTGACACTGATTCAAATTAAGCATTGATTGTCTCCTTCATATCTTTATAAGAGATTCATCTCTTTTTAAGATATGATGGAGACAATTTTAGAAATCAATCAACATAACCAGAATCATTTACTAATTATCCATTCATATCGCTGTTTTAACCATTTCAAGACTAATTCTGACCCCTAATAATTAACAGTCAAGAGGTCATTGGCTCCTGAATTTAAAAAGCTACCGTGAGCACTGAAGGAACCACATTGAAAGAGCAAAAAATATCTACCCATGGCGAACTTAACTAGATTTTTTTCCTTAAACATCAGGTTTGATGATTCTAAATTTTCCTTTTGTACCTTTGGGTAGAATGTTTGAAGTGTAACCGGTTGACCTTTAATGAAACCAATCTCTTTCTCAAATATCCATTTTTATGAGTTCAAAGATGTTCCTTTTTGCGTGACATGTAATATTTTCTTGATCTTTCACCATGACTGAGAAATACGAGACCTTCTTTCATTATTTGTTGTGCAAAAAGCAGACATTCTGGAAATATCGCTAAAGAAATTGCTTTCGATATAGATTAGTAGGAAATTTAGCCTACATTTATAGTCATTTGACTATATTAAAAAATCATCAAGACACGTGACTTGAAAGAGAACACATATATTGATGCTCACATTCTATTGACTTCGGTTGAAACATTATCAACACCCACTACACTTAGTAACATCTTGAAAATGACATTCACCGCGGTTCAAAACAATTCTAAAAGCTGGCTCAGTGCCCCATTCATTCATTCATTCAAAACACTCGCCCAAACTATTCGAATTCGTCAAATATTTACACGATTTTATTGGCTTTCATTAGCTCGTGTAAAGACTTTTGCATACTGAACACAGGACTGTTCTGCGGCCCCCCTTTTCGCGTGACAGCTCAAATACGAGTATATCGAGGGTTCGGTGCAAGACTGTAGTAAGTGTATATACATTGTATATACACTTACTACAGTCTTGCACCGAACCCTCGATATACATTTTGACGTCTTGGTGTTATTACTTTCTTCTCTGATGCAACTGCACTGATTTATGAGGTAATCAGACCGATTATTTCTCACAATACGACCAAATATCATACCACTTTTTCAACAGAATGAGCTGTATAAGTCACGAATATCGAAATAAAACGAGATATTATTGGAGGCCTTGCTCCCGAGTGTATTGTTTGAAAGGTTTTGCGGAAGTAACTGATTCTAAATATTGTCTAAATATTGCCACGTGAAATCATCCTGACATATTGTTCTTGAACTTTTGACATTCAGGGTTTTTCCGAGATATTTTACCACGTTCGGTATATTGAGTGATATAATTGGCATTTGGGTTTGAAATCACGTACATAAAAAGTTCTTTGTTACTTTTTCCGATTCAGTAGTAACAAGTATGTCATAAGTATATTCAATCTTCCTCCCACATAGATCTATAGGGAATTTCGCGATGAAAAAAATCTAAACCTAAAATATTGTTAATGGAGGATCGTAAACGCCTAATTAAAGCTGAAGTTTTAGCTTTGTTGAAAAAAATGACAATATTGGCGATTGGAGAGTATAAAAATGGCATCATGGTATCATTCGAATTTCGAATATGTTGGGCGGTAGATTTAAAATACATATCTAACGTTGTAAATACATCGTATCTGTTTTCCAGCGACGATAAGCATTTTTTTTGGTGTAAGAAGGTGATATTAAAAATTCCGGATGATATGCAAACTTTCTGTTTCCGTCGGCCAATCGTCCCCATTAAATATAATTCTTAGATGTGTCAATTTTGAGTCAATTTTCAACGGATTTTGTGTCCTAAATGTTGAAGAATTTCGCATAACTAATTTTAGTGAAAATTTTCGAGTCCAATACTTTATCGTAAATTAAAATGTATATCAAAAATGAAGAATTAAAAGACGCTTCCGTAAAACGAATCTGCATATATTTGAAGATCTCTTCCTTTCTTGATGGTTCAAAAGTATTGCGCTGAAACCCCTATCTATTGTCATTTACAGGTTTCTAATTGTGTGTTTGCCCTAGCATCTTCGGATACCCCGGGGTTTCCCGATTTGCTATGCTTTATCGTGAATATGTATTTTGAATCGCTCCAAAATAGTTCAAAATTGTTCAAAATGATTGACATTTCATCCAAAAGGGCCGATGTGGACTTAAAACCGTTTGAAGACACTCACAAGCACACACGTATAAAGAGTTTTGAAAGGAAGGGAATAATTATCGCTTGTTCGTCCGATTGGACGGAATAAGCGCTATTGTATTACCTCCCTTTAGTTCTTTTCAAGACTACTCCGACTTATTCAATGTCTTTTCGAACTCAATCCAAAATCGTTCACGTAGTCAATTTCATGATATCTTAATCGACCTTTGTTCCTCAATCACCCAAACATTTGGCGTGATTAGATTAATTTTCTGGGAGGCACTATCGAGACGGATCAGTCAATAGTTCTCGGATAATAAGATTTTGTTTCTCGGGAATGTGTGATTTTTCTTTTATCAATCTTTACAACGTTTGGTCGATCAAATATGATACGTATCGACGAGACTCAAAGTTCACCAAAACAATCAAATTAATCTTTTCTTGTTTTCCAAGAATTTAAGACTTGATGAATGGATAATTTGTAACTTGATAGACATCAGACATATAAAATACCCTGGTGAAATCGTTCCGTTGAACATTTTTAATTGACTGGCATTCAGTCCCCGATTATAGATTGTGCCTACATGAATATGTACAAAAGGTACATATTGTGGCTATTAGACCCTTTGATGACTTTCACTAAGACCTGTAAGGATAAGGATAATATCCTCACAAATCGACTAGATCTTAGGTTATACAGTTACTTACATCGTGAAATTGACATTCATTTATATCAAAACCATTCTAAATCACTCACTCAGCGCTCCATTCATTCATTCCAAACATTCACTCAGATCGATCCAAATCGATCCAAATTACCAAAAACATACAATCAACAGCTAGATTCAAAACAAATAAAAAAGGAAAAAAAACTGATTTCACTGACATTATTGAAATACTTGATGAGTCTGATTGGTTCTTGAAGAAATAGGAAGCTTTTTATCGAACTTATATGAATATTATATTAAAGGGGGGTAATCAATATCGCAATTTTTGTTCACCCAGAACAAAATTTGCGATATAGGATTACCTCCCATTAAATTCACTCAAAACTCGCTCCAGGCACTCGTCCAATTTTATTCCTAAATCATTCCAAAATCATTCACCTTGTCAATTTCACGATGTACTTAACCGTAACTTTATAAAACAATAACATCTTTCTAGTCATGGATTTTCTGAACAGGAAGTGCCAGACGAGTGGGCCTCGTGTTATAAAATCTTGTTTCGATCCGATGCTTCTGTAACCATAACATCAGCCTCTAAAAAATCTTTTTCATTTTTGAAATTTTAACCTTTTTTCGGACTAAGAATTTTTTGGTTAAATTTTAACGCGCAACTTTGTATATCTTACTTCTGTATTTCTAATAAGGCTTCGGCTAGGAAACAGCCAAATTAAGAGTAAAGGATTTCGTACTAATTGAAGTAACAATTCTCATTACCGGAAATCAACTTTCGGTTACAATTCAACCAATGGTTATCTGTCTTATAACCGGGCTTTGGTTTCAGACTGTTTAACTATCTATACAACAGCGTGACTCTTTGTTTTGCAAGAAATTATGGTACAAAAAGTAGGACGGTTCGTAAATATTGGGTCACCTAATTATACATCAACAGTTAAGACATAAATATCGAAGAATGTAATTTCAGGACTTGATTATTTTAGTGACCTGACAGGAGAAAAGGGACAGAGCTTGTGTTTGACACGTAATCCAGGGTTTTGACCCTTAAAAGTATATAATTTCCCAACTTAACCTCTAAAGTTTTGCGTCAGAAGGGTCATTTTGACTCGTTAAGATTTCTGCAAAGTTTTTTGACACTGATTCAATTTAAGCATTGATTGTCTCCTTCATATCTATATAAGAGATTCATCTCTTTTCAAGATATGATGGAGACAATTAAAGAAATCAATCCCTATAACCAGAATCATTTACTAATTATCCATTCATATCGCTGTTTTAACCCTTTGCTGTTTAATTCCTGCTTTTTACGTGTATGTGATTCTATGATTGAGAAAACATTGTGAAAAAAGAAGAAATTGCTTCTGACAAGCAATTTCTTCTTTTTCCACACTATTTTCTACCCTACTGAATGGTTATTTTTCAAATTAAATCCATGTTAAATTTTCGTCTGCAAAAACTTTGAATTTGGACAGGTCTAAAATTTTGTAAAACAGGAAAGGGTTAACCAATTCAAGACTAATTCTGACCCCTAATTAACAGTCAAGAGGTCAATGACTCCTGTATTTAAAAAGCTACCGCGAGCACTGAAGGGACCACATTGAAAGAGCAAAAAATATCTACCCATGGCGAACTTAACTAGATTTTTTTCTTAAATATCAGGTTTTCTGATACTTAATTGACCTTTTGTACCTTTGGTAGAATGTTTGAAGTGTAACCGGTTGACCTTTAATGCAACCAATCTCTTTCTCAAATATCCATTTTATGAGTTCCAAGATGTTCCTTTTTGCGTGACGTGTAATATTTTCTTGATCTTTCACCATGACTGAGAAATACGAGACCTACTTTTATAATTTGTTTTGCAAAAAGCAGACATTCTGGAATTATCGCTAAAGAAATTGCTTTCGATATAGATTAGTAGGAAATTTAGCCTACATTTATAGTTATTTGACTATATTAAAAAATCATCAAGACACGTGACTTGAAAGAGAACACATATATTGATGCTCACATTCTATTGACTTCGGTTAAAACATTAACAACACCCACTACACTTACATGTAGTAACATCTTGAAATTGACATTTACCTCGATCAAAAACATTCTAAATCGCTGGCTCAGTGCTCCATTCATTCATTCAAGACTCGCGCCCAAATCATCCGAATTCGTCGAATATTTACACGATTTTATTGGATTTCATTAGCACATGTACATACGTACGAAGCAGGGAATCATTGTAAAATATTTGCAAACACTTTTGCATACTGACCACAGGACTGTTCTGCGGAGTATTCGGTTGGGCCATTTTCGTGTGACAGCTCATATACGAGTATATACATATTGACGTCTTGGTGTTATTACTTTTTTCTCTGATGCAACTGCACTGATTTACGAGGTAATCAGACTGATTATTTCTCACAATACGACCAAATATCATACCACTTTTTCACCAGAATGATCTGTATAAGTCGCGAATATCGAAATAAAAAGAGATATTATTGGAGGCCTTGCTCCCGAGTGTATTGTTGGAAAGGTTTTGCGGAAGTTACTGATTCTAAATATTGTCTAAATATTGCCACCTGAAATCATTCTGACATATTGTTCTTGAACTTTTGACATTCAGGGTTTTTCTGAGATATTTCCACGTCCGGTATATTAAGTGAAATGATTGGCATTTGGGTCTTAAATCACGTACATATAAAGTTCTTTGTTACTTTTTCCGATTCAGTACTAACAAGTATGTCATAAGTATATTCAATCTTCCTCCCACATAGATCTATAGGGAATTTCGCGATGAAAAAAAATTCTAAACCTAAAATATTGTTAGTGGAGGATCGTAAACGCCTAATTATAGCTGAAGTATTAGCTTTGTTGACAAAAATGACAATATTGGCGATTGGAGAGTATAAAAATGGCATCATGGTATCATTCGAATTTCGAATATGTTGGGCGGTAGATTAAAATGCATATCTAATGCTTTAAATACATCGTTTCTGTTTTCCAGCGACGATTAGCATTTTTTTGTTATTGTTGTTAGAAGGTGATTTTAAAAATTCTGGATGATATGCCAACTTTCTGTTTCCGTCGGCCAATCGTCCCCATTAAATATGATTCTTAGATGTGTCAATTTTGAGTCAATTTTCCACGGATGTTGTGTCCAAAAATGTGGAAGAATTTCGCATAACTAATTTCAGTGGAAAATTTCGAGTCCAATACTTTATCGTAAATTAAAATGTATATCAAAAATAAAAAATTAAAAGACGCTTCCGTAAAATGAATCTGCATATATTTGAAGATCTCTTCGCCAAGGGGGTTCAGAAGTATTGCGCTGAAACCCCGATCTATTGTCATTTACAGGTTTCTAATTGTGTGTTTGCCCTAGCATCTTCGGATACCCCGGGGTTTCCCAATTTGCTACGCTTTATCGTGAATACGTATTTTGAATTGCTCCAAAATAGTTCAAAATTGTTCAAAATGATTGACATATCATTCAAATTGGCCGATGAGGACTTTAAAAGACACTCACAATCACCCACGTATAAAGGGTTTTGAAAGGAAGGGAATAATTATCGCTTGTTCGTCCGATTGGACGGAAAAAGCGCTATTGTATTACCTCCCTTTAGTTCTTTTCAAAACTACTCCGACTTATTCAATGTCTTTTCGAACTCATTCCAAATCGTTCACCTAGTCAATTTCATGATATCTTAATCGATCTTTGTTCCTTTACCACCCAAACATTTGGCGTGATTAAATTAATTTTCTGGGAGGCACAATCGAGACGGATCAGTCAATAGTTCTCGGATGATAAGAATTGTTTTTCTTTTATCAATCTTTACAACGTTTGGTCGATCAAATACGATACGTATCGAAGAGGCTCAAAGTTCCCCCAAACAATCAAATTAATCTTTTCTTGCTTTCAAAGAATTTTAGACTTGATGAATGGAGAATTTGTAACTTTATAGACATCAGACATATAAAATACTCTGGTGAAATCGTTCCGTTGAACACTTTGAATCGAATGGCAATCAGTCCCAGATCGAAGATTGTGCCTACATGTATATGTACAAAAGGTACATATTGTGGCTTTTCGACCCTTTGATGACTTTCACTAAGACCTGTAAGGATAAATATAATATCCTCACAAATCGACTAGATTTTAGCTTATACAGTTACTTACATCGTGAAATTGACATTCATTTATATCAAAACCATTCTAAATCACTCACTCAGCACTCCATTCATTCATTCCAAACATTTACTCAAATCGATCAAAATCGATTCAAATTACAAACAAAAACATACAATCAACAGCTACATTCAAAACAAATAAAAAAGGAAAAACCCGATTTCACTGACATTATTGAAATAATTGAGTCTGATTGATTCTTGAAGAAATAGGAAGCTTTGTATCGAACTTATATGAATATTATATTAAAGGGAGGTAATCAATATCGCAATTTTTGTTAATCCTGAACAAAATTTGCAATATAGGATTACCTACCATTAAATTCACTCAAAACTCGCCCCATACACTCATCCAATTTCATTCCTAAATCATTCCAAAATTATTCACCTTGTCAATTTTCAATATGTGCTTAACTGTTACTTTATAAAGCAATTGCATCCTACTAGTCATAGATTTTCTGTGCTGAAAGTGCCAGACGAGTGAGCCTCGTGTTATAAAACCTTTTTTCGATCCGCTGCTTCTGTGACCATAATATCAGCCTCATAAAAATCTTTTTCATTTTTGAAATTTTAGCCTTTTTTCGGACTTAGAATTTCTTTGTTGAATTTTTACGTGCAACTTTGTATATCTTGTTTCTCGGTTTCTGCTAAATCTTCGGCTTGGAAACCGCCCAATTAAGAGTAAAGGTTTTTGTATCAATTGAAGCAACAATTCTGATTACCTGAAATCAACTTCCGGTTACAATTCAACCAATGGTTATCTGTCTTATAATCGGGCTTAGGTCTCAGACTGTTTAACTATCTATACAACAGCGTGTCTCTTTGTTTTCCAAGAAATGATGGTACAAAATGTAGAACGGTTCGTAAATATTGGGTCACCTAATTATACATCAACAGTTAAGACATAAACATCAAAGAATGTAATTTCAGTACTTGATTATATTGGTGACCTGACAGGAGAAAAGGGACAGAGCTTGTGTTTGACACGTAATCCAGGGTTTTGATCCTTAAAAGTATATAATTACCCTAACTTAAACTTTAAAGTTTCGCGTCAGGAGGGTCATTTTGACTCTTTAAGATTTCTGCAAAGTTTCTTGATACTGCTGCAATTCTAAATTAATTAATTGAGCCTGTGCGTGACATTTCCAACAATTTCAAATGTGCGCAAAGCAAAGCTTCTGGCCAGCCTGTGCAGCCGCACAGTCTGGCCAGAGTCTTCTCTATACGATTTGCAGATAGACAAGGTCTCAAAGTATCTGTAGACAGTAAGGCAATCTTCTAATTGCACTATGTAACTGACTGGGCTGCTCAATATTTGCACCTCATGCATGTGTCAAATTGTTGGAAATGTCCCACCTAGGCTCAATTGTGTCTTTCATATATTTTTTATAGATTCATCCATCATAAAGATATAATTGAAATGATTAAAGAAATCAATCAACATAACCAGACGTATTTACTAATTATCAGCCCATATCAATGACTCCTGACGAGCACTAAAGGGACCACATTGAAAGAACAAAAAATGTCTACCCATGCAACTACCGGTTGACTTTTAATGGAATCAATGTCTTTTTCTAAAATCTATTTTGAGAGTTTCCAGATGGTCATTTTTTGCGTGACGTGTCTTTTTTTTCTTGATCTCTCACCATGACTGAGAAATTTGAGACCTTCTTTTATTATTTGTAATGCAAAAAGCAGACATTCTGGAAATATCGCTAAAGAAATTGCTTTCGATATAGATTAGTAGGAAATTTAGCCTACATTTATAGTCATTTGACTATAGATATTAAAAATACTCAAGACACATGTCTTGAAAGAGACACATTAACATGTGTTAATGCTCACATTCTATTGACTTCGGTTAAACCATTATCAACACCCACTACACTTAGAAACATATTGAAATTGACATTCATCTCGATCAAAACCATTCTAAATCGCTGGCTCAGTGCTCCATTCATTCATTCAAAACACTCGCCCAAACCATTCGAATTCGTCGAATATTTACACGATTTTATTTGCTTTCATTAGCACGTGTACATACGTACGAAGCAGGGAATTATTGCAAAATGTTCGCAAACACTTTTGCATACTTAACACAGGACTGTTCCACGGATGGTCCCATTTTCGCGTGACAGCTCATATACGAGTATATGCATATTGACGTCTTGGTGTTATTACTGCTTCTCTGATCCAACTGCACTGATTTACGAGGTAATCAGACCAATTATTTTTCACAATACGACCAAATATCATGCCACTTTTTCACCAGAATGAGCTGTATAAGTCGCGAATATCGAAATAAAAAGAGATATTATTGGAGGCCTTGCTCCCGAGTGTATTGTTTGAAAGGTTTTGCGGAAATAACTGATTCTAAATATTGTCTAAATATTGCCACGTGAAATCATTCTGACATATTGTTCTTGAACTTTTGACATTCAGGGTTTTTCTGAGATACTTTACCACGTTTGGTATATATTGAGTGAAATGATTGGCATTTGGGTCTGAAATCACGTACATAAAAAGTTCTTTGTTACATTTTTCGATTCAATACTTAGAAGTATGTCATATGTTAATTCAATTTTCCTCACACATATACCTATAGGGAATTACGTTATTAAAACAAATCTAAACCTAAAATATTGTTAGTGGAGGATCGTAGTGGAGGATCCTAATTATAGCTGAAGTATTGGCTTTGTGGACAAAAAATGACAATCTTTGCGATTTGAGAGCATAAAAATGGTATATTTCGAATTTTGAATATGGTGAACGGACAACTAAAACGTATATCAAATGCTGTAAAAACACCGTTTCTTTCGCACACCGACGATATGCAAATTTTGGTTTAAGTAAGTAATTTTCAAAATTCCGTGTTATATGCCAGCTTTCTGTTTCCGCCGGCTAATCGTCCCCATTAAATACAATTCATAATTCTTAGATGTGTTAATTTTGCATCAATTTTCCACGGATGTTGTGTTAAACAGTATGGTAGGATTTTGCATAGCTAATTTCAGTGGAAAAGTTTGAGTCCAATACTCTATCGTATGTTAAAATGTGTATCAAAAATAAAATTAAAGAAAAAACTCTTCCGTAAAATGGATCTGCATATATTTGAAGTTTTTTCCCTATCTGGAGGGTTCAGGAGAAGACTATACTACAGTTAGTAACATCGTGAAATTGACACACATCTCATTCAAAACCTTTCTAAATCGCTCAGTCAGCGCTCCATTTATTCCAAATACTCACTCAAACCATTCAAAAATGCTGCAAAATTACTAAATAAAGATGTAGCAAAAGCTACATGCAAGATAAATATATATCTAGATAAAAATCAACGATATCACTGTCATAATTGAAATTTTATGCGTCTGATTGGTTCTTGAAAATATAGAACTGTTATGCACAATTTATCAAAGGGGAGTAATAAATATACTATTTTGTTAATTCTGAACAAAATTAGCGACATTGGATTACCTCCCTTTAATTTCACTCAAAACTATCTCACCACACTCATTCAATTTCATTCTAAAATCATTCAGAGTTATCCGCCTTGTCAATTTCACGATGTTGTTACCTGTATGTGCCATTAAATCGCATAGACACTTATGACAGTATATTGCGCTGAAACCCCGATCCATCGTCATTTACCGGTTTCTAATAACGTGTTTTCCCTAGCACCGGGGTTTCTTATTTACTACGCTATATCGTGAATGTAGGCCCTATATCAGTTTGAATCGCTCCAAAATCGACCAAAGGATTCAAAATTGTTGACATTTCATTCGAATTAGGGGAAACATTTCAAGATTAATTGACTGGTGTGGACTTAAATCGTTTAATTGATCTGGAAAGACACGCACAAGCACAGACGTAATAAGGGTTTTGAAAGGGAGGGAATAAATATCGCTATTCGTCGCATTAGACGGAATTAGTGATATTGTTTTGCCTCCCTCTAATTCTATTCAAATATCCTCCCACTCATTCAATGTCTTTTCGGAATAATTCCAAAATCATTCACCTAGTCAATTTCACGATAATTCCATCTTAATCGATCTTTGTTCCTCAATCACCTAACATTTGGTGCGAGTAGTAATATATTTTCTGGGAGTCACAATCGAGACGGATTAATCATTAGTTCTAAGAACTTGTTTCACAGAAACTTGTAATTCTTTCTATCAAACTAAAGAACACTTGGTCGATCAAAATACGATACGTATCGAAGAGGCTCAAAGTTCCCCAAAACAACCAAATTAATCTTTTCTTGTTTTCCAAGAATTTTAGACTTGACGAATGGAGAATTTGTATCTTTATCGACACCAGACATATTAAATACTCTGGTGAAATCGTTCAAATGAACACTTTGAATAAACTGGCATTCAGTCCCAGATTGAAGATTGTGCTTACATGTATATATACAAAAGGTACAGTAAATACAGTTAAAAACATCGTGAAATTGACACTCATTCCGATCAGAAGCATTCTATATCGCTCACTCAGACGTCGCGCACGGTAATGCTTCAACATTTGAAATCGTACGTCTCCCGTCAAGTTCAATCTGCTTTTTCTAGCAAACCTGTAAGCCGATTTCTATATTCTTTATAGCAAATGGACAGCAAGAAGGCATACTTTTAAAGAAATTTCGTTACGTGAACTGAAGGAAATCAAATTCTCGATAAATTAAGATTCTTTGCTACAAAAACTCTGAAATTACGTCTGTAAAACGTAACAAATTATTTGTTGGTGAGTTTCCTTTAGACCCATAAATTGCATAAAATAGTTCGTGGAAAATGTTGAGAATGTTTATATTTGCGCAACATGGTTCATTAACTAAGAATATGAACTAAGAGGTCTGTCAGATAATTAAGAAACAATTGATAGATATTTATTTAACAATTCAAAAGTTGTAAAACGTCAAATTTTAGCGAAAAATAGCCTGAAATTTCACAAAGTTTTGTCAATATCTTTATCAATAATTGGTAACATTTTGTGAAATTTCATAATAAAAAAATTATTTTTTTCTAGTTTTCGATAATGTGGTCCAAAATACTAATACGCAATATACAACAAAATAAAAAGTGAAAATCTGTGTGGACACAATTTCTACAATACGCGAATTTTATAGCCTCTTTTCAAAATGTTTCGCTGCAGCGTTTCATTATCAAAATGTTCATCATTAATCATTTTATATTTTTGAAATATTATTATTTTTTCGTACAATCTCCTGGAAAAACTTCGTATAGATACATTCGAAATTGTCAAAAATATTAAGATTTGTTTGTGTGGACATGCTTTTCAAAAACGTATTGTTTTCAAACGTCTTGCGTTTAAATTGCGCGCTGTCCTTTTTTAAGCAATCAATGGCAAAATTATTAAAGCTGACTGATGATAAAATTGCTTCCTGCGGGAAAAATATATCTTGTGTTACTCGGTATATTACTTATATGGCAATTTGAAATTAATACGCATAGCAAAATCAACATGTAATAAAAAAAAAGAAGCGCTTCAGAAAAGTACGTGGTGTAATAACGTCTATATAGCAAATCGACGTTACAAAATGTTAATCATTAGCGTGCGCGTTGTCTCAGCGCTCCGTTCTTTTCAAACATTCACCGAAAATGAAAAAAACGCTCCGAAATCTTTGAAAACATTTTGAAATCGCCTGAGACGATAAACTTTTAATTTAAATCTACCAGGTCATTCTTCTATTTTATTGGCTGCACGAGACTTTGAATAGTCTTGGTCCAGAAAAGTATTTATATTTTATACAAAGGTAATAAATATATATCTAATTTTGTTCGAATGAACAAAATTAGCTTTTCTAGAATACCCCCCCCCCCCCTCCCCCTATTTTACTCAAAACTCGCTCTGCACACTCATTCAATTTCATTCCAAAATCATTCATTTTGTCAATTTCACGATGTTTTATAACTGTAACATCGTGAAATTGATATTCACCTTGATCAAAACCATTCAAAAACGCTCGCTCAGCGCTACATTCAATGCATTCAAAGCACAAACCCCATTCACTCAAATACGCCCCTAAATCGTATTAAAACACTTCGAAAACGTTCAAAACGATCAATATTTCAATCGAATCGATGAAATCATTTTCACGATTTAATGGCTGGTGTGTATTTTAACTCTTTGCTGTTTACGTTCCTGTGATTTTATGACTGAGAAAACATTGTGAAAAAAGAAGAAATTGCTTCTGACAAGCAATTTCTTCTTTTTCCACACTATTTTCTACTCTACTGAATGGTTATTTTTCTAATTAAATCCATTTTAAATTTTCGTCTGCAAAACCTTTGAATTTGGACGGGTCCAAAATTTCTTAAAACGGGAAAGGGTTAAACCCTCTGACTGGTCCGTGAAGACACGCGCGAGAAGACGCGTACTCATATCTTTGAACGAAGGTAATAAAATATCTCTTATTTTGAGCAATGAGACAGAATTAGCGTTATTGTATTACCCCCCTTTAATAGCATTCATAACTCGCTCCTTCCACTCATTCAATTTCATTCCGAAAAAATTGTAAAATCATTCACATAGTCGTTTCATGTTGTTACTTACTGTATTGATCTTGGTTTTTGATTGATCCAAACTTTCGGCGCGAATAGTAAAGGATTTAAAAAGAATCAGAATCTAGGCGGATTATTCATCAGTTTAAGAACGCTTCGTGTAATTTCATGTAAAATATTTGGATTTTTATCAAACTAAACAACCTTTATTTCGGACGTTTGGTCGGTCGAATAATATGTATCGAAGCGGCTTAAAGTTCCCTTAAACAAGCCAATTAATCTTTCCTTGTTTACCAAGAATTTAAGACTTCCATTTGTAACTTTACAGACAGTAGATATAAATTATCACTCTGGTAAAATAGTTCCGTTTAACCCATAGCCTATATAGCCTATGTCTTGTCAATTCGACCCTTCTTGTCAATTCGTCCCTTGAACAACATACACATGATCAGGTGACAGTCCTGTAACTAGCATTCGGAATACCACTCCGCCAATCTCACGATCAACCTCGGATGTACATAGACGGACTATTTTTAAAAACTACGGGAAACCCTTGGAAATACTCGATGACGTCAGTTAAAATCGCGTTAGCCCTCGAAACTTTGAGTGAAAACATTCGACGTCGTCAACGCTACTCGTTTGAGTCCCTGACGTAAAACCATCGTATCCTTATATAAACATATTTAGATTCTTTAATAACGGCCGAAAAATCTTACTTTTTGAGAATGATTCGTCATTCTCAAAAATTAAGATTTTTTAGCCGTTATTTACTGTAAAAGATAAAAATCTACGGTGCTATTTTTTCTTACACTGTTTCCGCCTAACAAAATGCACGATTTTGTTACATACCCATCCGCCTTACATACATCCGAGGTATGTTGCAGTTTACGGAAATTGCCGAGTGATGTTCCGAATGCTGTAACTAGTAAAGGGTTTTTTTAAACTAAGTTTCAGACATCAAAGTATTCGAATACACTTGTGTTGTTTCTTTTTTTTATTTTTTTCTATAAATTATTTCCTATATAAATAATGATGAATAAAACTGTCACTAACGTTTACTAAATACCAAACCAAATACAGCTGGTTACTTTCGTTTTGTCTCTTTACCTAGACAGGAAACAATTGGAAATGCCACTTTCGCGGTCCTGCTCTTATTTTCTGCTGATTTTCGTTCTGTTTGGTCATTTAATTACCCGAGCGGGATCTACGAAAAACGAGTGTGTTTCTTTTTCACTTCGTGGTTTAAATGTAAAGATGTTTGATGGAGGTATTTGTAGGGATTGAGTTTTCTTTTTATTGAGTCTTTCTTGTTGCCTAGCAACCTGTTGTTTTTGGGACAGCGCTTGCGGACATTCGAAAGAGAGACTGTTCGCTACGATTTTTTTTGTGGCGAGCGCCTACGTATCCTGAACGCAGGACGCTTATGGCTATAGGCAATTGGTTAAACGGAACGCCGAATCTAAATTCTAGGAAAAATAGACTGGATTTTAGCCCTAGAGTATAGATTTGTGCGTACCTTGACAATAGATACAGTTACAAAAATTCGTGAAATTGACATTCACCTCGATCAAAACCATTCTAATCCGCTGGATCAGCGCTCCAATTCATGCATTAAAACACTCCAGTCACCCAAAAACGCCCCAAAAATGACAAAAAACGATTCGTTCAAATTGATCAATATTTCATTCAAACCGATCAAATAATTTCACGATTTATTGGTTGTGTTGGTTTTAAATCGTCTGATTGATGCGTGAAAACCGACAAACAGTAAAAAAAATACTTGGATTTTATAAAAGGGAAATGATTGAAAATCAGTAATTTCGTCCACCTAGACGAAATAACCGATGCTATCTTACCTTCCTTTCATTTCATTCAAAACGCACTCGTCCCTTTCATTATAATTTAGTACTAAAATATTCCAAAATCATTCAACTTATATATTTTACATGATGTTGTTAACTGAGCAAAACCACTTTGGAAATACAGACTTTTCTCCACTTGTCCCTGGACAAGTAAATCGCGATCTTTTACTTGTCCAGCCTCAAAACTCACCTGATTGTAAAAAGTGAAAGATAAATTTCGATAGGTTCCATTGCACTATATTATGATAAAAATTTTTGTAATTGGGCAAAATTAGCGGCAATTAGAAGTACTTATCTGCTTGCGTATGGCTTCAAGGACCAAATAGACGTTTATAATCTACACTAGCCAACCAAATCGTTGAATGATTTGATCGACTTGGAAGAAATGTTGATTGTTTTGAAGGATTTTGATGTGTATTTGAATTATTTCGGGCCGTTTTCGTTTTGTGATTTGATTGTTTTGTTTTTTTTTTGTTTCTGCATTGAACAGAGTGCGGACCAAACCGACTAAGAATGGTTTTGATTGATTGATTGAATGGGGTTTAACGCCGCTTTCAACATTTTTTCAGTTATATCGCGGCGGCTGGAGCACCTAACAATGGTTTCCTGGTATTTCTCTCACCAGTACAACCGTCACATCCTTTCCTAGCCTCAAGCTGCTATCTCACATAGGTCTACGATTATCAACCCATTGGTGAGAGACAATGGGTTGATAATCGTAGACCTATGTGAGATAGCAGCTGGAGGCTAGGAAAGGATGTGGTGGTTGTACGGTTCGAGGTTTTAAAATTCCACAATGTTTCTAACGGTAGAATCCATCATGAATTTTTACGAGGCAGCTTTGAAGAAATCCTATTTTTGTAGGTGTATACTTTTTATCAGTGAACAGGATAGATATACCATTTAGGTTCTATATCAGCATCTCCATAGGGGTCCGAAATAACCCCCACTACCATATAGACTAATAATATTATTAGTCTATATGGTGGTGGTGGGGGGGTATTTCGGACCCCTATGAGCACCTCGACATGGACTTACGAATCCCGTTATCTCACCTTGTGCTTAAATAAGTGTTGACATTTATTTGGAAACGGACAATTTATTAAATGTTCTAAAATACATGTAACTTTATTCACCAAATGGATTCTGTGGAAAAACGGAGTCCTAATTTGACGTTTCTGTTGGAGCTCAATATAAATAAAGACTATTTCGTCAATGTATGGACATTTCTGGTTCATGGAATGACGAATGGACGCTCTTCTTACAAAAGAGAAAATAATGACCTGCTTAAAATGCAATAAGGCCATTCCTTTAAATTTTCATGAATCTGACAGAATGCATCTTCAGCCCATTTAAAGACGATAGAATATCCAATACATGAATGTACTTACATATACTTAGAACAAAGAAATCTATACACGACATTCCAATGATTAGATAATTGGGAACCTACCTCTGTTTGGTGTCTGCATTTATATAGAAATACAGCAAAAAGAGGAATTAAAGATAAAAGAAAATTCAAAACCGCTTTTTCATATTTCAAAGGAAATAGATTGAATCTATTTCGTAGTCGGTTTTCAAAGCCAAGTTTGCCCAAACATTTTACGGTACAACGCCGGTTCCTGCGTCTTGCAGTTAAAACATCATGAAATTGACACTCACTCAGATCGAAACCATTCAAAATCACACTCTAAACGCTTCATTCATTCATTCATTCATTCATTCATTCATTCATTCATTCTACACACTCACTCAAACAGTTAAAAAACGCTCTGAAATCGTTAAAGAACGCTTCGAAAGCGTTAAAATGCTCAGCATTTCATTCCATCCGATTTATTATTCCACGATTCTATTGGCCAATTTGGGCGAAGAAATTATCGATCATGTATTATCTCCTTTGAATTTCACTCAAACACGCCTACACACTTATTCATTTTCATTCCAAAATCATCCACCTTGCCAATTTCATGATGTAGTTAGCTGTATCACAGGTTCTACATTTCATCTTAGGTTTGATGGCGATTTTTTTTTTACAAAAAAAGTTGAGTCTCCTTAATACAAGACGATGGGAAAAAACTATGTCTATTTTCAAAGAAGGTTTAAACAGCCTGAATTTATTTTACCTCAAATATATTTTATATCAAATGCATGATAGATTTCTAGTAAAATGTAACAATTTGTCTGTATTCGCAAGGTAAGGGTTTATCGAAAACGAAAGATTCTAGTTTTACCGTGAAATCAGTTTTTTATGCCTAACTTTGTTAAGCCCGTTCGTTTAGTTTTTATC
Source organism: Fragum whitleyi (assembly GCA_948146395.1). Lineage (NCBI taxonomy): Eukaryota > Metazoa > Mollusca > Bivalvia > Cardiida > Cardiidae > Fragum > Fragum whitleyi. The sequence goes on along the minus strand of OX411547.1, from coordinate 37,911,407 downwards.
TTGCACGCAACCTTTCTCCTGAGAAACGAATTAGCTGTGTAAGACCTTGAATTATTTCTACAAATAGCATTAGACCAATTACTTGAGCACCCTGATTTGTTGATCATTTTAAAATCTTTTCCGCGAACAGTGCTGCCTTGTCTCTCAAACAGGAAGAATATTACCTCTTCTTTAATGCTTTTCGGTGGTTTATCGAGAAATAACGGTAGATTATCACTTGATAATCTCACCGCAAAAGCAGTGAAATTATCAAAAACTATTACCCTGCTTTTGTGCATTTAATCCTATCTGACGTCATCTATAGGGGGCGAAATAAGTGACGTCACAATGAACGTTGCATAGCAATCACGCCCAAAATGACGCGCTTTACGAAAATATGTCCTAGAAATTCCCCATTTTGTCTCATTTTTGCATTAAAGAAATAAAATAATCGTTTGTTTTTCGTGTAAGATCGATTAAAATATCATTTCGTGAACAACAAAAGCTATATTTTCACTCGTGGCTCTACCACTCGTGAACATATAGCTTTTGTTGTTCACTCAATGAAATATGAATCGATCTTACACTGAAAAAAAGGATTGTCCTCTATATGTATTGATCTTCAAAGGTCCTTCATCGATTTATCAATCAGGGACGTAGCTTTGAAAGACAAAATTGGTGGGTACGAAAGAATATATACCGAAGGCTTTATCAAAGTCGGAAAAGAAAAAAAGGGGAAAGCAGGCGCGAGGATATACGAAAAACAAAGGTTTTACAACGTATAAATTAAACATCGTGAATTAGACAAGTTGGATGGTTTTGAAATGATTTCGGAATTAATTTGAATGAGTGGGATGAGCGAGTTTTGAATATTTTTGGAGTGATTGGAGTGAGTGGTTTGGGAGTTTCAGATGGAGCTCTGATCGAGCGATCAAGAACGGCTATGGTTAAGGTGAATGTCAGTTTCACGCTGTTAGTAACTATGCGACATTTTCTCCGTTAGCCTTTCAAAGATATGGCTTGTCTCTGTGTGATCGTAGCCATAGGGGTCCGAAATTACCCCCTTCCACCATATAGACCAATAATATAAACGTTTATATTATTGTCTATATAGTGGTACGGGGGTAATTTCGGACCCCTATGATCGTAGCTAGAAGTAGACCGGTATCCGTTTTTTAAATAGAGATACATTGAACCGATTTAAATTTATGAAAGGTAGAATTTCACGTTCATGTAATTAGAATACTACAAAAAGGGGTCATTGTTCTTGTATTGCAAAGTTTTGATTGAGTTTGTCCACTACAAGAAAGTGATTTGGATATGGAGGGGGTTTGTTCGACCCCCATCCCGGACCCCCTCTGGATCCACAACTGACCATGTCAGGCTAGGTTCAACCTTATCTTCCTTGTTTGATAAACATCTCAATACATGACCTCACTCCGAAGCTAGGTTCATTTTTTTCCGGTAATGCAATGATAGCTCTTTAATGATGAATATAGGTTTCTTCATTTCACAAATCCCCGGTAGCAGCCAGCTTTGATAGCTCAGTCGGTAGCGCGCCCAACTTCAAAACAATTGGAGTTCGATATCACAAACTCATTGTCTAAAAAAAATAAAAAAAAGATCGTTAGAGGGGGTTTAGACTGTATGTTTTTTCATACCAGCGTTTTCATATATGTCAAAACATGCAGTGTAGACCCCCAGATAACGAGAGTTATGTTAACAGATCTGCAAAACATACGGAATAGAACATGTTCTATTTCCGTGTGCTTTTCAATACCGAAATGACCATTGATATCTCTGATGACCTGCTGATAAGCTGATAAAATAAATAATTACTGGTCAGCTCTCTAAGAAAGCCTGTTAAATAGACATATTTTGCGAAATATAATTCCTTCAAGGACCAGGGAGAAAATTTAACCTTTTACCATGTAATAGATAAGTTCTTCCAGTGGTACTTAGTATATTGAAAAATAGTTATAATAATAAAACTGAAAAAATAATATGTTTAGATACCCATTGCAATTCACTGACCTATCAGGATCAATGGCATTTTCGGGAATCAGATTTCTCCTGGCTCTTCTCAATCGAGAGACAAGTGCTCAGCGACGAGATGAAAATGTGTTGGTTATATATTAAGTATTAAATTGTGAAGAGTTATTCGTTTTTATTGTTACTTTAAATCTCTAATTAAATTAGAAATAAAATGTTTTGTGAAACAAATGTTTAGAAAAGAGATCAAATGATTTATTACAGAAACAGAAAATCATGTGACCATTTTCCAGGTTTAAGACAACTAAAGCAGGAGAAAAGGATTCAAATAAATTAATTGAGCTATATTTCAATGTCTTTATTATCATTTAAGTGATGAAGAGACTATTTGTTGATTTCATTGAGGTGTGAAACTAAAAACATGATCACACTCATAAGTGCGCAAAGCGGATTCATGTATGAGTGCGATTTAGAATTTTTTTGTTTCATACCTCCGTGAAATTAAGAAATATTCTCTTCATATCTTAAAATTTAATATCACGAAGCAGGAAGCTTACAAAATAGACGCATATTCAAAATTGCTTTCATTGCCAAATGAAATTAACTTTAAGCCAATCAGAACATACGGATATTGATGGACACAAATAAAATTAAGTTATTCAAATATACATTTGGTTTCGGTTAGCGATAAAATATTCCCTCACCATTCCAGCAATACAATACACTATTTGATCTTGAAAATGATTGACAGTCATGACCAAAGTCAACTGAAGCAGATATGTTAAAGCATACAGTGTAAACGCAAAAAGACAGATACGCTTTTACATATGTGCTTTTTCTCATCTGCTTAAACATACAGTGTAAACGCTCTCTTACAAAATTCAAATCATATCAGATCATCGTAAGACGAAAGCTCTAAAAGAAGGCTTGCATAAAGGGAATTTAATCTCGCAAGAATGTAAACATGGTATCATAAGTTAGCTCCCTTTTCCTTTCCAGCATCAAATTCATTAAAGACGAAGAGGGTATTTGTTATTTTCTTGCAGGTATGAAAATAAAAACTAATACGTGAAGCAGATTCATACATGTACTTGAGTGTGATTAGGTTTATAATTTTATACATGCATGCTTTTCCTATACTGCCAAATCGCTAACCTCGTTTCTTGATCAGAAGTACACACATTTGCCCCCCCCCCCCCCCCCGCCCCTTTTTTTGCGCATCATAACCAAGTCTTCATCGATCGTTAAATTCGTATCTCGGAAAATTAAAGATATTTGAGCCAGTGTGTTACATTTCCAACAGTTTCACGTATGTGAAAAACAAAGACTACGGTCAGCCTGTGCATCCACACAGGCTGACCAGAGTCTTTCCCATTGGCTTTGGAGATGAAAAAGGTTTCTTCAGGCAATCAGGGCATAATCTTATTGCAGTGTCTGGCAATCCAGGTTCCTCATTATATTCTATAAGACACATGTGCAATTGTTGAAATGTCACACAATGGCTTTTTTCATCTTTACTGTTTCGTGTATTTGTTTTACCGGAAGCATTTCATCTACATTTCCGTATTCCCATTATTTTATCGTGGTTTTGTCCTTATTTTATCTTGTTTTATGAAAGCAATGTTCCATTCTGTTCTCCTCAATCGGTATGTTGTCCCCTTTTACGTCTGGCTTGCTCGTAACATACATTTCATACGACTTCTGGAAATATTAGGGACTCATCCATGTAAGCGAGTCATTTGTACGTTTGGTCATTTGACCCAAATTGCAAGAGCAGCGTTCAGGATCACAAAACGATTCAAACAGTTTGCCATTTTTGCGTGCAAAGCGGGGGAAAATGGGCTAACTGTTCGCATCGCTTTGTGATCCTGAACGCAGGGCTGATGCACGGGCAAAGCGAGGTTTAACGAGGTTTGTACCGTTTTGTCATCTTATGGCAGATGCACCGTTTCTGTGCAGATCGGCGCTATGGTAAAGTTTTCCTGTCCGGAATTCCTGTATACATGTACATTTTTTATCTTTTATAGCTTTTTTGGGGGGGGGGGGGGGGCTTTATGTGGGTAGAAACGCTAGGATTAGGACCTTGTTCTAGTTCTTCAAATTGGCTGTTTTCATAAGACGATCTAAATGTTGTATCTAGTTTTGCAGATTTCTTAGATACATGAGAACCTTCTCGGTTAACTTGAAGAGGTCATCTGGGAACTCTTTTAAATCGATATTTGAAAACAATACTAATAATACTAATACTATTACTACTTCTTTAATGCTTTTCGGTGGTTTATCGAGAAATAACGGTAGATTAACACTTGATAATCTCACCGCAAAAGCAGTGAAATTATCAAAATTTTGTACCCTGCTTTTGTGCATTTCACTCTATCTGACGTCATCTATGCGGGGCGAAATAAGTGACGTCACAATGAACGTTGCATAGCAATCACGCGAAAATTGACGCGCTTTACGAAAATATGTCCTAGAAATTTCACATTTTGTCTCAATTTTGCATTAAAGAAATAGAATAATCGTTTGTTTTTCGTGTAAGATCGATTAATATTTCATTTCGTGAACCACAAAAGCTATATTTTCACTCGTGGCTCTGCCACTCGTGAAAATATAGCTTTTGTTGTTCACCCAATGTAATATAAATCGATCTTACACTGAATCAAACGATTATCCTCTATTTCTACTACTACTAATAATAATAATCAAGTTGTTCAAATGTTTTAAAGATTATTATGCAGGAAGATAGAATAAATACAGAAAATCAAATTAGTGAAAAAATGTTCAACTCGGGACATGCTGCGAAATCCACGCAGTCAGTCTCTGTCGAGTCGATCCATTCGAACTCTTGGTTCGGTTTTGAAAGTGATTTCGGTCGATTTCACTTTAGATAATGGGACTGTCACACGACGACATTAGACACCAACGTATGCATATATACGCTCTCATACGCGGATATACGATGAGCGTTCGTTAGTCGTAAGTCGTATACGTTACACGTACACTGTACGCTGGAATATACGTCGGTATCCGTTCTTATACGCAGAAGCCGAAAAAAGTATCCTTTTCAGGTTCATGTAAAGTGTTTGAGACCCAATATTTAGGGCACTTCATTGGCCAAGAAAAAGCAGTATGTCCAGGTATATTATATATCAAAATGAAGCTATTCATGAGCACTAGCAGTTGGGCAACATAAAACCGCCAGAGCTATAGCGGTATAGCCAAAACATTGTAGAAAAGGGTCATTTTGTACAGAACAAGCAACTGCATGACGGTTGCATAAAATTGCCCCATATTTTAACAAAGTACAGTCTAAAGTACCATCCAGGTAGTGCTACAACCTTAGATATAAAACTCAGTCTCAAAAGGCTCTTTTGAAACAATCAATTTGCATCTATTTTGTCAATATACTTGTCAAACCGGTTTGGTCTGTTTTCAAAATAGATGTAAGGTATGGTGCAACATCACACCATAATATTGTGAAATATTGCGATTTATTTCAAATTATAGTTTTTTTAATTCAATGATCTACAATATTACTATATATTTATCATTCTGTGAAATAGAAATTGATATATTGCTAAACAACCTTACAGGTATATAAACAATTAATGTCTATTTATGTTGTGATAAAACACCATACCATAAAAAGATCTACACGTTTACAAAATTAGAATGACATATATGACATATGTGTTTATAAAATAAGTGAAAATAAATTGCTTGCATAACTACGTTTTGGGGCTGAGTTTTATACCAATGGTTGTAGCACTACCTGGATGGTACTTTAGGCTAGACTTTGTTAAAATATGAGCCAATTTTATCCAACAGTCATGCAGTTGCTTGTTCTGTACGAAATGACCCTTTTCCACAATGTTTTGGCTATACCGCTATAGTTGTAACAGTCTTATGTTTTTCAACTGCTTGCGCTCATAAATAGCTTCATTTTGATATATAATATTCCTGGACATACTGCTTTTTCTTGGCAAATGAATGCCCTTAAAATTGGGTCTCAAACACTTTACATGAACCTTAACATGTTAGAAAAGGTTCAGCGTATGCCAACGTATTGAATATTTACTACTCATACGGTATGATTACGGTCGATACGCTAGGTTGATGACCGAGTTACGTTACGCATAAGTTAAGTACGCTTCCCATACGCTGTCAGAAAGGTAACATTTTGCTGTTATTCAAGTCATACTCCTCTGTTGTAAGGTTGTTTGACTTTTGTATTTTTTATATTCTGGAATTAGGATCTGGATGCAGAATCAGCTTCAGATCAAGGAGAAGAATCTTCTTCAAACATACAAAGAATGGTTAAACCATCCATCATAATGCATTATAATAATATCCAATCAAAAATACTTACTTGAGTCATAAGCGTCCACAGTTATCAATGGATACTTTTCGTAGCGTGATTATGCCATAAACAGATAATCTTTCGTCTCGGAAAACATAATCAACAAAATAAGCAGGTCCCTCTTTTGAAAACGTGCTTTATGAAAATTTGGTAAAAAAAAGAGAAAAAATCATCCTCAACACATATGCATTTTTTTTTATTGGATTCACTTCAAACTTGCTCAGAATAGTTTTACTATCATACGCCTATTACGGATCATTTCTTGTGGCAATTGGTCAGGTGCGGTCAGGTGCGGTATATATTATCTGAACTTTTCTATTGTTCTTGAATATTTCAATAAATCATGTATATTTTATCTCGTACATGTATCATGCAATGTGCGTTCCAGGGGAGGCAGTAGTGCCTCAGTTCCAAGCCATGTGCCTTTTGTTTCATTCTTGGAACATTATCGGCCCCTTGTCTACTGGTTGACTGAAGAAACTTAGAAAGATCTCAGTCGTAAGTTATGCCGTGACTACATCTTGCATTACTTAAGATTGATACTAAACCATGAAATTATAAATTTCTTGTTATTGCCGTCCTTTTATTAGTGGTACTAATAGTGTGGTACTAATAGTATGATAATTATGATAATTATCAGTAATAAATTATTATTATCAGTAATATATTATTAGTATTAGTATTAGTATTAGTATTATTTCTATTATTATTATTATTATTATTATTATTCATTATTATTATTATTATTATTATAATTATTATTATCATGATTATTATAATTATTATGATAAGCCGCGCAACCTTTGTCGTTGAAAATGCATTCCTGTTTAATTTCTTCTCGTTTGCACTTCGGTTTATACCTTGATAGTATTTTTTTGTGAAATGTGTCATAGCTTTTTTTTATTTGTTTTGTGTCAAAGGGATGAGATATTAAACTCGGTGACATTTCATTATGTCTCATCGATAGTATTGAGTCTTGCCCATGGACCGTGACTGTTCATGCCTTAAGCCGTTCTTTGTATTAATACCACTGCGACAATAATATAGTCTACCGCGCCTAAGTTCACGGTGTAAATTTCACTAAATTAATGTCGCGGGTTACTTGTCTATTTCATTAAAATAAGACGCTACTCACATGACCTGCAATTAACATGTAATTGGCGCGTGACGTCACTTGATCTGTCAATTTCACAGGGAAATAAACTTCACAGTGGGATTCTATTCAACCCAACAGGTATGGGGGTTTTATATCTACTTTAACATGTTTAATGTAGTGTAAAAATTGGAAAAAGTGACACATTGTATGGACGATTTTTTGTCGCCATTTTTTCGTTGTATTTCGTGACTTAGAGATCGATAAGGTAACCTTTCAGTTTCTATTTTACTTTAATTTACGGTTTGTTTAAACACTGTCTTTAGTTTTCAAAGAAGTCTTAAAAGATTATCCATCTGTATTTTGTTGAATTTACATGACTTCGGTGCTAGTTTCAATGTATTAATACTTAGGTTTAACCAATGTTTAGACTACCACAACGTAAAGAATCTGAATATCAGCTGTAAGATTCGATTTTGTTGTTTTACTATTGTTGAAATACACGTATACAAATAATATAAATGTATTCTTTTGTAATTAAAATTAGCGAAACTATTTTTGAAAAGTGTAAAAAAACCTACCTAAAAATTAGTGCCGTATTTGTTCCATGACACCAGGAGTCCGGATAAAAGGGGGTAAATCCAGTCTAAAATCTTTATTTCCAAATGAAACCCAATGTTGTGGGTACTCATTTGAATCGTCTCGATGAGACGTTTCAAATGAGTACCAACATCATAGGGTTTAAGTTAGGAATGATAAAATATTTACATTTGAAAACCAAAATACCCCCCCCCCCCTATCTTTAGCTCTGTGTCATCGAAACATGTATCATGGTTATTGCGGGACATTGAAAGCATGTTTATTTCGTTTTTTTTCATATTTTCAAACCATGCGCTTACATGCAAATTTCTAATTATGCCGCCCACCTCCGGAGAACAGGTACATTGTTTTGCACTTCGTTTGTCGGTCCGTCGGCAGACCATTTTTATTCGGAGTATCACTAAAATAGTATGTAAGCAAAAATCATGAGACATGGCAGGTGGAAAGATCCCATTAAAGAGAAATGCAACCTGTATAAGAACTATAGCTCTTCAAATATTTCTTTTAGTTTGGTCTTAGTGAATGTTTAATCTCTGATCTGCACAAGGGGCGAGGGCATAAGTATTTTACAAACATCTCTTTGTAATTCAATTGAAATAATCTTGTGTCACACTGAATTGTTAAGATTAATGTAGACGTAAATTACTCAACATATATAAAGGATTACTGTGAAAAAGATATATATACATAGTAATAAAATAATACCTTGTGTTAAGAACAATCGAAAAGAATGCAAGTTCAACCCTTAACTGGCAGAGTTCGGAAGTGATTTCGATCACTTTTCTCCTGAATTTTGGTCTTTTTCGCCAAATAAAAGGTACCGTAACCGAAGCTCTTGCTATCACTTTAATTTCTGGAAAGGGTCTGGGGAGGTAGTTTTTGGTTCGGAGAGGAGAGGATTTGGCTATTTTCAAGAGAGAATCTATATTTTACAATAAGACAGACAGACAGACAGACAGACAGATAAGTTTATTGAAAGATTTGTACAAAGTACATCATCGTTACAAAATATAATCACATTTATATATAATATATAGAAAAAAATACATATTTAACATGTCTAATATACAACTTGATCTACATAACCACTTATTTTCCTTAGGGTAATCAAATCTAACCGCAAAATATTAATAGTATTTCAAATTTCTCCGAATGGACGTTTAGAGCCGTAAAATAAACTGGTTAAAGTACACAACCCGTTGAACATGTGATTGCTCATGCATACACCGTGTTAAACGGGTGCGTGTAATCGATTTGTTTTTACTAACCAATTGCAAGTGATTGAGATAACTGGATATATTCGTGTAACTGTGAAGTTTACGGCTCATTTTATGGAATAACATGTGTTTAGTGTTTTTTAAGGATATGCTCTTGAATCCTCAACAAAACGAGTTATTGAATTTCAGATAAGTGTAATTTTAGCTTGACCTCTCTCTATGTATTTATAAACCGGTTTTGTAATAATTGTTGACTAATTTCAAATAGAACATTTTCAACACAATGCTAATTTCTCTGTTAACATATAACATGGTTTGAAAAGGATAAAAAAACAAGCAATTTCTCCTTTTCTCATTTAGTTTTTTTTTTTTTTTTTTTTTTCAATTTAATGTATATATATTTTTTCAATTTAATAATGTAATTGCAGACACTTACTACTTTTATTTTTCAGCTTAGACTTAATTAAAATATTAATTTTTAAATTTTCCAGAATATTAAACATTTCCGTATAGTGTTTAGAATTAAAAGACATACAATTTTCTTGAATGGCCTTCTTGCAGTAGGTACTCTTTATTGAAATTCTTTAATCATTTTTTTTGTTCAATTTGAATTTTTTCTTTGTGGTTCCTTCCCTCTCTATTTTCAGATTACCTTGTAGCATCCAAACAGATTTTGAAGAAACAGCACAAAGGTGAGTGAAAGTAATACAATAAATAGATAAAAAAAAGTGCATTTTCATATTAGAATACATACATGTGATTAAAAATTATGCACTTCTGATGCAACACTTAAGGACCTTTGAACCTTATGCAAAACGAAAGGATAAGGATCAATAGGTCTGATAAAATTTTACTTGTTAACAATTAATAAGCACTGTAATTATTTGCACACAAGTTTGAAACATTGTTTATTATTTTTTTTTTTTTTTTTTCTAACATCATGGCTGCTTATTTGAATTTGGGTACAATAAAAAGAAGAAAAAAAAAGGATCTGGCTAATAGATGCCTTTGATATAAACTGTGCATGCAAAGCAGCAATGCAGAATACCAACTGACTAGGCTCAATACATTTTTATTCATTATACTCAATACATTTTTACATAAATACTTAAAGTATTCCTGACTTCAAAAATAACAAATACATTTTAATATATTTATTCATGGTTCCAAAAAACAATGAAAATGAACAGTTTGATAATAAATACATATATTAACCTTTTTCTTGCTGAAATCATATTTGATTTGAAACAAATTGACATTTTTGGGACATTTTCCACTAATTTAAGCTTAAGTGTATCACCATTTACTAAATCAGACAGTGCTGTACAGGATCATCCCCATTATCAGTGGTGTCTGATCCTATGCCACACTGACTGACAATACCTTGTGCAGATATATTTTACTTTATTTTGGAATCTCTTCAACTTATCTGACTTAGGCGTATCTCCGCATCAATTAAATACAAGTCAAGAAGTGTGGACTCAGATCATACTGCACTTAAGTGCCGTCTGATTCCAGTCCATCCTGTCTGACCAAATCATATATAAAACTTTAACTTTACATTTTCAATTGATCCAGCTGAGGTGTACTCCCATACCGATAAAATTCAAAACAGGCTGTGCTGGCTAAGATCATCCCGCTTGCCAATGCAGGCTGGTCTCAGGCTACACTGTCTGACAACACTGCCAATCTTAGCCAGATTTTGAATGAATTTGGTTCATGTGTATTTCCACTTATTTACAGTAAAGATCAGTCAATGCAGACTCAGATCACCACAGGTCATTTCTGACTGATCTGGAATTTCGCTTTAAGCCACTGTATGCCAAGGCTAAATGTTGAAAGGAAAAATATTGTGTTTAGCATGCTATTCCCTTTTCAATTTTCTTATTTGCTAATATGCACAGAATAAACTAAGATAAACTAAATCTCAATTTCCATTTGCTGTAGTTCTGAATATTGCATGACATTACCTTTTTGAGTATATAGATGTTTAGTATACCTATGGTGTCTCTCAAATGCCATCAATGTTATGGGTAATGTTTTTTCTTAATTCAAAAGCTTTTTTTGCAAAAGAGAGCTAAGCCTTTAAGATTCTTTATAGAATCTGATTTTAAAAATATTATCATTTTTTCCATGCTTGGATTTTTTATGTAAAACTTTGGTATATATTCTTTTCTTGCATCAGCGAATAAGGGACAGGTTAGTATAAAATGAAATTCATCTTCAATATCTAAATTATTACAACAAAGGCAATATCTTTCTTCTCGAGGTACATAGTTTCTTGCATATCGTCCTGTATGTATTCTCAAAGAATGTGCACAAATTCTGATTTTTGTTATGAGATGTCTTAGGGATTTTGGTAATAAGCTAAGATAATCTTCATATTCTAATTTTTCTTTACAATTTTTATATAAAATTAGAACCTTGCTAGAATTTTTATCTGATTCCCATTTCTGCATGAAATTATCTACTAAACGCTGCTTAAACATTTGAATAAAAATATTCCTTTTTATTACTTGAGGATTATTCCAAATAAATTGAAAGCCATTTTCACTTAGAATTGTTTTCAAACCATACACCCAGTTTTTGGCACCATTTTCACAATCCTCAACAGCTTGTTTATATGTTCTAGAAAGTAATATATTCTCTGAATTTATAAGTTTGAACCAATACTTTATTTTTTTTACCATTTGACCAATATATAGTGGAAATCTTCCTAACTCTCCATATACTCCAACATTGCTAGTGTTTTTTCTAACATTTAATAGCCTCTTGCAAAATTTCAAATGTACATTTTCAATGTTTTTACTGTCTATTAAACCCCATATTTCTGATGAATAGCTCAACACTGATCCAACAAATGCATCAAATAATTGACAATATAGTTTAGGTGTAAAATTGTAGTTTCTACAGTAACCTAGTAAAATATTCATGGCTTTAAGCCCTTTACTGACTGTGTACTCTTCATGTGACCTGAAACTCCCATTTTGACTGAAAACGGTACCAAGGTAATTAAACTGTTTTACTACTTCTATTTCTTTACCATTGTAAAACCATTTATCTTTTTTGTTTATTTTATTTCCTTTTTGGAATACCATAATTTTTGTTTTGTCTGTGTTTACTTTTAAACCCCAATTTTGACAGTATTCGTGTAATTTATTCAAATGAGCCTGTAATTCAATCTGATTTTTAGCTAAAATAACCATATCATCCGCAAATAGCAGAAGAATTATAATTGCATTTTCTATTTCTATTCCTGAATCGGTATTATTTTGAAGCGTCAGCTCTAAATCTTCAATGAATAATGAAAAAAGCATGGGTGACATGATTTCTCCTTGGCGTAGACCCACAGCATAATTGAAAAAATCACTGTAAACATTTTTATCCCTGACACATGATTTTACTTTCTGGTACATGTCCCTTATTACATTAAGAATTTTTCCTCTGATGCCATTTTTATACAATTTCATCCACAGTGCATTGCGATAGATAGTATCAAAACATTTACATAAATCTACAAAAACACAATACAATTTTTTTCTCCTGAATATATGATTTTGAACTAGGCTGTTTAGAATAAAAAGTGCATCTATTGTAGATTTTCCCTTTCTAAAACCGAATTGTGAATCTGAGATAACATTATTTTTTTCACAAAAGTTTGTAATTCTAGTATTCAATATTGATGTAAATAATTTTGAAAGACAGCTTACTAAAGTTATTCCTCTGTAATTGTTAACATTGTTTTTGTCCCCTTTTTTATGTAAAGGAACTATAACGCCTTCCATCCATTTCTCCGGAAAAAAAACAGATGACAAAATTGCATTAAATATATCACAAAGGTGTGAGCCAATGATATCAATACTTTCAATCAAATACTCATTTAAAATATTATCATTTCCCATTGCTTTGTTTCTGTTGAGATTTTTAGTGGCTTTAGTTAATTCCTCTAGACTTATTTCTTTATCTAACTCATCACACTTGTTATTTTCGGGTATACCGCTGCAAAAGGACTCTGCCTCTTCATTTTTTTGCTCTAAATTATCGCAACCAATATCCGCAAAATACTCTTTGAATTGTTCTAAAGTTATATAATGATTTGATTTATTTTGCTTTTTAAAGAATTTCCAAAATTCTCTTGGGCTTGCATTTTTCAATTTCTCAATATCAGCAATTTTATTTTCTTCAAATTTACGCTTTTTTGTTTTACATGTCTTTTTGTATAGACTTTTATTTTCACAGAATTCTTTGCGTGTTTCATCTGATTTATCAACTTTAAATCTTAATCTTGAAGTTTTCATATTTTTCTTTGGCTATTTTACATTCTCTATCATACCAATCTTTATGTTTAGATATTTGTTGTTCAGTGAAATCCCTTCTATCAATTCTACAATACTCTTTTGTGAATAAAGGATCTGCTATTTCTGTTATAGCCTTGGAAAAAGAGTTAACAACATTATTGATGGACTCCCTATTTTGAACATCTATACCTTGAATCATATCATTAAAATTTCCTAATTGATTGATTATGCCACTTCTGAAGGCATTTCTTTTATTTTCATTCCATTTGACTTTAGTTTCTTTTGCTTTAAATTCAGGTTTTTTATTATTTAAATTGCAGTTTAATTCAAAACACAGACATGCATGGTCACTGAATATATTAAAATCACTTATATTGAAATAATTTAGGTTTTCAAAGTTGCTTTCTTTGCATAACAACATATCAATTACAGAAAGCCCTTTGTCATTTGCAAATGTGTATCCATTACTGTTTTCAATAAATAACCTTCCATTTACAATTCTGAAACCAGTTGCTATGCATAATTGCAATAACTTGTTTCCAAATGCATTGCATCTGCTATCAGGAGTTGATCTATCTATTTCAAAGTCTGGCTCATATTCTTCATCATCAATTTCTTTATTGTTACTATCTGTTATTACATAATCTGGTTTATTTCCTACCCTACTGTTCCAGTCTCCTACAAGATAGACATCACCTATTGAATTGTAATCTAATATATCATTTTCAATAACATCAAAAAAGTCTACCTGTGCAAAATTATAAGCAGGTGAGCCCTCAGGCCATATATATACACCACCTATATAAACATCCTCATCTAGACCAAAAAATTGTTTGTCCAGTTTCAACCAAACCACTGTGTCAAAATGATTTTTTACAATACATACACCTTCTTGAATGTCATCTTTTATAAAAATAACTACACCACCATTGCTTCTTTTGGCCTTTTTGTTTTGGAATTTTCTATAGAAATTAAAACTTTTATAGCCATTTAGTTCTATGTCACTGTCTTTACTTGTCCAAGTTTCATACAGGAAAATTATATTGTGTCTATTTAATAGGTCAACAAATTCTTTGTCTTGTTTTTTATGCTTACTTAAACCATTTACATTCCAAGATAAAACACTAATAGTACCCTTTTGACACCCCTATTTACTTTTATTCACGGGTTTACCATTTATATATAGAGTATCATATGATACCCATGCTTTATGCCCATCTTCCTTTGCTTCTTTCATCTGTCTAATTAAGGGCTTTCTCTTCTCTGTAATTTCCTTGGGGAATTGCTCGGATACAAAATGATTTGATCCTTTTAGGACTTTTGCTTGCTTTCTGACTAATTCCCTCTCTTTGAATAAGGTAAATTTTGCCACTATATTTCTAATAGAAACACCTTTTTTGTACCCTATTCTATGGACCCTTTCAAATTTGATTTCATTCACTAACTCTTGTGCCATCTTCATTTTCTCTACTAGGAACATTTTTAGTACATTTTCAGTGTCCTCAGGATTTCCATCCGACGTTTCTTCCTTTATGTTGCTAAAGAGAAGATTATTTCTCATTGATTGTGCTTGAATATATAGCATATCTTCCTTCAGACTTTCCTGTGTTATTTTTAAGTCATGAATTTTACTTTTAGAAATAGAGATATTTTCTGCATTTAGCTCAGTGTTCTCCTCCAGTTGTTTGAGATTTGAACGCTGTTTGTCCTCTTGTTCATGTATATGTTTCCATATGTTGTCTATTTCATGCTCAAACTTGCCTACTCTGTCATCTAGCTTTTCTAGTGTCACACGTTGTTTCTCCATTTTATCATCAATGCTTCCCAATCTTTCAGTTATTTTATTTAGACATTGTAGTAGCTCAGCATTTGTAGGCTCTTTTGCACCCATGTTTTCTTGCAAATGAGACTTATCAATGTTTTTATCAGAGTTATTGCTTATCCTACGTTCTATTCCCTCAGTGACTTCGGTGCTTTGATAATTGTCAATTTCTTTGTCTAGAATGGAAAGCAAACCTTCGTAATCAATATTCTCTTTTTCAAACAATACAATGTTAGCCTGTCCTATTACAGTACTGACATTTACCGTACTGGGTGAATTAGTCCATTTCTCCCGTTTCTCTTCTGGTTCGATATCCACGCTATCGTCACTTCTTATTCGTTTTTAGCTCCACTGGCTGAAAGCCACTGGGGCTATTGTCATGGCGTTGTGTCCGTCGTGCGTCCGTCCGTCCGTCCGTCCGTGCGTGCGTCCGGTCGTAAACTTTTCTTTAAAAATCTTCTCCTCAGAAACTACTGGATGGATTTCAACCAAACTTCACAGAAATGATCCTTGGGTGACCCTCTTTCAAAGTTGTTCAAGAAATTTTGATCCAATGAAAAACAGGGATTTAATGGGCGTGGCTAATTTCCAAATATGGTAAAAAGTGAGTTTTCTCAGATTCTAATCAATGGATACCAATTAAATTTTACATGAATGATCCTTGGGTGACCCTTTACCAGTCTACAAAAAATCATTGTGATCGGATGGAAAATATGCATTTTATGGGCTGAGGTCATTTCTCTATATGTTATAAAGTGGAAACTTTGAAAATCATTTTCTCAGAATGTAACAGATAGATATCAACCAAATTTCACTGGAATGATCCTTGAGTGACCCTTTATCAGTCTACAAAAAATCATTGTGATTGGATAAAAAATATGCATTTTATGGGCGGAGGTCATTTCTCTATATGTTATATAGTGGAAACTTTGAAAATCATTTTCTCATAATGTAACTGATGGATATCAATCAAATTTCACTGGAATGATCCTTGAGTGACCCTTTATCAGTGTACCAAGAATTATTTTGATTGGATGAAAAATATGCATTTTATGGGCAGAGGTCATTTCTCTATATGTTATATAGCAGAAAATTTGAAAATCATTTTCTCATAATGTAATTGATGGATATCAACCAAATTTCACTGGAATGATCCTTGAGTGACCCTTTATCAGTGTACCAAGAATTATTTTGATTGGATGAAAAATATGCATTTTATGGGCAGAGGTCATTTCTCTATATGTTATATAGCAGAAAATTTGAAAATCATTTTCTCAGAATCTGATTTTTGGATATCAACTAAATTTCACTGGAATGATCCTTGAGTGACCCTTTATCAATGTTCCAAAAATTATTTTGATTGGATGAAAAATATACATTTTATGGGTTGAGGTCAATTCTCAATATGTTAAATAGTGGAAACTATGAAAAACATTTTTTCAGAATGTAACTGATGGATATCAATCAAACATTTTTTGTATGATCTTTTGGTGACCCATTATCATGCAGCCAAAAATTATTTTGATTTGATGAAAAATATGTATTTTAATAGCAGAGGTCATTTCTCTATCTGTTATATTGAAGAAACTTGAAAAATTTTTTCAACATCAGTAGAACCCCAAATATCTAAAAATCTAGTCAAAACATTTATTTGCTTTTACAAGAATTTCAAGCCTGTGGAGCGACTCAAGCCATTCATGGCTTTCTAGTTTATCTGTTTTCTCCATACATTGTTTGTTTTTCACCTACGTCTGGGTTCGGTGTTTTATTGATGTCAATTTACCTCTTTAATTTGATTATATTCTCTCGATTTATTGGATATTTCTCATTTTTTCTTCTTTAACTGTACCCCAATTCAAAATAAGCAGCCATGTTGGTCACGTGATTTTCCCGCATCAAGAAGAAGGGGACAGACAATGCATTGCATGCAATGAAAGATAAATCGAAGAAAAAGGAAAACAACAACAACAAAACATTTATCAATCAATGAAGCCGGTATTAACCGGATATCACCTGATTGTAAAAATTAAAGGATATCAAATAATAAAGTGTTATCACTGAAAAACGATTGCATTGTAAATAGAACAATAATAAAGTATCTAAGATATCAATGTTATTTTTTTTCTCGGCTCTGAGAAATCATCATGATTCTCCCAAACCTCGACCATGACCCGAGATTAAAATTATAAAACTTTTCACATTCTCAACTGATTTTTTTCTTAAATTTCGACTGCAGATTAAAGCCATAAAAATGTATGAATATAAATGATGATATTTAATACGTTGTTGTTATTAACAACTTGTTTGTATTGTCTTTTATGCTCATGCAGTTATTTGAGTTCTAAGTTTGTGAAAAATTGTGTTGAGAAAGATTAAGGTTTCATAATCTCGGGTGCTGATACATTGACTATATTTCAATAAATTCACAACTTATTCTATAGTCCTTGTGATGGTCTGATTGGACAATGAAATGAATACAAGTTATAGCCTTTTTCAATGATTTGCCCCAAACTACAAAACATCGTAACTGCAACTTATGCTGTATCTGCGATGTTTTAAGAAAAGACCACTTGTCAACAAACACATTCTTTTTTCAACATGCATATATTGGGCTATTTAAGCGTTCATATATCTTTTATGAAAGATGAAGGAACCAAATAAAGTATATTGTATATATATTGTATATTTACTCTCTCTATCATTAAACTTTTGTCAATTTTGAATAGTAGTAAATTACGTGATGCAGAGACGTCGCGCACGGTAATGAGGCTCATTTTGAAAAACGTCACCCTCTGTGTTTTAAAACTTATCATAACAAGACTCCGTGGTCGCACCATCCTTATATCTAATATCTAAATAATGCTTAAAACATGGCCAATTTATAAATCAAACTTTTATTGCAAACTATTTTCGTATGATTTCGGAAAAAGGAGTTTCAAATTGTAATTTAAGCGAAAAAACGCGTGTAACATGTAACATAAAAACATCACCGGATGATACACATCTTATATTTTATACAGTTTAATAATGTTTAAACTGCTTGAAAGTACATCAAAACTAAACTGGCATGACATCCAACAATTTTACCAATAAGATCGAAATTTAACCACAAATAAGAAAATTACCGCTTTATGTTTAACAAAAAGTGAAGCGTAACATCAAAATTTAAGACGCCGAAAAAATGACGATTTTCTTGTATATTTCAATTTCAAATGGTTCAATTGCAACCAATCTTTAAATTAAAAATATTATTTTTCTGTTTTTCTTGAATATGTAAATAGATATCAATTTGTGTTTTAATCGGCAAATTGATAAGCCGAAATTCGTGTGGAACGAAATCTTTTTAGGCTGTTATAAAACTGTTTTTTTCATTCTTAATACGCTAAAAAAAGCAGTTCCTTTATTCATACGATAATAAAGCTAAGAAATATTATTTTTCTCTTAATAAACATATTAAAATTTCATGAAAAAATATTTACGAATAAAAGAGATATTGATATTAGTTTGTGTGGAACGCTTTCTAAAAAAAAAACGCGCATTTTCTTACAACGACGTTATGTTTGATTCGTTGAATTATAAAACCGACGCGCATTCAGACGAATACAGAGTAGATTAAATCCGCAGTTCAAGGAAAGAAACAGAAGAAGAAAGCGTAATATCATGCGAGAAGAATATCTGTGTGGAAGTGGCGATGCGAGTAGGCGAAGGGAAGAACTAGATATACATTTTTGTAAACAAGAGGGCCAATACTGCCCGAAATCGCTCATCTTAATTTCGGATAGCAAAAAAGGAAATATGATACATTTTTCGCAAAGACTTGTATTCTTTGACAGTAACTCGTTGTTCTAAAGACCCAAGAATAGTGAGTTCGAAGCTAACTTAGCAAAATGTAATAACTTTTTTCAAACATTAAAAAGGGGGGATGCGTCATATTCCTTTTACAAAAACGCATGCATTGATGACATCACATATGAACAAGCTGCTGTTGGTTCGAATTGATCATTGCAATAAATTTAGGGTGAATATTTCATAATGTCAGATTTACTCTACATTATAACATAAATAATGTTCAAAAGAAGCGCCTAGCCCAATGCATCTTCATATTTAGAGTGGAAATAAGCCTAACTCTACAAAAGGCTTAATCCAGTATTCGAATGTCTACACATTTATGCGAAATTGAAAAAAAGTATGACATTTTACATTCTTCGCGAGGGATAGGGGCAAGTTTTAATTCTTTAATGATGACTATATATTCTGACATTGCTATAGCTGTAGAAAGAGTGAGCAATATAATGATTACGTGTACTTTTTTTGACAAACAAACAAACAAAAAAAAAAAAAAAAAAAAAAAAAAACACTAGACGCTACACAATCGACGTTCGCTATTTTGACGTTACATTTTAGTGCCGCATTACCGTGCGCGACGTCAATGTCAACGTTAAATAAGTATTTCCGGCGGTACAATATAGTATCACTGACTGTTAATTATGTTCATACATTTATCTAATTTCTAAATTTGAGAAAATTCTTATCGGATAATTAAACAGTTTTGTTATCTCGGTTCCAGAAGAAGTTTTCAGCCAGTTTAAGGAGGTATCCGCGGACAGTTATTAAAGT
Source organism: Fragum whitleyi (assembly GCA_948146395.1). Lineage (NCBI taxonomy): Eukaryota > Metazoa > Mollusca > Bivalvia > Cardiida > Cardiidae > Fragum > Fragum whitleyi. The sequence goes on along the minus strand of OX411547.1, from coordinate 37,891,429 downwards.
AGGCCAAATCAATGTTCTCTTATCGATCTCTCTAACCAGTGAACTAGCCATGGAAAAATATCCAAACAAACAATGTGATTGTAAACAGAGAGTGAAAGGTGATTCATCGACATTCGTATTTAATATCCTTACCTTTTAAAAAATAATATTTCTTCTTCGGCCCGCGTTAGCAATTATATTATAACAGTGCATAATCCGTTTTTCGAATTTACTTGCTATTAGTCACGTTTATGTGCCACTATTTGTCACACAAGTATGTCCGTCTGTGTGTATTGGACTTGGATGTTATCAATACACATTCCTGCTACTACAAGTTTATTTTAAGTGTTTTCAAGTAATTCATATTCTCTTGTAAAAATTAAACAAATCATCTACCAGATATGAACCATTTTGCCTAGCTTCAGGGAATTTACTGACTTTGAGCCAAGGAGGGCCAATGGGACTCAAAACAAACAAATTTGAGGGTACTAGCTTCTCTTCTGTGAGTCCCTTAAATCTGAAATTACGAGGAATCGTGTAAATGACAAGTTAAATGATTTTGAAACGGTTTCGGAATGAAATTGGATGTGTGGAATGAGCATGTTTTAAATTTAAATAAAGGGTGGTTATACAATATCGCTTTTATTTCTTCAAACTGAACAGTTTCGGAGCGTTTCGAGAGATTTGAATGAAGGTGTTTTATGCAATAAAAGGAGTGTTTGGCGTGCTATTTAAATTGATTTTGATCGAGGTGAATGTCAGTTTCACTAAGTTACCAACTGTACAGTTAAAAAATCGTGAAATTGACACTCACTGCGATCAAAACCATCTAATATTACTCACTCAGCGCTCCATTTATTCATTCCAAATACACACTCAAATCGACAAAAAACGCTCAGAAATCATTAGAAAACATTTCGATACCGTTCAATTCGATCAACATCCAATTAAAATCGATCAAATTATTCTACTATTTTATCGAATGGTGTGGATATTAAAGTGTCCGATTGGTCCACGAAGACACACAAACAGAAAATTGCGTATATTTTATTAAAGGAAGGTAATAGATATCGCTAATTTTGTTCATCACGAACAAAAATAGCGATATTGGATTACTTCCCTTTAACATCACTCAAAACTCGCTCCACACACACGTTCAATTACATTCCAAATTAATTCCCAATTATTGATTTTGTCAATTTCACGATGTTCTTTATTGTACATGAATATACATGTATATGACACTTGTCAATATAAATAACTTGTAATATGTTTTTGGGTAAAATACCGTGAAGTTTTTGAAGCATGTTAGCTTAACTTCAACAAATGACACGCTTCTTCGTCGATTGACGACCCAATCCTCGTAAATACAACTCAAATAAGGCTGTATCAACGAGAGTTTGGTCGCCCAGAGACAAAACACGGGTTTGTGTTTTAGAGTTTTCTTCTTACAATTAAGGTAAAAAGAAAATGAGTAACCCATTTCAAACAAAGCAGGTTATCGATTGATCAGTAAAATTTAATTAAAACACGTGACAGCAAATAACAGTAAAAACAAGCTTTGAATTTAATATAATTTTTACTTGCAAAAAGAGCTGTTCAAGCTTAATTGTATGTTATTTTTTGTTATGTAATGCTGTTTTTATTTTATGTTATATGTGGAATAAGGAGTTTTGCCGGAGATGTGTCATTTGTAATTAAAAGTAAAAACGGAGAGTTATTCTATTTCGATTCTATAATGCTATCCGGCTCTAAGGAAAGAGGAATGTTTTTTTTACATTAAAAAAAGGTTTGAATAAGCGGGAAAAAATCTTGACTGGCGTACAGAGCACAGTTCGTCACCTCTTAACAGAGTCATGTTCATACTTTTTGCTACTTAAAGATGGTTTGGTTTTACTTTAAGTGCCACGCAAACAAAAAAACCCGAAACTATTTTTTTCATTTCAGGATCGATAACGATTGGGAATTCCCAGACAAAGTGAAGGTCAAATACTGCAACGCTATCAGTAGAGTGGTATAACTTCATTTATCTTAAGAAGGAAGAATTCATTCCCCTCATAGTATTGTTGACATTATTATCATCTGTTGTTCGGTCGACCTGAAAACCCTCGAAATTTGATACTAGTGGATTGAATTTCATCTGAAGATGGTTAGATATATTTCAATTATAACCAAAGTAACCATCCATACAGTTAAAGTGCGTTGATACTCAACAGACCGAGTGGTGACTGAACACAAAACTCAGGTGTGTCGATAGCGTCTAGTCACTTATCAAAGTAAGGATTATATCGATTAGAGCAGTCCATGTGTGCAGACAGATTAAACCTGGACTATTACGTGTAACGTTTGCCTTACTTAATCCATTTATGAGGACCTTTGTGGATTCCATTGATAATAAGTGAAACGGAAATACCGTTTGATGTTTATTGTCGTGAGTTGAATAATTTGTGCTTCCATGTTTGTACCTTAGGATTTTTAAGTCCTGCAGAATAATGTCCGATAAGGTGAATGATTCTTTAGAGATGGATGCCGCTTCTGCGTCTGGCTCGGATAATTCTAACGAAGTGTATGTGACAGAAGATACTGAATACAATATAGAACCAGACAATGCCTTTGAGGAAGCTTTAGGTAAATTAGACGATTTGAAATTCGAACCTGACACTGATATACCGGAAGTAGAGGATTCTGGGTCAACTGGAGAGTGTTCACTAGGGGGAGCCTCAACCGGAAGTAAAGAAGCTGATACCAAAGATGAGGAAGTCGGTGCTAAACAGAAGTCTAAAGGAGTTAAGATTATTTCAGATAAAAAGGATGGGGATGGCAAAACACCTCCGAAGAAATCGGACAAGAAACCATCAGTGTTTGAAAGATTGAAAAAGTTAACAAGATTCGAAAAGAAGCCTAAAGGTGCATTGAAATCAAATTATTCAAAATTTCGCGGGATCAAAGTTGACCGTTTACCAGCATTCTTTGTTGCCAAATATCTTGGAAGTCGTGAAGTTAAAGGTGTGTTTGGACTAGAACATGTAAGAGAGCCTATCGATGACTTCATTGCCAAAGTTAAAGACGACCTCGTTTCAATGGATAGAGTTGAACTCCAATTATGTTATATTGTGTTCTCTTCAAAAGGAATAGATATTCGTCCTCACCCGTCCAATAAAGTGCTGGGTAACCTAGAATATACCCTACACCCTATAGACTTTATATCTTATGGGGTACAGGACATGAAATATTGGCGTGTGTTTACGTTCATAGTCGTGAAGGAACTCTCGTATAAGAAGAAGACAACAGAGTGTCATGCCTTTATTGCCGACTCAACTCAGAGTGCGCGGAAAATGGCACTCGCTCTTGGTGCGTGTTTCACTGTGTATAAGAGAAAGCTAGCATCTGAAGGGAAACAACATAACTTCCAAGTAGAGTTACGCCCCCCTGACGAGCTCGCTGGCGATTTCGAAAAAGACATTGAAGCATAATTAGCTTTTTCGAACTATGTTTTCAGTTTTTCACATAAACCATATGTTTTATGTTAATCTTGCGCTAGATTTCAAAACCATAAAGCAAAAGAATCTTTTAAAGAAGACGCTGTTATGGAACAAAAAGTCGATTTCTGTTTTCCATTTCTTTTTCTAAATTTCTATTCTTTAATGAAATATTTAGGCCATCGGCCCATGTATAACATATACATTTAATTTAATTTACATAGTGACGTCCAAAATATACAACAATATTAATTTTCACTATAGACCACTGGACCAAATCATAGAATTGTCGACTGTTTTCGAAAATTCACAAGCGTACCTCGATTCAAGATGCAGCCAAGAATTCTCGTAGCAAGCTGACAGTAAAATTCTTCATTGGATTTCTCAAAATCTATTACAGTTAAAAACATCGTGAAATTGACACTGACTGCAATCAAAACCAATGAACATCACTCACTCAGTACTCCATTCATTCATTCCTAACATTTACTCTAATTGATAAAAAACGCTCCGAAATTATTAGAAAATATTTCAAAAATCGTTCAAATCGATAAATTTTTAATGCAAATTATTCAAATTATTCTACGATTTCATTAGCTGGTGTTGATTTTAAAGTGTCTGATTACGCCACTAAGTCACACACAGAAAATTGCGTATATTTTATTAGAGGAAGGTAACAAATATCTAATTTGAACAAACTTTTTGATTACCTCCCTTTAATTTCTCTCAAAACTCGCTCCAACACTCGTTCAATTTAATTCCAAAATCATTCAAAAAATATTTTTCAGTTTTTCATTTTCACGATTTTCTTAAATGTATCGTATAAAAAAGTGAAAAAAAAAACCAAACAAATCAGTTTCTCAATTTCAGTCGTTTTTTCAGTTTGAATTATACTTATGAGTAGGCCTGTTAAAGATGCGTACTTATATATATATATAAATACTTTTTTTGTAGAGATGAAACGAATGGTTCAGAATTTTTAAAAAAACAAACAAAGAAAAAAACCTTATTGACGTAACTAAAATTAAATATGAACCGTCGCGTGAGCTCTTTAGGATATATATTCGAAAAAGAGATTGGGTTCAGCATAGATCAACCAGTGGTCGCATTTTAAAAATTCTTTAACGAGAAGGTAGAATGATTATTCTAGATTCAGAAAAGAAGCATAGTGCGAAAATATTTGACCCTAGGCAGTCTGCACAGTCTGACTAGGGTCGAAACCTTATGCACTACCCAGATGGTCCCTTTTTGTGTGACGGGACACAAATATGTTTCAATAAATTTGTTTATAATTGGTATATATCCGAGCCCGGTTACCATAGTGGTAACGCATTGGCTTGTCAAACCTAGGGTCGTGATTTCGAACCTCGGCTCGGTCAACTGGCATCCGAAATTTGTCAAAAAATCAATGTGACACGAGTCGTTTGTCTCCCATCAATGGGTGTAGAAGAAGTTCACCTAAGTGGGTTGCTAATGGCTCGGAAGAAATAGTGTGGTTGTACTGGTGTGTGAAACGACAGGAAACTATGGTTTGGTGCACCAGCCACCGCGATATATTAAAAGCAACGAAAAACACTTTTCAAACGATTTATATATAATGGTCGACTGGATATGTATGTAAATTGTTATATGTAAGAATTTTTTGATTATACAGTATTATATTCAGGGGATACTAATAAATTATATGTGGCATTATGAATAGAGGTAAAATGAATTGTTAACATTTATTTTGATCACGAACCGTTTCAAGACATATGAATATTCGCTTTTATTAATTGAAGTTCAGCTGTTTTTTGCCCCGCTTTGGGGGCATATTGTTTTACTGGTGTCCGTCTGTCTGCGCAAAGTACAACAAAAAAGATTGACCATTGATAAAGTATTGTTTGAAATATACATTTTTTTCCAACGGCAACTTTTAGTCCAGCACCTTAAAGACAAACTCTAACACCGTGTATTAAGTATTAAGCTACGTTGTTTTGCGAGATTGTCTTTTAGTATTCGTAACAGCATAAGGGATCGGATTTTGCACATAAACATTGGCTTTGACCCTCAAAACACCGGAAATGTCCTATTTTGACACTTATCTCGATGAGTGTGTCATTTTTTCCTGTTGAATTTTAATTATTAATAATGAATGCGATCTATATCATATTATCCTTGGTTCTTTAGCTCTACTGGTCGAAGGCCAGCGAGCTATTGTCATGGCGGTGTGTCCGTTGTGTTTCCGTCAATCCATCAGTCCGTGCGTGTGTCCGTGCGTAATTTTGTCTTTTGACATCTTCTCTTCCTAAACCAATAGGCGGATTATAACCAAACTTGGTAGAAATGTTGACCCTCTTCTTTAATTTGTAAAGATATTTTGATTGACTAACGAAAATGGGCATGCTAGGGCGGGACTTTCTATTATTCTAAATCTTCTCTCCATGCCCATATTTATGGGCCAATCAAAATTTCGCAGCAATTTTAAAAAGAGTCACCCAAGGAAAATTCTTTTAAAGTTTCATTGAAATCGGCCCAGCGGTTCAGGAGGAGATGGCATTCAAAGATTTCGGGCTCAAAATAAGCCCAACCCTGCCAAGTCCGTATTTAGGGGCCAATCAAAATTTGCGAACATGATTTTAAGAGGGTCATCAAAGGAACTTTCAGGTATAATTTCATTGAAATCGGGCAAGTGGTTCAGGAGGAGATGTCGTGCAATGATTTCGGGCTCAAAATAAGCCCTATCCTGACACGCCAATATTTATGGGCCAAACAAAATTTCGCTAACAATTTTTGAAGAAGGTCACAAAAGGAAAATTTTGATAAAGTTTCATTAAAATCGGCCCAGTGGTTCAGGAGAATGTCAGTCAAGGATATTGGGCTCAAAATTAGCCCCGTCCTGACACGCCCATATCGGGGGTCAATTAAAATTTCGCGAACAAGTTTTGAGGAGGGTCAACCAACAGGGCTTTTTCTTCTATCTCTCAGGGGCCCAATAAAGGCCCCATTCCCCATTGAAAAGGCCCCAAAATTTTTCCCAATTTGGAGAAAAATTCCCAGTTTAATGAAATGGATTTAACCAAACAACTTATTTTTGACATATTTGTAAGTTGGGAGTATGAATATGTGTTTTGTTAGCTTTAAAAAATTTAAGAACAAGCTTTTTAAAAGAAAATTTATACATTACAAGCAAGAATTAACCCAAACAGTTATACATGAAAAAATCCCCAAATTGCATTTTGTCGATATTATTTTCCCAAATGAATGCTAGGGGCCTTTTCCCAAAGATCTTGGGAAAAGCCTTGACCAAGGAACATTTCTGCCATTGGTTACTGAGGAGAAGATGTTTTAAAATTTAAAGGTCCAAAACTACCCCACCCTGCCACGCCCTTTTTTGGGGGGTAAACCCAAGTTTCTCGCACAAGTTTTGAGCAGGGTCATCCAAGGATCATTTCTGCCAAATTTGGTTGAAATCCACAAAATGACTACCGAGAAGGTCAAAACTGCCCCGCCCTGCGACTCCTTTATTTGGGGGCGGGGGTCAATCACAATTTCATCAACACTTTTTGAGAAGGGTCTCTCAAAAAACATTTCTGCCAAGTTTGGTTGAAATCAGCCAAATCGTTACTGAGGAGAAGATGTTTAAAAATTTCGGGGTTTAAACCTGTCCCGCCTTGCCCATATTTGAAGGTCGATCAAAATTTCGCGAACAAGTTTTGAGAAGGGTCACCCAAGGAATATTTCTACTAAGTTTGGTTGAAATACGCCCATCGGTTACTGAGGCGAAGGTGTTTGAAGAATTGTTGACGACTTTCGACGGACGACGTACGACGGACAAAAGTCGATCACAAAAGCTCACATTGTGCTCAGGTGAGCTAAAGGGAGAACACAGGATAATTCGGAAAGTTGGGATTTAATGGCTATTCGTCACCATTCGTTTCGTGACAGGCCTTCTTTTCACTTACACGGCTGACAGCCACGTGCAAATGACGAAGAACAATTCTATAAAAAGCTCCAAGCAGAGCGGCGGATATCGGTCAGTCTTTCTAATGCTATTCATGGATTTACTTACGGTTAAAGCCCCCGCCTGTATTAGTGAACATTTCCGAAACGAAAGACAATGGTCTTAAACTACTATCTACACAAAAACTAGACTTTTATTCTCAAAGATAAGCTTGAATTTGTCATTCCAATATTCGGTAATGCAAATGATTATGACGCGATGATCTAAATATTGTCCTAACTTGATGAGTATTTATGACCCTCAACATTTCGGACGCCTATTTGAATAGAGCGCATTCCCGCTCCTTCGCGTGAGCGTATTTAACGCGACCAAAATCTCACTTACATATGTTACTATATACGACAGATTATGCGTTTACGGAAAAAAGGCCGCCGTTTTTCGATTGATTGGTACTTTCGCGTGACTCATCTTTCATAATACAAAATCAAGATGATTATTCAAAAAATGTTCACGAAATAACGATGTTTTTACTCTAAACGTAAACGGGGATTTAAGGCCTTTTCAACTGAAATTCGTACCATTTTAATTTTTAACGAATGTGACACCATTGAAATTATAAGCCCCGCTTTGATTGATTGGTCACTTGGACCTTATCATGTGACGTAAAATCATCGTCACAAAGGAAGTTGACTGCTACCTATGAGACCCATGACAGTTTGTGTACTTTAAAACAGATTGATGTTTCTTTTAAGAGATGAAGAGAGAATTTGTTGATTCATGGAAAAATCAAACTAAAAACCTGATCACACTGTATGAATACATGAAGTGTATTCATACATTATTATGATTAGAGTTTTAGTTTCATACCTCCATGAAATCAGCATATATTCTCTTCATTTCTTTTAATTTATTATCATAAAACACGCATGTAGCAATTTATTGATAATGAGACATATTTCTTTTGGAACTACTTTGAGCGGTACAGTTAACAACATCGTGAAATTGACAAGATGAATGATTTCGGAATGATTTTGGAATTAAGTTGAATGAATGTGTGGAGCGACTTTTGAGTGAATTTAATGGGAGGTAGTCCAGTATTGCAAATTTTGTTCAGTATGAACAAAATTAGCAATATTGATTACCTCCCTTTGATAAAATATGCATAAAAGTTCTGAAAATTACTTGCTATTTTTTCAAGAACCTATCAGACGCTAACAATTTCAATTATGTCAGTTAAATCGCGATTTTTTCCCATTTGTTTTTATTTTGAATGTAGCTGTTGGTTGTATACTTTTAGTCATTTGGAGCGTTTTTGATCGATTTGAATGAATGTTTGGAATGAATGAATGGAGCGATGAGTGAGCGATTTAGAATGGTTTTGATTGAGTCAAATGTCAATTTCATGATGCAACTAACTGTATCTTTAAATCAGCTGCGTACTCAAAAGTGTTTTCATTGAGGAATACAACTTATTTTTCAGTCAATCAGAAAGCTCGAATGTCAATTGACATAACTGATATTATATTATTTATGAAAGGATAAAGGTTGTTAAATTACAGGTTCTAATTTTGAATAATGCATGGTGTATTTTAACGACTAATATGAATAACTTCATTTACATAATGCATTTTGATATATGATTGTATTCGTCGTTAAAACAGAACGATATACATTCATTCTTTTGAACCTGATAGCTCAAATCATGTCCGCGGTCTAGAAATAGAACATAAGCCTCTAGACCAAGATGTCCAGATGAAAAAAGGTTTTGATCGAGGTTGATGTCAGTTTCTCGATTTTCTTTGTGCCAGTTTCAATTGCACAATCGATTAAATTGTCACTTATGTCCAGATCCGGTTCGGTTTAACCGAATTCAGTCTATACATTGGTTGTTTCTTGAGCTTGAATTCGCTTTAGCCGAACTAGATAAGCGAAATATTTGATTCAGTACGACTTTGGCATTCTTCAAGTGGGTCGGAAAAGTTTAGTAACATTGACTAAATGGCTAGTGGATGATTATGACAGAGTAAATGCATCGTAGCGATTTTCAAATCCTAAAAAAGCTGCACTGAGAAAGTTATTGCAACTCACGGCTCTTAATATGTGCTTGGACGACGATACCGAAAAAAAAAATAATAATGATAAAAAAAATAATTAAAAAAGTGTTCTCGTTCAGGTACAGTCAAACCTGTCTTGGTGGCCAACTGAATTCAGCAGCCAACCTGTATTAAGTGACTACTGAGTTCCGATTTAAGGCGATTGCACTGAAATAAAGCTTATTAAGCAAGCACCTGTCTTAAGCAAGCACTTTTTCATTGTCCTCTAGTTTCTTGGTTAAGACAGGTTAAGCTGTATTTTCCATGCTTAATTTGTGACCTCACTGGTCAAAGATAGCTTTTTGTATTTTCAATCTCCAGGAGCAGGCGAGAGTTAATGCAAGGGAGATTAATACAACAAAAACTTCAGAGAAAGAATAAGAGTTGTTTCCCTTGACATATTTTTTAACATAAAAAAGCATGAGCTTTTACATAAAAAGATAGATAAAAAGCATTGTGACCAGAAAATTCTTCTGAGAGGTAAATGTAAAATGTGATGCTGCTGGGCGGAGCCAAAATTGGACCTCTAGATTATGATATGAACAAGCTTGACAAATGTCAACTGCATACAGTCATGTATCATTTAATATGAAATCTTTAGATTAGGTGCAGAGAGGTTTTAAAGATGTTCGTATTTTGCTTTTTTTGTTGCAGTGAAAACGGAAAGGATGGGTTCAGTTATTTGAACAACTTTGATAGAGTTTGACTCTAGGAACATTCCTACCAAGTCCCATAATGATAATGATATATTCACTGGCCTCACTCCCTCTTTAATTTCATTACAAAATTCGCTGATCAAATTCATTTAATTTTACTCCAAAATGATTCCAATGAAATCGTTGTGTCAATTTAATAATGTTTGTAACTGTAGTTTATCTCAAATTTCCACATTGCAGTGACAATACGTTCAGCCCAGGATCTTACGTTACCGCCCGTCTTTCTAACGAACTTCCTTAAAAAAGGGAGAGAAAAAATAAATAAAAACAAAAACATGGTTGCGTCAGTTGTTATCGACGGGTCTTGCAGATAAATTATGGGACATTTACAAATACGATGAGACTTAAATCGGTCCTTAATCGGTGCATTATTTCTCCGATATGATCGGTTGTCATCGGTGTTAGCATTTCAGACTTTATATGTAACAGGGTATCGGCGATAAATAGCTAATTGATCGGAAAAATACAAAGTAGATCGGTTGTCTGTAGGCCACAATAAGCTAACCAGTAGGAGCTTGGTCGGCGGTGATCGCTTATTTACTTAATTTACCATCGGCTGTAGTCGCTTTAACAACGGTTGTCAATCGGGCAGTCGGTGATTGATCGGTGTTCGACCAGAGGTCTATCGCTTTCCATCGAATACAACCGGTGATCCGTATGTGTACGCCGGTCAAAGATCGGTGATGTCGGTGATGAAAAGCTGGCATTTTTTTTTCAGCAGACTGTCGTCGAATTTTCCATTAAAATGATAAATAAGCGATGAAAACCGATTAATTTTAGTTCAGTGTTTGGTATAATGAATGTTGGGAGGCCAACAATCCAGCAGTTTGGTGTATTGCTGCAACAGCAAGCTCTCTTAAACCTCGGTCATGGCATTCACTTGGGCATCCGAGGCGGAAATGGTCGCCGCCGAAGGAGACAAAGAAGATGGTGGACGAAACAATGGCTAACGCCAGAAAGAAAACTTCAGTTTTGCGTAATACAGCACTTACCTAGCCGAACTCAGAGAGGGTTAAATCAGTTGGTTCCCAAACTTTGCCCGTTTTCATAATCTGTGACTGTCTCGTTTGAAAGTTTTATCAAGAATGGAAATCCGCCTGGAAAATACCTAATCTTTTCCCATCGCTAATAGATATTTGTTAATATCACTGACCGATCGGTGATATCGGTTATAAATAGCTCGTTATTCGTCTGAAAATGTTCACCGATCGAGAATTTTAAAGTTCCGTCCTTACCTGGATAAAACGAACAGCCGATCTAACACCGATTTCCATGTGTAACTCCCCCATTACATATCTAACGTCTTGAAGTTAAAGATATACAACAGTTCGCTGTCGCATGGAGCGTCTAAGATGTCACAGATTGTACCAGACCGGTTCTTTTGGCTACCATTCCAGAATTGAAGGAGTTTGCCCAGACAAAATTTTAAAATTGATCTGTATTTTACGTCATTTACCACGTGGCCTTTCCTTGGACCCCTTATATCGACCAATACTAGTATGACAGGAGCGGTAACACTAGATCTGAATTGGAACGTATTGTAGCTCACGTGTGATAACCCTTGAAATTTGTTGAATTGTTAAAACAACAACAACAACGACAAAAAGAACCAAGACTAAAAACAAATCTGACATGCTATCCCGCGAGATCATTTTGTAATCCCCAAATTTTATTTTTACTCTCTACAGAATTTAAGAACAATGCACGTAGTATCTTTGGGTATCCGATGCTTACTTTCGAACCTTTCAAGTACTGGAAAGTAAATGAATAGTTGAAATAGAAGAGAGGGTTGATTAGACTTCCTGCATGTGAATCAGGGATTATTTCTTGCCATTCTACAGTTAAAACACTGTGAAATTGACACTCACTGCGATTTAATCCATTCAACATCACTCACTCAGCGCCCAATTTATTCATTGCAAACACTCTCTCAAGTCGATCTAGAACGCTCCGAAATCATTAGAATACATTTTGAAATCGTTCAAGTCGATCAACATTTAATGCAAATCGAGCAAATAATAAAACGATTTTATCGACTGGTGTGGATCTTAAAAAAGTGTCCGATTGGTCCACGAAGACAAGCAAACAGAAAATTGCGTATATTTTATTAAAGGAAGGTAATACACATCGCTAATTTTTTTCATCTTCTACAAAATAAGCGATATTGGATTACCTACCTTTAGTTTTACTCAAAACTAGCTCCACACACTCGTTCAATTTCGTTCCAAAATCATTTAAAAATTATCTATTTGGTCAATTTGACGATGTTCTGCACGTTTACCTTTTCTCAAACATTTCAACAACGCCTTGTTTAAAAGGGAACAAAACAAGATTTGAAAAAACTTCGGCTTTTCTAAGCAGTCAGCCGCTGTTAAGTCGGACTGCGGTGCATTTCTTTTCGACATCTGCCCTGCGTTCAGGTTGACAAAACGGTACAGACAGTTTGCCAATTATACCCCGCTTTGCGCGCAAATGCACGCGCCAAAAGGGGTATAATCAGAAAACTGTTTGCACCGTTTCGTGATCCTGAACGCGGGGCTGTACTCCACTGATCATTAAATAAAAAAAAAAAAAAACATAATGCCGCCTCAATATGACTGAACAAACCATCTTTTAACCCCTTTTTAAAACATGAATAAATATACAAATGAGAGAGCGACTGTTGTTGCAGATAAGAACATCTTAAAATCGACAAAATGAATGATTTTGGAATGAAATTGAACGAGTGTGTGGAGCGCGTTTTGAGTGAAATTCAAGGGAGATAATCAAATATCGCGATGATTATTACCCCCCTTTAATAAAATATACGCAATTTACTGTTTGCGTGTCTACGAGGACCAATCGACCAATAAGTATACCTTTATTATTGGCCGTTGTTGATTTGAAGTGTCGATTGGTCCACAAAGACACACAAACAGAAAAATGCGCATACTTTATTAAAGGAAGGTAATAATTGATCAATTTGAATCAACTGTTGATCGATATGAAAGGTTTCTAAATGTTTTCTAAATTTTTGATCGATTTGGGTGAGTGTTTGGAATGAATGAATGAATGAATGAATGAATGAATGAATGAATGAATTAATTAATTAATTAATGAATGAATGAATGAATGAATGAATGAATGAATGAATGAATGAATGAATTAATTAATTAATTAATTAATTAATTAATTAATTAATTAATGATGCACTGAGTGAGTGATGCTGAATGGTTTTGATCGCAGTGACTCACAATGCTTAAAAAGGGGACTTTTCTTGTATCCCACAGCTGTCAGTTTCACGATATTTTTAACTGTAATGATTGGCCATAATCATAACAGAATTTATTCTGTAGTTCACATTAATCTTTAAATCCCGATTAAAACCGGCAGATTAATCTAGCTTTCTGTTTTTAGTAATAACTATTTCCCCTTAAGCTGGTCCATCGGAGTCCATTTCTAATTGTTAATTATGGCTTGTAACGGAGATTCAAATTAGCATTCTTAAGGACACCGGAGTGAGCCTGGGTACACTCAAAAGTAAATGACCACATGAAATATTGAGCTACATCAAAGGATTATATGTTGTTTCCACGTGTTTTCAAATTGTAAAATCGTTGCTGCGAAGAAGGAAAGAGTCGGTGATTAGGTGACTTAAAGCAGCGCATATTGAGCTATTCCGTGGATGGCAAATTAATATGGTGGAAGAAGCAAGATGTAAATAAGGTATGATACTCCTGAATTATTGTCAGTCATTTAGAAAGAGTTTAGACGTTATATATGTAACCGTTGTAAGATCTATATAATTCATGGTATATTGTAATCATAATATGTACTTTTTAACAAGAACAAAAACTCTTTATTTCATCATACCTTTTTGGGAATACGTGAATTGATTATACTCACGCGTAAATACGAAAGTACTTTAACACAAGTTTATAAGAATTTGACAAAAGAAACGCACAAAATTCCTTACTTTTTAAGAGCGCCAAGCTAGCAAACCTGTTTTTTACGATTGAAATAATATTCTTCGATTTCCCGACGTTGGGTATTTTTCACTAGATTATGAAGCGAATTTTTGTCCGCGTCTAGAGGATAATAAACACAATTGAAATTGACATAGAAATAGATGGATTGAAACTACGTCGATAAAATGTCGAAGGACTGGACTTGCCATAGGTCTGTCTAATGTACATGTAATGACTGTCTATGAGTAAAACTGTGTTCTTTACAATTTCCTTCAATTTTACCCGTTTCACTTACTTTCAGAAGCCCTACAATTTTGATCGCTACCCTACGGGTCACATCAATATTGTACAATATAAGGGGAAAAGTTCGTTAAAGTTACAAGATGGCGGACACAATAACGATGACGGGGTTTATCTGGGTGATAGTGTTTCTTGGTATTCTGTCAATAGCAACTGTCGTAGGTTGTGTGGCGTATTTTATAAACGAATGGAAGCAACTCAAATACGCACGACCCGCCTGTGGACCCTCCAAACCGCCGTACCCCCGTAAGGAGACCCGAAACAGTGTGGCAGCGGCTACCCCAGTGTCGGAAACAAGAGGTTAGTATATTAGTATTTCTACCATAGCTTAACATGTTTATTTGGAATGTCAATCACACAAAACAAAATAACCGCAAACCGATAAAATTGAAGTACAGTTACATATATTTCAAACAAAGAGTGATTCACATGAACTTACAATTACTAACATCGTAAAATAGACAATATGAATAATCTTGGAAAGAAATTGAATAAGCGTGAGTAGCCAGTTTTTAGTGAAATTAGTCTTTGTCTTACATTTTCATCCAATCAGAAGGCTGGATTTTCAATTGTTTTGAAGGTTTATTTTCCATAAACTGTCCAGTCCAGGTTTATTTGATCATTATTTCCTTTAAACGTCGAAGTTTATATGTTATACCACGCATGCGTACAGACTAGAAACTACCCCTTCATAAATATGCAATGACCACGTGATAAGTACACGTGAAAATCGTTAAACTCGTGCACATGTTGTATAACGAATATCTTTTGTAGATTTTGATCTGGCATGGCATGGATTACAATGTCGAGTCTCTTATGGAACGGTGACTTTTCTGCTTGTACATTTATTCAAGAAAAGTAAAGCTAACTAATGTAACTAATGAGATCTAATTGAATATATCCTATACTTCTTTCTTAACGTTTTTTCCAACAAACTTCTCGTTTAATTACTTTTGGTGCCTCTCTAAATTTGGCCAAAATTTCGTTTCATGGTCGGCTAAAGATGAGGCGTTTTATAGTCCATCAAAATTAACAAAGACAATTAATTTAGTTGATGACACAAGAAAACGTCCATGAAGAAGGGTCATTGCATGTGCATATATCCAAGGTGTGGTGGACTGTATAACATCTTTGTTTTCTCAACAGAATAGTATAATCTGCTTAGTTGTCTTTAGATTGCCTTTCATACATAGGTTCGTAAACAATTACTGGCACACTTATTCAATAAAGAGACTATTGATTACATACGATAATACGATTCCGTTAAGTATTTTATTCTTTCGAACAAACGTGCTAAACAGAGTGAAAAAGTATTAGATTTTCGTTCATCTATATTGTCGGGTAAATAAAACCAAATTATACTTCATATCTATCTTCTGTAATGACTCTTTTCATAGACTCAATATTTGCGTGCATATTTCAACAACTCCATATTTGGAAAGACAGGGGCGTTTACTTGTAATAAATGTATCTGCCTTATTCCATTTAAATCGTGCGATTTGAGTGAGTGATTTGAATGCATAAGACGAAGCGCTGCGTGGGTGATTTAGAATGGTTTTGAACGAGGTGAATGAAGATGTGAAACTTTTCAGTTAACAACATCGTAAAATTGACAAGGTGAATGATTTTGGAATGATTTCCGAATGAACAGGAATGACTGGGATGAGTGAGTTTTAAGTTCATTTAAAGGGAGATAATTTAATATCACCAATATCGTCCAATTTTGACGGAATAAGTGATATTCATTACCTCCGTTTAAAAAAGGTCTACATACTTTCCAGTTTTTGTGTGTCTTGGCGTAACAAATTGACACTTAAAAACTCACACCACCCAAAAAATTATGGAAAGATTTGATCGATCTGATATAAAGATCAATCCTTTTTAACGATTACGAAATGTTTCAGAAGCTGTTAAATGGTTTGACTTTTGTTTGGAATGAATGAATTTAGCGACCTGGAATGGTTTTGATCGAGGAAAACTAGCTGTAATCAAATGCCACGTTTATATATTTCAGTAGACGTCACCGACCTTGCCTGAGCTGATGTACAGACGGAAACAATCAAATGATGTGCCATTATTGTGAAAGAGTGCCGATTGTGAACTCTATTTTGTGAAATTACTTCAGGTAGTGTTTCTTAATTGAGAGAGGATTTGAACGACCACCTCGCACCGTCTGCAAAGAATATGGTTTTTGGAATTGACAACCATCCTGGAAAAAGAGAAAGAACTTACTGTTTGCTATGTTTTAAAAGTTCCTAAACTCATCTGCTCTTTACCGAAGGATCGCTGAAACAGTCAAAGAAAAGTTTAAACCAAACATTTGTTTGACAAGTCAAATAAGACGGCCTAGTAGTTTTCCGAGATTATAGTATACTACTCAAAGTGTGCTAAGCACCAAAACTTTTTTATATTATAATTTCAGGAAAAAATGAAATTTTATTATTGCAGGCGTCACACTGTCCCGAAATTGACATCTGATGGCCATACGAATATGGAATTTTGAATTTCGCTTGAAAATGGCCCCGAACTTGGTCAACAACCAGTCAATAGCCGAAGCAAGGACGGTGCCTACAGATAGCCATGCGATGGCATCCGAATTAGACACGAAGGCAACACGAATATGTGAATTTTATATTAAGAACTTACCCGCAGGACACACGAAGGCCACACGATGGCTTCACGACTTTGTGTTGATAGTACGATGCGTTCGAACTAGGTCACGAAGGCGTCGCATGACCTCCCGATGGTATAAAACCTTCGGCCTACAGTGGGAAATTCATTTGCTGATCAGCTATAATTGGGGTTGAATACACAGTTTCCTTCCTTATTTCAAATAGAATAAAACTTTTTGAATGCTAGAAAGGCAACTAGCAAGAAATAAAAAAGGGAAATGAGACAATCTTAACCTGTAAGAGAAGGTGCTGGGCTTCTAAGAGTTGCTCATCATGTTCTGTAAGATGTATCAAAAGAAGCTGCCTTCTTTTTCCTGGTTGTCTCGTCTTCAAAGAATGCCATTTTGCAGGAGTTGAATTTTGACAAATGCTTTGGAGCTGGTCTTTCATATATCAACTTTATTATTACACATGTAAACCACCTGAGCTAGTCATTCAGCTGTCTTCGCCCACACCGTGGTCCCATCTCGATGTCATCGTACTTTAATACGATGGCTATACGACGGCATTGCGATAGCTTCACGTAGTCGTGTTGCCTTCCTAAGACAATCGGGCAGCTTCTCGCTTCCTTCGTGTCATCCTCGTGAGGCGAAAAATGCCCGATGGCACCGATCAGCACACGAAGTAAAGACGAAGATGACACGATTTGACAAGATGGCCTCACGATGGCCTTACGAAGGACAAAATGGACACACGAATTCAACACGAAAATGAACCTTCGCAAGGTTCTTCGGCAATTTTTTGGCATGCCAACGATTTTGT
This sequence comes from Fragum whitleyi, assembly GCA_948146395.1. Lineage (NCBI taxonomy): Eukaryota > Metazoa > Mollusca > Bivalvia > Cardiida > Cardiidae > Fragum > Fragum whitleyi. The sequence continues at coordinate 37,873,538 of OX411547.1, read as the reverse complement.
CATCGCTCACGAAGTTTCTCCCGGAGCCTGAGGAACTCAACTGGCAGTCATACGATGGCTTAAGATGCCCTTAGGAATGGCCCGATGTTTTTAAGATCAGATCCGAATTTGAACATTTCATTTATCGTGTGTCCATCTGGTGTCAATGTCGGGACAGTGTGACGCCTGCATATAAGAATGTTGGAAAATTGTCTATTGTTATCAGTTTATTAATTTTTAAGAAACAAATAAAGCTTTATAATTATAAGAAGACTTTAAATGTCGACCAAACATTGGTTTGTTTTCTTGAAAATAGAAAAAATCGAATTTGACCAAAAAGGTGTTCTTTCAATCGCATTTCGTTTAATAATGAGTATAAGAGCCGACACTATCAATAACAGCATGTCAGCGCCTCCACTGCTGATGTCACCCCAAACCATGATGGACCTACCCCAATAACAATCGTGCTCAGCAATGTTTGCTGCATGAAACCTTTCCTCCGGCCTTCTCCACACTCATACCCGCCTATCATTGAGTCCAGACACTACCTGGACTCATCCGTGAATAGCACTGGGCGCCAGCGTCTTATGGCGCCAGTAAACGTGGTCCGATGCCCATGTTAACCGACGCCGACAATGAAGTAGGGACAGCGGCATACGAATGCATGGTCTTCTTGACCTCAGGTTATGCTCATGCAGCCGTGTTCGTATGGTTTGAGTCGAAACCCGCACTCCCGAGGCGTTTTGAAGGTCGGAACGTAGCTGTGTTGCCGAAGCAAATCTGTTCATTCGGGCTTGAATTACCAAAAAACGGCCATCTGCGACGGAGGTAGTACACCAAATACCATGCCAACATCACGATGGGAAGCCCCTTGCTCTAGCATACCTACAGCACGCCAAAATTGTTCTATAGATAAATGTCGTCTGACATTTTGATTGGCCATGAGTTACGACTTAAAAGTCAATTTAGTACCAAAAAGTAGAAACTAAGAATCTACACGAAACCTTTATATGTAGAAAATGAGAAAGGACGGGTAACAAACCGAGGTTCCTCATTTTGCAAGAGTCTCGCGAGAAAATTGTGTGTCAATTTTTGTAAGGTATACATTAGATATCTTGTCAATACATTATTGTACAATTTTAAACACAAACACGATTTTTTTTTAATCAGCTCCTGCAGGACAGCAAAAAAGTTTGGTGCTTAGCAAACTTTGAGTAGTATATATATATCCTTCGCCTTATATAACTTACCGTTGGTCGCGTCTCCTTATAAGACTATAGACAATGGTGATGATGGAAGTTTTTTTATGGCTTTGCTGTTCTGTTAGCCCAATGTCTCTCGAGTATATTCTGAAAGTAAGTCACTTTGCGGTTATGGATTTTTATATTTATACAGATCAAAGCTCATTAAGTGCTTTAATATCTTTTTTGTTGATGAAAGAGATTCATTTAGCCTTTGTAAATACTTATACTATGTACAAAATATCATTGTAAAGATGCTTGACGATACCTTAAAAACATATGGGTAGAATTTGAAGAACATTACTTGTTTTTATTTTTCTCAGTGATTTATTAAAAGCATGGAATGCGTATGCCGTCGTATTTTTTGTTTTGTTTGTATGAGGTTTTACGGCACGTTCAACATTATTGCAGTTATATCTCAGGTGCTGGTGAACCTAATAATAGTTTCCGGTCGATTCTCACACTTGTACAACCACAACATTTTATCCTCACCATCAGCTATTCATCCTACCTACTAGTGAGTGTACTACTCATCGGTCCTCAATTATCACTATACTTTAAAAATACACCGTTCTCTCAAAAATGCTGGTTGTAGGGACGCGTTGGTGTCACCTGTCACGTCTAAAAGGTCTTTTCATACGGAAGACCGAAAGTGACTTCTTTAATTCACAGTTCACACATCTCACTTAAAGCATACTATTTTTGAAGTGTAAACTTTGAAGATTGAACTTTGAAGTATGAAGTATGAAGTGCAAAGTTTGAAGTGTGAACTATGAAAAGTTATAAGTGTGAAGTATGGAGCTAGAACTCTGAAGTTTGGACTGTGAAGACGGTGAGGTATGAAGTGTGAAATATGAAGTGTGAAGTTGAAAGTGTGAACTTTGAAATGTGAAGTTGGAATTGTGAAGTGTGAACTGTGAAGAATGAAGTGCGAACAATGAAGTGTAAAGTTGGAAGTTTAGAAGGCCGTCTTCGAAGATACCATGCATACCAAAGATGTATTTGAAACCCGTGAACAAAATGTGCAGTCTTGTACAATGTACAGGTCCTTTGATGGTCACTTTTTCATACTAACCCATCCATAATTGATCATAAATCGATCACTCAGCATTCATTCCAAACACTCACTTAAACCATTCAGAAACGCTCCAAATTTATTCAAATTCCCATAATTTTTCACAATTCCCTTTTTAATTGAACAAATTAAATATTGTTTTTTTTTATTAAATGGTGTTGATTTTAAAGTTTCTCCGAAGACACAAAATTCCTTATAGAGAAAGTAGACATATTTTTTGAGAGAGATAATGGAATATCGCAAATTTTGACCAAGTTGGACGAAAAAGGACGATATTGTTTTACCTCCCATAAAATTTTACCCCAAAACTCGCTCCACAGCGGGTCAAATCAGCTAAAATCTCATGACAATCAAATCTTAAAGCTTTTTAGACACCCAGAAGAAACGAACCTTTTTTCCCTTTCTTTTAAAACATAAACGACTACAAACCTTTGCCGAAATAAACACTATCATCTTGATTTTAAGGGAAACAAACCCTGATGGCTGCCATCCCATAAACGCATTTCTATACGCTCGTCGAAATTCGAGGCGCGGAGTAAGTAGCATCGTGCAAGTGACATTCATCTCGATCAAAATCATTCTAGTTCACCCTCTCAGCGCTCCATTCATTCACTCCCACTCTTACACAAACCATTCAAAAACGCTTTAAAATTGATAAAAAAATGATCCAAAGTCTTGCATAACAATCAACATTTTATTCAATCGCACAAATAATCGTATATTTTTTTTAAAGCGTGTAGATTTCAAAGCGTCTGATTGGCCTGGAAGCTACACAAACAGGAAAATACAGTTTACTACATCGTAAAATTGACAAGGTGAATGGTTTTGGAATGATTTTGGAATGAAATTGAAAGAGTGTGTGGAGCGAATTTTGAGCGAAATTAATGGGAGGTAATCCAATATCGCAAATTTTGTTCAGGATGAACAAAATTTACGATATTAATTACCTCCCTTTAATAAAATTGCATATAGTATTTTTTTAGATTGCTTCCTTTTTCTTCAAGAACCTATGAAATGCTAACAAGTTGAATTATGTTAGTGAAATTGTGATTTTTCTTTATCAAAATTTATTTTGAATGACGTTACTAATTCTATATTTTTCATTGGGTTTGAGCGTTTTTGAATGGTTTGAGTGAGTGTTTGGAATAAATGAATCGAGCGCTGAGTGAGCATTTAAGAATGGTTTTGATTGAGGTTAATGTCAATTTCACGATGTTACTAACTGTATATTGACTTTTTAAAGAGAGGTAAATGATTATCAAAAATTTCGTCTAAATGGATGCGATTTTTTGATTAAGAATATCCTCCCCTTTATTTCATTCAAAACTCGCTCCTCCCTCTCATTCAATATCACTCCGATATCATTTAAAATCACGCACCTTGTCAATATCACGATGTTACTAGCGACCGGCGTCCGGCGTCGAGGTGACCGGTGCACTATTCTGTCACAAGTTCGATTGACACAAGACCGTAACTCTATCTAGCTTTATTTTTGAATTACTTCCCTTTGATGTTTCTTTTTCAAACTTAGACATACGTACATTAGTGTAAGGGCGTAGTATGCGTTTTCATTCACCTAGCAAGGCGTGGCTTAAACTTTAACGTAGTTTGACGAGCTTACTTTCACATGTTGGTTTCTTTCAAAAATAAGTCGACAATTACCGTGTGCAAAAGTGAACATATTTTATCGTTGGGTTTGAATGAACCGAAGTTACGAGTTTTTGGTTACTCAGTACAATTTCATATTACAAGTTAAAAATTTAGACTTTCTTTTTTTGAAATGAATAGATATGTGACCTATCACGCAAAAAGGGAACATCTGGGAACTCAAGAAACTGAATATTTGAAAAAGAGATTTGGTCCAGCATCGGTCAACCAAGGGTCGCATTTCAAAAAATTCTTTCACTGGAAGGTAGATTGAAGATTCTAGATTCAGAAAATAAACACATTGCGAAAAGTTTCGATCCTAGTCAGTCTGCGCAAGCCGCGCAGTCTGACTAGGATCGACACTTTACACACTACCCAGATGGCCCCTATTCGCGTGACGGGTCACATATATGTACATGATAAGAAGCTGATTTGCCATAACCTTAACTGCATCGACCCAAATCTTAGGCCCCGCCCTGCCAGAGCAGATATCATGAATTATATCTTGTGACGATTTGCCACCTTGATACACATGTTCTATTGGCCCTAACGAGTTTTCACAGCTGAACATTACGCTTTGAACAATATCCTACATGTAACTCATTGAATTTTTATTTTTAATTGTGCGGAAGCACAATTAGAGTGGTTCTGCCCGGGTTGTATCTAATGAAAAAATTGCAAAATAACCTTTTTTCCAACTCATATCAATTTTGTAAACAGTTTGTTTCGAAAATTGCTGGCATAAATTGAGCTTCTTATTTTCTCTGGCTGTTAATTAGTGTTTTATTTACAGTGCATTCCATGAAGGAATTAATAGTTCATTAATTTAGCTTAATAATAGAATATTAACATTAGTTTACTAAAATGCGGTTGTAAAGTTGCACTTCGTACCTATGAGGGAAAAAGCTACAGAGATGGATTGTGGGATGAATTACCTAATACCCTCTCTTTGGAATAACCCCTTATAATTCACATATTAACCTCTTTACTATTTACAAAGTGTAAGTGCATTGTGTCACTCTTCACTCTTCACTCTCTAGCTTTATCTTGGTGTATTTGTCTATGTCAGCCTGTGATTTATCTACATGTACATTTCTGAAAACTTGTTACTACAACTCTTCAAGAAGTGGCACGAGATAAATTTTCCAAAGACCTACAATACTGAATGCTTAGCGTGTTTTACAAGGAGCTTTTTAGCATCAAAAGAATGGAGATATATTCCCGTGTATATTCAACCTAAAACTATGAATGAAGCAAATTCCATTTCTTATATTTGGCAGTTAGATGTTGAATTAATTTTGAAAACGTCCTTGATAGAATATTTGTCTAATGAACGTTTCCACAAGTTTTTGGGGTAACTTTAAAAATGGCATGTATGGTTTGACTATATCTGCAACAATAACTTGGTTTGGATTTTTTGTCTATTTATTTATTTTTTTGTTTCAATGCTATATATACATAAACTCCTGAAACAACAATAAGCAGTTCAGTCATTCAGTACCGCACAATTACAGTGCTTACAGCACTTTGATTTTTTCTTATAAGTTCGCAGCCAAACTTTTCAGAATGATAGGAAATAATTTTATATTGGAATCTCAGACAAGAAATAAAGTCATGGTAAAAAGCGATGCTTATTAAATTTTTGGTAAGTATATAATTATTGCCTCTCAAATTGATCGATGCATGTATGTTGTTTGATGTTGTCGATATTCTCAACTTTATTATTAAAGTAGATAAACGAACACTAACAGTTTCGAGTCAATTGTACACATGTGTCAGATTTATTTTTATTCGCTTGTTTTGTGAAAATCAAAACGCTTAGTGTTACATTCTTTTGGGTGTTTGGATCTAGATAAATATACCAAAGGATTTTTCTTCGATTTGTAACATTAGATTTATCATGAGAATGCTAAAACACAGTGAAACATTTAAATATTTAAAGCTGCTATCCCACATTTGTCTACGATTATCAACCCATTTGCGGTAGACATTAAGTCGGAAAGAACCAGTGCCGCCGTCGGGGATCGAAGCCGGGACCTCTAGATTGACAGTCCTACGCGCTACTTACTGCGCTATGGTGACAGTTGGTTACTTAACTTGAAACCCACAAGATCTTCTTCCTATAACACTTTCTTGTTCCAGATCGGTATCTTTAAGAATACTTAAATAGTTTCCAGTCTGTAATATAGTTAATAACTTCGTGGAATTATAAGATAAGAACTATTTTGGAATGGAATTGAATGAGTCTGTTGAGCGAGTATTGAGTGATTTTAGAGGGAGGAAAACCAATATAGCTAACTTTGTTTAGGATGAACAAAATTAGCGATATTTATTAACTCCATTTAATAAAATATACATAATACCAAACAGACACTTTAAAATCCCCACCAGTCAATAAAATTGTAAAATATTTTACCGATTTAAATTAAAAGTTGATGGTCTTGGGCGATTTCGAATTTTTTCTGAGGATTTTGGAGCGTTTTTGATCGATTTGAATGAATGAATCGATCACTGAGAGAGCTATTGATAATGTTTTTTTGGTCGGTATGAATGTCAATTTCACGATGTTTTTAATTGTACTATAATGTGAAATCCTTTGTGGACAAGGCATACAGGTCTTATTCCAACGACCAAGTTTACCAAAATTTAAATACCTTGATCGCCTTTCAGGGATTAATCTTTAATTAGAAGAAATGAAATAATCCCTGCCTAACTGTTCATAAAGGTTAATAACCAAATTTGTTTTGTGATATTTAAATTGAATCGAGAAATGTAAGAATAAAACCATGTGCAGTTGTGCACTAACATCAAAATACGTATGAGCGATTGGATTATGATCGAAAGAACATGAGAACTTGGATTATAAGATTTGCATGTTGTATTCAAAGTTACTTTCCATATCGCAGTAGGAATGGATTGTTTTATTAATACGATTTATAATCAAATTTATATATCTGAATCAAATTAAACGATCTTTGGGCTGTTCATTGAAGTTTGATGATATTGTATAAATGTATAGAGTGATGTAAAGAATAAACATCTAAAACATACAATGTTCATGTTAAAACTATTTTCATAGATGTTTCACAGGAAAAGTATATTTTTATGTTACTTACATTAATTGAATTTAAAAGCATTGGTGCCCAACTCGAAACCTGGGCGAAAATTATGAAGTTTTCAAACCAATGCTCACAAAGGTTTCTTAAAAATTTAACAAACCCATAAAGATGGATACCATTTTGATTGGACTCATTGTAACGATCTCAATCATATTTGTGACTGGCGTCAGTACGCTACTCATTCTGGGTTATTTTAAATGGAAGGAGTACAAACAACATAGAGGTGAAACTCGTACACGCCGACGGAATGGAGGGTCGCGTCAACCCAGCAGAAGACGTCCTCGCCACATCCGGGTCAGAAACGCAGTTACACCACAGACGTTGAACAATTCAGGTAAATAAGCATGAATCATTTACTACAAAGCTCTAGTTAAAATATGTTTAAATAAGTTGTATGTCTAAAAAATGAAAAGAATAAAGAATCTTATCAGACAATGAAACTTGGAGACACTTGCTTAATAACATTGAATGAGCTTGTGCGTAACATTTCAAACAATCTGAAATGTAAGTGAGGTTCAAACACTGAGTAGCTTTGTGCGTAACATTTCCAACAATTTGAAATGTAAGTGATGTTAAAACACTGAGTAGCTTAGACAGTCACATACTGTAAATATAAAATGACCCGATGGTTTACAGATATTTTGAGACCTTATCTATTTACTACGCATAGTGAAAACTCTGATCAGACTGTGCAGATGCACATGCTGGTCAGAGTCTTTGCTATGTACACGTATGAAATTGTTGGAAATCTCATGCACAGGCTCAAATGATATCAGGCAGTCTATTTCTAGAAACAATTTACATATTCACGATCTTAACCAGAACCACTTTCATCCAAATTTCTTTGGGTTAAAAGGTTTCAAAAAATCTAAGCTCTTAAGAATGATTGCATGATGAATATAATGATATAGTAATGTCTTCCTTACTCGACCAGGGGCCTCTGTCAAGAAAAATATCGTACGATTTATCTTATAAATATCCTACGATTATATTTAAGACGGTCGTAAACGGCTTTCACAAAAATATCGCTGAAAATCGCAGACTATACGACCTCATACGATTGTCGTTAAGTTGATCTTTCACATCTGCACGTGCTGATCATACTATTCAAACCTTCGTGTTAGTGGGTAAATTGTCCGCTTTTTACAATACCGAACACGGTAAATCAGCAAACTGACCGTAGAAAAGCCATTTACTTGTACATAAATGCATATTTAACGAGTTTTTTTTAAAAAAACTAAATTCGTCGAACTACAAATTTCTCATCGATATCTAATTATCTTTATCAAGATAATTGTGCAAGTGCTAATAAATGCATAATTAATTAAGCTTACACTGTCGTTTCCCTTTTCAATAAAAGTATACCGACTGTCGAGCCGAATGTGGAGCAATCGAACATTGGACCGCATGGTAAAAATGCACATGTTCTCGGTGTATGGCTTTATTATTATTACATTTTATTATCATTGCTGTTTAATTGGTTTGTTGTTTTCTGGTTAAGTATTTGCATGTATAAGAATACAACATTGTTAAAAAGGCAAGATGAAAAAAAAGGCGCATCATTATGTATTTGTTAAGTAATTCTTCAAATCTGTATAGTTCTGTGCCTTTATGGAAGGTATTGAAACGAACTATAGAAAGATGGTATTGAAGATTGATATTATTTTCCATCGCTTTCATACAAAATTACCTATTACTCTTACCAACGGTTCTAGTGCAGTGCTCGTTGTTGTATCAGTGTAACTACAACAGTTACATGAAGCTTAGACATGTTTCATCTGGCTTGTTTTGTCGTTCAATTATTGTATTTGCTTGATTATTTGCTCAGTTCATCTTTGACGAAAAGAGAGAAAAAAAAAATATCGAGTGCAGCGGTTTTGTGGTTGATGTTGTTGTTAATAAGAAATCCTCCTATTTATCAAGAATGTATGGTTCATACTTTATGCTGTGCAATTTTCCTTTTTAGTTTATGTAGTACTTGAAGCATGAAACACAGGAATCCATATTGCATAATGTGAGAGTAGTTTTTTTTAAGTAAGTAATTCATTTAATTTAAATTTATATTAATTTTAATTTTAGTGTAAAAAACTTCTCTGTCACTAGGAAGGGTAAGCAAACGTTTTCAGTCATGATCACAAAAGGGTCGATTCTTACGGTAAATAAACAACTTGAAACCACTATGTAAACATTCTGCGACAATCCTACGAATATCGCAGCGTAAAATCAAAACATCAAAATGATGGTGCATCAGTTGTTTTCAATATATCTCGTTTATTACAATATGTTGTACTTGGAAATTTGGCATGTGCATAGCTAAATAATCGTTCTAACATCCGCAAGAGCTAGAAAGGAATCCGAGAAAATTTTAGGCTCATAGGGACAAAATCGTAAAATTTACGACTGGTCTTAAGGTGTCGTATATTTTATCGTAGATTTCACGATACGACGCCTTTCTTGAAAGCCAAAAGGTTTCTTGAAAGCCAATTTTTATCGTACGATTGCGATACGACCAAATTTCAATCGTAGGACTTTTCTTGAAAGAGGCCCCAGATGACATTGATATTTTAAACCACTTACATATTTTTATTTATTTAACAATCATCAATAGCGATCTATACTCAAAAATGCTGTACCCGCAAATTACATATAGTAATGTCGTATTTCTATCAATTTTGATTTACTTGCAAATTACAGAGTTCATTTGAAACTGCGGACTCATTTTCTCTCGTGGCAAATGGTTTACGATGTTAGCCTTTTGCGAAAATGGAAAATTCTATGAAAAAATTGTACCAAAAATATAAAAATATAGCTATTTTTCCTGTCAGATCGCTAAACCTTTCATTTAGTGAACATCTCATTTATTTTACACAGCACGCCAACTTTTAAAGACGCTATCAGCATGCTTTTTATGCTCCCATATCGATTGATCATGAGCACATTGTTTGTGATCTGACTGTTTGTCTGTTTATTTGTTTGTCCGTTATTTCACATGAGTATTGCTTGTTACAAGGCCTTTCTATTGGTACCAAGGTAAAGGTCATCCGTGAAGGTTAAGGTCGTTTTTCAATGTCAAATATGTTAAAAATTTCTGAAAATGGCAGTGCCGGGGGTATTGGTGTTTAACGAACACATCTTGTTGCGACTTTGTCAATCGTTTCAAAATTATTTTACATCAATTTCAGTTCAGATATTACTACAACCTCCGCCATATTCCGCCATCGACGGTGATGCGCCGCCGCCATACACACCATACGGGGTTATGGAGCCTGCAAGAAGAAACAGCATTTCTACCAGGCCCAGCCCTTGTTTGACACCTCGACCCCTACAGGATGTAGACGAAAACTCACAAGAACCACAACAATTTACTAGTAGCCGACGATTTTCGCACTTAACCGGAAGTACCAATACCCCGATGGTGACGCCAGCCGGAAGTATGTTTACGACATCGATCGGGGGAACTCGGAACACTTCGGCATCGTCGAATATGCGATCTGTGAACATGGTTCATATAGAAAACGGCGAAACGTACAATTACGGGTAGCAAAATTTTGTGTGATCCATGAAGCGAAAAGGGAAAGGATAAGAACTCCATACAATAAGTACATGTGTACTTGAAAAAAAAAGTTTGATCCAGTGGGGTTAAACCAGAGGCATCTTCACGAGTCAAGGGGTATCGAATCGATAGCTTCTTCTTGAATACCCAAGAAAAGTAAAACGTTCGTAACCCTTGGTTCGACAAGATGAACCAGAGGATGCATTTCGATTAGATTAAAGCAGGAAAGGTATAGTGATCATTTAAGATTCAGGAAATGAGTCAAATGAGAAAAAATTCGTTCCTTGTCAGACTGCGCGATCCTTGTCAGACTGCGCGATCCGCGCAGTCCGACTAGGGTGGAAACTTTACGCACCTCCCAGACGGTCCCTTTTAACCAGATGGGATACACGTCATAGTATGCTAAATATGATCATAATTAAATCCTATTTAAAGCTAGTCGTTAAGATAATTCGCGATTCCAAGAACCAGCAAAAGTTTTGAAACATGAAATCGACTGTGACAAATCAGGAGCCTGTTTTACTAAACATCTTACGATCAATTTTTCGAACGTCAAAAAATTAAGTTACTTCTACAGTAGTAACTAAATATGGAATTTTGCCATTTATAATCTCACTGGAATCGCTTCTAAAGACGATTCTAATGAGGTATTGCAAGGCATCTAATCTAACAATGAATGATAACACCAGGTACTATTTGATTATGGTTCACGCTTAATCTTTTTGTAAGAAGTTTAGTAAAAGAGGCCCTAGGGGTTCTAATCCTTAGTTGTAAAACAAGACATCGAAAATATGTTCGAAAATATTGTAATAAGAACTCGCATCTTTTCCCCACAATTATTTTTTTGGCCTTCGCGAATGAGCGTTTAATCACAAACTCAAAGTTTGATACAACTGGATGCTATGCTCAGATGTGGTGATTTTATTTGTGCGGGAATCCGTTGGTATGTGCTCCAGCCGCCCCGATATGATAGAATTATTAAGAGAGATGTTAAACCCCTTTCCAACAAACAAATCTCAAATATTTTTGTTTGAGACCATTGCTCATTTGTTCGCCTAGTGGTTAGCGTGCCTTACGCTTAATCAGGATGGCATGACATTTAACAGACAGAGCCCCAGTCAACCCGATTATAAAAGTGGGTAGCAGTGCGATCAAACAATAGATTTGTTGGGGGGCATTATATCAAATAAATGAACAAAACGTGGGTGGTATCCTGTATATTGTTTTGGTCGAAAAAAAGAGAATTAACTATTGCACAAAAATGGAGCTATCAGTGCGAGTTATCGTTTCTGCGAACAATTTGTTTACATTCGGAAGGGATTCGAATGCTATGTTTAAAGAGCCAAAATGAACTTATTGAGGGAATGAAAGTTCTACGTTGTAGAAAAACTGAAAGAATAGCAATGAGGACATGCATCTTCGCGACACATAATCAACAACAATGAAGTTAATTGACCAACTTTGGTACATGTATTACTATTATATTGAAATAAGTTTATCTACGATACAAATCAAGAACATCGTGAAATTGACAAAATGAAAAAAAATTGTAATGAAATTGAACAAGTGTGTAGTTTTCAGTTTTGATTGAAATTAAAAGGAGGTAATCCAATATCGCTAATTTGTTCAAAGTGAACAAAATAAGCGATACTTATTATCACCCTTCAATAAAATATACATCATTTTCTGCTTGTGTGCCATCATGGACCAATCGGACACTTTAAAATCTACACCAGCCAATATATTCGTATAATACTTTGATCGATTTGTATTAAATGCTGATCGATTTGAACGATTTCGAATTGTTTTCTAATGATTTTGGAGCGTTTTTTATCTAAATGAGTGAGTGGTTGGAATGAATGAATCGAGCGCTGAGTGAGTGATGCCAAACGGTTTTGATCGCGGTGAGTGTCAATTTCACGATGGTTTTAACTGTATGTTTATATGAAATATCTCTAAAAAGTTCATGTATAATATAAAATCGAGTCATTTTTTTTGTATTCTTTAAAATGCATTTGTTAGTTTGTTTAAATACTCACCTACGCAATTAAATGCACTATTCGATAGGTAAATTGGTTGATTCCCTTTTGCATTTTATTTCCCTTAAACTATTACGCCCAAAGCTATCGTGAAATTGATATTCAGCTCGTTCAAAATCATTCTAAATCGCTCTATGGGCGCACCGTTTATTCGTTCGAAACACTCACCCGAACTATTCAAAGTGCTTCAAAAATCGCTGTACTTGAAATGGATATTCGCCTTCGTCAAAACCATTCTAAATCCCTGGAACGGTGTTCAGTTAATTCATTCCAAACACTCACTCAAACTATTCAAAAACGCTCGAAAAATCACTACATTCAAAATGTTCATCATTCCATTCAATCGACAAAATCTTTCCACAATGATATGGGATGTCGAGGCGCCTGATTGGTCCGTGTACACAAATACAAAAGGACGTCCATGAACGGAGTTAGAATCTAATAAAATATCGCGATTCTGTGCAATTGATCGGAATGAGCGATATTTAATCCCTTTAATTTCAGCCAAAACTCCCTTCTTTCACTCATTCCTTTTAATTCGGTTACCATTTCAAAATAATTCACCTTGTCAATTCAACGATGTTATTAAATTTATGTTACAGTTAGTTACATCGTGAAATTGACATTCACCTCAATCAAAATCATTCTAAATCGCTCACTCAGCGCTCCGTTCATTCATTCCTAACACTCACTAAAACCATTCAAAAACGCTCAAATCCATTGAAAAACATAGCATCAACAACGCCATTCATAAAAATTTTGATAGAGAAAAAATTCCCAATTTCACTGACATAATTCAAATTATTAGCATCTGATAGATTTTTGAAGAAATAGGAAGCTGTGTATAGAACTTGTATGCATATTTTATTAAAGGGAGGTAATCAATATCGCCAATTATGTTCATCCTGAACAAAATTTGTGATATAGGATTACCTCCCATCAAATCCACTCAAAACTCGCTCCACACACTCATTCAATTTTATTCCTAAATAGTTCCAAAATCATTCACCTTGTCAATTTCATGATGCCATTAACTGTAAGTTCCGTGCATACATAAGGTCCGGCGTGTCAACGATGTCTTACCCACCACTTCTTGAGGTATCGGCGACAAGTCGATGCACCGATCAATCACCGATTTGTCACCGATACCTCAAGAAGTGATGGGTTAAACATCGCTAACTTGCCGGATCTTATGCGAAATTTCTATGATAGGCGACGCTTAGGTGAACTTAAACCTGCAAAATTTTATCTTCCTCGGCTAGTCGGTGAGATCTTTTTGATTTGTGACCGTCGGTATGGCATCGGCGACTAATATGTCGACAACGTGCTCATCTAGACTATGGTCGAAAATCTGAAAAACATTATGGTACATTTAACTAACCAAACAAGCGGTATTCATCCTTAGTTAAAAAATCCTTAGGTCGTCGGTTAAAAGTTTCCTGTTCCAAACACCGACGTCGTTTCGGCGTTTTTTATTATTATTATTTTTTTATTATTATTATTATTTGTTTTTTTGTTTTTATCTCACTGGCTGATTGAATTGAGGAATCGCCTACGTGTTGGCTTGAACGCCAGTCTTTAGTCTGTCGCCATAAGTCTGATTTATCTATGAAAGGTGAAGGGTTGACTTATATATATACAGGTGTCTTACCGGTAAATTTCTAAGAATTCTGGAGGCTTATGTTTTGTCAGAATCGGTTATCTATCTCTGGTAAAGAGATATATTTTTTTCTATACCTTTGTTATGTATGTCAGTGGGTTTTGCGGAACGGAAACACGATAAGAATGTAGCATGTGCGTGCGTTTCCCAAGCAATTTCACATTTGAGCCAAGTATAGACTCAGATCAGACTCGTCTAGTTAGGCTGGCTTAGCGGCAACGCATAGGGCTGTCTATCCTAGGGTCGCGAGTTCGAACCCCGGCTCGGTCAAGTTTCATCCGACGTTTGTCAAAAGTAAATGTACATATGCAGTCAATCATATCATGAAATTGACAATCATTCCGGTCAAAATCATTCTATATCGCTCAGAAATTTAAAAAAAAATAATAATAAAAAAAATCTTTAGAAAACATTTCGAAATCGACAAAGACTTTCAGCATTTAATTTAAATCGGTCTAAGTAATTTTTACGATTTAATTGGCTTGTTCGGATCTTTAAGGGTCTAATTAGAACATGAAGACATACAAACAGAAAATTACCTATACTTTATTAAGGGGAGGTAATAAATATAGCTAATTTTGTTCATCTTGAACAAAATTAGCTATATTGGTTTACCTCCCTTCATTTCACTCAAAACTCGCTTCACATACTCATTCAATTCATTCCAAAATCATTCATCCTGTCAATTTCACGATGTTGTTAACTGTTACACCAGTCATTTGTCCCCCATCAATGGGTTCATAATAAGTAGTACGTCTACATCGTGGTTAGCTGGTGGCGCTGATGAAATGTTGTTGTTGTACTGGTGTGAGTAACGACAGGAAATGATTGGTAGATGCACCAGTCTCCACAATATAACTTCAATAATGTGGAAAGGGGTGTTTGACCTAATACAAACGAACAAACAGATAAGACTCAGCCTGAGCCAGAGTAAAATAAAAACAGATTCTTCAAGTGTTCTGCAGTTAAAGCAAGTGAGTTTTTCATATCTATTCAAAAGACAGTCGTATTTTATACTTGCTTCACATAGATGGTCCGACTGATAAAAAATTAGTAATGAAAATGCTTATGAAATTGTTGAACATGTCCAGCACGTGTTCACCATAGTAAGGGTTTCTCACTCATACAAGATACAACTCTAAAAATGAAATAAATAAATCGATTAGTTTATACTATTTTATTTTAGTTCGATTGCGACGAAAGATTGAGCTTTCGATTTCGAACACTCAATCCTGAAGTTTTCACGTCCCTGAGAGAGAGGCGGTGGTTTACACCCACTGCTACCCATTTTTTTTAATTAAGTGTTTCAGTGCCCATAAACACACCCTGGCGACAGTGGGGCTCGAACCACGAACCTCTAGGTCACGGGTCGAGTGCATTTACCACTAGGCCACCGAGGTAGTATGAAATAAATAAATATCAAATAAATCGATTAAAATATAAAAATAAATATTATAGGTTAATTCAAAGATGACTGGCCCCGCCCATTGATCTACGGTACTCTTTCCATGACATTAAAAAGTCATTCATTTTCATGATTTATGGTCAACGACATGAAAAACAAAATAGATGCACGTGATTTATCGACCATTTTTCATCACGATGTACTAAAGGGGGGGGGGGGAGTGGCCATCCATGAATCGCTAGCCCCGCCCCTTGACCTACGTCACAACACTTGCCTTGGATATTTCTAAAAACGTCATTTATACGGTTATGAACACGAAACAAACAGCAAATGGTTTACAGAACCGTAGTATCTTAAAAAGTTAACCCTTCTTACGCTGTTCATGGCATATTTCTGCTGAAGACAAATATTTGACAGATATTATAGACAAAGATAAGCCTGCACAGATGTTTATTCAGATCTAAAGCTAAATTGTGTCTTGCTTGATTTATACAGATTTATTTTGGTAAAGTCTCAAACCAGACGGGTTAAAATGTTCCGAAAAAAAAAAAAGAAAGAAAACAAATCAGCAAGATGAGGTGCTAATTTTATATTTTCAGGTCCAGCATTAATGCAAGGTTTTCCTGTCCTAATCCGATGTTATTGTCTGTAAAAAGCATTAATGTCATTGCGTGAATCGCCGCGAAAGAGAATTGTCACAATTTCTATTTATAGAGACACGCTACTGGTGTGATTGTCTCAATCGATTTTCGCACCCAACGATGCAAGTGCTGACAGACAATATTTCCCTGAAAATAAGACATGGTCTCAAATATTTCATCGCCAGTCTTGAAATAGTTGTATGCACAAAATAACTATACATGTATAGTTAATTTCGTGTGACGAGCCATGGATTCTACTTAAATGTATAGATTTCTGTTAACTTATTTTGACTTCTTACTTAAGGTGAAATTAAAACTGCTTATATGTTCGACGAGGTTTCTTTGTCAATCCATAAGGACCTGACCCACTGATTTTTTTATGAAATAATATGTTAGTTCTATGTCATATGCAGATCTTTATAATGATAAAGAAATAAGTGGGTCAGTTTCCAATGTGTCAAACAGTATTTTGTCATATCAGCGCAATACCGCATCAGAAGCGTTTTATCGTCGAAGTGTGTATGTGTTGGTACAATAAGGAGGAAAAAATTGTAATTATCCGATATTGTTTGCTTCTTGGTATACGTCATAGATGTACGACGTTTTCAACATTATCGCAGTTTCGTATATCATATCATATTCTGTAATATTACACTTTGACTTCCTCGGTTTCTTAGTTGTAAAGGCGCTCGACTCGTGAACTAGAGATCCGCGGTCCGAGCTCCACCGTCGCCGGAGTTGTTCACCATGATGAAGAATCGTGTAACAGTGAATTTACACTACTGACCCTCTCGGGGAATTGAAAAAAAAAACAGGATTGAGTATTTGAGAGCGACTCTATAAATTTTCGTCACATTCGAACTAAAATGAATTAGTATGAACTAAACATGTCGGATGCACATTGGCCATACAAGGGGTCAAACTCATGATCGTCCAAAAGGCTACTTACTGAACTAATCGGGCTCGGCGCCTCGATCTGATTAAATTTTAAAATCTTATCCTAACACCGGTCATTTTTTTCGTCGAATACCACTGACTTTATTCCCTATAGCCATGGGCAATAATTTGGAATACTTACTTCTGGTCAACTTATCGTTTGAGTCGACCGACCCACAACTAAATTTTCAAGGTAGTTCAGACGCAAATTAACGCATACGATCCCTTTGACGCTAAATTTAATCGATTTGGGAGGTATTTTAGAGTGAATGGAGTGGGTGTTTGGAATGAATGAATGGAGAGCTGAGTGAGCGATTTAAAATGATTTTGATCGAGGTGAATGTCAATAAGTTACTAACTGAACGACGCCATGCCCACAAATTGATTGATTGAATGAAGTTTTACGCCGCTTTCAACATTTTTTCAGTTATATCGCTGCGGCTGGAGCACCTAGCAATGGTTTCCTGGTATTTCTATCACCAGTACAACCATCACATCCTTTCCTAGCCTCCAGCTGCTATCTCACATAGGTCTTCGATTATCAACCCATTGGTCAGAGACAAATAGTCGGAAAGAATGAATGCCGCCGTCGGGGAGCCATGCCCACCAAGTCTCATCTTCGTTTCACCTTCGATCCACTACGCTTTCGGCAATTTTCAATCGTGCTGGTGTTAGAATATATGTGAAAGCTGGTGTGGCTGCAATAATAATCCAGATATAGGGCCTAAAGTGTATAAAAAAACGCCCAGTTCTTCAGTTCAATGCAATATTTAGAAGCGCTATGTAAATTATGTCATTACTCATACAATAGTTCGTGTTGACGTATCAATTATGGGTTGTCAAGATGCATTAATCGTAACAGGTTAATGCACTTTTCAGGCAAAGCAGTTGCAGATAACAGTTCCAATCCCGAAATTGACACGATGAATGTTTTTAGAATGAAATTGAATGAGTGTGACGAGCGAGTTTTGAGTGAACTTAGAGGGAGGTAATCCAATATAGCTAATTTTGTTCAGGATCAACAAAATTAGTTGTTTCTATTACCTCCCTTTAAGAAAATATACGTATTTTTTGTTTATGTGTCTTCGTGGACAATCAGATATATTGTACTTTAAAACCCACACCAGCCAATTACATCGTGGAATAATTTGATCGATTTGAATTAAATGTTGATAGATTTGAACGATTTTAAAAAAAAATCCAGTGATTTCGGAGCGTTTTGATCGATTTGAGTGAATGTTTAGAATGAATAAATGGAGCGCTGAGTGAGTGATAGTGAAGGGTTCAATCGCAGTGAGTTTCACTTTCACGATGTTTTTAACTGTACAACAATTATCAAATTGACACTTTATTTCACGATCTTTTCAATGGATAAATATTTTTGTCTGTAGTAAGCCAAACAAAATCACTCATGTCAAACTGCTCTAATTCGATTAGTCGATTCATGGTTAATGGATTTGGACCAGGGAAACTTAGTTGGAACTGTATTTCTAGATTTAAAGAAGGCTTTCGATCTTGTAGATCACGATATTCTTCTATCTAAGATAAAACTGCACCATTTTACTAAAAACACATGCAATCTTTTTCAATCATATCTAAATGAAAGACAACAAGTTGTAAAAGTTGATAATGTCTTATCTGACATGACAGAAATTAAATCTGGAGTTCCCCAGGGATCAATACTAGGGCCTATATTATTTTTGATTTATGTGAATGACCTTCCTCTCAAACTATCAGCTAATATTGACATGTATGCCGACGATGCAACTCTACATAAGTCATGTTCCTCAGTATCAATGATAAATGAAACTTTAAATTCTGACCTATTAAAAGTCGAAGAATGGTGTAGGCATAACAATATGGCTTTAAATCCTTCTAAAACAACATGTATGTTGATAGGTTCAAAACATAGAATTAAAAAATGCACAGGTTTGAACTTAAAACTTTTACAAGAAAATGTGGAGAAAGTAACATCAAAAAAACTATTGGGGGTACATATTGATGAAACAATGTCATGGAAGGTTCACGTTGAAAAGGTATGCTCAAAATTATCGTCTCAGCTTTATTTACTTCGAAGAATAAACAGTTATCTTAGTGTTGATACGAAACAATTATTTTACAACTCCTATATAGCTCCACATTTTGACTATGGTTGCACTACATGGAGTCATTGTAAATCTTCACTAATTAACAGGATTACTAAAATTCAAAAGCGAGCTGCAAGAGTAATACTATGTCAGCCAAAACGTTCATGCTCCAGAAGTAACTTTAAATCTTTAAATTGGTTATCTTTCAAAAATCGTTGCAAGTACTTTACTATTCTTATGGTTTTCAAAACTATTCATGGTCTGACTCCATCATATATGTCGAACTTTGTTTCAGTCAGTTTGAACCATTTCTATGAGCTAAGATCAAATACTAGAAATCAGATATCTCACCAATGTGCACCTAAAACAGATATCTTAAAAAGGACATTCTCTTTCACTGGCATGGAGTACTGGAATGCTGTTCCAATTCAATTGCGAAGTATCTCCAATATATCTACGTTCAAGCGCTCACTCAAAAAATATTTAATGCTAAGTAATGACTTATAATACCTTGTTGCATATGTCTTATTTCCGCCATTCATGTGTGAATTACTCATTTTTTATTGTGTTTTTATTGTGTTTTTATATTTGGTTTATCACTTAATATTATCCCTTATCCTAAACTGAGTGATAAGTGATATAGTTGATAATTTCATTTTGACAACACTCCTAGTCGAATTTTACTCATTATCATCATTTTTATAATTGAGATGTTTTCATTTTATCATCATTTATCATTGGTCATTTTAGGGTCACAACCATCTTTTTATCATCTCGTTACTGATTACTGATCATCATAAACATCATCTTGTCATTTTTCGTCTGTTAAGAAGGCCTCATTGTAAATAAGTGTTTCGTTATTTATGTCAAATCATGCTTAATGATGTCAACTTAATGAGTTACCTTCTATAAATAAAGAATTTATTATTATTATTATTATTATAAACATAATTTCTTTCCCTCTTCTTTTGGCGCATTAGGAAATGAGGTAAGAGTCACTCGACATGAGTGTTTGAAATACCGAGGAAAGAGTGTGTAAAAGTTTGACTGATCATAATTAATATCGATTATGTTAAAATCTTCCGCCGAAGATGAGCTTTTATGCACGTATTACAAAAAACGAAAACTAAGAACGTTTTTCCTAGCACGTTGTTGAAATTCCCGAACCATCGCTCTAATCCGACGTGGGCGGAGTTTCTCCGTTAACCTTTATCATTCTCGGGAATTTGACGTGGTATTAATTCTGTTGCAACATAACAAAGAACATGTTCACGTTTTTTGGGTTGGATGAGCATTTTGATTCTGTTTTCGAAAATGAAAGATAAGAAAAGCAGACTTATCAAATGCCCAAGATTAGAACCGGTAGTATCCACAGGCAATCGTTTAATAATATGACGTATGTCCTTCAGATTATCACATAAGACGTTTTATGTGACAAAAATCAGAATATCAAACAATTGCCTGTGTTGGTATCCTTGAAGAGAGCAAATGAATCAGCGAATTTCTCCCTTATAAATCTCATAGATTGTTCAGACTGTCTAAAAGCACAAAAAAGCATATTAGTGGATTAATAACAATATAAACAACAAAAAGAATAGGTTTCCTAATAAATGAATTAAATGTGGATATTCAAGAAAAAAGAAAAAAATGAGGGGGATATTTCTATGGGCCTATGTAGCGGAAAAGGAGATAAGGATAAGGAAAAGCGAGGGGTTTGTGCAACACTATTGTAAGTGCCTATACATTTATAGGCACTTACAATAGTGTTGCACTGACCCCTCGAATGGCAGTTAGACAGGATCTTCTACTCATTGCTATATTGGTATTTTTCCATGTTTTTACAGATACTGTATCCCTAATCTGGATGACCGAGTAGGTGTAAGTTAGAAATAAAAGAAAAAAAAAGAAAGAAAAATTCCAGCACAAGTGAAAAGTATCGATTTTGGCCGGCCCGCACAATTTCCGATCGGCATTTTATTGGTCCAATAGTTGACATGCTTATTGATAATATTAATCCACTGCCAACTAATATTATAATTATAATAATTTGGCTTGCGAAACGGCCCCTTTGCGATCACCTTGGATCTCTGCAGTTTGAGTATTTGTAATAAGAATGGGGTCCTGCTGGGGACAAATAAAGGTCACATCTCGAAATTTATCAGAAAAGAACGATAGAATGGTCATGGATAGTCTGCGCAGTCCGGACAGTCTAAGCATATCATATCATATCATACAACCAAGCTGGTTATTTTCAGCGTGATTCGTCACTTACATGAATTTGTGACCCGCCACCCAATAATGGACCATACGGGAACACCTTAAAACAGTTTTTTTTTTCATAAAAAAGAGACATTATATCGATGGCTTAGCGCGAAACAGTTGTAACTCTATTATGTTTATAGGGAGTTATAACTGTTTCGAGCTGAGCTGAGCTGGGTCATCGATGTTCAGTTGCCCACTGGTCAACTAAAATGCGGATTTCGCTAATAATTTAGGAGATAGGTAGACAGATCCACAAATTTAAGTGAGCGATCAAAGGCCATTTTTTCTATAACTGTATAGATAAAATTGGCATTCCATCACTCACTCTATTTTACTGAACTATACTAATCAAGTTAAATTTAGAATAGTAATATTGCGAAAATCGGGCAGTCTGACCAGAATCAACAATTATCATGCTATCCAGAACACATCTTTTCGCGTGACGGGTCGCATTAACTTTAATGTAAGTAGGCCACAATGTTTCGGCTGATTGCCTTAACGTTTAAGCAGAGTATTTTGTAAACGTAAAAAATAATACCTTAGGTTCGTGTATGTCTAAGATAAAAAGCTTATTCATTTTTGTGCAACACTTCACTGTAATTAATTTCAAAAGCATTTAACTACGATTACCTTTAGCAATGCCGACAAACATTGCGTCATAACGAGTAAAAAATTCCGATACCATCCTAAAAATACATGTGGTTGAAAGGATCCGATTGATTGCGTTTGCTGATTAGCATAAAAAATTCAATATATCGGAAAACCACGAATTATGCTCGTCAGTGATCTATTTATAGACGCACAGCAAAGAGTAATTCTCCATTTTTTCCCTGGCACTATCTTACTATTCGAAATACTGCTTTGTTTCACCTCTGGGAATAACATTTTGCTTTCCTAGAAAATATTCTACATTCAAAATATTCTTGCCAAGGCGTCGACCCGAACGAAAAGGATATTCAAATGACCTTAAGAATGCGCGGCCTTCACCTTCCAATCAAATCCGTGTCGTCTGCTTTAACCTTGAAAACTGTAATAAGCCGGCTATATAGTGTGAAATAAACGCGTGAATGATATAATGTTTATTTCTTCAAATTCTATTTTTGGCTTGAAATAAGATATTACATACTTTAAATGTGTTTTACAAAATGCAGCCAACGTTTTCATAAACAAAAGATAAATATTCCTTTGAATTTGGTTTTTCCGATAAATTATTCAATCCTCGGAACACGCGGTCATTCTTCAAGCAGACGAGAAGTGTCGTCAGAGGGCGTATTATGACATTCTCGGGAATATTGAGCTAACATTGTTGAAATGAAGGACATTTCTGATTTATTTCTATAAAGGAAAGAATAAGACACACATTGGATTTAATTATTGTTCAATTGAGGTAGGCGTTATTTACTTTAATCTTTATGATTTATGAATAACAATACCCGGATATAGACAGCACAAGTATTGTAGATTTATTTTTTAAGCGTCGTAACTACAATGTGTATATTCTCGTTCTTTATAAACCTAATAACTACAGTCTGTAGTTGTAGTACAACTACAGACTGTAGTTCTTAGGTTTAAAAACTACAGAATGTAGATCTTAGGTTTAAAAAGAACGAGAATATACCATTTTTTTAAATATTGAATTACCGGCCATATGTATAAGGCAAGATTGTGTGAACAATAATAATAATGTTGCCTATAAGCATTTTCTTCTTTTTCCAGAGTGTTTTCTACAATGAATTCTTTTTAAATTTGACTATCAGTAGGGACGGTTCTTACGGGATGATGTTTAATAAGATAATGCTTTAAATCGATTAAATTTCGTGACACGTTGTCGTTGGCACTCATAAAAATTATTGTATCCCCAGCTTCAATTAAGAATTTATCAAACTGACCCTTGTCATGACAAACGTTGACTTATCCCGAAATTTGATAGGCCACACATGAGAAATTATGAACCGATTAACGTTTTATGCTAATACGCTGTCAGACCTTTAAAATAGTGTTTAATTACAATTACTGCTTGACTTATTTAGAAGTTGTCAGAGCTACTCAGTTCACATCGCAACTTCTCTTTTTCTTTTCTTTTTTTTTTCTTTTTTTTTGTTCTTTCTTTAGAGAGCGATCAGAAAATAAGCTGTCATTCCATCATATCTTTATCACTGCATCTTCATATATGACCTGTCACGCGAAAGGGGACCATCTGGGAAGTGCGAAAAGTTACGATCCTTGTCAGACTGCGCAAAACACGCAGACTGACTAGGGTCGATACTTTTGGCTTTAGTCAGATTTTCTAAATTTAGAATGACCACACCTCTTAAATTCGTGCTTTTTCGGAACCCTTGGTTGACCTCCGCTGAGTTTTGAACCTTTTTGAAATATTCATATTACGGAATACCAAAAGGGCTTTAGGCCGCTTTACGCATGACGGGTCACATATTTGATATAGAAGGGAAAGGGCATTTTCATTCATGTACGGTAAACAACGAAATAAGGCAGTATATAGACATTAAATACAAATTAAGGATATTACATATATTTTTTGTAAAATCAAATTTAATTAAATCTTTTTTTGGAATACTTACTGAGTAAAGAGTTGTAACATTATTTTGACGCATAACATTTTTGTTGATGGTTAAAGGTGCGCCCAGGTGATTTAGCCATTATCAATTTTGCGTTGTCTATTACATGTATATCATAATTAATGGATGCTACTCTAGAATACGTGATAAAATGAATAATGAGAACTTATTTCCACTTAAAAGAAATCGGAAAGTAATTAAATACTACTACTACTACTACTACTACTACTACTACTACTACTACTACTACTACTACTACGACTAATTCTACTTCTACTTCTACTACTACTACTACTACCACTACTACAACTACTACTTCTACTACTACTACTAATGATAATGTTAATAATTGTAATTATAATAATAATCAATTTAATAATAATGATGATAATAATAATTATTATAATTATCATAACAGTTGAAGATCAAATTAAAATCGAATAGAGTTATCTATCATAAAAACAGCAATGTTATATCGACAGTTCAGAATGTCGAGAACTTGGAAAAAAGATATACTATTTTGAATGAGATCGGAATGAACTTGAATGAATGTGGGCGAATTAGAATCTGGTTACAGCCCTTAAATAAATGTGTCTTGTAACACGAAAAGGGACCATCTGGGAACTCCTTAAAGTAAATAAATCAAAATGTGTTTGATACATGCAATAGAGGTATACCGGAGATCGCATTCCAAAAGTTCTTAAACAAAATGGTAGAATGGAAATTCTAGATATAGATAAATGATAAAATAAGCTTAATGTGAAAAGTGAAGACCCTGGTCAGACTGCGCAGTAAGCGCAGTCTGACTAGGCCTGGTCAGACTGCGCAGTGAGCGCAGTCTGACTAGGATCGACACTTTACGCAGTACCCTGATGGTCCCTTTCGATTGACGGGTCACAAGTTTGAGTACAATTGTAAGAAGTCATAGTATAAAGCATTTTCATTCATATATTTGTTTAAACCTATTTATTTTACATCGATTGGGAAGCAAGTTCTTACAACTTAGATAACCACTCTTGATTCTGCTTCCTAGAAATTTCACCTGTAATCGCGCCGAATGAAAAGAAACAAGATCGATAGCCGCTTCGGGGAATCGAACTCAGGACCTTTGGGTCAAGAGGCCGACGCTCTACTTCTAGACCAAGGACACCACATATATTGCCCCCCTTGAACAAACTGTCGTAAGTGTCCATACGATCATAGGCAATAATGACAGTCTATCACAGAGGCCATCGTTTTAGGCATACGCTTGATCTTTTCTGTCTATCCTCAAGATACTCGCATTTAGTGACTTTCTGGTAAATAGCTAGGCAACAAACCTCATGGCATTGGAACTTGCTAACTGTCAAATCATGGAAAGGTTCGTTGACCGCGAAAGGTCATTTACCTTTGGTATTGGTTATGACTTAATCAACTGAGTATTGAATAATGTCATAGCTTTTCAAATAATTAGAAGGAACTATTATTTGACGAGGGGGGCGGGGGTGGAGGGGGAGTCTGGAGGGGGAACTCTGATGGATAAAGGCATTTAAAATGAATCATTATGATTAAGAAATAATAATATGAAACGTTAAAAGAGGCGGGAATGAAACAGTCGAAAAGCCATTCTCATCGCCTATTGCACGACCAAATATACAGACCTATTTAAATGAAAAATTAATAAAACAACAACAATAACAATTATAACTACAATTACAACAACAACAGCAATAACAACAAATCATCATGAGAGAAAATGTACTGTCAATACAGGAAATATTTCAAAATAAGTGTTTTAATTTTTTTAAAAAAACCCCATAAACTCAGTGAATATTAAAAAAAAAAATAATAAAAGAAAAAAAACAAAAAAACAAAAAAAACAACACAGACTGATTTTTTGTATTGTCTGTGACGTTTGTTTCAATTGTGATGCATCACGAACACGTTAATTGTTTTATAATTTCACGTAAATTCCTGTTTGAGCAAGACTGAAATTGTTACGGACTTTGAAGAAACCATTCGATTTGCGCTTGATTGTATGGGAGTTGAACGCCACTTTCAACGTTATTGCAGTTATATTAAAGAGGCTGGTGCATATCCCCGTGTTTTTCGGTCTTTTCTCACACCAGTAAAACCGCATCCGAAACACCAGCTGATCTTCCCACTGCTTGAATAAGCTGTAGTTTCGATTTTATGATTATTCATCATAGGCATTTTTCAACAAATGATTATTTCTTTTACGCACTTGCGTAAATTGAGTAATGGGAGTTACCGCTGAGCAAGCCGGGTCTCGGTCAAATCGATTTGAATTGACTGATTCCGTCAGTTTTTCTGTTAAGAATTAATCTTTTAAAACTGTACAGGATCTTATCTATTCATTCATTAGTGTAACGTGTACAATATTCAATTGTTTTTGGAATGTTAATGAATTTGACCTCCTATTGATTGTATAATGAGCGACAGATAAACAATCTTTATGTTTTAGAATATACCACTGCGTTGTACATGTGTGTAGGTTTTTGTTTTATTATTCTTGTATACTATGGGGTCTTTAAACATTCATAACAAACTGTAGATTGAAAACTTTAAGTGCGTCATCATTAGTCAATTTTGTCTATATATACTAGGACGAAAAAGAAACGCCGGGATACATAAAATATGCAACATATATTTTAATGCTTTGCTTAGAAAAATGAAAATCGATCAGATTTATGTGGTATTCGCTGTTGAACGGTACACACGCTTAAAACTTAACAATACCTTACATATTCGCACCATAAGAGGCACGTGCTCAGATGCAAGAATCCCGTGCAGGGGAAGGTCACTGAGTTTGTGTATGAAAATTTTCAGTCTATTTGATACTGTTCAAGTATTCAGATCGATTTTTCAACGATTACTTCAAATTGGCAATTGACATCAATGTCGCGATTGTTGGAAGTCGAACGGAGAAAAGCTACAGCAATGCTTGTGCAGGGTCAAGGCCAACAGCAGGTTGTGCACATTTTGGTGTGCATAATTGAACTATTGAACGTCTTGTTCAATGTCTGCGAGTGACGGAGAGGGACAACGACCGACCGCGAAGTGAACGTCAGCGCGTAACGACTCGGTTATGACACTTTCTCACTTACTTAATCGCCACCTCACAGCTAGCGAAACTGTAAATAACACTATGTTAGTCATAATCGCCATATTCATCCCGATACGGCTCTTAACCGATTACGCGACAATGGCCTAAGAGCCCGACGTCCCTATGTCGGTCTGTCGCTTCCTCCTGTGCGTCGCCAACGCCGCTTGGCTTGGTCACAAGCACACTCACCACGAATTTTTCCTCTGAGACAATGGAGAAGGGTATTCTTCACCGAAGAATCCCGGTTCACTCTCTACCGTTCGGACGGCCGACGTGGTGTATACCGACGTCGCGGCGAACGTTACACCGACGCGTGCGTCGTTGAACGGGATAGGATTGGCGATGGTTCGGTTCCTAAGGGTTTAAATCACCATTGATCGTGATTGACGGTAATTTAAACGGTCTCAGGTATAGTGACGAAATTCTCCCCCTAAATGCCGTCCCATGCGTGCAAGCACGGAATCTGATATTGCAGCTAGACAATGCTCGGCTTCATGTCGTCAGAGCTTGCCAGCTATTTTTTGCAAACAGTAACTTACATATGCAAAATGCATCACGACAATGTTTGTGAAAAGAAAGGTGAAAAAAGCACACAACACACACTCACAAAAACACACACACTCTTTTTCAAGCAATGAAGATGTCAAAATTACATTTTAAAGGCGATATAAATCATGTACATTTGATCACTATGAAGAGACGATGACTCGATAGAGATACTTGGTTTATCTTTGAAATCTGTCGAGGTAGAAAAACACACGCAAAAAATTCTTATAAAGGTTAAGAATGAAATTAATGTTCTTGTCATGTTATTACATGACAATTTAATTATGTTGTCATGTCCGTCTTTTCTTGTTTTCTTTTCGAATGAAGTTCAAAGGTAAAAGTACAAATGTATGTCAAATACTTTGGCAAACCTCTAGATGAGAACTTAAATGTATCCCAAATTCGTGCCTAGTCGCCATTATCAAGCGGTTGGTACAGTGAACATCATCGTCAAATTGACAAGGTGAATAATTATGGAATGATTTAGGAATGAAATTGAATGAGTGAGTGGAGCGAGTATTGAGTGGATTTAATGGGAGGTAATCCTATATCTCAAATTTTGTTCAGGACGAACAAAATTTGCAATATTGATTACCTCCCTTTAATAAAAAAGTTTACAAGTTCTATACATAGCTTCCTATTTATTCAAGAACTTATGAGACGCTAATAATTTGAATTATGTCAGTGAAAGCGCAATTTTTCTGTATCAAACTGTATTTTGAATGACGTTCTGGATTCTATATATTTCAATGGGTTGGAGTGTTTTTGAATGGTTTGAGTGAGTGATTAGAATGAATGATTTGAGCGCTGATTGAGTGATTTGGAATGGTTTTGATCGAGATGAATGTCAATTTCACGATGTAACTATCTGTAGCACTGCACACTCTTCAATCATAGGGTCAAGCGTTCGAAACACGGCGTTGGCACCTATCCTTTCCAATATTTACTACCCACCAATGGATGAATAATCGTTAACCCAAATGACGTAGCAGCTGAAGGCTTTGGAAGGATGACAAAGAAGTATTTTACTTATAATTACCCGGAATCCATTGTAAGGTACTCCAGCCATCTGATTCATGTATGTCTGAAAACTGTTAAAAGCGGCGTATCTCCCCCCTCAACAAACAAACAAATGAACATGTTCCATTATGGATACATTATATAATTGATTACATTCAGTGATTTATGTATTTAATCATATTGAGGATGATAGTCGTTCGTTGCTGCGTTATAGATTGGCGTATCATTTATAATTTTTGTAGAGAAGTAACTAGGTCGAATGCAATGTGAAATGAAAAAGGGGTTCATTATATGTTTGCTTATCTTATATATTTATCAATTTATTTTAAATCATTTACTGGTTTCCATGTCTTTTGCCCCCACCAATGGGTTAATAACGAGACCTATGTGGGATAGCAGCTGGAGGTTAGGAAAGGCTATTATGTTAGTACTGGTGTGAGAAATACCAAGAATCCATTGTTAGGTGCTAACGCCGCTGCGATATAGATGAAAGATTGTTAGGCGGCTAAAAATCCATACAAAACAATGTCTTGCAGACCAGTAACCAAATTTTCATAGGACGAAATGGCATTCCAAATACAACTTAAAACATAATATTTTTATTTTTTGTATTGAAGTGCGTGACTCGAATAATATGAATCACGGCCTTGAATTTTAACAGATGTATAATTATTTAGGAGTAAAGCCTTTCTGAAATGTTTATCTCTCAACAAAACCCAATGTTGTGGGTACCCATTGGAATCGTCTCGACAAGACGATTCCAATTAGAACCCACAATATAGGGTTTTTGCGAGAATTAGTGAAATATCTAGATCTGAAATCTAACATATCCCCTCTTATTGTAGCCCAGTACGACAGTTTGTCGTTTTTGTCATTCAGCATTTAAATTCACATAAGAAGATGTATTGTTTGCTGTAAATTTATACTTTGCATTGTCGACATTACAAAAGTGGGACAATAGTATGTTTTCCTTTTATTGCGTATTTTAGACGAAATGCCCTATTTGGAAGCCTTCGTCTCAATTTCACGAAAATTCGCTTTTTAGTTATTGCCTCGTCAATATTCTAGCTCATGGAGTTTTGTTTGTTTAGTTAGATTGAGTTTTACATCACTTTCAACATTATTTCAGTCATACAGCGACAGCTCGTTCACCTGCCATTTCTCGCGTTTGATCAACCACGCTATTTTATCCGAGCCGAAAGAAAGGCGGACATCCAAATATTGTAAAGTGTTGCAATACAAATAGTTTAGACTGATTTCAAGGGCATGTTTATTCTTCCTTCCTGTCGTTGTACCCTTTATTTTTCTTTCTAATTTTCATTTGATTGAAATGCTCTTATCATTCAATATTCTCACGCTGATGAGAAACGCCCTATAGGGAAAATTTAAACA
Source organism: Fragum whitleyi (assembly GCA_948146395.1). Classification (NCBI taxonomy): domain Eukaryota; kingdom Metazoa; phylum Mollusca; class Bivalvia; order Cardiida; family Cardiidae; genus Fragum; species Fragum whitleyi. The sequence goes on along the minus strand of OX411547.1, from coordinate 37,843,254 downwards.
AAAAAATGCCCTGCGTTCTTTGTTACAAGTACAAGGCCACCGTTTAGTTTGCTCAAGCGGCAAAACCCAGAATGAAAACGCTCTAAATGTTATGTAAACGCCACATGGCCTATAATAAATGGTGTTTTGTTTCCAAAATGTAAACAAATTTATAAGTACAATTTTTTCAGATATTCTAAATTGTGAGACAAATCGAGGGTATTGCACATTCCTTCGCAGAACCATCGAAATGCCGTTTTAGTTCAACGACCGACACAATATTAATCCAACACGTTACATAATAACTAAGATCATTGTTATCCCTAATAACACATTTTTGTCTTACATCGTTATTATAGATAAGGGGTAAAAAGGCGATGCAATTACGATGTAATTTCTTCTGAGCTTGTCGAGACAACGGAAATCAAAGTGCTGTCAGCACTGTAAATCGGACATCATTGAGAGGCTGGGATAGTGCGATAGTTCGCCAATCAAAAGGGCTCAAATTTGGACAATAAAAGTTGGTAAAATATTTGCCCAATTTGTGAGTTTTTTGTCTTAACGCTTCATCTTTTCGAGGACATCGCCAGCTCATCCAACCTCGTGGGTCCGATTTTGAAAGTTTGCTGATTCGATAGCCCTCTGCTAGTCTAAATTATTTCTTAGCAGATTTTTTTACGTTGTTATAATGAGCACACGCCAAGCTAAAAGCTTGTCTGATAATATTATTCCTCTCTCTAGAGTTTAAAAGCCTGTTTAGCAACAAAACATTTTTCATTAAACTATTTGTACAATTTTGATTACCAACATGTTTGTTTTTCAAGCATTGGGTTTTCCCTAATACTATAAATGCATTTTCCCTCAAGAAACACGTGAAATCGGCAACTATGCGATTTATATCTTTGGTTTCTGACCAATCGATTAAATCTAGCAGCACTCTATGATTATTCATGAGTTATTCTAAAAATAGATCTCTCTTACTGCTATCCTATATCAGTTTATCGTATGTTTTTGTCGGTTTATTTGTTGTTGAATAATTTTTCTTCATACTCAAATTTTAATTTATTGTAAATAGGATTGGAGCGTGATCAGAGTGCTCATTGAAATCAAATATTTCAAAATTACAAAATTATTTCTATTTGTTAACACATAGTCAACAGTACTCATTCCACCAGTAGACTTCCCACGCTCCCTGTCAGAGTGCAGACGACCATTGACCAATGACAAACAACTTTATTTACACATTTCGAGCAGACGATGTCCATTGCATCTTCCACGTGGTGTGAATTTACGCGTGGGTTTTGACCGAGTGATAATCATAACAGAATTTGATTGGTTGTCAGCCCTACAACTGGTAAATGACCGTTCCAGAAAAAAATCAGAGTAGTAATATTGTAAGTGCTACAAATTTATTTTACAGTTAACCTATTGTACGTTTCAACTCCTTTACTCAACCGAAAATCTTGTTATAAACACTGAAAATACTAACTGGTAATTACTAAAAGCGAAAATTACATCAAATTTTGTATTAGCATCTTCTCTATTTGTCGAAAAGTAAATAAGATAGAAACAAAGTTTGTAGATTGTGACTGAAAAGGCCGTTTCTTCGGTGTTTGAAAACACATTATTTGGTTTGAACACATTGCTCAGAAGATAAAGGTAAAAATGTACTGGGTCAAACAGACTGGATTTCTGGAAACCGGTATAAATCTCCGATTTAAAAACGATAGCAATTTATTTAGCCGGGCGTTAAATCCAAGAAATCGTGCTGTCAAGTGAACGAACAATATTGCAATATCGATAGGGATTTTTTTTTCATGTTGGTCGCACGAATGGAATTGCTTTATAAAGTTACATGTACAAGCAGTTTCGGAGACGTACAGAAGTTACATTCTCTCTTACATATAACAGCAATTGATTGATTCATTGAATGGGGTTTTACGCCGTTTAAACATTATTTCAGTCATATCGCGACGGCTTGAGACCTAACAATGGATTCCTGGTATTTCATACACCAGTACTACCATCACATCCTTTCCTAGCCTATACGGCTGCTATCCCACACAGGTCTACGATTATCAACCCATTGGTTGTAGGCAAAACATATAACAGCAAACAAACTTTCCTAATACATGTATGAAGCAAATGCCTTCACATCGCTATTAAGGCAATTTTTAATCTTTTGAGAAAATATGCTGTTTTGTTTTCAGTGTCATAATCATAAAGGGAATTTTAGTATTATTCACTTTGAAAAAAAATCGTTGATTTTGAACTTTTAAGTAAGATTTTTCAATTTGATAATAAGCAATTTCAATTTCTCATCTTTATTTGTGGGTTTTCTTCAATAGGCTTTCATGTCTTAAGATACGTTTGCTTTCTAAATAAGTTTTTGCGATGCCAAATCGTCTCTTTATTGCCTCGGTAGAATAGTGTTATAGGCGCTCGACTCGTAACCTAGAGATCCGCGATTCGAGCCTCGACGCCGCCATGGTGTTTTTTTGTTTAAAAAAATTAATAGCCAGTCCAAATTCACCCAGATATTGAATTGGGAAACAGTGGGTTTAAACAATTGCCTCTTTCTGGAAGAAGAGAACACGTCTGCCCTTCGCTTCGTTCAGATACACTTGCAAAGCGGGGTAAAAATGGTTAACAGTTTACACCGTTTTGTTATCCTGAAAGCAGCCCTGCGTTCAGGATGTTAAAACGTTTTGCGAACGTTTTGAGTTGATACCCCGCTTTGCACGTCCACATACGTGCAAAGCGAGATAGCATTTCGAAAACGTTTCGCTAACGTTTTCATCCTGAACGCATGGCAGGGCTTGGTTGAGTGTTGAAGAGCGACTCTTCTGTCTATAAGCTTTAGCATTCGCCGATATCAAACTAAAATTAATTAACACTAACTAAATCGGCTCGCTGGAAGGATATGATTAAGACGAAAATTTCAGTCTCAAGAGGATTATTGAGCAACACTTCTTTCTTATACAAATTTGTTGCTCATTTCATACAATAGAAATAAATCTCGCTAAATTCCAAAGGAATGAACGAAAATTCATATCATGATGACAAATTCTAACATAACAGCAAACGTGTATATGAAAAAATATCAGAAATATAACTACCGTTTAATAAGGTCGCAAAATCACTGTTGGAAGTTTATGAATGAAAAACAACAACGGGAAATATCTCAAACAATTAACCTAGAGTTACGGTTCTTGTGTAGCGCACTCCATAATTATAAGTGGAACATAACTGCCTAGTTTCGAGTCGATCGGACATTCATTAAAGCCTACCGAGTTATGCTCCGGACAAAGACGACACCGCCGACCGGCCCGGCCGCCCGCTGGTCGAAGGACGTTCGTTCGGACGGCTGACCCCACGGGAGATACCATAATACGAACTGTCTATCGACGGGTGTAGGAAAAGTAAAATATTTAACAAGAAAGAGTGCAAAAAAAAACTTGGGCAACGAATATTCATTTCTCAGTATGTTGTCGTTGGGGATCATTACTCTTTAAGTACTCATAACTGTTAATAGTTATATTCATGAATATTATGGGTTGGTCATAACCTTTTTAAAATGTGGGACACTCCTGTACGATTTCAATTGATTTTCCACTTATGTTCTGAGGCTTATATAAAATTATTTGCCTGTAAACACTTTTTAGAAAACCTGTTATACGCAAACGGTAATGCATTTATCATAGTAAAATTGGGAATTGACATTCACCTCGTCCAAAATGATTCTAAAACGATCACTGAAAACGTTCTATTTAATGCTTTTAAGGTGGCAATGGACAGCGGCCTCCCGACTCTATAAACCGGAAGTGGGTTTTCGTTTATTTTACGGCTCTTTTTGCGCGTTGTTTAAAAAGACCGGTATTCGTAAGATTCTACTTATGGAAATACCGTAGAAAAATGATGGTAAAACTTCATAATTTAGCTTCTTTTCAACATTTGATATTAATTGAATGACTGGATCATAAAATTTAACAATAAAAATGCATTAAAACCGTCATTCGATTAGGGGGGAACACTGAAAAATAACGAAAATCTTTCTTATTTGCATGGAAAGGTATGCTGAATTTTTTACCAAATAAAGGGAAAATATGGATTATAAACATATCGGAAAATAAGAAAAATTCATTGGGTAATTTCTTCAAAAAATAGGTTTTTGTGGCATTTTTACCTAGTAAAATTACAAAAATTAGTGCATTTTTAACTTTTGAAAGCAAATTGCGCAAATGCAATTGATCAAAGAGAAATTTTCTTGTCAATAGCCATTGTGTACATGTATAAGGTCTATCAAAGTGTATTTTATTTAAAGCTATAACTTAGTACAGGGTTTATACTAGACCTCAAATGAATATAACCGCTTTACTGAAAAATGGCCTATACCACTCAAGGGCAGATAACTCTAGCATGAAAACGAGCGTGGAAAGGTACCTAGAAATTTTGATATAATGACTACACAATGTTAATCTACAACATATGTGACCAAGAAAAAAATTCATTGGGCGGAAAAAAATGACGCCATGTGTCCATTGCTACCTTAAAACACTTTTTTCAATCACTCAAAACCGCCCCGAAATCGTTAAAACACTTCAAAATCGGTCAAAACGATAGAATTTTAATTCAACCTGATTAAATAATTCAACAATTGTATTTTCGGGCGTAATTTTTAAAGCGAGTATCTGTGAAAACACAAAAATAGAAAAATACTTGTATGTTACCTTTTATAATGGAGGGGGGGGTTAAAAAGAAATATCGACAATTTCGCCGAATTGGACTAAATAAACGGTATTGAATTATCCCCCTTAAATTTCATTCAAACTCGATCGCACACTCGCTCAATACCATTATAAATTCAACCCAAAATCATTCATTTTGTGAATTACGTGTTGTTGTTAACAATGTCATATTTGATAGTCACATTCTTTGTTTAAAAACATTTGGGCAAACTTATTTCCGGCCCATAGCAGGTATTGCTGCCCGCTTTATCAGAGTATCTCTCAGACAGCGGGCTACCAGCTCTAGACTGGTCCCAATTTCAACTATCAGAGTAGCCTAGACTATGCTTTTCTGATAGTTTAAAGTGGGGCCAGTCTAAACCAGGATAGGATTCGGGTCAGAAATAATTTGGCCAAAATACGAGCCATACTGCGTGACATTTCCGGCAACTTCCAAAGCTTTTAAATTTGATAATGCAAACAATCACAATAAATCACAGTAAAAAGTGGAATAATTAAAAGGTTTACCCCTTGACCGTGTGGAGAGCTTTTGTGATGATAAAGATACGTGGAGAGTTTCAAGAAGATATCTTCAACAATATCAAAGACATGGACAAGATAAAAACTTGTCATATCAACCCCAACGAACACACCAATGCCAAAGAAAACCCTCTTAGGATATTGAAAACGGTTGATTTGAATTGAATGAAAAGGATTCAATTGATTGATTGATTGAATGGGGTTTTACGCCGCTTTCAACATTATTTCAGTTATATCGCGGCGGCTGGAGCACCTAACAATGGATTCCTGGTATTTCTCACGCCAGTACTACCATTACATCCTTTCCTAGCCTCCAGCTGCTATCTCACATAGGTCTACGATTATCAACCCATTGGTGAGAGACAAATAGTCGGAAAGAATGAGTGCCGCCGTCGGGGTTCGAACCCGTGACCTCTAGTTTGACAGTCCGACGCGCTACCAACAGCGCTATGACGGCGACACAGGAAAGGATTCAAGGAACACAATTCAAGATGTATTCTTTCGGTTTTGATTCTTAGCAAAAATTGAATTGTACATGTTTACAAAAATGAATAAGCTCGGGATGTCTAACGTGTTACTGAAGTCTTACAAGATTGCCGGTATCATAGAAAATATCAAAAGTAGGTTATAAGACGGAATTGTGAAACTTGTTAGGTTTCAAAGTCTCGGTTTCATAGAAATTGAAAAAAAAAAAAACACGCAAAAATACACAAATAAATAAATAAAGATGATAATATTATCCCTTTAGCAAAAATGGCGGACATCCCAGATAACATGGACCTTGCACCAAAACAATACGATGTATCCACTGTTATTTAAGCTCTCGTAACGGGGTTTTAGTCGTCTTGCAACGATAAGCGACATTCTGGTTAATATTCGCAATTGTTTAATGCCTTCCGACGGACCCGAAGCATAAATAGCGTCATCATATGCTCGATTAACTGGAAATTTTGCAGCTGCATTGTGACATGATAACGGAGTTCAGTGCACAAGAGCCACATTATTACAAAACTTTTTTTAGATGTCCTGTTTTGTTATTTTGTCCAGAGTAATTCTCAAAAAAATATCTTAAAAGCTTTGATCAAGAAACTTCAAATTCGTTCCCTTATATTTTTTCTTTACTTCTTGGAATATCAAAGTAGAAAGTTCACTTCAGGGTGGTCTTGAAGTATGCTTATACATCGCCTCTGGTGTGTGTGTGTGTGGGGGGGGGGGGGTTATTGTATTATATACAATAACCATAACTATACTTTTTGAATTATTTTCCCTATTAAATATTTGGACACTTAATTGAGGCCCCCAGTCAACTTTTAGCATTCAGACGGAAGAATTGTATCACAATTTTGCACATTATTTCTGTTTTTTCCTTGTGTGGTGGAAATACGACGCGTTAACAATGATGTATTCCATCCTCCAATAAATGGATTAAATACTCGTATATACTCTCATATAGCGTTGGATAGCGCCATAGAATTGGTTTGATGGTATAAATGGATAATACCGGTCTATATAACAATCTGTATAGTAAATATACTGAACCATAGAAATGACATCGATCTACCAGCTCAGTTGGATGGCGATATATCAGGATAGAATAACAGTTAACGACATTATGAAATTGACAACGTTAATGCTTTTTTATTGTTTTTAAATTTAATTGAATGCAAGTGATGATCGAGTTTTGAATGTTTTTTTTTCTTCAGGGGAAGTGAAACATATCACTTATTTCGTCCAATTGGACGAAATAAGCGGTATATTTTACCCCCCTTTAATAAAATCTGCGTATTTTTTCTATTTATTTTTCGCGGACAGATCGCATGCTTAAAAATGAACACCAGCAAATAAAATAAGGCAATAATTTGATCGATTTGATTGAAATGTTGGTCATTTTGAACGATTTCGAAGCATTTTTGAGTTATTAGAGTGAGTATTTGTAATGAATAATTGAAGCGCCGAGCGAGCGATTTTTAATGATTTTGATCGTAATGAATGTCAATTTCACGAGGTTGTCAACTGTATGAATGGATAATACCGGTCTATATAACAATCTGTATAGCTTATAAACTGAACCATAGAAATGACATCGATCTACCAGCTCAGCATGAGGGATGGATTAACAGATTGATATTCCCGCTGAAAGGCTTTGCTGAAATGGTCATTTTCAATTCAGATTTTCCCTCAGATTGGGGGAGGTTTCAAAAATGTATATCTGCTTAGATGTACATGACATAGGCGTAACTCGGATTTTGAAATTTATTTGCACTCAGAAGGTGACAACCAAATAATATATAGGGTAAAGGCAATTTGTGGAGTGTGACAAAAGATGAATGCCCTCAACCCGCTGCCCTTTTTTATGATTTGATCGTTGATAAATAATCAAAGCATCGTAACTACTTCTTGTTTAAGCTGTAGTTTCGGTGTTATAATCATTCATAGACGATTTTTTTTGGAAAGAGGTTTATTTCGATTAAGTACTTGCGTAATGGGCCAAATGGTAGAGACTTTTCAAACAGTTGGACGTATGCGTTAGGTGACAAAACTTAGCAGGCAAGACAGATATATAGTATGAGTGGAAAAATTCACGAATGTCTAAAGATACGTTGACACCATATATATCTATACTACAGAGCTACAGATAGAGGGGTATCTTGTGTTTTATATCAAAGTATTTGTAAGACAAAATAGCATGAATCCAATGTCGTTGATAATCAATTCGGCAATCCCGATAATTCACCCGAAAGCGTTAATCAATTGAAAGCAGGTACAAAAAAGATGGAGATAAAAGTGCCATCTACGAAGGTGTAGTTAAAACATGTTTTTCCTATTATATATCTATAATGCAAATTTTACAAATATCGTAATGACATGCACGTTTATAATATGAAAATGAACATATCATTGAATTTGAAATTATATACAGTCAATCTTGCTCGAGCGACCACGTCTAGCGACCACTTTTTTAAGCGACCATCGTAAAAAGTCCATTCGCCGCAAGAAAACTTTTCGAAATAGTGGACATTCTTAAACGTAAAAATGTTTATAATTGAATCTTATGACGTTAGAACCCATTAGAGTCGTCTCATTGAGGCGATTCGTATGGGTTCGAACATCCTAGGATTCAGTTTCAAAAACCACGTCTTTTTATCATTAAATATTGTATTAAGCGAACATTTCCATTAGCGACCGCTTTTTATTGGCCCCCTCAGTGGTCGCTTAACGCAAGTTTTACTGTATACATATTTCCATTTCAGATAACTTTATAGTTAACACAAAAGATGTCAACCCCTCCAGTAAAACAGAGTCCCCTGGTGTCAGGGTCCCCGACAGGCACCAAGAGCCCACTTTCATCACCAGGGTCACCCACGGGGACAAAAAGCGCCTCGGACACAGGGTCTCCAACGGGGCCGAAAAGTCCGGGATCCCCTCTAGCAGCCAAAGGTCTACCTAAATCACCGGAAGAAATGCGGGCGAGAAAAGAAACGAGATTAGCAAAATTACAACGACAAGCCAGTAAAGATTCACAAGGTCCCAGGCTCAAATCTGTAGGAAGCGGAGGCGAGCTCTTCCGATCACGAACGGATTCCACGGCGAGCGCAGTTCGCAGACCCAGTTTGGCCCTTGGTCACGCCGATAGTATCCCCTTCCATTTAGACGCCACCAGTTTACATGATATTGATTTAGAGGAAGGTATTTATTTTACTTTTTTCTGCTTCTCTGAAAATTTATTGAATGTCAAATTCTCTCAATGAATTTTGAGCTACAGTTAACAACATCGTGAAATTGACAAGATGAATGATTTTTGAATGATTTATGAATGAGTGTGGGGAGCAAGTTTTGAGTGAATTTAATGGGAGGTAATCCTTTATCGCATATTTTGTTCAGGATGAACAAAATTAGCGATATTGATTACCTCCCTTTTAATAAAAAATGCACTTAAGTTCTATACATAGCTTCCTATTTCCTCAAGAACATATGGGGGCTAACAATTTGAATTATGTCTGTGATTTTGCGATTTTTCTCTTTCAAAATTTATTTTAAATGACGTTTTTGATTTTATATTTTTCAATGGGTTTAGGCGCTTTGAGTAAGTGTTCGGAATGAATAATTGGAGCGCTGAATGAGCTATATGTAATGATTTTGATTGAGTTGAATATCATTTTCACGATGTTTTTAACTGTAATAGTTTGATGTGGTAATCGATGAACTAATATTCAAGACAGGAAGTTAAAGATACGTGATCGAGGGTTGTTCCCAAAGTTTTGATATTGTGTTTATAAATACAATGCATATTTAAATCTTTAGCTCAGATTTGGTATTTACTGATGTGTAGTAAAATGATGGTAGCGATTGATCAATCGCTTTTATTCAAACGGGTTTTTTTTTTCATACGCAATTTTCTTAATATTTCAGGCTAAAACAGGCTAAAAAAATGAACCCTTTCGCATACGATATACTGACGTAATTTCTTAAGACAGATTAAGACGAATGACAATTAAGACAAGAGTATTCAATTCAAAAGAGCTATAGAAATGCATTCATTATGCTGAACAGCTAACCACTTTCGGGAATCAAAAACAGTTTACATGTTTAAATCTTAGCAAAATATTTACAAATAATTCTTACAAATAAGACTTACTTTCAGTCAAGCATTTTTTTCGCATTAAGTATTTACATTGCAGCAAGAGTTTGTTAACATTGAAAAATGAGTTGAGCATAATAATCCGCATGTTATGCTTAAAATTGTGTTATGCTGAAAATCGATGATATTAATTCGTATTTTTGCTTGAATTTTCTGTGTGACGAAGAGGATGGTATGTTGAAGTGTTATAGCACTTACCGCACATCATTAATTAGACTAGAAAACATGTCCTAGTCGATTCTTAAATGTTTGCTTGGCTGATTGGGACATATGATCTCTTCTGCGTTCAGAATGCTATAACGTAAGCGAACGTTTAATAAATGTAATACAGCTTTGGACTTGAGTTCACTTGCAAAGCTGGACGCCATTTTTTATACGTTTCGCGAATGTTATCGTATTGAACGTAGAACCTGCTCTAATCATTTGCATGCTTTCATTCTACATTATGAAGGCATTTTCAGAAAGAGGCATTAACATCGCTTCGGTAGTATTCGATCATTATTTTCAACGCTTTCGTCTTTTAACATCTGCTATAAAGAAGGCATGAGTGTTTCAATATTTTTTTTCCACAGAATCGTTTTGAATGTAGAAAGAGTATTTTTTTATATAGAAAAACATTGTATTGAAAAGAAGAATGAATACAATTGTTCGAATGTAATCTTGAGTAATTAGGGTAAGAAACAATATTTAATCCACAAATTTGTTGCTTATTTTCCAATGAGTTTATGCACGTATGTAACTGCAAGTTTTAACTGGATGATTCGATTGAACTACATGTATATTTCTTTCCTTTCGCAGGTTTTAAATGAATATATATACAGTGTATATATAATTTCAAATGTTTTCTGCCTGTAGTGTTTAGGGTTAAACTTCAAATCCATAAATCTGGATAGAATTTGTATAAAGTCGTTTTGCTAATATCTAATATCAAGTAATTCGGTTATAAGTACTCTTTTTTTAGTTCGATTTAGCGATTTATAACAGTAAATAGAACATTATCGTCCATATACCATATCATTCGCCTATGCAATGTTACATTCTGGCTTGATGCCGCACTTACATTTTGTAGTAAATTGTGGTATTATCTCCCCCTACCCTAACACTGGTATATTTATTGAACATCAAATATTTTCGTCAACATCGATCATAAGCTTGGCATGTTGTAGTTTTGCAAATAAAATTTTGACCCGTCAAGTGAGACGAGAGGATACGGATGGTGCGTATATTAAAAAGTTAACAACATCGTGAAATTGACAAGGTGAATGATTTTGGAATGGTTTAGGAATGAAATTTATCGAGTGTGTGGAGCGAGTTTTGAGTGAATAAAATGCGAGGTAATCCAATATCGCAAATTTTGTTCAGGATGAACAAAATTAGCGATATTGATTACCTCCCTTTAAAAACTATGCATACAAATTCTATAGATAGCTTCCTATTTCTTTAAGAGCCCATTAGACGCTTACAATTTAAATTATGTCAGTGAAATCGCGTTTTTTCTCTATCCAAATTTATTTTAGCCGCCGTCATAGCGCAGTTGGTAGCGCGTCGGACTGTCAATCTAGAGTTCGCGGGTTCGATCCCCGACGGCGGCACTCATTCTTTCCGACTATTTGTCTCTCAGCAATGGGTCGATAATCGTAGACCTATGTGAGATAGCGGCTGGAGGCTAGGAAAGAATGTGGTGGTTGTACTGGTGATAGAAATACCAGGAATCCATTGTTAGGTGCTCCAGGCGCCGCGATATAACTGAAATAATGTTGAAAGCGGCGTAAAACTCCATTCAATCAATCAATCAATCAATCAATCCAAAGTTATTTTGAATGACGTTGTTGATTCTATACCTTTCAATGGGTTTGAGCGTTTTTGACTGGACTTAGTGAGTGTTTGGAATGAATGAATGGAGCGCCGAGTGAGCGATTTAGAAAAGGTTTGATTGAGGGGAATGCCAATTTCACGATGTAACTAGCTGTAGACCCCAGTCAGACTTTTTGGGCTGCGCTGACTGACAAAGCTTGAAACTTTGCTGATTTTCTGAATCTAGAAATTTCATTTTACCTTTCTGTATAAGAATTTTAAAGATGCAATTCACGTTTGACCTATGATGAAACCAATCTATTTTTTGAATATTCATTTTAAGGAGATCAGAGTTGGTCTATTTTTTGCGTGACGGGTCATATATATTTACATTTTCATAACGTATCCGGTCATACATTTTTGTCTTATCTTTTATTATCTTTTCTACTGAAATCCTTAAGACATGCTTTAACACACTCCTTTGGTAAAAGACGTTGTAAAATGTTTTTCAATTATACCTCGCTTTGCACGCAAGTGCAGTGCAAAGCGCACGTCCGAGCGGGGTTTAATTGGCAAACATTTTGCACCGTTTTGTCATCCTGAACGCCGGTTTGATTTCTAGTTCTTCACACGGAAATCTATTTCTTTTAATCAGCGATTTGATTTTGTATTCGACCGATTTCAATTGATCACTTTTTTCAAAATAGACCTATGCAAGGGTACAATGTATTCCATTCAAAATTCTAATTCATTTAAATTATGACATATAAACTCGATACTATAAAAACTGTCGCATCGGTAAATTGATCAACTCGCGCTTAGACCACGCTTGAAGCGAATCGGCCAATCAGATAGCAGTATTTCAAAAATATAAATCACAGATACAACTCCTAGCATTGACTTTACAGATATACAATGAAAGTGTGTCGTGCACGTGAATCTTGACAGATTTTGTGTGCCGTGTCATTTTAAGAAGGTGTCGAGCATATTATATGATTGCTTTTTCCAAAAGACTTTCTACAGTTGCATACATGCAAAAGAGCTGCAATAAGTTACTATAATAGATTCATAAATATAGTTGCGGCATAATTACGCATAATAACAGTAATATATATGCGAGTTTTACTCGTTTTCGTTGTACAGATGTTCGGGTTTAAATAACAGACAATGTTAAAAAAGCGTGGTCTAAGTCAGATAGACAATCTCGTGCCACGGTATATGGAAAATAGACACTCGCTGAAGCTCGTGTCTATTTCCCATATACCGCGGCACTCGTTGTCTATCCTATACAAAACTTCATATAATTGATATATATCATAGTACTGAATTTGGTTTGATAGTATATATATTACTCAACTGTTGCTAGGGATCAAAATGGAAGGTTTTTCATTTTCCACGAGAACTCACAACCTAACTAACACAAAGTCAATCTGTTCTTATGTCATGAACAAAAAATTATAACTATTTCACTAACAACACTCGCGAGCATACCAATGCTCGGTTGCGGAATAATGCAAATAGATAAAATAAAATAAATAAAAGAATAAACAAGTTAAAAGGATGCACAATTCTAATATAATCCTCTAAGTGTTCCTTCATAGTCTGAATTACTTTTGGGATGGTGCACATGCTTGTAAAATTTAAAAAAAAAATATTTTCAACAACGACATAGATATAGCCAAAGTTGAATTTACAAACCATTCATTCATTCCAAACACTCACTCAAAACGATCTAAAACGCTCCGAAATCACTAGAAAACATTTCGAAAGCGTTCAAACCGATGAACATTTAAATCAGTTAATTGGTTGTTGTTAGTTTTTTTAAAAGTATCTGATTGGCCCAAGAAGACACATAAACAACATTTCGTATATTTTGTTAAAGGGAGGTAATCCAGTATAGCTAATTTAGTTCATCCTGAACAAAATTAGCTATATTGGACTACCTCTCTCAAATTTCACTAAAAATCCGCACAATCATTCAATTTCATTCCAAAATCATTCACCGTGTCAATTTCACGATGTTATTAACTGTAAATGAAGTTCGTGTTTTCCCCACATTTAACATTCATGTTCTTGCTTTGCACGAAACCATTCAGCTTGAAATCCCCTGTACTGTGATTATCCGATTATTTTTCTAATTAAATCACTATATACTTCTCACATTTTGAATTTTATGTGCATTGGATTTTTATAGATCTTTCTAATATAGCAATTTATTGATAATGTATCTACCGGTACTATACGTTATTTTACTAAAGATTTACGTACAGGTCACAGGATCAGTGCAAAACTGTTGTTAGTGCCTATAGGCACTTACAGTTAAATACATCGTGAATTTGACAAACTGAATGATATTGGAATGAATTTGGAATGATATTGAACAAGTGTGTTGAGTGAGTTTTGGATGAAAATAAATGGAGGTAATTCAATATCGATAATTTTGTTCAACATGAACAAAATTAAAAATATTTGTTACCTCTCTTTTTAATAAAACATGCATATATACTTAGTGCATTTAAAAACGCAGAGAATATAAACATGATGAATTGACATTTTTTGTGCATCGAGTACCTCGATGGTAATCATATTGTATTACAAACAAGCTTTTCGTAGTCTGTGATAAAAATAGCAGTATTCTTACTTTTGCTTTCGGGCTTATCAGGTTAGTACTGATTTAACCTTTTCTTAGTTTTCAGATTTTTGCTTTGAAAACAATGTCAAAATGAATATTCGATCTAGAGTGTGTTGTTCGAAATTGGATAAAAGCAGGTTTTTGTTTCATTATTTCCACGTGAAATGGGTTTATCGCACACAGGACTGCACCAAGGGGCTTTCATTAGCACGCCTTTTTTTACTTTTTACGTCATGTGTTTATTTCTGTAATTGTGAGCGGTAATTCAATAACTGCTTAAATTTTCATCGCCCTGAAAAAGATTTTTTCAAAATCGCCAACGATTGCATCTTCCAGTGACAAACTTTTTACACGTTGACAACAGATATGCAATGGATTAGGCAAATTGATATAAAAGCTCCAATGTCATGAACTATGGTTTTAAAATTGCATCGGCAATGCATAAACGATGTAAAACTTTCTTATTCAAAGATTAAAAAGAATTTAGCAATAAGAGATGAAATCTTTGTGATCGGATAATTTTCACTATTCTGGCCTCTTTTTCCCTTTTCCAATCAATTACTAGTCGTTTTTCTTTTTGTAAAACCTGGCATAAACAAATAAAAAACCCTCTTCTATTGCTTTGCGAAAACCGGAAAATTTAGTGGCGAATAAGAAATACAGTTTTGGATTAAGATAATCTGTGAACGATAGTAGTGCATCTAGCCTGCCTAGTACACCTTTCAAATAATATTTTTTTGGGGGGGGGGGGGGATTGGGTTGGTTTTTCTATGCATCTGTGTCCAGTCATGTTAGTAAATGCGCATATTGCCTTAAAAGTGCCAACAACTTAAGAGAATCTTGGCGGATTCGGCCAGTTGTCCTAAATGGATTTTTCATTTTTACCCCTGTGTGGTTTAAGGGTGACGAAAACCGATTTACCCTGGTCATTGTTTGGTGTTTTGTGCTTAGAGCTGTTGTTCAAGAACTGGTGACTCCAAAATGCCATTTATTTGACAATTCTGTAGTTTATAGAAGAAGATGTCGGAAGAAATTTCACCTCTGTGTTTTTAAATGTACTAAGTATATTTCTGTGTCTTCATGGACCAAACAGACAATTTAAAATCCACTCCACCCAATAAAATCTTAGAATAATTTGATCCATTTAAATAAAAAGAAAATGATCGATTTGAATGATTTCGAAATGTTTTCTAATAATTCTAGAGCGTTTGTGATCGTTTTGAGTGAGTGTTTGGAATGAAAAAATAGAGCGCTGCGGGAGCGGTTTAAAATGGTTTTGATCGCAGTGAGTCTCAATTTTACGATGTTTTAGACTGTGCACAAGTCTACAATATCCCTTGATGTCAAGAAGATAGTAATATCAAGTCAAAACAACTCATATTCAAACCTGTGGTTGAATTAAGTGAATCCTATATACAATGAGACAAACTGCAATTTTAACAGAACCCAAGATTTAGCGTACCACAATGTTTTTCGTTTAGAAAAAAAATGTAAAATTCCACCTTACATTACACAATAATTGTTTGCAAATAAAATTTCCGATAGTTTTTTTTCCTTAAGAGATACACAAATTATGCTGTTTTGCATCGACTGGCTTCTATCACACATATTTTTAAACGCATATACATATACTGTTGGCATGAAGTTAATCATATTTTCTTCGACCCAATTTTTTGAAACTAAAAACTACCTGCTGCAAAATTTGGCGAATTGTAATAAGGGATTCGGAAGCGTAAAACTTGTGTCTTTAGTGGTCAAAAAGGTGCAGAGTTGTCATCAACAAAGTGGAAGCCATTCACAATTCATTTTTAATTCGTCTTTGAATTGCGTACGTATATGTGTACGTATGCGCATTTGAGTGAGTTCCTTGAAAAACCTCTTACTGGTCCAGAAACAAATTGCATTTATAGCTGGTCGAATGTGATGAGCTTTATCATTCTAGTGTCATGCATTCCATTGGTCTTTGTGAAATTGCTTAACTTTATAGTCAATAGTATACATGTATCAAGCTTCCCTTTGCTTTTTCAGGGGTAGAATAAATTGTCAATTTAATGACATTGGTTATGGTAGTAAGTAATAACTATGAACGAAATTATATCCTTTTTGCGTCGAGTTTATTTTTTCCTTTACAAAATATTTAATCAATTAAATTATTGAGCGTAATATTTTTTTTCCAAACACTGGTATCATTAGATGCTTTAAGCGTATGCTTTCTATTCTTAGGACACTTTAAAGTAATGAAGTAGAAACAAAATCAATTTTAGTTTCGCTTGACCGTTATTTTAAAAAAAAGATAAGATTTGTAAAATGAATTAGCTTGATATAAAATGGCTACTTTTGAAATTGACGTAAGATGTTCAAAGAAACATATAGGTGATCAAATCTAAGTCTCAGATCAGCCTGTGAATTTTTAAAACAATTGCATGTGAGTAACGACCCTACACAATTGAGACAGAAGTAGTGAATTTTATGAAAAAAATCATCAGTTTGAAAATAATGACGCGCTAGTACTGTAACAATTGATGTATTGTTTACAAATGACTGTGAATTTTCGCATGAATTGCATGTGTTGAACAGTGGTTGTTCTTTTTAGCATTAACTGGTATTATTTAAAGATTTTTCCGAAGATGTTTCGAAATCTTGAAATTTAGTAGGAAAACAAATATCGGTATAACTATAAGCTTTAAATAAAACCCTAATACTCTTATTTATTAATTAATTAATTAATTAATTAATTAATCCGTTCATTTCTTTTATTTTATTTATTTATTTACAGTACCCTGGTGGACGTCAAAAAGACTTCTTCTCTCTTTAACGTGTTTTGTTGGCTTCTTCTTTCTATATTCTTTACGTGTGAATCTCAGTACTGCCATAGTGTGTATGACAAAAGAAATAGTTGACGTAAAAGACGTTAATAACACGGTTGTATATGACGTAAACAATAGCACAAATAGTACCAACACAACGTTAACAGTCACGGAGTCAAAGAAACTTTCCGGATATGATGAAGACGGTTGTCCAATTATGTCCGGCGGCAGGAAGATAGAGGGCGAGTTCGTGTGGGACAAAGGTCTACAAGGATTAGTTCTAGGAGCGTTTTTCTGGGGTTATACTCTTATGCAGATTCCGTCTGGTTTTCTAAGCGATAGATTCGGTGCTCGATTGACAATAGCGTGTGGCATGTTCCCCGTGGCTTTACTCACAATTATTAGTCCGTTCCTTGCCCGTGGGAGCCCATACCTCCTCCTCGTGGGTAGAGCCCTGATCGGTATGGGCGAGGCTATGATGTACCCGGGCATGCAGTCTCTGTGGTCAAAATGGTCACCGCCTCATGAACGAAGTCGACTGGTAGGGTTTGCCTTTGGTGGTAAGTAAAACTGTTTTTCCCAAAATTCTCTTGAGAATTCACCAATAAAATTCCTGCATTTAATTAAATTACCGACCCTTAGACATGTAACTATTATTCCGATTGAATCAATTCATACTTACATTTTACATAGCATAATTTTTACACCCTGCGTCAAATAAGATGTTTATCGGTGTTTGACTTACGTAAAGGAACCCATATTTTAAAGATTGAAACCAACAAAGTTTCCATCTCGACTGATGCAATAGACATAATTGTGTACTTGAAGTTCTATATTCATGTACTCATGTACCAGAGTATTTTTAGAGAATAGTTTTTCTCCCATTTTCGTCACTGTATTCTTTTCTTTCCTTTTTTTCTAATGAAACATATCGATTTTGAAAATCTTGAACAAAACTAAATTTGCACATCATCGCCAAAAAAATGAAAGATCATTACTTCACCTTAGTTCGAGCTTTAGTGACGTTACTCTTTAGTTAAACCAGCGACATTCAATTCTCCTTTGTGTTTGTATGTGATATAAATACGAGAAATACATAACAAGTATTGAGTGTTTTATGTGAAAAAAATATCTAACAAGGTTGGGAGAATTGAACATTATCGAGGCTCTGCCGAGACAATTATCAATTCTCAAAACCGAGTTAGATATTTTTTTGTCATACAATACACTTAATATATATTATATTTATCTTATAACCTCTATTTGTCTTGTTTTCATCGATGTTTCTAACAGATATGCAAGTTTCTAAAAATAAACACATTTTATCTTTGTTCTAAAAATAAGTATGTGATACCATAAAAATATCATACAAGATGTTATCCCACGGATATTTGTATAGTTATAAGATTAGAATTGTTCTTATACAGGTTCACAGCTTGGAAATGCCTTGACATTTCCGTTTGCTGGTTTACTGTGCGCTTACGGTTTTGATGGAGGATGGCCTTCTGTCTTCTACGTCACGGGTCAGTATATATTATGGCAAACCACAGCCGATTGTAATATGTGATCCTGTATGTTTTTGTATAGGATATTATACTTAACATGACAAAATGACCTTGAAATAATTGTCCTTGTATTTGACTATGTTGTATAGTTAGTTTTGAAGTATTCGATTTGTTTGCATTGGGGTTTTACACTGCTTTTAAATTTATTTCAGTCATAAAGACTGGAGCACCTCACAATGGATTCCTGGTATTTCTCACACCAGTACTACCATTACATCCTTTACATCCTTTACTATCATCCAGCTGCTATAGGTCTACGATTATCAATCCATTGCTGGAAGACAAATAGTCGAAAAGAATGTCCCCGTGTGGAATCGAACCTTTGAATGATAGTCCGACGCGCTACCAACTGCGCTATTTCGGCGGCTGCAGTAATCGAATGCCCAAGCATTTCTCGAAAACCTAAGGTAGATAAGCAGCTGGAGGCTACAGTTAGTTACAACGTGAAATTGACATTCGTCTCAATCAAAACCATTCTAAATCACTCACTCAGCGCTTGAGTCGACTGGCCTGTTGCTTTAGTTGATTACATTGTGAAATTGACAAGTGAATAAATTGTAGTGATATTGAATGAGTGGGACAGGCGAATTCTGATTGAAGTTAAGGGGAGGTAATAAAATATCGATTATTTCGTCCAGCCGGTGTATATTCCTGTTTGTATTTAACCTTTCCAGACTTATAAGGCGTTTTGAAATCCACATTCGAAATTGAAATTGTATAATGGTTTAATACATTTAAATAAAATGTAGATCCTTGTGAACGACTTTGAAACGTTTTGACGTATTTATTAGCTATTTCGGAGCGTTTTTGAGTGGAACGAGTATTTTGGAATGAATTGATGAATGGAGCGCTGAGTGAGCGACCAAAGATGGTTTTGATCGAGGTGAAGGCCAATTTAATGATGTTACTAACTGTATAGCCTGTATAGTCGTTGTCGATTATGTCGGCGTGCGTTTTTTTTTTTTTTGATCTTGGTACATAATATTCAAGTTTGAGTATATATTTCAAAAGAAAAGAACTGGGACCCCGGTAACTGGTCCTTATTAAAAGACAAAAAAATCTAAAACGTTTACCATTGGATATGTTCGGAAAGAGATAGCTCATGTTCGAGAAAGTCATTTTCTGCGCCAAGTCTTGTCACAGATCGGATTGTACATTTGAATAATCAGGACATAAGGTTATACTTTTTTAATGCTCAACTGAGCAATTTCTATAATTTAGAATTCAAATAAATGGCTGAATACAAAAATGATATTTATAAGTTATAATTTAAAACAACTTATTAATATTATCTATCATCTATGTAACTTATGTTAGTATTACAACAGTACTACTGCATTAATCTCAAGTTAAAATTTGAAAAGTTTTATTACCTCGGGCCCTGTACTGAGTCCTAACTTTAGGATTCCTCCTGCTGCTTTTTTACAATTCGTTACTTTCAAGTAAATCTATAATCTTTAATTTTCCAGGTATGCTGGCATTTATCTGGTGTTGTGTGTATATTTTGTATACACGGGACAGCCCCGGTCAGATGACAAGCATTACCGCCATAGAAAGAAAATACATTGAACAGTCACTAGGTACCTATGGACAGTCTGTAGAAGAGAGATTAGCACAGAGGGTATGGTTGATTTGATTTCTGTACATTGCATTGGATTTGAAATTAGCTTTATGCTGACTAGTCAAATTGTAAAGAGACACGAACAGTTTGTTGAAGAGTGATAAACACAAATGGCAAATGCATTTTTTTTGCAAGGGTGACAGTTTACGTAATCGGGCACATAATTTCCTCTAGCGTATTTTCATTTTAAATGAAGAGTTTCTGAGCTCATGATTAAATATCGTTATTCCTACATGTTAAATTTCATAGAATATCTGAATTTATCAATCCAAGCATCTTCACGAGTCAAGGGGTATCGAATCGATAGCTTCTTCTCGAATACGTAAGATAAGTAAAACATTCGCAACCCTTGGTTCGACAAGATGCAATCCAAGGTAAATAACCCGTAGTTTATCTTTATTTTAGTTCATAGGGGTAACTGACCTTTAGATAATTTCTGATCGTATTGAAATCGGGATCGGATAGAACTCCGTGAAATACCAGAAATCATTTTTTTAAATAGCGTAAATCGAATATGAGTGTTAATTTTTTTCTATTTTGGAGAATCTTTGCTTTAATCACGCGTCATGTGCAAAACGTTAAAAACGTCCAAAAATCCTTTTTTTTCCTGAACGGAGGTTTGTAATACCCAGTTTCCTGATATTTGAAGGGCGACACACACAAAAAATATAGCATTTAAGTAGAGAAAGTGAAAAGAATGCGTAATGAACCACATATAATATCTTTGAAACATAGGTTTGAAATATACAAATTCACGCCTTTTTGAGATACAACAGTGCATTTTGCAAAGCGAAAAGTACTCACATTTTAGATGTAACGTTATTATCGCTTGCTATTATAAAACCGCTTTGGTTAATTCTTTATCATAATTGTAGCCTTAGGAAAGAAGACAATTGTGCCCCGTCACGCAAAAAGGGACCATCCGGGAATTCTTTAAAATGAATTATCGAAAAAGATATTTGATCCAGCATAGGTCAACCAGAAGTCGTATTCCAAAAAAAAATCTTTGGAAGGTAGATTGATCATTCTAAATTCAGAAAATAGGCACGGTGCAAAAAGTTTCAACCCTATTCAGTCTGCGCAGTCCGCGCAGTCTGACTAGGGTCGACGCTTTACGCACTACCTAGATGGTCCTTTTTCGCGCGACGGGTCCCAATTATAGACTATCAATTCATCAATTTCACGATGTAAACAACAATATGTCTGTAACAATTTTACAGAAACAAGACAAACCCTGGAGGAAAATCTTCACCTCCGGTCCTGTGTGGGCTATTATGATAGCCAATGCTTGCGGCAACTACGGGGCCTACATGTTACTGACCCAGATGCCGACCTATATGAAGGAAGTCCTGAAATTTGATATTAAATCCGTGAGTACCAGATCGTTCTCATATTATTATGGTGTCCTTGGTCTAGAGGTGGAACGTCGGCCTCTTTACCCAAAGATCCTGAGTTCGCTTCCCGGGAGAGGCAATCGATCTTTGTTCTATCATTGACCCACACATTTGAGGCAAGTACTGGTGAATTTTTCCATGAAGCAGAATCGAGAGGGATTAATCTAAGTTGTAAGAACCTTTTTCCCAGTCGATGTGAAATAAATAGGTTTAAACCGCTTATGATTCTCATAATAATGTAACATATACCAAATGGGATCTTCTTAAAAACTGCGAAAAAAGGTCGACCCTTTTCAGGCTGCGCAGTCTTACTAGGGTCGATAATTTTCGCTTCATGTATATTTCTTGAATCGAGAATTGCCACTATTTCCTTCGCTTTAAGAAATTTTGGGAATCCTACCTCCGATTTATGTATCCTGGGACCGATCTCTTTACCAATAATTTATTTTACGGGGTTCGCATAGCCCCTGTTCACGTGACGGCCCAATAGTTTTTTTTACAATATGAAATGTTCATTTTTTGTTTTCATGGAGGTTTGAAATGAAAATCCAATAAAAACATTAGTAAGGCTATGGTGCGCAAATTGTGATTGTTTTTGTTTTGTTTGAACGTTTGTTTCTTATTCCCATGGATGCAAACAAAGAATATATCTTTGAAAAAGTAAATGTTTTACTAATATTGAGGAAGTTTAATGGTACTTTGCAGACAAGCGTACCAAAAAGTAGCGTCCACGATATTTTCTTATATATATCAAGGGAAGTAATGCGAGTCGAGTTTAGATATGATCGTATGGATGGTCTTTCTTGTATCATAGAAATTCGGAGTAAGAGAGAGAGAAAGAGAGAGAGAGAGAGAGAGAGAGAGAGAGAGAGAGAGAGAGAGAGAGAGAGAGAGAGAGAGAGAGAGGAGAGAGAGAGACAGAGACAGAGACAGAGACAGAGAGACAGAGAGAGAGACACAGAGAGACAGAGAGAGAGAGAGAGAGAGAGAGAGAGAGAGAGAGAGAGAGAGAGAGAGAGAGAGAGAGAGAGAGAGAGAGAGAGAGAGAGAAAGAGTGAGAGAGAAAGAGTGAGAGAGACAGAGAGAGACAGAGAGAGAGACAGAGAGAGAAAGAGAATGAGAGGGGGGAGGGCGAGACAGAGAGACGGAGAGACAGAGTGAGACAGAGAGACAGAGATGATGAATTATGCTATTTTGTACATTCATAGAAGATGTTGAAACATTTCCCGATCATTCAGAAAAACCATTAACTACAAATAAATATAATTCGTGTGACGAAAAGAGGAGATCAGGATGTCGCGTAAAGTAGCTTCACTATTCAGGCTGCGCAGACTGTCTGGGATCGACACATTTCGCACTTGTTTCATTTCTTGAATCTAGAATGACCATTCTACCTTTCTACATAAGAATGTTATTTTAAGGTTTTCTCTTTCAGAACGGAGCATTTTCCATGATTCCTTATTTGGCGTTTTGGTTATTCATTATACTTGGCGGACAAATTGCTGACGTCATCATATCAAGAGAAATCCTCAGCATAGAGGTCACGAGAAAAGTGTGTTGCTGTTTAGGTAGGCCTTTAAAGATTACATGACGACGTTTTTTGCATAAAGGAAAACTATTTAACATTGCGTTGTTTGAAAAAAACTTTACTTGAAACTATTTATTGCGAAATAGTCGACGTCATTACTCGAAGTCAATGATAACTTTATACAGCTTTTCTATTCTAAATCAAGCTTTTCTCACAAAGCTACCAATTGTCTCCTAATGCGAACCATCAGAGATATATATCTGTCCTTTGCAGGATCACATTTTTTTTTTTAAAAAATGGCGTCATTACTGCGTAATCTAACGAACGTGTTCGCAGAATTTTTTATTACCTGGTCGTTCAAAGACGGGTTTATGTCGATAAAAAAGTCGTTGTTTATGTGAAAAAAGAAAAAAGAATCAAGAATCTGTTACTTGACTTTGTTTGAGACAAGCAGATCTCACCCTCGTCTACAATAAAAAAGTTATAAAGCTCCCAAGTCTCTTTATCCTGACCCCTTCATTGCAGTTATGAAAGTACATGTTTGAGTGAACCTTGCGTTTTAAGACAAACAATGACGTTAGTTTTCAAAGTAAATTGTAAACTTTCTTAATGCGCTATTTAAACATGTAAAATGGCACGAAAATCTAACAGTAAAAAGTTGATTTCACGGCTCATCGCGCAAAATCTACCTATACGCACACACTATGTACAGTTATAACAACATCGTGAAATTGACAAGATGAATAATTTTGGAATGATTAAGGAATGAAATTGAATGAGTGTGTGGAGCGAGTATTGAGTGGTTTTAATGGGAGGTAATCCTATATCTCAAATTTTGTTCAGGACTAACAAAATTTGCGATATTCATTACCTTATTCATTACCTCCCTTTATTAAAAAAAAGTTTACAAGTTCTATACATAGCTTCCTATTTATTCAAGAACTTATGAGACGCTAACAATTTGAATTATGTCTGTGAAAAGCGCATTTTTTCTGTATCAAAATTTATTTTGAATGACGTTCTTGATTCTATATATTTCAATGGGTTTGAGTGTTTTTTGAATGGTTTGAGTGAGTGATTGGAATGAATGGAGCGCTGAGTGAGTGATTTGGAATGGTTTTGATCGAGATGAAATTTACGATTTCACGATGTAATTTACTGTATCGTAAACAAAGTAGATCCCTTTCACAAGAAGTCTAAATTTGAACTTTAAAACCTATTTCTGGAACGACCCGACAATGAAAAGATGTCCATAAAGTGCGTTAGATGACGTCAGAATAACGTCATTCAGAATGTTACCCTTCACATGTGTTAAACACGGAAATCTCTGATTGATGTTCCTTATTGAAGGCAATGGGGTATGTGAGAAATGAAATCTTAACTATTCAGTGTATATCTTGAAACCAGCCTAATGTTCAGGATGACCAAACGGTGCAATCTGTTTGCGAATTATACCCCGATTTGCACGCGTGCAAAGCGGGGTTTAATTTGCCAACAGATTGCACCGTTTGGACATTCTAATGAAAGAAGTGAGTTCTAACAAATCCTTGCCTTCAAAAGATGCTTAAATGAAACAGAGTAACCTCCAATTTCGCGATAGGTGTAGCTTTGGATAAAGTTGGGGCGATTTTAAGCGTTTTTAAGCGTTTTGAATTATTGGAGTGGCTGAATGCATTGAAGCCGGGAGCGAAGAGCGATTGGTATTAGATTAGATTGGAATTCATAGGTATAAATGTAAGTATCAATTTCGCGATGTTAGTAATTGTATCGAATCGAGTTTAGACAAGAATGAAATGGTTATAATGGTTTAAAAACTACCAAGATTCCACTGTTAAGTGCTCGACCCGCCGTGATATAAACGAAAAAATATGTCGAAAACAGAATTAAACCGATTATAAGAACGGATAAGCTTACTAACTGTAAAGTATGATCATTAACTATAGTTAGTTATATCATGTCACCTCGATCAAAAAAATCTAAATGGCTTGCTATAATGCGCTCTATTCGTTCAATCCAAACACTCAATCAAACCGTTTAAAAACGCTATAAAAATCGTTCAAAACCACTTTGAAATCGTTTGATAAGCTCGTCGTTTTATTCGAATCGATACCATTTTCCACGATTTTATTAGCTGACATGATCTGATTGGTCCGTAAAGACACACAAACACAAAAGGGCGTAGATTTTAGTAAAGGGTGGTCATGCAATATGGTTGACGTCGTACAAATTGACGAAAATAGCGATATTTGAATACCTCCCATAAATTTCATCCGAAATCGGCTCACCAAACCCATTCCAAAATAATTCCAAGAGCATTCCCCTAGTCAATTTTACTATGTTTTTAACTGTAGCGTAAGTGTAAATTTCACGATGTTACATGTATTAGCTATTTTGGTACTTAGTGTCAATTAAACGAAATAATTAACTGCACAGCGTTTGCCTAAAATACACATTTTACGGTATTGCTCTTTTCCAGGTACCGTAGTCCCCGCAATTTTCCTGGTAGCTACCGGCTTCATGGACTGTATGAACCAAGTGGGCGCTGTAGTGTTGCTTTCCCTGTCCATGGCGTTCTGTGGGTTCCAGTTCAGCTCGTTCTTCATCAACCACGGCGACATAGCCCCTAAATACGCTGGTACTGTGTTCGGTTTTACGAACACCGGGGCTAGTGTTCCTGGTATCTTGGCGCCCTATGTTGTGGGTGCCATCACGAAAAATGTGAGTATTTTCGTTAATAATTTTATAAGCGTTGCATAAAAAAGATGTACAATCGTGTATAATCCTTGTTTTTTGACCTGGCAGAACGGAGCCTAAGTAATTAATTGTTTTTAAGGTTCATGTAAATCAGCTTTCAATTGTTGTTACTTTTTTTTGATAGGGGACTTGTACAACTCAAGATCATAAAATCATAGCACGGTAATCAAAACCTCGTGACTTCAGCTTGGTCAAGCTGAAGTCACAAGAATTTGGTTACCCATCGACACTAATTTCGATTTCAGCATACAGTTGCCTCCAATCTAATGGCGGTAATTGCCTAGTATCTTTTGTAAGAGCTTGGAAAATTTAAAAGAATCTATCAAAATTCGTCACGGCTGAACAACGCCCTGCCAGTTTAATGATATAGCAGAATACAAGTACTAAAATGTGTAAAACAGTTTTCTTTTTTCGTTCTACAAAAATTACAACGCATCATTATTTTGAGACCAAACCGTCGAAACTACGTCTTTTTAAAGCTGTACTTTCGACTTTTGATCCCTCAAATGAAGACATAATGATCATATTTATGATTATAATGTGAAAATGTGTAATTATCATGTATAGTCTAAAAGGGAAAATTTACGTGTAGGTCTGGAGTTAATTAGTTTAGTTTAGTTTAAACTAATGTATTTTAGTTCGATTGCGACGAAAGCTTAAGCTTATAGAATCGCTCTCGAACACTCAATCCTGATGTTTTCACGTCCCTGAGAGAGAGGCAGTGTTTTTAAACCCACTGCTACCCATTTTTACAGCTGGGTGAACTGGGGCTGGCTATTAAGTGTTTTGCCCATAAACACACCCCGGCGACAGTGGGGCTCGAACCACGGATCTCCAGGTCACGGATCGAGTGCATTTACCACTAGGCCACCGAGGCAGAGTTAATTACATCGTGAATATGTCAAGATGAATAATGTCGGAATTATTTTGAATGAAATTGGATGAGCGCGCGGAGCGAACTTTGAGTGAATGAAAATGAAGGTAATTCAATATCTCTCATTTTGTTCCAGGTGAACAAAATGAGAGATATTTATTATCTCCCTTTAAAAATAACTTACTTTTATTATTGTTTGCCTTCGTGGGCCAATCAGACACTTAAATTCACTTAAAATCAAAATTCACACCAGCCAATAAAATCTTAGTATAATTTGATCGATTGGAAATAAAATGTTGATCGTCTTGTACGATTTTAAAATGTTTCTATTATTTTTTGAGCGTATTTGGTGGATTTGAGTGATTGATTGGGATGAACGATTTGAGTCTTGAGCGAATGAATTTGAATGGTTTGTTCGGACTGATTGTCAATTTCATGATGTAATTAACGGTATCATAACTAAACGATTCTTTTAATATTATGGGGAGTCTACGGAATTATTTGTCTTTGAAAAAAAGAAAAAGGAAGACAACAAAATGAAAAATGTGCCCGACAAATAAACACCTATTTAATTGTTGCTTTATAATTATTTATTTTAAGGTAGTGGACCCGTAATAGATCCTTTACTGTTTCGGGAGTAATGAACTTTAACAGTGTTAACCGAGGTTTCCTATTGATTTTCATTAGGAAACCTCGGTCAACATTGTGAAAGATCATGAGCTTCGCAATGTTGAGGAGCTATTATGGGTCTACTACCTTAATACTGATCTAAAGTAATTCCTGGAAACCCCATTTAGTCTCCTGCTGTGTGGCAGTATTTCCGTGTGAAAAACTATTTCTATTTACATTGTATTTGCTAATGTATCAAGACGCTTAGGGCTCACATGCTCTCATGAAGCATATGGCAATGTCCAGAAATAATGGCTACAGTAAATTACATCATGAAATAGACATTTTCCTCAACCAAAACCATTCTTAATCGCTCACTCAGCGTTCATCCTGGACAAAATTTGCGATATAGTATTACTTCCCATTAAATTCGCTCCACACACTCATTCTATTTCATTCCTTAATCATTCCAAAAACATTCTTAAAGTCAATTTCACGATGTTGTTTAAGTGTAGTTTTGTCTTTTCCATAATGAATTATAAGTAACATTTAGCCCTGCAATCGGGATAACAAAACGTGACAAACAGTACTGGCTGCAAATTATTCCCCGTTTTGCACGAAAGTATGCGTGCAAAACGGGTTATGATATGCAAACATTATGCCAAGTTAATATCGCAGACCGCGAACATTTGAATGACAAGTTTGATCTCGTACGAATTTTACTTTTTTTATGCGTATATTTTTCCGAGTCGTGCAATGCCCGCACAGATTTTCATAAACCTGTCACATAAAATTCCGGGATCATATGTGGATGCCCGTTCGACAATTGCAGTGAAATCGCCCGATCCACGTACGAACAACGTGTTGACAGTAATTAAGATGACAAAAAGCCTTTTTTAGTGTAAAAAAATTTATCAATATTAGAAGTACGCCGGAAAGACAATTTTTATTCATAAGTTTAAAATCTGATATAATGGTAAAAGAACAAATAATTGGGGTTTTTCATAATCACATTATGGCGAAAATGGTCTCCAAAGTTTTTACCGCTTGGCATGTTTGTCGCATCTGAGTTGTTGACTAAAATATTGGGAGGCTTATAACGTGATTAAACAAACAAAAACGCATTTCCTTGAACTTCATTTTTTGACATCTGAATACATTTTCTAGCCCATATCTGGTCATACGCATATGGAAGGGTAAGGTTACGTAGTACGTGATTGGTAAATATTATCGTATTATGGAGAACCAACCTAACTTAGTAAAAAGAAAATTGCACCGTATAAGAATAAATAAGTGCTTTAAGATGCATAGCTGAAACTTGAAATGTATATTTACCTCGATCTAAACCATTCTAAATGGCTCGCTCAGCGCAAAATTCATTGAAAATACATCAGCTTCACTTTCATGAATTTATTTTAAAAATGCGTTTTCTTTTCATCGCATAAATTCTTATTTCATTTTCAGGACATATGCTTGCTTGCTTGTTTTTATTTTATAGAAGGACTCGTTGCAACAAGTTATTATTATGTATCAATAATGAGCCTATGTGTGACATTTCCAACAATTTGGCTAACTAATTTACCTAACTGTCCACAGATACTGTAAGACCTTATCTATCTACTAAACGCATAGTGAAGACTCTGGTCAAACTGTGCGGATGTATAGATTGACCTGAGTCATTGCTTTGCTCACAATTCAAATTGTTTGCAATCATACGCACTGGCTCTAATAATAAAATTGTCAAATTTGTAAAAAAAACGGTTCAGAATATTTTCAAAAGATCATCATTTCATTTAATTCGAACTAATTATTCCACGACCTTATTAGCTGGTCTGTATTATAAAGGGTACGTAGATTTTACCAAAGGAAGGTCATAAAATTTCGCCAATTTCGTCTCATTGGATGCTTTTATTAATTCCCTTTGAATTTATCCAAGACCGGCTCACCCCGCTTTAATTTCATTCAAAATCAATCAAATTGTCAATCTCACGATGTATGTATATTTTTTTCAGAAAACCAAAGAAGAGTGGAGACTAGCTTTTTATATCGCAGGTGGAATTTACGTGTTCGGTGCTATTATGTACTGTATCCTAGCTAAAGGTAGGTTTTATTAGGAATGTTTTAAGCATCACCGGGTACAGTTAATTACATTGGGAACCTGCCATTTACCTCGATCAAAACCATTCTTAATTGTTCACGCAAACATCCAATCAAAGCACACAAAAACAATTCCAAATCAAGAGAAAACTTAATATTTTTGTATCTTCCAGTATAGCATGCAATTTTGTTTCACTTGCTAAACAGTGTTACAAATGTGGATACGAGATACCTTTTTAAAATCAATTTTAATTCGATACCTCCGAACAGAGGGTTAGATATATACTAAAATCGCCGCGAAAAAGGATGATTTCGATATTCGGGACTTCAGCCTCACTTTCAACGTACATTATAGATTGCCCCGTTTTCATCGTCCAATATGAGTTGCTTCATTTAGGAAATACATTCGCTTTGCACAGAAGCAAAATTCAGGTTGTACTATATAGACCCATAGATGTTCCGAAAATGATGATTTAGCTCTAAAAAAATGAATAAACATAATGTGTATAAAGACAAGGTGTTGGACTCCATAGAAGCCCTTCCAACCCTTGCTTCATTCATGCGTCTGCATTACACGTTATTTCTATCTATAAACATATTTAAATTCAAATTGCAAATCAATTACTTTTCTTGTCTCACAAGGATAGCAACCTTCGTCACAGCTGAAGGCATTGGACAGCTGTATTCGCTTGCCTTTTTCATTGTGACAAGCATGTTTTTAAGCTCCTACTGATAAATTATTGAATAAATGTCCGAAATGGTACAGTTAGTAACAACGTGAAATTGACAAGATGAGCGATTTTAGAATGATTTTGGAATGAAATTGAATGAGTGTCGGGAGCGAGTTTTGAGTGAATTTTATGGGAGGTAATCCATTTTCACGTATTTTGTTCAGGTTGAACAAAATTAGCGATATTTATTACCCCCTTTGCTCATAGTAACGGTTTGTCCTCCATACACCGTTTAGAATAATAATAATTATGATAAATTATGATATCTTATAACAAAAAATGAGATGCTCAAATGATTGAAACATAACTGTAAGAACACGTGATTGAAATTGTCATTTATTAATTCATATTTTGTATATGACTATAAACTTGTATAGTTTTTGTCAATAAACTATATTCTGTTCTGTTCTGTTCTGATAAAATATGCATATGAGTTCGATAAAAAGCTCCCTATTTTTTCAAGAACCAATCAGACGCTAACAATTTCAATACTGTCAGTGAAATCGCCATTTTTCCATTTGCATTTATCTTTAATGCAGCTGTTGATTGTATGCTTTTTATTCATTTGGAGAGTTTTTGATCGATTTGAATGAATGTTTGGAATGAGTGAATGGAGCGCTGAGTGCGTGATTTAGAATTGTTTTGATTGAGATTAATGTCAATTTCACAATGTAACTATCTGTACCAGTCTTTTCTGTATGTTTCAAACTTTGTCACATATATCCAAATCAAAGTTGTAAATATCCTCATTTGGATGCACAGTTAATAACATCGTGAAATTGACAATCAACTCAATCTAAACCATTCTATATCGATCACTCAGCGCTCCAATTATTCATTCCAAACACTCACTCAAATCATTCAAAAGCGCTCAAACCCATTGAAAAATATAGAATCAAAAACGTCATTCAAAATAAATTTTGACAGAGCAATATCGCGATTTCACTGACATAATTCAAAAAGCTAGCGCCCCATATGTTCTTGAAGAAATTTGAAGCTGTGCACAGAACTTGTAAGCACTTTTTATTAAAGTGAGGTAATCAATATCGCAAATTTTGTTCATCCCGAACAAAATGTGTGATATAGGATAACCTCCCATCAAAATCACTCAAAACTCGCTCCTCACACTCATTCAATTCCATTCCTAAATCATTCCAAAATCATCCACCTTGTCAATTTCACGATGTTGTTAACCGTAGCCAGTGAATTTCAAAACTACCTTAAATAGCATCTGAAACGCCTGATTCGATCTCTTTAAGGAGGAGCAGCATTTATTAACTCACGTTTTTTGTTGGACAATCAAGGTGTTTGTAATTATTTAAAATATTCATAGAAACGACGTTTCTATAGCGTATTGTCCCAGGGGTAATGAATGGAGAGTATCAAAACTCCGAGAATGGTTTAAGATACACAAGGAAATATTTCCTTTTGGTAAAAATCAAAAACAAACAAACAAAGAAACAAAAAACCACACACACACAAAAAGAAGAAAAAAAACACCCTAAACAACATGTTGAATCGTTCATTTTAGTGTATTCCGTACATTTTTCTAATGTAAAACGTGAACTTTTAGACACACGCAGCCGTTCTTGGACAAATATAGAACCAGTGAAAGTATCTACTGCAAACTTATAAAATGGCAAATAAATCGTGATTTTTGTAACTTAAATGTACTAAGACAACTTTCCCGAAAAGTGCAGCCAAACCTTGAAGGAAAAACTGCCGTTCAGGATGAAAAAAGATGTAAACTGTTTAGAAATTAAACTCCTATCTGCACGTGCACGTGTGCAAAGCGGGTGAAAAAAAACAGTTAGTCACGTGTTGTCATTCTGAACGCAGGGCAGGCTTTGAATAAATGAGAGCTTTAATTATAAACCAGTAACTGCCCTGCGTTCAGGATGAAAACGTTAGCGAAGCGCTTTTGAAATGATACCTCGCTTTGCACGTATGTGCACGTGCAAAGCGGGGTATCATCTCAAAGCACTTGCGAAGCGCTTTTACATCCTGAACACAGGGCTGGTTTATCATACCAAAATTTAAGAGACGAAAAGAATAGTGTTTTTTTCTTAATTTTCGCAACCAAAAATCTTTCAAGGTGAGGTAAATAGTTACATTAATAGTAATAATATATTCCTTACTTACAGAAAAATCGCATGTGAAAGGGCAAGTAAAATATCGAATCATTAAAATTTTTCATCAATCTCTTATTTTTGCCCCCCCCCCCCCCACTAAAAAAAAAAAAATAAAAAAAATGATGAAACATAGTGAATATAATATTGTCGAATCATAGCTCTACAAACTATGTAAAAACTATATTTACAGAATAAAAGATTATGTTCGAGGAAAAAGTATTTTACAGTCTTGTAAATATCGAGTTTGATGTTTTTCGTATCAGGCATAATCAGTTGATTATTCTTTTCGTATTATTCCCATCATCTGTATTTTTTTTATCATAGGATATTTTCTCTCGTCCTCATATGCAAGTTTCGGTAATAAGAAAAATTCATTTTAAACATTTCGTGCTGCAATTTTGGATTTTGCTTTTAGAATTTGAGGGCATATAATCCGATGCTTAATGAAAAAAAATCTAAAAACAATAGACAATTTAAAGACAAGGAACAGAATAATTTGCGCGAAAGTTATAGTAAATCAAAGGGCAACAATTTTAATAACGATGTTAACAATTAGAACGCCGAACAACTTGGTAATCGACTGTACAGCGAGATACAGTAAATAATATATTTTGAATGACCAGTTATTGATTCTATATTTTTCAATAGGTTTTAGCGTTTTCGAATGGTTTGGGTGAGTGTTCGGAATGAATGAATGGAGCGCTAATTGAGCGATTTGGAATGGTAATGAATGAGGCGAATTCAAATTTTACGATGAAACTAACTGTAGTCCTAACATGGAAACACTTAATTCCCTGTGATGAGTATTTAAGCTCGCCAGCTCGCCCGGTTTTGGATTTTCCGTCATAAAAAAAAAGAAAAAAAAAAAACTTTTCGTTTTTGTAATTTTTATAAGATTATGAATCCAAATTGTAACTATGATTTTTGGATAGAACTACATATATGGTTGACAAAAATGAACATTTGTATGAATTCATTTTTTCTATCATTTTTGGGGGCATTTTTCCCATTTTAGAGTATTCAGAGAAAACGACAAGGATGTATTCAACATTACAATTTGCCTGTCTTTCTAAGAGAACGCAAATAAACTTGATAAAAATGGTAAAAGAACCCTACCACATAGCCCTTAACCAAAATATCGACATGCTGTAACTGAGGTCAAGAGGTGGGACTAACGTTCCATCGAATATCAATTCATTTCACAATTTGCTGTTTTACAGGGGAGGTTTTAGACTGGGCTAAGGAAGAGGTGGAGCATGATATTAGGGAGGATTTCCCGCTGCACGAGATTACTGAGGAAAACGACGAAGAAGAGCACGAGAAGGATAAAATGTTGAACGGAGAGAGGCCCGTATTTGAATAAATAGATGATATCTTCTGTTTCTGATTAAGATCGATACATCTTTGATTAAGTGAAGAACAAAGCTATATTTTCAAAAGAGATGCCCGTTTTTGAACAAATACAAAATTTAAGTCGGACTGCGCAGTCCGCGCAGGCCCGACACATGATGCACTACCCATACGGTCCCTTTCCGCCTGACAAATTACAAATGTTTATTTCTATTTGTGACTTGTCACGCGAAAAAGGTCCATCTTAGAATTCGATAAATAAATATGTGAAAAAGAGGTTAGTTCTAGTACAGGCCAACCAGAGGTCACATTTCAAAAATTCGTTCACAGAAAGGTAGATTTATTATTCTAGATTAAAAAAATAAGCAAAAAGCAAAAGTTCAGATCCTAGTCAGTCTGCACAGTCCGGGCAGACTGTCAAGGATTGATATTTTACGCTCTACCCAGATGGTCCCTTTTCGCATGACGGTTCACATATTTTAGATTATCCGACATAATAAGATAAACTTCCAACCGGTGATAAATTGTACAGGATGTCTATCCTTAAGATATTCTAATGAAATATCCTATTTTATTTTTGTTGCATAATGAAGATTCTATACGCACATTAAAGTAAAATTATGCCTTGCTTCCCTTCCATATGATTAAAATCGCTCATTGTGGATAGATTGGTAACCATCTGGATATAAGGAACGCACCGCGAGCTCTTTCCAAATAAAACAAATGACAATAGATGAGCCTGGCATATTATTTTTATCATATATATTATTTTTTTTATGTATAGGAAATAGATGGAAAAAAGAAAAACAAATCTCCTCAAATGTTTTAATCAGTTCTTGTAGATTTTTTTTAAATTTGTAAATAACGATATTTTTAAATTCAATTTTAACGACGTTGTTGCATCTATATTTTTCTTAAAGCTGTTTATTTGAATTTTTCATCTAATACCTTTATTGATATCTATTTAAAACGGGGAGTCTATAGGTTATTTTTGTGCTTAATATACAATAACCTGTCGATTGGGTTGGTTGCCAAACTTTCGAGGGTATCACTTTAGCAAGAGTTATTTCTCAGAAAAATGAGTTTACTAATTGAGCATTTCGTGACATTTTCTACAACTTGGCATGTCCACTAGGTGAAGACTCTGATCAGCCTGTGCAGTCGCACAGACTGATCAGAATCATCATTAAACTGAAACCAACTTCTTTTCGGTCACTGCATGTTTCTCTTTATGCGACACATTTACAAGGAAAGAATAGAACAGAACATTCCTTTTCTGCAAAGACAAATTAATATCAATGATTTTGGTGTAGAATTGTGTAAAAAGGGCCGATATAACGATTGTAGTAGAAGGAGGAAGATACCAACCCTACTTTGAAAAAGTCACAAAATTTGCAAAATGCACGAGATTTAAAAAAAAAATCAGTCGAGGAAGTACCTTTATGCTTTTGAAAAATTGTTATGATTTCAATTCCGTAAAGGTAGCTGACAAGAAATAAGTATAGAAAACATAAATTTAGACGTTCATTTCCATACATGAGGTAAATTTATTAAACTTACCCCACCCACCAATGTTAATTTTTTAAATAAGGAATGCCCATGTTCTCTTGCAAGTTAAATTACTTTCCCCGGAAAATTCTTTGATGAATTA
This sequence comes from Fragum whitleyi, assembly GCA_948146395.1. Lineage (NCBI taxonomy): Eukaryota > Metazoa > Mollusca > Bivalvia > Cardiida > Cardiidae > Fragum > Fragum whitleyi. Next base: position 37,807,830 of record OX411547.1, on the reverse strand, counting down.
TGGTTTTGCTATCTACTAACTGTACGGGCATTAGTAACTCATCAAACATTTTCGTTTTTAAAATCGTAAAGCAATACTATTCGTGCTTTATTTGAGTTACCGATTTGAAGTTGGTTTAAGTTGCGCAACATTCATTCCGATCTAAATCATTCTCAATTATTCACTCTGCGCTCCATTTATTAATTCCAAGCACTCACTCATATCGATCAAAACGCTCCAAAATCGTAAGAAAACATTTCGAAATGGTTAAAGGCGTTCAACATTTGATTCAAATCTAAAAATAATATTCCACTATTTAATTGGCTGGTGTGGCTTTTAAAGTGTCTGATTGGTCCGCGAGGAACACAATCAGAAAAGTATGCATATCCTTTTAAAGGGAGGTAATGAATATCGCCATTTTCCATCTTGAACAAAATTAGCGACATTTGATTACCTCCCTTTAATTTCACTAAAAATCGCTCCACACCCTCATTCAATTTCATTCCAATCTCATTTCAAAATAAATAATAATGACAGGGACAGGGACTCTTAATGAAAAAGGAGGCTGCAAAGGTTGCTCAGATCTTCTGGTTTCATGCACAAGAGAAATTGTTTGAAATATCACGCAAAGGCTCGTATGTGTGTTTCAGTGGAGGTGCATTTCTGTCATGAGATTGGGATATAACCCTGTTATGATAATTCACAATTTTTCACGTTAAATTCATAGTATTCAGTTATTTTTATCTAGACAATGAAAATAATGGTATATTTATCGCATTATTTCGATCATTTTTTTCGCAATTTATTTGAAACGCAAAAAGATTTTTATGTAAGATAGAAGAATAAAAAATGAGTAGACATCAAAGGACAATGGGGGTCGTCGTGGAATAATTGACAGAGTAAATAATTTTGGTGTGATTCCGGAATTTGAATGATTTAGAGGAGCAAGTTTTGAATTATTAAAGGGTAATACATAATCGAAAATTGCGTTCATGTTTAACCACTCCTACTAATTTAATACCATTCCAAAATCATTTCAAAATCATTTACTGTGTAAATGTTACGATGCTATTAATCCACAGTATTACTCACGCTGAAATCGTTTTGATATATGTGACCCGTCACGCAAAATCTAGGAACTCTGTAAAATAGATATTTGAAAAAGAGATTGACTCTAGTACAGGCCAACGAGAGGTCGAATTTCAAAAACTTTTACTAGAAGGTAGATTGGTCATTTTAGAGTCAGATAATAAACATGGTGCAAAAAGTTTCGATCCTAGTTAGTCTGCGCAATCCGCGCAGTCTGACCAAGATAGATTCTTTATGCACTACCCAGATGGCCCCTTTTCGCATGACTGGTCACAATAATTATTCGTACAAAAAATATTGCATTAGATCTATCAAAACATTTCTGCTTTCCGATATAAGACATTCATGACAATTATTTCATCTAGAGTTTCCATTTTATATCGATACTATTTTACCACATTCAATGGCAAAAAATGCCAGCATAATAGTGTTAAGATGTATTTTTGTACTGTCTTGTAAATGTGTTGTACTAGTGAACCGGTGTATTTTTTGAAAAAGATTAAATTATCGTTTAGATAACTTGTTAAAATTGTTACGTAGAATTAGTGTGTTTATGAATTGGATTTTATTAAAAAAGATCTACCTTTACTCCTTGTTATTTGTTGTCATAGTGCGGTTTTATTGACTTGAAACTGACCCCTGCTATTTAGATGAATAAAAATCTGATTATTCCTACTCGGCTTTGCACGTGCTTTCATAGGAATGAATAACAAACGATATTGATTGATTGATTGATTGAATGGAGTTTAACGCCGCTTTCAACATTATTTCAGTTATATCGCGGCGGCTGGAGCACCTAACAGTGGTTTCCTGGTATTTCTCTCACCAGTACAACCACCACATTCTTTCCTAGCCTCCAGCTACTATCTCACATAGGTCTACGATTAAACAAACGATATTGAATGTATTATACATTTTGTTAATTGATAAAATATGTCGGTAATTGTTATTTGAGCATTTTTTCCACAGAGGTCAAAGTCGGGTCAAATTAACCAGGCTATACGTCTTAATCCTACAGAGTCCAGAATTGAACCATAAAAAAGAAAAACAAGAGAACCATTGGCTCTTAAGCGCTCACCTGATGCATGGCTTAACAAAAGTCAAAGATATGAAGAAGTTAACATTTCAGACAAATATGTTGCCTCTAAAGTACTAGACCCTCGATCAAACTTGTGTAAATTTCAAGACAAACATTATGACCAAAATACATAATTTTCAATCAAAGAGTGCACACAAGGATTTTTAACAAATTTGACCCCTTGACCTCATTTTGGACCCAACTTGACCCAATTTCAAACTAAACCTAGGTTTCATTCAAACATTCTGACCAAGTTTAAAAATATTTGAGTAAACAAGGTTTTTCTAATAATTGACCCATTGACCGCATTTTTGACCCACTTGACCCATTTTCGAACTGATATTTGATAGAGACAAACATTGTGACCAAGTTTCAAGACATTTTGGCCAAAAATGTGGCCTCCAGAGTGCACACATGGTTTTTCTAAGAATTGATCCTTTGAACCCATTTATGAACCCACTTGACCCAATTTCGAAAATGACCGAGATTTGATGGAGACAAACATTTTGACCAAGTTTCAACACATTTGGACCAAAATGTGGCCTCCAGATTACACACAAGAATTTTCTAAGAATTGACCCCATCTATGAACCCACTTGACCCAATTTCAAACTTGACCAAGATTGGATCGAGACAAACATTTTGACCAAGTTACAACACATTTAGACCAAAAATGTGGCCTCTAGAGTGCACACAAGGGTTTTCTAAGATTTGAGCCCTTGACCCGATTTTTGACCCCACTTGACCCAATTTAAAACGTGACTGAGATTTGATAGAGACAAACATTTTGACCAAGTTTCAAGACATTTGGGCCAAAAATGTGGCCTCTAGAGTGCAAACAAGGTTTTTCTAAGATTTAACCCCCTTGACCCCATTTTTGACCCCACTTGACCCAATTTCGAACTTGGCCGAGATCTGATGGAGACCAACATTTTGACCAAGTTTCAAGACATTTAGACCAAAAATGTAGCCTCTAGAGTGCACACAAGGTTTTTCTAAGATTTAACCCCTTGACCCCCATTTTGACCCCTCTTTGACCGAGATTGGATGAAGACAAACATTGTGACCAAGTTTCAAGACATTTGGGCCAAAAATGTGGCTTCTAGAGTGCACACAAGGTTTTTCTCAGATTTGAGCCCTCGACCCCATTTTTGACCCCACTTGACCCAATTTCGAACTTGATCGAGATTAGATAGAGACAAATATTCTGACCAAGTTTCAAAGCATTTGGACCAAAACTGCGGCCTCTAAAGTGCACACAAGGTTTGACCCATTGACCCCATTTTTAACCCCACTTGACCCAATTTCGAACTTGATCGAGATTGGATGGAGACAAACATTGTGACTAAGTTTCAAGACATTATGGCCAAAACTGTGGCCTCTAGAGTGCACACAAGATGTTGATGGACGACCAGACGACCGGACGCCGGGCACAGCTCGATCACAATAGCTCACCATGAGCACCTCGTGCTCAGGTGAGCTTAAAAAAAGAAAACTCTGCCTTGATAAAGACCATGCCAAGCTTGATGGAAATTGATCGTATTTTTGGGGAGGTGTATATGTCTTAAGATTCGACGTCAACGCCAAAAAATGATGGGTATGTAACGAACTTGTGCATTTTGTTAGGCGGAAACAGTGAAAGAAAAACTAGCGCGGAAACAACCGGCGCTATCTTTAAAATTTATATATTTTACAGTAATAACGGCTGAAAAATCTTAATTTTTAGAGAACGACGAATCATTTTCAATCATTAACATTTTTCAGTCGTTATTTAAGAACCTAAAGATATTTATATAAGGATACGATTGTTTCACGTCAGTGAATTAAACGAGTTGCGTTGGCGACGACGAATGTTTTCACTCAAAGTTTCGAGGGCTAAGGCCATTTTAAATGACGTCATCGAGTTTTTCCAAGATTTTCCCGTACTTATTAAAAATAGTCCGTCCATGTATATCCGAGGTTTCTCGTGAGATTGGCCGATTGGTGTTCCGAATGGTGAACAAGTATGTCAAGTTTCAAATGAATGCCTTCGGTAGAACCAGAGATATCACGCAATGTCAACGTTTTCGCACAACGAGGGCGACCGACAACAACGACGGTTTTTGATTAGACAATAAGATATCATGAATACACATTTTTGGAGAGAATTCGAATTTTTGAGACATTTTTCTTATTTAGATGGAACTATTTTTAGAAAATATTGAATCCGTGTAGTACATTGAGGGGCAACGATATAAGAGAGCTGTATGAGGCTATATATAGTCCAGTCAAATCGTGGTAGGACCCAAAATAATGCAACAAAAGCAATGTTGTTTTTTGGCATCCATAGACATACCCATTTAACATATATAAAGTAGGACAAAATCGGAAGATACATATTATGATTTTTTTCATGATTTTTATCAGACTTTTCCACAAATAAACCAGTAAAGACTATTAGTATTTGTCTATTAACATGTTTTGGGTATGGCAAAAGACATGTAGTTGCTAGTACTAAGGGATTTGCAAAATAAAAACAGGAATTTATCTTATACGACGTAACTATAAAAATATCCGTATGATAACAACCAATATATGATATTTTTTATGAAATCACATGGATATTTTTAGAACAATGACACAATGCGGTTATTTTTAGAAGCTTGCATTTGTACCAATTAGTTATATCAAAGTGCATGTTACTTAATAGTCTCAGTATCTTGGTTGTGTCGCAAACATTAAATGTACTAGTGGGTATAAAACTGTATGGAATAATCAAAATAAGTATCTTCCGATTTCGTCCTTTTTTTTAGTAACGTCATCTAGGTAAGGTCAAGCCTCCCCCAAAACAACAACAACAACAACAAAGAACGCTTTTGTTGCAATTTGTTTTTAGCTAGGGCCATATTTCGCTAATTTGACCGGACTTTATATGGCTCCCAAAATTGGGCCTTTCGGGGATAAGTTTTGTGAATGAGACAAAGTATATTTATTATAATGCGGGTATAGCTCGAATACGCGATTGAGAATTGTGATTACAGTACATTTGTATGCAATAAACAAGTCAAAATCGCGAAATCTTCTCATAATAGGATAATTTTGTTTCTCTCTTTATTTCAAATTTTTACAATCATTTTAACAATTTCATTTCCATTTTGAAACTGACTCTCACACCGATCAAACCAATTCTAATTCAACTCGATCTAACCACTAGATGATTTAATGGCTTGAATGGATATTGGATGCAACCGATTAGTGTGAGAAGACACACAGATCTTTTTCATAGAAAAGCTAATAAATGTTTACTAAAGAGATGTGCGTCATATACTTTTAGAGCCTGTGAGTGACATTTCCAACAATTTGACATGTGCGTGAAGGGCCAACATCAACAAACATTAACTGCGTTATAGCATAATCAGAAGTTTGTCTGACTTTCTTGAAAAAAACTTTTGGACCTTTTCTTTCCACAAAACACAACGTGAAGACTCTGGTAAGACTGTGCAGATGCACAAGCTGACCAGAGTCTTTGCATGGAGCACATTGGAAATTGTTGGAAATGTCACGCACAGGCTCATTTAATTAATTCCGTTTTCTTGAAGGAAATAAGCTAAATTATATAACTGTCCTTAAATTCCATTTGATACTCGCGCATCCCATTCATTCAATTTCATTGCAAACTAATTTCCAAACCATTTAACTTGTCAATTTATACAATATCGGAACTGTAAGATATAATTGTTGTTAGTTAAAATAGAGCCTTTCAAGGGTACGTTAAATATATGCGACAAACTCAATACATTAAGTGCGATAATGTCCGTTTCAATTCGCGTAATAGAATAGTTTTATCCTCTTTTAAGCTTGAATTTTAACAAACAAATAAATTATTGTAAATAAAGATTCAACTTTCGTGATACAGGTTTCTCATATTGCTGTGACTGTTGTTGGCGCCCATTGAATAGAATCTGACCTACTTTCAGAAAAAAAAGTTTGAGATCGTTTTGGAATATAAAAGCGTTCTGCACAGTGTTTAAACGTGTAGAGCAGCCTAAAAAATCACAAACGTTTTTCAACAGTTTTCGTATCAAACGCATGGCTGATTCGTTGCCGTATTCTATGTGTGGCGGGAATTGGAAGTTGTACATGTGAAAACATCTCAAGCACAACCATTCTAAATCGCTCACTTTAAAGCGCTCCATTCATTTTTTCCAAACACTCAAACGCTCAAAATGACTAAAATAAGTTATGATCAACACCTACATGCAGAATGAATATAGGTATAAAATCGCAATTTCACTGACATTGAAATTGTAAGCATCTGAATGGTTGGTTGAAGAAATAGGAAGCTATTAATTGACCTTGTATGCGCATTAAATTAAACAGAGGAAATAAATATCGTTGATTTTGTTCATCCTTTTAATTTCTCGCAAATCGCACTCATTTGATTTCATTCCAAAACTATTCCTATATCATTCACCTTGTCAATTTCACGAGATTGTTAACTGTAGTTGGTGTTGATTCGGAAGCACTTGAGAAGACACAAAAATAAATTTAATATAAAAAACAAAGAGGAGGTATTGAAATGTCGCTGTTTTCGTTTATTTATACTAATATAACGACATTGTATTGGCCAACTTTAAAACCATCCGAAACCTTGCTCATCTCATTTGAGCATGTGCGTGAGATTTCCAACAATTTCAAATGTGCACAAAGCAAAATTTCTGTCCAGCTTGTGCAGCCGTACAGTCTGAACAGAATCTTCACTGTGTGGTATCTAGGTAGATAAGGTCTTAATCCATTTTCATGAGGTCAGCATATATTATCATTGCATCAAAGCTTCTCAACGTTTGGACCTCGCGTAGGTGTGAAATTGTAGGAAATGTCACGCATAGGCCCATTTATGTCCCACATTCATTGCACAGTCTGACTAGGATCGACACTTTATCGTCTCTTTGACCTGTGGGACATCACATCAAATAAATTGGAAGATGTCATTTAGGAGATAACTTCTACACAAAACCAAGTTTCATGAAGGTTTGGCCACATTTATGGCCTCTAGAGTTATAACAAGAAATTTATCCTTTAGACCCCTTTTCCTGCAATATGGCATGGGTCTTCCCATTTTCAATAGGATTAATCCTTGGGACCTGACAAACATTCTGACGTCTGTGGCGTCTGTATGAGCGTTTATCCCTGTTACATTTTGTGGAGATATTTGTCTGAGATGCAAAATTGGCGTCGAATCGCACGACATTTTAGTTTGGCGTTCGTAAATGAAGTTTGTTTGGTCATTAAATTAAGTACTCGGTGGTAGCTTATCCATTTAGCTATGAAATGATGTATTGTGCATTCAGATTGTTTAAAAACTGACTTAGAAATCGACAATCGATTCGTGCCGGGTGATGTTCGGTCAAAAATGGAGTTCGACCCCTTGTCTATATTATCATATATGTCCTAAAAAATTCAGCGGGACATTTCCCTGTGAGTGAATCGCGATTTTTCTCTATTAGAATAGATTTTAAATGGCGTTGTTGATTCTATATTTTTTCAATGGGTTTGAGCGTTTTTGAATTGTTTGTGTGAGTGTTTGGAGTGAATGAATGGAGCTCTTAGTGAGCGATTTAGAATGGTTTTGATTGAGGTGAATGTCAATTTCACGATGTTTGTAACTGTACGCTAAGTATTAGATAGAGGCTGTATAGTACCGTATTCTACACGAAAGAAACCCTCAAGTGGAGCAGGCGAAGCCTGCGACACGAGGGTTTATTTAGTGTAAGAAGTACTATAGATGTATTTTGTAAACTGAGCTCTGACCTAGACGCCGAGTCCATTACCATGGGTTTATCGGGTACATTTAAAAAGCATGTGATAGGATTTAAACCTCATCCTTTCACTTCAATTATGATAGTGCATGTACATGTATGTGTAAACATTACGATTTAAGACAACCGAAAATTTTCGTTTGAAATGTATATTGTAACCATTTTTATTGTGTTGTTTAACCTGCTTTATCTATATCGGATCAATGGCACGGGAATCTTACCGTTAGAGGTGGATTTCACGGCTCACCGGGCAAAATCTACCTATATACAGACTCTATGGGTAAGTTCATATCGGACTCGGTTTCGACCCGAGTTAACCGGGTTTCCGTCAGATCGACCTCGGTTTCGATACTCATGATGTCATTTTAACCTTTCAACCTCGACGCTTCTGATCCTGTGTCAGGCCGGTGTTACTTGGGTTCCAAAATGGCGTCGAAAATAGTGCACAACAATACGATTACATAAAACAAATGTTCTCTTTTACTTTAAACGACAAATACGTTTTTCTTGTTTTATATAGTATTTTGCACGAGTTTATCACATTTCTTAATGGGATAACGATATTTCATGGTTAATTAATTATTGCAGCGGTAAATGTGAAGTTTATTTACTACCACCAGTGGGTAACTTCACATGAATGTCCTTTCTCCGCATGCATGTTACAGTCAATTTAGATTATTACATCGTATCACGCGACTCCCGGGCTGCCATTTGAATTCCCCCTTACTGACTTAGTGTTCAACCAGTTTATGACCAATCAGAGACATTCCCAGTCATTCAAATTGCATCACCACCCTTTATATTTTAATGGTCACTTGCACATGAGAGAATTTCTCGACCGTTTCCACCAGCATGCCTCAGTTTTTTGCAATCAAAAGCAGTTTTCTTTTTATTTCATAGAATGCGGTTCATCTATTACATAAACAATCTATCAAACAGTTTACAATATTCAATGTGGTCTGTGACTTATGTTACCTGTCATCACAATAGACCATATAAAAATAGGCGAAAATAACTGGTCCTTGTCACTGTGACATTGCGCAAGATGGTCCGGGTTGGACTTTCTACTTGTTCAAAGAAATTTACGAAATTGAAAATTTTATTTATGTTCCAACATCGAGTTCAATGTATTCATCTTTAAAAAGCAATCTTTCGGTGACCTCAGTTCAATTTTATCTACTTTCATAAATTTTTTTCCGGGTTTTTCCACATGTGGCTGGTCACCATTACTGCAATTTCATCCATTACACTTATTTCAATATCAATCCAATTTTAAAGCTCTATATTGTATGTACGCTGTGTATTTTTGTCCGTTACGGTTAAACCAATTTAAAAAAAAGAATACATGATATATATACGGGTTAAGACAAACTGGTCATAGTCCGTTTGACTTCTATATGGACCAACATTTCGCAGAAAATCTCAGAATTGAATCAATGAAACGCATTTTTTTTCTTGTCACATCATATTTTCCATCTAATACCATGACGAATCTTGTTTTTCAGAATTTTTGAATGTGAATTAATGATTTTGTCCGTCCGTCTACATGTTTAACTTCCAGCCTTTCATACCTTCTTGTAATAAACAGAACAGCGACTTGCCCAACCAAAATTAGTTCTGATTTTCAACGCTTTCGAAATATTTTCTAATGATTTCGGAGCGGTTTTGATCGATTTGAGTTAGTTTTTGGAATGAGTGATGGAGCTCTGAGTGATTGATATTGAGTGTTTTAACTGTATATGTAACTTTATATAGATTCCTGAACATAGCATATTGGGGATAAATTCAGTATATGACATACTCTACAGTAAATACGAGTAGCTGTAGTGTAATGGTGTTATTATTAGTGTGGGTAATACGATAATTGAGTTCTCAGTTTATCTCGACCTTAGAAGAAAAAAAAAAAAATAAGGTACAGTCACTTTCATTGTGAAATTAACACTCACCTCCGATGAAACCATTTTTTAATCGCACGGTCAGTCGGTCATCCTATGCATGCGTGTAATTTTTTTTTTATTTGAGCCTGTGCGTGACATTTCCAACAACTTACATTTGCGCAACGTTAAGACTCAGATTAGCCTGTGCAGGCTCACAGTCTGATCAGAGTCTTCACTACACACTCAATATATGGTTAGGGACAAACAGGTTCTGCTTACAACCCAAGAACAATTTAAATACATTGCGTGATTGTTCAGACTACTCAATGCCTGTCCATCACGCACACATGAAATTGTTGGAAATGTCACGCACAGGCTCATTTATCTTCGGTACAGTAACATACGCCTGTATGAGCGACAGCCCTAAAAGGCGATTGATTGTTACGGAGGATAGTGCAAGGATTAAAAAATTAGGCCGAGACCCGCAATGGGTCTTTAGCGTGTTCGATATAAAGTACCGTTACACGAGGCATTTGTTAAATTTCTAATCCAAAAAAAAAATTAGATTGTTAGTGTGCCAGCCCGGAAATCGAGCGCACGATATTGACCTCCAATTGTTTTGAGGTCAGATTATTTACCGACTGAGCAAATCGGCCTTACAAATCCATTGCATTCAAACCGCGCACTCCAATTTTTCAAAACGCTACGAAATAGTTAAAGACGGTGTGAAGTAATTCAGAACGATCTATAATTTCATTCAGGTCGATTAAACAACTTTACCAGTCGGGGGACTTTCGGCTGGCCGTAACAAATTTTGTGACGGACTCCCATCGATTTGTAGAATTTATGATAAGGTGATTCTCATTTTTTTATTCACCACCAGGTGGCACTTCAGTCCCAAAGTAGGGAGGGTTTAGTTTTTCTTGATATGACGACTATCCATCATTATGAAATTCGTTACGACCATCCGTAACGAATTTCACAATGATGGATAACCGCGAGGTCTTGGTTGTGACGGTTACCCATACATATGGTATCTATTATTCAAACAATATGTTTGCCTTTAATTTGATAATACAATGATAATAGCAGTTCAATATGTTCAATTTTTGAGATCGTTTTTAGCGACCTTTGATTTTAATAAGCCATCGGAGAGGGTCGTATATTTTTATCATAATCTTCGGCCAGATGTAAGAGCGTCCGTCCGTCAGTACTTCAAAATCTTGAACGCAACTTCTCCTTCATCTTTTGGCCGATTTTGATGAAACTTTCACAAAATGTTCCTAGTCACCTGACAAAGCACATATTTTAAAAAAGTTCCTGTTCATTGTTTTTTTTAGGCGAATACGGATGTTGGACTAAGAAAATTACTGGGAAATTTCAGTTTTTTTCTATACTCTTGGAGACATTGAGCTAATCTTTGGTGTGTGAGCCCGCATCAATGAATTACAGAAAAAGTTCGAGTTTGGATCCGGTCCATTGATTTTTTAGGAAGATTAGGATGCAGGACTTTGAACATTTCCAGCAAATTCAAGTTTTCTGGATTTTTTCTAAATCTTTGGAAAAATTGAGTTAATTTTCATTATGTTATAGAACAAGTTCGAGGTTGGTTCCAGTCCATTGAACGTTTTCAGATAAACAGTAATTTGCTGATTTGGGATGTGACTTACAGCAATGAACATTATAGATGTGTAACAACCATTCCTCGTTTCAAAAAAAGTTTCAAGATACATCAACTGATTCAAAATTCTAACTCTTACATTTCTACACTGACTTCCTATTGTAGAAAGAGATTTTGTGGCGGCGTATATTATGACAATGGCACTCTTGTTTAGAATTGATGAACATCGGAGAATATTGCCTTTATGGTGTACATACAATCTTAACTATATACAATTTGAATAAAGATGTAGTTTCGCAGTTTTTTCACCAATCGACAATGTGAATTAATCGTCAGTGTTTGATTAAATGTATAATTTCGGTAAGTCAACTAAACGGGGTATTTGCAGCTTTAATAATGAGTTTAGGTATCCATCTACGATTTGCACAAATGTTAGTCAAGATATCTCGTACACTGTACAGGACGATGGATATAAGTAGATATAAACACCGCGTATAATATGCAAATATTGGTTCGAGTTACAACATCGTGAAATTGACAAGGTGAATGATTTTGGAATAAAAGTGAATGAGTGTGTGGAGCGTGCTTTGAGTAAATTTAATGGGAGATAATCCTATATCTCAAATTTTGTTCAGGATGAACAAAATTAGCGATAGTGATTACCTCCCTTTAATAAAATATGCACACAAGTTCTATACATAGCTTCCTATTTCTTCAAAAACCTATTAGAAGCTAACAATTTGAATTATGTTAGTGATATCGCGATTTTTCTGTTTCAAAATTTTATTGAGTGACGTTGTTGATTATATATATTTTTCAATGGGTTTGAACGTTTTTGAATGGTTTGAGTGAGTGTTTAAAATAGATGAATGGAGCCCTGAGTGAACGATTTTAAAATGATTTTGATTGATGTGAATGTCAATTTCACGATGTAACTAACTGTAGGTCCCCACTGACGATCACATTGAGTTCTTATCGAGCTCTGTCGGCATGAGTGATCGGAAGTGCTCAGAAATCGAACTTGATCGGTTTTGCGACGGATTCCTTATCTATGTTTTTTTTGACATGTAAAAAAATTCCCGGGAAGCAATCGTGCATCCGATCGGGTTAAAATCTTACTGGTCGTGCGTCAGTCATGTAAAGATTGGATGTGATCAGGTTGCTACGCGGTCATTGAAAAAATAATGCAACCTTTCTGATACCTGTCCGACCTACTACAAAAATGGCATGTATTTTAGCAATTGCTAAGTAGCTTCTCATTATTAGACCTAAACTGACGGCAGAGCAAGTCGAAATCATATGATGTAACATAAGTTGCCATGACCGCGGGCACAATTACATACAAGATGCAAGGTCACCTTGCGATTTTAATAATTACTAAGCAAACAGACATTCATGCACCTTGGTTATGATTTTTAGGTTTTTGGTCCCTCCATTCTCTAGGCATATGTGGGTTTCTTACAAGTTCACCTCTAAGATAGCAAATATCCCTGAAAATTTCTGTTTCGTTTTGGATTCGAAACACGGACCTTTGGTTGTATCTTCCCGGCCGATTAGTAAAAAGTAACGCCTGCCGGGCACCACCTGTTGCAAGACAAAATATTTATTTTGCAGTCACTTAAAGCCTGGCCGATGTGATGATTATTTCTTATTTCTTTGTCCAGTGATGATACAGAAATCATGGTGGATTAAACATAGCGTGCTTGCAATACGCCGGCGAGATATCGTCGACTAGTCGGTCGCTGATACCAAGCATAAGTGAAAAAGTAAAAAAAGACGTCTAATATTTGTATCAGCCGTAGCCGGCACTTAGTCTTCGATTCAATATAGTCATCAACAAATCTAAAAGACATCGCAGATTTCATTTGAAGATAATTGAATCGGCCGATCCACCGATCGGACAAGTCGTCGATTTTGTTAACGATTCAAAAACAAACAAACAAAAAAAAAAACGCCGGCGACGCATTTGTCGACGTATTTCGGAACGTCCAAATCACACTATCTTAAGTAGTGCCAAAGATCGTTTCAGGTGCTGAATAATGCGAAAAAATCTAAATCAGAACGGGTGGCACAATTCTTTCAGAAACGCTTCCACAGTAATCGCCCTTGATAACATGGAAAGCTCTTGTGTTGATGAACACACTCGCCAAGTTTCATAACGATATCTTTGATTAAACAGAGGTTAAGCTCGTCACTCCAACGTCTACCCAAGGTACTGCGGACAGGAAACATTGTCGAATTTTCGACTTTCTTGAATACGGGCATAAGCTTACACTCAATGAAAATGATCCGAAGCTCGTTCATTTAATGTTGTGACGTCATTAAGGGGCCAAACCCTTCTCGACCCGCCAAAGTCAGTATTTGCAAATATCTCCTGGATTAATCGGTCGATTTTTACGAAAAAAAAATTCATTTAGAAAGTCCAAGAACGCTCGAGCTGGTCGTTTAATTTCTGTGCACATTCAAATAGAAAAAACGGGTCTGAAACGCTATCTTTTTCGCGTTTTTTAAGATTTTACGTTCCATTTTCCATTTCATTTTTTGTAAATAAATAGAAATTTCTTAAAATTTTGCCCGGTGAAGTTTGTTCATAAATGAGGTCAAGAGGTCAGGTCTAAGACAGTTAGCTCAGGTGAGCGTTTTAGGGGCACTATGGCCCCTTGTTCATCAACCTTAAACAAATATTGTTCATATGCCCGTTCGGTTATTGTGTGGAAATTCGTGAGACAGTGAAAACAGTTTTGTAGATCTACTGTAGAACGTACGACTTCAATTGCCTCCTTGCAATCACCTCGAGAGAACCTTTGGACGAGACAGGAAAATATGGTCGCAATGCGATAGCCGTGAGAGTTAACAGCGCCATAGGCTCCAAATGCCACTTACAAGTAGCTTTATATTGATAAACTAGTAACCAAAATTGAAGCCTAGTTTGCATTTTCGTCCGAGTCGTTTGATTTACAGATATGTTTTTAAAATATGATTTTAACATCGTACGATGTAATTTCCCATGGCGGATGTGTTGATTAAATCGCGTGGTCTCAGAAACGTTTCAAAAACATTAAGACCATTGTACGACAATCGCAAGGTGATCTGGTTTAGACAGTGCGGCCGTTCCGGCGTGGGAATGTAGGATTGTGATTTAGAAGCATATCATCACACGATCTCGGTCAAGGGCAAGTGGTCCAAAAACACCATTGAAAATGCCTATTTTGGGGTTTTTTCACCAACTTTGCACCCATGCAGCAAAGGCTACGACTGAGCGATCTGACCCGGGCTCGCGCCAGTGCCAAGATGACTCCCCGGACTTGAGGCCCTATGAGTTTCGGGTTGACCGGTCAAGCCAAAGGGGTAGAAAACTGCTTCCCAAGTTGCCATTAGTGAAGGACTTTTGGTGTGTTTTGTTTTTTCAAGAGGGAACCGCATGCTTTTAGGCTGTGCGATCTGACCTGGGCTCGCGGCAGTGACCAAGGGTCCAACTGGACCTGCAACACGCAGAGTTTAGGGTCGATCGGTCAAGCTCAAGGTTGACCCATTTTGCCATTTTGAGTCGCTCGCAAAGAGCAATGACTTCGGCTGTGCGATCTGACCTGGGCTCGCGCCGAGACCAGGGTAACACATGGACCTAAGGCGATAAGGATTTGGGGTCCATCTGTCAAGGTCACCGTACAAACACGGTACTGTTCGATGAGAATTTTGTGCGGTTTATTGTCCAGAGCCTTAAGGGAGTTCGCACCTGAGATCAAAGTAATACAGATTTCTTGATTTTTTCATATGACGTAGCCCAACATTTTTCTACTACAAACATGCATTTAAAAGTGGGGGTCATTGGATTGGGTTTTGAGAAAATCGACTGTTAAAGTGGTGGGGTATACTTTTCTTGATTGTGAGAAATGTATGTAAAAAGACCCCCTCAAATTATATTTGAAAAAAAAAGAGTGGGTCTATGAATTGAAAGAAGATAAAACCCCTATAACTTGAAAAGTAGGGATCATATCAGTTAAATGATAGGTAAATAAAACGTTTTAATTAAAGTGTATATGGAAAAACGACCATTTCAAAACCAATCATGGTCAAACATTTTTCTCTTGAATTTAATTGGTATTATCATTCAATACAAATGAAAATAATAAAGAAATAGTAATACAGTCCTTTTTTAAATTTTCGTAGTCAATTTTAGACATGATAACGATTCTGGAAAAAAATATGTAGAATATGGGGTCATTGAGCTCGGTTTTGCGATATTTTGACTTTTCTTGGATTAAAGGGAGGAAATAAACTAGAAATGTCATTTCAATATCATTATAAGAAAAAATATTCAAAATCAGTAAACAGGGGAATATTCTTGGGAAGCCATCTTCAGAATTACATTTCCAATTCAATTAACTATTTTTTTCTTATCTCAAGACTACATTTCGGTGGTCAAGGTTCTACCAAGAGGTCAAAAGTCAAAATCGGTTGAAAAAATTCATTACCACACCATATTTCTTGTATTAATGGATCGTTTTAAAAATAGCTTAGCACAAGTATTTACCATCACGGGACCATGTGCCATTTGTAATCATTTTGTGTGTAGTTCTAATGTCAAGGTCACACAAAGAGGTCAAAGTTAAAAAAAAGGAGTAAATTATTAATGTTTCACGATATTTCGCACATATTATTTTGGATTTTATGATAATTCGTCACTTCTTCCACAAGTCATGTACACCATCGTTTGTAAAGTTGTCATTGTCAAGTATTGAGTCTGTAACTCCAGTGCTAAAGTCACAGTTAAAGGTCAGAGGTCAAAATCCAAAGAGCTAAAGTTTAGATTGCACAAAACCTTAGTGAATAACCAGGCCAAATAAGATTCATAAATTACCATGGATAAAACAACTACAGACGGAACATTACACGGGCTGCACTTAAAAGGATAGGCATTTTAACATAACGTAATTCGACGATCTATAAAGCGCGGGAACGTCGACGTCGCTTAAACGTACAAAAAACGACGTCGACGTCACATCCTGTATTAAACAAACAAAATAGCTGTGTTGATTTATACGATATCTAGCATTAATTTTGCCGGAATATTAAAATCAAAAGTTTTGTATTGTGTTTAAAAATCCAAAGGACGATTGAAACAAATGTACATTACAAATACAAAAAAATCTCAAACCCATAGTCAGTGATTACGTCGTCAAACATTGCATTGTAAAAGCACGGATACTTTTATGACTTTTCCGCCTTTATCATAAAGTCTCCTTGGGGAAATTCAAATGGCAGCCCGGGAGTCGCGTTAGATGATGTAATAATCTAAAATTGACTGCAATATGCATGCGCAGAAAGGTCATTCATGTGAACGGAGTTACCCACTGGTGGTAGTAAACAAACTTCACATTTACCGCTACAATGATTAATTAACCATAAAATATCGTTATTCCATTAAGAAATGTTTTAAGGTATTCCTAGTGTGAAGATCGGAATTAAATCGGCCAATGTCGGCTATTTCCGTCTATCAAAGCGCGTCGTTTTGCACGTACGTTAGATGACGTCATAATCATCGACGTTCCCGCCTAAAACGACGTTCAAATTCATAAACTCAATGGAATTTTGATTAAATCTATCAAAATATAAATTTTATTACATTGATTGTTCTGATCGAGTTTTCGGTCCTGTTACAAGATGTTAATCTAAACTGAAATACCTCGACTCACCAAAATCATTTGATGGAAATTGTCTTTCCTTAAGCGTAACGACCAAAGGACTGCCGGAAGCCACACCTCCGGAAGCCGATTTACCGGAAAAAATATATAGAAAGAATTCTTACGCTTATACCCGAAACACAGTCTCTCTGCTTTTACTGAATGCATTTACACGAAACTTTAAATTCATACATGAAACCGTTAAAAGAGCAAACCGTATTACCAAGAAAGATGCCTATATGTATTTTTGCACAGGTTGTGGCCCTTTTCTTTCTTTTTTTTTAACCAGTCGAAGGTTTATACCAACAGAACCATCCTTCATTAGGCCTAAACAAATTGAGGTTAAAACAACGAATTATTCGGCGTGATGAAAACATCATGTTAAAACGGGCCCGAATATGTCTATTTGCAAAGTATTCCAGTTACCTAACGAGTATCACAAACAGTCCAACGACCAATTTCATACGTTCGGAGAGTTTTCTTTCATACTCCAGTATATGAGTGAATAATGAAAGCAAAATTCAAGCCGAAAAAATACTGCAAAATCAATAGCTTTTTTTATTAAAAAGAAAAATTTTGCTTTTTCCTTCGGAAAAAGACACTCCTTGTTCAAGGATTCTTTTGATTATTTCAAAGGCAAATAGACATATTTTGTAGTTCATACATTTGAGATAAGTAAATGTAGGCAATGTTCTAAGAACGATAGTCATTTTCTTGCATTCTTAGAAGATAATAAAAGGCCTTAGCAAATTTGATTTACTTAACGATTTTGGTAAAGACTTGGGTGCGATTAGGGAGTTAAAAACATAATTATTATCAAAAATGAGGTTTTTTGATATCAAGGGCGCATAACTCTTGGCCCATTTTCTCTATTTTTCCACGGCGAAATTTTTTCATACTTTTAGCTTGAATTCCCGAAGTATTGTTGTAATTTTTGAAAAAGGAATTTTATATGCCCCATCAATACTTTTTGAAAAAGAGGACTTTCTTTGATAGTCTCTGCAGCAAGAATGCATTATAAAATGGCGCCTTATTTTGTTTCCGGCTTGAAATTTAAGCTTACTATACATTATTTGATTAAAATTATTTGTTCAAAACTATCCGTTTGTAATTTACAAGATTTCTGCCAAATATATCACATGAAATTTTCCGTATCGTCAAGCACATTTAGTTGCACAATCAACATTTTAAGATAGACCCCTTCCTATCTTATGGCCGATTTCCCCATCCACTCAAGAAGACGGACTTTTTTAATATTTTTCAAACGGGACGGTGAAAGTCGTTTAAATTTCAGATATAATAGGGGAATAACACGAAGTATTCATTTTTAGTATAAATTTCACATTCCTTTTACCCTTGCTTCACACTAGGAATACCTTAAACTCGTGCAAAATACTTTATAAAATAAGAAAAAAGTATTTGCCTTTTTAAGTAAAAGAGAATATTTGTTTTGTATAATCGAATTGTTGTGCACTATTTTCGACCTCATTTTGGAACCCAAGTAACAACGGCCTGACCCAGGATCAGAAGCGTCGAGGTTGAAAGGTTAAAATGATATCACTAGTGTCGAAACCGAGGTCGTTCTGATGGAAACCCGGTTAACTCGGGTCGAAACCGAGTCCGATATGAACTTACCCCTTGAGATCACCACATGGGAAATTCAATCAGCAGATTTTTCGTGAATTCATAAAACGTGCCGTTTTGCGCGTAAATTTGAAGGTCATTTTGGCCGAAAATCGCCAGTTTAATTGAGGACATTATCTTTAAAATACATACGAGTTTTTATAAAATGTTAAAATCGACCTTATGTAATTAATTCTAAAACTTCAAAGTTTTTAGAAAACTTTAACGCACGCTATAGAACTTTAAACCCGTAGATTCGATGCACAGCGTCGCGTTAAAAACGTGCACTAGGCATGTTTAGAACGTTAAGTACCAAAAACCATTGAATATATCGCGAAACAAAAGCCGATATGAAATCGAAAAATTGTCAATAACTAACAACCGAAGTTCCATTAAATTCAGAAGAAGTCTTTTGAAGGGTGCAATCTACCTCTAACGAGGAGCATTGGCTTTGTGGAATGATTTCGCTTAAATTTGAGGGTCAGCGCTATTTTATCTGATGTCATCCGGTTTTCTCGAAAACTCCAAAATAGTTCGTCTTTGTACTTCCGAGGTTTAATTGTTAAATTGAGGTTCCGGTTGATTATTCCCGAGGTCTTTTCCATAGAATCGCCGAGGTCTCCCGATTGACGGTAGGGCTTCAAGAAAGGTTGTTAATGACCGTGTTTGGTCGTGGCAAGACATCGTGCCTTTCGGTTGAGTTCGAACGGATAGAGAAGATTAGCGGAGAGGGCCCAGCATTAATCATTTTGTTCGCTTTATATACTCATTTCTCATCACGCTTGAAACGAATTAAGTTCTTTCGAGTTTTTAAGATGGCAAATTTCAAGCACTGTATGATCTCTGTAGGATCTCCATGAGTCTTTACTTTCATAAAGCTTAATTTGTACTCGCGTAGAGCGTGAGATCGTGACAAACACGAACTCGGCTGTGGTAATAAAAGGGCATGGCCGAAATCGCATATAAACCTGAGGGAAATTCGCTGGAAAAACAGTAGAAAGCAGTCTGTTGGCTACCCAAAAAATGTCGTGAGAAAATGTTGTAATAAATTGTAAAAATGAAATTTTGAATACCTCCGAACGAATTAGTTATACCCCCCACGTACGAAGTAGAGAGGGTATATTGGTTTCGCCACGTCTGTCTGTCCATAGACCTTTTCTTTTCCGGCTATAATTTAAGAACCAAGCGACCATAGAAAAATGATACTTCATTCAAATGCTGCTTATGACCCAAGAACGTGTCCTGTTGATTTTAGGTCATATAGGTCAAAAGTCAATGTCACGGTCAGGTTTTGTTCAATTTTCGTTTCCGGACTCTTAACTAGACAACAAAGCGACCTAGAATCATAAAATTTCGTGCCAATACTACTTATGACCCGAGAAAAGAATAGGCAATTCAATCACCAATTGCCTATCGATCATAGGTATATGCATACAGTAAGTAACGTCGTCAAATTAACAGTCATTCCGATCAAAACCATTCAAAATAGCTTACTCAGCACTTCATTTTTTCATTCCAAGCACTCACCCAAACCATTCAAAAACGCTCGGAACTCAATTAAATGATACGATCAAATACTTCATTCAAAATAAAAAAAGCAAGAAAAAATCGTGATTTCACAAAAATAATTGAATCTGATTGGTTCTTGAAGAAATAGGAAGATATTTATAGAACTTGTGTGCATATTTTTCATAAAGGGGGGGGGGGGTAAAAATCGCTAAATTTGTTCTTCTTGAACAAAATTAAGGATATTGGATTACCTTTCTTTAATTTCCTTAAAAACTCGCTCCACATGCTCATTCCATTTCAAAATCTTCCAAAATCATTCATCATGTCAATACACCATGTTCTTAACTGCACATGTAGCACATGCCGATTCGTAGACAACAGATGAAGCTTAGACTTTTCTTAAAAGCGGCATGAAAGTTGGCCGAGATTGGATTCAAACTCCTGGCCCCAATTATTTTTAGCTAACATGGCACGTCCCGAAAGTATAAAAGGATAATATAACCGATCACGGCAAAATTCCTTAAAGCACCAGAAACGGATATAGCGGATCTTTTAAGGAAGATTTGAAAAAAAAGAATGTAGAGGACTGGTGCGTTTCAAGTACTCGTTAAAACAATGGTTCTGAAGTGCAAAATGATAGATTGATGGACATGTGTTCAAAATCAAGACAACTATTGAGATGTTTCATTGAACAGTAAAATATATACCCAATATTACAAATTGTTCTTATATAATGATACGTTATCCAGGAAAGCCTGTCTAAAGACGTCGATACCTGTAGGTTATTTCAGCTGTCTTACAAAGATAATAGAATACTGAACTTGTAAACTCAGAAAGAGATTAAATTAAAAAGAGACTGGCAAAACAATCAATTTCTCCATTTCCTCAACGTTTTCCTTTTTTATTCCCCCCCCCCCCCCAATGCATTAAGAGTCCGGTTTGTAAGAAAATGTTGAAAAAAATGGTTAAATAAACCAGTACAAAGCATCTCATACCTTATGAAAAAAGCATATCGTTTTCTTGTTTTATGAATAATATGTTTTAAAAAAATCCCGTGTTCCGGGTGGGATTCGATCCCGGGACCTTTCCATACCAAAGTTTTCGTCGTGACCACTAGGCTACGGTCTCCGTGTAAAAGCACATGTGTCCAGTGACTCTGGTGCGTTATGGATGCCCATATACAAAAATAAAGTGACTGCTCCCGTAAAATGATGTGTGACAGCAAACCGTAACTTAAGGGCGTTATGGTAAGCCGTAACAAATGTGATTTTTCTGTGACGGTTGGCCGTAACGTATGTGTTTTAAAATGCAAACCCTTGCAACAGATTTTGCCGCGAACACGGTAGTTAAACCAGCGAACACAAGCCTTTTATGGATTTACATTAAAGGTGACATATTTGTCTAGACATCTGTCGCGCTGGATTTTTAAAATTTGAATTAAAAATGATGTTTAATCCAGGATTGAAAACGTACATTTTTCCTCCGTTTTTGACTCATTTTTGTCTTTTTATTTGCTTAAAATGCCCTGAGTTGTATGTTCAAGGGACAAGAAAGCTTTAAAAGAGACATTTGATTGACATTCTAAGCAGTCAGAAACAATCTAGTTGAAATTGACTGAGAAAAAGGCCTTTTTTGTGAAAGTGGGTCAACTTTATGCATGTTACGGGTATCCATAACAGAATCGCGTTATGGATAGCCGAAAGTCCCCAGACTGTTTACAATTTAATGGTTTGCATTGATACGCATACAACCGTTAAGTCCGAGCATCATTTTTATAAGGAATTACAGTTAGTAATCTCGTGAAATTGACATTCATCTCAAAGCAAAATCATTTTAAATCGCTCACTCAGCGTTTCATTCATTCATTCGAAACAGTCACTCAAACTCCCCAAAACGCTCTCATATGACTAAAACAAATTAAATAAACAGCTACGTTCAAACTGATTATATATTTACAACAAATTGCGTTCACTGACATAATTGAAATTGAAGAGTCAGGTTGGTTCTTGAAGAAATAGGAAGCTATTTATAGAATTCGTTCGCATATATTATTTAATAGCGGTAAAAGATGTCGCTATTTTTGTTCATCCTGAACAAAATTAGCCGCATTGGATTCTCAAAATTTAATTATAATTAAATTTTAATTCTAATTTTACTTAAAACTCACTCATCACACTCATTCAATATCATTCCAAGATTATTCCAAATTTATTCACCTTGTCAATTTCATAATATCGTTAAGGTTCATGTAAAGTGTTTGAGACCCAATTTTAAGAACATTCATTTGCCAAGAAAAAGCAGTATGTCCAGGAATGTTATATATCAAAATGAAGCTATTTATAAGCACAAGCAGTTGAAAAACATAAGACTGTTATAACTATAGCGGTATAGCCAAAACATTGTGGAAAAGGGTCATTTTGTACAGAACAAGCAACTGCATGACTGTTGGATAAAATTGGCTCATATTATGTTGCCTTTTTGCTTGTGCTCACGAATAGCTTCATTTTGATTTATAATATACCTGGACATACTGCTTTTTCTTGGCTAATGAAGTGCCCTAAATATTGGGTCTCAAACACTTTACACTAACCTTAACTGTAATAGATCTACTAAATGGGGGTACATGTAGATCTTAAACCTTGAACGAATTATCTAAATCACATTACTTTTCTTAACTTTCATTTAATACTCGCACATCCCATTCATTCAATTTCATTCGAAAATAATTTCCAACCCATTTAACTTGTCAATTTCTATAATTTCGGAACTGTATTTTATAATTGTTGTTAGTTAAAATAGAGCATTTCAAGGGTAAGTTAGATATATGTGACAAACTTAATACATTTAGTGCGACAATGTCTAGTTCTTTTCACGTAATAGGATATTTTCATCCCATTTTAAGCTTGATTTTTAACAACAACAAATTGTAACTAAAGTATCACATACCTTTCGTGTTACAAGCTTCTCATATAGCTGCGACTACTATGGGTGCCAGTTGAATAGAATCTGACCTAGTTTCAGGATGCAAGAAAAGGTTTGAGGACGTATTTCAACGAGTTCTGCAGTGTTTAAAACGTGCAAAGCGGCGTAAAATGATTTCATGAACGCTTTTCAAAATATTTCATGTCAAACGCATGGCCGATTCGTTGCCGTTTTCTATGTGTGGCAGGAATTGGAAGTAGTATGTGTATGAAACATCGTGAAATTGACATTCATCTCAATCAAAACCATTCTAAAACTCCCACTTAGCGTTCCATTCATTCAATTATTTCAAACACTCAAATCATTCAAAAACGCTCAAAATGACTAAAATAAGATATGATCAACAACTACATGCAAAGTAAATATAAAATCGCGATTTCACTGACATAATTGACATTATAAGCATCTGATTGGTTGATTAAAGAAATAGGAAGCTATTTATTGAAGTTGTATGCATATCAAATTAAAGGGGTGTAATAAATATCAATATCAATTTCACGAGGCTGTTAACTGTAGTCGGTTTTGATCCGGAAGCACTTGAGAAGACACAAAATTGAATTTAATAGAAAAAACAAGGGGAGGTATTGAAATGATAGTTTTCGTTTATTTATACGGAAAAAAAGCCATTCAAACATTGCTTATCTCATTTGAGCCGGTGCGTGACATTTCCAACAATTTCAATTGTGCGCAGTGCAAAGTTTCTGTCCAGCTTGTGCAACCGCACAGTCTGACCATAATCTTCACTGTGCGGTATTAAGGAAGATAAGGTCTTAATCCATCTTCATGTGGTCAGCATATTTATTATTGCGTCGTTTTCAACGCTTCTCAACGTTTATACCTCGCGAAGGTGTGAAATTGTAGGAAATGTCACTCACCGGCTCATTTATGTCCCACATTCATTGCACAATCATTAACCGTATCAACGTCACGATACTCTTCACTTTAAGCTAGAGACCATCTGGGAACTCTGTAAAATGAATATTCAAAAAGAGATTGGGTCCAGCATTGGTTAACTAGAGGTCGCATTTCAAAAATTCTTTCACTGGAAGGTAGATTAAACATTCTAGATTCAAAAAATAAGCACACTGCGAAAAGTTTCGACCCTAGTTAGTCTGATCAAACCGCGCAGTCTGACAAGGGTCGATACTTTACGCACTACCAAGACGGTCCCTTTTGCCGTAACGGGTTACATATACTTAAGTACAAAAGTTCTTTCCGGTTTTGTTTTGTCCAATATAGCCTTTCCTTTGAAAGATAATGATTTGAAAATATTGTTTAGCAATATCGGTCTTTCTTCAAAAGTTAAGGACTTTCTTTACCGGCATTGGATCACATTTGACGTTTACTTCGTCCCATTGACGTTTATGACGTTTTATCTTTTTTATACTGCATACGATATAGCATAGTAAGGTTTTGCACCAGAGCCTTTCTGTATTAATGATCCAATAGGAAAATACTAAAAAAGTTGGTAGAAATTCTGTTGCCTTTCAAAAACGTCATTTTTCTTTTAGCATACGTTTTGTTTTTTGCCGGTTTGTTATTGTGTCATGAAATAAAAATGTTTTTTTGAAATGTTTGGATTAACGAAACACGCAGTTAATTAATTAGTCGTTGTTTATGAAGCATACCATTTTTTTCTCTATTTTGGGGTTCGCCAGGCCGCGTTTTTACTGACGACGTTAGTCAGAACAGTTTCGAAAAAGCTATGTTTACCCTTCTATTGTTTAAGAAATGTATGCGCGATGCCATTTATTATGTACAAGTATGCATGATTCGGCGCTTCATTCACTCATTCCAAACATTCACTCAAATCGATCAAAAACGCTCGAAATGACTAATATAATGACTATAAAAAGCATATAATCAATAGCTACATTCAAAATAAACATAAAAGGGCAAAAAAATCGAGATTTCACTGACATTATTGAAACTGTTAGCATGTGATTGGTTCTTGAAGAAACATGAAGCTATTTATCGAACTTATATCCATATTTCGTGAAAGGGGGTAATAGCTATCGCTATTTTTTCATCCTGAACAAAATTTGCGAAATCGGATTACCTCCCATTAAATTCACTCAAAACTCGCTCCCGACAATCAATCAATTCCATTCCAAAATCATTCCAAAATCACTCATCTTCTCAATTTTACGATGTAACTAACTGCATTTAATTCGTAACAAACAATGCAAAAAACGCAAAAGAACATACACATATATATGTTTAAGATTACTTGCGTGGCATATTCTATTAGTAATGTTTTATGTGATCATATATGTTAAAAAGATGTAAATGATCATAAATGCAACACATATTTGAACAAAATCATCCTTAACAAAATTAGCAACATTGAATTGGCTCCCCTTCATTTCAACCAAAACCCGCTCATCGCATTCATTCGATTTCATTCCAAGATTATTCCAAAATCACCAACCTTGTCAATTTCACGATGTTGTTAACTGTACATGTTTCGACCAGACATGGGGATGTGACAGAGAAGGAGGACTAGAATTAAGAAAAAAAGAATAGGATGTTTAACGAATTTTCAGATAATTACTAAAGTATAATCTATGTCAGTTATAAGCATTAAACATACAGCTTAAACATGGCTGTGGTTACGAGCTTTTGTCACCTGAAGACGATTAATTCGTGTACAATCACGTTGATATTGAAATGTATTGCCGCTATGCGGTACATCCTTTACGCACGCAAATACCTTTAAAGAATTTGGGAATTATGGAGCGGGCGCTAAATAGTGATGTCGATGTCACCACCGACGTCGACGATGGACAAAGTGACACAACAAATCAGTATCAAGACTTTGGCCAATGTGGTTAATAAAGATCTGCTGAAAATGTTTTTCAGGTGTAAATATCCATTCTTTTGTACTGTTTTTAGATCATTTACCCGTTACATAAGTGATTTTATGTCACACCAAAAACCGGCATCGATCATATACGTCACTAAATATGTTACATATATGCTGATTTCCGAGTCATATTTTTATGTAACACATGTTACATGTTGTGATCAAATATGTTACAGGTGTTTAATATATGATTTGTTACAAATATGACCCAACAATCCGTTTTGACCTTTTTTTCCAATATCGACGTTATGGTAATTTGTAGAATTTCTGTTTGGTGATTGTCACAAAAATATGCGAGTGTATTAAACGATAAAAATGAATCGCTAATTTTGTTCATCCTGAACAAAATAAGCTATATTGGATTACCTCCCTTGAATTTCACTCAAAACTTGCTCTACACACTTATTCAATTTCAATCCGAAATTATTCAAAAAACATTCATCTTGCCAATTTCACGATGAAGTTAACTGTATGTAAGTACGTGATGAATACAAACTAATGAGCATGACTAATTAAGCTTTATTTTAACTTTATTTCAGCGAATTCCTTAGAAATAAAAATTCCTAAATGCGACAACTATAAGCGTTTTTTAAAAAGCACGCAAATGGTCATTTCTGAAAAAAAAAAAAAAAAAAACGCTCACAATCGTCATTTTAACGACGTCATGGTAATGTTTGTTTTAAATGAAACGGCATAAAATTAACACTATTGGTTCTATTCTATCACAAATTTTACGAACATACCAATATCCATGCGTTGATCTAAAATACGCTATAAAGTTCCTCTTCCAAACGTCGCACAGCTAATAACATCGTGAATTTGAAGGCGAATGATTTTGATTGATTTCGGAGTGAATTTGAATGAGTGAGGTGAGCGAGTTTTCAAAGGAGACAAGTCAATTTATTTCATTGCCTTCCTTTATAAAAAAAACCGTCCCATATATGAGTGTGTCTTCGGGGACGAATAAGACGCTTCGGGACCAACACCAGTCAATAATAAAGTCACGGAATGAATCAATCCATTTGAATGAATTAGGACGGTCGTTCTCAACGATTTAGGAGCGTTTTTGAAAGATTTTTGAACGCTTAAATTGAATATTTAGATCCAGTGTTTCGGATTGTGGTACTAGGTGAATGTCCATTTTACAATGTGAATAAATTGTTTAAAACGACCAACATTTCATTAAAATTTTTCAAATTATTTCATGTTTTTATTTTGGCTGGTGTGGATTTTAAAGCGCCTGGTTGGTTTATAAAGACACACAAATTGGAAAGTTTGTAAATTTTTTAAAGGGAGGTAAAATGGATTGCTAATTTCGTCCAAGTTGGACGACATTAGCAATAAAAGATTACCTCTCTTAGGGTTCATGTAAAGTGTTTGAGGCCATATATTAAAACACTGCATTTGCAAAGAAAAAGCAGTATGTCCAGGTATATTATATATCTAAATGAAGCTATTCATTAGCATAAGCAGTTAAGCAATACAAGACTGCCATAGCTATAGCGGTATAGCCAAAACATTTTTGTAGTTAAAATGGCGTTTCTATATTAATTTGCTCTGGTTGAGGTCAAGGGTTGAGGCAAGCAATCCTCCGTGTATAATATTTTTGACCCGTCACGCAAAAAGGGACCATCTGGACAGAGATCAAAGTGTCGGCCCCAGAAAGACTGCGCGGGCTGCGTAGGCTGACTAGGGTCAAAACTTTTCGCACTTGGCTCATTTCCTGAATCTAAAATGATCTGACAACTTTTCTGTATAAGAAGCTGGGAGATGCGACGCTATAAAACTTTTCTCAGACTCAACTGATAATTTTCTCACATTTTAGATTGAAATGAATGTATGCATATAAAATGTTATATTAATTAGTTTTTATTTATGAAAAACTTATCAATATTATCTTTTATGCTAATACCTCAAAATGAGTATTAAAATAGAATTACTGATTTGTTCTCAAATTGAAATTGGAGAAATTTTGAATTGAAAATGAGAAAAGTTTTATAATCTCGAATCCTGGTTGACAACTGCTTGATCTAATAATCTCTTTGTTAGATATCTTATAAATATATATTTAGCAGAGCTCCCAGATGGTCCCTTTTTGCGTGACGAGTCACGTAAAGTGTACTTCTTTGTACAACCTCTGGTTGAACTCAACTGAATCTAAAATGTGAGAAACTAGGTACATGCATCAACTATGACGTGGATTATTTAAATCGAATCATTATCGAAGAGTAACGGGTGCGTTTCTTCATAATATCTTTTGCGTCAATTTTGATATTTCCTGGTATTTCAAATATAATTTATCTGTAAACGTAACTCGCATGCTAATCGTTTTCAAGTTCGTGACAAGACGCACCCACCGTCAAACGATCGAAGTTTCTGAACGAAATGACTTATAAACTGAAACTTTTTCTAATCGGTCACTGCATGTATCTCTCTTTTCTCCACATTTACAAGAAAATTAAAAACGGTATTTCAGGAGCACAAATTTGATATTCCATTCATAATATGACCTGATTTTTTGCAAAAAACAGGAGGTTGCAGAAATTTGTGGATTCAAGTTATTCCGCGAAACATATAACGCGAAACATATTTAAGAAAATTAGCGATATTTGATTGCATCCCGTTAATTTCACCCAAAACTAGCTCCACGCGTACATTCAATTTCATTCTAAATTCATAAAAAAATCAATTATCTTGTCAACTTCATGATGTAATTAACTGAAAGGTATATTGTACAAATTCCTGATAAGAGGAGTGCTATTCAAGAAAAAATACGTTACTCTGGAAATTCGTTATTCAAGTAAATTACGTTACAGTACCCTTAAATTTCTAGGAAACAATGTAAATTTAAAATAAATTGTCATTCATGCCGCCTTGGAATTTTAGCAACAAAGCTTCTCTGAAAGCCATGATATGCAAAATATTGTGAGACTTGTAAGCACTCTGTGAAAGGAAAAAAATGTTAGACACGTTTATTCAAAGTAACTTACCCATCAAAATTTCAACATCAGACTGGACTGTCAAGTAAAAGTGGGTTGTCAATATGACCAAGAATATCTATGATTACCACAATTAGTGGTTCCGAATGCCAATATAGGTAATACAATAACATCAATCCTTCTTAGAGACATAATTTAAAAGTAAATTACGTGAATTCAAAATTTAAAAGAAAAGTGCACAAGTAAAAAAAAACAAAAAACCATCTAGGTATAACTGGGAGTATTGTTATAATTCTTTTAAGTCTATGCCTTAAGGGACAAAAATTGGGTCCCGTGCAAAATTGGTGCCGATTTATGGCGACCTATATCAAATTGTTCTGTGGTGTCTAATCTTTAATTTGGGAGGGGTCGCCCATCACAGATCCGTGTCTGGGTCGATATATGACGTCATCAATATGGTGGCGAAAATACAGTTTAAGCTTATTTAGCTAACGGAAGAATATATAAACCTGACAAGTTATGGAAGATTCCTTTTCTTTTACAGTAAGAAGGTTCCATAGGCAATAATTTGAACTACAATTGGTGGAAATTTAGAGCCTGTGATACTCAAAATCGTTTCTTAAATATCCGGATAATGTACTATCCGGATACTCTTCCTTTTACACATGACAATAAAGTCAATTTTGCCTAACCCCGCTTAATATTTTGCTTTCAAAATGCAAATGTATTCATATTTAATTATAAAAAAAGTATTGAAGTACATAATTGAGTGTTTATTATTAAACATGTTATTAAACGCACAAATTTTGTATTTCTTTTTTCGAATAATATCATTGTATATCTAGCATTTTATAATGCAGTATTAAACGGGTCAAATAGTTTTACAAGAATCCTCAAAGTGCATGTATAACAAAACAAGTGACATGTAAGCATTGTATTCTAATTAGAAGTGTCTGATTTTCGTAGCTCAAAATCATTTAAATCAGTAACCATCTATTCTGATTATGTGTTATCCGATACTATTAAATTCAAAAAATATCCATGATAGTTTAAGTCCGAGGAAAAAATTGGGAAAAACTGTCTTTCACAATAACCTGTTTTTGATGTCGCTCACACGTTCTCTCAGTATATCATTTACATAGATCTGTTTTCTAATAAACTCCTAAAACAGTGTCATTCCTAAAGCATACCTGGGCCCGTATTTACCAACCTATCATTGTAAGAACACGGTAAAGAATTTGTACAATTTGAAGGGATTATGAATTCCTTGTAAATAAGCAATGTAGTTGCAAACTAAGTCTTCCTAGAACCAGTCAAAACAGTTCCCCTGTGTTTTAACTGCTCTGTGACATGCCCTTAATCATTCAAGTTGCTAAAAAAACATAAAGGTTAGAGTTTAAATATGTTGATTAACGCTTTTATTCCTCGTATATTACTCAGCTTGTAACTATGGTGATTTGACTGATCATTCATTGCAATTGTGATAGTTATAGAGATGTCAGTGCCAAAGAGGCGCTGAAAGGTTGCAGGTCTAAATAATTCAAAATCGGATTTTTGAACAAGTTTTAAAATTGTACTACCGCCATTATTAAGTCACAATAGATCCCTAAAAAATTCCAACTCTAATAGAGGCCTGTTAACAAGAAAGGCCAACAAGTGTTCTCAGTTTGGCAACCTTTCTGCGAATTATCTTTGGCGAATCATAAAAGATGCGACGAACTATAAGTGATCATCCAAATATTAAACGGAAATAAACCGATGTTTATACTCAATATTCATTTTCTTGTTAAGCTAAAAATCTGATGAGCCATTATATTACGAAGACACAAAGCTTGTTTTTGTAGACAAGATATAGCAATTTCAAAGAGATGAGAGTATTGCTTACATATAGGTCCTTGAATAATCAAATGTCGGCTTTTTTCCTCTGAATGTCCTAAAAACAGCGAAATTTGCAATTGAAACATGTATAACTACATACAAGGACATAATTATATCTACCTCGGCTAACTATGAATATATGTTTAGTAGCAAGGAAGAAGCAGAAGCAGATACAAGATTCCAATATCAAAGAAGCGTGACACATAAATCTGATTTTGATGTCCATTTCCTGAGTCTTTGTTATTTTAAGAAATTACAATTGCATGTTTGGTGTTGCCGGCTCTATGTCAGGAAATGAAAATTTTTGACAGGGGTTTCGCATTTCTGAGCATTTTATTCAAAAAGACTTAAACAACTGTTAGAAAATAACTTCTTATGCAATCTCAGAAAAAAAAAAAAACACTGTAAATTTGATCAACCTCGTGATGACTACGCGAGACAACGGATGTTTCGCAGAAAACTCGCCTTTAGCACAAAATGTGCCTTGTTAATTGATTTTTCAAACGTTTACAGTATCGGTGTAACGTTCGAAAAACTGCCCCTCTTTGAAATCCTGGTCCATGATTACCAGTGTCAGGTTAGTATTGTTGAACTTAGGATTCTGGTAGATATGCATGGTGATCTGCAATATATGATGGAACAAAGAATTCAAAAGCAATTGCTATCCATGTTAATAACAGCCATTTAACCCATAATTTTTTTTAAAAAAAAAATGTCCATTGCTATGTATGGAATGGTTACTTCTTTAACAAGAACTAATAACAGAAGGGGCTCAAAGTTAATCCTGTTTTTCCAATAACTTAATGAAGTAGAGGACTGGTGTACATTGTTATTGTTCTAATCTTATGACTTTTTTTTTCAAAATTCCCCTTTCTTTTATTAAATAGTTAGAAATATACAGGAACAATTCTAAATACATGTACATTATTTTCAATCTATAGTAAAAAAAAAAGTGTTATTCCTTTAAATTGACTTTGTTAGTTTGAAAATTATCCCAGCATACATGTTGGGTCACAATATACTCGTGTTATGACTCCATCTCTTCCAGTCCCTAAAATTCTTCAGGAGTATATTACTCATGTAGATATAGCAAGGCTACATTAAGCCCGATGCATATAGAAGAATTTCATTTTTCCAAAAATTGAATACTGCTATGAGACAGAAAAAAAACTCGTGAAAAATATCTAATTAATAATTTTGGAGCATTGATTTGATCCTTCTTGCATGAATATTGCTTGAACTTTACCATTTTTCTTCACATAACTACTTCCCTCGATGCTTTCAGTACTTTGATTTTTTACATATATCTAAATGATAAGTAAAGTTAAATCTTGTTTTCATTCGTAAATTTTAAATTTAGCAGTTTAACAATTGTACTTTAATTTGAAAATTACATAAATACCATTAATTTTGGACGCGTAAGACTCAGCAGAAAAAAAAAGCTACAAACAGTGCTTCCAGCACTTTGATTCTTGGAAAGGCCGATGTAATTTGAATAACGAAAACTCTTTTAAAAAATTCAAACTTTTTATTTCTATTAGAATTAAAGTTCAAAGATTTGCCCATTTTTTTTCAAAATTAATTTCAAGGAAAAAAAAAGTTATTGAAAAAGTAGACCTAAATAGCTTTTTTGCATTGCATTATCCCCACCCACAAAGGATACTACCAAAAAAATCATGTTTGTTTGTTTGTTAGAAATACATAATTTCATTTGTTTAGAATTATTTCATTACGTTTTCCGCCAAACATTAAACAATTTCCGAACGCATTACATATGCTATGCTTTGAAAAAATCATGACGCCAAGGATGTCAAATTGATGACGTCATCATTCGGCCAAGACGCAAAAATCAGATAGATTACCTCTTTAATTTCGTTAGGTATCCTCTGACGTTTAATTATTTATATATGACATGATAAATCGGCAACAAACTTGCAAATAAGGTATTAAAGGTTTGTTTATTTAAAGAAGAATTGATTTCGCATTGCATTTACCCCATCCACTTTAAAAGGATACTACCGAAAAACCATGGTTTTGTTGTTGTTGTTGATGTTTACGTTTTTTCGCCAGAATATTTGATATTGAACAATTTCCGAACGTTTTACGTAAGCTCTGCACTGATGATATTATGACGCCAAGGACGTCATTTAGATAACGTCATCATTTGGTCCAGACGCAAAAGCTAGATGGAATACCTACTTATTTTGTCAAGAATCTTATTTAGTTTGATGTATGACATGAAAAATTGGCAACAATTTTGCACGGGACACCCGATTGGAATAGACTATTTCCCAAATCCTTGGGGACTTTGAATATTTAAGGTCTTGTAAGCACTCTGACTATTGGAGGGTTTGCGAGATTCGTTACTTTAAAGTAGTCGATCCATCAACATTTCATAGAGGGGCGTTTTTTTAATTGATTGAGTTTTTAAATTGATTAAAAGTGAACATGTAAAAAAGACCAATAGTGTGCTGTATTACTGATACAGTTAACAACATCGTGAAATTGACAAGGTGAATGATTTGGGAATGATTTAGGAATGAAATTGAATGAGTGTGTGGAGCGAGTTATGAGTGAATTTAAAGGGAGGTAAAGCAATTTGGCTAATTTTGTTCAAGAAGAACAAAATTAGCAATATTAATTACCTCCCTTTAATAAAACATACGTAATTTTCCGTTTCTGTGTCTTCATGGACCAATAAGACACTTAAAAATCTACTCAGACCAATGAAATCGTGGAATAATTAGATCAATTTGAATTAAATGTTTAAATGTCTTGTCGATTTTGAAATGTTTTCGAAAGATTTTTTAACGTTTTTGATCGATTTGAGTAAGTGTTTGGAATGAATGAATGGAGTGCTGAGTGAGCGATTTTGAATGATTTTGATCGGAATGATTGTCAATTTCATGATGTAATTAACTGTACCGAGGTATTTCAAATTCTGAAGGAATTGTAATTAAATTCGTGTAAAATGATACTGTTGATTTAACAACATCGTGCAATAGATACGTTGATGAGTTTGGAATAAAATTTAATAAGTGCGATAATTGAGTCTGAAATAAAATTAAAGGGAGGTTAAATAATATCGCTAATTTTGTTCAAGATTTACAAAACTATGGATATTTATTATCTGATTGGACGAAATTATCGATAATGTTTTATCTCCCTTGAAGATCATTCACTTATTCAATATTATTCTTTAAATAATTTACCTTATCAATTTCATAATCTTCTTAACTATAGAAAAATTCTCTTAAACAATATCACGTATCTCGTATGGGTCAATCATATTATAACCATTCATTTGAAAAATCAAAGCTGTAAAAGTACTGGAGGTGACGTTTCTGGTGGCATTGAGGAAACGAAAAAGAAAACTAGCTATGTAAATATATGATAAATGTAAATTGTTTCAAGTTTCAATGTTAATGCAAACTTTAAACGATTTACACTTTCTTTTTGTTAAGCCTATGTTTACGCTTCATTAAACGAGTGGAATATAGCATTTACATCTGTTTTTTTTTTTTTTAAAGAAATAAATGTGACCCGTAGTTCCACGACCGGTCAATCGGGTGTCGCATTTTCAAAAATCTTTTTTCGCAATTTTTGAATGGCGGGTCACATATATAATCAGGGGCCTGACCCTCTCTTTTCCACATGAACTGTTTATGTTCAGAGCAGAGAGACAGCGAGAAAAAGGACGAGAATTTTAATTACGATTAAAAGAGTTAGAAATTCAAGATAGAGCAAATCGGCTCTGATATATAAATATATATATATATATATATATAATGACCATTTTGATGTAACAAAACATATTAGGCTTGTTCCTCCATTTCAAGAAAATGAAGTTGATACATATTTCGAACATTTTGAAAAAGTTGCAGATAGCTTGAAATGGCCAAAGGAGCACTGGACCTTACTTCTTCAAAGTGTCTTTGTAGGAAAAGCTCGCAATATTTATTCGCAATATTTATTCGCAACTCAGAAAAGAACAAAACAATGATTATGATACTGTAAAAGAACTCATTCTCAAAGCTTATGAGCTGGTTCCAGAAGCATACAGGCAACAATTTAGAAGATTTAGAAAAGAATCTGGCCAGATTCACGTTGAATTTGCAAGAAACGAAGAAAAATTATTTGATAGGTGGTGCTATTCTAAGAAAATAGACCAAAATTACGATAATCTTATACAATTTATATTAATTGAACAATTCAAAAATTGCATTCAATCTGACATTAAGTCACATTTAGATGAAAAAAATATTGAAACTATACATGAAGCAGCTCGTTTAGCTGACGATTACTACCTTACACACAAAAATTCTTTCGTAAATAACGCAAAACCTGCTTCCTCACATCCCCCAAAATAAACCTTTGTCTGGTGATTCATCTAGCATATCAAGTCAACCGAATTCCCCTAAACCAAAGTCTACTGGTGAAACCAATTTTCAAAACCCCTTATCTCGAGTATATTGTACTTTTTGTAAAAAACCAGGTCACCTTATTTCAGAATGGTTTAGATTAAAAAGGAAGAAGGAACAGATGAAGCCAAACCTACAGGGCTCACCAGCCTTCAGCCCAAATCACAGCCATCTTTTGAGTTAAATTCAATTGTTAAGGCAGAAGCAAATTCTGATTCCTGTATGGAAATTTTTGAACCGTTCATGTTGGATGGTTTTGTATCACTTTCGGACGATATATGCCCACCTACCCCATTAAAATTTTAAGAGACACAGGAGCTTCTCAATCTCTCATTTTAGAAGACGTTCTGCCTTTTTCTGAGAAGACTTCGTCTGGTACTAGTGTCCTTATTCAGGGTGTAGAGTGTGATGTTGTTAATGTTCCTCTTCATAAGGTTAATTTGTCCTCAGATTACTGGTTACTGGTTCTGTGGTTTATGTTGTTAAACATTCTTTACCATTTAAAGGTGTACATTTATTGCTAGGAATGACTTAGCTGGAGATAAGGTTGTTGTAAATCCTCTTGTTACTGACACACCTAGTGTTGGTCAAACAGATCCTATTTTGCAAGAAATACCTGATTTGTACCCTTCAGGTGCAGTACTTGGGGTATGGCTAAAAAAGCTTCATTGAAAAATTCAAGTGAAATTGACTTAACGGATTCTTTTGTTCGTCAATATTTCAATGATGAGATTAAAAAGTCTTTTAATATTAGTCTGCCTGATACTCAGACAGACTCGTCAAAACTTTGTCAGTCATCTCCCATGTCAAATGACCAAGTTCATGAAATGCATTCAAAGTCACGGCAACAGCAAAATGATCCTTAGATTTGAAAGTTAATTGATAGGGCATTACCCGAAATTTCTTGCTGATGATGAAACACCCTTGAACTTATACAGTATGTTTCTGACTTTAGAAATAAACTGTCTAGGGAATGTGAGGTTGCTCGGTCAAATCTAAAATCATCTCAGAGCAAAATGAAGGCAAGATATGACAAGCAAAGTGTTGATAAGAAATTTGAACCAGGTGATAAAGTCCTTGCTCTTTTGCCTATACCTGGCCGACCCTTACAGGCAAGATATTAGGAATAAGAAAACAAGTGATTTCAATTGTATTATCAATACTCCTGAAAGGCGTAAAAATAAACAAATGTGCCATGTGAATTAAAAGGTATTTTGACAGAGATAGCTCTATTTCATAACCAGTTACAGTTGTAAACACTGTCCCACAAGAATCAAATGTGCTTGAATCAGAAGTTAGGTCAGACTTTAGTGATTAATCTGTTCCTGGTCAACCTAAACTTGAGAACTCTGAAATACTAAAGAATCTTGACGACAATCTTTCACATTTGGAGCCATCTCAACGAGAAGAGCTGAAACTAATTAATGAATATGAACACTTGTTTCCTGACATCCCCACAAGAACTGATAAATATATCATGATGTCATTGTGGACGATTCTCAAACAATAAAACAACATCCTTATAGAACGAATCCAGTGAAACAAAAATCCCCATCAAGATGAAATGAATTACTTATTGGAGAATGATTTCATTGAACCTAGCCAAAGAAATTACGAGTTCACCATGTATATTAGTTCCAAAGCCAAATGGAACATACAGAATGCGTACTGACTATCGAAAAGTGAACTCTGTGACAAAAGATGACCCTTTTTCAATACCAAGAATTGATGACTGTATTGACAAAGTCGGTTATTCTAAATATGTCTCCAAATTTGACCTTCTCAAAGGATTCTGGCAAGTTCCGCTCACTGATAGGGCTAAAGAAGTATCAGCATTTGCTACTACAACTAGTCTGTACCAGTACAAAGTTATGCCATTTTGGGATGAAAAATTCTCCTGCGACGTTTCAGCGGCTTGTAAATATGGTTATAGCTGGCTTAGATGGCTGTGACGCATACATCGACGACGTCATCATCTACACAGACACATGTAGTGACCACCTTCAAAGAATCAAACAATTCTTCGACCGTCTCAGTGATGCAAAATTGACCTTTAATCTTGGAAAAACAGAATTTTGTCATGCTGCTGTTACTTTCCTAGGACATCTTGTGGGACAGGGTCAAGTTAAACCTTTAGAATCTAAGGTCAATGCTATCTCTGAGTTTCCTGTGCCTGCTTCTAAAAAAACAACTGATGCGATTTCTTGGTATGGCTGGCTACTATAGAAAGTTTTGTAAGAATTTTTCTATAATAGCTGAACCTTTAACAAACTTATTAAAGAAAAACGTTAAGTTCAAATGGAATGATAATTGTCAAGTTGCCTTTGATCGCTTAAAAGCCATACTAAAGAGCACACCAGTTCTTTCAGCACCTGATTTTGACAAATGTTTCAAATTAGCTGTTGATGCAAGTAATGTGGGTATTGGTGCTGTTTTTTTTTACAAGAAGACCATGACGGTATTGATCATCCAGTTTGTTATTTTACTAAAAAATTAAACAAACATCAGAAAAACTACTCCACAATTGAATAAGAATGTCTTGCTCTCATTTTGACAATTCAACATTTTGAAGTTTATCTAATATCAGCAACTTCTCCTATAGTTGTATGCAGTGACCACAATCCCTAAAGTTTTCTTCACAAACTTAAGAGTAAGAACCAGAGATAATTGAGATGAAGTTTGTCACTTCAAGAATTTAATCTTGATGTAAGACACATTAAAGGAAAAGACAACATTATACCAGATACTCAGTCAAGAGACTGAAATTTTGAATTGCCTTATCTTTAATACTGAAATTGAATTTAACCGTTACATTTCTTTATATTTTTGTATAATTGAATGTATGTTTGCATATATATCTCTTTTTTTATTTCTTTTGTTGGAAATTGTTTGTATTTTTATGCTAGATGTGCTAAAATGTTTCAGAGAATCGCGATATTATTAATTGTGTGAAGTATATTATCATTGTATATGCTAAAGATAATGCAAAAAGAAAGATTTATTTCATAAACCATTCTTTTTTCTTCCAAGGCGAAAAGTGTTATGCATGTATGAATTAATATGTATAATGTTTTTTTCCCTATTCTATTTTTAGAATTAGTCTTGGAAATTTCCGATCCCTTGACACTGTTAGGTAAACATGTATGTAGAATATTTTAGATCTTTCTAGAAAGGAATTTTAGAAAGAGATTCAGTCTTCTAATGATCTATGCTATTCTAGATTGTTCTATAGTATTATATAAAGGGATTCCTACAGCATTCTTGGTTCACTTGGTTTGGACTAATGGTTTAATTTAGTAGTACTGTGTTAAACTAAAAGGGGTTTCTCGTTATCTTAAAAGTGTGTTTAAAAGTGTGTTTAATTTTAAATTCGCATATTATTGGACTTATTATTTGTGGACAAGGAACTTAATTCATTTGGATCTAAAATTTAAACTTTAGGATTAAACATCCAAGGTATTGTAATTTGTTTTTGTATTAAATTCATTAATGTCAATAAATATTGTTAATTGTAAAGTGTGTTGCTGGCTTCTTTATTCTTGTTTCATTTGCACGTGACAGAAGAGATATGACCACGTGGCTGCTTATTAGAAGAAACTTTAATTTTTCTTCATCTTCTGAACCAGATTGCTAACAGCCTTTATGATTGATTAAATCATTAGTTCATTTACCTTTATGAAATAATGTTTGTTGGCCTACCATGGGTAAAGCACCAAAGGTCGGGTGTAGGTCTCGGGGCTATGTAAAAGTTTCTTTGCTCAAAGCAGAAGGCTAACAGCCTTGGCATGGATCATCAGTTCATATATACCTCCATGAAAATACATCAAACAATTAATGTTGGTTTACCAGGGGGAGAGCACTTGGGGAGGGGTAAGATCTCGGATGAATATAAAGATATTTTAAAGTCGTTAGAATAGTGAAAATATTTTGACGATTTAAATCCCATTTTGTAGAAAGAATTACAGTTAACAGTATTGAATGATTGAAAATGCCTCTTTCTCTTTTCTTTCGGTTGCTAAGACAGATATAGGTAATAGGGCTTTTTCACTCAGGAGATCGACCATGGGTCAATAGTCCTTTTGTTTAAAAATCTTTTCTTCACAAACAATCCATTAGATTTCAACAAAACAATTATGCCTGTTTTGTTGGGATTCTTGCATATAGACAAATATAAAGATGGATATCTTAGGAAAAATTTCCTTAGCCAGTTTTTAGGCCAGGAAATTTATTTCCTTGCCTGTAGCGATTATGAGGAAATTTCGAGAACTACTTTCCATGAAAAATATTGGACTAGGTGTCCACTTTCATCCGCCTAAGGCAGTAAGTTCCTAAATGAAAACCGCGCAATTATTTTTTTATAACCGACGATCGATATGAAAGGATGACGCCAATAAGTAACGACCAAAGGATGTCATCAAGTCAAAGTCAATTTATCCAAATAAAGCAGAATATCAGAGATTGAGGGTTGTACGGCTAAATTCAAAGAAAGCTATTTGTAAATATTATTGGCATATTGTGCTAAATGAAGGGGGGTGTTAATAAATATTGCTAATTTCGTTAAGAAAAGGCGATGATTGATTAGCTTTAATTTCATTTAAAACTTATTCATCGCACTCATTCAATTTCACAGAAAGTTAATTCCCAAATCATTCACGGTGTCAATTTTACGATATTACGAACAGTAATATTACCTTGCATCGCTCTTTGAAATCTACCTAGTGTGTGTCCCAGGAGGAAATTGTTCGTGAGCGCCTTTTTTATCTCTGAGACTGGACTAGGTTAGTGTTGTACAAATCAATGTGGAAAAGAAGTTATGACTTGATTATGATAATTCAATTCCTTATTCCGACCCTGTTTACAAAGAAGCAAGACACTTCAGGTTATATTTCTGTGCACAGGCCAAAATTGGTCACTTCTTTCAAGTTCTCATATTACAAATTTAAATGTTTCCTGGCTTTCAGGACTATCAGTGCTCTGGTGACTTTACTGGCCCTGTGCCGTAAAAGCTATAGCAATGGAGTAGTTCCCATGCATCGGTCTGTCCATCTATTCGTAAATAATTTACGTTGACGCAATGTAGTCCACAAAATATTATCCCATAAAACTTTCAAAAGATGTTTATTTTCGCGAGGAAAATTCCTTTCGGGCTTAGCTCAATGTATAATGGAAAAGGAGGCCTTATGGATTCGCTAGCAAAATATTCTCTAATTCGTGTTGTAAAATCACAAATATTATCCTATTTCATAAAAACTTTTAAATGCTTATTGTAGAGTTATATAATTAAGCTCCCTTTCAGAAGTAGGGTCAGTTTTTCAGAAAATAAGGGGAAAGGGACCTGACAGGTTCCCACTAGAAATATTCTTGTTTACTCAATAAATTCATCACCAAAAATCTTTGAAACTATCACTCACACCCTAAGAACTGTTACAACGGACAATTACCTCTGCATGAAAACATGTTAAGGGTATGCAGTGAAAACTGACACGATTTCGGCCGAATATTTATACACAATCTCGAGTAAAACGCTTTATTCATTCTTCAAGGCTATCGAAGACCAGGTATGTTGTATTATATACTTATATTTTACCTTTACCCATTTTTATAATCACAATAAAAGTCTTGGACATATTCAGATATAGGTGAAAAACAATTTAATTTCGCAATTTATCGCAAAATAGTCATATTTTCCTTTTTTTTCAATTTTCATTGTTATAAAATGAAATATTTTGAAGATTCGCACATTTTAAAACTTCAAATTCATTTTTTGACTTATCGTGTCCCATGATGCAAAAATCGCAATCTTTTTAAAATGTTTAAGCTATTAGTTGAAATTTGTCTTCATGTTACAACCTCTGACAAATTTCTTTCTCATGTTACAGATTCTTCCCTACGGTGTTACAGAATCTGCCATGGATATATCATTTGAAGACGTGAGTTTCCTGGATGTTAGTAATGAAGTTGTTGTGGACAACAACAACAACATATCATCTGGCGCTCTGGATATGATAACCTTCCCATCAAACGCAACGTCGACCCCTATTCACGCAGAGAAAAGGCGATTTAAATGCCGTATGTGTTTTTATAGTACAATATCCAGAGGAAATTTGCACCGCCACATTTTATCAGAACACGAGAAGAAAAAATATGCTCGTCATTTATGCCCGAAATCGTACTGTAATTCATATGATATGAACATTCACGTACGGACGATTCACCAAAATAATCCATTCAAGTATCTCAGGGATAGCCAAGTCAGTAAAAGATAAAGTGATGTGGTTATTTTATAAATACAGTTAATAACATCGTGAAATTGACACGGGGAATGATTTCGGAATAATTAAGGAATGAAAATGAATGAGTGTGTGGAACGAGTTTTGAGTGAATTTAATGGGAGGTAATCCTATATCGCAAATATTGTTCAGGATGAACAAAATTATCGACATTGATTACCTCCCTTTAATAGAAAATCCATACAAGTTTTATATATAACTTCCTATTCCTTCAGGATTCTGTGAGACGCTAACAGTTGAATTGAATGTCAAAACAATCGCGATTTTTCTCTGTCAAAATCTATTTTGGATGACGTTGTTGATTCTATATTTTCCAATATGTTTTAGCGTTTTTGAATGGTTTGAGTGAGTGTTTGGAATGAGTGGGTGGAGCGCTGAATGAGCGATTTAGAATGGTTATGATTGAGGTGAATGTCAATTTCACGATGCTATTTACTGTAATCATAAGAACCCTTTTCCATTTATAATTGACAGCCGTGACCCTTTTTTAAAGGAAAAATATTTTCATTGATGCAGTTTTCTTTGAATGTTTGCAGTTAATTAGATGAAAAACGTGGACCCTATGGCGATAACAACGATTTTTAAATCAAATTTTAAAATTGTCCATTTTCCCATGGGTATTTGTTGACTCCATCGGTCTGTGAACGAAGTAATTTGGATGAAATCTGTGGACGTAATTGCGATAAGGTGAACAGTTTAATCACATTTCAATAATTTTGTCAGACCTTATTTTTTTCGAAAGAAACATTTCTTTTATTGGTAAAATCATTATGTGAAAGTTTGAAGTAAATCGGATACAAACTGTGCGAAAATAAGAGAAAGTTTTCAGACCTACGGACCGACAGACAGACAAACGGACGGAAAACTAGCAAATGATGGCTTATAAACCCCTTAAAAATAAATAAAACGAAAGAAATGTTTTCCATAAGAATCTGTAACTGCTATCAGTGCTGTAGTTACTAAGCTGTAACACTCTCTGTCAGGATCGACCTGGTTCGGTCGAGCATCGTCAACTTTCTTAAATCATAAACCGCTTTTGGATTTCAATGCAATTTTGCCAGAATGTTCCCTGGGTGACTCTCTTTAAAAATTGTTCGCTAAATTCTGATTAGTCCATAAATATGGGCGTGGCAGGGCGGGGCTTATTTTGAGCCCGAAATCTTTGAACGACATCTCCTCCTGAACCACTATGCCGATTTCAATGAAACCTTACCAGAATGTTCCTTTGGAGACCCTTTTTCAAAACGGTACGTAAAATTTTGATTGGCAAATAAATATGGGCGTGGCAGGGCGGGGCTTGTTTTGAGCCAGAAATCTTTTAACAACATCTCCTCCTGAACCACTAGGCCGATTTCAATGAAACTTTACTAGAATGTACCTTAGGTGACCCTTTTCAAAAATTGTTCGCGAAATTTAGATTGGCTTACAAATAAGGTCGTGGCAGGATGGGGCTTATTTTG
The DNA here is from genome assembly GCA_948146395.1 of Fragum whitleyi. NCBI lineage: Eukaryota > Metazoa > Mollusca > Bivalvia > Cardiida > Cardiidae > Fragum > Fragum whitleyi. Next base: position 37,764,739 of record OX411547.1, on the reverse strand, counting down.
AGCCCGAAATATTTGAACGACATCTACTCCTGAAAAAATAGGCTGATTTCAATGAAACTTTACCAGAATGTTCCTTTGGAGACCCTTTTTCAAAACGGTACGTAAAATTTTGATTGGTAAATAAATATGGGCATGGCAGGGCGGGGCTTGTTTTGAGCCAGAAATCTTTTAACAACATCTCCTCCTGAACCACTTGGCCGATTTCAATGAAACTTTACTAGAATGTACCTTAGGTGACCCTTTTCAAAAATTGTTCGCGAAATTTTGATTGGCTTACAAATAAGGTCGTGGCAGGATGGGGCTTATTTTGAGCCCGAAATATTTGAACGACATCTACTCCTGAAAAAATAGGCTGATTTCAATGAAACTTTACCAGAATGTTCCTTGGGTGACCCTTTCAAAGAATTGTTCGTGAAATTTTGATTCGCCCATAAATATGGGCGTGACAGGGTGGGGCTTATTCTTAGTCTCCTCTGTGATGAATGTGTGGGCAGAGTCTTTTATCACTGTAAATTTTGGAATAACATCTCTTCTTCAACAATTAGGCAAATGTGAATGGAACTTTGCCTGAAAGTTTCTTGGATGAGATCCACTGGACCAATAAAATTCAGGTGAGCGGTTTAGGCCCATTCTGACCCTCTTGTTTAATACAATTCGCCACATTTGTGTATCAAAAACCACTATTTCTAAATGATGGCAAACGTTAGGGTATTCGTGTTTAGCTAACACATCTTGTATTGTTAGTTTTGCTAATGCTGACTTTGATAAATGACCTTTAACTTGTTAGATGGCATCCACCGTGATAAATGCAGCTGTAAATTGATATCATTTATTATTATATCTAATAGGATTAGAAATATAGCTTGAATAGCCTCTAAAATTATCAATGTTAACTATTTTGGTTGAGTTTTACAGAAAGAGTCAAAAAGCCGGATTGACTCTGGTGAAACAATATACCCAGATAATATCAGTTTATTATAAAAAGATTTGAAAATGGAACATTTATACCGAGTTTGGTTATAATTGGTCCATTGGTTTGGGAGAATAAGACTTCTAAGTTTGACAAGAGAACCGCCCATAGGTGCCAGTACTTGTAGACTGTCATTCAGTCCCAGAGTTTAGATTTATAAGTATTCAAGGTGCATAACCACTTTAAACCACAAACCAACCACACACATATATTGAGTTAATTTTCTTTTATCTGAAACTCCTTAAATCAGGCTTATAGACATGAAACATTATTTCTATCTTTCTTTTTATATAAACCTCTATTTAACATTCGGAGCATCACTCAGCCATTTCCGTAAACTGCAACAGGCCTCGGATGTTTGTAAGGCGGATGGGTATGTAAAAAAATCGTGCATTTTGTTAGGCGGAAACAGTGTAAGAAAAAATAGCACTGTAGGTTTATATCTTTTTCAGTAAATAACGGCTGAAAAATCTTAATTTTTGAGAATGACGAATCATTCTCAAAAATTAAGATTTTTTCTGTCGTTATTTAAGAATTTATAGATATTTACATAAGGATACGATGGTTTCACGTCAGTGACTAAAACGAGAAGCGTTGGCGACGTCGAATGTTTTCACTCACAGTTTCGAGGGCTTTTTAACTGACGTCATCGAGTTTTTCCAAGGTTTTCCCGTAATTTTTGAAAACAGTCCGTCTATGTACATCCGAGGTTGATCGTGAGATTGGCCGAGTGGTGTTCCGAATGCTCTATTTAAGAGACTGTCACAAGTCTACCTGTACTTGTTGTAGGTTCTGGATATTGCAAAACCTCTAAAACAAAATTTCTTTCAGAGTTATACCCCCTGACAGTTTAGATACCTGTTGCAATCATGAACATATATTCAAAGGGCCAAGAAGATACCTTCATTAACAAAAAGATATCGTCGCCTTAATATAACTCCATTTTGGTCAAAAAATGAGATTTTGATACCATTGGAAAGGTCTTGAAGAGTTCTTTCCTCTCATGTTATCAGTTTTGTGATATCTGCTGTAGTTACGAAGATTTTCAGTATCACTTTGTTCTATCTCCAACTTTTTCACAACTAGATTCAAACTGAAGTGTTCTATCTCCAGTTTCCAATCGGAATGCTTAGATAAAGACACGTGATCAATGCACTGTAAAAACTGTAATGTTCTAAGTACAAAGTGTGTTAATCTATTTATGTTCTATCTCCAAGAGAACCAATCAGAAGACAGGGTTTTTACAAAACAAATATTGCAGAAAATGAAAAATGCATATGTGATTCTGGACAAGAAAATAGAAAAAGTTCATGCAAATACCATTTTCCGTCCTTTTGCGACATTCAAACGACTCGTAGAAGATCATTATAACATGTATATATATTTTTCAAATGATTTTACATTCATAATGTGTGTATTTGAAGGATTTTTTCTGAAGTATTGTGATTCCTCAGGTTTCATGGAAACATGAAGAATTTTAAAGCAATGTTTCATTGAAGTGCTACAAGAATAATTCAGAAAATGGTTATTTTTTCCATAAGACTGCTCGGTTTTGCGTTTTCATACACAGTGATAGATGTATTAGGTAAATTATTGCTGTTACTTAGGAGCCTATGTCTCACCGCTTGCTTTAGATGAATGAAACAGCCTTCTTAATCCTTGTCGTGCTGAATGAAAATTGCTATAAATTCAAAGTGCTGAAAGTACGGGTCCACTCAATGTGAGTATTCCTTTTGAAAATATGATTTTTTAAAGTATATCTGGTTTTTAATCGAAAATCAGGTGGTATTGATTGATTTCAGGCTATTCACGTGCAATATTCTTAAAACAAAGTATTGAAGCCATAGAGATGATAAGGAGTTCACCAAAACGGAAAGAGGTCTTGATCGAGCTAATGATGAAAAAATAGTGATTGGTTTTGATATGCAAAATGTTATCATGTGTCCAAGGTCAAATGTGTCCAATTTTTTCTATAAGAGAAAATTAAATGTATGTCTGAACTTGACAGCTCATTGCTCAAAAGATAAAACGTGTTATAATGCAGTCTGGAATGAAGCACAGTTTGGAAAAAGATCAAACAAAATTGCGAGTGCAGTAACCTTAGTGCTGGAAAAGGTAACTGAAAAATTTTCCGCTACAGCTTCCATTACATTTTGGTCAAATTCATGTGTTCCACAAAATAAAAATTCTAGCAGGTGTCTTGCGCTTAAGAAATTCTTAGCTAAACACGCGAGTTTAAATTACTTTATTCACATATTTGGAACCCATGGACATTCTGTCTTCCAAAAAGTGGACAATATTCACTCACATTTCGAAAAACGTCTTAAAATGTCTGATATTTTCAGTCCGCTGAACTTCTTCAGGACACTGAAAAGTGTTCGACCTACATGGAGGTAATTCAAATGCAACCGGAAAATGTGTTTGATTTTCAACAGTGTCTAATACTTTTCAATTTAGAGAAGTACCATTTTCAAAACTGAAATGTATAATTTCATGTAGACTATCTGTTGTCTTTCCCTGAAAGCTTGTATCAGGAGGTGTCTATTCTTCGCAACACAAGATCAATGAATGCAGACTGATTTTTTTCCAAAGTACCCTTATTAAAAAAAGCCTTTCGTGCTTTCATCAGACAAGCGTAAAGATTTAGAAAGTATTTTGAAATTTCTTCCACCAGACGATATAGTGTATCTTGAGAACCTTTGCGAGATAGGTCGATGTAGGCCTACTGATAAGTAAGAACAGAAACAATGCCAATGGAGTATATTTCCGCAAAAAATGTTCTATTATGGTTAACATTTGCACACAACTCAAATTTGATGTATTATAGTTTGGCTTAATGATGTTGAAAAGCTGTTTTCCTAACCAAGTTACACTATAATAGTATTGAATCACAGTGACATTCCTTTCATAATTATGTTTGCGTTGAAAGTCGTTTAAGTTGAGGTAAGAAACGATATGTAAGGGTAAACACGTAAATTATGTCACATTTCATACAGTTTTCATGCAAAAACAATTTTCAAAAATATACGTTAATAATTTAACATTATTTCATTGTATTGAGCAAGTTTGAAACTGTTACACTTTTTGTACTCTTTGCTCTTACTTTTAGCTCGACTGTTTTCTACAATGAGTTAGCTGTGGTTATTGGTTGAATATTGGCATTCATTAGTACCCCTGATATAGATAGGTTGATTACTTGAAACTTGGAATATATGTTAACTATTGTTTTACAATCTATATTGTAAGGGGTACGACTCTAACTTTAATTTTGTTCAAATCATGTATCTTTATAGACTTTTACTTCATATTGATATTCCACAGGCGCGTGAATTTTATTAAGATTTTTGGGCATCTTAAGATTTCTTATCCGAATATCATTGATCAATATGTTCATTTGAAAGTCTATTTTACAGTGCGATATATCTCGATTAGAAATCTTAAGATTCTTAGAAAAGCATTACCCATAAAATTCTACCCTCAACATCCGAGCTTAAGTACCTGAATCAGGTACTATTATTTTAGAAGCCTATCTTAGTTGATCTATGCTGGAAATGAATATTGTATATAAGTTATGGAAGTTTACCTATTGATGACTCCAAGAATCGTTTTGACTGTTTGTTCACACATAGTTTACGAGGTTAGTTTTCGATTTAAGATAAATATGCGCTCGTGATTGTCCCTAAATGAGGGTTTCGATCCACAAAAGTGTATAACAAATATCATATTTTGATCCTTAAAAAATTTTCTCGGCAATTTTTGGAAGCGTTTTGATTCCTTTATGTACTTATCAAAAGTCAAAAAATAGTTATTTCCTTCATATCTTTATGGTGAATACATTTACATGAATCTAGATATACTAAAACTGACAATGGGCACTTTATTGTCTATGTCGATTCATTTATACATATGCTTGGCTTTTTATGACTTCTTCAGAAATATTTTAGACCCTTAGAGTTTTAGGCAAAGGGGGTCAATGAATCCTTACAATCATTGGCTAGCACAAGACCTGTATATGATTTCTTGAAAACATTGAATATTACCGAAAATGACATTTCCTTACCAAATCACATAGACTTCAAGTTATAGATTTCCAGAAAAATGGGTTTTGCAAAAGAATTGCGTTACATAAGAAAAACAATTTTCTTCTTTCCTTGAAATCTTTTCTTTCCAAAAGAAAATATAAACAAAAAATATGAAATTTAGACAACCAAACTTTAATCTTAAAATTTTGTTTGAAGGTAGATTAGCCTAAAATTGGATGTCTGTGAATAGCAAACAAGGAACTTCTCTAATCAAAGTGCTGTCAGCACTGTAAATCGTACATCATTGAGAGGCTGGGATAGTGCAATAGTTCGCCAATCAAAAGGGCTCAAATTTGGACAATAAGAGTTGGTAAAATCTTTAAATTTGTGAGTTTTTTGTCTTAACAATCCATCTTTTCGAGAACATCGCCAGCTCGTCCAACCTCGTGGGTCCGATTTTGAAAGTTTGCTGATTCGATAGCCCTCTGCTAGTCTAAATTATTTCTTAGCAGATTTTTACGTTGTTATAATGAGCACGCGCCAAGCTAAAAGCTTGTCTGTTAATATTATTCCTCTCTCTATAGAGTTTAAAAGCCTGTTTTGCAACAAACATTTTTCATTAAACTATTTACAATTTTGATTACCAACATGTTTGTATTTCAAGCATTGGGTTTTCCCAAATACTGTAAATGCATTTTCCCTCAAGAAACACGTGAAATCGCCAACTATGCTATTTATATCTTTGGTTTCTGACCAATCGATTAAATCTAGCAGCACTCTATGATTATTCATGAGTTGTTCTAAAAAAAGATCGCTCTTACTGCTACAGTTGTACAATTTATAGTGAGGCGTCAAAGATCAATTTTACATTAGTGAAAATCAAATGGCAGCCCGGGAGTCGCGTTAGATGATGTAATAATCTAAAATTGACTGTAATATGCATGCGCAGAAAGGGCATTCATGTGAACGGAGTTACCCACTGGTGGTAGAAAACAAACTTCACATTTACCGCTACAATAATTAATTAACCATGAAATATCGTTATTCCATTATGAAATGTGATAAACTCGTGCAAAATACTTTATAAAATAAGAAAAAAAGTATTTGCCTTTTAAAGTTAAAGAGAATATTTGTTTTGTGTAATCGAATTGTTGTGCACTATTATCGACGCCATTTTGGAACTCAAGAAACACCAGCCTGACCCAGGATCAGAAGCGTCGAGGTTGAAAGGTTAAAATGACATCCCTAGTGTCGAAACCGAGGTCGTTCTGATGGAAACCCGGTTAACTCAGGTCGAAATCGAGTCCGATATGAACTTACCCATTGAAAATGATAGGCAATAACGGTTTCTCGAAACTCACATAAAGTTGCGGAACTATATCCTATATCAGTTTATCGTATGTTTTTGTCGGTTTTTTTGTTGTTGAATAATTTTTCTTCATACTCAAATTTGAATTTAATGAAAATAGGATTGGAGCGTGATCAGAGTGCTCATTGAAATCAAATATTTCAAAATTACAAAATTATTTCTACTTGTTAACACATGCGAAAAAAAGTAAACTTCCCACGCTCCCTGTTTGAGTGCAGACGACTAATGACTAATGACAAAAAGTTAATTGACACATTTCGAGCAGACGATGTCCATCTGAATTTACACGTGGTCTGAATTTACGCGTGGGTTTTGACCGCGTGATAATCATAACAGAATTTGATTGGTTGTCAGCCCTACAACTGGTAAATGATCAAGTGTTTGCGTTTTGTAAGCAGATCCTGAATATTCACGATGCTGAGTCACACATAAGGATTGATCGTGCTCACCGCATGGGAAAATACAAAAAGGGCAAAATTAGGCCTATTGTTGCAAAGCTGTGTAATACGTATTCAAAAAACGTTATAAAATCGGCACTCAAATCAGTTGATCTCAAGAGTACCCCTTACAATGTGTCTGATCACTACCCAGAAGAGGTTGTAGAAAAGCGAAAATCACTGATACCCATTATGATCCAAGCACGTGATGATGGCAAAAAAGCATACCTTGTACGTGATAAACTATACATTGACAATTCACTCTATGTTGAAGGACAAAAGGGTCAAAAGCCAAAGAAGGCTAAATTAGCATAGAATTGTTGTGGGAAACAAGACATAAACATTCTATCATGGAATGTAGAAGGCCTTAAATCTTGTCTCACTGATTATGAGTTTCTAAATTTTGTGACTGATTTTGATGTCCTTTTTTTCACAGAAACATGGCAGAAATGCTATGATGATTTCAATATAAAGGGCTATGTAGCTTTACATGTACCGAGGAAATCTAGTATGAAATCTAAAAGAGGTCATGGTGGTGTCAGCCTCTTCTACAGAGAGGAGCTCAATGGGGGCCTCTCTTTAGAGGAGACTGATGATCACGGTATCATTATAGTTAAATTTTGTAAAACATTTTTTAAAAATGAAAGAGACATCTTCGTCTGCTTTGCATATGTTCCACCCGAGTCATCCCCATATTTTGCAATTCATGATCTAGGTTTTTTTGAAAGTATAGAATCAATGGTACGCAAGTACTCTTTATTGGGTGATACTGCCCTGATAGGTGATCTGAATGCCAGATGTGGTCAACTACAGGAATATATCTTTTCAGATAAAGATCAGAATAAGTATATCCCAGTATTTGACCAGGATCTGTGGGAAAAATTTGACGGTTTAAGTCCTAGATATTCAAAAGACAAGGTAATTAATTCCTCAGGAAGAATGTTGTTACAGTTATGCCTCAATGCAGACTTAAGAATTGTGAATGGAAGAAAAGGAGACGATCTTGGTGTGGGTGATTTTACTTTTATTTCTGAGAAAGGAAAGAGTTTGATTGATTATGTATTATGCTCTGATCAGTTATTTCCCTTGATTAACTCATTTGTCTTACATGACCTTTGGTCACTGTCTTCGCATGTGCCAGTTAGTGTTGGTCTTTCAGTTGGGCATTTCACTTTGCCTGACGGTAAAGGTAAATCTGATTTCTGTAGGATCAACTGGGACCCCACGCATAAAGAAAAATACAAGAATACTGTATATAATAATTTGAATTATTTAGAACAAACAGTAGATGAAACAATTTCAGGGCTCAAAAGCATTGACTTAGGAATTTCAAAGATAAGTGACTGCTTATATAACTCTGCATTATCTGTTTTTGGTATGAAACGAAAGGGTACTTCATACAATGGTCAACCAAATAAATATGCAAACACATGGTTTGATAAGGAATGCCACTTGGCTAGAAAAGAATTTCGTAACGCTAAGAAGAAATACCGTTTGAATAAATCTGCTATCAATGAAAGTGAAATGCTGAGAAAGAAGCGTTCATATAATAATGTTAAGAAAAAAGCTAGGCTAAGATACAAGAATTTAAAACAAAAACATTTTTCTTTCCTTGCAAACAATGACCCACAAAAATTTTGGAGGGAAATTAAGAAACTGAAATCGAATAACGATACTCAGATCCCTCATGACTGCAAAGATTTTTTTGATTATTTTCAAAATTTGTTCTCGAGCGATCTTGATCCTGATCAGTCCTATAGAAATATCACTGATCAATTTCCAGAAAGCAATTCTCAACATGATGATCTTGACAAGGAATTCACTGTAAATGAAGTTTTAAAATGTATCCAATCACTCAAAGCAGGGAAAAGTGCTGGCATTGACTTACTGCTTCCAGAATTCTTCATAGAAATAGCAGAAAGTATCTCACCACTACTTTGTAAACTTTTCAATTTTATGTATAGCAAAAGTATATATCCAAATGAGTGGACAAAAGGTATGATTATTCCTATACCTAAAAAGGGAAATATTCATGATATCAATAATTATAGGGGGATAAGTTTAACAAGTGTTTTCTCAAAAATTTTTTCTTGTTTATTAGATAATAGATTAAGAGATTGGACTGAAAAGCATCAAGTTATAAATGAGTTACAGTTTGGATTTAGGAAGGGGAAAAGTACTGTTGACAGCATCTTTGTCCTTTCCTCAATCATAAACAGAGTAATAAATGTAGAAAAGAAAAAGCTTTACTGTGATTTTGTCGATTTCCAAAAAGCTTTTGACACAATCAATCATAATGCAATTTGGAATAAACTCCTTCGTTTGGGAACATCCACAAAAATGGTGAAAATGCTGTCTGCTATGTACCACGACATTAAATCATGTGTGAGAGTAAATGGTCAAAATAGCGATTTTTTTAACATTAAAATGGGTGTGAAGCAAGGCGAGCCTTTGTCTCCATTACTGTTCATTTTGTTCATCAATGATATGTATGAGTTTATGTTATCTGATGCATTTGACTGTTTTACATTGGAACATTTGAAATTATTTCTGTTATTTTTCGCTGATGATACTGTATTATTTTCATATTCCAAAGAGGGTCTGCAATGCCTTTTGAACAAACTTAGTGAATATTCAAGACAGTGGGGAATTAAGGTTAATATCGCAAAGACTGTTATTATGGTGTGTCAGAAAAATAATCGTCTAAAAGATATAGATATCAGATATAATGAAGAAAAGTTGTCAATTGTGAAACATTTTACCTACCTTGGATGTACAGTAGCATCTAATGGCAGGTTTTTTGTTGCACAAAAAGATTTGGCTACAAAAGCTATGAAAGCTTTATATAGTTTAAATGTTTTATTTGAAAAGGTGCCTTTAAGCATTAGAAAGAAAGTCAGACTATTTGACGCTATGGTCTTACCTATCTTATCCTATGCCTCTGAGACCTGGGGGTTTCACAGAGCACATGATTGTGAATTAGTACATTTGAAGTTCATGAAACAAGTATTGAAAGTCAGTGGTAAAACCCATAACTGTTGCATTTATGGGGAGTTAGGTAGATTCCCTCTTTATGTTCTAAGAAACATAGCCATTGTAAAATATTGGTATAAGATTTGTAAATCAGGTAATTCATTGCTATTCAAAATTTTTAACATGAAAGATGGAAATGGTAATCATGTAAATGAATGGAGCCTGAATGTATTCACACTATTTGATCAACTGGGTTTCTCTTACTTGAGAAATGTAGTTGATACTTCTCAAATTAATATTGCTCATATAATACAAAGGATCTATGATCATTATGTTAATGATTTTTATAGCAACATTCATGACTCTTCCAAGCTAGAGTTGTACAGAATGTATAAACAGACCTTTGCATTTGAAGATTATCTCGATTTTATCAAGGAACCAAAATACCGAAATGCTCTGTGTAGATTTCGATGTTCTTCTCATAAACTTCTTATTGAGGTTGGAAGACATAGAAATATTCCTAGAGAAGAGAGAAAGTGTTTGGTTTGTAAGGGCAATCAAGTTGAAAGTGAGTTCCATTTCCTTCTAATATGCCCCCTCTATCGAAATTTGAGAGTGACTTATCTGCCTAAGTACTATACCACTTGGCCCTCACTCACTAAATTCAAACTTCTGCTGGAATCTACATCAAAAAGAACAATTCTCAATCTGAGCAAATTTATATACTATGCAAACGACTTAAGGGAAAAAAGCATGCAAGGTTAGATAACAATATGTCAACAGCTTAAAGTATGTAATTTTTTGGGGAGAAGTTATAGATCAGCCACTGAATTATTCACGATGAACTATGGCCTTCCTCCCAGATAAACACACCAACCATTGCGAAATATAGAATTGAGTAGTCATAATTCATCAAAAAACAATTGCATGTGTTTCATCTTCTTATTCATCACTTTTGATCAATTACTCTCATCATACAAAAGATGTATGAACTTTCCATTATTATCTAGGCTAATCCTAATTTGGGTTATAAGCTGAAAAGTTGTTCTTTATAGTCTGTCTGATCTGGAAATTGGAAATCGGGAATTTAAGTACTAGTGTGGTATTTGGGAAGAAGATCACATTAATCAATGAGTTCCTTCTTCCTAAACATTACACTGAATGTTATTCTTGCCATGTTTATGTAAGAGTAGTTTATGTCTACAGGAGAGCATTACTTGCATATCCGAATATATTTTTTTGTCATAGGTATAATGTTATTGAAGTTCTGAAAATTATTACAAAAGTTTTCCTGACTAAATAACTATTCTTTAGTCCTCATGCTGTACTGTACTGTTTTGTAATATTGTATATGTACTGGCGAAAAACAATATGTTTATATGCCATTAAACACTTTAAACACTTTAAAGGTAAATGACCGTTCGAGAAAGTTCAGAGCAGTAATATTGTAAGTGCTACAAATTAATTATACAGTTAACCTATTGTACGTTTCAACTCCTTTACTCAACCGAAAATCTTGTTATAAACACTGAAAATACTAACTGGTAATTACTAAAAGCGAAAATTACATCAAATTTTGTATTAGCCTCTTCTCTATTTGTCGAAAAGTAAATAAGGTATAAACAAAGTTTGTAGATTGTGACTGAAAAGGCCGTTTCTTCGGTGTTTGAAAACACATAATTTGGTTTGAACACATTGCTCAGAAGATAATGGTAAAAATGTACTGGGTCAAACAGACTGGATTTCTGAAAAACGGTAGATATAAATCTACTGCTTCGCAGTACGATTTAAAAATCATTGTTTCAGTTAGAAGTTATTTCTAATGTTGAATAAAATATTTGAAACCTATATGTTATCTTTCCTCTCTGCATGTTAATGATAATATTATGTATAAACGTGTCTTTTTGAAGTTTAAAAATGAAATAATATTAATTCATGATTATAAAGCATTATTCATTTTTAAATTTTGAAGAAACATATCCCCCTTTTATTGAATTTATCTTAAACTTCAGTTCCGAATTTCAGGCCAAGGATATACATCACGTTTCCTTCAAAAATAATCATTTCAAGTTGTACAAATTAAACTAAAGTGTTATATATCCAATATAACACTTTCATTTTTACGAGTTTTGAATTTTTTGTTCACAATTGTTCTATCTCCAAAACGTAATATTTGAATATGTAAAAGACGATACACAAAACATTTTTCTTTCAAACATAAATCAATAGAAAACATCAAAACCAATAAAATGGTGAAAATTATATCAAAATCCGTCAATATTTGACGATTTTAAAAGTATTTGATAACTTCAGACCCAAATTTCTCGAAAAGTTGAAAATAGTAGTTAGAACACTGTTATATTAAGGTGACGATATGGCCAACACCCATGCCAACACCAACTCCCATGTTGGAAAAAGCTTGAACTTATATGAAGTTTGGTTGATATCCATCACATATGTCCTGAGTAAATGATTTTCAAAGTTTCAAAAAATATAAAGGCAAGTGGGAAACTGCCATCCGCCCATAGAAGACATGTTTTTCATTTGATACAATAATTTGTTCTAGTCTGATAAAGGTTCAATAAAGGGTTGTTTAAGTGAAATTTGGTTGATATCCATCGTCGGATTCTACAAAAACTACTTTTTACCATTTATGGAAATTATCAGCACCCATTTTAGTCATGATTTTCATTGGATTTAAATCTCTTGGAGAGGGTCACCAAATGATCATAAATTAGAAGTTAAAATGATTTAAATTCATCCAGGAGTATAAAAGGAGGAGAATACCAAAGAAAATGTATACGACCGGATACACAGGTATACTGACGGAGGGACAAATATACGCACAACAGCCCCAGTGGCCTAAACTTGCTTAAAAAGAGGCACATGTGTAACCCGAACACATGATATGGATTAGTTGGAAAAATACATTATATGTTTTCAAGCTTTTCAAAACAATATCTCGATTTTGTTTCACAAATAATTATATTCTGCGTAAACCTTACCTTTGGTGGTGTGTTACAAGTACTGTCTGGAGAATTTGATAAGAGTCATTACAGTTAACAACATCGTGAAATTGACAAGGTGAATGATTTGGGAATGATTTAGGAATGAAATTGAATGAGTGTGTGGAGCGAGTTATGAGTGAAATAAAGGGAGGTAAACCAATATGGCTAATTTTGTTCAAGAAGAACAAAATTAGCAATATTAATTACCTCCCTTTTATAAAGCATACGTAATTTTCTGTTTCTGTGTCTTCATGGACCAATAAGACACTTAAAAATCCACTCAGACCAATGAAATCGTGGAATAATTAGATCAATTTGAATTAAATGTATAAATGTCTTTGTCGATTTTGAAATGTTTTCTAAAGATTTTTGAACGTTTTTGATCGATTTGAGCAAGTGTTTGGAGTGAATGAATGGAGCGCTGAGTGAGCGATTTTGAATGATTTTGATCGGAATGATTGTCAATTTCATGATGTAATTAACTGTAAGTCATTAAGAGTCGAGTGGCCATCCGAGAATACCAGACACCGCTCTAAATGTCGTAACAACAACTTGTTTATTGAGCGGCGTTAGAAGATTCTTTATCTAAATTATAGCGTGTTGAATTACAAGACATGAAGACACTGTTTTGCTTGTGTTGATTCTTCTCATATTTTCCATGAAGATTGGTTAAAAATTATATTAATTCTGAATGAGAAAACTAATCTTTCACTCAAATAATCGAGCATCTTTCCTTATTGTGTTAAATAAAAACAAGAGGACCATGATGGTCCTATATTGCTCACCTTCGTCTCTTTGAGTCCTCTCTTAACAAAATTAAATGCTTTAAAGATCATAAAATGACCATTAGATTATTCAAAGAAAGACACTATTATTTTCCTATGATCCCTGCATATGTTTCTAGCCTTTTTTAAACCAGTTTCATGTGACCTGGCCATCATTCTGCCCAAGTTTCATGACTATTGAACCAAATTTGTGGCCTCTAGAGACTAGAGTGTGAACATAAATTGTCAGGCCCCTTTTCCCATGATATGACATGTATCCTTCCCATTTTCAAAAGGGTTCATCCTTGAAACCTGGCCAACATTCTGATCAAGCTCCTTGGAGATTGGGCCATATTTGTGGCCTCTAGAGTGTGAAAAAGAAAATTGTCATTAAGGTCCCTTTTCCCTTGATATGGCATGGATCCTTCCTATATTCCATACGGTTCATTCGTTTGACCTGGCCAACATTCTGACCAAGTTTCATAAAGATACAGACATATTTGTGGCCTCAAGGGTGTAAACAAGAAAATTGGCATTAAGGCCCCCTTTCCTGTGATATGGCATAGATCATTTCAATTTCCAAATGGATTCCTCCTGGTGACCTGGCAAACATTCTGATCAAGTTTCATGACGATTGGGCCATATTTGTGGCATCTAGAGTGTAAACAAGAAAATTCGCATGAAGGCCCCTTTTCCCTTGATATGGCATGGATACTTCCCATTTTCAATAGGGTTCGTCCTTGTGACCTAGCAAACATTCTGACCAAGTTTCATGAAGATTGGGCCATATTTGTGACCTCCAGAGTGTAAACAAAAAATTTGTCATTAAGTCCCCTGTTCCTGCGATATTTTATGGATCCTTCCTTTTTTTCAATAGGGTTCATCCTTGTGACCTGGCCAACATTCTTACCATGTTTCATGAAGATTTGGCCATATTTAAGGCCTCTAGAGTGTAAACAAAAAAAATGTCCTTAAGGCCCATTTCCCTTGATATGGTATGGATCCTTCAATAGGGTTTATCCTTGTAACCAGGCCAACAATCTGACCAAGTTTCATAAGGATTGTATAATATTTATGGCCTCTAGAGTGTAAACACTAATATTGTTGACGCCGGACGACGGACGACAGACGACACACGACGCGCGACACACGACGCACGAAGGACGACGGACGTTCAATGATCACAAAAGCTCACCTTGAGCACGATGTGCTCAGGTGAGCTAACAATAGTGGTATTGTTCATCTTCTCTAACGAACAAAAATTTATACAAGATGAAAGAAATAAAAACTAAGCACCTCGCAAATACGTCGTCTGCTTCTGACTCTACTCGCAGATTCCATTATCAAATTAGAAAGCAGGAATGGATATAAACCACCCGTTGTCTTTCAGGCGGTCGTATATAAGTTCAGACTCCTCGTCTTAGTTTTTCCCCCTTACACCACTGGATAACCCAATAGGCGAATCACCCGCCTTGTCGTTTGATAACATTCTTGTGCGAAAGTTTAAAATGCGTGGTTTGGATTGGCAACCGATTTCGCATTTAAAGGAGTCTTTAAATAAAATTCAAAAATTGTATAGAATTCTTGTACAATTAATGCCATTTTCAAAATGCACATATTTCAATGGTTTTAAGCTGAAAAACCTAATTATTCGTTAGAAACAAGGAAATATTACTATCCCCAAAATATAATCATTTTTTTTCTTTAGTACATGTAGTTGATAAATTAACTTGAATATTTGTCCGTCATTTTGACGTCAAAAAACATCACTCATTAAAAGATTAAAGGCAATCGCTGAGCAGACATGTCTGATAAATTTGTTTTCGTAAAGAAAAAACAACTCAATATTTTCTTTATCACGCTAGATTATTCTATGTGACTTGTTGATGACACATTCTGGATTTTACCTTTAACCTTTTCTAACTAATCTAGTTCAAAGATGTCTGTAGAATTAATGGATCGCTTAACCCGCTTTTAGCACATCGAAGCCACTGACCGCTCTAGACATAAAGCGTAAACAACCTCGTGAAATTGACAGGGGGTGATATTTGAATGATTGTGGAAATACATTTTATCTTATAACTATACAAATATCTGTGTGATAACAACCCGTATGATATTTTTTATGATATCACATAGTTATTTTTAGAACAATAATATCATACAGTTATTTTTAGAAACTTGCATTTCGGTAAGAAACATCGACGAAAACAAGACGAATATAGGTTATAAGATAAATATAATACATTCTTAGTGTATTGTATGAAAAAAATATCAAACTCGGTTGTGAGAATTGACAATTGTCTCGGCAGAGCCTCGACAATGATCAATTCTCCCAACCTCGTTAGATATTTTTTTTCATATAATACACTAAGTATGTATTATATATAAATGAGGGTTTGGAGCGGGTTGTGGGGGAAACTTAAGAGAGGTGATCCAATATTGATCGTTAATTTCGTCTAATTGCTTAATGTTTTCGGCTCAAGTCTATTCCATGTTGTTGGAAATGTCACGCGCAGGCTCTTTTAAAAGGTAGTTGCAGCTAGCCATAGTCATTTATTATACTGCAAAGAAAATTCTAGCATTTTCATTGGTTAATGCTGACCTGACAAACATTGATAGCTACGGCCGCTCCGGTATTACCTCTAATGTTTCCTTAAGACGCCTCGACATGAAAATAAACAAAAAATCGAAACGGTAATGGCAGCCATGTTTCTCTCGCTTCGCTGATAGCACGCCCCGAATATACACACTAGGATATAGTTGAAAAGGATGTCAGTTATTAATGTGCAAATAAAAAATGATATAGATGTCAATAAATACCTTAAATTTGTACAAATCTGTCCATTTAAAGTGCCAAGTTTCTCGCAGTTTCAGCCAACAAACGCTTCCATATCACAATAGCGCATAGTGTAGTAGTTTGACGTCACAACTTTATATGACGTCACTTTGTACATGTTTACTTCATAGGGGCGCATTAGGGGATATTGGTAGTTTAAAAGAAATCGGTTTATACGAACGCCTAAAATAGGCAAAAGACAGATATTTAGCCCTAAAACTTTGAAGTATAATAAATTCGTAATACGGTTTCTTGCCTTGGTATATGACGATTTATTCCCGGCAGTAAAAATGATGTCAACCCTCGCCTACGGCTCGGTTGACATCATTTTTCCAGCCGGGAATAAATCGTCATATACCCCGGCAAGAAACCGTATAACTAATAATGTAAAATCATTATCTTCCTTTGACAGCACCAATTCGTTCGGATATACAACAATTTATATTGCACGATTAAAAAAGGACGTATTAAAGGCAGCGAAATAAAAACTGGGAGGGAATATACTTAAATAAACCATCAGCTATTTATAGTCTAATGATTTTTATCGCCGAATAAAAATCATTAGACTATACCAACAATATAGGGTTTAGTATTTGAAATTTAGAATTCCTGTTTACTCTTTCAAGGCATAAGTAGAGGAATTTTCGAAATATAACACTGAAATGAAAGTGTATTATAACAGTTAATACAAGCAAATACCACTTTTTTCGAAAATAATGAAAATGAATATATATTTAAACATCATTACATACTTTTTAGGCAAAAATAATGTCATCAAAACACTTTTGTTCAAGTATTGTAAAGTCAAATTCAATGTATCTGATTTTCAACCCGATAATGTATGTAATTTGGACAATGTAAAATGGCACTTTTTGAGAAAATAGCATAAATATCACAAAATCTTCCATTTAAATGGATTATGACCGAAATAAATTAAAAAATTGTTAAAAAAAAAAGCACACAAAAAACCTGATTTTCGACTCGGAATAATTGCCGTGGAGTCTGAACCGAGAAAAAAGTCTGTAAACAGTTTTAGAAAATCGTTTCTCGATTTGCGCATGTTTTTGCGCGCAAGGTGTTTAAAATCTTAAACGATCAGTCCTGTTTTAAGGTTCATGTAAAGAGTTTGAGACCAAATATTTAGGACACTTCATTAGCCAAGAAAAAGCACTATGTCCAGGTATTTTTTATATCAAAATGAAGCTATTCATGAGCACAAGCAGTTAGGCAACATAAGACCGCCATAGCTATAGCGGTATAGCCAAAACATTGTGGAAAAGGGTCATTTTGTACTGAACAAGCAACTGCATGACGGTTGCATAAAATTGCCCCATATTTTAACAAAGTATAGTCTGAAGTACCATCCAGGTAGTGCTACAACCTTAGATATAAAACTCAGTCTCTAAAGGCTATTTTGAAACAATCAATATCAATTTATTTTGTCAACATACATGTCAAACCGGTTTGGTCTGTTTTCAAAATAGATGTAAGGTATGGTGCAACATCACACCATAATATTGTGAACTATTTTCTGCGATTTATTTCAAATTATAGTTTTTTTTAATTCAATGATCTACAATATTACTATATATTTATCATTCTGTGAAACAGAAATTGATATATTGCTAAACAACCTTACAGGTATATAAACAATAAATGTCTATTTATGTTGTGATAACACACCATAGCCTAAAAAGATCTACACGTTTACAAAATTAGAATGACATATATGACATATGTGTTTATAAAATAAGTCAAAATAAATTTCTTGCATAACTACGTTTTTGGGCTGAGTTTTATACCAATGGTTGTAGCACTACATGGATGGTACTTTAGGCTAGACTTTGTTAAAATATGAGCCAATTTCATCCAACAGTCATGCAGTTGCTTGTTCTGTACAAAATGACCCTTTTCCACAATGTTTTGGCTATACCGCTATAGTTATATCAGTCTTATGTTTTCAACTGCTTGTGCTCATAAATAGCTTCATTTTGATATATAATATTCCTGGACATACTGCTTTTTCTTGGCAAACGAATGCCCTTAAAATTGGGTCTCAAACACTTTACATGAACCTTAAGCGACAAAATCCCGCTTTACACGTGCACTAGTGGGCAAACAATTAGCAGCGTTTTGTTATCCTGAACGCGGGGTAGCTTTCAGGATACGATTGATTGATTGAATGGAGTTTAACGCCGCTTTCAACATTTTTATCAGTTACATCGCGGCGGCTGGAGCACATAACAACGGATTCCTGGTATTTCTCTCACTGGTACAACCATCACATCCTTTCGTAGCCTCCAGCTGCTATCTCATATAGGTCTTCGATTATCAACCCATTGTTGAGAGACAAATAGTCGGAAAGAATGAGTGCCGCCGTTGGGGATCGAACCCGGGACCTCTAGATTGATAGTCCAACGCGATACCAACTGCGCTATGACGGTGGCCTTCAGGATACGAACATATATCTGCCCCTCAAGATGGCAAAACGGAGCAAACTTTTTTCAAATTAAACCCCGCTTTCTATGTGCACTTGGGTGCAAAGTGAGGTATAATTTTTTAAACAGTTTGCATCGTTGTATCAATCTGAACGGGGGTAGATCTATCTCTTACAGACACAAGCACTTAAGCCTGTGCGTGACATTTCCTACAATTTCAAATACGCACAAAGCAATGACTCTGTCCAGTCTGTGCATCCTCATAGTCTGACCAGAGTCTTCACCATGTGATTTGTAGGTAGATAAGTTCTTGGAGTATCTGTAGACAGAAAGTCAATTCTCGACTTACACTAAGTAACTGTCTTAGCTGCTAAATCGGTGTGCACCTCATATAGGTTTCAAATTGTTGGAAATGTCATACATAGGCTTATTTATCCTCTAAACAATAATTATTCACTTATGCCTGAGTTTCCAAGTGGTTTTCGATAAATTCTAACTTAACAACATAAAGTATCATTCGGAACACCACTCGACCAATCTCACGATCAACATCGAATGTACATAGACGGACTATTTTTAAAAATTACCGGAAAACCTTTGAAAAAAACTCGATGACGTCAGTTAAAAGGCTTTAGCCCTCGAAACTGTGAGAGAAAACATTCGACGTCGCCAACGCTACTCGTTTAAGTCACTGACGTGAAACCATCGTATCCTAATATAAATATCTTAAGATTCTTAAATAACAGCTGAAAAAATCTTGATTTTAAATTTTGAATAATTCGTCATTCTCAAAAATTAAGATTTTTCAGCAGTTATTTACTGAAAAAGATATTAATCTAGAGTACTATTTGTTCTTACACTGTTTCCGCCTAACAAAATGCACGATTTTGTTACATAGCCATCCGCCTTACATACATCCGAGGTCTGTTGCAGTTTAAGGAAATGGAAATTGCCGAGTGATGTTCCGAATGCATGAAGTATAAGTGATGAATAAAATAAATAGTAATTTTCAATTCACAACATCGTATAGTTGACTAGTTTACAAGGAAAGTGATTTCAGAATAAAAGAAATGGGCGATCTTTGAATAAAATCAAAGGAAGGTATTTAGCGATATTTATTACCTCCATTTAATAAAATACACGTATTTCGCTGTTTGTTAGTTTTCAAGGACCAATTAGACGATTTGAAGTCCAGTTAATTAAAACGTGGAATGAAATGGTCGGTTTTATGAACTTTTGACTGTTTTGAACGATTTTGATGTTCGTTTAAAACGACTCCGGGGCGTTTTGTGTGATTGGAATGAGTGTTCTGTTCGAACAAATTGATGGGGAGCTGAGTGCCAATTCTAGGATAGTACTAACAGTGGTTGAGTTTTCGTCGATACTTTCAAACTCAACCCGTATTTTATTTAAAAGAAAGATAATCCGTCATTCCAGCTATTCATTTAAAAAACAAAGAGTTAGTCGAGTTATTTCCCTTTTCATAGAAAAAGACAGAAATTGTTCAATCTAGGGGACTTAATGCTTATTTATGATAGTTCATTCGTAATCAAGCAAGAAATATATGGAAAATCGCTTGACTGATTCAAATTAAAAGATTCATGCAAGTCGAATGCAAGTGAGGGAATATTATAAACACTTTTTAGTGGAAAAAGTCATTAACCATCCGCAATATTGACGTCAGAAATCCCATTTTAAAGATTAAAGGTTATCGCTGTTAAGAATCGGTTCTAAGGCATTTGTGAATTAGAGCCTTTTTTGTAAAACTATTATTTTCGAAATTAAGCAATGACTCGCGGATTTGCGGTTGATTGAGTTCAAGTATGTCTGTTTAAATGCCAGCCTTGCCAGCTCGAACTGCGACCTAACCGACCTCTAAAAACATGAAATCATTTATTTTCAGAAAAATAAGTACAGTTAGACAACGAAAAGTTAAATGAATTCGGAATAATGTTCGAATGATAGTGAATGAGCGTGTGGAACGAGTTTTGAATGAAATTTTAAGGGGGTAAAACATATCGCTAATTTCCTCCGAAATTAGCGATATTTTATTTCCTCCCTTTAAAGACTCTACGTACAAATGTACATTGTACTTTTCTATTTGAAGGTTTGTAGGTTTTCGTAGACACTGCAGAGAACACGTTAAAAGAAAAGGATAAACTAATAGCAATTAAATTCGATAAGGTATTACTCCACCCCCCCCCCCTTCAAATTCTTTTAAAACTCGCTTCTCTCACTCCTTCATTATCATTCAGAAATCATTCGAAAGTCATTCACCTTGTTAATTCACGATCATGAGAAAGTGTTTTTTGTTTATTACGAGGTTTATGTATAACGGGTACAAAGCTTGTTGTGCCCGTTCTTGGGAAATTGACCATTCTCATGATTGAGCAACCGGTGCTTGCCCGTTCTTAAGAATGGGTGCTAAATCTTGAGATTGAGCAAACAGATTTATAACCTTCGTTTACAATTTAAATACGTAATCAAAACTGCTTTTATCATACGAACATATATTAACAAGGAGAAATGTTTATTCGATTAACATAAAACTTTAAATTACCCACTTTGGTACGATATTATGAACACTTTTCCTTGTGTTCTGTGAAATCAAGTTCGGCAACAAAAACGAAAGAAATGATACTGATCTATTATTCCAGGATCTTTCGCAAATGACATCCCAGAGTATGTGGCCGAGTATGTATTGTCTATTTTCGTTAATTATGATTCTCGGACCGTCCGCCCCACATCCATTTCGCCCTAATTCCTGTTCGCCCCGGTGCCGTTCGCCGAAAATCCCGTCCGTCCCGGGTCTGTTCGACCCCTCTTTATAGTAAAATAAAAAATGCTGTTAATTATTTTCATAATAGAAAGGATATCAATACGATCCTTGTTTTTCTGTTAAGAGTTTTTTCCAAACATTTTTAGGTTCAAGTAAAAATGAGGCCAGGCTAACGAAATACTCAATTTTGACATTTGATAGCAAAAATAATTAAATATTCAATTTTGACATTTGATAGCATATCGGGATGGAAAAATTAATCTTCAGATACAAGATAAACAAGCAAAAATTACTTGATAATGTTCATTTATGACACAATGCTTCGACAAAATGTGTAAAACATGTGGTCTGATAAATTCAAGGGGTGGGGCAGAAATAAATTTGGGAGATCGACTCTCCTTTAGGTCAATCCATTTAATAAACCCAGGGCAAAAGACAATGTAAAGAGGGTAAATGGACCTGTTACCTTAATTTCTATGCATTTGAGGTTATACAGACGTTTAGTACCATAACATTTCATACCATAAAATATATTACCATTTCGTATCATACGATGACCATTTTGTACCATAGGCGAAGACGTTTTGTATCATATGTTAACCTTTTCGTTCCAAACATTGACCATTTCGTACCGAAATGGAAATATTAAACGAGTGATTTTCAAATTATTATCAAATAAATTTTGACTTTTTTTCTGTCATCCAAAAACCATATAGCACAAATTCTGTACCAAAAGGATACGAAATTGATTATCCTGTGGTATGAAATGGTAATTTTATAGTACGAAAGGACCTTTTGCTATGGTATGAAACATCTTCGCCTTGGTACAAAACGTCTGGTACAAAATGGTTTAGGTACGAAACGTCCATAATTCCCATTGAGGACCAGTATAACATGAAGATGGTAACAAAATCTTCTCAGTGGCACCTTTTTATATGGTAAGTAGTCATTTATGTGATGGTGAGCAAGACATCAATTCAACATGTCTATGTATAATCTCTTTTGAAGAGACAATCAAGCTCAGGAAAAATAAATTTGCGAACTTTGATAAAAGATAACTACATTTCCAACAGCTTTGATTCATATGTCAACCCTGTAAGATGAAAGAATTGTGACTACAACTTATTTAATTGGAACAGCTCTCCCCTTTTTTAAGTCCTCTCATATTGGATATCATATGGAAAAAGGTGGTAAATCATCACAAAATACACCCTTTAAACTGTTGGATTTCCTTTTATGAAAATCAACAAAGGAAAATAGCTCAAAAATTGTAAAATATGTAGAGTTACGATATTTATGCACTACACTCCATAATCATGAGAGAGAAAGCTATGAAAAGTTACAATTCTTGTGCACTTTACTTGGTAATCATGGAAAATAGAGGAAAACAACCGTTGAGTTACAAGTCAATTGGATATAGGTTGACAGAGATAAGCTCTGGACAGATTAACCTACAACGGGCAATGGGATGCTGGGACACCATGGATGATCACATAATGGTATGTCCTGTCTTTTGGCAGCCTTATAAAAAGGAAGTTGCTAGCCCCATTGTTTCATAATACAAGTCAAGGTGGTTTTACAGTCCTCAATGGACAGATATAAGATTTCCAGGATTTTTTTCTTCAAAAAATCAGAAACAACCATGACATCAAAAAGTAGTCATACTAATTTAAAACATTCCGTCGACACATGAAATATTTTTCATTAGAAAGTTTCATGTTAATGTAAATTTTGATCTCCATTTTTCATGCGACATTTGATAAAATGAATTTGTCTTCTACCAGTAAAAAATGGAAATAAGTGTGCCTGAGCTGGATCAGCAGCTGATATTTGCAAGGTTGGCAAGTATTGACCAGGGCGGTTTTAACCGGTTAAAACCGCCCCGGTCAATACTCCTCAGAGTGGTCAATACCAGTCAATACTGGTTGATTGCAAAAAAAAAAATGGATGGTCAATACTGGTTTATTGAAAATTTTAGTTGGCTGATGTGATTGAGTTGTCAAACGTGTGTTTATTACTGCATGAATTGTAATGTATATTATAAATCTATATACATGGATATACTGGTTTATCATTATGCTAGCTATGGTCATGGTAAAGGCTTTAATGTCACTTTTAATCATGAAAACTCTGTACTGACATAGGTTTCTAAATTGACCATACTTTCACACTTATCAAATTGGAAGCACACTTTCACACATTTCAAATTGCCATCAGATGTCAAACACAATTACTATCATCTCTATGACCAGTGATTGTATATTGTTGATAAAACTAAGACACACCCATGCAATCATTAGGGCAGTCCAGACTCAATTTGTGTATCATTTGCTGGCCCCTGGTAGATACCAATAGATCTAGCAACAGTCATTCAGGTTTAACTTACAAATATTTAGGCCTTTAAATGGCTGAATCAAAGTTTTACCTATTACTCTCTTATAATTTCTTTCATTGTATGGTTGTTAAGTTGTTCATATTATTTCAAACATGCAATAAAAAAAGCAACTACATTAATTTGTTTCGTGTTTAAAAGGAAATATAATGACTTCTTGAAAAGACCAATCAACCACCCATCGACCACTGTATTGACCAGATAGCTTGTAGCCTTTCAAAATGGAAGAACTTGTTTGTATTATTAAATTTACTACATCATTAATTATGGTTGCCTTAGTAATGTTAAGTCAATTTATCATAATACAAGATTATTGTACATAATGGCATGATGGTAGGGTATGGTTATATGAATTGACCAATCGACCACCAATCGACCAGTATTAACCGGTATTGACCAGTATTGACTGGTTAAAACCAGTATTAACCACCGGTCTGGTCAATACTCCAATCAACCGGTCGATTGCCAACCCTGGATATTTGTCTTCCACAAATGGGTTCATAGTCATATGCCTTTGTTGGATAGCAGCTGAACGCTAGGAAAGGATGTTATGGAAGTACTGGTAAGGAAAATACAAGGAATCCATTGATAGAAGCTCTAGCCGCACACATTCTTTCCTTGATTTTGTTCTTACAAATTGGATTGGTAATCATTAACCTATGGGGGAAACTGTAAAAGCTATATAAGAACGTCAGGGTTCTATAAGAATCATTGTATTTCCAATAAAAGGGATGGGCTTTTATAAGAGTCCACCCTGTATAATTTTCTATTACAACAGTGAAAAAATGGCCAAAAGTAAACATAATTTTTGCAAATAGTAACATTTGATTGAGGGAAAGGCACAAAAAATCTGTTGAATTTTTAGTGACGTTGATTTCATGGGCATGTGCCTTTATTAGTTAGGCTTCAATTTTTTGAAAAATCACATAAAAAATGGTCGAATAACAAATTCAACCTCCGAAAAGAAGGAGGGGGGCTTATTAAGAGCATGGGGCTCTTTAAGAATGTTTACAGTAAGAAGTTGGAGTGTCAAAAAGGATATCATGGTAGTAGAGTTATTTGTTACAGGTCAAGGATAAAGCATAGAAAACAAGCTAAATGAGGTTTATATCAGTTGAAAGCAGATACCTCTGAAACTTTTCAAAATGAAAGTTAAAATTCCAATTTATCATTTTAATAAAATTCAACATTTTTCTCTTTTTTTTCATCTTTTTATGTTCTATTACTTGTCTTTTATATGGAGTTTAGGCACTTGTATTTGTTGTGATGAAGGTTGAACCTATCTTTCTATATATTACAACCATATATATTTATATATATGACCTGTCACGCAAAAAGTGACCATCTGAGTAACGCATAAAGTGTCGACCCTAGTCAGACCTTGCAGACTGAAAAGATGGACTAGGGTCAAAACTTTTTGCACCATGCTTATTTTCTGAATCTAGAATAACCAATCTGGTCCTTTCAGTGAAAGAATTTTTGAAATGCAACTTCTGGTTGACCTTTGCTGTAACAAAACTCAAAAATATGATATATATCTATTAAAGATAATAAAAATGACAACAAACAATAATTTCAAATCAAAGCTGACAAATGAATAAGAAAAAATGATGATTGACTCAGAATAGACTTTCCAGTCTATAACAATAACAACAGCAACAACAACAACATCATGCAGGCGGCTTAACAAAATGAGAACTACATAACAGTCTAAATTAGTCATCAACAGTCAATAGGTAGTAGACATGTACGAAAAAAAGGTATAGAATTTTAGGGGCCTTGCAGAAAATACAGTCAATTAACCAGTTCAGGTCCACTTCCTCTTTGAAAGCTCTGCTTGACTTAATTTTCTTGTTTATTCATAAAAATCTTGGTATCATTTGAAATATAATTTACTTTTCTTCAAAATAAGCCATAGATCTAGTTAATTGGACTGCAAAAAGTGTGATATAAAAACATTGCCTTAATATAAGTGACAAAATTTAACCAATTCTGGTCCAATTCAACCAGTTTAGAACCAGCGTGTAACCTAAGGATTACCACTGCCAAGGAAGAGATTCAAAATACTTTTTATTTGAGAATATGGATATTAAAACTGTTATTATTTCGAACTTAAATGAGTATTTTTGAATAAATTAAACAAATATTGGCTTCCATAACATGCTTATTTCTGCAAGAATTTGAGGCTGTGCAAACAGGTTAAAAAAACTTTATTTGGAGGATAATGTGATGTGTTAAATTGTTCTATTTCAAAATGATGGTTTGTGTAAATCTAGCCCTGATACTTGGCTAATGCAAATTTGAAAATTGGGCAGGTAGAGGAGGGGGGGTGTATTGTAATGAGTAACAATGGATGTAAGGCATAGAGTTTGATAGCAGGTAGACTTATGACCAGGTGCTTGGTTAGCTCAGTTGGTAGAGTGCCATGCTAGAGTGCTGAGGGTTGTTGGTTCAAGTTCCATTTTGAGAATTTTCAGCCATTTGGGAATGATATGGCCCATATGCGACGGGTTCCAATTGGTTAAAAGGGGACGAGTGTAATAATCGATCGGGGTAGACTCATGACCTTAAATTCTGTCCAGGACGGTGTTGCATATATGCCGCTAAAAATTGTAGGCAGTGCAGAAAAAATCAAACAGATGGGCCAATCCGCACGCTGAATTTATTACATACAGCATCAGTGTATGGAAGACTTCCATGACATTCTAGTAGCACTGGACCCTACTCCATAATATTTAATATTGTACTCTGGGCCATGCTATTGAATCGACAACTGAAAGTTTTAAAAATGTAGGGTACCATTCTGTGTTTACATGTTTCTTAGCAATTGATCAAACTATAATTTGCCATAGGACTATTTTTGATATCACATGGACTTTGACAAAAGAAAAGAACAAGTTTAAGATGACATTGATTCTCCAAGCCTGGATCGAGTCTTCAAAGCCCTAGCTGGTAAGGCTTCATCGCAATGTTATGTTGAAGATTCTCAAAAAATCTGCCTCAGTAAAAGTGCACTAGGTGAACAGGGAATGCCTTAAATTAAATAATTAACTCAGCTGATAGAAAAAGGAACCTGGGGTTTTCTTTAACCCAGTGATTTGATTAATGTAACTGGTAAGATAATAAATAGAATTATAAAGTGAAAATAATGATGACATGTCAACACACTGAACACTTTGTTTGACTTCGTTTGAATGGGGTTAAAAGTTGCTTTCATCGTTCTTCCAGTTATAATGTGGGGGCTGGAGCACCTAACATTTGATTCCTGGTATTTCTCACACCAGTACTACCATCACATCCTTTCCTTTGGAATTCAGCACACAATATTCTTGTCTACACAATTTAGTTTACAAATATGATCAAATTTCTCTTGAAACTTTCACAGACTGATTTTTTGGTTGCAAGTGGTTCTGTGTAAACAATTTGATGAAAACAGAGAAAAAATGTTTATTTTGAGCCCTTAGGATTATATTATTATTGCAAGAAATTAGTTGAAGAGTAGAAAGGTGATTGATTGTCACTTGACACAATCTGCTTAGAGCAATAAAAAAACCTAAAATATCTGATTAAAATTAGAAAAGCTTGATAGTCAGTAGAGACTGTCTCAGGCCGTCATTCAATCTCTTGGGCCTCTTATTATTTGTGGAAACATTTGTAATATCTTGATTTATATTATACATATTCACTTGAAACTCGGAACTTGTGAGAGCTGTGCCCTTTTTTTCATCATGCTCAAGGTAAGCTTTTGTGATCATTGAATTTCTGTCGCGTGTCGTCTGTCGTCCGTCGTCCGGCATCAACAATCTTAGTCTTTACACTCTAGAGGCCACAAATATTACACAATCTTTATGAAACTTGGTCAGAATGTTGGCCAGGTCACAAGAATGAATCCTATTGAAAATGGGAAGGAACTATGCCATATCAAGGGAAAAGGGGCCTTAAAGACATTTTTTTTGTTTACACTCTAGAGGCCACAAATATGGCTCAATCTTCATGAAACTTAGTCAGATTGTTGGCCAGGTCACAAGGATGAATCCTTTTGAAAACGGAAAGAATTCATGCCATATCAAGGGAAAAGGGGCCTTAAAGACAATTTTTTTGTTTAGACTCTAGAGGCCACAAATATGGCCCAATCTTCATGAAACTTGGTCAGATTGTTGGCCAGGTCACAAGGATGAACCCTATTGAAAATGGAAAGAATTTCAAGGGAAAAGGGGCCTTTAAGACAATTTTCTTGTTTACACTCTAGAGGCCACACATATGGCCCGATCTTCATGAAACTTAGTCAGAATGTTGGCCAGGTCACAAGGATAAGGCCTATTGAAAAGGGGAAAGATCTATGCCATATCAAGGGAAAAGGGGCCTTAATGCAAATTTTCTTGTTTACACTCTAGAGGCCACAAATTTGGCCTAATCTTCATGAAACTTGAACAGAATGTTTGCCAGGTTACCAGGAGGAACCCTTTTGAAAATGGGCAGGATCCATGCCATATCACAGGAAAAGGGGCCTTAATGCAAATTTTCTAGTTTACACTCTGGAGGCCACTGATATGGCCATATATTATTGAAACTTGGTCAGAATGTTGGTCAGGTCGCAAGAATACACCCTATTGAATATGGGAAGGATCCATGCCATATCACGGTGAAAAGGATCTTAATAACAATTTTCTTGTTCACACTCTAGAGGCCACAAATATGGTCCAATCTCCAAGGAACTTGATCAGAATGTTGGCCATTGACTCGAGGATGAACCATTTTGAAAAAGGGAAGGATACATGCAATATTAAGAGAAAAAGGGGCCTGCCCTTAGCTCAAATTTCCGCAAATAATGCGGATTTCCACAACCATTCCGCAGAAAATTTTTCGCATAAAATGCGGAGTATTCGGACACGGAATTCCGCATTTTAAAGCCATTTATAGAAAAATGAGTAGACTGAAGGACATGCGTAAAATCAATGCGGAAAGCGGAGTATTCGGACGTTTCCGCTTTTGAAGATTCGCATTCCGTAAAAATGTTCGCAATGAGAATTGCGGAAATATAATGTGGAAAGCGGAGTATTCGGACATTTCCGCATTTGAAAAATTCGCATTTCCGTAAAAATGTACGCATTCAGAAATGCAGAATTAGAATGCAGAAAGCGGAGTATTCGGACATTTCCGCATTTTATATCCGCATTTGCTTAAAAATGTATGCATTTGGAAATGCGGAAATAGAATGTTGACAGTCGAGGATTTTAACATGGATCTTTGCATTTGCGAATTTAATGCGAAATCTTAAGTACAAAAACTGTAGTCAACAAATGATTGCAAAGGCTCAACATAAAATTGTTTACTATAGTCTTTCATTGTAAGTAACTTTAAACAGGCAATAAATTGTGTCCTACAAAACTATTAGTATGATATTATTTTTAGCTCCACAGTGGCTGCAATTCCAGCGGGCTTAATTGTTATGGCGATGTGTCCAAGGATTATGTGTTAGTCCACAAACTTTTACTTTGAAAATCTTTTCCTCTTAGAATACTTGATAAATTTCATGAAATTCAAACAGGAAACCTATTTGGATGACCCTCTTTCAGATTTCTTACGGAAATTAAACAGTTGAATATCATGGCTTTAATGGGTAGGATTAAATTTCCATATATTGTAAAAATGAGTTATCTCAGAAATTAACCGATAGATATCAAGCAAATTCTACAGGAATAATCCTTGGTTTACCCTTTAACAGACTGCTAAAAATGATTGTAATCAGATGAAAAATATTACTTTAATTTGCAGAGGTTTATATGCAATATAGTGGGAACATTAGAAATAATTTTCTCAGAAATTTATTGATGGATATCAGCCAAATTTCACTTGAATGGTCCTAAGTGTGAGCCTTTTTTCAATCTGCAAAGGATGATAGTGATCAGATGAAAAGTATTCCTGTTATGGCTGGAGATAATTTTCATACAATATATATAGTCAAAAACATGTCTTTTAAAGATGCAAAGACATTTTACTGCATCAGCATACTATCAGGTGGCTTAACACTAATGCCATTTTGAGAGGTCATCACAAAACTATTGTAAATGCTGATAGATATTTTAAAGGCACTTACAGTAGTTTTGCTCTAATACCTTTATTTTCATAAGAACTGAAAATAGCCTGTACGAAAAATTCCACCCGTAAAACAGGCATAAAATAGACGTAATTATCAAGCGTATTCCTTCTCATTTTGAGCTAGGAAGCTGGTTGAAACTTTATATAGCAATGAGGCGGAAACCAAGCGTAAAATAGATGGAATTTTAGGCGAATTATGTTAATTAAGCGTAATTTTTTTACAGGCGTAATCACTTGCTAGCGGAAAAACCAGGCGGAATTATTAAGCGGACTCCGTCTAGCTTTCTGCTAGTAATAGCAATGAGGCGGAAACCAAGCGTAAAATAGACGTAATTTGAGGCGAATTATGCTAATTAAGCGGAATATTTCCACAGACGTAAATGCTTGTAGTTGAAAAACCAGGCGGAATTGACTAGCGGATTACGACTCATTTTCCACTAGTGAGCTGGTAAGGAACCAGGTGGAAACCAAGCGTAAACCAGATGGAATTTCAGTTAAAAGTGAATGTATAATTGGTCGGATTCTACAATATCTCAATTCTTAACTATAGATCTGTCACAAAACAGACAAAGATTCCCCACCAGCGCTTTGTTCAATTTCTGCAGAAGGTTACTGGACAAAGTTCAATTGTGACCTTGACCTTTAATGTCTGTTAACAGAAAAGATATGGCACAGCCCTGGCAACAAAATTGTCATATGGCTAATGGTAACAAAGTCCATTATTCTAGGAAACTTTGTTCTTGTGTTAGAGCACGGTAACAAAAAAGGTCTAAGAAGGTATGTCAGACAAACAGGGTGAAACCAATATTCCCCTCTCTACTTTGTATTTGGGGGCAATAATAAAGACATAAATCTTTACATGGACAAATAGTAAACAAAACAAAATCTTGGCACACTATTGAGACAACAGACACAGCATGATCCCATAACCTCACCTTTAGCATTTAGTGTTCTGGTGAGATACAAAACTCAACTTAATTGATATTATATATTTTCAAGGAATAAAAAATAGGTCATCCTTTTGAGGACAAACTGAATTTCATATTCAGGGTTTCAACAAGATATTTTTGTAAAACACTTCTGCCCTTGAAATGGCTTATTTTTTTAATAAGTTTGACCTTGAAGATTCCCTTGACCTTCATGGATGACATTGAATTATCTGCTTTGTTCATGTAAAATATGAGCATTGTCAATCCAAAAGTGTTGAGGTTATAGAAAAATATTTGGTTTTCAGGTTAAGTTTTGACAGACAGACAGACTTGGTAAAACAATATGCCCCCTATCTTATTGATGTGGGGGCATAAAAATGTCTTTTAACTCAAGTCACTTGTTTTCAAGCCCCTGAGTAATAAAAACATTGTGTGAACAAAGCAATTTCTCTTTTTCCCTACATACTAGGTAATATTTCAGAGTACAGTCGCTTTGAATTCTAGCTTCTTTGGAATTTACCTAAATGAACAATTACTCTATTCATTCCAAAATCAGGGTTCAACACTTTTTTGCCTTCAGCATGCAGGACCTGAATGTCCTAAATCTTACTGTATCTCCCTGATAATAACAAGTCCTTGATGGAGACTATATCATTCTATTAATAATCATTCTATTTTAAGGAAAATAGTGAGTGAATAGAAGAAAATGCATATAATAAGCAATAACGCCTTTTCTCACAATGTTTTCCTCAGTGGAATGAAACTCTATGTGTGGAAAAGAAACAACTAAAATTACATGATTTGGTAAACAAGAGCACAGCATGCCAGTACCGGCATTCTGCTGCAGGTGCTAGATAATGAAAAGATCTAAGAAAAAGGGGCATAACTCTTACAAAAAGATGCTATAGTTATACAACTTTATAGTCTCGGTAGCTGTTGTGATAGTGAACACATGCCAAATTTTAAGTTCATATCTTCATTAACAAGAGATATGACCATTTAAAGGTTTAAGTTTGCCAGTTGCCAACACATACACCAATACAAATGCAAACAACACCAATGTGATGATAATACCTTGATGTTTTGTTGTATTCAACAGCCGAGCTGAAAATCTTGGACCAGTACTATAGGCCTGAAGAGCCTTTGACATGGTGGCTACTATCAATCCTCCAAAAGATCTACAGGTCCTAGGTTTTAAGTATTGATCACTGAAAATCCATAGTTATGTGCCAGGAGCTCTGCTATACACAAGCCCAATTTTTAAATTGACTTTAGAGCTATAGATCAAAATTTTATTTGAATGGCACAATTACTCAGACTTTAGATCTGCATTTATTTTTTAAATCTTTACCCTATTTTGTGTGTGCTCAAAGGGAATGAATTGATGAAACATTTCGAATGAGTACCCACAACATAGTATTTGATGAATAATATAAATTTTGATTTTGAAAGGGAAATCACTAGCTCTGTTGGCGCCAATGCTTGGCTAGATGATCCAGATAAAAAAACAGTAAAAAAGGGCATATCACGCAGTTTTCTACAGTAAATCATATAGTGAACACAAATGGAAAATTTCAAGCAGATCTCTATACAATTGTATTTGAAATAATGACACAGATACAATGACAGCATGATGAAAAAATTCAATTTTTATGTTCTAGAACAGCCAAGCAAAAAGGCATGACAACTTTCACATAAGAAGAAGGATAAATTTATACATTATGTAATAGTACTTCAAAAAAATTTCAAATTTCTTTATTTTCAATCACCAAGTTATTCTTGATATTCATCCATTTCTGTTCAGTGAATCATCTCTGTAAATTCCTCATCTATTTCAACCATTTTTGTCCAGAATGTAAAATGACCATCAAGCCAGACTGGAATTGACATATTCTGAAAAATATAACAAATAATCATCACATTACTTGGCCCAAAACTATACAACGTTTTGCATTCTCTAATGAGAATTTTTTCAAACTATAGCTTGATATTAAAGCTTTTATTTTGTATGTTCATAAAAGATAATAATAATAAGTTGTAAATAACAACTTATTAATTTCATTTTTTATGTTCCACATTTATTTATATTCTTGATTTAGTCCACAACTGATTTTCTTTTGAAAACCAGAAAAGTTTAAGGCCTTGGTAAAATTTCTTGCCAGAAATTTTAATTTCTCATTTCATTTGGCTAAATGGAGATATCTTTGCACATGACATTCTGAACCAGAATTATTGCTGTAAGGGTTATTTAGCAGTTTATCTATTTGTAAATCTGAGATCTTTTACAATCCCAAATTGAGTAACCATATGTTTTCTACACACTTTCGTATTTACTAAACCTAATTCCAAATACTTAAAGCGTAAAAATGTGAGAAAACTTTAACCAAATTCACTGTATGATTTGTATAAGGCAAAAAGTATCAAAACAATGTATTGAGGATGTTGAGCAAATTTTTTTGTGTTGAAAATATTGGGTGTGTTGAAAATATTGGGTGTGTTGCACACAGTTTCATCTATGTGTCCTACCTGAAATATTCTGTGGGGCAAACTCAAGCCTCAGCAAATTGGTTGTTACAATACAGGGAAAAAATCAATGATATGGTAATTTGAAAAAAAAAATGCACCAAATGGTTTTAAGTGAAATGGATTTGTAAATACCTTTCATACATACTTGATGCAATCTTGTTAGTTTTCATAACCCATGTCCTCTCAGTACATATTTTGTTGATCTTTTGATTCCTGAAAGTCCTTAAATCAGGTATTCTGCCCCAAACTGTTCGGTTAGATGATAGGCTGCCTTCTCAATCATGGCCTCTTTTAACAGTTAATCAGTCCAGCATAATTCAAATAGGTTCAGGACAAACTTTGTCTGGAAATTAGAAATAATCCTTGTAAGTGGTCAATACAGTAAATACACACTTGATAAATTCACTCATATATTAAGGTGATTGCTTGAAAAATTATTTTAACTTATATTGTGAATAGAATGCACAGTGCGCTCAATAAGTGGACATCAACGTAATGTATGTCCAAAATTTCAGAAATTACAACAAGAATATCTTTTACGTAAAAAACGTCTGAGATTCAAGAAAAACTCCCTGTTATTTGTTGCGAACATACATTATAACTGACAAAAAAAAGTCATATGTAACATACATGGTTTTGGACAATGCAACGCGTCATTACAGCTTCTGTCATTCTCTTTCTTTGTCAGATACAGATCACTAGGGTTCTTTGATAGGCCTATTGAAACAAATGAAATTCAAATCAGGGGAATATTCCTATTTAGATCAAACGGAATTCATACAGCTCTGACTGATAAAATTTCAAAATGTTGCTTTGTAAGTGTCTAGAATAGATCTACGGGTAATTTATTCGAAGTGAAAAAAGGCCCTACCATAAAAACAATACCGCAAAGGTCAATCAACTACCATCGTCTTTAAACGGCATCCTGGAAGAACACAAAAAATCCCAATTACGTCATTTAAAAGTTGACTCCATCAAAATGTCTGACGAGAGATTTGAAAAGGACAGAGTCATTTTTTGTCTTAGTTATTCAGATAATTCAGCATAAGTTCAAATATATTAATAAGTTTAATTCAACTGCCAGAACATTTTTTTTGCACACTACCCGTAGAATGTTCATCACCCTTGGAATGACAGGGGGGGGGGGGGGGGAGAATAAAGCTGTGTTATATCGAAGGATATCAAAACATCTTAACTAAAATTTGGGTAAGCAGCATTTCCTAGGTCCATGATGCAAGAAACATCTACAGAGCAATTCCAAATAGAAACTTCAGTTCCTCATATTTGTTTCCAAAATTTATAAAGAAATAAAGGGTGATTGAGCACCCAAAGTTTGTACCTACAGCCTAAAGTTAAAGCTATAAGTTTTAACCCTTGGAAGTTTATATTTTTAAAGACCAACCAAGAATAATGGACTTTGGGAACAATAAAACTTATTCTAACAAGGAGAGGAGCATTTAAAAAGTGTGTAGAAAAGGGAGGTGTTTGGAAGGGGGGGAATTCCTTAGTTTGTGGAAAAAAAATCCTGAAAATCCAACATAGAATAAAAAAAAAAATTCTGATTTTGCCCCTTGTTGAGAGCACTGTACAATATACTCTAAAAAACATGTTGCTGAAATAAGACATGGGGTCGAAAATTTATTGGTACGAATCTACAAAAAATAATACAATTTGATATATCCATTTCATATAATTCTTCTATACCTTTGGGGTAACAAGGTTTAATGTGGGTTTAATAATATTTGGAACTATGAATTTTGGCTTAATTCATTAAAACCATGGAATAATTTTTTCAATTTTTGCATTCCGAAGGATTCACTATTTACTGAGATTTAAGTTGTCTTATATTTGTAAATAACTTTTTTTTAGGGTCCTACAGGACAAGATTCTATTAAAAATCATCAAATTACTGCTTTTTACATACCTTCTTTGTGCTATTCTTTCCAATGTGAAAGGAAATAAGGAAAAAAACAAGTCAACGGAAATTTCATTTAAAATCGGCAGCCATCTTGGATTTCTATAGACTAGAGTCCTAGTCATTTTTAGACTTGGACATTATTTACTGCATTCGTTTGGGTAAGTTAATAAGCTTGTAGATATTTTTTCAAAAATATTTTCAGATATTATGGTTGTATTTAAAGATATTTACTTGAAAATAAGAAGTTTTTTTGTGAGTAAATTCAGATATTTTTTTTTTTTTTTTTTTTTTTTTGGGGGGGGGGGGGGGGAGGGGGAGGAGGGGGGGGGGGGAGGGGGAGGAGAGGGGGGGGGAGCCTTCATATTTCACATGTATGATGATTGCTTGGGACAAGACCTTTCTCATGGAGTTCTTGGTCATCAGTCAAGGTCAAGGTCATTTTTCAAGGTCAAATTTGTAAAAGATTAAAACTTTTACATTTGCTCTAACTTTATAATGGTAAGTGATATAGCATTGATATTTTACATATGAATTGCTTGTGACAAAGCCCTTTTGTGGATAGTAAAGTCAAGGTTATTTGCCAAGGTCAAGGTCATTTTTTGCAGTACACTGATTTTCAGCACAAAAACTTGAACATTGAACATAACATTTCAAGGGTAAGTGAAAGATTGATTGAAAGGAGTTTTACGCCTCTTTCAGCATTTTTTCAGTTATATCACGGCATGAATTTTCCTCACAGTAATGATTTCTTTCACATGAAATGTTTAAGTTAGAAAAATACACCTCTAACAAAAGTTTAAGTTATTTTACGCTTGCTGAAAGTGTCTTTCCGCTTCCATAAAAATGCTAAGTCTGTAAAATCCGTCTCTAGAATAAGTTTAAGTGTTGAAGTACGCCTGTAAAACTGAATAGAAAAGATATTCCGCTTTGAATTCATTTCACGCCTGTAATTTCTGATGTATTACGCCAGTTCTTTATGATGTAGCAGAGACGTAAATTAAACTTACGCCTGAGTTACAAGCATAAGTGACCATTTCCGCTTCATTTCCGTCTCATTTACGCCTATTTTCCAAGCGGAATCCGCTACAATTTTTCGTACGGGAATCACCAGTTTGAACTCTATGAAATGAATATTTGAAAAAGAGATTTGATTTAACTGAGGCCATTTATGTCATAATTTTTGCAAATGTGTTCTATTCTATTTAAAGAAGGCTATGAACAGAAAAAAAGAGATTAAAATTTCTAAGTTATTTTATTCCACATGAACAAAAAGTTTAAGTCCAAATTTCCGCAAGGTAAAAACTTGTTAAATGTCTAAGTTCCATTTTACGCATCTTATCCGCAGTACAAAAAAACTAAGTTCCATTTTTCCACATGTTTTACGCAGGCAAGAAAACTAGAGATCCATTTTTCCGCATTCTTTCCGTTTTTCGGAAAAATATCTGCATTTTGTGGAGCCACTTTTGCGGAATATCTTCAGAAATTTCCTATTTCCGCAGAATTTCCACACTTTTTCCGAACTTTGTCCACAACTTCAGATTGAATGCGGAAATTTGAGCTAAGGGTGACAATTTATGTTTTCACTCTAGTTTCTAGAGGCCACAAATTTGGTTCAATGGTCATGAAACTTGGGCAGAATGTTGGCCAGGTCACAAGAAAATGGTTTAGAAAAGGCTAGAAACTTATGCAGGGATCATAGGAATAGAATAATGTCTTTCTTTGAATAATCTAATGGTCATTAAATGATCTTTAAAGCATTTAATTTTGCTAAGGGAGGACTCAAAGAGACGAAGGTGAGCGATATAGGACCATCATGGTCCTCTTGTTTTTTCATTTTTTCCAGTGACTGCAGCAGATAGTTGAGACATGTAGATGGTACTCTTCAAGTCTTGTTTGATTAACTCCAGAAAGATTTCATTCCAACCATTCTTTTAAGACAATGGAACTTTTGCACATTGAACTTAATGACTGCTAATTAACAATGTGGAAACTAATTGTGGTCTTCATAGGACTTTCCATTAAGTCATTATTCAAGAAATAAGTCTTAAACACTTTACATGTGGTTATCAAAATCTCTTAAGTATTGTAGCATTAAGTCCTAGCCAATAGGTTCCTTTGAGCACAGCATAGGATAGAAATAATCAAATGTCATGTTTAGTCTGTATGGACTCCTGTTTGTTTTTATGCCCCTGTATGAAAAAAACAAGGGCATATTGTTAAATCATTGTCCGTATGCCCCTGCATCAAAAGACCAGAGGCATGTTGTTTTACTATAGTCTGTATTGTATGTCCAACCCTCTGTCTCTATCTGCAAAACTTAACCAAAAACCTTAACATTGCCAATATTTACAAGCCTTTTCAAGATACTAGCCTTATATTTGGCATGATGATAGATATCAATGATACTCATCTGCTGATATCAAAGTCAAGGTCATGTGACAATGTCAAAAACATCTGTCAAGGTCAAATAACTCACTTAACCATAATCTTAACATTGCGAATGTTCAAGCCTATTCAAGGTACAAGCATCATATTTGGCAAGGGGAAAGATCAACAATGTGCATTCTGCTAATACATGTTTTAAGATCAAGGTATTCTGTTAAGGTTAAATAAACTTAACCATAAAATTTAACGTTGCCAATATCTTCAAAACCCATTTAAGGTAAAGCCTTAGCATGATGATAGGTCTAATTATTGAGCATCTGTATATTCCTAGGTCAAGGTCATGTGACAAGGTCTTGGCTATCTGTCTAGTTCAAATTTCTTAAAACTTTGATGAAATTTAACAGGTTCAGTTTATTCAAACCTATTGTAGGTACCCTTCTCATAATTGGCATGATGAAAGATCTCATTTATGTAGATGCTGACAGAGGGGCATTTGTGTTTCACACACACATTTTTCTTTGTAGAATTGTATCCAAAACAGCTGTGAGTAAGTGCTGGAGATGCTACAAAATACAATAACAACGGATCTACTGGGGACAACATTCCAAAAGCTGCCATTTTTAATCAGATATTCCCTCATCCTCAGATGGAACTTGATGTAGAGGTGTTAAATAAGTATGGATCCTGGTAAGTAGACATTTTTAGAGTGAGGAATTCAGTCCATAGGTTTCATATGCTCAATAATGTTAATTTATACCACTCAAACCTATGTTTGGGGGGTACATAGGAGTCCGCTTGTCGGTCAATCTGCCTGCCAGTCTGCAGCTTTTTTGTAGGGTACGGTACTAAAATTACAGCTATAGCTCTGAAAGTAATATACATATATAATTACCTACATATCAAGTTGTGCACCTGCAATTTTGAAGCCCCTTATATCACTAGTCGATGAATTATCTTCCCTTGAACATGAAAATTTCACTAAATTACTGTTGTCCGGAGCATTTCTCCTTGCTATTGCATGTACTCACATGAAATTAATACATAGTGGTTATCTCCATATGCAGTTGTGCTCATTTTGGAAAATGTAGTTTTTAAACACATGACTTTGGAGAAATAAAAAGACATGAAAATAAATTCAAGTACTTTTAGCCCACTCAAGCACATAGTGCTCAAGTACATCTGTCATCAATTTTCAAACTACATCTCCTCCTAAACTACTAGACCAATTTACACCAAGTTATATAGGAATGTTTGCAAGATGGCCCTCTACCAAAATAGCTAACTGGTTGCCATGGCAACAAACATATTTTTTAAAGAAAATATTTAAAATTCTTCTGATGATGAACCAGAAACATTACAAACTTGAAATTTGGCATGGATTATTAGGTCATATATCTTTTTCAATATAGCTATAATCATGACTGTTGGTCCACCAGGGGCAGAGCATCAGGGGTAAGGGGGTAGGAATTCGTTTTTATAAACTTGAGCTTTCAAAGATGGTCTTCTGAACCAGAAGATGCACTACCATGAAGTTTGGCATAGATCATTAGCTCATAGACCTTTATCAAAATAGCTAAAATTATAAGTGTTTTGTGGCCAGGGGGTAGAGGGTAGGACTTGGCTCAACTAGAACTAGAAGCCCTAGGGCCTTGAAATTCATCTTGTATCATCTGCTCATAAGTTAGTCTACTTGATGAATGCTTCTTATAGCAATATTAATGATACTATGCTTATGAAAATGCTTATGCTAAGGAATGGACAAGTAGGCTTTCAAAACATTTCAGAACCCCTGTCATTGAAATTGTTCCAATGATTTAGGAAATGTCATTCAAAGATTTCAAAAGGGAAAAATGCCCAGCTCTTGTCATGTAAATTTATGATCCAAACATATTTTTTAAGCAGTTTTTTTGAAAAGAGTCATCAAAGAAAGGTTATTGCAAAGTTTAATTAAATTTGGCCCATTGGTTTCAGAGGAGAAGTTGTTTTTTTTTTTAAATTGAAACATTTGTCAACTTATAGGCATACAACTATACAGATCAGTCTGATGGCAATAGCAAGATTTTAACTCTTTGCTCCAAAACAGTAGTCTCAGCTTTGGGAGACAAAACAAAAGTTTCCAAGTACAAAACCACTAGAGTGCATCTTTACTTGAAATTGTAGTGTTGTAATTTGAAGGCAATACTATAGTAACTGCAGTTACTATAGTATTGCAATGAGACAATTCTTAACTTGCAGATACTATAATATTGTACTAAGCCTCTACAATTTTTATCTATTAATTAAGAGCTTAAAGATTTTTTTTGAAGATGCAAAGAGAAAATGAAGATAGATTAATGCAAAAAAGTGGATAGTTTGCGCTAAACCCCTGATTTTTTTATTTTTGTTTATTTTTCCCTTTAACACACATTTTAGTTTATGTATAAAGGAGAGGAAACAATATCTCTTCAAATTTCTATGATCAACAAGTATCTCATTTTACCAAAAGCCTTTTCAGGGGTAATAAGTCACATCCTGTGACAATCTCTAGTTCCCCCCCCCCCCCCCCCACAGAAGTAGAGGGGGGTATATTGGTTTCAATATGTATGTCTGTCTGTCCATCTGTCTGTAGACCTTTTCGTTTCAATACTCTTTTTCAAGAAACAAGTGACCTAGAATCATGAAACTTTATAGAAGTGGTGCTTATGATCCAAGGAAGTGCCCTATTGTGTTTAGGTCACATAGGTCAAAGGTCATGGCCACAGTCAGCCTTTGTTTAACTTTCATTTCTGGACTCTAGAGATCAAAGCGACCTAGAATCAGGGAGCTTTAAGCATATGTGGCTTATGACTCAAGGAAGTGCCCTATTGGTTTTGGGATATATGGGTCAAAGGTCATGGTCATTGTCAATTTTTGTTAAATTTTCCTTTCTTGACTCTAACTTAGCTCTTGAGCCAAGTGACCTATACAATCATGAACTTCAAGCAAATGCTTCATATGACATTAATACTTGTTTTTCTGACTTCTAAACAAAAATATGAAGTCAAGTCAATTTCTTAGTCTGATGATTCTATTTTTTTTAACTTCTTACTAAAACATACAATCTTGCATAGAATAGTATACAAAATTTAGATAATAGATTTTTACCATACATTGTTTTTTTATACAGAGACAAGCTGAAGCCATAGTTGAGAAATCAGTGATATTATGGAAACTTGACAAATTTGAACACAAGAAAAGTCATCCACATCTATTTGCTCATTTGTTTTTGTTCTCCACCTGAACGAAATAGTAAGTAAAGTTTTAACTTATATTTCACTAAAGATAAATATTACAGTGTAAAACACACATATTAAGATTAGAGGAAAAGAGTTTCTTACTCATTTGGTAAATTGGGATACAAAGGGAGGACCAGGGCTATAAACCCAATTTGAATTTTGACGATATGGATAAAATATCAAGTTCTAGCTATTTTCAAACTGTAGCTTTGACATTTTGATAATAAATTGTAGAGTATTATAATACAAGAACATTCTGAGCCCCCCCCCCCTCCCCTAATCACCATTTAAAAGTTTTGATTCTGGTTTGTTTTATGAAAAAAGCAAATCTAAATGGTTGACAACCCAAATAAAGTATTGGGCATAATTGTGTAAGTATGAAGGTATATATATAAAACCTAATCACTGTATACTGAACAAAGCAGATTCATGCATATTTTATGTTTTTGATTAAGATTTAAGTCCTATAAATCCATGAAATACAAGATAATTGCATTCTCAAATCGGCCAGAACATTTTGGCTCTGATGTTATTATCATGAGCTCATACAGATTCTGTAAACTTTTTGTAATTTGAAAATCAGAAAAAAATATCTTCTCCGAGAAATTATTTCCATCAAAATTTTCTTGAATGTTAAAGAGGTAGGGTGACTCTTTACTTTGCAGTTTCTTCAAATGAGATGATATTCAAGGTTTTTTATGCCCCCGTATCGAGAGATCGGGGGCATATTGTTTTACCTAGTCCCTCTGTCTGTCCGTCCGTCTGTCTGTCTGTCCGAAAACTTAACCCGAAAACTTAACCTTGCCAATATCTTCAAGCCTATTCAAGATACAAAGCTAATATTTGGCATGATGATAGATCCCAATGATCCGCATCTGTTGGTACCAAAGTCAAGGTCATGTGACAAGGTCAAGGTCATCTGTCAAGGTCAAACTTTGAAAAAAATGCCGTTACGGGGGCATTCGTGTTTCACAAACACATCTTGTTTATTGATCAATTTATATATGTTTGTTTTTAATCAAATGGAAAATTTAGGTATCATCAATTAAATTGTTAACATTATTTTCAGATTCCAATCTCGACTTTGACCGAAGTAGACAAAGACAACAGGAGGAATATGGAATTTTGATTTCAAATTATTCAACTAGAACTGCTTTAGATGAGACATTAGGACAGCTTTTTATTACGAATTTTAGCTTGGCTCTTAGAAAAAAAACTAGTTTATTTCTATTGCATCTCTGTTGTTATCCTGCTCATGTAAAGGTTGGGGCTTTTTTTAACTATAATTATATATACTTTCAAAAATCTTCTCCTCCCATACCATTTGCACCATTTCAATGAAGCTTGACACGTATTCCTTGGTGACACTCTTCTTTTTTTGTTCAAGAAATTTGGATTGTCCCCCAAATATAGTCATGGCAAGATGGGGATTATTTTCACTACAACACCTTTGGAAATCTTCTCCTCCAAAACTAATGGCCTAATTTCAAAGAAACTTGGCATGAATGTTCTTTGGGTGAACCTCTTATAAAGTTGTTTAAGAAATTGACCCTCAAGCGTTGCAGGGTGGGGCTTA
This sequence comes from Fragum whitleyi, assembly GCA_948146395.1. Taxonomy (NCBI): domain Eukaryota; kingdom Metazoa; phylum Mollusca; class Bivalvia; order Cardiida; family Cardiidae; genus Fragum; species Fragum whitleyi. The sequence goes on along the minus strand of OX411547.1, from coordinate 37,722,061 downwards.
TTTTCACTATGAAACCTTTCAAAATATTCTCCTCTCAAACCATGGGCCATTTCAATAAAAATTCGATCAAATGACCCTTGGGTGACCCTCTTATAGGGTTTTTTCAGAATTTTGTTTGACCCATAAATATGGGAGTGGCATGGTGGGTTTCACTTTAAAATCTTAAAAATCCTTCCTCCAAATCATTTGGCCAATGTTTTTGATACTTGGCATGGATGTTCCTTGAGTAACCCGTTACAAAAATTGTTTAAGGAATTTTAATTGACCCCTAAATACGGGTGTAGCAGGGTGAGGCTTGTTTCACTATAAAGTCTTAAGAAATCTTTACCTCCCAAACCATTGGGAAGATCTCAACCAAACTTGGCATGAATAACCCTTTGGTTACCCTTGACATTAATTGTTCAAGATATTTTGATTGCACCCTGAATATGAGTGTGGCTGGATAAGGCACTTTTTTCACTTTTAAATCTTTAAAATTTTTCTCCTCCTCGCTCATAATGGACCTCTTGTTGAAGAGGGTCACCCAAGGAACATTCTGGTTGAAAATGGGCCCAGTGGTTCAGAAGGAGATGCTTTCCAAATATTTTAGGCTCAAAGTAAGCACTGCCCTGCAAAGCCCATATTTTTGGGCCTATCAGAATTTTGTGAACATTTTTTAGCTCCACTTGCCCAAGGATACTGAGGCCCTAGTCGCTGTGTCTGTTGTGCTTCTGTGCGTCTGGTTGTATAATTTTTCTTTAAAAATCTTCTCAGAAACTACTGGATATTGGAACTTCATAGAAATGATCCTTTGGTGACCCTTTTTCAAAGATGTTCAATAGAACCACCCTCACAGCCTAGTAAGTAGCATGTTGGACTGTCAATCTAAAGGTCCCTCACTCAGGTTCAATCCCGACAACGGCACTCATTCTTTCCATCTAAGTTTTCCCACCAAATGGGTTGATAATTGTAGACCTATGTGGAATAGCAGCAGGGGGCTAGGAAAGGATGTGATGGTAGTACTGGTGTGAGAAAAACCAGGATTCCATTGTTAGGTGCTCCAGCTGCCTCGATATGACTGAAATGATGTTAAAAGCGTCATAAAACCTTATTCGAACAAACAAATCAAAGTTGTTCAAGAATTCTTGATCTACATAAAAACAAGGCTTTAATGGGTGTGTCATATGAATGGATCAATCATTTCAACCAAAGCTCCATGGACAAAATCTTTAATTATGAAAGAGTTTACTATTTTCATTCACATTTACATTTTTAGCTCACCTGAGCACGAAGTGCTCAAGGTGAGCTTTTGTGGTTGGGTGGATGTCCGTCGTTCGTCGTCCGTCGTCTGTCGTCCGTCGTGTGTCGTCCGTCGTGTGTCGTCAACATTTACCTTGTATGCACTCTAGAAGACATTTTTTGGGCCCAATCAACCTGAAATTTGGTCAGAATGATTGTCTTGATAAAATCTCGGACGAGTTCGAAATTGGGTCAAATGGGGTCAAAAACTAGGTCACAGGGTCAAATCTTAGAAAACCCTTGTATGCACTCTAGAGGTCACATTTTTGGTCTGATCAACTTGAAATTTGGTCAGAATGATTGTCTTGATAAAATCTCGGACAACTTTGAAATTGGGTCAACTGGGGTCAAAAACTAGGTCATGGGGTCAAATCTAAGAAAAACCTTGTATGCACTATAGAGGTCACATTTTTGGTCTGATCAACTTGAAATTTGGTCAGAATGATTGTCTTGATAAAATCTTGGACAAGTTTGAAATTGGGTCAACTGGGGTCAAAAATTAGGTCACAGGGTCAAATCTTAGAAAAACCTTGTATGCACTCTAGAGGTCAAATTTTTGGTCTGATCAACTTGAAATTGTGTCAGAATGATTGTGTAGCTGAAATCTCAGATGAGATCGAAATCGGGTCATCTGGGGTCAATAACAAGGTCACGGGGTCAAATCTTAGAAAACTCTTGTATGCACTCTAGAGGTCACATTTTTTGCTTGATCAACCTGAAATTTGGCCAGAATGATTGTCTTGATAAAATCTCGGCTGATTGTCTTGATAAAATCTCGGATGAGTTCGAAATTGGGTCAAGTGGGGTCAAAAATTAGGTCACGGTGTCCAATCTCAGAAAAACCTTGTATGCACTCTAGAGGCCACAATTTTTGCCCGATCAAACTGAAATTTGGTCAGGATGATTGTCTTGACCAAATCTCGGACGAGTTTGAAATTGGGTAAACTTGGGTCAAAAAGTAGGTCACAGGGTCAAATCTTAGAAAAACCTTGTAGGCACTCAAGTGGCCACGTTTATTGCCCGATCTACCTGAATTTTGGTCAGAATGATTGTCTTGATAAAATCTCGAATGAGTTAGAAATTGGGTCATCTGGGGTCAAAAACTAGGTCACAGTGTCAAATCTAAGAAAAACCTTGTATGCACTCTAGAGGACACATTTTTTGCCTGATCAACCTGAATTTTGGTCAAAATGATTGTCTTGTTTAAATCTCAGACAAATTCAAAATTGGGTCAACCGGGGTCATTAACTTGGTCACAGGGTCAAATCTAAGAAAAACCGTGTATGCACTCTAGAGGCTACATTTTTTGCTTGATCAACCTGGAATTTGGTCAGAATGTTTGTCTTGATGAAATCTCGGACAAGTTTGAAATTGGGTAATCTGGGGTCAAAAACTAGGTCACAGCGTCAAATCTAAGAAAAACCTTGTTTGCACTCTAGAGGCTACAATTTTTGGCCAATTAACCTGAAATTGTGTCTGAATGATTGTGTAGCTGAAATCTCGGATGAGATCAAAATCGGGTCATCTTGGGTAAAAAACTAGGTCACGAAATCAATTATATAAATCCTTGTTTGTCAACCTTAATATTGTTAAAAAAGGATTCTCAAGTTGTATAGAAGCAACAGCTTTGTTTAGCTTAGTCATTCATCATTCTATCTCATACTTCTTTTGAAAATTTTAGACAGTTCATTCAGGTGAGCGATTAAGGGCCACTATGGCCCTCTTGTTTCAATAAAATACTTTTGAATATTCAAAATGCCCCCCCTTCAAAAAAAAATGTGTGGCTTCCAAAATGTATTTGTCAATGGAGAACTTTCCTTTTTCGTTTAGGGCCGCCGTCATAGCACAGTTGGTAGCCCGTCGGACTGTCAATCTAGAGGTCCCAGGTTTGATCCCTGACAGCTGCTCTCATTCGTTCCGACTATTTGTCTCTCACCAATTGGTTGATAATTGTTGACCTATGTGAGATAGCAGCTGGAGGCTAGGAAAGAATGTGGTGGACTGTACTGGCGAGAGAAATACCAGGAATCCAATGTTAGGTGCTCCAGCCGCCGCGATATAACTGAAATAATGTTGAAAACTCCATTCAATCAATCAATCCTTTTTTATTTAATTGAAAGAGATATAAAGCATAAATGTCCCCACACTCTATTCAAAGTAGTAGTGTATCTAGTTTTTTTGTTTCATAAATCAATAAAGCAATTTTTTGGGCTGTTTTGATTTGATATTATTAGGTAATGAAATATAAATATTCTTGATATTTTTCCATGGGTATTCCTTTTTTTTTTTACCTAAAAGCATATCAGCTAGTGGCACTTTTTTCACAGATGTACCAATAGAGATTTTTGCCAAATCAGGATGGTAGTCACTTTATCATTTTTTCATAGAGGTATGAATAGAACTATTTGGTAAATTTTTATGTATCTTTTTGTTAGATGATCTAAATATTAAATCATTATCAGATAACATATTTCTAGACTTTTCCAATGTTTCTAGAGGTAAATTAGGAATCGATGTTCTTGCAGTAAAAGTAAAGATATAGGCCTTCGTCATAGAAGAGATCGAAGCTCATACTGGCAATCTAGAGGTTCTGGTTTCCATCCCCGGGGCGGCATCAGCACTTTCGGCATTTTGTCTCCCACTAATGGGTTGGTAATTGTAAACCTATCTGGGATAGCAGCTGGAGGCTAGGCATGGATGTAAAGGGAGAATTTGTGTTTAACAACCAGGAATCCATTGTTAGGTGCACCAGCCACCTCGATATATAACTGAAATATTGTTGAAAGTGGCGTAACACCCCATTCAAAACTACAGCCTTACATCCCCTGGTTTCAGAGTAAATGAGTCTTTAGGATAGGTAGTACCAATAAAATTAAAAGTTGAGAAGGATTCTGTTTTGTGGAATCACATAGATTGTTCACTGCTGACATTATGACATTTTGATCTTCCAGCAACAATTATCCTAGTTTCTGTACAGAAGCTGAATGGGCAATATTTGTTTTTGTAATATCAATGTTTTCAATAATAAGAAAATTTATATGAGGGAAAACTTAATTTTCAACAAAAAATACTCTACTAATAAACCAACTTGAAATTTTTATTAATATAATTTGTGTGATTATCAGTATTATTTTTTTTTCATTGTTTGTGTAATGCCCTCTTTGTTGTTGTTTGTTAGTTTGTCTTTTAATAACTAGCATAAAAGGAATGGTACTTTTTTCTATCTTTTACTTCTTGTTCATTAAAATGGGAAAAGCGAATGGGTAAGAAATAGATATCCATCACTACATTCCAGTAATGCAATGTACTACTTCACCTAGGGAATAACTGACCTGGGTCATCCAAACCAGATATGTAAAACATATTGTCTGAACGCAAAATGCATATATGTTTAAAAACATGTCTGCTTTTTCGTATATGCTTAAACATGCTGTGTGAACCCTACTTAAGGTAGTAGACCCGTAATAGTCCCAAAATATTTTGGAACTCATGCTCTTTCACAATGTTGACCGAGGTTTCCTAATGAAAATCATTAGGAAACCTTGGTTAACACTGATAAAGTTCATTACGTCCAAAACATTACGGAGCTATTATGGGTCCACTACCTTAAGAAGATTTTTAATGATTTGATTATGTGCAATTCTACTTTCTACAACAGAGGACCATTTTTAAAGATACTGTAATAATTTGATATACTTTGATAGACATGAACAGGGCAATGCTTCACTGCAAACAGCTCATGCAAACAGATAAGTTTGTGGCAAATTTGCTGCGAACTTTGTATTCCTGTAAAGATATCTTTCATAATTATATAACCATATACCCACCCCCCTGACCATAACTCTACCTGACTTATTTTTATGCTCCCCAAAGGGAGAGCATATAGCTATCGCTTTGTCTGTCCATCCATCTGTCCGTAATTCTGTCCGTCCGTCCGTCCCCAGTGATTTCTCATAACCCTTGGGCCAAATCAAATAAAACTTATTATTATGAAACTTTCCAATGATATAGTGTTGATGCATCTGTGACAGTTTTTGGATTTGAGGCCTCGTCACGGGAAAAGGGGACTTCGGGTAAAATATAGTTTTTCTCAAATTTGTCCTAGTCTTATGGTCAGAATTTAATGAAATTTCATATTTGAATAGCAAATCAGATGCCCTTTACTATAAACCAATTGAAATTTTCGTACAAAAAATATATCATGGAAAAAGGGGGCTAAATGTTTGTTACCTTTACCGAAGCAAGTAAAATACAGTTATTCTTTCATTTCTCCTAGTCTTATGTTCAGAATTGGATGAAATTTCACATTTGAGTAGCAAATCAGATGCCCTTTACCATAAACTATTTGAAATTTGCATCTAAAAATATGTCATGCAAAAAGGGGGTTCAATGTTTGTTACCTTTATGTTTGCTGTATTAGATAACACCTTATTTGAATTCTTGCAATCTGACCACCGAGCATATCTCCTAGAGTATAAAAGCTATCAATTTGAATCTTTATGGGTGGATAGAACTCATGGAGGAGAAGTGCAGTGCATAATAACTACAACTCTTGCTTGCATAATTTTGGAGTTATTACCCTTTATCATTTTTGTACTTAGATTCTGTCTGGAGCATATCCCCTAAAGTATAATAGCTATCAACTTGAAACTTTATGGGTAGATAGATCCCATGCAGGAGAAGTGCATTGCACAAGAACTAGAACTCTTGCTTGTATAATTTGGGAGTTTTTACCCTTTGTTATATTTGATACTTAGATTATGTCTGGAGCATATCTCCTAAAGTATACTAGCTATCAACTTGAACTTTATGTATGGATAGATCTCATGGAGGAAAAGTGCTATGCACAAGAACTACAACTCTTGCTTGCATAATTTTGGAGATATTGTCCTTTGTTATTTTTGATACTTAGATTTTGTCTGGAGCATATCTCCTAAAGTGTAATAGCTATCAACTTGACACTTTATTGGTGGATAGATTTCATGGAGGAGAAGTGCTATGCACTAGAACTACAGCCTTTGCTTGCATAATGTTGGAGTTATTTCCCTTTGTTATTTTAAATACTGGTACAATAGAATCCTTAATCTATTTGGCTTCAGTTTACTATCAAACTTTCGCGGCGGGGGATGGCCATGTCCAACATGGCTCTTGTTTTTGTGACAATGCCTTATTCAGGGAGCATTATCCGTCTCTGATGGCTCTTGTTTTCATTTTTTGGCCTTTTTTTTTTCTTCTTCATGCTTGGCTCTTGTCCATAGCACATCTCTATAAGTATAGGAGCTATGATCAAGATATGTTCATGAAATTTGGGTAGATATATCTTATCAAGGGGAAGTGCAGTGCAAAAGAACCCGAAATATCCCTGGCTTTTTTTTAGTTATTGCCCTTTGTTTTGGTGTTTTCATGCTTTGATCTTGTCCGTAATATATCTCTAAAAGTATAGGAGCTATGAATAAGATGTTATGGGTAGATAATCTCTTCACAGGTCTATGCATCATTACTCTACCTGGCTTAATTTTTTAGTTATTGCCCTTTGCTGTTTTATCATACTTGGTTCTTGTCCTGAGCATATATCTTAAAGTATAGGAGCTATGATCATGAAACTTCATTGGTAGATAGATCTCACAATGGGAAGTGCAGTCCAAAAGAACCATAACTCTACCTGGCTTATCTCTTGAGTTATAGCCATATGTTTTTTTAACACGTGAATCTTGCCGATAGCACATCTTTTAGAGTATTTAAGCTATGATCATGAACTTCATGGGTAGATAAATCTCATCATTGGAAAGCGCCATTATTCATCTCTCTGTCATTCATCTCTCACAATAATTGTCCAAATTGTCCCATTTATTCAAATCACTTCAATTCTACTCTTTACCCAAAGTCCGATAAAGCTGTATGACGGGCCTATCTTGTGACAATTTGGCACCTTGTTCTAGAATCAAATGAGTATAGAAAGCTTTCAGAAAATAGGAGAAAAAGAAATGGTAATTTAAGTACTGATGTGAGAAATACAAGGAATCCATTGTTAGGTGTTCATGCAAATGCAATATATGAAAGATTCTTGAAAGGTTTGTAAATCCAAGACAAACAGTCAGTAAAGCATCTCATGTTTAGTTCTTAGTATTTTTTAGGAAGAAACTTCATACATAAATACATGTAGGTTGAAAATGCTATTTTTGACTCAAGTTTAAAACTTCATTTTGTTTCTTATAGGCTAATAATTTAATTATTATGGTGTTCACACCAAGATTCATGTATTTTGTTTGGCTGAAAAATTCGTTTCATTTCGCAATGAAAACAATTTTGATTACCAATTTTTAGCTCACCTGAGCACAAAGTGCTCAAGGTGAGCTATTGTGATCGTAGAATGTCCGTCGTCAGTCGTGCGTCGTCCGTCGTGCGTCGTCCGTCGTCCACAATTTCTTTAAACATCTTCTCCTCCTAAACCAGTGGGCCAATCTTGATGAAACTTGGCAGGGATGTTCCTTGGGTCAAGCTCTACCAAAGTTGTTCAAATGAATGAAATCCACCCTTAGCTTTCCCTTTACCCTTAACAAAAAGGGTGAAAATATGAAAATCTTTAAAAATCTTCTTCTCTGAAACCAGAAGGCAGACAGCTTTCATATTTGGTATGAAGCATCATCTAGTAGACCTCTACCAAGTTTGTTCATATCAAGACCCTTGGGTCATATTTGGGCTTTGCCCGGGCGCAACCCTTTTTACATATTATCAAAGAGCGAAAATCTTTAAAAATCTTCTTCTCTGAAACCAGAAGGCACACAGCTTTCATATTTGGTATGTAGCATCACCTAGTGGGCCTCTACCAAGTTTGTTCATATCAAGACCCTTGGGTCATATTTAGGCTTTGCACAGGTGCATCCCTTTATCTCTTATGAGCATGAAGGGTAAAAAAATGAAAATCTTCAAAAATCTTCTTCTATTAAACCAGAAGGCAGACAGCTTTCATATTTGGTATGTAGCATCATCTAGTAGACCTCCACCAAGTTTGTTCATATCAATACCCTAGGATCATATTTGGGCTCCACCTGGGCGCAACCCTTTTTACATAGAATTGAAGAGCGAATTTTTTTAAAAATCTTCTTTAATCGAAACCAGAGGGCACACTGCTTTCATTTTCGGTATGTAGCATCATCTAGTAGGCCCCTACCAAGTTTGTTCATATCATGACCCTTTGGTCATATTTGGGCTCCATGGGGGCATCCCTTTCAGCTCATCTGAGCACAAAGGGTGAAAATATGAAAACCTTCAAAAATCATCTTCTCTGAAACCAGTAGGCAGACAGCTTTCATATTTAGTATGTAGCATCATCTTATGGACCTCTTCCAAGTTTGGTCATATCAAGGTCCTGGGGCCTCATTTGGGGTCCAGCTGGGTGCATCCCTTTTTTTACATAGAATCAAAAAGCATATCTGTCTTGCTATTCGCTGAAAACGTTCCATGGTATTGATCTTAGCAATTTCTTCTTTTTGACATCTGCCTATCTAGTTAATGTGATGTCCCAGGGGTCAAAGAGACTCAGGTGAGCGATCTAGGACCATCTTGGTCCTCTTGTTTTTGTAAGCTTCCAGGGAAAGTAGTCCTATGAACAATTCATATTTTTGAGGGTATATCTTAACATTTTGGCTATAAAAAAATAAATTATAAGATATATAGAGAGTTTTTGTTGATTTCATTGAGATATGAAACCAAAACTTAATCACCCTCATATATGAATCTGTATTCATACAGTGTGCTTTTTTTTTGTTTCATACCTCAATGAAATCAACAAAAACTCTCATCACTTTTAAAGGCCTCTGGACACATTCATGATTTTTGGCTATGGTGCCGTTACGATTCGTAAAATCGTGTACTGTGGTAGAATCTTGGTAGAATCTTGGTGACTCTTGATGAATCGTGATGAATCGGGAAAACTCCACAGTAGTGCTTTGTAACAGAAGTTTCAAACTGTTTATATCATTTGTGGCAAATCAAGGTGGTTATTGGGCATTTGAAGCTCAACTGTAGCAGAATTGAGCTTATTAGTCCCCCAACGGTTACCGGTTGGGGGACTATAAGTTTGCTCGATTCCGTCTGTCCGTCCGTCCGTCTGTCCGTCACACTTTTGTCCGGGCTATATCTTCTAAACCATATATGCTAGCAACTTCAAACTTGATACACTTATAGATCTCATTGAGGAGAAGTGTCATGTTCAAGAACCGTTACTCTGCCACGCCCACTTTTTGAGTTATTACCCTTTGTTGTTTTTACCCTTACATTCTTGTCCGGAACATATCTCCTAAACTATGTGTGCTAGCTACTTCAAACTTTGTACACTCATAGATCTCATTGAGGAGAAGTGTCATGTTTAAGATTCATAACTCTTCCACACCCCCCTTTTTGAGCTGCTCTTTGTTGTTTTAAGCCTTACATTCTTGTCCGGATCATATCTCCTAAACTATAAGTGCTAGCAACTTCAAGCTTGGTACACTGATAGATCTTATTGAGGACAAGTGTCTTGTTCAAGAACTGTTTTTCTGACACGCCCACTTTTTGAGTTATTGCCCTTTGTTGTTTTTACCCTTACATTTTTGTCCGGATCATATCTGCTAAACCATAAGCCCTAGCAACTTCAAACATTGTAAACTGATAGATCTTATTGAGGACAAGTGTCATTTACAAGAACTGTTACTCTGCTATGTCCTTTTTTGAGTTATTGCCCTTTGTTGTTTTTAGTCTTACATTCTTGTTCGGATCATATCTCCTAAACTATAAGTGCTAGCAACTTTAAACTTTGTACACATAAAGATCTCATTGAGGACAAGTGTCATGTACAAGAACTGTTACTCTGCCACACACACTTTCTGAGTTTTTGCCCTTTGTTTTTTTACCTTTACATTTTTGTCCGGAACATATCTTCTAAACCATAAGTGCTAGAAACTTCAAACTTGCTACACTTATAGATATCCTTGAGGACAAGTGTCACGTACACGAACTGTCACTCTGATCATATCTCCTAAACCATAAGCCCTAGCAACTTCAAACTTTGTAAACTGATAGATCTTATTGAAGACAAGTGTCATTTACAAGAACTGTTACTCTGCCATGTCCACTTTTTGAGTTATTGCCCTTTGTTGTTTTTAGTCTTACATTTTTGTCCTGTACTTATCTCCTAAACAATAAGCCCTAGCAACTTCAAACTTTGTACACTGGTAGATCTCATTGAAAAGAAGTGTAATGCACAAGAACTGTTACTCTGCCACATCCACTTTTTTAGTTTTTGTCCGTTGTTGTTTTTTATCCTTACATTTTTGTCCGGACCATCAGTGCTAGCAACGTCAAACTTGGTACACTTATAGATCTCATTGAGGACAAGTGGCATGTACAAGAATCATTCTTCTCCGCCCACTTTTGGAGTTTTTGCCATTGGTTGTTTTTACTCTTATATTTTTGTTTGGGACATTTTGTTCAAAACCTAATGTGCTAGCAACTTCAAATTTTGCTTACAGTTATAGATCTAGTAAGTAGGAGATATATTATAAGAAAGGATTTTTTGTTATCCCGTGGGGGACTCCTGTATTGCATCGCAATACGACATGCACTTGTTCCTACTGACACCCTAGCTATATTTGTGGCTATTCTTGAGAGATCATAGTATGTGGTGGAGTCTTTGACATTAAGAATTCTCAAGGTTCACCATGAATTATGTACGGTTGTTCTGTAAATCATCCACGGTTTTGCTAAGGAGTTCCACGATTGGCAATGACCAATGCAGTCGTGAATCCTACCAGTATCGTTTTGAACCGTACAAGCACCGTGAGCATTTGTTGTGCTATTGTAGTCAATCCTTCGTACTGGAGTTGTAGTGACACTGAATATTTCTACTTTTTGCCACAATTCATCACGATCAATTCAGATTTTCTGACCATGAGAAATCTGGATGAATAGTAAAGAAAGTATTGAATGTGTAAACGGGTCTTAAAATATAATGAAATGTGTGTCCAGTCAGACAAAGGGATATTCTGGATAGTGATTAAGGTATTGACCCAAATCTGGCTGTGGATTTTACAGGGTGGAAAATTTATAAGGGACGTGTTGAGGGATCACTCATGGCCTCTACTGCTTAATCTGGAGCAAATTTCTGTCACCTTATGTCAGATTGTCTTGAAACTTGGAAGTAATGTTCCTTTCATGATTACCAATAGCAGTGCACCAAAACCACACCGCTACTAAGCTCAAGTTTTTAGATTTTACATTTGATGTTTTTGCAACAGGCATATTTTGTGATAATTTTTCACCTTGTTAAAATATCAAATCTGGTTTACCTCTAATGAGACCAAAAATGTTCAAATACTTATTCAGCCACCGTTATAGCCCAGTTGGTAGCATGTCTGACTGTCAATCTAGAGGTCCCAGGGTATGATCCTTGATGGCAGCACTAATTCTTTTGGACAATTCGTTTCCCAGCAATGGGTCGACAGTCCTAGATCTAAGTGGGATAGAAGCTTGAGACTAGAAAAAAGATGTGATGGTGGAACTGGTGTGAGAAATACCAGGAAACCATTGTTTAGTGTTCAAGTTGCCACAATATAACTGGAAGATTGTTGAAAGCAGTTTATAACCCCATTCAAACAAACAAACAAATCAACTATTGATTTTACAGAGTTCCTAGGCAGTCCCTTTTCATACTTGGATTGACATGTATAGTTTCAAGTCTGTTTGAAAAGTTTTAGCTGCCCTATAGGCTTCCTCCATGAAAAATATTGACAGGAGAATGTTTTTCAATGTGATTGATTTGCTAACTGTTTTTTTAAGAATAACTGAGGGTATTTTGTTGGATAAAATTCGGAAGAGACAGTATAGACCGTAAGAAAAACTGAGGAACAGTTCGAGACGTTTTCGTTGGAATGAATTATCATTCAAAATAATAATAATTTGGGTTGTTCAGAATCTGACAGATAACAGTCTGTTTTATATTATTACCCGATGTTTCATGAACGTCTAGACAATCTTTAATTAACATAGTTTAACAAACTGAAAATTGTGCGAACAACAAATTTAATTAATTTAGACAGGACTTATACATTTAGGTAAATAACCCGGGATATTCAACCGGAAGTTGATCCGTCGGTTTGGTCGAAATCGGAGATAAAACAATAAAATGATTTTATAGTTTATAGGTCGAATTAATCGAATAAACTTTATTTTGGAATCATTAAATGAACTAAATGGAATATTTAAATGCAAGAATCATAATTCTAAGACACGCTATGTTGATATAAACGCTAGTTTGACCATTCTTAAGAATGAGCAACACCCCCCTGTCGCCACTTGCCCGTTCTTGAGATTTAGTATTCCCGAAAACGGGCACGACATATATACGCCATTTTGTTCGACAAGTGATGGTTTTCATGATTTTATTTCATTACACGGATTCTTTTGTATGGAAATAATATTGCTTATAGTGGGTGGGTGATACGGGAATTTTATAGTTATTCGGACGTACATGTAATGAATTCCCAATATCCCTGAATATGTAAAAAGCGAGTGGTGTGAGATTTGGCGTGAGATTTGGACACGAACAGGGAAAAATAGTGGTAATGTGGAGAATGGCGACTTCTTCCCCGAAATATTAAAAAAAAAAGTTTTCTGTCAAACTACAGACATTACCGCTAAAAATAAGGTGCAGTTTGGGTCTTTTTGTCACCCCATTAGCGATGTATGAATCAAGTCCTGTGTTCAGGATGACAAAACGGTGCAAACAGTTTATCAATTATGCATCGCTTTGCACGCAGGAGAACGTGCAAAGCAGGGTGTAATTGGCAATATTTTTGCATCTGTTAACGTTTTTATCACTCTATCTCTTTCGTCTTCTTTCAAGTCCTCTCTCTTACAAATGAACGAGAAAGATGAAATGTTATTTTGTGCATCAGTTTTTTTTTTTATTTATTTTTTTTTTCATAATTTATCATTTCTTCAAACATTTTTCAGACAATATGTACACTAAATGCAATACTGTTAACTCAAAGACAAAATAATACGTAAGCATAAATAGATCAAGAATTGATTACAAATAAAAAAGTTACGTGTACATTTTTTTTATTCAACGCACTTTGATGCTATGATGAATTTGTTTTGCCTCGCAATGATAATCTCACCCTATGTGAAATATTCAACTTTTTTTATGATCATGTTTTTTACAGAAGACATCTTTTTCTATAAATAGGTGTTTTTGCTGAAACGAAAAGTCAATCTGACAGAAAAATTCTATCTTTACTTAATCTTAAAGAACTCACGCATTTTGACTTAGGAATTTGACGATATGTTAATATAGTTTAATTTTAGTTGTGTACATAAGATTGGCCCATTCTAAAGATTTATTTTATTCCTCAATGAAAACAACTTTGACAATTTTACAATTCTGTGTCTAAATTAATAATTCTGAATAGTTTAGCTTCGATATATAAAATTATAGAATATGAAGAGAGTATATATTGATTTCATAGAGCTATGAAACTAAAAACCTCATCACACTTATGTATGAATTCGCTTCGCGTGTTCATACAATATGATAAGGTTTATAGTTTCATACCGCAATGAAATCAAAAATTACTCTCTTCATTACTAAAACGAAATCTTACACAAATGATTACGTTTCATCCTCGTTTCGTTGTCGCTGCAATGTCGTAAATACAGCCTCGTACAAGCTTTATTTACGACATTTCGACCACCGAAAGACGTTACGCTTATACGTCAGTTTCATTTAAGATAACCAATGAAGCATTTTCTCCCCAAACATTTAACATTCAAGCCGGTAGCACGCTTTTCGAAATTATACTTTTCGAAACCCTCATCATAACTGAAAGAGAAAATTATTCATTTGAATATAAAGTCTATATGAGATAATAATGAAATATATATTGCAAATAAATGACATTTTATACAAAAATAAATAGATCTATTAATATCAGTTCTAGACTTTTTAGGCACATAATGGTGTCCTCGAGACAGTTTTTAACACATGTTAAAGTCCAGTTATGATACTGTACAATCAACATGGCAAGTCTTTGGTAAAGATGAAACCATCAAAGTCTGTCGTCGCGGTCTTCATGCGGTCGTTGGCTCGAATCTTAGAGCAGATCGCCGCTGTATGGAACCGGTGAACGGAATGTTTGTCTTTGGCAATCTCATTTTAATTATGTCCCCGTTCACCCAAACTATGTGGTCACGCTTGTTACGGAATGTCCAGAATGGAATTTTAAAAGCCGGTCTAGATCGAATACTAGCACACCATGTGTTGTGATGAAAACGTAGAAATCGGGTTTAATTCAACAAAATTAAAATGTCCAAATGCACTGTTTGTGTGTGTAACTCCTGTTGTGTAGACTGACGCTGATAAGCCGCCCATCGATGAAGAGTAGCAGCTGGGTTCTCGAACATAAGTCACCTCAACCTGTGACTCGTCTTCGCTGAAATTATTGCAATCGTTTGGCAGTACAATCGACATCTTTTCGTTTTTCTTTTGTTCTCCTTTTATAATTTATTATTTATTATATTTTATTATTTATGTTGTAAAATATAACTGTCTTTTTTGTAAGCTGAACTATTATGTTCCTTAAATCTGCAAAACGCTTTTCCGCTTCAATTCTATTCTCTTTAGGCGAGATGTTGATATTCTGAATAATGCGTTGAAAATAATATTTAGTTGCCAGTCCAGCGGTTTATATATATATTAGTGAAGATGTCATCGTGCGTCATTTTCAATATTTGATATTAAGCCAATGAAATTGGTTTATCCGCAGCATTATCATGACTTCGTTAGAATATAAACGTTTTGTTCTTATCAATATTTAGGGGCAAGAAACTTGAATGAAATGACTCTGTTATTAACATTGTGAAGTTTACAAGATGAATAATATTGGAATGATTTTGGAGTGAAATTGAATGAGTGTGTGGGCGAGTATTGAGTGAAATTAGAAGGAGGTGATCCAATATAGCTAATTTTGTTCAGGGTGAACTGTATAATAATACTTTTCTGTTTGAGTGTCTTCATTGATCAAAGAGACACCTCAAAATCCACTCCAGTCATTGAAATCGTTGAATAATTTGATCGATTTGAATTATTTTGTAAATATTTCGGAGCGTTTTCGATCTATTTGAATAAGTGTTTGAAATGAATGAAAGCAGTGCTGAGTGAGCGATTTAAGAATGATTCTGATCGGGATGAGAGTCAATTTCACGATGTTTTTTTTAACTGTATCGCTGTTTTTATATCATCCTGAGTTTTTTGAAAATTTTCCCAGGCATTTAGAGACAAGGTTTAAACACGATCCATGCGTTCAAAATGAAACAAAACCTTCACCAAAAGTCTTGTGTCCTCAACGCAGGAGAGTCCCATATTTAAGATTAACTCTTTCCTGTTTAATCCCTGCTTTTTACATGCCTGTCATTTTATGATTTAGAAAACATTGTAAAAAAGGAAGAAATTGCTTCTGACAAGCAATTTCTTCTTTTTCCACACTATTTCCACCCTACAGAATGATTATTTTTCAAATTAAATGCACTATAATTTTCGTCTGGAAAACCTTTGAATTTGGACAGGTCAAAATTTTGTAAAACAGGATAGGGTTAAAAGAAAATAATCTTCAAAAAGCGTTCCAGAAAACGTGGTCTGATATGCAAAATAGATTACGACTCTTAATCGTTTGCAAATGATATCGTATACTGAACGTCTCGATTTGACCAATGATAAGATGAAGCTCCCCACTCGTGAACATTTAGCTTTTGATGTTTTACTCAATGAAAGATTCTTAGGTCGATTTTTTACCGAAACAATAAAAACTAACTTCTATATAGAATGTCATTGAAATTCGTTGACGCGATACAGTTAACAACATTGTGAAAGTTGAAGTGAATGATCTTGGGGTGATTTAGGAATGAAGTTAGGAATGAAATTGAATGAATATGTGGAGAGAATTTTGAGTGAATTTGATGTGAGGTAATTATATATCGCAATTTTTTTTTCAGAATGAATAAAATTAGCGATATTGATTACCTCCCTTTAATAATAGTTGCATACAAATTCTATACATAGCTTCCTATTTCTTCAAGAAACCTATGAGACGGTAGCAATTTAAAATATGTCAATGAAATCGCGATTTTTCTCTATCAAAATTTATGTTGAATGACGTTGTTGATTCTATATTTTTCAATGAGATTGAGCGTTTTTGAATGGTTTGAGTGAGTGTTGGGAATGAATGATTGGAGCGCTGAGTAAGCGATTTAGAATGAGTTTGATTGAAGTGAATGTCAATTTCACGATGTAAGTATCTGTATCAGTAAGTTTCTACAACTTAGAGTTTCGATGATGAATGAGGGACTTTAAATAGATCTTTTATTGAGGTTTCGGGTCCATCATTCTATGTAATGACTATAATCTTTGATTGGAAAGAAAGACAATTCAATATCGACTATGCATTTAAAACACAAAGTTATACGACTTATATCCCTTTGTATAGTAAAAATCGGAGTTGTTCATTTTAAGGTCAATTTAAGGTTCCTTTAGAATATTGGTTCGTTTTCATGTCAAAAATGAGTCAAAAAAGTAGTTTCATTGATTAATGTAAGTCGGAATCACGCCAAAGTGCATATTAAAATGGTTTATGTCTTAAAACCGTATCTATTCGTTAAAAAAGCAAAATAGTTATCGTCATAATACGAGTACTATTGCTTTATATGTCAATTCATGATGTTCTTTCATATTTTTTCGGTCATTTAAACCTCAAGAAATAATTCTCCTTTAAAGAACTTCACATCATTCAAACTGATGCTCTACATGCTAGAGGTAACTCGTCGCCTTACGATAATGTTTTAATTAAACGTTCTCTTTGTTTCGTTTGTCTTTGGAATGTTAAGACATAGAGCAAATTGGTAAAGAGATGGTCGGTCTTAAAACTGGTGGCTCTTCATAAATATGTGAATGATTCAGAAGAATGGAAACATATTCATTCACGAAGGTCATTCTTTGCCATTTTAAATCCAACAAATAATTAGAGAGAACATTGTAAAAAGGGGAAAGTAGATTGTCGCTACATTACTGCATTATGGTCTAAACTACAGATTTACCCTTTCCTGTTTTACAAAATTTTGGACCTGTCAAATTCAAAGGTTTTGCAGACGAAAATTTAAAGTGGATTTAATTTGAAAAATAACCATTCAGTAGGGTAGAAAATAGTGTGGAAAAAGAAGAAATTGCTTGTCAGAAGCAATTTATTCTTTTTTCACAATGTTTTCTAAATCAAAAAATCACAGGCACGTAAAAAGCAGGGATTAAACAGCAAAGGGTTAAACTGATGCTTTATATCAAATGGATACTAGAGGTAACTCGAGTATGGCGTGTAATCGGTTGCAAAATTATATGAAAAAAATAATTGTTCTATAATACGAATATTTATTTCAAAAATAAATAAATTATGGTAAAAAGAAAATATATATTCAATAAATTAAATTATTTGTTCTATGGTTATTTATATCTATTCAATAATGATAAATATCGATTCTATAATAATGATTTTTTTTTCAAAAAAATAAATAATTTATTCAATAATTAAAAATATTTATTCTATAATTGTAAATATTTGTTGTATAATGAAAAAAATATTTATTGTATAATTCAAAATATTTATTGTATAATTTAAAATATTTATTATATAATCTAAAATATTTGTTCAAAGATTGAACATAAATAATTATTTCTATAATTTAAAATAATTTATTCAATACCTCACACAAAATATTTATTCAATAATTAGCATTCTGGGAAGGAAGTGGCTAGCCATAGACTGGGAACATGATCGACTTTCACGATCTAGACTGGTAAATCTACGTTATTTCCCGGAAGATTTTAACAGGCTCAATTATGAAGTTGACTGTGTTAATACTTTCAAAGAGAGAAAAAGTGACGAAATTCATCTACCCTTCAATTAGATTTAACTGATCTATTGATTTTTGGTGGTACTCCCCTTTGGCTGGCCAGTTGTTAAGAAAAATCAGTTTGGCGAAATCGTATTACTTAAAACTGTTCCTAAATGAAAGTCTTTTTGAGGAAAGGTGTGCTTTTGTGACCAATGAATGTCCTCCGTGCGTTGTGTGTCGTCCGGCATCAACAATTTAAGTGTTTACACTCAAGGAGCCACAAATATGGCCCAATCTTCATGAAACTTGGTCAGAATTTTGGCCAGGTCACAAGAATGAACCCTATTGAAAATGGGAGGGATCTATGCCATATCACGAGGAATGGGGCCTTGTTGACAATTTACTTGTTCACACTCTAGAAGCCATATAAATGACCCAATCTTAATGAACGTTGGTCAGAATAATGGTCAGGTCACAAGAATGAACCCCATTGAAAATTGAGAGAATCCATGCCATATCACGGGGAAAGGGGTCTTAATAAAAATTTTCTTGTTTACACTCTTGAAGTCATAATTATGGCCCAATCTTTATGACGTTGGTCAAAATATTCATGGTCACAAGAATGGACCCTATTGAAAATGGGAAGGATACATGCCATATCATGTGAAAAGGAGTCTAATGACAACTGTCTTGTTTTCACTCTTGAGGCCACACATATGGCCAAATTTTCATAAAATTTGGTCAGAATGTATACCGGGTATAAAGTCAAAATGATAATCCCTTTTGAAAAATGTATTGTCATATGAGAAAATACAGTAAAAATAGCCTTTATTCTCTTTATCAACTCTAGGGGTTATCAGTATTTCAATATGTTTATCTTGTCAAAGGTTGATTCCACCCCCCCCCCCCCCCCCAGAAAAAAAAACTTGTTTAGAAGTGGCTAGAAACTTATGCAGGGATCATTGGAACAGAATAATGTCTTTCTTTAAAACATCTAATGATCATTTAATGATTTTAAAGCATTTAATTTTGCTAAGTGGGGAGTCAAAAAGATGAAGGTGAGCGATTTAGGACCATTATGGTCCTCCTGCTCAAATCATCACATTGTCTCTCGAGACTCAAGGACGATCATATGAAATTCCTCAAAAAGACTTTCATTTAGGAACAGTTTTAAATTATACGATTTCGCCAAACTGGTTTTTCTTAACAGCTGGCCAGCCAAAGGGGAGCACTGCCGAAAATCAATAAATCGGTTAAATTTAATTGAAAGGTAAATGAATGTCGTCAGTTTTTCACTCTTTGAAAGTATTAACACAGTCAACTTCGTAATTGAGCCTGTTAAAATCTTCAGGGAAGTAACGTAGATTGGGGATATTTCCAGTCTATCGTGAAAGTCGATAATTTTCCCAGTCTATGGCTAGCCACTTCCTTCCGGTTACAGGGAACCATTACAATCTCCCGCCATCTGTCACATTTTGTCTAGGGAATTAACGGTGAAGTAAACAAAGATAAGGGCGGCCTCTGATTGGTCCATAATTTATCAAGATCAAATCTAATCATTTATTTTCGAAGATTTACATTGTTTCTACAAGTCAGGTGCAAAATGGGAAAGGTGAGAGTCTATTTTTGGTCTTGAGAGGCATTTTCTAGACATCGGGGTGTTTTCCGGACCCGACTGTGAAATTTGGCGGGTGGGGAGGGTTCACTTAAAGATGACGTCATTACTCATTGAAAAAACGGATCATGCCATATTTAAAATGGTCTATTTGGATGCGCGACTGATTTTTCTTTAATTTGATATAAGGCTTGACTTCCCGTCAATTTTTGGGAATGAGCTATATAGGCTTTTGTTATAATGGCCGACAACGGGAAATGTAATAGTTCCCTGTAACCTAAATGCAATATGCATAGATTTGTACTATTCTTTCGACTTTTTATATCGTTACCCGCATTATTCGTGCAAAAGCACTTCAAATCAACATGTTTTCGCACAAAAAGTTGTTGTTTATACTATTTGAATGAGAAGTCAAGCAAAAAGGGGCCATCTGACACTTTTTCATATACTTTTTAGACGTAAATCCCACTGTTAGATCGCAATTTTGCATTTTTTTGCACATAAATTTCGTGCTTTTTTCTTTCTTTCTTTGCCTCCTTCGACTGAATCTGAAAGGAAATAATATTTTTAAAGACGTTAGACTGCAAATTGACGCGAATAATCTAATCAATCAATGTCAAGCGCATTGTCTTATAAGTCTAGTATACATAATCGGGACTCTCTGGGAAGGGGGGGGGGTGTCCGGCGCAAGGTTTTTTTGCTCAATTTCTGCAAAAAATTATGATACATTTGGTTTCATAATATTAGCAAAGGTGATAAATATATTTGTGCGTGTAAAGCTGCTCTTAAAAGGAAATTGTTTTTATCAAAATGCGCCATTTTGGCGAAGAAAAATCAGAAAATCGCACCCAACTATTGAAACGATAGGGGCTAATTTAAGCCAAAAATCGCTATCAGTTGTTTTTAAAAGCGACATTTTGATTGTCTTTTGTAAATTGTGACGCGAAAGAGATATTTCATGTTTAAAAATGCGGGTTAGATTATATTTTTGCGTTGTTTGGCCGTTTTTTAAAGCAATAAACCACTTTTTTCCGATCAAACCGGACAAAGGGTTATCTGCTCGTATGCCTGAACCTATTCGACCAAATACCTTAAAACGTTAAGCAGCAGTCTGGTACATATTTCTGTATGTGAATATGATATAAAAACGATAGTTAGGAGATAAAAAAGCGGTAACTAGATTCAATGAAATGTCAAAGTAAGAAAAAGGAAGATCCACTTTTTATAAAGATAAGGGTTATTTTACGCCCAGATTTCTTAGAAATGGATCTTAGAACTTGAATTTGGAACTAAACTGTATCCTGTCAAGAGGACGGGATATATCCGGGTAGAAACCGCTACTTTGATTACATCTAAACTCAAATCGGCAGCTTTCTAGGGCGGAAAACAGCTCTTTGTTGATCGGATAGTGATAAGGGTTATCATTATATTTACAAAAAACTATTTGACCAAATGCTATCAAACTTGCAGAAAAAGTGTAGAATATCTATCTGCAAAAGAAAATATTAATTGCAAGCAATTCTGACCAAAAAAAATATAATTTGATGTAATTTTTTTTGCAAACGCGTTTAAATAAGTTTAAGGATAAGGGTTATTTCCACATAAAAATACAATTTATTACTAAAATTTTCAGGAATATCTTGCATGAAAAAAATAGTTACAGACTGTAAGACAATATGAGCAGAACATTGGGTCGATTAAGCTATCAAATGATAGCACAACGCATGGTTCCGCACGCATATGTGTATTATTTGGTCCCAACGGCGCCAAGGATAAGGGCCTATTTTCTCCTTATCTATTTCACCGAACCCATTAAATTTTTCTATGAAAGTTAACAATATTTAGTTGCGTCAGTTGATATATGATTTACGATTGATTGTTTAAAAAAATGGTCATGTGCACTAAAAGTATCAAAAAATGCTAATTTTCGGGTAAGGATAAGGGTTATGTGTAACGGAAGCTAATTACGGGTAGAAGGAACTGATTCTCGAGTACATCACAATTTTAAAAAATATTAAGAATAAACCACTGAAGTGAAAAAGTTATAGGAAAAGAGTCTAAATTGCACTCATATTCCACATTTTTAAAACTGAAAACATGTGTTTATAAATGCAGAGTTTCCTAACCCGACTCTTTTTCCATGTAAACTCCTAATGACAGAGTTAAGGGATATGACCATATCTCAGTGCGTATATTACATAACCGGCCGAAAATTTCAAATTTTCTCGGAATAAGATATTTCTATGATTTGATGCTTAAAGAATGAATTTAATGAACATTTTATTTTCTCTTTAGGTTACAGGGAACCATTACAATCTCCCGCCATCTGTCACATTTTGTCTAGGGAATTAACGGTGAAGTAA
This sequence comes from Fragum whitleyi, assembly GCA_948146395.1. Lineage (NCBI taxonomy): Eukaryota > Metazoa > Mollusca > Bivalvia > Cardiida > Cardiidae > Fragum > Fragum whitleyi. Next base: position 37,699,891 of record OX411547.1, on the reverse strand, counting down.
ACAAAGATAAGGGCGGCCTCTGATTGGTCCATAATTTATCAAGATCAAATCTAATCATTTATTTTCGAAGATTTACATTGTTTCTACAAGTCAGGTGCAAAATGGGAAAGGTGAGAGTCTATTTTTGGTCTTGAGAGGCATTTTCTAGACATCGGGGTGTTTTCCGGACCCGACTGTGAAATTTGGCGGGTGGGGAGGGTTCACTTAAAGATGACGTCATTACTCATTGAAAAAACGGATCATGCCATATTTAAAATGGTCTATTTGGATGCGCGACTGATTTTTCTTTAATTTGATATAAGGCTTGACTTCCCGTCAATTTTTGGGAATGAGCTATATAGGCTTTTGTTATAATGGCCGACAACGGGAAATGTAATAGTTCCCTGTAACCTAAATGCAATATGCATAGATTTGTACTATTCTTTCGACTTTTTATATCGTTACCCGCATTATTCGTGCAAAAGCACTTCAAATCAACATGTTTTCGCACAAAAAGTTGTTGTTTATACTATTTGAATGAGAAGTCAAGCAAAAAGGGGCCATCTGACACTTTTTCATATACTTTTTAGACGTAAATCCCACTGTTAGATCGCAATTTTGCATTTTTTTGCACATAAATTTCGTGCTTTTTTCTTTCTTTCTTTGCCTCCTTCGACTGAATCTGAAAGGAAATAATATTTTTAAAGACGTTAGACTGCAAATTGACGCGAATAATCTAATCAATCAATGTCAAGCGCATTGTCTTATAAGTCTAGTATACATAATCGGGACTCTCTGGGAAGGGGGGGGGGTGTCCGGCGCAAGGTTTTTTTGCTCAATTTCTGCAAAAAATTATGATACATTTGGTTTCATAATATTAGCAAAGGTGATAAATATATTTGTGCGTGTAAAGCTGCTCTTAAAAGGAAATTGTTTTTATCAAAATGCGCCATTTTGGCGAAGAAAAATCAGAAAATCGCACCCAACTATTGAAACGATAGGGGCTAATTTAAGCCAAAAATCGCTATCAGTTGTTTTTAAAAGCGACATTTTGATTGTCTTTTGTAAATTGTGACGCGAAAGAGATATTTCATGTTTAAAAATGCGGGTTAGATTATATTTTTGCGTTGTTTGGCCGTTTTTTAAAGCAATAAACCACTTTTTTCCGATCAAACCGGACAAAGGGTTATCTGCTCGTATGCCTGAACCTATTCGACCAAATACCTTAAAACGTTAAGCAGCAGTCTGGTACATATTTCTGTATGTGAATATGATATAAAAACGATAGTTAGGAGATAAAAAAGCGGTAACTAGATTCAATGAAATGTCAAAGTAAGAAAAAGGAAGATCCACTTTTTATAAAGATAAGGGTTATTTTACGCCCAGATTTCTTAGAAATGGATCTTAGAACTTGAATTTGGAACTAAACTGTATCCTGTCAAGAGGACGGGATATATCCGGGTAGAAACCGCTACTTTGATTACATCTAAACTCAAATCGGCAGCTTTCTAGGGCGGAAAACAGCTCTTTGTTGATCGGATAGTGATAAGGGTTATCATTATATTTACAAAAAACTATTTGACCAAATGCTATCAAACTTGCAGAAAAAGTGTAGAATATCTATCTGCAAAAGAAAATATTAATTGCAAGCAATTCTGACCAAAAAAAATATAATTTGATGTAATTTTTTTTGCAAACGCGTTTAAATAAGTTTAAGGATAAGGGTTATTTCCACATAAAAATACAATTTATTACTAAAATTTTCAGGAATATCTTGCATGAAAAAAATAGTTACAGACTGTAAGACAATATGAGCAGAACATTGGGTCGATTAAGCTATCAAATGATAGCACAACGCATGGTTCCGCACGCATATGTGTATTATTTGGTCCCAACGGCGCCAAGGATAAGGGCCTATTTTCTCCTTATCTATTTCACCGAACCCATTAAATTTTTCTATGAAAGTTAACAATATTTAGTTGCGTCAGTTGATATATGATTTACGATTGATTGTTTAAAAAAATGGTCATGTGCACTAAAAGTATCAAAAAATGCTAATTTTCGGGTAAGGATAAGGGTTATGTGTAACGGAAGCTAATTACGGGTAGAAGGAACTGATTCTCGAGTACATCACAATTTTAAAAAATATTAAGAATAAACCACTGAAGTGAAAAAGTTATAGGAAAAGAGTCTAAATTGCACTCATATTCCACATTTTTAAAACTGAAAACATGTGTTTATAAATGCAGAGTTTCCTAACCCGACTCTTTTTCCATGTAAACTCCTAATGACAGAGTTAAGGGATATGACCATATCTCAGTGCGTATATTACATAACCGGCCGAAAATTTCAAATTTTCTCGGAATAAGATATTTCTATGATTTGATGCTTAAAGAATGAATTTAATGAACATTTTATTTTCTCTTTAGGTTACAGGGAACCATTACAATCTCCCGCCATCTGTCACATTTTGTCTAGGGAATTAACGGTGAAGTAAACAAAGATAAGGGCGGCCTCTGATTGGTCCATAATTTATCAAGATCAAATCTAATCATTTATTTTCGAAGATTTACATTGTTTCTACAAGTCAGGTGCAAAATGGGAAAGGTGAGAGTCTATTTTTGGTCTTGAGAGGCATTTTCTAGACATCGGGGTGTTTTCCGGACCCGACTGTGAAATTTGGCGGGTGGGGAGGGTTCACTTAAAGATGACGTCATTACTCATTGAAAAAACGGATCATGCCATATTTAAAATGGTCTATTTGGATGCGCGACTGATTTTTCTTTAATTTGATATAAGGCTTGACTTCCCGTCAATTTTTGGGAATGAGCTATATAGGCTTTTGTTATAATGGCCGACAACGGGAAATGTAATAGTTCCCTGTAACCTAAATGCAATATGCATAGATTTGTACTATTCTTTCGACTTTTTATATCGTTACCCGCATTATTCGTGCAAAAGCACTTCAAATCAACATGTTTTCGCACAAAAAGTTGTTGTTTATACTATTTGAATGAGAAGTCAAGCAAAAAGGGGCCATCTGACACTTTTTCATATACTTTTTAGACGTAAATCCCACTGTTAGATCGCAATTTTGCATTTTTTTGCACATAAATTTCGTGCTTTTTTCTTTCTTTCTTTGCCTCCTTCGACTGAATCTGAAAGGAAATAATATTTTTAAAGACGTTAGACTGCAAATTGACGCGAATAATCTAATCAATCAATGTCAAGCGCATTGTCTTATAAGTCTAGTATACATAATCGGGACTCTCTGGGAAGGGGGGGGGGTGTCCGGCGCAAGGTTTTTTTGCTCAATTTCTGCAAAAAATTATGATACATTTGGTTTCATAATATTAGCAAAGGTGATAAATATATTTGTGCGTGTAAAGCTGCTCTTAAAAGGAAATTGTTTTTATCAAAATGCGCCATTTTGGCGAAGAAAAATCAGAAAATCGCACCCAACTATTGAAACGATAGGGGCTAATTTAAGCCAAAAATCGCTATCAGTTGTTTTTAAAAGCGACATTTTGATTGTCTTTTGTAAATTGTGACGCGAAAGAGATATTTCATGTTTAAAAATGCGGGTTAGATTATATTTTTGCGTTGTTTGGCCGTTTTTTAAAGCAATAAACCACTTTTTTCCGATCAAACCGGACAAAGGGTTATCTGCTCGTATGCCTGAACCTATTCGACCAAATACCTTAAAACGTTAAGCAGCAGTCTGGTACATATTTCTGTATGTGAATATGATATAAAAACGATAGTTAGGAGATAAAAAAGCGGTAACTAGATTCAATGAAATGTCAAAGTAAGAAAAAGGAAGATCCACTTTTTATAAAGATAAGGGTTATTTTACGCCCAGATTTCTTAGAAATGGATCTTAGAACTTGAATTTGGAACTAAACTGTATCCTGTCAAGAGGACGGGATATATCCGGGTAGAAACCGCTACTTTGATTACATCTAAACTCAAATCGGCAGCTTTCTAGGGCGGAAAACAGCTCTTTGTTGATCGGATAGTGATAAGGGTTATCATTATATTTACAAAAAACTATTTGACCAAATGCTATCAAACTTGCAGAAAAAGTGTAGAATATCTATCTGCAAAAGAAAATATTAATTGCAAGCAATTCTGACCAAAAAAAATATAATTTGATGTAATTTTTTTTGCAAACGCGTTTAAATAAGTTTAAGGATAAGGGTTATTTCCACATAAAAATACAATTTATTACTAAAATTTTCAGGAATATCTTGCATGAAAAAAATAGTTACAGACTGTAAGACAATATGAGCAGAACATTGGGTCGATTAAGCTATCAAATGATAGCACAACGCATGGTTCCGCACGCATATGTGTATTATTTGGTCCCAACGGCGCCAAGGATAAGGGCCTATTTTCTCCTTATCTATTTCACCGAACCCATTAAATTTTTCTATGAAAGTTAACAATATTTAGTTGCGTCAGTTGATATATGATTTACGATTGATTGTTTAAAAAAATGGTCATGTGCACTAAAAGTATCAAAAAATGCTAATTTTCGGGTAAGGATAAGGGTTATGTGTAACGGAAGCTAATTACGGGTAGAAGGAACTGATTCTCGAGTACATCACAATTTTAAAAAATATTAAGAATAAACCACTGAAGTGAAAAAGTTATAGGAAAAGAGTCTAAATTGCACTCATATTCCACATTTTTAAAACTGAAAACATGTGTTTATAAATGCAGAGTTTCCTAACCCGACTCTTTTTCCATGTAAACTCCTAATGACAGAGTTAAGGGATATGACCATATCTCAGTGCGTATATTACATAACCGGCCGAAAATTTCAAATTTTCTCGGAATAAGATATTTCTATGATTTGATGCTTAAAGAATGAATTTAATGAACATTTTATTTTCTCTTTAGGTTACAGGGAACCATTACAATCTCCCGCCATCTGTCACATTTTGTCTAGGGAATTAACGGTGAAGTAAACAAAGATAAGGGCGGCCTCTGATTGGTCCATAATTTATCAAGATCAAATCTAATCATTTATTTTCGAAGATTTACATTGTTTCTACAAGTCAGGTGCAAAATGGGAAAGGTGAGAGTCTATTTTTGGTCTTGAGAGGCATTTTCTAGACATCGGGGTGTTTTCCGGACCCGACTGTGAAATTTGGCGGGTGGGGAGGGTTCACTTAAAGATGACGTCATTACTCATTGAAAAAACGGATCATGCCATATTTAAAATGGTCTATTTGGATGCGCGACTGATTTTTCTTTAATTTGATATAAGGCTTGACTTCCCGTCAATTTTTGGGAATGAGCTATATAGGCTTTTGTTATAATGGCCGACAACGGGAAATGTAATAGTTCCCTGTAACCTAAATGCAATATGCATAGATTTGTACTATTCTTTCGACTTTTTATATCGTTACCCGCATTATTCGTGCAAAAGCACTTCAAATCAACATGTTTTCGCACAAAAAGTTGTTGTTTATACTATTTGAATGAGAAGTCAAGCAAAAAGGGGCCATCTGACACTTTTTCATATACTTTTTAGACGTAAATCCCACTGTTAGATCGCAATTTTGCATTTTTTTGCACATAAATTTCGTGCTTTTTTCTTTCTTTCTTTGCCTCCTTCGACTGAATCTGAAAGGAAATAATATTTTTAAAGACGTTAGACTGCAAATTGACGCGAATAATCTAATCAATCAATGTCAAGCGCATTGTCTTATAAGTCTAGTATACATAATCGGGACTCTCTGGGAAGGGGGGGGGGTGTCCGGCGCAAGGTTTTTTTGCTCAATTTCTGCAAAAAATTATGATACATTTGGTTTCATAATATTAGCAAAGGTGATAAATATATTTGTGCGTGTAAAGCTGCTCTTAAAAGGAAATTGTTTTTATCAAAATGCGCCATTTTGGCGAAGAAAAATCAGAAAATCGCACCCAACTATTGAAACGATAGGGGCTAATTTAAGCCAAAAATCGCTATCAGTTGTTTTTAAAAGCGACATTTTGATTGTCTTTTGTAAATTGTGACGCGAAAGAGATATTTCATGTTTAAAAATGCGGGTTAGATTATATTTTTGCGTTGTTTGGCCGTTTTTTAAAGCAATAAACCACTTTTTTCCGATCAAACCGGACAAAGGGTTATCTGCTCGTATGCCTGAACCTATTCGACCAAATACCTTAAAACGTTAAGCAGCAGTCTGGTACATATTTCTGTATGTGAATATGATATAAAAACGATAGTTAGGAGATAAAAAAGCGGTAACTAGATTCAATGAAATGTCAAAGTAAGAAAAAGGAAGATCCACTTTTTATAAAGATAAGGGTTATTTTACGCCCAGATTTCTTAGAAATGGATCTTAGAACTTGAATTTGGAACTAAACTGTATCCTGTCAAGAGGACGGGATATATCCGGGTAGAAACCGCTACTTTGATTACATCTAAACTCAAATCGGCAGCTTTCTAGGGCGGAAAACAGCTCTTTGTTGATCGGATAGTGATAAGGGTTATCATTATATTTACAAAAAACTATTTGACCAAATGCTATCAAACTTGCAGAAAAAGTGTAGAATATCTATCTGCAAAAGAAAATATTAATTGCAAGCAATTCTGACCAAAAAAAATATAATTTGATGTAATTTTTTTTGCAAACGCGTTTAAATAAGTTTAAGGATAAGGGTTATTTCCACATAAAAATACAATTTATTACTAAAATTTTCAGGAATATCTTGCATGAAAAAAATAGTTACAGACTGTAAGACAATATGAGCAGAACATTGGGTCGATTAAGCTATCAAATGATAGCACAACGCATGGTTCCGCACGCATATGTGTATTATTTGGTCCCAACGGCGCCAAGGATAAGGGCCTATTTTCTCCTTATCTATTTCACCGAACCCATTAAATTTTTCTATGAAAGTTAACAATATTTAGTTGCGTCAGTTGATATATGATTTACGATTGATTGTTTAAAAAAATGGTCATGTGCACTAAAAGTATCAAAAAATGCTAATTTTCGGGTAAGGATAAGGGTTATGTGTAACGGAAGCTAATTACGGGTAGAAGGAACTGATTCTCGAGTACATCACAATTTTAAAAAATATTAAGAATAAACCACTGAAGTGAAAAAGTTATAGGAAAAGAGTCTAAATTGCACTCATATTCCACATTTTTAAAACTGAAAACATGTGTTTATAAATGCAGAGTTTCCTAACCCGACTCTTTTTCCATGTAAACTCCTAATGACAGAGTTAAGGGATATGACCATATCTCAGTGCGTATATTACATAACCGGCCGAAAATTTCAAATTTTCTCGGAATAAGATATTTCTATGATTTGATGCTTAAAGAATGAATTTAATGAACATTTTATTTTCTCTTTAGGTTACAGGGAACCATTACAATCTCCCGCCATCTGTCACATTTTGTCTAGGGAATTAACGGTGAAGTAAACAAAGATAAGGGCGGCCTCTGATTGGTCCATAATTTATCAAGATCAAATCTAATCATTTATTTTCGAAGATTTACATTGTTTCTACAAGTCAGGTGCAAAATGGGAAAGGTGAGAGTCTATTTTTGGTCTTGAGAGGCATTTTCTAGACATCGGGGTGTTTTCCGGACCCGACTGTGAAATTTGGCGGGTGGGGAGGGTTCACTTAAAGATGACGTCATTACTCATTGAAAAAACGGATCATGCCATATTTAAAATGGTCTATTTGGATGCGCGACTGATTTTTCTTTAATTTGATATAAGGCTTGACTTCCCGTCAATTTTTGGGAATGAGCTATATAGGCTTTTGTTATAATGGCCGACAACGGGAAATGTAATAGTTCCCTGTAACCTAAATGCAATATGCATAGATTTGTACTATTCTTTCGACTTTTTATATCGTTACCCGCATTATTCGTGCAAAAGCACTTCAAATCAACATGTTTTCGCACAAAAAGTTGTTGTTTATACTATTTGAATGAGAAGTCAAGCAAAAAGGGGCCATCTGACACTTTTTCATATACTTTTTAGACGTAAATCCCACTGTTAGATCGCAATTTTGCATTTTTTTGCACATAAATTTCGTGCTTTTTTCTTTCTTTCTTTGCCTCCTTCGACTGAATCTGAAAGGAAATAATATTTTTAAAGACGTTAGACTGCAAATTGACGCGAATAATCTAATCAATCAATGTCAAGCGCATTGTCTTATAAGTCTAGTATACATAATCGGGACTCTCTGGGAAGGGGGGGGGGTGTCCGGCGCAAGGTTTTTTTGCTCAATTTCTGCAAAAAATTATGATACATTTGGTTTCATAATATTAGCAAAGGTGATAAATATATTTGTGCGTGTAAAGCTGCTCTTAAAAGGAAATTGTTTTTATCAAAATGCGCCATTTTGGCGAAGAAAAATCAGAAAATCGCACCCAACTATTGAAACGATAGGGGCTAATTTAAGCCAAAAATCGCTATCAGTTGTTTTTAAAAGCGACATTTTGATTGTCTTTTGTAAATTGTGACGCGAAAGAGATATTTCATGTTTAAAAATGCGGGTTAGATTATATTTTTGCGTTGTTTGGCCGTTTTTTAAAGCAATAAACCACTTTTTTCCGATCAAACCGGACAAAGGGTTATCTGCTCGTATGCCTGAACCTATTCGACCAAATACCTTAAAACGTTAAGCAGCAGTCTGGTACATATTTCTGTATGTGAATATGATATAAAAACGATAGTTAGGAGATAAAAAAGCGGTAACTAGATTCAATGAAATGTCAAAGTAAGAAAAAGGAAGATCCACTTTTTATAAAGATAAGGGTTATTTTACGCCCAGATTTCTTAGAAATGGATCTTAGAACTTGAATTTGGAACTAAACTGTATCCTGTCAAGAGGACGGGATATATCCGGGTAGAAACCGCTACTTTGATTACATCTAAACTCAAATCGGCAGCTTTCTAGGGCGGAAAACAGCTCTTTGTTGATCGGATAGTGATAAGGGTTATCATTATATTTACAAAAAACTATTTGACCAAATGCTATCAAACTTGCAGAAAAAGTGTAGAATATCTATCTGCAAAAGAAAATATTAATTGCAAGCAATTCTGACCAAAAAAAATATAATTTGATGTAATTTTTTTTGCAAACGCGTTTAAATAAGTTTAAGGATAAGGGTTATTTCCACATAAAAATACAATTTATTACTAAAATTTTCAGGAATATCTTGCATGAAAAAAATAGTTACAGACTGTAAGACAATATGAGCAGAACATTGGGTCGATTAAGCTATCAAATGATAGCACAACGCATGGTTCCGCACGCATATGTGTATTATTTGGTCCCAACGGCGCCAAGGATAAGGGCCTATTTTCTCCTTATCTATTTCACCGAACCCATTAAATTTTTCTATGAAAGTTAACAATATTTAGTTGCGTCAGTTGATATATGATTTACGATTGATTGTTTAAAAAAATGGTCATGTGCACTAAAAGTATCAAAAAATGCTAATTTTCGGGTAAGGATAAGGGTTATGTGTAACGGAAGCTAATTACGGGTAGAAGGAACTGATTCTCGAGTACATCACAATTTTAAAAAATATTAAGAATAAACCACTGAAGTGAAAAAGTTATAGGAAAAGAGTCTAAATTGCACTCATATTCCACATTTTTAAAACTGAAAACATGTGTTTATAAATGCAGAGTTTCCTAACCCGACTCTTTTTCCATGTAAACTCCTAATGACAGAGTTAAGGGATATGACCATATCTCAGTGCGTATATTACATAACCGGCCGAAAATTTCAAATTTTCTCGGAATAAGATATTTCTATGATTTGATGCTTAAAGAATGAATTTAATGAACATTTTATTTTCTCTTTAGGTTACAGGGAACCATTACAATCTCCCGCCATCTGTCACATTTTGTCTAGGGAATTAACGGTGAAGTAAACAAAGATAAGGGCGGCCTCTGATTGGTCCATAATTTATCAAGATCAAATCTAATCATTTATTTTCGAAGATTTACATTGTTTCTACAAGTCAGGTGCAAAATGGGAAAGGTGAGAGTCTATTTTTGGTCTTGAGAGGCATTTTCTAGACATCGGGGTGTTTTCCGGACCCGACTGTGAAATTTGGCGGGTGGGGAGGGTTCACTTAAAGATGACGTCATTACTCATTGAAAAAACGGATCATGCCATATTTAAAATGGTCTATTTGGATGCGCGACTGATTTTTCTTTAATTTGATATAAGGCTTGACTTCCCGTCAATTTTTGGGAATGAGCTATATAGGCTTTTGTTATAATGGCCGACAACGGGAAATGTAATAGTTCCCTGTAACCTATTCCCAGAATGCTAATTATTGAATAAATATTTTGTGTTAGGTATTGAATAAATTATTTTAAATTATAGAAATAATTATTTATGTTCAATCTTTGAACAAATATTTCAGATTTTACAATAAATATTTTAAATGATACAATAAATATTTTAAATGATACAAAAAATATTTTAAATTATACAATAAATATTTTTTTCATTATACAACAAATATTTACAATTATAGAATAAATATTTTTGATTATTGAATATATTGTTTATTTTTTTTAAAAAAAATATAATCATAATTATAGAATAAATATTTATCATTATTGAATAGATATAAATAACTATAGAACAAATAATTCAATTTATTGAATATATATTTTCTATTTACCATAATTTATTTATTTTTGAAATAAATATTCGTATTATAGAACAATTATTTTTTTCATATAATTTTGCAACCGATTACACGCCATACTCGAGTTTACGATACTGTTTAAACGTTCTCTTTGTTTCGTTAGTCTTCGGAAAGTTATAGACATAGAGCAAATTGGTAACGAGATGGTCGGTCTTAAAACTGGTGGTTCTTTATAAATATGTGAATGATTCAGAAGAATCGAAACATATTCATTCATTAAGGTCATCCTTGCCATTTTAAATCCAACAAATAATTAGAAAGAACACTGTAAAAAGGGAAAAAGTCGATAGTCACTAGCAAATTCGATGTGTTGCATTTTGATCAAAACTAAAGAATAACCGAGGTGACCTAGCCGATTGAGAAAAAATAAGGTAGAGCAACAATTATAGAATATCGTCATAAACAAATAATTTCAAAACTTAGTCACACAGGCAAATCGACTTTTGATCAATTGAGTTGTTATAGAGGAATCTTTCAGACAAAAGTCAGATTATGAAATAATCGCATGCGCGTGATAGAGCTAAGAATTCAGTTCATTGTAACATGGAACGACATTTTTAGCATGCATGCGTGAAATTATGAGGTCAATGTAACGGGTACAAAGCTAACTTAACTAGGCGACCATCGCCTTGTTACTTATGCTTATTCGAGTTATAGTAACGAGGATTTGATTGTCAAACTACGCTATCCACGTTTAGCTAGATGAAGATCAGAAAAGAGGTTACGGTTGTCGTCTATTGATTGTAGCCAAACGTCGTTACCATTTCAGATTTGAACGATTGTTGCGTTGCTTTAACTAAAGGAAACTTCACTATTAATTACAACCCTTTAATATCACCTTGGTTATGCGGCGACCATCCTGACGCGTCTTAAGCTTTATCTGAACTGTAGATACGCACTTTCGGTCAGCAAATTGTGGTTTCTTCATTTGTATTTTATCACATACAGTATTATTTTTTTGTGTAAATTACCTTTGATGTAGTGGGGGATCGAGGATTTCGATAATTATACGAACATAAAATTACCAGCCCTGCGTTCAGGATGTCAAAACGGTGCAAACAGTTTTCCTCTTATATCCCGCTTTGCACGCAAGTACACGTGCAAAGCGGGGTATAATAGGAAAAATAATTGCGCTGTTTTTTTTATCCTGAACGCTGGGCAGGTATTCATGTCGGAGTATGAAAAGAACGTGTGGTTCTGGGTAAGTGCATGAACAGGACACAGCCAAAAATTTTTGTTAAGTCGATGGGGTGAGATTCCCTAGAAATAATGTTATAATGTTCTTTAGTTGCGGTAAAAGTATAGAAATTACTCCTCGAAAAATCTTTAATTTCGATCTTTTGGTCAACCCTTTAGCGATGTATGAATTGGAATTGCGAACTTGTATCGTTACCTTTTTACGTCAGTTCTACATTCAGCGTATTGGCGCCTCTTTTGTTATATTTTCTTTTCCTTTTCGGCGATTTATCACTACAACTCTCTCACCCTCTTTCAATTTCTCTCTCTTACATAAGAACAAGTAAGATCATGTTATATCTTTATGTATCTTTTTAATTGTTTTTTCACATATTTCCTTTTTTTTCATTTTTTTCAAAGAATTTTTTTCAAACAATATGTAAACTAAATGCAATACTGATAACTCAAATACAAAACAATGCGTAAACATAAATAAACAAGAGGTGATCACAAATAAATAAGAAACATTGACAGCTCTTTTATTTAACATAAATAGCACATTTGATAGAAATGATGGATTCATTTCCCTCTGACTGAAAAATCTTAATTTTTGTCAAATTTTAAATATATAATCTCTTTTATAGAAACGAAGAAAAACTAGTGTTAACATTACATTTCGTTTTCTTTGATAAAGAATATTCTCCTTGATTTTTTTTTTTAAAAAATGACAAGATTCGGTTTTAAGAAACCGTGGTATGAAATTCACTAAGGTTTACATCTTATCGTCGGTGGGAAACTAAATATGTCCTAACTACAACTCCGTTCAAGCTGTATTTATGAAATTTCGGCCACCCAATTGCGTTATGCTGATAAGGCAATTTACAATTAAGGTTACCAATGAAGCATTTTCTTCCCATACATTGATTCAAATAATTTAACATTCAAACCTCAAGAATAACATATATACTTTATGAAGTATAACACAAATTTGAATCGTTATGAAATGAAATCTTTTAATTACTGGAATAAGCGATGGTCGAAAATTAATTATGAAAATAATAATAATAATATCTCGAAACGAAGGAGAACCATTGCAGAGAGAGAGAAGTAAGATTGAAAAATGATACTGATTTTTGCTGATATTTAAAATACATAAAGTGAGATTCTTATTGAGTGATGTTTCAAGATCTGTTGAAAACATATAACTACTATAACCCTTATCGAAATGATAATAGGTGCAAAATGAAAGTGTGAACTAAGAAATAATTGTTCACTAAGCCGATACGTTTTCATTTTTACAGAACTTATTTCAAGACTAAATATACCATGCTAACGTGTTCATATATTAAATGATAATCATTTGCCTTTCTTAGAATTAATTCGTTCGGGATTACAGCATTTTATATTGCACCATTATAAAAGAACACATTAAAGACAGTGAATTGAATGCTGGCAGTGAACTTGCTATAATCTTTGAATTGATAGTAGTTAAATGATTTCTATCTCCGGATAAAAATTATAAGACTACTTACAATTTACGTTCGCAAAGTTTTGAAAATTATACTTTCTGTAGCTTTTCTCAAAAACTGAAAGGGACAAGTTAATGCCATTTTTACAAAAATCAATTGATTTATTAATATCATTTCTAGACTTTTTAGGCACATAATGGTGTCATCGAGACAGTTTGTAACACTTGTTAAAGTCCTGTTTTGATACTGTACAATCAACATGGTAAGTATTTAGTATAGATGAAATCATCAAAGTCTGTCGTCGCGATCTTCAATCGGTCGTTAATTCGAATCTTTGAGCAGATCCCCGCTCTATGGAACCGGTGAACGGAATGTTTGTCTTTGGCAATCTCATTTTAATTATGTCACCGTTCACCCAAACTATGTGGTCACGCTTGTTACGGAATGTCCAAGCTTTATCATCACAAAATATGTCCTGGATCGAATTTTGAAGGTACATCTAAATTAAATCTCAGCACACCCCGTGTCGAGTTGAAAACGTTGATAACGAGTTAAATTCAACAAAGTTCAAATGCCCAGTTACACTGATTGTGTGTGTAACTCTTATTGTGTAGATTGACGCTGATGAGCCACTCATCGATAAACTGTGGCAGCTGGGTTCTCGAACATAATTCACATCAACCTGTGACTCGACTTCGTTGAAGTTACTGCAAACGCTTGGTAATACAATCGACATCTTTTTTCTATTGCTCTCTCTTTTTTTTGGATCAGCTGAACAATTTTATACGAGAAATCTGTGAATCGCTTGTTTCCCAATATTCCTAAATTCTATTCTTTTCAGTCAGATGTTGATATTCTGAATAGTGTATTGGAACTACTGTTGAATTACCAGGCTACTGGTTTATATAGTGAACATAACCTCGTGCGTTATATTCAATATTTAATAACCAGCCAATGAAATTAGTTCATTCATAGCATTATCGCGAATTTGTTCGGATATAACGTTTCGCTGTTATCAATATTCCGGGGCAACCCATCAAAAAATGAATTGAAATCACAGTTTTAATCATGCGGAGTTTTCTTATTTATCTGGGGTTTTTTTAAATTCCCAATCGTTTAAGGACAAGGTTTACACACGACTCTGCATTCCAAATGAAAAAGTTATAGGAAAATGTTTAAGAATTCGTACAAAGCTGCACGCTGTGCTTTAACCTGCAAAACCTTGTGCATACGGTTAACATTCTCAAATAGTGGCGAATCCGGAGGGAATTCGGGGGGAGGGGTGTCGAAAGAACCTCCTTGGTGTCCATTTTTTCCATTCTAGTGTACAAGTTCTATAAAATTTTGTTACGAAAGGAAAAAAAACCTTTTTGTCGTGTTCGAACCACAGGAACTTGAAATTATACAAATAAAAGATATCTGATGTAAACGGAATTCGAGTAATTAGTCCCATAGTATCCCTATCTATATAGATAGGGTTACTATGGGACTAATTATTCGAATGTTGTAGGTCGATAACGAACCCCTATAAAGAAATCCTGGATCCGCCGCTGACAAATAGTTTTGCGTCCTCCGCGAAGGGCAGTACAATATTTAAGATGAAAAGAAAACGATCTTCACAAACCGTGCTAGAAAATGTGTCTTGAAGTGCAGAGTATGGTGCGGTTCCTTATCGTTTGCGATTGATTTCGTTTCTAGAACGGAAACCGTTCTAGAAAATGTGTCCTGAAGTGCAAAATATGGTACGGTTCCTGAACGTTGACAAATTATTTTGTTTTCAGAACGTTACGATCTGACCAAGGATTCAATTAAGATTTTCAATCGTAATAATATAGCCTTTTTGTTTACTCAATCAACCGAATAAAAAAAAACGACTACTTCATCTAACGGCATTGCAAATCGTCGACACGATATCAGCAAGTTCCTACAACATAGAGTTTCGATTATGAATGAGGGACTTTAGATTTTTATTGAGGTTTCGGGTATATTTGCAACCTCGTACAGTCATATGATTCCATGAAATACAACAAACCTTTTGCTTGGAAAGAAAGACAATCCGACATTGACGATTCATTTAAAAACACAAAGTTATACGACTTATGTCCCTTCGTATTGTAAAGTCAACGATTCGTTTTTTCATGTAAAAATGGGTTGCAAAGTAGTTAAACCTCACTATTGTTATAGTTAAAAACATCGTAAATTTGACTCTCATTCCGATCAGAACCAGTCTAAATCGCTCACTCAGCTCTCGATTCATTCATTCATTCCAAACACTCACTCAAATCGTTCACAAACGCTCCGAAATCTTTAGAAAACATTTGGAAATCACCCAGACGATCTCCTTTTAATGTAAATCGTTCAAATTATTCTACGATTTAATTGGCTTAACCCTTTGCTGTTTAATCCCTGCTTTTTACGTGCCTGTGATTTTATGATTGAGAAAACATTGTGAAAAAAGAAGAAATTGCTTCTGACTAGCAATTTCTTCTTTTTCCACACTGTTTTCTACCCTACAGAATGGTTATTTTTCAAATTAATTCTACTTTAAATTCTCGTCTGCAAAACCTATGAATTTGAACAGGTCCAAAATTTTGTAAAACAGGAAAGGGTTGAGTGGATTTCAAAGTCCTTGAAGACCCTCAAACAGAAAAATATGTTTGTTTTATTAAAAAGGGGGGGGGGGGGTAATAAATGTTGCTATTTTTGTTCATCCTGAAGGAAAATAGCTATGTTGGATTACCTACCTCAAAACTCGCTCTACACACTCATTCAATTTCAGTCCAAAATCCTAACAAATACATTATCTGGTCAATTTCAAGATGTTTTAACTATACCATCGATTATTGACTTAGGATGTGAATGAATGCTTCAGACATTTTACCTTCAATTATGATAAGAAGGTTTACTTGCGAAGCTTTTTCATAGCATGCCCACATAAGATTTCCACAGCATTTTAAACTTCTATTCTAAATCAAATGGATGGCAGAAGGTTGTTGTATATTACGAGACTGTTTTAATTTAACATTCTCTTTGTTTCATCAGTCTTTGGAATTCTAAAGAGATAGGACAAATTGGTCACGAACTGGTCGTTCTAAGAACGGGTATTTATACATTTATATACATTTGAGAAGAATTAGGACAATCTTGAATCATGCAGGTCTTTCGTTGAAATTTTTAATCAATCAATCCTCGAGAAAAGAGCACAAGCAATCTCGATACCAAGCATAATGCTCACGAGTAACTACGGATAACCGAATTACGACCTTTTGATAGCTTACCGACTACTGTGAATTTTTTACGTGACAAAGCATTCGATAAATATCTACCCGACCGTTTGCGAGAAAGTAAGGTAGAACTTTTTTCTAGGAAGAATAAGTTCAATTCTTGTCACAAAGGCAATTGTTTAATTAAATAGAAACTACCTTTTACCTTGTGGTTTATTATAGAGGAACCTTTCAGACAAAAGTTGTATCATGAAACGATCCCCTGTGCTTATTATGGTTAAATATTCGATCAAATGGGGCATGGGACGGTACCTACAGTATATATATCTCAAACTTTTTCTGTCTATAATGAGGTCTATGTAATTGGTATAAAGCTTCTTTTACTTCGAAATCTTGTAACTAAGCTTAACAAGACGTATTCAAGCTGTAGTTACAAGGTTTAGATAGCCCAACGACGGTAGTCACGGTTGACTATGCAAAGTTCAGAGAGGGGCTTGTGATTGTCATGGCTTGATTGAAGACTGAACTTGGTCACCCTTTAAGTATTTGGCGATTGCTACAGCTACTGGGAGCTTACACTACTTTTGCAGCCGTTTAAAATTACGTCGGTTTTGAACGACGAAAATAACGGGTATGTAATTTTATCTAAGACTTCGATACGGAATTTCGGTCGATGAATATACGGACATAGAAGGACATAGAAAACCCCATTATTCCTGATTATTAAAAAGGCGAGCGGTTTGGGGTTAGTGCACGAACGGTACTAGCCTTAAGTAGAGTAGAGAAAGGGGCTTCTACCTCGAAAAAGTGTAATAACGTCTGTTTTTGCTCAAAATATCGAAATTACAGCTTAAAACAAGCTGCAAGTTCGATGTTTTGGTCATTCCTTTAGTGATGTAGGGATTCAGGACTGTGAAGTTGTATATTTTACGACACTTCTAAATTCAGCGTACTGCCAGTTATTGCCAGACGCTTTCGGTAATTTCCTTCTCCTTCTCTGTCGGCTAATTTTCCACTCTATCTCTTTCTTCCTCTTACAGTTTCTCTCTCTCTAACAAACGAACAAGAAAGAATATGTTATATTTTTATGTATCTTTATTTTTTATTATTTTTTCTCATATTTTATCATTTCTTCAGAACATTTTTTCAAACAATATGTAAACTAAATGCAATACTGATAACTCAAATACAAAACAATGCGTAAACATAAATAAACAAGAGGTGATCACAAATAAATAAGAAACATGGACAGTTTTTGATTTAACATAAATAGCACATTTGATGATATAATGAATTCATTTCCCTCTCATTGAAAATCTAAACCTTTGTGAAATATTTTTAATCATTTATAGAAAAATGTGTTGTTTTAAACATTAACGTTTTGACAGAAACGAAGAAAAACTATCTTTAAAACTCTTTATATATCTTTCTTTTATTGTGATATATAAATTTCACAAAGGTTTACATCTCATCGTCGTTGGGAAATTAAAAATGTCGTAAATACATCTTCTTACAAGCTGTATTTATGAAATTTCGGCCACCCATTGACATTACACCGATACGGCAAGTAACATTTAACGTTACCCATGAAACATTTTCTCCCCACACATGTATTCAAATAATTTAACATTCAAGCCTCATGAATACCATTCATACTTTATGAAGTATAACGAAAATTTGAATCGTTACGAAATGAAGATCTTTTATTCAATCGAAAAAACGATGTTCGAAAATTATTTATAAAAAATATCTTCGAAACGACGCACCATTGCGTAGAGAGAGAAGTAATTGTAAAAAATGATACTGATTTTTTTTTTAAAAAAGTAACTATAGTTCATAAAATGAGATTCTTATTGAGTGATGTTTGAAAATCTGAAAATATATAACTGCTTCAATCCCAAACGAATAAAAAGGTGTAAATGAACGTGTAATCTAAGAAATAATTGCTCACTCAAGCAGTTATTTTAAATGGTACATTTTCATTTTCACAGAACGCATTCTTTCGGGACTTAATATATCTTCATTATGTTGAATCATATTCATTTCACAAAGTTAGAATTAATTCGTTCGGGATTACAGCATTTTATATTGCACTATTACAAAAGAACACATTGAAGTCAGCAAAATGAAAGCTGGCAGTGAACATGCTTACATTACCCTAAATTGATTGAGTTAAATTATTTCTATACTTCGATAAAAAAAATATTAGACAATCTCAATTTAGGCTACATGGTATTGAAAATTATACTTTCAGCAAATATTCTCGACAACTGACAGAGAAAATTATTCATTTGCATTTGAAAATCTTTTGAGATTTTCAAATTATTACTAAGATAATAATTATTAAATATATAATGCAAATAAATGTCATTTTTACAAAAATAAATAGATCTATTAATATCAGTTCTAGACTTTTTAGGCACATAATGGTGTCCTCGAGACAGTTTTTAACACATGTTAAAGTCCAGTTATGATACTGTACAATCAACATGGCAAGTCTTTGGTAAAGATGAAGCCATCAAAGTCTGTCGTCGCGGTCTTCATGCGGTCGTTGGCTCGAATCTTAGAGCAGATCGCCGCTGTATGGAACCGGTAAACGGAATGTTTGTCTTTGGCAATCTCATTTTGATTATGTTCCCTTACACCCAAACTTTGTGTTCGGGTTTGTTACGGAATGTCCAAGCTTTATCATCACAAAATAAATCCTGGATCGAATTGTAAAGTCTGATCTAGACTAAAGTTCAGCACACCCCATTTCGTGTTGAAAACGTTGATAACGAGTTACATTCAACAAAGTTCAAATGTCCAGTTATACTGCTTTTGTATGTAACCCCTGTTGTGTAGCTTAACGCTGATAAGCCGCCCATCGATAAACTGTGGCAGCTGGGTTCTCGAACATAAGTCACCTCAACCTGTGACTCGACTTCGCTGAAGTTACTGCAAACGTTTGGTAATACGATCGACATTTTCCTTCGCTTCTTTTTCTCTTAACTCCCGTAGATATATAATAAATCGAAGTTCTCTGTTTTTTCGCTGCTAAGCAAGTTTTCTCAACAAATCCCTCTTAAATATTTCTTTAATATTCCTCAAGCTCTTTTGATCGAGTTGTGAATGTATGTAAAAGCGTATTGCAATTGATATCGAGTGAGTAGATCATTAACTTATATAGCTAACACCACGTGCTAGATTTTCAATGGGCTGATATCAAATTTACATTCGACCAATAAAATTGAACTACGCCATACTACTCCTTAAACCGAACTGTCACTCAGCGATCGGAAGAAACGTCAAATATCGGAATATTTCGGGAGTGTTCGGCGGGCTCGGGATTCCGAAGGTAATTATAGAAACTCAAGGAGGCAGACGAAATATTTCATAGTATTTTATTGGGGAAAATCAAACATTTTTCAAATTCTTGCATTACGCGTGGGTATATTGTATTTTATCTCGGTGTTTTATCGTTTCCGCATAACTTATTTGGTATTTCATTTCATCTTGCTGTTACGGCTCTTTGTACAAACTTGTGTACAGTTAACAACATCGTCAAATTGACAAGGTGAATGATTATGGAATGATTTAGGAATGAAATTGAATGAGTGTGTGGATCGACTTTTGAGTGAATTTAATGGGAGGTAATCCAGTATTGCAAATTTTGTTCAGGATGAACAAAATTAGCAATATTGATTACCTCCCTTTAATAAAAATTGTATACAAGTTCTATAGATAGCTCCCTATTTCTTCAAGAAGCTATCACACGCTTACAATTTCAAATAAATGAGTGAAATCCCGATTTTCCCCCAGCTATTTTTAATTTGAACGAAGTAGTTGTTCTATATTTTTCTGTGGGTTTGATCTTTTTTCTATGGTTTGAATGATTGGAGCGCTGAGTGAGTGATTTAGAATGGTTTTATATTGAGATGAATGTCAATTTCACGATGTAACTAACTGTATGAGCAAATAATCGCTATCGGACTACAGTTAAAAACATCGTGAAATTAAGAAAAAACTGAAAGGCATTGGAACGGTTTCGGAATTATTTTGTATGAGTGCGTTGTGTGAGTTTTGAATGAAATTAAAGGGAGATAATTCTAATATCGCTAATTTTGTTGATGATCGATGTCATTCCATATTTATTCACCTTATAAATTTCAAGATAATGTTAATTTGTGAATATTATTATTAAGCATCATAGGGCAAGCAGAGGCCTTAAAATTATTGTAAGGCAAAATGGTCTTTCTAGATAAAGAAAATCTACAAAGACTGAAAAGATACGTCTATGTCCGATCTGTACACCTTGTGTAGTTATTCTCTCTTTTTTCAGGAATACCGCAAGATTGATTCTGAACTTGACCGATTTGATCAAGCCTTCGCAAACCCTTATAAACGGTTTTAGAATAAATGCAAGGACAATTTCTTTTCGCATGATGGTTGCATGAACATATTGGTAAAATCCAATTTTGTCTATCCAGCTGTTGAAGGGCATGGACAAAATGCGCCGAGGACGTTGGTTACTATTTTGGGCAGTCATTGAAATTTGGCAATTAAGAGGAGAACATTTTCATTGAGTTATAAATAAATTTGTAGGTCCTTATATTGTTTAATGTCGCTATCAAAAATTTTCAGTTATATTTCGGCGGTTGACCCACATATACATGGATTCCCAATATTTATTCCAAAACTCACTACAATGACATCCTTTCCGAGCCCCAAGCTCCCAAACCACATATGTACGATTACCCACACACCAGTGAAAGGAAAAAAGGTCGGAAATGGTGTGTGCTGCCGGCTGGAATCGAACCCGGCGAACCATGAATTCGAGACCGATGCGCTGATGACTGCACTTTGAAGGTTAATTAAAAATAAAAGGCCGACATATATTCTTTAACCAACATAATATTTTCTTACCGTCTCAAATTTACTCATTTCGAGTATAGAAGAGAAGCTTTTATAAAAATATGTCTTCGACTGCAAAAACTTACGAGAGGTATCCCTGTCCTTTTCATGTGTATGATCGCTCTATGACAAAATAGGCGATTTATATAAACTCCAAAAACTTTCATTCAAAACTCGCTTATCCAACTCATTCAATTTAATTCTGAGATCGTTCACCTCGTCAATTGCACGAGGTCGTCAACTGTATTTCCCAATCGACCAATAGATGTTCACTTCCGTTGAACTTTGTCCAACATGCTAACCATACACTTTATCACATCGTGAAAACGATATTCATCTCGATCAAAACCATTCAAAATCACTCTCTGAACGTTAAAAACACTCACTCGAATCACTCTAAAACGCCCCAAACCAGTTCAAATTTCATTCGAAATAGTAAAAAAGTATCAAATCGATCTAAGAATTTGTACGATTTTACTGCCTGGCGTTGATTTGTAAACGTCTTGATTGCCCTTTAGGACACGAAATCAGAAAAGAACGTAGATTCTATAAAAGGGAGGTAAAAAGATCGTCAATTTTGTCAAATCGGAGAAAATTGTCGATAATGTTTTACCTCCCTTCAATTTCATTAAAAGCTTGCCCCTCCCAAACATTCAATTTCGTTCCGATTTTTTTTCAAAACGTTCACCTTGTCAATTTCACGATGTTGCTAACTGTACCAATGTTCCTAAATTGAGGCCCTCACGAACGCTTTGGTTTCCGGATCGAATTAGAGACAATTAAACGTTGGAAACCTCAACAAAATGAATTTGAATTTGAATTTGAATTCTGAATTTTAAATGACAGTGGAAATCCTTCAGTTTTCGACACTAAGGAAAACAGCACATGCGTTCGTTCAGGATGTATTATCCTTTTATATATTCATAAATACGTATACATGTATATACGTGCAAAGCGAGGAATCATTTCGAAAATGTTTCGCTTACGTTTTCATCCTGAACGCAGGGCCGTTTTAAGGATGACAAAACGGCGGAAACTGTTTGACAATTATAACCCGCTTTGCACGTGCATTTGCGTGCAAAGCGGGTGAAATTGGCAAACAGTTTGCATAGTTGTTTGTTTGTTTGTTTGTTTGTTTGTTTGTTTGTTTTTTCATCCTGAACGCGTGGCAGATGCATGGATGACAACCTTTGTCGATCAAAAACGCAGAAATTAGCTTCAGAGCTCTTCGCACACTAATTTTGACACATGGAGTTCGTGTCCCTTCAAACCTTACGCTTGCGTCATTCTAGACATTGTTTTTCAGTCGAGTTAGCTAATAATTTGAAGGAAAAAGAGGCGCTAATCAGACCTTCTCCCGGTCAATAACTTTATATTCTGTACGCAATACCATTGCGTGATTCCTTCGTGCAAGGCCTATGACAACGTGATCAGATATAGGCCTACGGTTAACAATTGACATTAGGAATGATTTTGGAATGATTAGGGAAATGAATTGAATGAGAGTGTGGAACGAGTTTGCAGTGAATTTAATTGGAGGTCATCAAATATCGCAAATTTTGTTCAGGATGAACAAAATTAGCGATATTGATTGCCTCCCTTTATTAAAATATGCATACAAGTTCTTAAGATAGCTTCCTATTTTTTTCAAGATTCTATTAGACGCTTACTATTTGAATTGTGTCAGTGAAATCGCGACTTTTCTCTATCCAAATTTATTTTGAATGTCGTTGTTGATTCTATATTTATCAATGGGTTTAAGCGTTTTTGAATTGTTTGAGTTAGTGTTTGGAATGAATGAATGGGGCGCTTAGTGAGCGATATAGAATGGTTTTGATTGAAGTGAATGTCAATTTCACGATGTAACCGACTGTATCAGTAAACTGACGAACTATTTTTAGATTGTTGGTTTGGATAAGTTTAAATCCACTATCAGCAGTATTTCACGGCGGCTGAGGTGCCTAATCAATGATTCCTGTGCTGAGTGTTTTGGACCAATTTCAGTACTTAATCGGCTAGACATTTCTTACATTCAGTTCAAAATGGTCATTCTGTATTGTTGTTTGTTTTTAGAAAATGTTTTCAGTCAACAGGCAATTGTTTCATAATCCCATTTTTGTCCTAATGGTTATTATATAGGATTTTATTCAATAACCTATTTGACCAAATGTCAAATTATAAAACAGTTGTCCAATCCGCACTACGGCGATTCTTTAATTGTTTGTACGTGTTTCTTTAATAATTCGCACTGAAAGATCCAATGATCTACGAAAGACCGGTGGTGACTTCTTTTATTCACACTTCACGCTTCACACTTCAAACATATTTTCTTTGAAATGTGAACTCTGAAGCGTAAACTGGAGGTGACTACGAAAGACCGGTGGTGACTTCTTTTATTCACACTTCACGCTTCACACTTCAAACATATTTTCTTTGAAATGTGAACTCTGAAGCGTGAACTGGAGGTGACATTTCTTAAATTCAAACTTCTCACTTCACATTTCAAACATAATATCTTTGAAGTGTGAACTGTGAAGTGTGAACTATGAAATGTGAAGTTTGAAGTGTGAACTGTGAAGTGTGAAGTGTGAACTTTGAAGTCTGAAGTATGAAGTGTGAACTTTGAAGTTTGAAGTATAAAGTGTGAAATGTGAACTATGAAATGTGAAGTGTGAACTTTGAAATGTGAAGTGTGAAGTATGAAGTGTGAACTTTGAAATTTGAAGTATGAAGTTTGAAGTGTGAACTGTGAAGTGTGAACTTTGAAGTGTGAAGTGTGAAGTATGAAGTGTGAACTTTGAAGTGTGAAGTATGAAGTGTGAACTGTGAAGTGTGAAGTATGAAGTGTGAAGTATGAAGTGTGAACTGTGAAGTATGAAGTGTGAACTTTGAAGTGTGAACTATGAACTGTGAAGTTTGAACTGTGAACTGTGAAGTGTGAACTGTGAAGTGTGAACTGTGAAGTGTGAAATGTGAAGTTGAATTTTTTCAAAGTTGCCATATATGTAAACTTCCTAGTTTACAATTCACATTTCACACTTCACACTTCAAACTTCAAAGTTCACACTTCATACTTCTCACTTCACACTTCATACTTCACACTTCATACTTCACACTTCACACTTCATACTTCACACTTCAAAGTTCACACTTCATACTTCACACTTCATACTTCACACTTCACAGTTCATACTTCAAACTTCACACTTCACACTTCACATTTCATAGTTCACACTTCACACTTCACATTTCACACTTCAAAGTTCACATTTCACACTTCTTACTTCTTACTTCAAAGTTCACACTTCATACTTCACACTTCAAAGTTCACACTTCTAACTTCATACTTCACAGTTCACACTTCAATCTTCACACTTCACAGTTCATAGTTCACACTTCACACTTCCCATTTCAAAGTTCACACTTCACAGTTCACACTTCAAACTTCACACTTCACATTTCAAAGTTCACACTTCACATTTCACATTTCACACTTCACACTTCACATTTCAACAGTTGATTTTTTTCAAAGTTGCCATATATGTAAACTTCCTAGTTTACAATTCACATTTCACACTTCACACTTCAAACTTCAAAGTTCACACTTCATACTTCTCACTTCACAGTTCATACTTCACACTTCATACTTCACACTTCACACTTCATACTTCAAAGTTCACACTTCATACTTCACACTTCACAGTTCACACTTCACAGTTCACACTTCATAGTTCACACTTCAAAGTTCACACTTCACAGTTCATACTTTACACTTCACAGTTCATACTTCAAACTTCACATTCCATAGTTCGAACTTCACACTTCACACTTCAAAGTTCACATTTCACACTTCAAAGTTCACACTTCATACTTCACACTTCAAAGTTCACACTTCACACTTCATACTTCACACTTCACAGTTCACACTTCACAGTTCACACTTCATAGTTCACACTTCACACTTCAAAGTTCACACTTCACAGTTCACACTTCACACTTCAAACTTCAAACTTCACACTTCACATTTCATAGTTCACACTTCACATTTCACATTTCAATATCATATGTTTGAAGTTTGAAGCGTGAAGTGTGAATAAAAGAAGTCACCACCGGTCTTTCGTAATGATCGACTTAATCAACTGTAATGTTTAAACCTACTTTTAACAATTGATCGGATCGAGTTCTTTCAACCTAGCTTCACTCTTCTCGATTCTGCTCGAGTGCTAACTTATTTTCCAGTACTCGCGCCGAATGTGTAGGCCAATGACACAACCAAGTTCGATAGCGGCCCCGTGATTCCAACTCGGGATCTTTTGGTCAAGAGGCTGACGCTCTACCTCTAGAACACGGACATCGCGTTGTGCAAAAGGGATAATTAGGTCGCGCAATGTACACCTTTCTCTGATATGCTGTCGTTCGAGGTTTCCACACCAGGGTCCGTTTTACTAAACATCTTACGATCAATTTTTGCGTAAGTCAAAAGTTAAAGTTGCTTCTACAGTAGTAACAAAATATTGAATTCTGTCATGCATTATCGCATTGGAATCGTCTTTCGCAGACGATTCCAATGAGATATTGCAAGGCAGAATCTAACATTGAATAAAAGCACCCGGTACGATTTGTGATTTTGACTTACGATCAATTTTTTCGTATGATGCTTAGTAAAACGGGCCCCAGATTATCAAAGGAGGGATACGTTATCGTATCTAGGCAAACACTGACAATCTGGATAAGACAAAAAATGCCATCCTACTTAGGCTGCGCTGTTTACGCATGCTGTAAAGGTTCGTTACTTTTCGGAATCAATAATGACCAATTTTCCCTCCTGCATAAGCATTTTTAAAGTACAACCTACGGTTGCCCTCTTCTAGAATCCAATCTCGTTTTGAAATCAAAATATTTCACGGAGTGCTGAAATGGTACTTATTCCGTGACATGTTACATTTCTGTAACATAAATCGCACGATTGTCGTTCCAAATCTCGTAACTACAGCTTATTATAAGCTGTAGTTACGAGGCTTTGGTCGCCAACAGACGAACTGAGAGCACACAATAAGAAGCGACAAGTTTTTAGGGTGTTAACGTAGGATGGTTATATTTCCTTTTGTGAAGTAATTGAAATCACAAAAGAGAAGCAATCATGGTCCCCAAACGCCCCGTTATTTGATTTTCCTTACAGAAATAATCTGTTTATTTAGAACTTCCATCCTACATAGCTTTCTCCGACAACCGCAGATTTAGCGCCCCTCAAATGTTTCAGTAAACAAAAATCATATGATCTTCATATTTCAAGTGCTTAAATCAAGTTATGGTTTAAATAATATTAAATAGAAATACTTCAGACTTAAATTCAATCTTCCCTTCCTTTTTTTCTATTACTGGTTCAAAATTCTTCTAGATCTAGTGCCAAGATAACTCTTTCTTTTTTAAGCCAATTCTTTTTTAAGTTGAAGTGAGGAAAATTTTAAGCCTGAGTTCGAATTATATTGAGGTATTCAAAATTTCATTGTGAATATACTTTTAATCGGTCTTTTTTTTCTCTTTTTTTTTTCAATGGCGGGTCGGGTATAAAATTAGAAATACACATAAATAAAACTTCTGTCTGACGGTGTGTAATAGTCCAGGCTTTGGACGAGGCTTTTCTTGGACTGGTTTTTAGATTTCTCGAATTAATTTCATTCCGATAGACACGAAGGTTTAAACTTATAAGATAAAATACCGATTTGTCATCCTGATATTTTCAATTCCCAAATATACAGCTCGTTGAAATTGGGGTGGCTATGAAATGTTTGGCCCGTAAGAACACAACGGTGACGGCGGGGACCCGAGCAACCTTCCGATAGAAATGAGCCCCCCCCTCCCCCCCGAGTTATTATCAGTTTAAAATGAAGAGTTTGGTAAATTTGCTATTTTATGAAGTCAAATTCGATATTCTGTGAGACCGGAATTTTTGCGATAAATCGACATAATTCTGGAAAATTATTCTTTCAAATTTTCCGCGAAACAAATAACGTCGTTGTTACAAAAAATGACGGCATTTTCACGATTACAAAACAGGCGTTTCATTAAGGCTATAAGCTCATTTAAATAGCAAAGACGCAATAACCGTGTGTATACAGTTAGTTACATGGTAAAATTGACATTCGTCTCAATCAAAACCATTCTAAATCGCGCGCTCAGCGCTCCATTCCTTCATTCCAAACACTCACTCAAACCATTCTAAAACGCTCCAAATTCACTGAAAAACATATAACAACAACTTCGTTCAAAATAAAAATGGCTTGGATAAAAAAATCGGGTTTTCACCGAATTAATCGAAATTGTAAGCGTTTGATTAGATCTTGAAGAAATATGAAGCTTTTTATAGAACATGTATGGATATTTTTTAAAGGGAGGTAATTAATATCGCTAATTTTGTTCATCGTGAACAAAATTTGCGATTAAGGATTACCTCCCATTAAATTCACTCAAAACTCGCTCCACACACTCATTCAATATCATTCCAAAATCATTCCAAAATCATTCATCTTGTCAATTTCACTATGTTCTTCACTGTAAAAGAAATATTCAACGTTACTCCAAATGCGTACAGTTCATATTCTCTTAAATGGTGTAATGGTAAAAGCGGTGAGAGAACTATCAAAAATTCATTGTTAGGTGCTCAATCTGCCGCGATATGACTGAAAAATAGTTAAGAGCCAGACTAAGTCCCATTCAAACAAAAGAAATCCTCTTTCAAGGTACAAGTCTGAAAATGTTTGTGTAAGCAGCAAAGTTTTTGCCGTTCTCGAACTTATTAGAAAACGCATTTATATAAATAATTAGTCATACGTTATTTCATTAAACTTTTATTCAACATGTTATTTCAAATCATTACAAAATATCATTTCATAATTATATAAATATCAATATTTCGTGACCAAAGTCTTTCGACTTAAGCTTTAGTTAAGCAGTGAAAAACATTGTGATATTGTCAAGTTGAATGATTTTGGAATTGAATGAGAGTGTGGGGCGAGTTTTGAATGAAATGCAAGAACGGTATTCCAATATCACACGTTTCGTCCAGCTAGGACGGAATTAGGGATATTTATTACATCCCTTTAAAAATCTACATACATTCCAATTCATGAATTTGTGAGTCTTCGCGAGTCAATTAATTGTTTGAACAATCGTGGAACAATTTGATTTTTTCATTGAAATTATCGTTTTTATCGATTTCGAATTGTATTTAACGATTTTGGGGCGTTCTGAGTGATTTGATTTGGTATTTGGAATGAATGAATAGATCGCTGAGTGGATAATTTTGAACGGTTTGGATCGAGATGAATGCTGATTTCATGGTGTAAATAAATGTAGATGTTTTCGACGCATGATATAGAGGATAATCGTTTATTTCAGTGTAAGATCGATTTATATTCATTGAGTGAACAACAAAAGCTATATTTTCACGAGGGGCTCAACCGTTCATGAAAATATAGATTTTGTTGTTCACGAAATGAAATATTAGTCGATCTTACTCGAAAAACAAACGATTATTCTATTTCTTTATTGCAAAAATGAGATGAAATGTGAAATTTCTAGGACGTATTTTCGTAAAGCGCGTCATTTTGCGCGTGATTGCTATGCAACGTTCATTGTGACGTCACTTATATAAATTTTTGATATTTTCACTGCTTTTGCAGTGAGTTTATCAAGTGATAATCTACCGTTATTTCTCGATAAACCACCGAAAAGCATTTCAGAAAAGACATTAATTCTTTAAAAAAATGTATAATTTGAAATATCTTAAATGAGAGACCAAAACGTCGTAGCCATATACGTATTTTCAAGTTGTAGTTACGATAGTTTGGTCACCCGGCAATGATAAGATGCAACCGACACGAATATCATTTTATTTTCTTTACAAGTAAGTGATTGGTTTTTGAAATATGAAAAGGTATTTCCTCTCGTACTAAAATTTAAACTCAACCACTTTTACTATTTTAGTAGCTTTAATCCCTCGATTGTATGAGTACATATTTTAAGAATGAAACATGAATAATCGTTTTATATAATGCGGTCGGGAAGTATTTTGTAATCCGGAAGATGATGCAAAAAATGCATTTCCCCTTGAAAAGACACGCCCCTTTTTCTCAATATACACAAGGAAAAAAGTATTGCAACATCTAAATGTGTGTAAATACGAACGTACGTTCAATAAAGACAGAATATGAACCACATCAAATGTTTATTTGGCATACCTGGTCGCCAACTATGCGAACTGTTACCTCATATTCAATTTTTTTGCTCATTTGTTACAGATATTGCAATAGTAATAACCATGTTCATATCCTATATCTGAACCAGGGTATAAGGAGAAAAGTGGGTGCCGTGAATAAGGTCGCTATTTCATGTACAGTTAAAAACATCTTGTAATTGACACTCATTCCGATCATAATCATTCTAAATCATTCACTCAGCGCTCCATTCATTCATTCAACACTCACTCAAAACGATCAAAAACGTTCCAAAATTATTAGAAAACAAGTCGTTCAAGACTTTAAAGAATGAATTCAAATCGATCTATTTATTCTACTGTTTTATAAGCTGGTGTGGACTTTGAAGTGTCTGATTGGTCCACGAAGACTTACAAACAGAAAAATACGTATATTTTAGTGAAGGGAGGTAATTAATATCGCTAATTTTGTTCGTCTTGAACAAAATTAGCAATATTTGATTACCTCCCTTTACTTTCACTCAAAACTCGATCCACACACTCATTCAATTTCATTCGGCAATCATTCCAAAAGCGTTCACCTTGTCAATTTCACGATGTTGTTAACTGTACATGATATTAGCTGTACAGTAAGTGTGTTGATTACTCCAGGATTACAGGCAATAACCAGGGTGACGTCACATCTAGCACATTCGATGCAGCCATAGTTATTCATGCACGAATAATTTATTGAAGCGTGCCCAGGCTCTTTTTTATAAAGTCCATAGAAGTCTTGAAATAGCAGATTTAGAAAAAAAGTCTTATTTTGCAATTTCATTACTAATAATACGATCCACTTAAATGTGAATTAATTGCGTCAAATTACCACGGATTACTTTTGTTCAAAACTACTTTGGTAAAAATCAGATGTTGCTATACTTTTTTCTTTGTGTATATATCTGATCCTTCATGCGGAACAAAGAAATTGGACGGAAAAGCTACTGCCAGCTTATATGTATACAGTCTAAAAATCGTGAAATTTTCGAGATGAATGATTTTTGAATGATCTCAAAATGAAATTGAATGATCGGGAGGAGCGAGTTTAGAATGAAATTAAAGGATAGGATGTGATATGAATCATTTCGAACAATAAGACGAAGTAAGCGCTCTCTTATTACTTCCCTTTTAAAATCTACGTTCTTTTAAATTTGTTTTTCTTCCCGTACCAATTATACGCTTTACAACCAAAACAAGCCAAAAGAGTGGACTCAATTGATATATGTCGATGAAATTTTTGATCTTTTTGAACGTTTTCGAATTGTTTAATGATTTCGGAACATTTCAAAGCTTTGGAGTGAGTGTAGGGAATAAATGAATGGAGCCTTGGGTGAACGATATAGACTGATTTTATCGAGGTCAAATTTCTGATTTATACTAACTACGTCGCCTTTGGCTTTAGAACATAATAACTATAGGACAATCAAGCTGCAGTAACTACGTTTCAATAGCCAATTAGCGATACACATGTATTTTGATATGTTTATGGTTTGTTGTCATCTAATTATGCTTTGCGTCAGCAAGAGTCAAAGCACTCATTTCATGTCTGTTGTGCGATTAATTTCCCAGTAAATAATTCTTGTATATATTCCCCCTAATAAACCCAATAATGGTGTTATTGATGTGATCAGCCTTCATGTACGTTATTAATAAACATGCACTTGAATCAATAAATTTGAATAAACTAACAAACAAATACAAGGGCGTAACTCCCATTACGCAATTTACGCAAGTGCGTAAAAGAAATAATCCCCTGTTGAAAATATCAATGGTGAATGATCATAACATCGAAACTACAGCTTATTTAATCTGTAGTTACGATGTTTTGATTGTTCAATAACGCTCGAATCATAAAAAGGGAGCGGACGGAGAGCATTCGTCTTTTGTCACAGTCCTCAAATCGCCTTTATCCTATATATTTTTTAGTTGTCGCCTTCCGAATGCGTATAAATTTCAAAGTCCTAGATACGCCTATGAAATAAACATACAATTTAAACATCGGGATAATGACATTCACTGCGATCAATACCATTCAGCATCACTCAATCAGCGCTCCATTTATTCATTCATTCCAAATACTCACTTTCATCGATCAAAAACGTACCGGAAATCATTAGAAAACGTTTCGAAAACCTTCAAATCGATCAACATTTAATTCAAATTGATCAAATGAATATAGATTCTACTATTTTGTTGGCTCGTGTGGATTTGTTATATGTATCCGATTAGTCCACCAAGACACGTAAACAGAAAATTACATATTTTTTCATTGAAGGTAGGTAATAAATAATTTTGTGAACCTTGAACAAAAATAGCGACGTTGGATTACTTCCCTTTAATTTCACTCAAAACTTGCTCCACACACTCGATCAATTTCACTTCGAAATCATTCTTTTAGTCAATTTCACGATGTTCTTAACCGTATGGAACCGTCTGGCGAAAAGAGGTCATCTAGGTAAGTGCGCGGAGTGTCGACACTAGTCTGGCTGCGCAGAATGCGCAGTCTGACTAGGGTCGAAACTGATCTTCATTGGCGGCTTTTCTGAATATAGAATAATCATTCTACCATTCAGTTTATTTCATTTTGAAATCCAACCTCCGGATGACCTGTACTATAAGCAATCCTTTATTCGGATATTCGATTAACGGAGTTCCGAAATGGCCCTTTTCGCATTTGGGGTCACAACTGATGTCGTTACAGTACTAATGACGCAAGGAGACCTCCCCTGAAAGGTTTCTCCTCAGGAATAGTGACATGTTCACTAATATAATTAACAAACTTCTGTTACCACCCAGAACGGGTCACATCGGTATCCTAGGACAACCAAAGGCTTTGCTGATAGTCAATTTCGCTTATTTTCTATTACTTAAGTTCTTAAAAATAAAACAAATTAAAAGAAATACAACGATTACAAAATACTTCAATATAGAGATAATAATAATAATAATATAATTGATTATAATAATAATCAATAATCAATAATGATAATAAAAATAATAATAATAATATAATTGATTATAATAATAATCAATAATCAATAATGATAATAAAAATAATAATAATAATAATAATAATAATAATGATGATGATGATAGTATTAATAACAATAATAATGTATAGACTTGCATCCAAGACGTCATAGTCACATAGACTGACTTCCGCTCCTGATGCTAGTACGTGTATAGTTATACTCCAACAGAAACGTCAACAGCATAAAAATTGCAAAAAATGAAAACATTTACTTGAATTTTAATCTTTCTTTACTACTTTTGGTAGAACAGAAAAATAGCCAAATGCATGGGAAAGAATTATGGTGCTACCTGAGAACAGATACGCCTCGCTTGACTACACCATCAAAAAAGCTCACAAGGATACAATTGTTAAATTAACAATGAATATTCGTGGCATACAAAGCACTTACTCAAATCACTCAAAAATACTCGAAATTGTCCAAAAACGTGTCGAAATCATTCAAAGATATCAACTAATGTATATTCTTCATATCTATTAAATTATTGCATGATTGTATTGCAAGGCCAATTTGAAAAAAAAGTAGACGAATTTTTAAACTTTAAGTAAAAACACTCGGTATTTCAATATTTCGGCAAAAATTGTCCTTTTCAAGAAAACGAGACAAATCTTAAAGTCCCAGTCTGCGTTAAGAGTAAAATAAAATGCTCTTTCGTGAATATTCTTTGAATATTTTTTCTTGAAATAGTCTTATGAAAGATGAGTTACATAAAAACAAATCAATCAACATACGGCGGCTTTATCGTGAAACGCATCATCTGCAGTATAAGTAAAATATGTAAATGAGATTTTGGTCTCGTGAAATTGCCTACGTGCAGGAGCGGTATAGGAGCGGTATTCAAATTGTAGACCGAAATGTTGCGGGTCATAAATATTCATCAAGTTAGGCCTAAATTTAGATCAACGCGTCATAATCATTTGAATTATAGAATATTGGAATGCCAAATTCAAGCTAACCTTTGATAATAAAATTCTAGTTTTGTGTACCAAGTCGTCTAAGGTTTATTGTCTTGCGTTTCAGAAATTTTCACGAACACAGACGGTGGCTCTAACACTAATACAAAATAATATAAATCGGTGCATCCGTTTTTTGATATCTCATCAATGATATCATTTATGATAAGATCCCCGACGGCGGCACTCATTCTTTCCGACTATTTGTCTCTCACCAATGGGTTGATAATCGTAGACCTATGTGAGATAGCGGCTGGAGGCTAGGAAAGAATGTGGTGGTTGTACTGGTGATAGAAATACCAGGAATCCATTGTTAGGTGCTCCAGCCGCCGCGATATAACTGAAGTAATGTTGAAAGCGGCGTTAAACTCCATTCAATCAATCAATCAATCATTTATGATAAATAATAAAATGCCTGAACGTATCGAAATGCAATATCATAACATTTTATTTATTTTATCATCCTCTGTCGCATAAAGGCTGTCAGAATGTTGATTTTTTTCCTATTTGCAACTTCTTTGCTATTAAGAGCTTTGAGCTTGAATTGCATTGCAGATTTAGAAGAGATAGGCCTACCCTAAGCCATTTCCAAACAAATGTTTTAAATTATGCAGACATTACGTTTGCAACAACTTTGGTATTTGCTGAGTTGGTAGGTCAGTGACTTATCGTCGAACTGTGCCGTGACGTTCCAAGATATCTCGCTATGCTTATAAAATGCTACACAAGATGGTGCCTTCAATTTCTAAAGCAACATGAATGGTCGATTTATTTTAAAGGAAGTTATCAATCTCAATGGGTGCGGTGTCGTTCACCCAGATTATTCGTACTGGTGCATTTCGCACACGTATAATCAAGATGTGATTTGATGATAAGGTGAGCCAATATGATGCAATTGAAAACAATATCAGACCAATTATTTATCTTAAGCGTGGTGCACATTCGAAATACGCAAAATCAAATAGTCAACCTAGCCAAAAAGTTTTGCGCAATGTGTGATTTTTGTCTTAAAAGATCGTTTGCAATTAATCGTAGCGTACGTTGATTGAAATTACTTGACGACAGGTGGCATAAATTCTGAATTATTAGAAATTCAAAAGTGCACACTTTCCTTTTGAACTGAGTTTACACTGTGTGATTGTCCAGGCTGCTCAAAGTCTCTCCATTATGCACACATCAACTTGTTTGAAATGTCACGTAGAGGCTAATGTCACTTTTACGATGTGACTAACTTCAGATATACAGTCAGTCTTGTTCGAGAGACCGAGTCGATTTAGCGACCGTTTTTATTAAGCCAACGTTTTAAAAATCATCTTTTTTAAATCAAAATATCTTTAAAGGTAGAACTAAGTCAAAAATTACTTTTGATGAAACATATGTTGTTAAAACTCATTAGAATCGTCTCAATTAGACGATTCAATTGAATTTTGACAACTAAGGATTATTGAAAAACTGGCCATAAGATACATAATTCAATCAAAAATATGGTTTCTCAGTTTCAAACAAAACATGTACTAAGCGACCATTCTCTTATACGACAGCTTTCTGGTGGTCTAGTTAAAGGTCGCTTAATTCACGTTGTACTGCACATGTAGAATTAGCGTGGACTAAAGTACAATTCGACCCATATGTCATAGTGCCCCAAGACTCAGAGGGCAATACTGTTTGTGTTATTGTTACCATGGCAATGGTCTCTGGGCCCTGGAAGCTTGATATCTTGTTTTTTAAACACGAATATTTACATTTCTATTAAAACTTTCTTTTGTTCTACGAGAATTTGCGATCGGAAATCTACATGTTTATGTTTGCAGGAGCACTTAAATGCTTTTTGTTGGTTAATATTCTCACCACCAAAAATTAAAACTTGTGCTCCCGTCGAGCGAAAAGGACCGCCTTTGAACTCTGAAAAATGACTATTTAAAAAAAGATTGGGACCGCTATCGGTCAACCAGAGGTCTCTTTTCTAAAATTCCTAAACATAATGGTAGAATGATTATTCTGGATTCAGATAATCAGTCGAGTTCGAATAGTTTTGACCCTAGTCAGCCTGCGCACCCCGCGCAGTCTGACTAAGGTCAATACTTTTCGCACTAATCAGTTGGTCCCTTTTCGCGTGACGGGCCACAATTGCAAAGATCTTTACTGAGAGGAGGAAAAGAAAATTACAGTGGTTCATAGGGGGTTGCGATTAAAAAAAATAGACAAAATGCAGGAAGAAGATAATTGTCATTCGATATACATATTTATTTTTTGTTCAAGATATATTTACTCAAACTTAATATTTAGTTACGAGGTTTTGATCGCCGAACAACGATGTATAACGATATTCTCAGCGGAAGATGCTACAGCCCACATAACAACTCAAGGAAATAACAAACAAGGCGGACTGCAATTTTTCAGTTTTCATTCAAAAGTTTTATTTGAGCTGTGACAATTTTGTGGCAGATTATATCTTTTTAATAAGTATTTCATACATTCTTCTAATTTTCTTTTGCCGCATATTAAAACACTCCCTTTCTTTACATATACATATATTCTCAAAACTACGAAAACAAAACGTTTGTCTGGATGGTTTTACTTTATTTTGAAAATCTTATTTTTTCGATAATTAAGAAGTGAACAATTTATATAAGAAAATGTATAAGTATATTATTTTTATCATCTCTTTCTAACATTGGACACATCATAAACTATACTTAGGGACAAAAGTTCTTTTTAAGCTTTTGATTTGAATGATGATTATTTGAAAATACTGAGAAGCAATATGGGCCCTATCTTCAAAGCATATGGACTATTTTCACCGGCATTGGATAACAAATGACGTTGATTTAGGCTCAACGACGTTTATGACGTTTTACATTTTTGTCACGCTGCATGCGACATAACAAAGTGAAGTTCTGCAGAAGAGCCTTTCTGTATTGATATATATAATATACTCAGTTTCAAAAGAAAGTGTGCACTTTTAAATTATGAATATCTCTGAAATTTCACAATCTAGCGTCATGAAACGTCGCATGACTATCCACAATAGTATCTGCAAACGATATTTGAAAACAAAATTCGCACGAAGAGCAAAGATTTTCTGCTAAATTGAGACATTTGATTTTGCATATTCTGCATGTGCATCACGCGTTAGACGAATAATTGGTCTGAAAATGCATTCAGTTGAATCTTTGCGGCTTTCTTAAGCATAAAATCACATCTTCAATACAATTATGCATGATGCTACAGCGTGGTTTGACTACCAATAAACGGCGTTGAAGAAAATCGAACCTTGTCAGATCTAGAACGCCATTAAAATCGATTGAGCATTCATGTTCCAATCAAAATCGAGGTCGTCATTTTGTAAGGCCTTTATTAAGAAATCGAGTTGTCATTGGACGCCATAGCACCATTCATCGACAACTTACTAGCCTAGCAACGTAGAAATTTCTAACGTTGACGTACACGTAACGTTTGCATAAAAATTAAAACTTTTGTTTGGAAATCGCTTGGAATGGCTTCTAAACCTGTAAAATGCAGAATCAACACGTAGCTCTTACAAAAGAAAAAGTTGTAATAAGGTCAAATCTCAAGAATTTAAGTTTTACCTGCGCGTATGCAGCATGCGATACTTTATCCAAAACTGATTTGACTTTTAATTTCAAAAGGTCTTGACTAAAGTATGGTATCAAATTTACTCCATAATTTCCCCCCAACTTTGTAAAAATAAAAAAAATGCCAATTGTAAAAGTGCACACTTTCTTATGGAACTCAGTATACATACTTAGTGTTTTGTATGAAATAAAATATCTAACGAGATTGGAAGAATTGATCATTGTCGAGGCTCTGTCGAGACAATTATCAATTCTCACAACCGAGTCAGATATTTTTCATACAATACGCTTAGTAAGTATTATATTTATCTTATAACTTCTATTTGTCTTGTTTTCGTCGATTTTTCTAACAGTAATGCAAGTTTCAAAAAATAACAGCATTATATCTTTGTTCTAAAAATATCCATGTGATATCATAAAAATATCATACGGGATGTTATCATACGGATATTTGTATAGTTATAAGATAAAACAAAGTAAAGTTCTGCACAAGAGCCTTTCTAGTCGGTAGAAAATTAGTTGCCTCTCAGAAACGTTATTACGTTTTTTTTGTTTGTTTGTTAAATCATGAAATAAAGACGTTTTCTGTCAATTTCGGATTAAAGAAACACATATTTAATTAAACAGGCATTATAAATGAAGAATGTAGATTTTAACCTGGATTTTTGGAATCATCAGGCCTCGTTATTAACGACGATAGTTAGGACATTTGAAACAACGGTGTGGCGATCCCTTTTTTTATTAAAAAAAATATATATATATATATATATATGCACGAACTCATTATCAAGGATAATGAGTACAAGTAGGCACGGTTTTCATTAATTTATGTCCTCGCTTTGATTAGACCGACTCGATTTGAGCTAGGTTTGGCACGTCTTTTCTACTTTTTTGTCAATTATTATTTCTAACGACACGCCGACTTTAATAATCTCTTCGAATCTCATGGGTGTATCAATCAAATTACATATCGTCATATGTATTTTAGATATTCTCATTTCGTCTTTTGAAACTTAATCTATATTTTTTTTCCTGTGAATTCGATACTTTCCTACGTCTATAGAATCAGTTTCTTCAATAAAGTTCAATTCATGAAGGTACAAGACTTGGTTATGTCAAGTTTAACATCTTAACCTTCTTCGTTCAATTACACAATATCGACTTCTTTCCCACCCGCTTTAATTAGAGAGTATGTTTTAGACGTTTTTTACTTTAAAGGCTATAAAGTTGATAAGTAGTAGATCATTTTTCTAACCACGCAAATATTTCAAAGTTTTTTTTTCTATTTATGCCCATAAAAGGATTTCTTGTCTCATTTAATGTTCACTTATTTGCACTGACAAAATATTTTGTATTTGTGCTGTCACGCTGAAAGTAACAATGTTGGCAACAGTGCTGGAACTAATCTCTTTTTCAAATACTATTTGTTTATTAAGAAGAGTTCCAAGATGGTCCCTTTTCATCTGACGGGCCACCACTTTACGCTGTGCTAAGACGGATCGCAATATTATACATTTCATTTATGATTTTCGCAAAGATCGAAATCTTTGATTGTATTAAAGGCTTCTATGTGCGTGTCTGTGTGTGTTTTTTTTTTTTTTTTTTATATATATTCATCACGTTCAATAACAGTAAGTTTTCTTTGTCTTTTTTTATTATCATTTCGAAACAGAAAACGTTTTAAACATGAAAAGAAAAAAGATGATATTTTAATAAATCTCAAAAGTTATTTTAGTAATCAATTTAGGCAATTTTCTAAGCGTAACCACGGCTTAACCTACGTTAATTACAAGAAAAGAGTCACGTTCAAATATAGATTTATATAATTTCATGGGAAATGATGGTTGATTTTTTTTCTTCGTAATAAGATCCGTTATTTTAAGACAAGAGTAGCTTATATAAGAAATATTATTTGCAAATACAGTTAAAAACATCGTGAAATTGACGAGATGAATTATTCTGGATTGAGTTTGGAATGAGATTAAATGAGTGTTCGGAGCGAGTTTTCTGTGAAACTCAAGGGAGGTAAACCAACATTGCTATTTTTGTTCAAGATGAACAGAAATAGATCGGTATTGATCGGAATGAGTGTCAATTTCACGATTTAACAGTAGTTTGTCACGTTTTGGAAGCCTGAGCGCAGGACTGTGTCCTTAATTTCGTCTTTTCGGTCTGCATATTTGTTACAAAAATTCAATAAATCATACTTTTTATATATACAATGTTTTCAAAAAAGTTTTGTTTCTTATTAAATGCAAAATGTCAGAAAACCTCATTTGCAGTTATAACATCGAAATTTATATTCGAGATATTTATATCGGCCTATACCACGAAATGTAGATCTTTAATACCTTTGTAAGAGGTACGGTACCACAGACTTTTGCAGTATCAAGGATGGTTTTTGCTTGTCATAAGTTATTTCAAATAGATTATATCTTCAACACTTGACCTTCATCGGATGTGTTTTCGTGAAGTTATTCTCCCTTGATGTAAAACAAGACTTCAGCAGATCTTGTCTAGCGATAGATTTGAATGTCGGTTAAAAACTAGTTCCGGGCAATAAATTTGGGGAAATTTTACAAAAGAAATAAAACTTTCTCTCATTAGCAACAATTTGCATCTGCGTAATTATTTACGTAAAATCCGCACAATAAAACAAGGGACCAATAAAATAACGCGGGCTACATCCTTATTCATAAAAAGATCTCGAGTGGGCAGTCCGAGGAAGTCATTTCTATGCACATAATTAGGAAATTTGAAAGTTGATAGTGTCGGTAAAACTGAAGTAAGACATGTAATCCCCGTCTGTCATTTAGAAAAGATATCACACGATACTGTGGATGGGTTTTAACGCCTGTTAAACACTATTATCTCAGAGATTAGTGCACATATCCAAGGTTTCATTTTGTTTCTTACACCAGTAAAACTACAGCATTTTTCCTTGCCACAAGTTACCCATGCATTCTATTTCGAGGGCAAATTACACGTACTTCCTAGCTAGTAACATCGTGAAATTTTCATTCTCCAAGATAAAAATCACTCTAAATCGCTAACTCATCGCTCAACTTCATTCACTCATAAACGCTCCAAATCGATAAAAAATTAAAATCTTTAAAAAAGAATCCACATTTCATTCAGTTTTATCAAATTATTCTATGACTTTATTGGCTGGTGTTGATTTCAAACTGGCTAATTGGTCCTTGAAAACACACATATTGGAAAGACCGTATATCAGTTTTAAAGGGAGGTAATAAAAATTGCTAATTTCGTCCAACTTGGACGAAATTCGCGATATTGGATTGCCTTCCTATAATTTCATTCAAAACTCGGTCCACTTACTCTTTAGATAATATTCAAGATCAATTAAAATCATTCAGCCTGTCCATTTCACGATGTTTCTAACTGTATCTCCGCCATTATGGATTTTGTCAAATTTGACATAAAGTTACAAACCCGTCGTTGTCTGCGCATGTCATATTTTCCAAAGATTGACCTGTCTTCGGGACCGTATCACTTATCCAGATTGGGATAAATATTACTACCTCGTACGCATAACTCCGTATTCTATTGCCAAAAAGTAGTAAATGAAGAATTTCAATTAAAACTTCATTTTTGTGGAAATCAAACTTAATTTTGCCTTAAATTAATTGACAACAATATCGGTTTAAATTGCGAAAGTATATTTTTTTAAAAAAAAAAAAAAGTTGTTTGCTTGAGATCTTTTTATACTGTACACAGTTTCCTAATACAGACTTTGGGGAAAACCGAGAAAATTGAAGCATTTCATGGCCGATGACATTTTGCAAGTAGCCGCGGTAATAGCGCAGTTGGTAGCGCGTCGGACTTCTAATCCAGAGGTCTATATTCGCACGGGTTCGATCCCCGGCCGCGGCACTTATCCTTTCCGACATTTGTCTTCCACCAATGGGTAGATAATCGTAAACCTATATGGAATAGCAACTGGAGGCTAGGAAAGGGATGTGGTGGTGGTACTGTTGTGAGAAATACCAGGAATCCATCGTTAGGTGCTCCAGTCGTCGCGATATAACTGAGAGATTGTTGAAAGCGACGTAAAACCCCAATTCAAATCAAATCAAACATTTTGCAAGTAGTTCGACGGAATCGTCCGAATTGTCACGAATAACACTACCCAAAATGCTCAAATCAGATAGGTCAGTATTTGAAAAATGCCACCCATCGGAAAATATCGAGAAACCCGTGGATCGAACTCACAACCATGCCGTAAGCTTCAAACAATTCCATAATTTCAAATACATTTGAGAAAATGCAACAGCCTAAAATACTGCGCAAAAAAATCAAACATGCCACAAAATCGTTTGAAATCGCACGTCTACAATATCCAGGTCAAAGTCAGTCAATTTACACCATTATTGGTTGTCGTAGATTTTTGATATGTTCGGTAAATGCGCTAAAGCATATTCAATATACGCTGAGTTTAGTTAAAAAGGGGTGTAAAACATCGCCTATTTATCTCATTCTTAGCGAAATTGGCTATATTTTATTATCTTTCTTTAATTTCATTAAAAACTCGCGAATTCAACTTAGTCTGTATCGTTCCGGGGGGGGGGGGGGGTCATACATGCGATTGTTTTATTTTTTTGTGTGGAATAGGCCTGCATAATAAGACAATTTAAGGTAGTGGGCCCGAAAAAGTTCCGCATAGTTTTGGGAGTAATGGACTTAAACAGCTATAACCGAGGTTTCCTAATGATATTCTCTGTCAGCATTCTGAAAGATCGTGATATCCGAAATGTTGCGGAACTATTACGGTTCCACTACCTTAATAACTATTCGGAAAAATTGTTGATAGATTTATTTTTTTTATTTGGTGGCCCAAAGACTTTATTTATAGAGCAAATACTTAAATGAGCCAGTGCGTGACATTTCCAACAATTTTACATGTGCGCAAAACAAAGCAAAGATTCTGGTCAGCCTGTGCACCCGCACAGTCTGACCAGAGTCTTCAGTGTGCACTGTATAGATAGATAAGGTCTTAATCCCTCTTCTGGCGGTCAGCGTAATATTATCATTGCATTGTGTCGTTGTTTACGCTTCTTAACATCTTTACCTCGCACACGTGTGATATTGTTGGAAATGTCACGCACAGGTTAAAATAGAATGACTGTGTACTATTCAGAAAATCAAGACAGATTACTTCGACGATTATCATCTTTAAATTACCATAACATCGTTACTTCAGCTTATTCGAGCTGAATTCAGGTTGATTTTTTTTTATCTATTTATCTTATTTTATTTTCATTTTTCTTTTTTTTTTGGGGGGGGGGGGGTCACAAACGATGTCGACAGTTTTTTCGTACTTCTCTTGGATGGCTTATGTTCACGAGGTTATGACAGGGACGATGCTCGAAGTAAAACACTTAATCAAATATTTTTTAGATCTAAAAAAGAAAAATAGACTTCTGAACAACGAACGGTTCATCGACACATGATCAAAGAAAGCAGACTGGATTAAACTGCATGAAGCAGGTTTTCTTCTTTCTCTCTTGTCGAGTTTTTCAATTATATATCTAATTATTTACCAGAAATGCCATATCTATCTGCATGTTTAATTATTTCCAGAAAAGTAAATTCTAAAATTACAAATTTGTCGTAGTCTTGTTTTAAAATAAAGTTCTTTATGACGTATATCTTATATAAATGTCCTCTTGTTTTTCTCTAGAAAACTCTTAATGAATATTTTTCAGATAAAAACAGCTTTCTTTTTAACATTAAATGTAGTCGTTCATGAACTTTGGACATATTAAACCGTATTTTTCATGCCTATTATAGAGGGGGAAAAAATCGGGAAACCTATTTAAAAAAGCGATTGGGTCTGCTAGCATGGTTAACTTGAGGCAGTATTTCATTGAGTTTGTTTAGTCTTTTGGCCCCTTATTAAAATTCGTAGACTAAAACATCGCAGAATTGACATTTTAATATATATTAATCAAAACAATTCTT
This sequence comes from Fragum whitleyi, assembly GCA_948146395.1. NCBI lineage: Eukaryota > Metazoa > Mollusca > Bivalvia > Cardiida > Cardiidae > Fragum > Fragum whitleyi. The sequence continues at coordinate 37,656,619 of OX411547.1, read as the reverse complement.
CGTTGCTCGCCCAGCGCTCCATATTTGAGACAGTAATACTCCAATCACTGAAGAACGTTCTAAAATCGTCTAAAAACCCTTATATTTCGATCAAAACGACCAAAATTTCATTTAAAATATAAAATTTCCTTTCATGATTATAAAGGCTGATGTGGCCGTTTCGACGAAATGATATATAATGTTTACCCCCACCTCCACCCCCTCCCATCTCCTAAAACACACATCCCACTCTCCCCATCCCACTCTTCAATTTCTTAAGAATATCGCTCATCACACTCATTCAATTTCATACCAAATGTAATCCAAACTCTATCATCGTCTAAATTTCACGATGACATTTTCTGTAACCAAAACAATTCTTTATCGCTCCAAAAACAGTTCACAAACATTTCGAAATCTTTAAAACGGTCGTCATTTCATTCAAATAAATAAGAACATACAATATTATGGCTGGTGTTTGTTTTTCAAGGATCTTATTGGATCGGAAAAATTGATTGAATGGAGTTTTACGCCGCTTTCAACATTTTGCAGTTATATCGCGGCGGCTGGAGCACCTAACAATGGTTTCCTGGTATTTCTCTCACCAGTACAACCACCACATTCTTTCCTAGCCTCCAGCTGCTATCTCACATAGGTCTACGATTATCAACATATTGGTGAGAGACAAATAGTCGGAAGAAATGAATGCCGCCGTCGGGTGGTCCGGAAAGAAGCACAAGCACTTAACCGTATTGATTATGTTACATCTTGAAATTGACTTTCATTCCGATCAAAACCATTCTAGCTCGCTCAATCAACGCTCAATTTATTCATTTTAAACACTCACTCAAACCATTCAAAAACGTCCAAAATTACTTAAAAAATGTAAGATCAACAAGTACATTCAAAATGAATTAAGTAAGAACCAAACCACGATTTCGCTTACATATTTGAAATTTAAAACGTCGGATCGAATCTTGAAGAAAAAGGAAGCTATTTTTAGAACTTTTATGCATATTTTAATAAAGGGAGGTAATACATATCGCTAATTTTGTTCATCCTGAAAAAATTAGCGAAATTGGATTACCTCCCTTTAGATTCACTCAAAACTCGCTCCGCTCACTCAATCAACATCATTCCAAAATCATTCCTAAATCGTTCACCTTATCAATTTCACGATGTTATTAACTGTAAAAGAGGTTACAAAAATATCGCTTATTTCGTTTGGATGACATAAGCGATATCGGATATTTGAATTAGTGTGATGAGTAAGTTTTGAGTGAAATTAAAGGGAAGTAGCCCAATGCATACCTGCCTTTCGTAAAATATACCATACAAGTTCTATAAATAGCTTCTTATTTCTTCAAGAACCATTCAGACGCTTACAATTTCAAAGCGATTTTTCTATTTATATACATTTTGAATGTATCTGTTGATTATATCTTTGTTAGTAATTTTGGGGCGTTTTAGGATGGTTTAAGTGAGTGTTTTGAATGAATGAATGAAGCTCTGAGTGAGCGATTTAGAATGGTTTTGATTGGGATGAATGTAAATCTTACGTTGTTTTTAACTGTATATGGGCGCTTACAACTCTTGTAAATGTTAAGCAATGGTCAACAAATAATCTGTATGCCGTATTGTTTGACTTTCCATGGGCCCGTATTACTTAACTGCTAAAGAAAAAGTACCGTAAGTCAAAATCACTAATCGCACTTGGTGTTTTCATTCATTGTTAGATTCTGTCTTAAAAATATCTCTTGTCAGAATTATATAATTAGTTACTTCTGTAGAAGAAGTCTTAAATTTTGACTTACGCAAAAATTGATCGTAAGATGTTGAGTAAAACAACCCATGGCTGCTGTATGGCTGCACCCTGCGCAAGTGTGAAGTTTGAAAGAATGTGATGCGAATTCAAAATAAAACGTATATAAGAATCGAAGAAATCCAATGTTTGACTTTGTTATGCTATCTCAGTCAGCGCAAAGTGGCCTTTTTTGTTAGAAAATGTCAAAACTTCCCCAGTAATGCAATTCATTGTTTAACCGTCGGAAGAAACGGGATCACCTTGATGGTGAGTAAAATATCGACTTTGATTAGACTGCGCGGATTACGCAGGTTCACTAGAATCGACACTTTTTGCACCCCATGGAATTTTCTGATTCTAGAGAGATCGTTAATGTTAACTGGTCCGACTGTCGACTATCATAGCCGCCGCTTCTAGGATAGTCGACAATAAGGTTAACAACATCGTGAAATTGACAGGGTGAATGATTTTGGAACGATTTTTGAATGAAATTGAATGAGTGAGTGGAGCGAGTTTTGAGTAAATTTAATGGGAGGTAATCCTATATCGCAAATTTTGTTCAGGATAAACAAAATTAGCAATATTAGTTACCTCCCTTCAATAAAACATACGTAATTTCTGCTTGTGTGTCTTCAAGGGCCAATTAGACACTTAAACATCCACTTAGGCCAATAAAATCTTGGAATTAAAAGATCTAGTTGAATTAAATGCTGAAAGTCTTGGGCGATTTCGAAATGTTTTCTAAAGATATTTGAACGTTTTCTGCCGATTTGAGTGAGTATTTCGAGTGAATGAAGGAGCGCTGAGTCAGCGATTTAGAATGATTTTGATCGGAATGATTGTCAATTTCATGATGTTTCTAACCGTAGGACCCTTCTAGGAATAATTGTTGAAATACAACATCCGGTTGATATCCACTGAACTAAACTTTTCTTTAATTATTGTGATCCGTCGCGCTAAAAGGGACCATCTGGGAACTGCGTAAAAAGAATGTTTCAAAAAACGATTGGTTCCAACTGAGGTCAACCAGAGGTCGCATTTAAAGCTACTTTTTCACAGATTGGGAAAATGTGTTTTTTAAAAATTTTCGTTTAATCTGTCGGAAGTAACGACCTCATCATGTTGAAGCCTTTGAAATAATAAGATTCAGTCTGGTAATGCATGACAGAAAGACCGATATACCTGAATTTAGCGAAATTCATTCTGAAAAAATAAAGCAACTACTAACGCCTTAAAAATAGTTCTTCAATTTCAAGTCAACTAATTACGCATTTGCATTCCGCATTATTGCCTTATTCAATCAAAGATTAAGGAAAGAGAATTCGAAAGCTGGAGATTTCATATCAATACAAGCAAAAATGAAAGATTATTCACGGAAAGTACCGATTTTGTAATTCATAGACTGGAAATACAAAGACTGGACCCCTCACTGATCTTGACGCTTCGAACAAATAATTTAGAAAATTAATGAAATATGTTGTTTTTAGTGCCAATGACCTTGGGCCATTCTTAATCGTCTAAAAATACATACATTTCCGAATCTAAGAACAAGTTTTGAGTTTTTCTATGAAAAACTGTGAAAGAGCAGCTTTAAAGTACTTTATACTGATATTCAGAAAATCGACAAAGGACTTACAGTGTTTATCCTAGTCAGGCTACGCACTACCCAGATGGTCTCTTTTCGCGTAACGGGTCACAAATTTTTATTTCGTTTTGTGTGAGACTAGTCACGTTTTCCCTTATGGTGTTTATCGCGTGACGGACTACAAATTTTCCCTAGTGTAAAGTGGCCAATTTCATTTCAATGAAAATTTCAAATTCCATGTCATGACGCAATTCATATATTATCATAGTCGTCAAGCCAAAAGGGGCATTTAAACTGATCATTTTATACCCATTTGGGGCACAAGTTCTTACAACTTAGATACAGTCCCCTCTGTTCTGCTTTCTGGAGACGAACCTGTCCTGCGTTCAGGATGACAAATCGGTACATACACTTTTCCAATTATCCCCCGCTTTGCACGTGCACTTGCGTGCAAAGCGGGGTATAATTGGAAAACTGTTTACACCGTTTTGTCATCCTGAACGCAGGACAGATCTCGTGCTGAATTAGTGGGAAAGGGAAAGCTCAGCCTGGATCGATAGGCGCTATATGGAATCGAACTCGGGACATCTTGTTCAAGCAGCCGATTCTCAGCCTCCCGACGACGAATATGTTTAACCTTATTATTCCCCTCGATCAAAAATGCACTTAATTGCTCGTTTGAAGCTCTCCGATCAATTCATCTAGAACACCTAGAATCACTCAAAAAATGCACTCAAAAAATGCACTAAATGCATTTGAGTCTATCTAATTATTCAATGCTTGTGTTGGTTGGTGTGGATTATAAAAATTCTGCTTTGTTCTGGACGGCACGCAATCAGAAAAGTCCAAAGCTTTTATTAAAGGGAGGTTATAAAATATTGCACATTTCGTCGAAATGCACCAAGTTACCGGTATTATATAACCTTCCCTATAATTCAGTCAAAACTCGCTCACCCCACTTATTCAATTTCATTCCAAAATCGTTCCAAAACTATTCATCTCGTCAATTTCGCGATTTTAAAGCTGTTTCTAGCTGTTTCTTTTCATACTTGACTGGCTATAAACATATTGAAATATTTAAATGGCTGATGACTTTCAAATATTTCTCGTTTTATGCCTTTTAAATATGTTTCTTCACATGATAGACAATAAATGAATCTAATTCGGAACGCCCTATCTAGTCAAGCATGAAATACACGGGGCAGATAACATTGCTAGCATATTTTCATCGAAAAATCAAAGGAAAATGAACATTTAATTAAAGAATGACGAAAGACCATGAACTTGGCTTTAACTACTACACATTTTTTGATACTATGATAATTATCAAGGGTCTCCTGCACATCGCAGGAAAAGCTGGATTTCTACTGCTGAAATATCGCTAAAATATTACAGCTAGTAACATCGTGAAATTGACGTCAATCTCGATCAACACCATACTAAACCGACCGTCCTTAGTTCCTTTCAATGCGTTTAAAACACCAATCATTCAAAAACTCCAGAGGTTGTTCAAATCCGCGTCAGAATCATACGTTCAACATTCCATTCGAATCGACCAAATCATTGAACGGTAAAGCCTTGTTTACATTTGGCTTACGGAGACCGTACGGCGCTCGTAACTCGCCTTAACCTGAAAATCGTGCGGTGCCCGTACGGCGGCACACAGTGTCCGTGCGATCATCGCACGGCTTTACGTGTGCCGTGGACCCTTGCGATTTTGTATTAAAACAAATAGTTATACAAGTTTTTTTTAAAAAATCGCAAGACCGCATGGAGACAGTAGCCCGTAGAGTCGTCGTAGAGGCATCACACGATCGCCGCGCGATCTTTAACGAATCATCCTACGGTCCCCATGCGGGTACCGTATGATGACCCTGCGGCGTCCGTACGGTTTACAGTGTAAATAGTTAACAAGTCGCACGGTCTCCGCGCGGGGATCGCACGATTACCTTGCGATCGCCGCACTGGCACCTCAATGATTCTCGCAATATTTTATAAAATCTGCCTGGACACCGCAGGATTTTTTAAACACATACGCCGTAGAAAATAAAATCGTACGATGTCAAAAATTATCATACAAGAAAACGCAGGCTGCGTTATCGTACGGAGACCGTGGCAAATGTAAACTAGACTTAACTCACAATCCATCGAAATACACCCCGTATGGGATAGGTGACAAGAAAGATACATATTTGCTCTGAACATTGGGTATTTTCATGAAATACCAAAAAATTCATTCACGGTAAGACCATAATGACATGTTAAAGATATTAAGTTTATCCCGTTTCTGGGAATAAATTCCGCTCAAAATACATACATCTGAAGGTAAAAAGGATTTTCTACGATAGGGTACATGTTTTCTTTCTTTTTTTTATTTGTTTGTTTATTTTTTTGTTTGTTCTTGTTTCAGCGTAAGATCGATTTATCCTTCATTGAGTGAAAAATTAAAGCTATAATTGTGACCAGTCATGCGAAAAGTTGGTCATCTGTGAAGTGCGTAAAGTGTCGATCCTTGTCAGACTGCGCGGATAGCGCAGACTGACCAGGGTCGAAACTTTTCACACTTTACTAATTTTCTGAATCTAGAATAATCGATCTATCTTTCTATGAGAAAATTTTTGAAATTTGACCTCTGGTTGGCCTGTTCTAGAACAAATCCCTTTTTCAAATATTTATTTAACGAAGTTCCAAGATGGTCCCTTTTCGCGTGACAGTTCATACATTTTCCAGGGTAGCGGAAGATTTACTCTCCGAAAAACATTGTGGGTTGACTATATTGATAAAGATTTTACTTCAGATTATCTATAAAAAGGGACATTTCTTACGCTGGAAACTGCGCAATCGTATTGTGTTTTTATTTTGTTATCTTCGGTTAAAGTTTCTTTTTCTCTGTCTCTCTCCTTTTTTGTCAGGTCAAAAAAATTAGTCAAATTGTTGCTAAATTTGGAGATAGTGGGAGTCAGAGTTTCAAGGCTCATCTCGCATATTGAATATCTCTCCCAGATTGAGGATAATTCAAGGAGCTCGTGGGAAATCAAATTGACGCATTCAGGAAAATCATGACACAAATAACCGTCTAGCCTGTCACCTTATCTAAAAAAAACATAGAAATTTCGCGATGACAGTGTAAACGCGTGAAAATTATTTCATAATCGGTTTGTTTGTGAAGACGAATTTCAGCTTCAATATGAAATAAATATGACCCACCACGCTGAAAAGAAAAACGGGATTGGTTCTAGCAGACGTCAAGCGAGATCGCGTTATTCTGCGTAATTAATGAACTGGCAGGGCGGGGATTGACCGTGACGTAAATTGGCGAGTTTAATTGTCAATACTTTGGGTTCTTTCAAATTTTAGTCGGTAATCATCGTAAACGCGTGCAAATAACTGTATCCTTAAACCTACAGGATTCACGTGCTTTGAGCGAGTGAACATATTTCATCGTTTGGTTACCAAGGCCTCGTAACTTCAGCTTGATTAAGCTGAAGTTACGAGGATTTGGTTACCAAACTACGACTTAAGGTCTCGAGTTATTTTAGATAAAGGCTGACTTCCCTTAACCTTAAGCGCAACGACCCGTTACTTAGGCTCAACCCCTGCCAGGGCATTAATCATGGATAATACAAACATTCTTACACAAGAATGTTAACTGAGCATTGTTGATTTAGAAAATCAGTCAAGGGCGAAAAGTTACTACCAAAGTCAGCCTTCGCAAGTTTTTGCAGTCGGATAAATGATGACTTTATGCGGGCTACAGTTAAAAACATAGTGAAATTGGCATTCACCTCAATCAAAACCATTCTAATTCGCTCACTCAGCGCTCCATTCATTCACTCGAAACACTCACTCAAACCATTCAAAAACGCTCAAACCTATTGCAAACTACATGTATATATCAACAATGTCATTTAAAACCAATTTTGATAGAGCAAAATCGCGATTTCACTGACATAATTCAAATTGTAGCGTCTTATAGGTTCTTGAAGAAATGGGAAGCTATGTATAGAACTTGTATGGATTTAATTCTCGTCATGAAATCCGTTTGGACTTTTTGAGAGATAACATTTAGACCTACTTACAATCGCAAAAGGGCAGCTTTATATAATACGTACTAAGTGTTTTGTATTGAGGTTGGGGGAATTGATAAGAGCCGAGACAATTATCAATCTCTACAATCGAGTAAGATAATAATTCATACAATACACTTAGTACGTATTTTATTTATCTTTTATCCTCTATTTTACTTGTTTCCGTCGATGTTTCTACCAGAAATGAAAAATTCTAAAAATAATCTCATTATGTCATTGTTCTTAAATTATCCATTTGATATCATAAGAAAATATCATATAGGAAGTTATCACACAGATAATTGTATAGTTATAAGATAAAGTTCGGTTAAAATTGAACACCAAATATGGCAGTTCTAGAATTAATATGACATCATTCAATCAAAAAGTAGATCAAATACACAAAAAAGTTGTAACAAGGCTTTTACCTCATTTTCCTGAATTAATTTTTTTGCTTTTGCCTTTAGTTCGATGAAATACAAAGCAAAATCAAATGTCATCCAAATCACGTTTCTAGTATTGGTTTCAAAGAAAACAATGAAACTCTTCAGTTTTGGTAGGTGGGATCCTTTCTACGTTATGGACGATAATGTTCACACAACCTTTCAGAAACATTACACAGATTTGATCGCGTACTCACGTGGAAGGGAGGGGGCGCAATTTCTAACATCCACAAACGTTTTTGCATCTTAAACAAACGGTTGACTGGGTTTGACTGGGTTTGACTGGGTTTTAAGTCACTTTCAACAATCTTTAAGTAATATCTCGGCGGCTAGGGCACCTAACAATTGATTCCTAGTATTTCTAACAGGCCACCCCAGCATAGGTCTACGGTTAATTGGTCGGAAACAATTCAATAGTTGGAAAGGATGTCGCCGTTTTTGAATGATTTCTCGGCGATTTTAGTGATAGGAGTTAGTATTTTGATTATTGAAAGGGGAGATGAACAATTGATCTTGAATGGCCAATTGGACTAAGTAAATGACCATTTTACGATATTTCTGACTATACAGAGATCATATTGTTTATCTACTGGACGAATTTTATAAGTTACATTAATTCACAAATTCCGGTAAAGAATTTCTTTATTCAGGAATTCTAAAACAAAAACAAAAACAAAACTATAAAAAAAAACCCTATTTTTCCAGTGAAATCGCGATTTTTTTCTCTTTATATTCATTTTGAATGTAGGTTTTGATTTTACCGTTTATAGGCATTTTGGAGCGTTTTTGAAATGTTCGAATGAATGATAGGTGTGAATGATCGACTCAAAACGGTTTTGTTTTAGTATAATGTCAATTTCACAATGTTACTTATCGTTAGCCTATGGTCTGTGGGTATGGTGGCATGGGTGGTGCTAAAATGTCTTGTTTGTTTTGTGTTTTTTTTTACGAAAGTAGGAACGGGAATAATCGCCAGTGACCGAATTGTAGATATTGCAAACTAATGACATTTAAATTGTCAGAGAAAAGGCCTTGACAAGATAAAGTAAGGTGTGGCGAAAGGCTCAAATTATTTTGAAATTCAAGAGTAGAAATTGTTAACTTTTCACAAGAATAGGACCATTTTAATTGTCCATTTCTCGGTTATCTCATATAGCCACCCCCAGGGAGTTTTTGTTTAACCCTTTCCTGTTTTACAAAATTTTGGACCTGTCCAAATGGAAAGGTTTTGGAGACGAAAATTAAAAGGGGGTTTAATTTGAAAAATAAACATTCAGTAGGGTAGAAAATAGTGTGGAAAAAGATGAAATTGCTTGTCAGAAGCAATTTCTTCTTTTTTCACAATGTTTTCTCAATCATAAAATCACAAGCACGTAAAAGCAGGGATTACACAGCAAAGGGTTAATCGAAATAAAAACAAAAAGGGGTGTACGCTCTAGCCCGATATCTTTTGCTAAGAATACTGGGATTTGAACGCAATGAAAAAAAAAAATGAAAAAAAAAAAATAATAAAAAAAGTTTTAGTCTTATATCATCGTTAGTTATACATTTATCGACTAAAACTCCTTATCAGAGTTGTTTTCCGCTTTCCGAAATGATGTATAAAATCGAACACACGTGTTTTTGATAAAATACTGTTCGAACAGCTTGCTTCATCGTGAAATTGACATTTATCTCAATCAAAACCATTTTAATCGATCAGTCAGCACTCAATTCATTCATTCGAAACACTCACTCAAACCATTAAAAATGCTCAAAAATCACTAAAAAGATTAGAACTTCAATCAAAATAATTTTAGCTAGAAATAAAAAAATCGCAATTTCATTGACTAAATAGAAATTATAAGCGTCCTATTTGTTCTTGAAGAGATAGAAAGCTATTTATAGAAATTGTATGCATATTGTATTTTAGGGAGGTAACAAATATCGTTATGAACAAAATTAGCGACAAAGGATTATGCCCCTTTAATTTCACCCAAAACACACTCATCGCACTCATTCAATTTCATTCCCAAATCATTCCAATTCCATTCGTCTTGTCAATTACATGATGTTGTAAACCATAGCCCGATAAATTTCGCTAGGAATACTGGAATTTGTACTTAGTGAAAATACAGAAAAGCAGTTTTAGTCTCAAATCGTTGTTACTAATACATTTATTGACAAAAACTTCCTATCAAAGCTATTTTCCGCTATCCGAAGGAAACTCCTGTAATTTATAAAATCGAACACACATGGTTTTGATAAAAAAGATGTTAGCACATTAAGCTACATCGTGGAATTGAAACTCACCCCAATTAAAAAATTCTTAATCGCTCCCTCAGCGCTACATATATTCTTTCCTAACACTCAGTCAAACCACTCAAAACATTTCAAAATAACTTTAAAGATAAATAAAACGCTTCATTCAAAATGAATATAAAGACAAAAATTAAAATTTAACTTAAATAAACGAAATTTTAAACCTCTGATTGTTTCTTGAAAAAAGTACGAAGCTATTTATAGAACTGTTTTACTTGAATTTTTTTTTTTTTTTTTTTTTTAATAAAGGGAGGTAATAAATATCGCTAATTTGTTCAGGTTGAACAAAATTAGCGGTATTGATTTCCTCCCTTTAATTTCAATCAATAATCACTTATCTCACTCATTCAATTTCCTTTCAAAATCATTCCGAAATCATTCATCTTGTCATATCACGTTATTGTGAACTGTAGCAACGTGTAATTGACATTTCGGAGATTAACCCTTTGCTGTTTTATTCCTGCTTTTTACGTGCCTGCGATTTTATGATTGAGAAAACATTGTGAAAAAAGAAGAAATTGCTTCCGACAAGCAATTTCTTCTTTTCCACACTATTTTCTACCCTAATGAATGGTTATTTTTCAAATTAAATCAACTTTTAATTTACGTCTGCAAAACCTTTGAATTTGGACAGTTCCAAAATTTTGTAAAACAGGAAAGGGTTTAAGTGTTTGCATGGAAATTAGACAAGCTAATCAGGGGTTTTACAAAAGAGCGCTTCCTGCTAGTAGATAAAGTAAGTAAAATAGTGACAATGTTCATTCACCTTGTTTAAAACCATTCTAAAGCGGTCCACTAAATGCATTCAAAACACTCACTCAAATCACTCAAAAAAGGTCCTATAAATCGTTCAAAAACACTCCGCAAAGGCCGGCATTAGCGTTTATGTCGCGGTGTTATTAAGCGTACGAGATATGTGATAACAAGCCTCTCATAAGCATGTTCGAACACATCGGATATAAAGGAGGAGGGGGTGGCTCGTTAGCGTTTAAAGAAATGATACTATTAGTTTCATCGTGAAATTGACAAGAAAAGTGATTTTGGAATTATTTTGAAATGATATTGAATGAATATCTGGAGCGAGTTTTGAGTGAAATTAATGGGAGGTAACTAATTTCGAAAATTTTGTCCAAGATGAACAACATTAGAGATATTTATTACATCCCTTTAATAAAATTTGCATGTAAGTTCGATGATTAGCTTAATATTTCTTCAAAAACAAATCAGACGCTAACGATTTCAATAATGTCAGTGAAATTGCCATTTTTCCTATCTACATTTAATTTGAATGAAGCTGTTGATGTATGCTTTTTAGTCATTTGGAGCGTTTTTGATCGATTTAAGTGAATGTTTTGAATGAGTGAATGGAGCACTGATTGAGTGATTTAGAATGGTTATGATTGAGATGATTGTCAATTTTACGATGCCACTAACTGTAAGTACACGTTCAAAGCAGGGCATCATTATTAAACGTTTTCGACATGATTGTAACTTGTCATTCATTTAAATAACTTTAGTCAGCATTTATTCCCTGCTACTATTCAGGTCAAATAATTTCATTCAGATGTATAGCACTATAATATGAATATGTTAAGTGTGATAAGTAATCACATATTCTATGTCGTTTGTCACGTGAATTCTAGCGCATTCTTATTATATAATTCGGAATCTGTGAAAAGCAATTGTCAGTAATTGACTCTTCATTTCTAGGCCGGATAATATCGGCCGTACATTCATGTCAAGGTTAATTATACCGACCGAAATTTCGTCTGCAAACAGTACAATTTCCAACAAGAGACCAAGAAGGCCGGAATCGCGCCTCAGACACTTCATTCTTAGCCGACTTATGAAAATTCGTCATTAAATTGCATTAGAAGTATTACCCCGAGAACCTTTACACCGAGCAAATACCTCCTTACGAAAACACGTTAAGGATTCTCGGTGAAAATTGTCACGGTTTCTGCCTAAACATACAAACACATACTCGAGTAAGACGATTTATTAGCTCTTCTGAGAACAATGTATGTTGTACGACATTATTATTCTACCTTAACCTTAACCCTTTTTTTCTATCATAAAAGACTTTTGCATCTAAAGACAATTAAATTTCGCGATTTATCGCAAGATCGACGTATTTCTTCTTCTCTTCAAATTTCAACTTCTGCCCATTGTCCTGGCACGTCTGTTCAAAGAAAAAATACAACTAAAATAGAGAAAATACAAGAAAGAGCCCTATGATTTGTTTATGACGATTATGAAAACCCGTATCGTCATCTGCTTGAAATTGCAAAACTACCGTCCTTACCAAATCAGAAAGTCAGAAAAATTGCAGTTGAAACTTTCAAGATATTAAAGCGGACTGCTCCCCCTGTTTTAAATAATCTAGTTCAGAAAAGAGAAAACACATATAATTTTAGATAAACAAATATTTTGCAGGTCCCTAGAGTGAAATCAACATTCGGTAAGAACGGTTTTCGATATGCGGTCCCGGTTCTGGAACTCGCTGCCGGACCACTTCAGGCGAGAGACAAATTTCAACCAATTTAAAAATCTGTTATCATTTTGGAATGGAAAGGAATGCAGTTGTATTGTCTGTGATGGTTCCTGGTGAGCCTTGCAGATCTGGGGATGCATATCTCTTGCTTTTTTCTACTTATCTCTGCTTGTCTGCTATGTTTTTAGTTGATTTCGTTATGCTGCTTGTTTTACATGTATGTAATGTCTAATTTTATGTTTGTGCTTGATTTGAATTGTCTTCATCTGTCTTACGGAGTATGTGATATGTTAATTTAAATAATTTTAATTTTACACAAAATGTGCTATGTGATATCTTGTTTTTAAGTCATTGTCTCTCATAGTAATCTTTTGTTTAAAGTAATTTATCAATTCTACCCTTCTTTGCAACATTATTATACCATGAAGTCCTTAATAGTCCCAGGCCAGCAGTCTTGACACCTATTGAACGTTTGAATTTCTGAAATACTGTCATACTACTTAATAAATGTATTTTTTTAACTAAATCTTAATTGCTTTCTTTGTACTTTGCAAATGTTTTAATGCCATGTGCTATTTATACATGCGTGTTGGTCGGTTCAAAAGCTCATTTTAGCTTATTGTTGATAATATCATTCTTATTTTGTAAACGTGTACATCTATGTAAGGTATGGTGTGTAATCATAAAATTAATGGACATTAATAGTTAATATTCCTATAAGGATTTTCAGCAATGTATTAATTTCTCTTTGACAATATGATAGATATTTATAGTTCTTTGTTATAGATCATTGACTTAAAAAAAACACTATAACTTGAAATACATCTCAAAACATTTTACACTTTTATGGTCCCATGTTGCACCATACCTAACATTTATCTTAAAAACAGACCAAACCGGTTTGACGTATTTTTCTATCTGTGTGTCGTTATCGACCAGAAAGACATGTTAAAATCCACACTTTCAAAAAAAAAAATAAATAAATAAAAATAAAAAAATAAAAAATCGCAGAACAATTTGAACGATTTGAATTAAAAGTTGATCGTTTTGAATGAATGCGAGACGTTTCTATTTAGCTTTTTTCATCGATTTGAGTGAGTGCTTGGAATGAATGAACAGAACGCTGAGTGAGTGATTTAGAAAGATTTTGATCGGAATGCGTGTCAATTTTACGATGTTTAAACTGTAATTTTCTCGACTTTTTAAAATATAAATATAACTTTTGTAGTTGTGAGAAAGTCCTTTTTCGCCTAATGAAAAACATTTGTGACCCGTCACGCGAAAAGGAACCATCTGGGTAGTTTGTAAAATGTCGACCCTTGTCTGCGAGGAAAAGTGCAGACTGAATAGGATCGAATCTTTTCGCATTTTGCTTATTTTCGGAATCTAGAATGACCAATCTACCTTCCTTTGACAAATTCTTTAAACTCCGACCTATGGTTGTTCTATGCTATACACAATCTCTCTTTTTATTTCAAATGTCTATTTTATTGAGTTCCAAGATGGTCCCTTTTCGCATGACGGGTTACATTTCCTTTTAATTCAATTCCTTTGATCTGGGTCGCATTTGTTATTTATGCATCAAAAGAAAGCACGAAAGTGCGGAAACATTGCGTTTTGCATTACTAGACAAAATCGAATATTTACGACACGTTTGCCCGCGAAATGAGGACACCGAACGTTAATTACATAATAATGAGTTTGATACATTCATTATGACAAATGATGCAGTTTTTAGCACCTACAAAGACAATGCCGTCTAAATTGAATAAATATTAGTTCAAACCTATTCTGTTTTCGAGCCTTATCTTTCTTTGCTATCACGGAATTTATAATCTGTCATAAAGTAAACTGCATTATGAAATTGACACTCATTCCGATCAAAACCGTTCAAAATCAATAGCTAATCAATCCATACATTCACTCCATCCATTCAAAAACGGCCCAAAACCAATAAACACATTTAAAAAGCGATAAAAGCGATCGCCATTTTCATAGTTTTATTCAAATCAATTAAATCTTTCCACAATTTTATTGGCTCGTGTGGGTTATAGATCGTCTTCTTTCTCAGTGATGACAAAAAAAGCAAGAAAAGTAGCCTACACTGATTTTATTAAAGGGGGAGGGGGTGATAACAAAATTATCGTTATAATAATATCGTCCAACTGGTCGAAATTATCGATTTTGTTTTACCTCACTTGAAAATCATTCAAAAGCCTGTCCCCACACTTATTCAATTTCATTAAAAATCATCCAAAAATAATTCATCTCGTCAATTTCACGATATTCTTAACTGTAATAGTTTGTAATTGACAGTTGTTTGGTTTTAGTTGCATCTCTCAAAAACCATACATCGTGATTGGATCTATAATTCATTTTATACCATGAGCTAAACAGACAAATAAGTACTCTATTAATTCTAATGTAACGCGCATAGAAAATACTTCTCTCACAAAATGATGAGAACTATTATTTGTCTTTGTAATTGGTCACAAAAGAAGCAAGAAAAGAAAAGGGGAATGAAATAATAATGATAAAAAAAACTGTCTAAAATTAACGTTTGATTGATAGCATTGTATTTCGCTAACCTTGTTCTAACCTTTTCATTATGAAATGTTCGTTGCATCGTAAACCACAGTAATTGCTTCGATACGCTGAATAGTAGCTCTCTATGCACTTTTGCGATAAATATTGTGTTTTTTTTTAAACTTTTTTACGACAATATTAAATCTAAAAAAAAAAACTAAAAACAATAAAACACAAACTAGCCATGCGTTCATGATGACAAAACTGTGCAAATTGTTTTCCCATAGTAACCCGCTTTTCACGAAAGTACACGTGCAAAGCGGGGTACATTTTGCACCGTTTTGTCATCCTGAACGCAGGGTAGTACTTTTGTAAACAATACGACATTATGACTTATTGCTTTCCTCAGACAAAATTATATCACCAAATAACTCATAATCAATAACAATACAGTTCGTTACAAATCAATTAACAATTCTTCTTTGATGTCTATCGCTTCCGCAAATGATATACGACCGTGAATATACGAGACCTATCAAGTAAGAAAGCGTGATGTATAAGTATTTTCACTCGTCGATAGTAATCAGAAGTCACAGACCGTTTTCGAGTTATAGAAGGTAAAGAATTGACATTGTACTAACATAGCACTTTTGCTTGTTTAACACTCGAATTTTGTCATACATGAGCGGAGAGGGGGGAGAGAGAACGAGAGAGAGAGAGAGAGAGAGAGAGAGAGAGAGAGAGAGAGAGAGAGAGAGAGAGAGAGAGAGGGAGAGAGAGAGGGAGAGAGAGAGAGAGAGAGAGAGAGAGAGAGAGAGAGAGAGAGAGAGGGAGAGAGAGAGAGACAGAGACAGAGACAGAGAGACAGAGAGACAGAGGAGAAAGAAGGAGAAAGAGGTAGAAAGAGGGGGAAAGAGGGGGGAAGAGCGAACTTGCAAATTAAATCCAGGACAGTGTCGATACCCTGTGTTGTTCCAGAATTGTATGTTCAATTGACATTGATCACAAAGAGACTTTTCAAGCGAAGGGAAACTTGGAACTAAATAGGATTGCTTCGACTGCTGTCCTGCTTAAAGGATAAAAAACGGAGCAAACTGTTTGCAAATTATACCCCTCTTTGCACGAAAGTGTACGTGAAAAGATGGATAAAATTTGCAAACAGTTTGCACCGTTTTTTTCATCCCGAATGCAGGACCGATGTTTTCTTTAAATTCGATATAAAATATTCTTAAAATAATGCAGAAATGTGTACATTTTACCAAAAGGAGATACGTGTAAAATCGTACCCTCTTCCGAACAATCTGTTACATTTCCTTATTTCTTCAAAAAGTGTTTTTCTTTTTGTTAACTCTTTCCTTTGTTTACTCTCTTTCTCTCTTAAAATCACAAAAAGGCTACAATAATGACTTTAATCCAGATATAATGATCTGTTGGGGGTCACCAATAACACCTTGTGTGGTTATATTTTGCATAACATTGGTGCACATATATTAATTTCATTGTATGCTTGTTGAATTGGCAAACATAGAAATTGGCCTCATGGGGTCCTGAAAGTCAATAAGATCAAGATACGAAATATGACCAACCAGGCGAAAATTAACTCATAAAACAAGCTAGTTATCGGTTTTATCTTAGGAAAGAAACGAGTGATTTCATTTTTGAAACGATTTTCGGACAAAGTTTTGAGTTCAAGATATAGAAAATGTAGCATACACTGCAATTGAGTTTTACATGGTGCGGGAGCATAATAAGAGCGGATCTGACCGGGTGGCAACTAACCGAATTTGCAAAACCCGTCTTTATCCCAACTAATACCCATATGGTTTGTTTCGAAAATTGATGGCTTTAATTGAACTTATGATTTTCCCTGAATATTAATTCCCGCTTTATTTGTACTTCATTCCATAATAGCTGTGGTAGTTTATTCTTTAGCTTAACATCAGAATATTTAATGTAGTTTACTTAAGTGCTGTTGCAAATTTGCGATTTGTACCAATACAAGGGAAACAGCTTCAGAGATGGACTTTGGGATGAATTACCTAAAGTCCGCTCCTTAAAATGATCCAAGACACAATATTACCTTTCTCACTATCTACAGTGTGTGTCGACTCCCCTCTCTCTAGCTTTATCTGAATGTATGAGTCTCTTTCTGCCTGTGATTTATCTACATGTACTTTTCTGCAAACTTGTAACTATATCCTTTTCAAGATGCAATTTAACCACTTGGCGTTTTTAACTTTTCAAATATATATCAAACATTAAAATACAGAATGTTTAACATATTTTACAAGTAGCCTATTAGCTGTTGGGACACTTGTTGTTTTAAAATAGCCGCATAAAATATAGAAGTGTTTTTGTCTATATATCCAAACCTAAAACCATGGTTGAAGCATATTCATACGCTTAAATTTGGCAGACGTTGAATTAATTTTGATGATATCCTTTGTCTATTGAACGATTTTCCGCAAATTTTAAAAGTATTTTAAAATGAGGCATGTATGATAAACGCCTGAATCAACAATAGCTGGTTCAATTATTCAGTATTGCAAAGTAATAGTGCTTTCAGCACTTTGATTAGACATATGTTCAGTGTTTACAGTTAAGGTTCATGTAAAGTGTTTGAGACCCAAGTTAAGGAGCACTTCACTTGCCAAGAAAAAGCAGTATGTCCAGGTATATTATTTATCAAAATGAAGCTTTTTAAAAGTTCAATCCGTTAAGCAACATAAAACTGTCCTAGCTATAGCGATACAGCCAAAACATTGTGGAAAAGAGTCATTTTGTACAAAATAACAAGCAAATTTATGACTGTTGGATAGAATTGGTTCATATTCTAACAAAGTACAGTCAAATGTTTTACCCAGGTACTCCTACAACTGTTGGTAAAAAACTCGGACACAAAACGTATAGACTAGTAGTTATGCAAATAATTTATTTCGACTAATTTCATAATCACATATCTCATATATGTCATTCTTATTTTGTAAACGTGTAGATCTATGTAAGGTATGATGTGTTATCATAACATAAATGGACATTAATACTTTATATTCCTATGAGGTTTTTTAGCAATGTATTAATCTCTTTTTGACAAAATGATAGATGTATAGTTCTTTGGTATACATCATTGACTTAAAAAAACCCTATAATTTGTAATACATGTCATACAATATTTAACGCTATTATGGTGTGATATTATTGTGATGTTGCACCATAACTTACATTTATCTTAAAAGCAGACCAAACCGGTTAGACATGTAAGTTCACAAATAAATTGAAATTGATTGTTTCAAAAGAGCATTTTAAGACTGAGTTTTATACCTAAAGTTGTAGAAGTACCTAGTAGGAACATCTGTCTATATTCTGTTCAAATTTGGGCAAATTCTATCCAGTCACAATAATGTCGTTGGTTTGGGACAAAATATCCATTTTCCATAATGGTTTGGCTATACTGATATGAGATGGGGCCTCTAATGCTGTGCTGCTGCTTTGGCTCATCTAAAGCTCCAATTCGATACATTGTTTAGCTGGGCAAGCCGTCTTCTTTGTATAAAGACAGCATTAAAATGGTTCAAAACGCTTTTTATGAACATAAACCATATCGTGAATTTGAAAAGCTGAATGATTTTGGAATGATTTAAGAATGCAATCGAATGATCGGGATGATTTCTGTTCCATGGCCTTTAAGATAATTGTTATAAAGTATTGTTTATTAGTATTCTGAAATCAGTTTTTTAAAATGTTGAAGTAAGCAGTCGAATTATACGCAGAAAAATGTTATAAAATCACTGTAAATTGACTGAAATATCAACCTGAAATAGGAAATATATGGTGTACAAAGCGGTTGCAAACCATATCAGGATACATGCGTGCACTTGCGTGCAAAGCGGGGTATAATTTGCATCTACAGTATGCACCGTTTTGTAATCCTGACCGCAGGGGCAGGCCTAATTGATGAGTACCTTTAAATTTTTGTGTCGATATCATGACACACATTGGAGTACAAAAATGCATCAGATAGATTGCAATTTAAATTGCAAATCTTTATAAGAAATATCCAGACGCATAGCTAAGCTTTATCATTACAAGAAATGACGTCACGATGAAAAGGTGGGGTTTTAAAACAAACTTCATTTTTAAGGTGAATGTATTTTGTCTTCTTTTAAAAGATTTGTGCAACAAAAACTTGATAATCATAAGTTGCGTTGCAACTCCAACCAACATGTACATGGCATTAAAGTTAAAATAGTGTATTAGATATTTTGGGACACACTGTAGGCATATATAGTATTTTCACTTTCCTGTTTTACAAAAGTTTGGACCTGTCCAAATTCAAAGGTTTTACAGACGAAAATTTAAAGTGGATCTTATTTGAAAAATAACCATTCAGTAGGGTAGAAAATAGTGTGGAAAAAGAAGAAATTGCTTATCAGAAGCAATTTCTTCTTTTTTCACAATGTTCTCTCAATCATAAAATCACAGGCACGTAAAAAGAAGGGATTAAACAGCAAAGGATTATAGTAACGTAAATACTAGTAGCCTATTTTTTAAAAATAGTACACTCTGACCTTTCGAATGGCGTCTTTTATAACCATGAACCACTTTCTTACAGTAAATAACATCGTGAAATTGATATCAATCTCAATCAAAACCGCTCAGCACTCCATTGGAATTCGTTAAAAAAATAAACCCTCCAAAATCTTTCAAAATGCTTCGAAGCCGTTGAAAACCACCATCATTCCATTCAAATCGATACATTCTTTCCATGATTTCATTTACTGGTGATGTGTTTAAAGCATCTGATTGGTTCGAGAAGACACACATACACAAAAAGGCGTAGATTTTTATAAAGGGAGGTTGGTCAATATCGCCAAATTCACCAATTTCGACGAAATATGCGATATTGTTTTACCTCTCGTTAATTTTATTTAAAACCCACACTTTGCACCAATTTCCTTTCGTCCCGAAATCATTACAAAAGCATTCACCATGTCCATTTGACGACTTTGTTAACTGTAACTTAACAATATTTGATTATTTCAGTTTTATGTTTCATAATAAGAAAAAGTCAACTTCATTTCCATATATTAAAATATGTTTGTCAGTTGTTCTATTTAATCATGAAAAACGATTCTTAAACCGATATTAAAATGAACCCAGATTAAAAGGACAATTAATATGAGAAATGGTTAAGTAACAAGTTTCCAATTCTAAAATGAAAATAACGTATAGATCGTGGGCGATAAAGTACATAAAAAGTTGTTGTTGTTGTTGTTTTTCGTTTTGTTTTCCGTTTTCCGACCTTGATTCGTGTACAGTTGATAACAACTAGAAATGGACAAACTGAATGATATTGGAATGACTGTGGAATGAAATTGAACAAATGTATGGAGCGGGTTTTGGGTGAAAATAAAAGAAGCTAATTAAATATCGCTATTTTTGTTCAAGATGAACAAAATAAGAGATATTTGTTCCCTCCCTCTAATAAATAATACGTAATTTTCTCTTTGTGTGTCTTCATGCACTAATCGAATACTTTAAAATCCAGAACAGCGAATAAAATCGTAGAGTAATCTGATCGATTTGAATTGAAAAATTGATCGATTTGAACGATTTCGTAATGTTTCTAATAATTTCGGAACGTTTTTGTATCGATTTGACTGAGTGTTTGGAATGAATGAATGGAGTGCTGAGTGAGTGATCTTGAATTATTTTGATCGCAGTCAGTGTCAATTTCACAATATTTTTAACTGTAACATATAGGGCTGTAAATTCTGCACTGTAAACTTCACATCAGCCAATAAAATAGATTTGTAGTGATAATTTTGAATGAACTGAAAGGAGCGTTCAACGAGCGATTTAGAATCATTTTGATAGACGTGAATGTTACAATGTAATTGCCTTTGGAAAATGTAAAAATTGCGAATTTTAAAAATCAAATCACTCACCCAAACCACTCTATAAAGCTCCAAAATTACTAAAAAGAAAGGATAAAAAACTGCATGAAATTTTTTTAGAAAAAAATCCATGATTTCACCGGCCTAATTGGATTTGTAAGCGTCTGATTGGTTTGTGAAGTCGAACAAATCTTATACAGAACTTAAATCCATCTTTTTAAAGGGAGGTAATAAATATCGCTAATTTTATCATGAAAAAAATGAGCGACTTTGGATTCTCTCCCTTTAATTTCATTCAAAACTCACTCATCACACTCATTTAAAATCATTCCGAAAGCATTCAAATGGCATTCAGTTTGAATGTTCCACGATGTTATCAATTGTACTGCTTTAGTCCAGGTTGCACTCAATTGAGCGAATTTAAAGAATACAAGAACACTTGCAATGGTTAAACCCGAACAAAAGCATGCGATAATTGATTGTCCAACTATTAATTAACGTGTGTGCTCTTCTTCAAATTGAATGCACACCCTTATAGTATATGAAATTGTCAATACTTGTTCGTATGTCAGACGCTCAGTTTAAGTTTATACTTATAAGCTCACCTTTTAGGAGCACACGAGTGTTTTTTGCTGGTGTGTCGGTTATGATAAGAGTAAGAACAAATAAGGTTAAAACTTATTCAATGTAGAGCTATGCAATATCGAATATCAGGTCTACATTCAGTTATCTCAATCAAGGGCTATAGAATGTAGACACGAATATCGCTGGTGTAGCTCTACATTGAAAAAGGCTCGCCAGTCAATCTCTATAGCTCTTCATTCAATGTAGACCTGAATGTCGATTGACGATTGAAGTGCCAGCTCCACAGACATGGTCAAGACCCACTCGGGAACCTTCGGCGATTCTACGGAATAGACCTCGAGAAGATATGAAAGCGCGTCAAATCGCACGTGGATGCATGTGACGTCACAAAATTACTAAGGATGACGTTGCGAAAAGCAAAATCGCCGAAAGGATAAATTGGACAACATATTATTTGATAACAAAACGCAATGTTTTACTGCGTTTTGACATGAAAATATGATATGCACAAAAGATCAAAACAGACGATCGGAAAGAATTAACAAGATATGTTTTTGCATCAAGCGCATTAAACAACCGAAGTACCTCCGAAGCTGAATTCCATAAAAATGACCCAAAATTACTACTCATACCTCCGAGGTACGTTCCAGTTTACGGAAAAGTCCGAGCGACGATCCGAAAGGGGGAATACCTTGTATGGTGAATATGTCCCAAAACAACGACTTCGGTATAAATAGAAAGAACTAAAACAATGTCATTTGCTCAAATACATAAACACTCAGATTAACTTGATCAGTTTTTTTTTACTCGAGGATAATACTATTAATGGTCGAATGACTCTTATTTCCAGCGTGGCCCTAACTAATTCCAGATCTTATCCTACACATAGAGAGAGAGGGAATGTTTTCTAACCACTGCTACCCACTTTTACAGCTTTATTGACTGGGTCCCTTTCTGTAAAGTGTCCTGCCCAAATACACCACCCGCGTCCGATGAGGCTCAAACCTGCAATAACCAGGTTTCGAGTCGATCGCGCTTACCACTCGGCCAACGATACATGTATTTTTTGTCTAAATGTTTTGGAGGTTTTCTGATGATAAATTGAGAAGAAAAGGGAATACGGTAATCCAGTAGACGCCAATTGGTGTCGACGTCACCTTGTCACCTTAGTGACCCAGTATTTAGCACGTGTCGAAGTCACTTGCGTTACGTTTTTTATATCCACCGCGAGGTATATTTGTACACCGTAAAATATATATAGACGTGCGAAATATGTCCTCGAGGCTTATGATCTATCACTGAAATTATGAAACTGTGAACTCGCCCTGTCTTTCGAAACTTTCTTTGGATGAAATTGCCAACCGAATTGTAGAATTCTAGTAAGATTTCCCATGTGATAAGATATGACTCTCCATTTTTCCACAGAGTAAAAAAAAAACAACGTAAAAACGCCAAGTTGAATGATATTGGAATGACATTATATGGGTGCACAGAACGAGTCTTTGATTAAATATAAGGGAGAACTGAATATCACACATTTCGTCCGAATTCATATATCGTTCGTGGGGAGTCAAAACCTCGCAACTACAGCTTGAATAAGCTGTAGTTGCGAGGTTTTGATAACCCACCGACGATATACTACTCAAAATTTGGTAAGGGTCACTTTTTCTTTCAAGAATATTTTGCTTTAAAATTATTGACCCCCATCTTTTTTTTTTCTTTTACACGAAGAAGGGGAAAAATGTATTCGGACTTGATAACCCTGTAGCCAAAATGTATATTCGGCTCAAAGGCACGTTGCTAATACCCTTGGTGTGTCCTAGAGGGTTGTTTCCCGAATGTGGAATCGGTTTATAACGACTAGTAATGTTGGGCATTGGTATCCTAGGGGTCGGGAACGCTGAACCATGAGGTTCAAGACCGATTTTTTTGCGGTTCAGGCACGGCGTCATCGATTTGGCAAAGCAACAACGTTACGTAATGACTTCCAGAACGCCACTGGTGTGCGAGTAAGTACTCAAACCACCAGAAATCGGTTGAATGATGCTGGCCTGCGTTTCAATACGACCTGTAGTCTGTATTCCACTTACCCGATTTCACTTGCAAATGCGTTTAACTTGGGCACGAGGTCATGTGAACTGGACCCAAAATGACTGGGCCCGTCTTTTTACAGACGAGTCCAGGTTTTGTGTGGGCTTTACCGATAGGCGTCAGAGGGTCTGGAGGATGCCAAATGGACGTTAAACTCCAGTGTGTATGGCAGAACATGATCAGTTTGGCGGGGTCTCGGTCATGGTTTTAGCGGGAATGAGTGCTCAGAGGAAAACAGATCTCCACGCTATTGAAAGCAGCACATTAATGGCTCTCAGGTATGTAAATGAGATCTTGCATGCTTACGTTCGACCATATGCCTGTGCAGTTGGTGAAAATTTCATTCTAATGGATGACGATGCGCGTGCATATAGAGCGAATATCATCAATCATCGCCAGCTAAATCCTCGGATCTTTATCCTATAGAGCATGCTTGAGACATGTTACAGACAGCTATTTCATGACTTCCGATGCAATCGACATCGGTACAGGAGCTCAGACAGGCTCTTCTTGAAGAATAGGATTTAGTTCCACAATATACGTTCAGGTGGCTTATATGCAGTATGCACAGGCGTTGTCAGGCCGTAATCGAAACCCGCGGACATCGACCGCGCTATCGAAGTGTACAGATTTTTTAGATTTCGGGACAAACCGAATTCTTTTATTTTCATGATTACATCGAAATTGTTGATTTTTGACCTTTATGTTCTTTGGGCAAGCCCTTCTCTTAAAGTTACATCCAGACAATATTTCTTTTAAAAGATCTGAATACCTAAAACACAGAAAATCTCAGAATCATAAAAATCTTGTATAAATTGATCATGATAAAAAATATTCAAATAGAAAAAAGTAATCCTTAGCAAAATTTCGGTAGTATATTATTACATCCCTTTAAAAAATTCTACGTTATTTACTATTTTCTATCTTTATAAACCACTAAGACACTTTAAAACCCACACAAGCCCGTTAACTCAACAATGAATTCATTAATTTGAATGAAATATTGAGCGATTTGAACGATTTTAAGTGATTTTGAACGATTTCGGATCATTTTTGAATGATGTGTATGTTTGAAATGAATGAATGAATAAATGAATGAAGTTGTTGAGAGATTTTTTTTGAAATTGCTTGGATCAAGACGAAATGGAATTTTACGATGTTTATAACTATATAAAAAACATCGTGACAACAGCCCCAATAAATACCATTCTAAATTGCCCGCTGTCCGCTCCATTCAAACCAATCCTACCACTCGCTGAAATCGTTCAAAAATGCTTCCAGATCGTTCTGAAACCCTTCTGGGTCGCTAAAATGTCCCTCAGAGTCGAATTCGATAAGGCGAAAAGTCTTTTAAATTTAAGTTTAATTTGCATATCCACGAAAGTGATTGTAACAAAACGGCTAAAAAGTTCGGAGTTAAATATTCGTCTTATTCTTTATTTACAAGTGTTTTCATTGGTCAATTGTTTTATTGGGTGACTGAATTTATATGTTAAGAAGGTTTTATCTTTCAACGAAGCCTGTAATGACCGCATTTTACTTGCCTGATAACATAAAAAGATATCAGGCAGTCTTTTTTCAGAAACCAGTTTACATATTCATGACCGAAACCAGAGCCCCTCTCTCCTGAGTTTCTATGATTTCAAAATTTTCTTAGGATTTCGGCACTGTATGATGAATAGAACATTATTTTAGTGTCTTGAAATATCAATGTTATTTGGTTTCGGCTTTGAAAAATTATGATGACGAGGCAAAGCCTCTTTGCCTCGTCATGATAAATTCTCCAAACTTCGAAAAGATAACAATGATTCGAGGCAAGGCATTCTCTATCTATCTAATGAAATTCTCTTTAGGCTAGCGTATCTTTTTCACGGCAATGAACAAAGGTTGCGTAACAAATATATATATATATATATATATATATATATATATATATATATATATATATAATAAATAAATAGAAAAAATAAATAAAAGACTTAACGTATTCAAAATCTTGGATGCTTAACTATTTTGCGAAGATTAATACGCACTAGTGTAAATCGAGGAAGTAGTATGGAATTCTTTTGATCGTTGTGAAAATAATCAGCGGAATTAATTGACCTTTAACGGAACGGTTTTTTCGCGTAGGCAATACTTCCCGAAAGAATTTAATATACAAAGATGTTGTTGACAATAAGAAAGATTGACTATCTTTCCTTCGAAATATCAAGGGTGACTTCAAGATATAAAAAGTAATATTGCCGTGTGAAAACAACGCCCTCACCCTTTGCTGTATTGGGCAATGCGTGTTTTTAAAAAAATGAAAAGTATGAAAAAATTAATGTCATTCGTGGTTGGGACGAAAAGGAGAGATTATTAATCCAACAAAGCAATGTTTTAATAATCAGCATGCGTCATTTAAACGTCACTTATAACAGAAAGCGTAAATAAGTAACAAGAGTGCCATCGTCGCAATATACGCCGCCACATTGCTACTATTTCATGAAAATAATTGTAGACACTTCTTACGTTACAGAACCAAGTTCAAAACATTTGTAGACTACATTTTTAAATTGTCAAGTTCAAACTGTTTGTTATGATTGATTGATTGAATGGGGTTTAACGCTTCTTTAAACTGCAACTAAATATAATAATAAAAAGAACTTTCACATGAAGGCCCTAATTTCCATGACACGGCTGAAATTCACTTAAATGCAACAACATGCACAAGTTCAGGTAACAATGAATATTTCGAAGAAATTTCTTTAAAATAGGTCCAAAATTAAAGGAGGAGTTGTGTTCACAAGAAAGTTACATGAGAGCCCCTTTTTCCATGACGCAGCTGTAATTCACCAAACCAAGGCTATATAAGCAAGGTCAGGTAACTAGAAACATTTTGTGAAAGTTTCATCCAAATCAGTCCATAAATTCACAAAACCGTGACTTTTGGCGCTAGGTCAGGTGACTAGGAACAATTTGTGAAAGTTTCATTTAAATCCGTCCATAAATGAGGGAGGAGTCGCGTCCACAAGATTTTCCAAAATGAAGGCCTCTTTTTCCATGACGCGGCTGAATTTCACCGACTCCCAACTTCATGCGCTAGGTCAGGTGACTAGGAGCAGTCTGTGAAAGTTTCATCAAAATCCGTCCATAAATGAGGGAGGAGTCGCGTTCACAAGACTTTTTTTTAACATGAAGGCCCCTTTTTCTATGACGCGGCTAAAATTCACCAAACCGTGACTTCATGCACATGGTCAGGTGTCTAGAAACATTCTGTGTAAGTTTAATCAAAATCGGTCCATAAATGGCGGTGGAGTTGCGTTCACAAGAAAAGTGGATGGACGGATGGACGGACGGATGGACGGACGCACGGAGAAGATGACGACAATATAAACTAATGAACACGAGCTGATCGAATAGAACCTTATCAATTATCAAAAGAGAAAAAGAATAAGATTAAAAAACGAGATTCCGAGATCAACACGAAAGACTCCAAAATGAAAATTCAAATATAATGTGCGTGCGCATGAAACAAACGGACTTTACGTGGAAATTTATATGATAGCAAAAACGATATACCAATCGCCAAGTGAACAAAAGTGATCTATGTTTTAAATTTGGCAGATTCACTAGTGAAAAATATAGCTGTTGTTTTTCACAAATTGAAAGATTTCTTGATTTCCACAACACACATACACTCACACATAGATACACACAATATAGATAAATAAGAAAAGAGAGAGAAAAGAAAAAACAGAATTGTTTAAATTCTTTTCTTTAATTTTCAAAACACGTATTAGACAAAGCGTATAAGAAATCAAAGCACTGAAAGGGCTGATTGTAAATGCCCGTGTTCGCATTGTAAGATGTTAGGGATATTTAATGATATACTCAACAAGGCCTTAAATGAAAATGTGGCCACTCAATAATATCAAGGTATTCGAACCAATTATCTTGAATTGAATATGTTTCATATATAAAAACAAACTCTGCTTATATTGGGGAGAATTTCATTATCATAATATATATTCCTACCTTTAAAGAGTAACCCAATATAATTCTTGTGAGATTTTGATTACATCCACGCAAGCTTAGCTTCTAAGAAAAGGATCTCACCAGATATACTATATGAAATTGACCTCCGCTCATAAAAGGCATGATTTGCTTGTAATCATACTAAAACTTTGCAGATAGATACAGAGTTATCCAGGAATCATTTTCGTAAATATAATTAAATTGTAGACGGAATTGAGTTTTTTATTAGTTAGTTGCATTGCAAATTGACTAAACGAGATTTCAATTTGAGGTTGGTAATTTAAGCGGTCACTCGGAACGTTCAACGTTGACGCTCATTTAACCAGGGTGGGTTTACATTTTGTTTATACGTCATAATAAGATTATTTGCGAAACATCTTCGGTGAAAATCGAAATGCATTCGATGTTCTCGGATATCACTAGACTGGTTACCGTTTGTAATGCTACTAGGTGTATAGGTATATACGGTACCTTTCTTTAAACAACGGTGACCAGGTCAGGAGGTCACGACCCTAAAAAAACATAGTATGTGTCTATACAGTTCTAAGCCATTGAAATGCAGATCATCCATACGCGCGATTAAAATTTGCTACTTCTTTTTGTATTTTATAGCATAACTTTCATTGTCGTCACATGATAATGATAAGGAATCATAGTATCACGACATTCACAAAATAAAGAGTGATTTTGCGGAGAGAAGTCTTAATTGAAGCTAAATCGACACTACTTTATTTCTAAGCAATTAAGCACCTACTTGGTGTTCCTTACGTAGTTACACTGGTGAACGAAAGCGTTTACTAAAAGTCAGAGGATTATTATGAAAACAAAACAAACAAACAAAAAAAACACGTTGTTTCGCTTGTGAATTACGTGTGTTCGCTAGTCAAGCATCGACAAAATTTTCAGAACAAACGGTCTACTAGATCTATCAAACTAATTAGTTTTATAGTTTGATAATTTCACTGGTTTTCTGTCTTATAGCCAAATTTTGCTTCCTCGTATTGTAGTTGCAGTTTCGCACCCCAATAATCCAATACGTGAGCGTCCCCGTATTCCTCCAACGATCGCCTTTTCGTAATTCAGTTCCTTAGCGTTTTCGTATTACCGTACTTTCGCATAAAATCATATTACTTTAATTTTGTGTACTCGGTTTGATAGTGAAATTTAAACCAGTCATTTGATTTTTAACGATTTTCACATCAACATAATTTTTCTAATAGATGAAGAGAATGCATGTACTGTTTTGTGGAAAAATGAAGCAAAAACCTACTTATAATGTATAAATACGCCAAAAGTGTGTGCGCGTGTGAAGGGGATTCGTGCGCACAGGCATGTGCGTATAGGCATGTTTAATAGATGTACGATCTAAATTTTGTTCATAGAGATATGAACACAAATTTGGCTACTAAGATCGTTGATATTTTTACAAACTTAAAAAAATCCGATTGTAAATCATTTTACATAACGTGTCTGTTTTCGCAAAGAAAAAAAAACGAAGATGAAGCGTTGAATGAAATAATCTGTAGACTTTAAATAATAAATAACTCAAAGAATTCTTTTGAAGTTCTTTTACATATCCTTGTGTCGCAATTTGCTTATTTAAAGGTTTAGGTTTAACGTTCAAAACTTATGGTAAACACATTTCCCCACTTATAAGTGCTCAAGTATACACCTTATCGAACAGCGAATGGGCCTGTGCATGATATTTGAACAATTGCATGAGACTACGCACATTACGCAAGTGCATAATACAATTGAGTCCTTTTCGAAAAATATCGTCGATGAATGATCATATTTTCGAAACTATAGCTTATTCAAGCTGCAGTTACGATGTTTTGGTTATGCATCAACGCTCGAATCATAAAAAAGGGGAGTTGACGGAGGTTATTAATCTATTGTCACAGTCCACATATCACCTTTATCCTATATGATCTGTGTTGGTCCCCTTCTGAGTGCGTATACATTTCAAAATCCTAGTTACGCCTATATTGATGGTGGGCAAAGTAAAGACCACTTTAAACAGACGTTAAACTTTAAAATTCGTTTTACCAAACCTTTTTAAAAATGAAGAAGATTTACATCTTTCAAAAATGAACTCCGGAAAATCGGAGAAATTGTTTATAACAAATTATTCCTTCCTTTCTGATAATCGCTTGGATATAGAGAGAGAAATAATTCCGCTCCGAAACTTTTTAGAACGCCTAAATTAACGTCATTAAAATCCATCAAATCATTCCAGGATTTCATTGACTGGGGTATATATTAAAGAGTCTGATTAATCGTTAGGATACTCAGATCTTTTTATAGAAAAACTAGTAGATTTTTTTTTTATTAAAGGGGAGTAATAAAATATAGCTAATTTCGTTCGTGAAGAACGAAATTAGCGATATTATATTACCCGCATTTAATTTCATTCAAAATTCGCTCCTCTCACTCATTCAATTTCATTCCAAAATCATTCCAAAATCACACAATCTGACAATATCACGATGTTTCTTACTGTACCGATTCAAATCCGTTGTAAGAGCCTTCCAACTGAAAAAGTCCATTTTCTAAAGACGGGACCATAGATCAAAGCAGTTTTAAATTATTCCCTATATAGAAGTAGATCTTTTGTTTTCTATAAATCTTCGAGTTAGTCCGTATATATCGCTGTAAATTTTATTTTCTGTTTGACAATGGATATCAAACTTATTTATTGCTCAAAACAAAGGGGTCATACACATGTTACGTAATGTGTTTTTATCTCAACGACATTACAATGACTTCGAAATATACAGTAAACATCATAGTGAAATAGAGTATGATTTTGGAATGATTTCCGAATGAAATGGAATGAGTGGAAAGAGTGAGTTTTGAATGAATTTAATGGAAGGTAATCCAGTATCGCCGATTTCGTCCAATTGGAGACGAAATAAGCGTTATTTAATTACTTCCCTTTAATAAAGTCCACGTCCTTAAATGTTTGCGTGTCTTCGCATACAAATCAAGGGCTTTAAAACCGACATTTAGCAATGAAATCTTTGAAAGTTTTTATTGGTTTGAATGAAATAGTGACCGTTTTCACCGACTTCATGACATTCGGGGCGTTTTAAAATGGTTTGAGTGAGTGTTTCGAATTAATGAATTGATCCCTAAGTATGTTACCCACGCTTACTTCGAAGTCGCTTAAAGTCTCGTTTTAGGTAGTAGACTCGTAATAGTTTTGCAACGTTTTAGAAGTAATGCACTTTAACAGGGTTAACCGAGGTTTCCAAAAGATTTTCATTAGGAAACCTAGGTCAACATCGTGAATTTATGTGTTCCGAAATGTTGCGGAACTATTACGGTTCCGCAACCTAAATTATTGCCTTCGTCATGGCGTAGTGGTAGCGCCTCGAATGGTCCCGGGTTCGATAGACGACGGCTGAAATTTTCGACTATTTGCCTCCAACCAATGGAAATATAATCGTAGGCCTAGGTGGTTTAGCAGCTGGATGTAAGGAGAGGGTATATTGGTAGTACTGGTATGAGAAATACCAGGAATCCACTGTTAGGACGTTACGCAAGATACTGGTGACACTTTTTCAAAAACGTCGACATTGTTACCTTGTTTTTGCTATAAAATCCGTATTTTTCATCGGAAATTAATGAAGTATACACCAAACTTTGCATCAAATAACATTCTACATTATTATTTGGTAAGAACCGTATTGTGATGAATGTGCATAGGATATTTTGCCTTCTAAACGTTTAAAAATAGTGTAAAAACGACGTGTCCCGCGTTACACTTTCCTCCGATCGTGGGCTTTCATTTTTCTGTCTTTATTACCTAGCCGTTAATATCATAATAATTTTGTATCTGGACGAAGTAATAATGTTTCTAGTTTCGTCAGTGGTATTTTATAAAAATGTAGTTGAAAAAATGAAGATCGCACGAATGATTAATTAAAAACATAAAAGATGTCCCACCTTAACGACGATGTAAGTAAATAAGCGTTCTTGTCTATACCGTTCTATGTAAAGTTCACTTATCATACTGATTTTTAATCAAAAAAATACATTTTTTTCTGTAGATTCGAATAATGTAAATAAATTTAGTCTTTGAATTGCCGTTAAGAAGCATTGCCAAAATACAAAAGTCACCAAAAATGTCCCACTGTCGTTTTTTTGATGTTGATAATTAAAAATTTCTATTTTCCATCCATTTTTTTTATATCTTTAAAGTAATGCATTGAATTAAATTTTCTATATGAAAATAAATTTTCTTTTCTGTTTACAAAAATATGATTATTTTAATTTTAGGCCTTATAGTTATGATTTTATTGATAAATACAAAAGTCACCCAAAAATGTCCCACCTACGATGTTTTCAGAACGCGACGTTGATTTTTCCCGTAACAAAGATGAATATATATGATTCAACGTATTCGCATTTTACATGGTTGATTTGACAAATTTGTATTTTATATTTTATTTCACTCGATGATACTTATTATAATAATTAGAAGTTAATAAATTAAACTGTTCCAAATTTAAGCATTATATACAGAAACAAGATAGAGATTCAAACTTCAATTATTATGAAAATAAAATAAAAGCAAAATAAAAAAAATAATAATTAAAGAAAAATCATAATACTGTCATAAACGGATCTGTTTGAGAAGACCATAAACAGAAAACATAGTATCAAACTGAATAAAACAGCAGTAAAATAATATCAAATGTATTCCAAGTATGATTTCTTCAGTGGTAAGACCGAGCGGTTCAGATTTACGCGATTTTTTTCGGGATCATCTTGCGAATCTTAATTGAAAGTCCTTGATATAAATAATAAGATCTAATCAATAATTTGAAAATAGATATTTCTAGTAAATAGAACTCACATTTTTGAACCACTAGAACTATTTGTTATCGTCCGCATATTTTTACTTTGATGGGTATTTCAAAATTACACCGAATCAATCCTACTCTGCATTATATCATTGAATATGCACCGGAATCTTTGGAAATCAGTGTCCATTTTATGTCATAAAAAATACCAAACTATTTGTATTTGAATATTTTCACAATTATTGGCAAAGATTAAGTGTTTCAATTAAAGAAACATATCGTTTGCAAATGTTTGCGTGAAAAAGTATAGTAAAAATGGAACGTTATTTTTACGCCGACGTCATTTTATTTGTAAGGCGAAGGGTCACCAGTATCTTACGCAACGTCTAGGTGATTCAGCCGTTGCGATATGACTGGAAGATTGTAAAAAAAACGGCGATAAACCCCCATACCAACAAAACAAACAATCGCTTTGTTTTCAATTTTATAGATAGAAGATTTCGCCCCGGCTCCGAAGATCAACTTCTACTGAATTCACGTATTTGTTAATCTAATTGAAACTGTCAATTTAAAGCGTTAAGTTATAAGTTAATTAAATATTACTATACTACCATGCATTTGGCGCGTAAAATGACTTTAAATTACTGTCTGTTGAATGCAGTAGACTCGTTCAAGCATCAATCATATTCATTTTTTAACGAATGGGCCTCACGTGATATCGTAACACGTGAATGCTGAAAATTAGCTGTTAGAATAACAAGAAACCGAACGTGGGTAAAGTGACAAATATCTTCAAGACATGCTATATTATTACTGAGATTTATTCATTTCAGCATTTGGTTTCAGACATACGTATATCTTTTACAGCTGACAACATCGTGAAATTGACAAGGCGAATGATTTTGGAATGATTCTGGAATGAAATTGAATGAGTGGGGGAGTCAGTTTTAATTGCAAATGAAGATAGGTAATCCAATATCGCTAATTTTGTTCAGGATGAACAAAATTAGAGATATTTAATATATACCTATAATAAAATATGCATACAAGTTCTATAAATGGCTTCCTTTTTCTTCAAAAACAAATCAGACTCGTACAATTTCAACTGTTTCAGAGAAATCATGTGGTTTTTCTAACTTTAGTTATTTCGAGTGTAGTTGTTAGTCTTATCTTATAGTTATCTTTGAGTGTTCTTTATAGGTTTGGGTGAGTGTTTGGAATAAATGAATGAAGCGCGGAGTGAGCGATTTAGAACGGTTTTGATTGAGATTGGTGTCAATTTTACGATGTTTCTTTTTCTTCCAACGACCCGTGTAAGCTAAACACTGCCCTGTGTCATTGACAAAACGGTGCAAACTCTGCAAATTATACTTCGCTTTGTACTTTAGCTTGTGCGCAAAGCGGGTTATAGGGACCGAATAAAGTTGTGATATATTTCTTTTGCTTCATTAAAATTCCATAATGTTTTGATAATTTATTGGAATAGTGTCGTTTAAAAAACATAAATAAATGGCTTTCAGAATATTAATTTGTCCAAAAATTACAATTTCAAATCAAAGATGTAATTTTCAAAAAAATTCATAGGTGAGAATTTATATGAGAAACTATATGTTTTTGGTACATATTTTCCGAGAAAAAACTAGCACCGTGACCCAGTTTTTTTTCTTTTCTAAAATCCCGGCGAAATAATACATTCAGGTCTATGAAATAAAAAACAAACAGGTTTTAAAAAAAAAGTTTAATAGTGTGAAAGAGCCGAGCGAGCTTCCTTAACCACCTAGACGATTTTCATAAAGTTAAATTCAATCAAACAAATAAAATTATGCCTTTGATAAAGGAAATCATTTCTGGACAGTATGTAACATCGCCGTTGGCATAAAACAAAAATGAAAAAGGAAAAGAGAAGAAAACACACAGACAATCTGCAGCACTTTTTGATCTGTAACATCCGTACATGTAACATCGCGAAATTGACATCCAACCAAGGTAAAGCCATTCTTAGTCTCGCTCCTTTCAATTTAAAAGACATATTCCAATTACTTTAAAAAAAGGCCCGGAATTGATTTAATGCTTCGTCTAAAACGATCAAAAATTCATTCAAATCGATGAATTTATTCCACAAGTCGAAAAGTTTGGAATGATTTCGCGATGAAATTGGCTAGTTTTCAATGAAATTAAATGGAGGCAGGTATATATAATACGTACTTAGTGTTTTGTATGGAAAAAAATATCTAACGAGGTTGGGAGAATTGATCATTGTCGAGGCTCTGCCGAGACAATTACCAATTCTCACAACCGAGTTAGATATTTTTTCATACAATACACTTAGTACGTATTATATTTATCTTATAACCTCTTTTTGTCTTGTTTTAGTCGATGTTTCTAACTTAAATGCTAGTTTCTAAAAATAACTGTATGATATTATTGTTCTAAAAATAACTATGTGATTTCATAAAAAATATCATACGGGTTGTTATCATACGGATACTTGTATAGTTATAAGATAAAATATGATATCCGTATGTTTTTTAAAGTCGACGAAATTATTGGTACTCTACTACCCACTTAAACAAAATCCACATATTTTTCTCTGTTTAAAAAAAAAGCTGAATGATTTTATCGATAAGAATAAAGTTTTTTTTTTAATCTTTTCGAACAATTTCGAAGCGATTTGTAGAAATTCTGAGCTTTTCGAGTGATTCGGGTGAGTGATTTGAATACACCAGATGTAGCGCCGAGTTTATGATTTAGAAATAGGTGTCAAGTGGTAGGATACCAGACTATAATAATCCCGAAGGCGACAGAATTTTCAGGACATTTGTATTCCCCGTCCATCTATAAGTGCACTGGTTAGTATCTCAGAGCAGCTTTGCGTGTATCGGTGCTTAAAGCTGGGCAAATAAAAGTGCTAAGAATGATTAGCTAGGGGCTTGTGAACCTGGATGCCGTTTTTTTTAAACATTTTACGAAAAAACTGATCGTAAGCCAAAATCATAAATCGTACCTGGTGAATTTATTTATTGTTTGATTCTGTCTTGCAACATCTCATTGGAATCGTCTTAAGAAGACGATTCAAATGAGCTGATGCATGGCAGAATTCCGTGTTAGTTTCTACTGTAGAAGAAACTTTTATTTTAAATTTACGCAATAAAAAAATGATCGAAAGATGGTTAGTAAAACAGGCCCCTGGACCTAGGGACGTATGAACGTTCCCATTCCATATGGTATGACTAGAGTACAGAGGAACGTGAGTTCTACAATTACACACACACATGAGCGATTTAGAATCGTGATGTTTAAGTTGAAAAAAAAAACACAAAATATACTTAGTCGTAACACATTTCCTTATCAGCCCAACACATTGGAGTGTCTAACGACGTCACGTTCCTTACCTCCTTGTCGCGACAAAGGCGACGATCGTTCATCTTATGCGAGAAGGTTCTTTCGACACTTCTTCTCTCCTTACGATCTGCGATTGCAACATGATTTTTTTTGACAAGTTACATGAAAACTGCGTTCACACTCGAAATGTTTGCGAAACGTTTAAGCTGTGTCAGCCTTCTTTGCACGTGACAAAAACCTTTAAACGTTCACAAACCTTTACGCATCCTGAATGCAGGGATGATCTCGCTGTATTTTAACCGATCACGTCTTTTTGTCACCATTTTGCGAGGGTATGTGTTAGTACTTCTGAAAGATTTAAGCCACCTTGGAAATGTTACTCTATTGCAAACTACATGTTCTTCTGACATGTATGTATATAATACGTACTTAGTGTATTATATAGAAAAAAAAATATCTTACGAGGTTGGGAGAATTGATAATTGTCGAGGCTCTGTCGAGACAATTATCAATTCTCCCAACCGCGTTAGATATTTTTTCATACAATACACTTAGTACGTATTATATTTATCTTATAACCTCTTTTTGCCTTGTTTTCGTCGATGTTGCTAACAGAAATAAAATGTTTTCAAAAATAACTGCATGATATCATTGCTCTAAAAATAACTATGTGATATCATAAAAAATATCATATGGGTTGTTATCACACGGATATTTGTATAGTTGTAAGATAAAATCCATCCATTTATATCGTAAGTACAATGTAACATCTTGAAATTGATATACGGTGCGATCAAAAACAGTCTAAATTGCTCGCTCAGTGCTCCATTCAGTCCATTCAAAACATTCATTCCTTTCTTTTTTGCAAAGTTGGAGGAACTCTTGCTTGTAAAGTCTGTTGCATGTTTTAGATATGACCCTCTAGGAACGAGGCCTGAAATCCGATTTCGGAAAAAATGCGTATACTGTGGGAATGTCTTCAGCACATATGGTGTTGAGATTGTCCCTTTTAGAATTGTTGTTCTGGTAAGAAGAAATTTGCTTATATGGTATTTCCGAATTTCACTAGGGACTCTCTACAATTTCCAAACAGAAGTTAGAGTTTACGTACAGACGTCACACCTGCGCATACGTTAGTAATCGCTACGTTGATTGGTCAATAATGTTAGATACAATCGAGAAATAAAGGTATATTATCACTTGATAATCTCACCGCAAAAGCAGTGAATTTATCAAAAACTTATACCCTGCTTTCGTGCATTTTATCCTATCTGACGTCATCTGTGCGGGGCGAAATAAGTGACGTCACAATAAACGTTGCATAGCAATCACGCGCAATGTCCAAGAAATGTCACATTTTGTCTCATCTTTGCAATAAAGAAATAGAAAAATCGTTTGTTTTTCGAGTAAGATCGGTTAATAATTCATTTCGTGAACAACAAAACCTATATTTTCACTCTAGGCGCCGCCACTCGTGAAAATATACCTTTGGTTGTTCACTCAATGAAATATAAATCGATCTCACACTGAAACAAACGATTATCCTCTATATTTCGTCGAAATTATTGATATTGTAAAACCCTTACCGCCCTTAATTTAACGTTCCATAGCAACCACGCGCAAGATGACGCGCTTTACGAAAATGTGTCCTAGAAATTTCACATTTTGTCTCATTTTTGCAATGAAGAAATACAATATTCATTTGTTTTTCGAGTAAGATCGATTAATATTTCATTTCGTGAAAGACAAAAGCTATATTTTCACTCGTGGTTCCGCCCCTCGTGAAAGTATAACTTTTTGTTGTTCACTCAATTAAGCATAAATCGGTCTTACACTGAAACAAACGATTAACATCTATATACCGTCGAAATTATTGATATTTTAAAAACCTTACCGCCCTTAATTTTATTCAAAATCTCGCTCATCCAATTCATTCAAAATAATTCCGAAATCATTCCAAAATCATTCACCGTGTAAATTTCACGATGTTATTGACTTTACATTTCGCACCTCCCAGATGGTTCATTTTTGCTTGACGGGTCACATTGATCACAATCCCTGTGACTTTAATATACAGCGGTCTGGTTTTTTTTTTTTTAAATCGAAACTTGCATTAAAGAGTACTTTTGTATCAAGGTTAGCTCTATATTATCAACAATCTACCTTAATAGCAAATGATTTATTAAATTATTTATTCTAGTTAGCATTATTTTGTTAATTGATATTAGAAACCCGATCTCGCGATTTAGGAAATATAGGCACTTATTGGAAAACGCCCTTCCGAAATTTCAAAAATTGGTTATTATCTTGTTTAATTTCCAGTGAAAAGAGCCAAATCTTACTAGAGTATTTACGTCAGTCGACTGATTTGTTATGCCAATTCACACAGACTTGGATAGTTAACCCTTTGCTGTTTAATCCCTGCTTTTTACGTGCCCGTGTTTTTTTGATTGAGAAAACATTGTGAAAAAAGAAGAAATTGCTTCTGACAAGCAATTTCTTCTTTTTCCACACTATTTTCTACCCTACTGAATGGTTATTTTTCAAATAAAATCCACTTTAAATTTTCGTCTGCAAAACCTTTGAATTTGGACAGGTTTAAAATTTTGTAAAACAGGAAAGGGTTAATAAACTTATGCAAGATAATTTCACATTTGAAACATTAACTTATTCGGTCCTGATGTACAAAAAGAAACGTCGTGAAATCGGTATGGTCAAGATTGTTGTAATGATTACGGAATGAAATTGAATGAGTGGAATGATGTAATAAAACCAGAGCCTGTGCGAGACATATCCAACAATTTCAAATGTTCGCAAAGCAAAGACGATGGTCAGTCTGTTCATCTGCACAGTTTCACCAGAGTATTGACTTCGCGTTTTATAGATAAATAAGGTCTCAAATACAGTTAGTTACATCGTGAAATTGGCATTTATCTCAATAAAAATAATTCTAAATCACTATCTCAGCGCTCCATTCATTCATTCTAAATATTCACTCGCATCGATCAAAAACGTTCCAAATGAATTAAAAGCATACAGTCAACAGCTACATTCAAAATAAATATGAATGGAAAAAATCGCGATTTCGCTGACATTATTGAAATTGTTAGTGTTTGATTGGTTCTTGAAGAAATAGGAAACTACTAATAGAGCTTTTATGCATATTTTGTTAAAGGTAGGTAATTGATATCGCAAATTTTGTTCAACTCGAACAAAATTTGCAATATTGGATTACCTCCAATTAAATTCACTCAAATCGCACTGCACTCACACTTTCAATTTCATTCCGAAATCATTCCGAAATCATTCCGAAATCATTCATCTTGTCAATTTAACGAAAGTCTTAACTGTATCTACAAACAGTCAGGCACCTTCTTATTGCACTATGCACAATTAATAACAACATGAAATTGATAAGATCAAAGATTTTGGAATGATTTTGGAATGAAATTGAATGAATGTGTGGAGCGTGTTTTGAGTGATATTAGAGGGAGGCAATGCATTATTATTATTTATTACGCCCCTTTAATAAAATATAGTTATATTTCTGTTTGAGTGTCTTCATGGACCAAACAGACACTTTAAAATCCACCCAACCAATAAAATCGTAGAATAATTTGATCGATTTAATTAAAAAGTTGATCATCTTCGTCTCTTTCGAGATTTCGGATCGTTTTTTATCGATTTGATTGAGCGTTTTGAATGAATGAATCAAGCGTTGAGAGAGCGATTAAAAATCGTTTTGATTGGAATAGGTGTCAATTTCACAATGTTTTTAATCAATTCGCGCAGTCTGACATGGGTCGACTCTTTGTGCAATGATCCTATCAATTCAAATAGATTGTTGGTCGTTTAAAACGATTTCGAGGCCGCCGTCATAGCGCAGTAGGGAAGCGCGTCGGACTGTCAATCTAGAGGTCCCGGGTTCGATCCCCGACGGCGGCACTCATTCTTTCCGACTATTTGTCTCTCACCAACGGGTTGATAATCGTAGACCTATGTGAGATAGTAGCTGGAGGCTAGGAAAGAATGTGGTGGTTGTACTGGTGAGAGAAATACCAGGAAACCATTGTTAGGTGCTCCAGCCGCCGCGATATAACTGAAATAATTTTGAAAGCGGCGTTAAACTCTATTCAATCAATCAATTTAAACGATTTCGAAGCGGGTTTTTTTTGTAAAGACTTTAGATGCATTGAATGGCCTGCTTCAAACGAGCTATTAAAATGGTTTTGATCGTTGTGAAGGACGAGTTCACGATGATGCTACAATTAATAACATCGCGAAACACAAGATTAGTGATTTGGGAATGATTTTGAAATAAAGTTAAATGAGTAGCAGGAGCGAATTTTTGAATAAGGGGGGGGGGGGGGGTTCTTACATCGATAACTTCGTCTTATTAGATGAAATGAGCGAAACATTATTACTTCCCTTTATGATCAACTTTTTTCTGTTTGTGTATCTTTTCAGACTTATCAGAAGCCTCGAAATCTACAACCGGTATTGAAATACCGCAATGATTCGGTCGATTTTAATGAAATGTGAATCGTTATGAACGATTTTAAAGCGTTTTAGCTAATTTTGGACCATTTACGAATGAGTTGAGTGAGAGTTTGGAATGAATGAATGGAGCGGTGATCGAGCATTTTAGAATGGTTATGTTGAATGTGAATGTAAATTTTCAAGATGTTATTAACTGTACTTGCCCTGTGTTCAGGATGTAAAAACGTTTTGCGAGCGTTATGAAATGATACCCCGCTTTGCACGTGCACATACGTGCAAAGCGAGGTATCATTTTGAAAACGTTTCCTTAACGTCTTCATCCTGAACGCATGGCTGTATCGTCAGAAATGTTGATTTTAAATACATAAAACAGGACGAAGGAAATTGAAAAATTTAAATACATGTCAATAAAACAGGACAAAGGAAATTGTTGCAAACGATGTAAATTGGAAATGTGGAATTTCTGATAAGGTAACCAGCCCTGCGTTCTGGCTCACAAAACGATGCAAACAGTTTTCCAAATTTACCCCGTTTTGCACGTGCGCCTGCGTGCAAAGCGGGCTATAATTTGAAAACTGTTTGCATCGTTTTGTCATCCCGAACGCAGGGCAGGCACATCGTAAAGACTAAAACCTTCAGTTCTTTATTTGGAGCAATTTTCACTTTATATCTGATTGACATGGAACTTGGCAATTGTCTTCTTTTCATTACAGTTCACAACTATCCAAACTGTGGAGTCCGTGTTCTAGTGGACGGTGTCTTTTGGATCGAAAGGTCCCCTTATCGAATCCGGAGCAGATAACGGGAAATTTTTTGAGAAAAAAATTAACTCCACGTTGCTCCTCTCCACCCAGGTGTATAAATGGGTACCTGAGAGAAGGTAAGTCTATGTGCTGTGGCTGCCGATAAGCGCCGTTTGTTAACAACCGACTTGCAATTCAAAGATTGCGGGTTAAAGTGTGAAGTCGTTTGAATATGCCTGGCAAAGATAAAGACTATTTACCTAACTTTAACTTTAACTCTCGACGGCGGCAATTATTCTTTCCGACTATTTGTCTTTCACCAATGGGTATATAATCGTAGACCTATGTAAGATAGCAGCTGGAGGCTAGGAAAGGATGTGATGGTTGTACTGGTGAGATAAAATACCTAGAACCCATTGTTAGGTGCTCCAGCCGCAATATAACTGAAAAATGTTGAAAGCGGTGTTAAAACTCCATTCAATCAATCACTTAACTTTAACTCTACCTAGCTCATTTCTTTTTTATTTATCCCCATTTGATGTATTATCCAGCAGGGTAACGGACGTATCTTGTGACAATTTGTCACTTTGATTTATGATTGAGCCTGTGCGTGAGATTTTCAACAAGTTCATATATGTGCATAGCGAAGATCCTGACCAGCCTGTGCATCTGCACAGTCTGACCAGAGCCTTCGCTACGCGTTTAGTAGATAGATAAGATGTCAAAGGGCCAA
This sequence comes from Fragum whitleyi, assembly GCA_948146395.1. NCBI lineage: Eukaryota > Metazoa > Mollusca > Bivalvia > Cardiida > Cardiidae > Fragum > Fragum whitleyi. The sequence continues at coordinate 37,614,701 of OX411547.1, read as the reverse complement.
CTTATTTCTGACCCTGGGCGGGTACTGTTGCCCGCAATATCAGAGTATTTCTCAGAAAGCGGGCTACCAGCTCTAGACTGGTACACATATCGACTATCAGAATAGCCTAGAATAGGCTATTCTGATATTCTCGACAGTGAGACCAGTCTACGCCCGACCCGAAAGCGGGCCAGAAATAAGTTGGCCCAAAGTACTTGTATACCACCAGGTAACATCATATTTACAGTAGATGGCTGTCTAAACTGCTCAATGTTTGCAGCTCACGTACACTACGAATTGTTGGAAATGTCACGAAAATGCTCAATTTTCTTTGTCAAAAATCAAACGGCATTTTAAAAAAAATGAAGATCGGTGTGAAAGAGAACAATATGTTTTTACGAAATTCATCTTTATGTGAAAACTGCCCTGTGTTCAGGAAGTAAAAACGTTTCGCGAGAGCTTTTAGATGATACCCCGCTTTGCACGTATGTACACGTGCAAAGCGGGGTATCATTTCGAAAACGCTTCGCTGACGTTTTCATCCGGAACGCAGTGCTGATCTTTGTCTTAACCTCCTGCCAAGGCAGAAATTTTTCGAATTCAGCATGACACCAGGTTAACAAATGCGTGACAATATCGTGACAATTTTCTCTGTAATTACATTGGAAATAGTATATGATATGAGACATGTAGTCCATAATATGAGACATGTAGACTTTTATGTGGCAATAATATGAGAATTTTCAAATGAAAATAAACCAATTTGAAGGTGTGTACTTGACCCTCTACGTTGGTTTCGTAAGTCTTATCATATTGCTCTATGTTTATTTAAGTTACAAGGAGAATCTTTTTGGAATTAGTTCGGGTTGAAATTGAACGAGTGCTATGAGCCATTGATGAAAATAAGGTTTCATTTTTATTGTAGTTGTTGATCTTATCTCGGGGCGTTTAAGAATGGGTAAAAGGGGCACTGAGTAAATTATCTTGAATGGATCTGATCAATATGAGAGTCAATTTTACAATACTCTTCACTGTACATTTTTCTTGAAACAAGAATGGTTGTTTCATTATCTGCTTCGATTTTTTCTCGCAATAATACAGCTGGATTCGTTATTTGTATAACTGTTAAGAACACTGCAAAATTGACGATGTGAGTGTTCTTATTTTTTTTCGGAATGAAAATGATTAAGCGATGGAAGCGAGTTAAGAATTAAATCAAAGGGAGGTAATAAATTATCGATTGATTGTACGACGAAGTGATCGATATTTCATCACCTCCCCTTAATAAAATCTACACACTTTTCCGTTGGTGTGTCTACAAGGGCCAACAAGACACGTTAAACCCCATTCGGAACACCACTCGACCAATCTCACGATCAACCTCTGATGTACATAGACGGACTATATTTAAAAAAATTCAATACAATACAATTTTTATTTACTGTAATATTGTATTGTATTGTATTTAAAAAATACGGGAAAATCTTGGAAAACTTTGATGACGTCAGTTAAAATGGCGTAGCCCTCAAAACTTTGAGTGAAAACATTCGACATCGTCAAAGCTACTCGTTTAAGTCACTGACGTGCAACCATCGTATCTTTATATAAATATCTTTAGATTCTTAAATAATGGCTGAAAAATCTTAATTTTTGAGAAAGATGAATCTTTCTCAAAAATAAAGATTTTTCTCTTTCTCAAAAATTAAGATTTTTCAGCCGTTATTTACTGTAAAAAAATCAATCTTAAGTTAGCGCCGTTTGTTTCCGCGATTGTTTTTCTTACACTGTTTCCGCCTAAAAATGCTCAATTTTGTTACATACCCATCTGCCTTACTTATATCCGAGGTCTGTTCCAGTTTACGGAAATGGCCGAATGGTGTTCCGAATGGTTAAATCCCTCACCAGCCAAACATTCTGGCAATGATTGAAACCATATAAATGAAAATGCGATCTCTTTGAATCATTTCGAAATATTTTCGAACAATTTCGGAGCGTTTTCGAGTGGTCTGAGTGAGTATTCTGGATGCCACGAAAATAGTGCTATATTGAAAGATTAAGAACGGCTTGGAAAGGAGTAATTTTCATTTTCACGATATTGTTAACTGTTTCAGGATTAAATCTGGTCGTTATTCATTACCATTCAATTCTGAGGCTTTGCGTCACGAGTCTTTTTATTATTGTGACGGTATATCGTCACAGCCAGAGTCGAAGATTGAAAAAAATGTGACGCGTCGCGCGAGAAGCGACCACATTGGAACTCCGTCAAATAAATATTTGAAAAAGATATTGATTCTATAACAGGTCAGGCACAGCACGCATTTCAAAAAGTCGTTCACATGTAGGTAGATTGATCAATCTAGATTCAGAAAATTAGTAAAGTAGGAATAGATTCGACCCAAGACAGTCTGTGCAGTCCGCGTTACCCAGATGGCCTAGACCTTAAATCATGTTTTAAATTAAAACATCGTGAAATTGACAATCATTCCGATCAAAACCCATTCTAAATCGGTCACTCAACGCTCAATTCATTCATTCCAAACACTCACCCAAATCGATCAAAATCGCTCCAAAATCGTTAAAAACCATTTCAAAATCTCCGATCAACTTTTAATTTCTATCGATCTACGAATTTATTGGTTGGGGTGGATTTTAAAGTGTCCGTTTGGTCTATGAATGATTATTTATCTTTTATTAAAGGGGGATAAATATCGCTAATTTTGTTCACCATGAATAAAATTAGCTATATTGGATCACTTCCCTCTAAAATCACTCAAAACTCGCTCCACACACTCATTCAATTTCATTCCCAATTTATTCAAAAATCATTCATCTCGTCAATTTCACGATGTTTATAACTGTAGATATGATAAATGATAGTAGCCTTTCCCTGGTAACCAAAAATCTCGCTGATCTTTTTCAACAGGAATAGAAGATATGGTAACAAAACGTCTTGTAGACAAAAATGAAAAACAACGACAACAACAACAAAAATAACCGATGGAGACTAAACGGGGTTCATTTCCTTTTTTTAGATTATTTTCATTCGTTCCAAAGTCTCAATCAAAATAAAAAAAAGCAACGTTCAAATCGATCAAAATTTCATTTTTATGGATAAACCCTTTCAGTATGATTGTTTTGCCTGATGTGGAATTTAAGGTAGTGGACCCGTAATAGTTCCGCAACATTTCGGAAGTTATAAACTTTCACAGTGTTAACCGAGGTTTCCTAATGAAAATCATTAGGAAACCTCGGATAACACTGGTAAAGTTAATTACTCCCAAAGCGTTGCGGATCTATTACGGGTCAACTATCTTATAGCGTCTGATTAACCCATGAAAAACGTAGATTGAAAGAAAGGGATGTAATACAATATCGGTATTTTCGTCCAAATGGACGAAATTACCGATATTGCATAAACTCCCTACCTTTAATTTCAATTAAAAAAACTTCTCCAAAAAACTCTTTCCATTTTTTTTCTTAAATCTTTCCCAAATCAACCATTTTGACACTTTCATGATATTTGTACGTGTAGCAGGTTGCGTTTTGATGCTATAGTATCATCGACTGTCGAATAGAATTTTGACAGCGGTTCCAAGTTTGCGTACAGGGTCATATTTAATATTTGAATTGTCCTGAAATTTGGCCAAATGTTAATATCCGACTTGTCGGGCGAAATGGGACAACCTTGGAGGTACTCGATATGTCGACCTTGGTTGGACTGTGCAAATTTCACAGACTGACTTTTGTACAAACATGTCATATTTTCCTGAATTCTTTGGTCAGTTTTCCTACCAGTGCGCGAGTTTTTCATATGCGATCTCCTATTCGTCTCGAGTGGAAGCTATCTCTATTCGAGTTTTTATTGCACGAGTTCCCAGATGGTCCAAAATTAGCGGTATTATATTACAGTTGACAACATCGTCAAAATCGACGAAACCATCGATTTTTATTACCTCCCTTTAATAAAATATGCAAACAATTTCTATAGATAGCTTTCTATATATTTACGAACCGATTTTTTGTAGCGATTTCATTTTGAATGAAGTTGTTGATCTTAACATTTTTAGACATTTTGAGCGTTTTTAAATGGTTTGGGCGAGCGCTTGGAATGAATTAATAGAGCACTGAGTGAGCGATTAAGCATGGTTTTGATCGAAATGAGAGTCAAATTCATAATGTTATAATCTTTACATTCATTTAATTTCGTTCGAAACTCGCTTATCCCACTCACCAATTTAATTCCGAAATCATTCAAGTTGTCAATTTCATAATGTTGTTAATTAAAGCTTGTTTCTAGAAAGCCGTGGGAGTCTTTTCAGTGTTTCTTTCTTTCTTTTTTTAAAAATTACCTGTAAAAAATGGTAATCAACTTTTGAGCACTTCTTTTCTCAAGTGCAGTTAACAACATCTTGAAATTTACAGGGTGAATTATTTTGGAATGATTGAGGAATGAATATTAATGAGTGTGTGGAGCGAGTTTTGAGTGAATTTAATGGGAGGTAATCCTTTATCGCAAATTTTGTTCAGGGTGAACAAAATTAGCGATATTGATTAACTCCCGTTAATAAAATATGCATCCAAGGTCTTTACATTGCCTTTATTTAGTTAAGAACCTATCAGACACTAACAATTTGAAATTAGTCAGTGAAATCACACTTTGTCTCTATCCAAATTAATTTTGTATGACGGTGTTGATTCTATATTTTACAATGTGTCTGAGCTTTTTTAAATGGTTTGAGTGAGTGTTTTGAATGAATGAATGAATGAAGCGCTGAGTGAGCGATTCAGAATGGTTTTAATTCAGGTGAATGCCAAATATATGATGTAACTAAGTGTACTTTGTTTCCTCTTGTCAGTTTCGAATCTTTTCCTTCGATCTGTGACAGACAGTCCCTTTTTAGACGATCTTGACCTTGGTTTTTAAAGAGGATTAAGATCCGGACAAATCTTTGGTCATAAGCGTGTTACAGGCATGGGTCATAAATACAGACTTGTCTGTTCTCCAGGAAAACCTTCCTTAATGACAATACACAAAAGACAAATGAGCCAGTGCGTTACATTTCCAACCATGTTATATGAGCGTGAATGACCAACGTTAACCAACCTTGACTGTCTAGTATTATAACGTCTGACTTTCTGAAGACAATTTTGGACCTTATCTTTCTACAAAGTGCAAAGTGAAGACCCTCGTCAGACTGTGCAGATGCACAGGCTGGCAAGAGTCTTTGTTTGGCGCACATTTGAAATTGTTGGAAATTCCACTCACTGGCACATAATGATAAAAAGTGAAAAACAACCAGGAAAAAAACGTAACTTTTATTAAAAAAAAAACGAATGCTTTGACCTGTTTGTGTGACCTTATTCTGACAAAACGACTTATATGCAATTAGAGTTTTTTTAAAGGGAAAACATTGAGAAGAAGGAGAAATACTTGTTTTCAGCATTTAATCCCTCTTTCTCAATTTTTCTTCAAAACTTTTCAGCCTATTTTCAAATTTAACACTCATTCAATCAACATCTACAAGTAATTTGGAATTCGATCATTATGAAACAATTGTGAGCGTCACGCGAAAAGGAACCACCTGGGAACTCTATACGATACATATTTGAAAAAGAGATAGGGTCCAGCATAGATCAAACAGAGGTCGCATTTCATAGATCATCTCACTGGAAGGTGGTAGATTATTCATTCTAGATTCAGAAAATAAGCAATGTACGAAAAGTTTTGACCATAGTCAGCCTGCGCAATTCGCGCAGTCTGACTAGGGTCAACACTGAACGCACTGTCAAGCTGGTCCCTTTTCGCCTGACTGGTCACAATTGCTTGTTTTGTACTATCTGGGCTAAACAAATGAACTGTGACCCGTCAAGCAGAAGGGACCATATGAAAGTGCGTAAAATGGCGACCTTAGTCAGACAGCGCGGATTGCGAAGACGGACAAGGATCGGAACTTTTCACATTTTACTTATTTTCTGAATCTAGAAAACCTATCCCGTTTCCTTGTACTGGAACCAATCTCTTTTTCAAATGTTTTTTAACGGTCCCTACAGCTCACAAGTGTTTCAACGAAAGGATTAATTGGTTGATTTAATTGAGTTTAACGCAGCTTTGAACATCATTTTTCAGTTATATCACGGCCGCTGGAGCACCTAACTATGGATTCCTGGAATTTCTCTTATCAGTACAACTATCGCATACTTTCCTAGTCTCCAGCTGTTATCTCACATAAGTCTACGATTATCAATCCATTGATTAGAGACAAGTTGTCGGAAATAATGAGTGTCGCCGTTGGGGATCGAACCAGGGATATCTAGGTTGACAGAACCGACGCGCTATGCACTGCGCTATGACGGCGGCTACTACGAAAGGAAAACCCTGTTTGTTCTAAATAGCTTCGAATTAAAGTAGTACCCTTTTAGATTAAATTCATTATTTATAAACACTTCTCTTTCAAAATTACTTTTTATTTCGTTTATTGTGTGATACTAGAATACTTAACATGTGTAAATAACGCAAAATTCCCCTTTAAGATATAAAATGTAGTACCTTATTTATTTTTTTACATGCGTAATTTCTCTTTTCTCAACAAATTCAATATATCACTCTAGAATGCCGTCAGAAACGTCTCCATCAGTACTTTCAGTGCTTTGATAAATATCTTAACTTTTAAGAAACAACATTCGATAAGGAAAAAGCTGTGGTCTTTGTACCTTCGTAAATGTAGATACGGGAATGAAATTGAATGTGTGTGTGGAGCAAGTTTTGAGTAAATTTAATGGGAGGTAATCCCATATCGCAAATTTTGTTCAGGGTGACGTTGTTTATTCTATTTTTTTGAATGGGCTTGAGTGATTCTGAATGGTATGAGTGAGTGTTTGGAATGAATGAATGGAGCACTGAGTGAGCGATTTAGAATAGTTATGATTGATGTAAATGTTAATTTCACGATGTAACTAACTATATCAAAAGTCAAATTCCGCCACTATATTAAGTGCGAACTACGGATGCTGAATTTCATAAAGTTCGACGAAATGTGTATACAATGTTCAGTAAGTAACAATTAATTTCGATCAAAACAATTTTAAGTAACTCAGCCAGCGCTTCATTCATTTATTCAAAACACTCACTCAAAAACGTTTGGAAATCGTTGAAGTCTGTTAGAAATCGATCAAAACGATGACTGTTTCAATGAAATTAATCAAATTATTCATCGATATTGAGCTGGTGTGGATTTCAAAGCGTCTGATTGGTTCGCAAAGACACACAAATTGGAATGTATGTAGATCCATTTACATAAAGACAATAAGTATTATTTCGTTCGCCTAAGGTTGGCGAAATAAGCGAAGTTGAATTTCCTCCCTTAAATATCGTTCAAACTAGCTCCACACTCTCAATCAATAACTTTCCAAGTTTAACCCCAAATCATCCAACTTGTAAATTTCACGATGTTTCTAACTATATCATCATGTTTTCATGAAATTAACCTTGTGTTATAATTTGGCTACATCTTCTCTGAAAACTTTGTATTTGAAATTTTTTTTTCTTTTCCTTAAAGATTGTTTTACCTGAATCCCGTTATTGGTCACGTTACACTAGTCAATACGCAGTAGTCAAAAATGACTCTATTGCTGGAAAAGCAGCAATTTCGAATCTCAATCTTGCGGCTGACTTTGATTTTGAAACTAGAAAATATCGGCAGGTAGTATGGTGTACTGATTACAGTTAACAACATCGTGAAATTGACAAGGTGAACGATTTTGGAATGATTTAGGAATGAAATTGAATGAGTGTGAGGAGCGAGGTTTGAGTGAAATTAATGGGAGGTAATCCCATATTGCAGATTTTGTTCAGAGTGAACAAAATAAGCGATATCGATTACCTCCCTTTAATAAAGAAAATGCATACAAATTCTATACATGGCTTCCTATTTCTTCAAGAACCAATCAGACTCTAATAATTTCAATACTGTCAGTGAAATCGCCCTTTTTTCCATTTATATAATTTTTTTGAATGTAGCTGTTGATTGTATGCTTTTTTGAAATTTGGATCGATTTTTATTGAAAGTATGGAGCGCTGAGTGAGTGATTTAGAATGGTTTAGATTGAGATGAATGTCAATTTCACGATGTAAAGAAACTGTATCCATTTTAAATAAATTTCATTTTGAAGTAGCATTTTATTACTTACCTTTATAGAAGACACTTTTGTTGTTCGTGAGTCTTAAAGCTGCTCTTTCACAGATCGGGAAAATGTGCTTTTTGAAAATTTTCGTAAAATTATTTGGGAGTAACGACCTCATCATGTTGAAGGCTTTTAAATGATACGATTCAATCTGGTAATGCATGGAAAGAAAGACTGATATCCTTGAATTTAGCGAAAATCATTCTGAAAAATAAAGCAACTCCTAACGCCTTAAAAATATTTTTTTTCAATTTCGAGCAAACTATTGACGCATGGGAATTCCACATGTTTGTCTTTTTCAATCAAAGATAAAGGTCAAAGTATTTGACAGCTTGAAACTTCATATCATTGCAAGCAAAATTGAAAGATTATTCAAAAGAACGATTTTAAAATTTATAGACTGGAAATTTATAGACTAGATTCCTTACTTATCTTGCCGCTTCGAAGAAATAAGTAACAAAATTATTGAAATACGTTGGTTTTTGTTCCAATGCCCCTGGACCATACTGAATCGTCTAAAAATACCCACATTTCCAAATCTAAGAACAAGTTTTGTATTTTTTTCTATGAAAAACTGTGAAGCTTTAAGGGTACAATCAAGTTCTTTAGAACCATACAAGCCAATGAAAATCGTAGATAGATTTTTATCCGATTTGAATAAAATCGGCGTGCGTTTTCAACGATTTATAAGTGTTTTTTATTTATTTATTTATTTATTTTTTTTTTAACTTATTTAGCGTTTTTGAAATGTTTTGCGTGAGTGCTTAGAATGAATTTAAGTACTGCTGAACCAAATGATTTGTGCTTAAACAGAGACCAAACAGTGTATTTATTTGTCCTCTGTATAACCTTTTTCTCGTCCTTATGATACTAAAAACATAATTTGCGTCATTTAATAATCATATCAATCTAATTTTCAGTTCATTATTCACAAAAGCGTCATGAGGTAAAAATTTATATTACAAAGAATGTGGATTACAAAACGATTAAAGGCATTACGATACTTTGCCATTAATCTAATTTTATATTTTAACAACGCGAAACAATTAAAAAATGTATTAATAACTTAAGACCTTGCCATGATCCGATTGCACTCAATTAAGACATATTGTTTGTCCGAATCAAGGTCGATTTCAAAATCCCAACTGTGACGTCTTCAACTTTTTCAAACTGGATTTCTATATTTAAAAAAATTGGTCAGTTTGCTCGACGTTATTGGTTCATTCGACGACTAACCTTGTCCTGTCACGTGTTCAATGTTAAAACATTTGGGAAATGATAACCCGATACGCACATGTACAGACAAACAGAGCAGGCTACCATTGCAAAACTTTTATTAGCGATTTTGGATTACTTTCGGAATCCTTGAATTTAACTCAAAACTCACTCATCGTACTCATTCAATCAAATTAAAATAATCTCTTCTTAATCTTTCATCTTATAAATTTCACGATATTATTTACTGTATAGTCCGTTTGACTTCTATATGGACCAACATTTTCATCAATTACATAAAATTTCGTTTGAGTGAAGGATTTGTATGTGGTAAAATCTTAATTCCAGCTCAATACCATCCCTTAAAATATTTTTTCAATATGAATTGGTTCCAAAATAAAGATTTTGTCTATCTAGTTAATGGTAATATTTTCGCATTTTTCACTCTTAAATTAAGTTAATGTTAATATGTTCGCACTTTTTCTCTTAATCCCGAGGGGTGATGGAGACTGTTTAGTAGTAAAAAAGTTTAAACATATAGTAAAACACGTAGTTTTAAACTAAACATTTGATCGAAGAAACATCCAGCATTCCTTGCCTAGCCTACCAGCGAGTATAGCATTGGCATTGCAGAGTCAAAGTAATTGATTGGTGCAAACAAGTTTTCCGAGTGATCCCTTTTCAAATGATGAGTTACATAAATATACTTCCCGAAAAATGTTATAACGCCAACCTACTTTTGTCTAGCTGAAAGAACGACACAATCCCGACATGACCATTCTTCAATTTGGCTATTCTACAGCCACACCCAAGCGAAACGAAATCCTCGAAGTCAGGGAAATTTTGTAATCCAAATCCCAGTCCTGAATGATCGTAGGTGCCTATACGATGTATAGGCACCTACGATCTTTTAGCACTTGGATTCGGAAATCATGAATCAAAGAGGATGGTACGGTAGGCTTCTGTTTAACATAACGTTGTTAAATTATCACAAAATCACGAAATATTGTAAGTGAACAAAACTGACACAATTGGACACCATGTGGAATTGCTTTCAAACCATTCATTCATGTTATAGTAAAAAATGTGATAATGTGTCAAAAGACAGAACTTTCAAACCATTCGTTTCATTTTATAGAAAAAAGGAGATAATGTGTTAAATAGCAGGCCCCTTTTTCACATTTTGTGAGAAAACCACACGTTTTCAATACTTTCTCGTTTTTAATAAATGGAAGGGGTGTGTAAGAGAGATTATGTTTCTAGTTCCGTAACCAGTCACCGCTTCCTGTGTTATAAAACGAAATAATTCATGTTTTATTTTTATATATATATATATATATATATATATATATATATATATATATATATATATATATATATATATATATATATATATATATATATATATATATATATATATATATATATATATATATATATATATATATATATATATTCTTATTCTTATTTGCTGAAAAACTGTTCTCGTGCAATTCATTTAAGAAAAAGATGACTACCAAGTGCATTTTGTATGAACAAACTTATTTTAGTTTTCAAGGAGGTATAAAAACTAAAACATCTTTTACACTTACAGTAAACGTAATCGTGAAATTGTCAATGTGAACAATTTTAGAATAATTTCCGAATGAAATGGAATGAGTAGGGGGAGCAAGTTTTGAGTGAAATTAAATGAGCCTGTGCGTAAGTTTAATTGTGACCTTTAACATTTTAGCCTTTCTATATACTTTATCTACAATGAGTCGGTATTTGTTCGTAAATCTTTTCTCTCTCTTGATATTTAGAAAATGTGACATTTTAGACCATTCAATTTAATCTTTATAGTAATTTTCATGACACATAGGTAAAAGATTGATCACTCAATAAAGGGATTAAAATTATGAATGATTAGAACTGAAACCAGTGCTTCCAATGTTTATTTTTTTTTATCTTTAAAATTTGTTCCGGCCACAGCCTTCATAATCAAAGCGCTAAAAGCGCTGATGGCCTGGTTTATAAAAAGGCAAGGTGATATTTGAAGGCAATTTTAAATCTTTTTAGCAAAGCCTTTTAGGGAAGGGGAACCCAGGGTTCCATTTAGTCAATTTATCCATTCGATCACTCCGTCTAACAATCGTAGTAGTGCTGTTTTTCTAGGGGCACAAGCTCGTCGACTTTTTTCTTTTACATTGAATTGAATTCCATAAAGAAGTTGTATTTTATGCGGGAACACGAGAAATTGATAGGGTCAATTACTCCCTTTCTCACAATATGGTCCAACCTACTCATACCCCATTATTGTGTCGCCCCATGGGCGACACTCATTGTAGTATACTCATTCTAAATTTAGATATTTCGTCATGAGGGACAATAGCTTTTACCTTAGAATTGCAACTTTATTCTACACAACGATCGTTTATAAGATAAAATTTCAAAGCAGTCCTATAAAACCTACAATAAATGTCATCTCATCTCGAAAAACAACGATTTTCATGAATACACAGTATAAAATGTTTGATTTTGTCCAGATCACTTGATAGTCCCTTCTTCCGGTTTGCCCATAAATCTTACGTCTAAACCCTAACCGATTAAACATATATATTATTTGATGACTGGTCGACTCCTCCCATTTTCATCTCGACCCTTCGGCAACCCGGTCCAAAGTATAACTTGACCCCATTTTCGATTATGTATTCAGTACTTTTATCACAAATACAAGAGTATTCAATCTCCACTCATTTATGAGGAAACATCGTTCGTCCAAAAATTGTACATACTTTGGGAAAATAATCTATAATACTATTAACTATATGTTGAGGCCGAGATGATTGGACCGAGTTATTCGATGGGCCGAGTTGACTGGTACCGTTTGATTTTTGATTACGAAATGAGAAAACTCGTTTTTATCTTCGGGAGGTCACATTACCGGCCAAGTGACCATAGATATCATTACGCGATCTAATGTAGACTGGGAAAACTTTCCCATCTGGGCTACCCTCCGATACTGGGACAGAAAAAACACTAATTTTTACCATGTACGTGTCTGTATGGTAACAACTGCGCATGCGTAAGGATGGAATGGAATTTAATGGAAGGAAATGACTTTATTGTATAATATTCTAGCGCTGTTAGTTCCCTTATAGACCTTTTTAATTTAATGATTAATGTCATTTTATCCTAGAAAGAAATTCAAAAATGAGTAGGTGACGTTAAGAAAAACTGCTTTTTATACCATTTCTTTATAATGTAACATTAGCAATCGTTTGCAACGGGCATTGAGAACCGCTGATTTAGCATTTGTTACACGAATCGGTTACATGAAAGAGTATTATTTTTGTATTTTTTCCGATCGAATTGTTTGTGGTTGATTAGCATCGGAATCTTGAAAAGAAATCCATTTTGCATGGAAAACATGAAATTTCTTAATCAATCTTTCGTGATTATTTTGTTACCTTGAATATAGAAATCGTTGGCTTTCACAGATGAATCAATCTTAAAAATCGAAGTTCTATTTTCTATAAGATCAAAATATTTAAGTGGTTATTTTTGTGAATTAAATCTTTAACTATTTACCAGACGTCAAAGGTTCGAAATAACAACATATTACAGACACATCACGACATCAAAGATTTTTTTACTGACTGCCGATAAATGAGAGTCGTATAAAACAGGTGCGCGTGATGCGAAATATTCATGAACACCTATCAGACAGCGCAAAGCGCACAGGACTATGTGGACGAGCCAACAAATGCTTTTTTCGTCATTCGTTTAAAGATGCAATTAAAGTATTGATTCTGTCACCAGGGTCCGGCTTTTTTTCAAATGCATTTGTCATTTAATTGGATCCGTTAGATATGAGGAGAGCCCAGATGTTTCAACCCTCAATTCTGTCTGCGCTATCATATCGTATTGTCAACGGTATTTGTCCTTCAATAATCAAAACTTTGTCACGTTACTTATTGTTATTGAATGGAGTTTAACGCCGCTTTCAACATTATTTCAGTTATATCGCGGCGGCTGGAGCACCTTACAATGGATTCCCAGAGTTTCTAGTACCAGTGAAATCACCACATTCTTTCCTAGCCTCCAGCCGCTATCTCACATAGGTCTACGATTATCAACCCATTGATGAGAGACAAATAGTCGGAAAGAATGAGTGCCGCCGTCGGGGATCGAACCCGCGAACTCTAGATTGACAGTCCGACGCGCTACCAACTGCGCTATGACGGCGGCTGTCACGTTACTAAAGGTAAAATAAGACAGTGGAAAATGTAATCATTGTAACATGCAATAACTTTGATTTTTCGCATTCTGAAATTGTAATTAGATTTTATATTTAGAACAACACAAAAAAAGTTGAACATTTTTTTTGGACAGAATGGACCAAGATCAGCCTGGTTAGAGATGAAGTGTGATCTTAGCCTTAGGCAACACATTTTGCTTTCTACTTAATTTCTGTTGGGAAACATATGCCCGACTTTGCTATAACATTATTCACAAGTTGGTGTAGTAGAGAATGAAAGATCCTTTCCCATCCTGTTATCTTGGCATTTTTCTCATTTTTCAATATTTTTTCAAATATCTAATTATATTTCATTTTAAATTTTTAAAAAAATCACTACTGATAGTGTCTATGTTTTATGATTTTTCTCCTAATGCGGGGTTTAAAATGGAAAACATATAAGTTTGGAAGAAATTTAAGACAATTTTCTTACAAATGTAAAACTACATGGTAAAGTTCTTGATTTTTACACATTTTTTACCTAATACATCATAGATAATTTTGACATAGGTGGATTAGGGTGAATCTGTATTGAAATACCAAAATATTTAGATGACAAGTTCCTCTTTTTAGCTCATATAAGCACGGAGTGCTCATGGCGAGCTATTGTGATCGAGCTGCGTCCGTCATATGGTCGTCCGTCAAGGCATTTGTGTGCACTCTAGAGGCCACATTTTTGTCCCAAGTATCTTGAAGCTTGGTCAGAATGTTTGTCTTCGTCAAATCTCGGTCATATTCTAAATTGGGTCAAGTATGGTCAAGTGAGGGCAAAATTTTGGCCCAAAAGTCTTTAAAATTGGTCAGATTGTTAGTCTCCATCTAAGCTCGACCAACTTCAAAAGTGGGTCAAGTGAGGTCAATGATGGGGGTCAGGGAGTCAAACTTTAGTTATACGGTAAACGTAACGCAAAGTTCGGGCGCTTTGGCGCTTTTTCTGCTTCTAACTAACACGTTTAAAATATGAAATAACCAAAAACAGAGAGAAGAACATATACCGTCAAAGGTTTTTTTATGTTTTCCCATTGGCTGCCTACATGGAGAATAAAAATCTCGCGATATTTCGCTATTTTGTTTTATTATTTATTTAAATTTATTTACTTTTTTTTCTTTGATTTTGTTCAGTCTGTCGATCTTTAACAAAATTTAAATTGAAGTAAACGTAAAATTAGGATAAGAATCAGTCTAACATTGAAAAAGTAGCACAATTTTGCTTAGAATCTCGTCTGAATGACATTTTCTTTTTTACCCTCTGCAAATGAGGTCATTCTACACTTTGGGGAAAAATGACGCTTCTTATTCCCGTCATTGTTGTTGAGTTTTAACGTCGGTGTAAAAAGCGGGATAAGACTTGATAGAGATGAATTCTATAGCAATATTCCCAGTTAAGACTTGAAAGAGATTTAATCTTTAGCAATACTTACAGTTAAGACTTGAAAGAGAAGAAATCTATAACAATATTCGCAGTTTGAAATGTAAATGCAGTTATTTTAGCTAAAGCTATGTCGGCTAACATAAAGTCTGAATCCCATCCTTTAGGTTTTTGACCTGACAACGGACCCATGTTTATTGAATGTTCCGACCTGATGCACTTGCTAAAATACGTGCGCTCATATTTAAAGACCCCCCTTGCATTTTTTTTACAAAGAAACCTGTTTCAATTTTAGTGAGTATCTTTCATTCATATTATGCCAATTTCTTCTGAGCAATTATTAAAATTGCTGTAACTGAGGAAATCAATCTAGAAATAAATGAGAAAAAAACAAAAAGCCATCGATTTTGATAGGTAGCCTATTTTTGTCTGCTGAAAATAAGTTTAAACTTAAGTCAAATTACTTTTCCCGTCTATAGGTTAAACCCATTATTATATTACCTTGTGTTTACTCTACAGGCCAAATTTTTCGCCACATTGTCTTGAAACTTTGTCAGAATGTTTGTCCATCAAATCGTTACCAAGTTCGAAATTGGGTTAAGTGGGATTAAAAAAATTGTGGGCACTCTAGAGTCAACATTCTAAATTAGTTCACCCATTTTTCTATTAGCCATTTTCCATTACTTAGCTTACATTTTTTAAAGGCGACACATTCACTTTGCTGTACATTACAGCAATTTTTTACTTGTTTCTTTTTATTTCTACCCGGGATATATATCAAATTACACTCATGTTGCTGCATTGTCTGCAACCTGTTCCATGTTGGCACAGTCTTAAATTTTGTCGTCTGTTTAAGTGTTTAAGGAACGGACAAGGCTTTTACATTTTTCTAATTTAGATTAATCTATTACACGACAACAAATGCTTAGACATGTCCAAATTGTACAGGGTTGCAGATTACATACAATATGTGGGCAAATTAGTAAAGTTTGTAGCAGAAAGGGTAGTTAATATTAGGGAGTAAGGAGAAAGTGTTGGCTAGCAGCATTTTCTTCTTTTCCCCATTAGCAAGGTCATCCGTCGAGATCAAATATAAAAGCTATATATCTTTAACACAGCAGCGGTTTTGGCGGTGATAAGTAAGAAAATATCTGGTTTACACGTTAAGGACAAGGTGAATAATCAAGGTTATATAATCCAGAAAATTGACCCATTGTGTTGGTTTCGTCTATTCAGGTCCCTCGCCTTCAGTTCTATCAGTACTTTGATTTGAGCACAGCGTAATGATATGCAAGCACTGCGTTGAATAGACTGGTCCCACTGTCGACTATCAGGAAAGTCTCATACATGAGTCGACAGTAGTACCAGTCTATGCGTTGAACACACAAAGCACTTCGTGTGTCGCACAAAAACCGATGACGTGTATCTATTTTTTTTTTTTTCGCACGCGTGAGCACAAAAAAAAGCTACGTAGTACACACGTTGTTCGGTTTTTGACTCAGTTATGTTTTTCCTATGCAATTTCCAGGATACAGGGTTGTTTCCTTTGACCTGTTAAACCAGGCCAAAAACGCTATTATCTAGGTCACAAATAAAGAAAAAAGAGATTTTTTTTGCAAATCTTCATTGAATTGAAATAAAAGGAATGTGAAAGTTACCGAAAGATGTTTAATATGTAGTTAATAACATCGTGAAATTGATTATCATTCCGATCAAAACCATCACCAATCACTCATTCAGTGCTCCATTTATGGCATTAAAAAAACTCACTCAAATAACCCAAAAAACGCTCCGAAATTGTTCAAACCACTTATTATCATTCAGAACAATAACATTTTCATTCAAATTGATTGAACAAACCAATCATTTTTATTCGCTTTGTCAATTTCATAACATTTTTAACTGTATCACCTATTCTTTAAGTGGTGCATGCGCAGTTTTGAGGCGTTTTAATTTCAATAAAATCGTGGATGATTGGGTTGAATTCAATTAAGTTTTGGAGCGTTTTAATCGATTTTTGAGCGTTGATGAATGGTTTTGGGAGCGTTTCGTGATTAAGTTTTAGGTAAGTGCTATTAATCGATCGCTGATTGATCCATAATGAATTCGATTTGATCGTTGAGGATGTCAATATCACAAAGTTTAAACTCAAAATAAACTCCAATCTTAATGTCTTGCGAAAGAACCATTTCATGTATGACACGTCGAGGGGTCAGCGTAACACTATAGTAAGTGCCTATAAATATATAGGCACTTACTATAGTGTTGAACTTACTCATCGACATGTCTTTATGGGAAATTTGATTTATTTGTTCTGTACATATTGCCCTGCAAATGTAACAAATATATGAGAATAAAGACGTGTTTAGCCGTATGTCAACTACCAACCGCGGTGATTTGTTAGTTTTCTTCGAGTGGGGTTTGAAAAACTCCCCAACTAAATGACTGTATAACTTCCCGAACAATGATTGCACATTTTTGAAAGTAAATAAAAGCTGTGACCCGTCACGCATAAAAGGAGCCAAGTGGCAAATACGATCCGGATCGGGGTTTGCAGATCGAACAGATGGATGCGTATCTAAGATATTCTTTTTTTTAAATGCAGTTTATATCATAACAAAAATGATCACCAGTTGAATGATTTTTGAATGATTTCTGAGAGGTTTTGAATGAGTTAGAAAAGCGAGATTTACGTGAAATTAAGAGGCTGTGATATAATATCGACAATTTCGACGAATTAGTCGAAATTTATAAGCGAGTTTCTTTTACCTTAACCCTTTGCTGTTTAACCCCTGCTTTTTACGTGCCTGTCATTTTTTCGTTGAGAAAACATTGTGAAAAAAGAAGAAATTGCTTCTGACAAGCAATTTCTTCTTTTTCCACACTATTTTCTACCCTACTGAATGTTTATTTTCCAAATTCAATTCACTTTAAATTTTCGTCTGAAAAACCTTAGAATTTGGACAGGTCAAATTTTTTTTAAGACAGGAAAGGGTTAAATAACGTTCATGTATTTACCTGTTTAGTGTTCCATTTGTGTTACATTTCGGACTAATCAGACACTCTGAAATCAACATCTGATATTAAATAGTGCAAAGACTAGATAGATTTGAGTGAAATAGTGATCGCCGTGAAGCATTTTCCGACGTTTTTTGGGGCGTTTTTGAATGGTTTGAGTGAGTGTTTGGAATGAGTGAATGAGATACTGTGTGAGCGATTTAGAATGGTTGTGATAAAAATTAGAGTCAATTTCAGGATGTTCCTTACTGTATCAAGATATAAAATAAACAATGCTTCTTGGTCAACAGACAGAGCCGCCGTCATAATGCACAATGGTTGCACATCGAAATGTCAATCTAGAGGTCCTGGGTACGATCCCTGACTGCGGCACTAATTCTTTCCGACTGCTTGTCTTCCGCTAATGGGTCGATAATCATGGACCTATGTAGGATAGCAGCTGTAGGCTAGAAAATGAGATAATGGTAGTACTGGTGTTAGAAATCTATTAATAGGTGCTCCAGCCGCCGCGTTTTACCTAAAAAAATGTTGAAAGCGGCGTAAAAACCGATTCAAACAAACAAATTTACAGACAGACAATAAAACAAGATTCGTGCATCCCGCAAAACTCTTACGCGGTCTCGTGTATTTTAGTCATAGGTAATAGGTGACACGTTATTTCATCCAGTTTGTATGGGTTTTGCGCCAATAAAACATTGTTGTAGTTTATCGCGGTGGCTGTTGTACCTGTCCATGGTTGCCTACCATTTCTCACATCAGTCAGCCACAACATTTCATCCGAGCCACGAGCTACCCGCCGCGTGTTTTCACATAACTTTAGTAAAATCAGCGTACTTTAAGTAAGTTACATCGTTAAATTGACATTCGCCTCAATCAAAACAATTTTAAATCGCTTACTCAGCGCTCCATTTATTCATTCGAAACACTCATTCAAATAGATCAAGAACGCTCAAACCCATTGAAAAATATAGAATCAACAACGTCATTCCAAATACATTTGGGTGGAGAAAAACGCGATTTCACCGACATAATTCAAATTGTTAAGGTCTACTAGGTTCTTGAAGAAAAGGAAGCTATCTTTAGAGCTTTTACGCATATTTTATTAAAGGGAGGTTATCAACATCGCTAATTTTGTTCATCCTGGACAAAATTTGCGATATTTGATTACCTCCCATTAAATTCACCCAAAACCCGCTCCACACACCCATTCAATTTCATTCCTAAACCATTCCAAAATAATTCACCTTGTCAATTTCAAAATGTAACTAAGTGTATATGTTTTTTTTTTCTTTACTGACAAGTAGGAGGCTTTTGTCGATTTGAAAGAAATGACGATCGCTTTGAACAATTTCTAAATGATTTTTGGAATGGTTATGAATCGTTTTTAATGGTTTGAGTGAGCTTTTGCCATGAATGGATGGGGTGCTGAGCGAGTTATTCAGAATGTTTTTTATCGAGTCGAATCTCAATTTTATGATGTTATAAATTATGCAGAACTTTCAAGATGTCGAAAATAGGTTAAAAAATAAAAAAATATATATACATGTATACCCTCCGTAAAAATCTACACTATTTAAATGAATTATTCATCCAGCCCTTTGTTCAGAATGGCAAAACTTTGGAAAAGCGTTTGCAAATTATGTTCCTCTATGCTCGAACATTGCGTGCAAATCGGGGAAAAATTTGCAAACAGTTTTTTTCCACGTTTTGTAATCGTGTACGCAGGGCGGGTTTATGATTAGCAGGTTTGTCAAAAAACGGGATCAAGACTGTTGTGGCAAGTGGGCATAGGGTCAATCGTCCCTGGTTCATATCTCATAAGTTTACATGAACTGTTTTCCTTGTATTATCCATGATTAATGCCCTGGCAGGGCGGAGCCTAAGTAACGGGTCGTTGCACTTAAGGTTAAGGCACATTTTGAATATTTTGAGTCAGTGTTTGGAATGAAAGAATGGATCGCTGAGTGAGTGATTTAGAATGGTTTTGATTGAGATGAATGTCAATTTCACGATGTAACTAACTGTACAATAATTAATCAACCATGAAATATCGTTATCCCATTAAGAAATGTGATAAACTCGTGCGAAATACTATATTAGATAAGGAAAAAAGTATTTGTTGTTAAAACTAATAGAGAAAATTTGTTTTTTGTAATCTAATTGTTATGCACTATTTTCGACGCCATATTGGAACCCAAGTAACACCGGGCTGACCCAGGATCAGAAGCGTCGAGGTTGAAAGGTTAAAATGACATCACCAGTGTCGAAACCGAGGTCGTTCTGATGGAAACCCGGTTCTCTCGGGTCGAAACCGCGTCCGATATGAACTTACCCTAGGATACAGTTATTTGCACGCGTTAACGATGATTACATGTACCGACTAAAATTCGAAAGAACCCAAACTATTGAAAAGAAAACTCGCCAAATTACGTCACGGTTAAGCCCTGCCCTGCCAGTTCATTAATTTCGCAGAATATTTCAATTTGAGCCACAAGCGAGCGTTAGAATGATCTATTTAGATCGAGTCGAGTGTCAGTATCAGGATATTTTGTTTAACCGTATGTGCAAAATTAACCCCGATTATAATAGGCATATCTTTGATTTCACCCATAAATATACAATATGGGCAAATGACAAACTTAATTTTCTTTTACATGTAATCATGATTATAATTAAAGGGATATTCACACGGCTGCTCATGAATTTAGTATCATTAAGGTAGTAACAGAAATAAATCAATAAACCGCCAAAAATATTGGGTTACATTTATTAATCAAATTAGCAATTGTCGCAAAAATAGGACAGTCTCTAACAAGTATGACAGTAACGTTCGAACATTAATTACGTCACGAAACGGAGATTCAGCTCGACCAAACAATGCTCAATTGTGCTTTAAGCACATCTATTCATTCCAATCACTTAATCAAGCTATTAAAAAACGCACGGAAACGATCAAAAACACGTCGAAAATCGTTTCAAAAGAGCGCAATTTCATTAAAATTGATAACATCTTTCCGCAAATTCACTGACTGGTGTAGTTTTTAAGAGTCTGATTGGTCCACGAAGACACAAAACACAAAGTCACGTTTGATTGAATGAAAGGAGGTGATAAAATTTCACTAATTTCGATAACGGTTACAATGCCTTTACAGTTAACAATATCGTGAAATTGACAGAATGAATGATTTTGGAATGATTTAGGAATGAAATTGAATGAGTGTGTGGAGCGAGCTTTAAATGAATTTAATGGGAGGTTATCCTATATCGTAAATTTTGTTCAGGGTGAACGAAATTTGCGAAATTGATTACCTCCCTTTAATAAAAAAATGCATAGAAGTTTTATACATAGCTTCCTATTTTATTGAAATCGTCCGACGGTTTAAAATCCGCACCAGCGTAAACACCCGTGGAAACATTCGATTGATTTCAATAAAATGATGATCGGTTTAAACGATTTCGGAATGTGTTGTTTTACTTGTTTTTAATAATTTATTGGAGCAATATAGATTTTTTTTTTTTGGGGGGGGGGGGGGGGGGGTCGATTCGGGATGAAATAATATTGGAATGATTTAGGAATGAAATCTATTGAGTGTGTGGAGCGAGTTTTTAGTGAATTTAATGGGAGGTAATCCAATATCGCAAATTTTGTTCAGGATGAACAAAATTACCGATATTGATTACCTCCCTTTAATAAAATATGCATACAAGTTCTATACACAGCTTCATATTTTTTCGAGAACCTATAAAATTCTAACAATTTGATTTATGTCAGTGAAATCGCGATTTTTCTCTATCCAAATTCATTTAGAATGACGTTGTTGATTCTATATTTTTCCATGGGTTTGAGTGTTTTTGAATGGTATGAGTGAGTGTTTGGAATGAATGAATGGAGCTCTGAGTGAGCGATTTAGAATGGTTTTGATTAATGTGAATATCAATTTCACGATGTAACTAACTGTACCCTCCAAGACCAGATTTTCATGGTAAGTCTAAAGCGTGATGCTTATAACTATGGAGTACCTTTAGGATGGAAAGTCAACCCAAAGTCTTAAGTACATAAAATATGTTAAACATTAGATGATATGGGTACAACATAATGTTCTTGTGATTGCACGAACCCCTTTATTTGTGCACGTTCATGTTATGAACGTCCACACAAAAAATACGGATGCCCTGCCATTATTTTGACTTGCGTATTGATATTTTGGTTCAATATCAGTTTAATGAAAATTAACGGATGCACCCCTATGTTTGTACATGTTTGTTTACCTTTAGGGGCGAACAAGTGAATTTTACGTATGTGCCCTCAATATTATAATTCGCACCCGTACAATAAGTGGGAGGGGGTCCATCCGAATGTTACATTAACATCTTGAAATTGACGTTCACCTCGATCAAAATCATTTTGCACCACTCGCTCAGCGTTCCATTAATTTCATTCAAAACACTCTATCAAACCCTGTAAAAACGCTTCAAAACTCGTTAAAAACGACTTGAAATCGTCAAAAACGATAGCCATTTCATTCAGATTGATCACATTTTTCAACGATTTTATTGGATGATGTTCATTCAAAAACCTTGTCAATTTCACGATGTTGTAAGCTTCAACCTGCAAGGGTAATAGACGCCTTTCGACCCGTAGGTTTGCCTTATGTACAGTAAAAACATTGTGAAATTAACAAGATAAATAATTTGGGAATGATTTTTGAATATTATTAAGTGAGAGTGGTGAGTGAGTTCTGGGTGAAATTACAGGGAGGTAATCCAATAGCGCTAATTTTGTATAGGATGAACAAAACTAGCTATATTTAATACCTTCCTTTAAATAAATATTCTCACGAGTTATAGAACAGAACAGAATTTTATTCAGAAATACGACTTGAACACATATGTATAAATGGGTAGGTATATAATTAAGATTAAATCAGTAGCACACAAATTCAATTATATAAGTGAAATCGTATTTTTTTCTAGATTTTTTTTTATTCATTTTCAATGTAGGTGTTTATCCAATTTTTAAGTGATTTTGTAGCGTTTTTTAATGGTTTCAGTGAGTGTTTGGAAAGAATGACTGGAGCGCTGTTGGGGCGATTTATAATGGTTTTGATCGGAATGAGAGTCAATTTAACGGTGTTCTTAACTGTATAAGTGTCAGATTTACTTCGTGGTGGACTGAAAATGAAACCCTTTTATTTGGATCACATATAGTTGAAAAACATTACGTAAATTACACCCCGATACATCCCATTTGACGAAAATAGCGATATTGCATCACCTGTTTTCATCGAAAACTTGCTCACTCATTCTAATCTATTGCAAAGTCATTCCCCTTGTCTGAAAGGGGTTACACGCGATTACATAATTTTTTTTTTCATTTATCTCGGGGGTTGAACTTAGAGATTAGGACGAACCAAGAAAAACTGGTAGGGACCTGTGACGCACAAGCACTTCGTTTAATTATGTTTCGTTGGACGTTAGGCGCATTAAAATATACCATACAAAAGAGGGTCAGAATGGCCCTTAACCACCCACATTAAATTTATTGGTCCAGTGGATCTCATCCAAGTAACTTACTGGCGAAGTTCCATTCACATTTGCCTAATTTTTGAAAAAGGAGATTTAATTCCAAGATTTAAAGGTGAAAAAAGACCCTGCCCAAAATAAAGCCCCCCCCCCCCCTGCCACACCCATAATTATTGGTCAATCAAAATTTCGCAAACAATTTTTGAAAAGGGTCACCTAAGGAACATTATGGTAAAGTTTCATTGAAATCGGCCAAATCGTTCAGGAGGAGGTGTCGTTCAAAGATTTCGGACTCAAAATAAGCCCCGAGCTGCTACGCCCATATTTATGGGCCAATCAAAATGTCGCGAACAATTTTTCAAAACGGTCATCCATGGAACATTCTGGTAAAGTTTTATTGAAATCGGCCGAGTGGTTCAGGAGGAGATGTCGTTCAAAGATTTTAAAGTGAAAGAATGCAACGCCCTGCCACGCCAATATTTATGTGCCAATCAGATTTTTGCGAACACATTTTTAAGAGGGTCACCCTAGGAACATTCTGACAAAGTTTCATTGAAATTGGCCCATCGGTAAGTTTTTAAGATTGCCAACGACGCATGTAGCGCGACGCACGACGCGCGACGCACGACGCGCGACGCACGACGTACGACGGACTCAGGGTGATCCTAAAAGCTCCCATTGAGCTCGTTGGGTTCAGGTGAACTAACAACTAATCTAATCCAGAATTTAGGATCCATGATTTCTCTCTATGTTTTCACTTTATTTCATTTTTTAATTTTATGTCGATTTTTATTAATGGTATCTTTAAATAATAGTATTATTGTAGTATCCGCAAAACTACACATTCTTGGCGAAAGGTGAAGTAGATTTCTTTTTTCAATTTAATTCAATTGAATTCGCTGTTTCTGCAACAGTTTGATAGCAATTAAAACCTTTGACGATATTTTGCTCCAGTGTGAAAATATAACCTAATACAAACCATCCACTATAACGTCCGGACAATCTGTTTTCATGTGACATCTAGCATCTCATAACGTTTAACGTACCTGACTTATTTCATTTCTCTGCCACGTTATTACGATAAACATTCTCTCTAAAGATGAGCCACAAGGTAACCATTAGGTGGCAACATACAGTTCCAAGCAGAATTTCTTGCAGCCAACACACAAGGCTTCATAAGTCTATTCCGAGGCTGTTCGAATTACAGTCTGGAATGAAACGAAAGGCAATTTCGCTTTAATAAGGTCCAAAGCTTTAAGTCATTACTAGAGACTTGCATAGACACATCCTCAAATACATGGCATTAAAGTATTTCTTGTCCTAACGTTAACAACAAATTGGGCCTAATTTCAGCAATTTGGCGCTATTTAAATGATACTCCACAGACCTAATGCAGTACTCTTTACAAAGCAAACCATGATGAATAGAAAGAAAATTTAATATGCATTGAACTATTGTTGTAAGAGTCCCATTTTCAGCTATTTTGAAATATCTTACCCGACCCACAATTCTGCGCTAAATTTTGACGCCTAGCTCTACCAGCCATGTACTCGAATTTTCAGTCTGCATCAATGAAACAAAGAAGACGTTGAGACCTTGATTCTCAAATCGCTCATTCTGGCATTATTGTTTGATTTATGTGAACAAAAAAACTTTTTTTATCCCTCATAATACCTTTGAAATGCTATTTATTGCATTATTTCATTTTTTGACCATTGCCAATTCGAATATTTTTTGACTGGAACTGTATACATACTGCGCCCAAAGTTGTGCAGTACCATGAATGTAGTTATTCACCCCTTGTTTAATACTTTCCGCTGACTTCTTCGCTTATTACGTGTAGTTTCTTGCATGTAATAGAGCAAAGGATCGATCGATGCCAACCTCACTCGCTCGCCTAAACCTCCCCCGATCATTCATGCCGTTCAAGCTCGATCAGTACTCGATCGCTTTCAAGATCGGGCTTGGACGAGTTGATGAGATCGGCAGTGGAAAGATATATTCTCGGATACCCCGGGGTATCCCTATTTGTTACGCTATATCGACATAGCGTAGCATATAGGGAGACTCCGGGGTATCCGGGGATGGGGAAGATACAGTTAACAACATCGTGAAAGTGACATGGTGAATGATTTTGGGATGAGTTTGGAATGAAATTGAATGAGTGTGTCGAGCGAGTTTTGAGAGGTATTAGAGGGAGGTAAATCAATATAGCAAATCTTGTTCATGATGAACAAAATTAGCTATATTGATTACCTCCCTTTAATAAAATATGCATATAAGTTCGATAAATAGCTTCCTATTTCTACAAGAACCAATCAGACTCTAACAATTTCAATAATGTCAGTGAAATCGCATTTTTCCCCATTTATATTTATTTTGAATGTAGCTGTTGATTGTATGCTTTTTTGAAATTTTGATCGATTTTGATCGATTTGAGTGAATGCTTGGAATGAATGAATGGAGCGCCGAGTGGGTGATTTAGAATGGTTTTGATTGAGACGAATGTCAATTTCACGATGTTGTTAACTGTAATAAAACTAAGCAAAGTGATGTACTATTATAGGTAAAGAAATCACGTAAACATATATCATATGATAGACCGTGACTGTCATATTACTCTGTATGATTATCTTATCGGTCATCCGACTGTTCGATCGTATATGTGATGTAATGATTCACAATTCTTTTTTGTATCTTTATAAACATTGCATCCATATCCATTTCTCTTTTTTAGCTCGGCTGGTTTGAGAAATAAGCTACCTGAGATGGAAACCATCCTAGGCATTGTTACACGTGCATAACCTTGGCGTCGTTGCCGTCGGCGTTGGCGTGACAAACTTTTATCTTCGTCGTGTCTCTGCTGTTATTGAAGGTACCTTGGCATGAAACTTGGCATGTATTATTATTATTTCAACCAGACTATCAAGTTGGATTATTCTGAAACAGTTTAGGACTTTTCGACTTAGATTTGTTTTGCATTATCCAGCACCTGCAAACGAGCGTTGGCACTCGTAGGCGGTGCGTTGTTCTCATAAAAATGGTATTATTGAAGCCGTTGGTTGCGCTTTCGGTTGCGATAAACGATGTGTTGATTTTCAAGCGTCATAGTGCCGCTGTTATGGTACAGTTGGTAGTGCGTCGGACCGTCAATTTAGAGGTCCCGAGTTCGATCCCCGACGGCGGCACTCACCAATGGGTCGATAATCGTAACCGTATGTGGGATAGCAGTTGGAGGCTAGAAAAGGATATAGTGGTAGTATTGTTGTGAGAAATACCATGTTAGGTGCTCTCGACGATGATTATAATGATTATGATTATAACTGAAAGATTGCTGAAAGCGGCCTTAAACCTCATTCATTCAATCAATCAATAGAAGCCAAGTAAATCCTTTTAAAGATATGTACGTAATTTTTTTCAATAATAAAATTAATAAAAAAAAACTAATAAAATATCAACAATTAATTTAATTTTTTTTTTGGCAAACTCATTCAATAACATTCCAAAATAACTCTACAACATTCAATTTTAAATATCACGATGAATCTGAAAGCGAATAGCATTATTGTTCGTCTGTAAAGCGAGAACTTTTTTTGTTCGTTTTCTTAAATGAGGTTCAACACCGCTTTCAAAATTATTGCAGTAATACCGGTGCATCTTCACATAGTTGCCTATCGTTTCTCACACAAGTTCTTCCAAAATATCTTGACCCTTTCCTGTTTTACAAAATTTTGAACTTGTCCAAATTCAAAGGTTTTGCAGACAAAAATTTAAAGCAGATTTAATTTGGAAAATAACCATTCAGTAGGGTAGAAAATAGTGTGGAAAAAGAAGAAATTGCTTGTCAGAAGCAATTTCTTCTTTTTTCACAAAGTTTTCTCAATCATAAAACCACAGGCACGTAAAAAGCAGGGATTAACCAGCAAAGGGTTAATTAAGCCACCGCCTGCTTAACCAACTCAGATGTACATGTACTTTTCTTTACAACCCTTTACAACCCAAGATTATCAAGAAAGTGGCCTCGTATGAATAATTCCACAACATTCCGGGACTCGTGATCTTTCACAATATTAACCGATGTTTTTTAATGATATCATTAGGAAACCTCATTTGGTACTGTTATTAATAGTTAATGATTTCCGAAACGTTGCAGAACTGTTACGGGTCCTCTACCTTAATTCAAAATTATCTGATTACTGATTTATTTAAAGTTCGCTCTTTATTCTTATAAAAATTCTATTCTCATTCTTTATAAATCACCTTGTCAGTATCTCGATATTTTATTTCGGTATTAATTTTGATATTGTTATGATACAAGGGAGGCAAATCCTAGACCTAATTAATATGTGTATACTTATGTAAGGGTTTGGGTAGTCCTACTTTAACCCTTTGCTGTTTAATCCCTGCTTTTAACATGCCTGTGATTTTATGATTGAGCCAAGCAAGCAAGCAATTTCTTCTTTTTCCACACTATCTTCTCTTCTACTGAATGGTTATTTTTCAAATTAAATCAACTTTAAATTTTCGGAAAACTTACGGAATAATCTCATAGAACGATATAAAACAAGTTACAAACTTACGGATATATATGCCGGAACAATCATATCATGTATGACACCGTCCATTTTGTTTATACCGATGTAGCTTTAACATTTATGACGTCACACAATTTAACGCGGTAACGTCTTTAGGAATGCTTTATGATAATGTTGGACATGAATAATTTTAACGCATTCTACTGATCAATGCGTATAGTCTTCTAGATCATTTTATTAATGTATTTATAATCGAATGCATAAAACACCCTCTAAGGACGAACTCATATTGCAGAAAAATATAAGACACATTGAATTTAGTTTAATTGTATAATATTTTAAGTAAAAAAAGCCGGGCTTAACGGCACGTGAATTTACTGATTAATCCACGTTTTCTCCCCTAAACGTCCGGGTTTTGTCCGTTAACATATGCCATTAACGAGCCGAAAACACACATTATTATACTGCAAAGAAAATTCTAGCATTTTCATTGGTTAATGCTGACCTGACAAACGCTGGTATTACCTGTAATGTTTCCTTAAGGCGCCTCGACATGAACATAGACAAAAAATCGAAACGGTAATGGCAGCCATTTTTCTCTCGCTTCGCTGATAACACGACCCGAATATACACACTAGGATACAGTTGAAAAGGATGTCAGTTAATAATGCGCAAATTTGTACAAATCTGTCCATTTAAAGTGCCAAGGTTCTCGCAGTTTCAGCCAACAAACGCTTCCATATCACAAAAGCGCAGAGTGTAGTAGTGTGACGTTACAACTATATATGACGTCACTTTGTACAATGTACATGTTTACTTTTCATAGGGGCGCATTAAGGGATATTGACCGTTTAAAAGAAATCGGTTTATGCGAACGCCTAAAATAGGCAATAGACAGATATTTAGCCAGTATAATAAATTCGTAATACGGTTTCCAATAATTATCATTAACCTCTAGTAGTGGCCTAATTGTTATCGTAAAAAGTGTTGATATTTTTCTTTGGGAAAAATGGTAAAAGCAGCGTTTGATCCTTCCAATTATTTGGTTTGTTTTTTGGTAATATCAAGAATGTGCTTTCGAGGCAAAAGGCCGTTAGAAATGATGACACAAAGATCTTTTTGTTCAGTTACTTCTTCCAGGTTGAAACCATTCGGAGTGTTTATGAAATTGATGGATGTTCGAATCTTCATAGACACACACTTAGAAGCTTTCAAATTCAAATGCCATAATTTAGACCAACCTGAAAGTGTGTTAATGTCGTTCTGCAATACCTGACAGTCGTCTTCAGATAAAATTTGTCGGTAGAGCTCGGTGTCATCGGCAAAAGTTTTGCAGTTGAAACCACTGAAGAGTGAAGGTCATTCACAAACAGTATGGGTCCCAGTATCGAGCCTTGTGGTTGTATGATTTGTAAACATATTTCATTAAAGGGAGGTAATAAATATCGCTAATTTTGTTCATCTTGAACAAAATTATCGATATCGGATTACCTTCCTTTAGTTTCATTGACAACTCACATATCACACTCCTTTAATTTTTATTTCAAAATAATTCCCATATCATTCAACGTGTCGATTTCAAGATGTTCCTTGTTGTATATCGATGTCCTTTGATTTATTACAAGATTTAAACCAAAGACATAATTCTTGGTCGTTTAATCTGGCGCGCTTCCGATAGAATAATGAGCTCTGCAGCAGAGTTCAGGACGAAAAGAAATTATTCAAACAGTTTGCAAAATATTCTCCGCTTTGTACGTGTATTTGCGTGCAAAACGGGGTATACAATTTTCGAAGAGTTTGCATGGTTTTGTCAACCTGTACGCAGGGGTGGCCTTTGATTAAAACATGGAGTTGTTAAGTATACAAAAAAGCGCGTGATAAGATATTTGACCTCGTTAAAATAGGAATGATTAATAACGATGTACCCTGTAGGACCCATTCGCGTGATTTAAATAAAGCCCATTCAAAATAACGAAAAGATATATATATGAAGCTGGGTTATAAACATCGGGGTAAATTAAAGCAGATACGGTTAATTTTAACTTTATTAAACTATTTCCATTCTCCATTCTGCAACAATTCAATCTAGGTAGGCTAGTAAGGGTGTAATGGTATATGTATTACTGGGACCTTTTTTACTAAATTTGTTACGATCAGTTTTGGCGTAAGTCAAGAATTAAAGTTTTTTCTACAGAAGTAACTGAATATGGAATTCTGCCATGCATTATCTCATTGGAATCGTCTTCTTAAGACGATTCCGATGACATATTGCACGGCAGATACTAACAATGAATGAAAACAATTGGTACGATTTGTGATTTTAACTTACGATTTATTCTTTCGTAAGAAGTTTAGTAAAAAATTGCTCCTCAGGAATCTATAGTAAGATGCAGAAACCACCATGGCGAGAATGAAAACAAATGCTAGAAGGGGCGTTAAACCGCACTCAGAGAAACAAATAAATCAATCAGCTCATTCTCAGAAACACAAATGAAATCATCAAAACATAAAATTGGAGACAAAGAGATTTCGGGCAAGCTGACCTAGTTTAATTTGTAGGGCTACTGCACGGGCTCCGTATGGTGACCATGAAGAAACCGTGAAGTAACCTTAATAAAATTGCAGGATATTCCAGTTGAGATTAAGAAACAAATACATGTATCTCACTTTATAGATAGAAGTTCTCACGAGATATTTGAGATATTTATGCACAGACTACGGCTTCGAGAAAATGTTAAAGTTATTTTTATTTTTATGATAATAATTATTATCATTTTTTACTGTAATAACACTTTTCTGTTGTGTAAAATTGCAATGTCTGAGGCACCCGTTAAACCCTTGTGAGAGTCTCCGTTTGCCGCCAAACATAGATCCTAAGATTACGGTGAGTTTTACCAGGCACTTTTGGCTCTTGTCATGCAACAACGGATGTTTTTACCTGATATCACCTACCCGATAAAATTATACCAGGCAGTCTTTTTTTTTAACAATATGTATGTATAATCGTGATCTAAACCAGAAACACTTACATCAGGGCCCGAGGTTATAAAGCTTTTTTCGTTCTCAGCCTGAAAATATTCTCAAATTTAGAATTCAAATAAATGTATGAACATAAAATTTAATATAAATAAGTTGTTATTTAATAAAACTTATTAAGTTTATCTTTTATGTTCAAGTATTAATATAAAAATTACAACAGAAATAAGTCTTTAATCTCAAGTTGAAATTTAAACATTTTGAGTTGAGAATGAGAATTTTTTTTAATCCTCGGGCCCTGAAGTTATCTGACTTAAAATTTCTCATATAAGTTTAAGCCCCGAACAATGATTGAATGATAAATAAAATAATATTTAATAGTCTTTAATATCAATGTTATCTGGTCTCGCCTCTAAGAAGTTATTTTTAAACACGACAAAGCCTCGAAATGATATATTCTCCCCACTTCGATTAGATAACTTTGATATTTTAAAACCCTAACTCTATATTTTTTGTATATTTGCATCCATCATGTAAAGGGGAAAAAGGTGTAAATGTGCTGCTTTAAATTAAATAACGATCTTTTTTTATGTACATATATCACACGACATCATAAACGATGACTTGGCTTAGATCAAATGCCCGATAAGCAGAAAAAGTCACTTACGTTAAAAATAGTAACGTTACATCATATTACCCATTAAGTTACTTTCTAAATATAGTTTGTAAAGCTATTTAACACAAGTACCCTGGGAAAATTGTGGTTAATTTCACCATATCATCAAAAATCGACACACCTTGATTGAAATACACATGACTTCATCTTCTTAACTCGGGTAAAAAACTATCACGCTACTATAAAGGGAAATAGTAAGTATTTAATTGTAAGTCGTGGAATGTGTTTGTCAAAGTTAATGCAATGTTTGTGAAATGTGACTCATGTTAAAACCAAAACATGTATTTGCAAATAGATAATACCATCATGAAATTGACAATCATCCCGATCAAAGCTACTATCTAAAACCCTGAAATGCTCCATCTAACGCATTTAAGACATCCATTCCGGTCATTCAAAACGCTCCGAAACCATTCAAAAGCGGTCCGTAATCGATCGAAACTCTTCTGCATCATAACTTTACCCGTGTATAGATGCATAAGGTTAAATGAGTGATTAAAGGTCAATTTATCTCAATATCTTTAATCTTTAATAATTCACTTAAACTCGTACACCAAAAGCTTCGAAATGGTGACAATCAGTATCGACACATCTTTATATGTGACCAGTAGCGCGAAAAGGGACAATCTTGGTGCGTAAAGTGTCGACCCTAGTCAGACTACGCTGTTTGCGCAAACCGATTTGGATCGGAACCTTTCGCAATTTGCTTATTTTCTAAATCTAGAATGATCAATCTACCTTCCAGAGAAAGATCTTTTGAAATGCGACCTCTGGTTGACCTATGCTGGACCCAATTTCTTTTTCAAATATGTAATTTGCAGACTTCCCAGATGGTCCCTGACGGTTCACATTTGTAAACTTCGGTAAACGATCAGGAAAATGAATGCATGTTGATCCGGCTTACCAACCTTGAGTTTCTCGACGATCGCTCAATTTTGTCTATATACTTGATTATTGCCCTGGTTGCATTTCAAGATGCTCAGTCACGGTTATTCATTGAAAAATTACAAAACTAGTTCTAAACTTTTGAAATTTGTGCATTTTCCAATTTTTGAGAATCCTCATGGGTATGGAACCAACAACGACTCATTTCAAAAAAATGTAACTGGAATGTCCGAAGCGACTAGGTCAGTGACGGAACCAGTCTATTTATATCCAGTCTAAAATAACAAAATTGTTATTTTTCATATATAATGTTTCATTTTTCGCATGTATCGATATGAATTACAAATACTTCGACCTTGTCCTTTGGTAGAACGGAACAAACAGGCGGAATTGGACGTGTAAATAGTTAGCTCAAAATTTAAGAATAGTTTTTGGGGCGTTAGTACTCACTTTATTTTTTCAGGATGGAATTCTGCTTCATTCAGATATATAAGTTTTTTCCCTTGCTTTACCAGATTGAATCTCATTGCTGGAGCGTTTTCTACACAATGAAGTCATAATTTCCGAATAATACAAAACATCAAAAATCGCATTTTCCCAATCTGTGAAAGGCAGCTGCAAGGTTTATGTGAATCCGCTCTGCGTTCAGGATGACAAGACAGTGCAAACAGTTCGCTTATTATACCCTGCTTGCACGCAAGTGTACGTGCGAAGCGGAGTATAATAATTGGCGAAGTGTTTGCACCGTTTTGTCATCCTGAACACAGAGCATCTTTTATTTACAATCACTTGCCGCCGTCATAGCGTAGTTGGTAGCGCGTCGAAATGTCAATCTGGAAGTCCCGGGTTCGATCCCAGACTCTGACACTCATTCTTTCCGACTATTGGTCTCTCACCAATTGGTTGATAATCGTAGACCTATGTGAGATAGTAGATGGAGGCTAGGAAAGAATGTGATGGTTGGACTGGCGAGAAAAATAGCAGGAATCCATTGTTATGTGCTCCATTCCCTGCGATATAACTGAAAAAATATTGAAAGCGGCTTAAACTCCATTCAATCAATGCAATAACTTACTTCTTTAGATTGTCGACATGAATAACTTGAGACCTTATATCGTAGATTTGAAACCAAACCCTCGTAACTTCAGCTTGTTCCAGCTGAAGTTATGAGGCTTTTACAACCAAACGATGAAATGTGTCTTCTTTCTCTAAGAACGCAAATCCTTTTTAAGTTACGATACCGTTATTTACACCTTTTAATGGTAATTGCCGACTAACTTTTGAAAGAATCCAAAATATTAAAAAGTAGACTCGCCAAATTAAGTCACGGCCAAGCTCCGCCCCGCTAGGCCATTAATAAAGCAGAATACCAACATCGTGATATTGACGTTTTGAATGATTTTTACGTGATATCAGGATGAAATAGAATGAGTGGGGGGTCGAGTTTGGAATGAAATTAACGGTAGGTAAAAAAATATATCGCTTATTTCGTCCGATTTAACGATTTCTATTGCGAATTAGCGATATTTTATTACTTCATTTTTTAAGATATACGTCTTTTTGTGTTTGTGAGTCTCAGCAGACCAATCAGACGCTTTAAGAACCACACCAGCCCAAAAAGACCCCCGTCCAAAAAAAAGTGAAATATTTATTGATATGAATGATATAACGGTCGTTTTGAACGCATTCGAAGTTTGTTGAACGGTTAAATGAGGCATATTTGATAGGTACAGTGAGTGTTTGATTTAGGTGAATTTAGAAGTTGCTAACTGTATATGTTCAGACAAAATTGATATTTGATCACTGCCTAAAACTAGATACAGTTATAACATCATGAAATTGACAGGATATTTTTAACTGTGGTAAATTTCATAACTGAGAAACCTTTTACTCGCCGTGCAATTTGGTTTGAATGGGATTTACGTTCATGTTTAACAATTTTCCAGTTATATCGCGTCGGCTTTAGCACTTAATCGTGAATTCCTGGTATTCCTCACATCATTACAATCATAGAGCCCTTCCCTTGCCTCCGTCTGCTGTTCCACATAAAGATCATCAATATATACATGTAGATTGGTTTGTGACAAATTGTTGGAAATGAGGAGGCCGCCATTAGGGATCAAACCGTCTTGCAGACAAATTGTCAATTTTTGCACACCATAAAATGGAAATTCACTACTTTACTTTTTCTCTTATCACAACCTGCACTCCCAAGCCTTTCATTTATGTAGGTCAATTGATTGATAAAAAGACCAACCCTAAAATTTCGACATTCGAAGATTTGCTGCGTCATGGTGCTGTATCTACTTCATTTTGACATGTAGATCACCGGAACACAAAGTGCATATTTGTGAGTGTATGATGAGTAGCGTACAACGTTCGTTAGGATACCTCGATTAACATTTTGAAAGATTATGAGAAAAAGAAATTATTTTCTTGATTAAATCTAAGACAACTATATCGGGGGTCAAAAGCTAGGTTCCTGACTCAAACCTCAGAAAGCCTTACGGACATTTGAGCCTGTGCGTGACATTTCCAGCAATTTCACATGTATATATATTTGAACAGAATGAAGAGCAATGTTCCTACTTAAGAACAGGTACTACTACAAGCTTAGATTTGGTTTTATGAGCTTATTTTTTCATTAGTTCCAGTGGTTGTTTAGAATGAATGAATGGAGCATTCAGTGAGTGATTTAGAATGGTATTGACCAAGATGAATGTTAATTTCAAAAACCAGCCTTGCGTTCAGGATGATAAAACGATAAAAGCAGTTTTCCAATTATACCCCGCTTTGCACGTGCACCTGTGTGCAAAGCGGGGTATTATTGGAAATTTGTTTGCACCGTGTAGTGATCCTTGAATGAAGGGCTATTCTTGCTGTTATAAATACGCAAATCGGATAAATACATAAATGCAACAAGGTTTTAATTTCATTACTCTATGAAATAAATAATATATACTCTCTAAATGTATTTTATAATTGAATATAATGGAGCAAAATATTAAGATTGCTTCCATATGAAAAAGAGTTTTTGCCTAACATGATTGCGCAACTCAAAACCGTTTCCATTTATAAAGAAGATTTACGCACGTAGTTAAAAATTTATATAACTGGCGTCTTTCATAAACAGAAGTCTTTAGCAGATATGTAGTCTTGAAGGACTTTTGCATTTCCAAGAGCATCGTCTGCCTGCAGTCAACATAGATCATTGCCATTCTTATCATTTAAAAGGTTCAAACCCCCTCTAACTATTGTTTGTTTCTTTCAAATAAACAAAATCACCTACAGCACCATGCTATAAGTGAGTCAAGTTTTTTAATGGCGGCGCTGTAAATATCGGATCAATACACATCATGGGTAAACTTAAACAGAATTTTATCTGGGTTAAACCTGTCAATGCAAAGTTTACATGATAAAATTAGTATGTTTGGTCTATTTTTAGATTGGTGTGTACTATTTCTTGTAATATTTATTGTGTATTGAAGTTTTTCTGCGCTTTAAGTTTAACATGTGTGAATCTTATTTAACCTCTAAAAAGGGCCGACCTAACTTGATAAAATGGGATATTTCAAATCGTTTGTGAGTGGATAGTAAGCCAGGGAAGTATCCACATCTTTAAATAAACTTAAATGTTTGGTTTTGTGTAATTTAAAATTACAAGGGAATAGGGATACAATTGAAGAAATATTTTAAGCTTGGAAGCTGATTTTTAGAGCAAAAAAAGTGAACGTTTTTGGTTGATGTGTTTTGAAATATCGTGTTGGAATGCACCGCATGACAAAGAATTAAAAAATTGGATTGTTTAGGGGGAAAACATATTCTCAAGTGTAAATTAAAACAGAAGATGAACAGATTTGTCATCGGGTGGCTTAGAATAATAAAATCTATCTCAGACTCTTCAAATAGGACTATGCCCATTTTTATCACCCAAGATCTGAGAGGAATGGAAACATGGGGATGTGACATTCGACTCAGCTGACCAGCAAAGGACCCTGATTTATCTGAAAATGAAATTCGTTGAAATTGTTGGGAGTATTCTGTGATAATCATATTTTACCTGATACGTGGTGTCAAAGATATCAAAGACAAATTCTATCATGCCTTGACTGATGTCTCATTATTGTTTAATCAGAGATCCAACACAAATAAACTCATTATTGTCTGCTATTTGATGCTTAAAACTAATGAGCAACAACATTTCAAAGTCAATTCCGAATCATCAGAGGGTAAGTTCATTTGTTAAAGTTTGTTTAATTTTTTTCAACAATACGCCGCCATTAAAAAACTTGACTCACTTATGGCATGGGGCTGTACATTGCATTACTTTCCTTGAATCAAATTCAAATATCGTTCATCATACTCATTCAAATGCTTTCCAAGATCATTCTCCTTGTCACTGTCATGGTGTTTAAGGTGACCCGTAATAGTTCCACAACGTTTCGGAAGTAAAGAACTTAAGCAGTGTTAACCGAGGTTACATGATTACAAATTAGGAAACCTCGGTGAACATTATGAAAGGTAATGAGTTCGAAATGTTGTGAAACTATTACGGTTCCACTACCTTAATTGTATGAGATGACCAAAGATCATTGTCATGTCTAATCACTTAGCAGTTTTAAATATTTCGATGATTGATTAATGTAAGCGTTTATTTTCTTTGAGTTACGAAACTGGCGATCTGTGGGGTAGACACCTAAAATGCTATCAAGAAAGTGAGAAAACATTTTATCTTATAACTATACAAATATCCGTATGATAACATCCCGTATGATATTTTTTATGATATCACATAGTTATTTTTAGAACATGATATAATGTGGTTATTTTTAGAGACTTGCATTTCAGATAGAAACACCGACGAAAACAAGACGAATATAGGTTATAAGATAAATATAATACATTCTTAGTGTATTGTATGAAAAAAATATCAAACTCGGGTGTGAGAATTAATAATTGTCTCGGCAGAGCCTCGACAATTTTCAATTCTCCCAACCTCGTTAGGTACGTATTATATATGTAGGTCACGAAGCTACATTTCATAAGTATTTATTTAGCTCATCTGAGCACGAAGTGCTCAAGGTGAGCTTTTGTGATCTTACAATATCCGGCGTCCGTCGTCAGTCGTCCGTCGTGCGACGTGCGTCGTCCACAATATTTTTTAACATCTTCTCCTCCTAAACCGGTGAGCCAATCTTGATGCAACTTGGAAGGGATGTTCCTTGGGTCAAGCTCTACCAAAGTTGTTCAAATAAATGAAATCCACCCTTAAATTTCCCTTTACCATTAACAATCGATGTAAAATAAATAGGTTTAAACCAACCAACAAAAAGGGTGAAAATAGGAAAATCTTCAAAAATCTTCTTCTCTGAAACCAGATGGCAGAAAGCTTTCATATTTGGTATGTAGCGTCATCTAGTGAACCTCTACCAAGTTTGTTCATATCAAGACCATGGGTCATATTTGGGCTTTGCCCGGGCGCAACCCTTTTTACATAGAATCAAAGAGCGAAAATCTTTAAAAATCTTCTTTTCTGAAACCAGAAGGCAAACAGCATTTTGTATGTAGCATCATCTAGTGGACCTCTACCAAATCTTTCATATTAAGACTCTTGGGTCACATTTTGGCTCCACAGGGGCACAATCCATTTAGCTCATCTGAGCACAATCGGTGAAAATCTTCAAAAATTGTCTTCTCTGAAACCAGAAGGAAGACAAATTCCATTTTTAGTATGTAGCATTATCTAGTGGACCTCTACCAAGTTTTTTTTTCATATCAGAACCCTTGGGTCACATTTGGGCACCACCCGACTGCATCCCTTTTTATTAGCTCACCTGAGCACGAAGTGCTCAAGGTGAGCTTTTGTGGTCGAGTGATGTCCGTCGTGCGTCGTGCGTCGTCCGTCGTCAACATTTACCTTGTAGACACTCTAGAGGCCTCATTTTTTGCCCGATCAACCTGAAATATGGTCAGAATGATTGTCTTGATAAAATCTCGGACAAGTTCTAAATTGGGTTAAGTGGGGTCAAAAATGAGGTCACGGGGTCAAATCTTAGAAAAAACTAGTAGACATTCTAGAAGCCATATTTTTTGTCGAATCAGCCTGAAATTTAGTCAGAATGATTGTCTTGATGAAATCTAGGTCAAGTTTGAAATTGGGTCCAGTGGGGTCGTAAACAAGGTCACTAGATCAAATCAAAGAAAAACCTTGTAGACACTCTGGAAGCCATAATTTTTGCTCAATTAATCTGAAAATTGGTCAGAGTGATCATCTTGATGAAATCTAGGTCAAGTATGAAATTGGGTCAAGTGGGGTCAAAAACTAGGTCATGGGATCAAATCTTAGAAAAACCTTGTAAGCAGTGTAAATGCATCATTTTTTTCCCAATCAACCTAAAATTTGGTCAGAATTCATCATCCTTTCTAAGTCTACTTTAAACAATTTTTGACAGTTCACTCAGGTGAGCGATTTAGGGCCACTATGGCCCTCTTGTATAGAATCAAAGAGAGAAAAGGCATATTTTTCTTGCTCTTGGCTGAAAACCTTGCATGGTATTGATCTTATGTAGAAATTATCTCTTTTTTGACATCTGCCTATTTAATTTTTGTTATTTCCCAGGTGTCGAAGAGACTCAGGTGAGCGATCTAGGACCATCATGGTCGTCTTGTTTTAAACTTTTCTTTTATGCTTGTCGGTGCTTTAGTAAAGGAATTGCGTTAGATTTTCATTTTAATAAGCTAATCGCCCTACCTCTGAAATGATCAAAATTAATATTCCAATTTCGTTCATTTCACCCTATCTGAGACTGACGTCACCTAAGCGGACCCAGAAAAGTTAGGTCATCAGGGACGTTGCATCGCACGTGCAAAATGACGTGCTTAAAGAAAATTTGTCCTAAAATTTTCACATTTTGTCTCATTTATGCATTAAAAAATAGAATAACCGTTTGTTTTTCGCTTTAGATCGATTAATATTTCATTTCGTGAACAGCAAAAGCTATATTTTCTCACGTGGCTCTGCCACTCGTGAAAATAAATGTTCTGTTGTTCAGGAAATGAAATATTAATCGATCTAGACTGTAACGACCGATTATCCTCCATTTAATTTAATTTGTATCTCGTTTCTCGCACCAATTCAATTCAATTCGATTCAAAATTCATTTAAAGATCATTAACCTTGACAGGTTTTTAGCCCTACAGAAGGACAGAGGAGCCCTTGTGGAACTTGTTTTTCTTGGCCGTCGTCTGGCCGCCTGAGTGTCTGGCCATCTGAACGTTAAGGTTTGCCTATTAACGTTCTAGTCCACAATTTTTATCCGACTGCCTTTATACTCGGTCAGAATAATTGGACCATCACAAGGATCGATCCTTTCGAAAATGG
This sequence comes from Fragum whitleyi, assembly GCA_948146395.1. NCBI lineage: Eukaryota > Metazoa > Mollusca > Bivalvia > Cardiida > Cardiidae > Fragum > Fragum whitleyi. The sequence goes on along the minus strand of OX411547.1, from coordinate 37,574,684 downwards.
GTCAGATCCGTCAAGCGACAGGGGAATAGCGCTCTTAAGTCCACAGTTTACATCCCATTTACTTCAAACTTGCTCAGAGTGATTGTATCATGACAACGATTGCTCCCTTAAAACATTTTACTGATCGATTGGGCGTCACGAGAAAAGGGGCCTATATTTGAAATTAAATTTTAACAATTCATTGTTTACACTTCTACATATATGCATGGAAGTTAATAAGTTAGTATTCTACATCGACTGACCATGCGTATATTGATGTGGTCTGGTGATTTAATACTGCGTCATTGATATAGCGACCTAAATGAAATGAAAACTTTCTTGTTAAACAAAACTCCTCTTTTATTGATGGGTACAATTATTTGAAACTTTCACAGATTAACCTTTCTCCAGGGACTATGTGCATTTGTGGCTGTCTAGTTACATGTATAAGCCGCGCCATAATAAAATGAGTCTCAATGCAAATTTATTGTTAACACAACTCCATTATTTATACATGGAAGTTAATGAATTTTTCACTAAGTATCATCATCATGTGACCATTTGCATATTGATGTGGTCTGGTGAAATAATACTGCATCATAGAAAAAGGGGCCTTAATGTTAAATACAAACCTCTTCTTTTATATATGAATACATTTATGTGAAGTTTTTAAAGAATATTGCATTTCTAGTGACTATGTGAGACAATATAGTTACAAGCTATGCCATGAAAAAAGTGCCTTTATGTAAATTAATTTCTATCACAACTCCCTCATTCATACACAGAAGTAATGGGAATTCTACTTAGCATTCTACATCACGTGACTATGTGCACACTGATGTGGTCTAGTGATTTCATTCTGCGTCATAGAAAAGGGGCCTTAATGTAAACTTCTTGTTTAGAAAACTCCTCTTATGTTTATAGATACATTTCATGGGAAAGGGTTTTTTTGTTATATTTATTTTTTTATTGTTTACCCAACTATTTCATATATGCATGGATTGTCACGAAACTTAAACAAGATATTTCTCATGTGACCATGGTCACAACTTTGCCATTTTGTGCACTTATGCGGCGTAGATATATTTATTTCTTTATAAAATATTACCATGGGTTCTATAAATTGCAACTTTTGTTATCACAGCAAATGAATTTTCAGTCTCGTTTTAAAACATTTTATATTTTTAGCATCCGTAATATGCTATTGAAGGTAGTTCAAAAGAGAGACATCTCTTTACGAAAAGGAATTCTGATCAGAACCCTTCATCATCAGGGTAGTAAAACGCTTACTATCACTTCGGAAACATTTGCAGATGCTTCAACTCTAAAACGGGTATGATATATCGTGGTCACTTTTCAAAGGACTAAAGTTAACATGCATAAACGAGGGGGGGGGGGGCAAAATCATTGTGAATTTTAAAGACATGACATGTATTAAAGTCTGTTTTTTTTCAAATAGGAATCCAGTCTTGATAAGAAAAATGCAAATTTTCAATTCGGGCTTTATTCTGGTTGTTTGTGATTTATTTCTTAAATACTATCTGAGGAAGTAGTACCAGATGTTGCGGCAAAATCTAAATGACATTGAATAAGGGCTATAACCAGCATTTTTTGTGTGTGAAATGAAAGATAACTTGGCTTTCTAAATAAGAATTCGAGTCTACCATTTACTTTACTCAAAACAGACTTTGCCATTGATCAAAAGGAGAGACTTTGGTCTATGGTAGCCCCCAAATAAATGACAGAGTCTTTGGTTCCGATTGGTTTGGTTTTTCAAATAACATTTAGTTAAGACTTTGACTCGAGTTTGTGCTTAGAAATCTTTAAGATCCTTTCCATGGACTTATATTGCGGAATCATCTGCATATAACAGTAATTTATGCTTAACAACTGCTGACATGTCGTTAACATTAATCAAGAAAAGAAGAGGGTCTAAAATTAATCCTTGGGGAACTCCAAATTCGATTTTGCCTTCAGATAAGAAAAAAGATATATCAACCAATCTAGTAGTATCATTCAAGCAAAATGTCCTGTGTTCTTAAATATCTGTGAGATGGATACAACAGAAAATTTGCTGGTACTTGAAACAAGATCTTTTGAAGAAAGGTACTCATTGTGTTGCCATTAACCACTTCTAAAATTTTTGAAATGATGTTTTGGATAGACACGGGGCGATAGTTGCCTACTTCAGTCTTATCATTTTTCTTAAATAAAGGTATAACACTAGCTGATTTTAAACTATCTGGTACACTACCTTGGATTAAAGATAGATTCATAACATGACAAAGAGGATATGCAAGTAAGAGAGCAGCATCTTTAATAAATTTTGACGGGATACTGTCAAGACCATTTATTAGAACTCAAACTGCTGGGGTATTTTAGTACCTTATTTTCAGAAATCAAAGAAAAACTAAAACACTAGGTTTGACACCTTAAAGAGAGCTAAAACTATTAACATAATTTACACCAAAATCTTTTACACTCTTAGGAAGTTTTGAAACTACATGTAGTTTGGAAGCAAAAGATATATAGAAACTATTAAACACATTAGCTACCTTATGCCGGTCAAGACATACTTCATGATCAATTTAAACCTATAGAACCTCTTGATTGACTTTTTTAAGAGGGAAGCCCAATTGTTTGAGATTATCCTATATCGACCTTGACTCACTGCTTTGTCTGAATTATGCGACTCTGAGCTTTGTTTCTAAGCTTTCTGAAAGGTGATAGGTTATTATTACTTTTGTAACATTTTCAACTTTGAAAATTTATATGTACCTCTTTAATGCACTTTATTCACGGATTTCCATAAAAAATTAAGAAGAGACGATAATTTTTGTTATCGTAATTTGTAACTTTGATTAATTTTTCACGTAAAAATGACGTCAACTCGACTTTCGTAATTGTCGAATTAGCGCTTTTAAAAGATCAAGATGTTGGAAAATCACATGTCCTGAAACGCATATCTGCCGCCATTTAACATTAGATGGGACAATTAAAGACTGGTAATTGGCGATAATACACTGTAAATTTAATTACAAGTACGGAAAAATAAACGTCGACGAAATCTTTCGCTATCTATCCTTTTCGCTTTCGCTATCTATTTTAATCATTTTTAGCTCCACTGGCCAAAGGCCATTGAGCTATTGTTACAGCGGCGTGTCCATCATGAGTGCGTGCGTCCGTCCGTCCGTGCGTAAACCCATCTCCTCCTTAACAAATGGGCCGATTTTATCGAAACTTGGCTGAAATAATCCTTTGGTGACCTTTTTCTGAATTTTATAATGAAATTCTGATTAACCCCGAAATATCGGCGTGGCAGGGCGTAACATTTTCTTAATTTAGAATCTTAAAAAAATCTTCTTTTCCCGACTAAAGCTTCACTGCCATCAAAACCATTCAACGTAACTCACTCAGTGCTCCATTCAATTATTCCAAACACTCACTCAAATCGATCAATACGCTTCGAAATTATTAGAAAACATTTCGAAATCTTTTTAATCGATCGATATTTAATGCAAATTGATCTTATTATTCTACGATTTTATTGGCTGGTGGGGATTTCAAAGAGTCCGATAAGTCCACGAAGAAACACGAACAGACAACAACGTATACTTTATTAAAGGGGGTAATTGATATCGCTAATTTTGTTCATCTTGGACAAAATAAAAGATATAGAAATATTTCCCTTGATTTACACTCACAAACTCACTCCACACACTCGTCCAAGTTCATTCCAAAATGATTCCCAACTCATTCATTTTGTCAATTTCACGATGTTCTTAACTGTAAGGTGATGTATTTTCACTTTAAATCTTTTAGAAAGCTTCTGCTCCCAAACCATTCCGCCGAATTCAACAAAACGTAGCATAAATGTTACCTTAGTGACCTTTACTGAAATTGTTTTAGAACTTTTTATTGCACCCTAAATATTGGCCTTGCACAGCGGGTCGTTTTCTTCGCCTGAAAATCTTGAAAAGTTTCTCATCCACACTCATATTTGCCCATTCCAATCAAACTTAGTAGTCCGTGGGCCAGGAGGGGTCACAGTGCACCCCCCTAAGGGCTCTCCGAGAGTGGTATGGAAATGTTCATAGGACCTCCCTGAGTGAGAATCACGATGTTAACAGGTGGTAATTTGTGTCCCAAATGCCATTCCGAGTGTTTTTCTAGATGGCAGCCAAGAATAAATTCATTTTACCCTTGATACACTATAGAGGGATTGTGTTCATTTTAAATATTTTTTGAGAGTCTAAAACATGTATATTTTGCGTTCTGGTAAAACCCTTATTTCCTTAATATGATTTTAAAGATCCCAACTTCCGAAATTGGAGATGGCAGCCAGTTCTAGATCAGATTTTTGCTTTTTTTTTCGATGAATGCAGTGAGATACAAGTGTTCACCATGTATTACACCATAGATCATACTGCAAAGTGCTATGATATTGTTGATATGACCTTCCCGAGTTCAAATCAAGTTGTCAACAGTCGATATTATTGACCCTGACTGCCTTTCTCCGTCTTTTTCTAAATGGCAGCCAATAAAAATACAAATTAACCAGGAGGCTTTTTATATGCACCGTTTGATTTTTGATCATATTTAAAGACCAAAACATGTATATTTTGCGTTCTTGGTACGATACCTATTAGTCTAAGATAATTTGGATATCCAAAAATCCTTTAAGAGAGATGGCAGCCAGTTTAAGATAAAAATTTTGCTATTTACTGTTTCAGTCTATGAAAGATGAAGGGTCACCATGTAACTTTGCCAAAAATCCCCTCTAATTATGCCATGAAATTGTTCATGCAACATCCCAAAGGTTGAATCAAGTTGTTTATAGTCGATATTTTGTGTCCCGACAGCCTTTTGGGGTATCTACATGGCAGCCAATGAAAATACAAGTAAATAAATTGGAACAACTTGTATAAGAGCAACCTTTATTTTTGATATTTAAGGGTCAAAAACATATCTATTTGGTGTTTTAGCTACAAACTGAAAAAAAATCTATTTGAAGATCCAACATCCTGTTTGGTAGATGGCAGCTAATCTTGAATTTGAAATTTGCCAATTTTTGCTGCAGAGCATAAGACAAGAGGAGACGACCAATCCTACAAACCCTTTCTGAGAGTGCCAAGGAATGTTTCGCCGACCTCACTGAGTGAGAATCAAAAATCTTTTAATCGATATTTTGTTTCCCGACTGCCTATACGGGCATTTTCTAGATGGCAGCCAAGAAGATGCTTTAATTACATTAGAATCCCTATGCAAACATTGCTTCTCATTTAAGGTCCAGTCACCTATATCTAGGGTTTAAACTAACGTTCTATCAATTAATGTCGAAATTGAAATCCCAAAAATACTGAATTTTAAACATGAATTTAATTCGGGGGGGGGGGGGGGGGGGTCTGAAAAAGATTCATCAAATTAATTGTTCACAAGACCCTCCGCGGTAAAATTATGTATTACTTTTAACATTAGGTATCTTTGGTTTCACCTTCTAATAAACGTTTTCCAAATGAAAGCGAAAAATATTTGATTTTTTGAGATTTTCTTCTTGATTATCTAGGGCTAATTTGATGTTCCCGAAATTCTCAAAGCGAGATGGCAGCCAGATATTTATACGAATACGCCATATTTATTTAGTACGATAAAGGAATAGCTTCAAATTGCGACCGAAAATGTCCGCAAAATTAAATAAATGTAAAAGAATCCGAAACAAATCCACCAATATTGCTTATTTCAATATCTTAAATTTGCTTAAGTCTGTTTTATTCATATTTCTCTTGAAGGGCTCAGCAGTGCTAATCCTTACGTAGCTGATACATTTAGAAATTCATATATCAGTTTGTTTAGGACGTTTTACCTAGCATTAATTTATTTAATTTTTAAAACAATCTTGGCCGCAATTTGACCATATGGAAGTTTTCCTATATCAACTTTTCCAAAATATATCTTTATTGTTGTATGGAAATCTAAATCTGGATTTATCTGTTTTAAATTAAAACATGCGCCCTGTTTGACAAAACAAACGCCTCAATAAAACATTCTTAGAACGAATGACTCATTTTTTGTGACGCAGCATTATATATGGACAAACGCTTAATGAATGCTCATATTCATATCATGAAGTATACTTCGAAAATGTCATCAAAAACCACCCTTAATGACAGCCACTATATAGCATTGACAATTATGTGCTATGAATGTCCCATGTTCAGGAACATTATGTGAAACCTCATAAATCCATCAACAGTTTGATGAAATCAATGCATTGAAGTAGAAGGAGTAACATTTACAAGACAATTGATAATTATGCAGATTTTTCGTGATTTGGAATAATGTCATCCAACGGAGTTGATAAGCACACATAGTTACACGATGAGGAACATTCTTGGAAAGTTTCACGCAAACTCATCAATAAATGCAAGACGAATGTGTGGACAAGAAGTTTTACACCAAGCCCCCCTTTTCCGTTACTCGGCATTATATAAGCAATCATCAACAAAATGAGTTTTGTTATATTATGTGAAAGTTTCAGTCTATAAATGAAGTAAATGTTTTGAGGTAAAAAAACACTGTGTACTTGACACTAAGTCTAGTCAAAATCATTCTTTATCATTTACATAGCGTTCCATTCATGGCATTTTTTAAGCATTAACTCAAAATGCCCAAAAATCATAAAAAAAAACATTGAATCGACCAATTTTAACCACTCCGAAATCATTCAAAATTTTCCAATCATTCAATAATTCAATTAGCTTGGGTGGATTTGGAAACTTATTGTTGGTCCTAAAGACAAACATATTTTCTAATTAAACAATACGTCATTATATTGTATAATTATGCCCAAGTTCGATAAAAAGTCGCTTATGCTACGAACCCTTGTCAATCCACGATGTCCTTAATCGAAACAAGAAATGAACTAACCTTTGTATAAACACACGGACTGACAGAAGGAGAAAATGATACCATTATGCATCAATCTTCGACAGTAACATGTACATATAAAGATGATTTTACAGAAATAAGGTGAATTATAATCATGGCCTGACTGTCATCTCATATTTCAGATTTTATTTTATCACGTATTTTCTCGGAGACAATTTAAAACTACCCTCGTCAGGTGAAACGAAAGAGACAGAATATTGATATCAGGGATATAAGGTGAACAACTTGATACCCCCCCCCCCTTCCATAGGAGTGGTATGCCTACCCAACTAGTTTCAGAGACTATTACAGTTAAGTAAGCAAAAGTATGTGTCTAAAGTAGGCTGCCATCTTCATTTCAGTATGTTTGGTTTGTAGATTAGACACTAAATTGAAGAAATAATAAGAACTGCGCTTAACTTAGGTGATTTGGTCCTGAAAATAAGATAAAAAAAAATAGACCAATGTTTGCAAAAGGATTCTTATGTAATATATTCTTTTCCTTGGCTGCCATCTAAAAGAAACATTCGGAAAGGCAGTCGGAACACCAAAAAAATCAATTGATACTTTTTTGCTTCTCACTGAGAAATATCGGTTAAACTTTTCCTTTGTCCTGTCAGAGATGACTTTTATGGTGATGATAGGCTGAAAGAAAACCAGGCGAATTTCATATTCAAAACTGGCTGCCATCTACCATTCAGGATGTTTGATCTATAAAAAGACATTAGCTATTTCAGCATGTAGCAAGAACACTAAATATTTATGTTTCTTGTCATTAAATATAATAAAAAACATAGGTTGCTCATATACAAGTTGTTCGAATTTATTTACTTGTATTTACATTGGCTGCCATCTAGAAAAAACATCCAAAAGGCAATTGAGACTCAAAACATCTACTGTAAACAACGTGATTCAACCTTTGGAATGTTGTAGTAACAATTTTGTGGTACAATCAGAGAGGATTGATCGGCAAAGTTCACGATCACCCCTCATATTTCACAGCTTGCAGCAAAAATAACAAAATTCCTATCTTAAACTGGCTGCCATCTCTAAAAGAGGATGTTGGGCATCCAATTTAACATTACCTTATAGATATTGTACCAAGAACGTAAAAAACACACTTTTTGGTCTTTAAATATGACTTGAAATCAAGTTATATCCGTTAAGTGTCTCCGGGTTAATTTGCATTTTAAGAGGCTACCATTTAGAAAAAGACGGAGAAAGGCAGTCAGGGTCAATAATATCGACTGTTAACAACTTGCTTTGAACTCGGGAAGGTCACATCAACAATATCATAGCAATTTGTAGTATGATCTATGGTGTAATACATGGTGAACAATAATATCTCACTGCATTCATCGAAAAAATAGTAAAAATCTTATCTAGAACTGGCTGCCATCTCCCATTTCGGAAGTTGGGATCTATAAAAATCTTTTTAAGGAATTAAGGGTTTTACCAGAACGCAAAATATACATGTTTTAGACTCTCAAAAAATATTTAAAATGAACACAATCCCGCTATAGTGAATCAAAGGTAAAATGAATTTATTCTTGGCTGCCATCTAGAAAAACACTCGGAATGGCAGTCGGGACCCAAATTACCACCTGTTAACATCGTGATTCACACTCAGGGAGGTCCTATGAACATTTCCATACCACTCTCGGAGAGCCCTTAGGGGGGTGCATGGTGACCCCTCCTGGCCCATGGACTATAGTCAAGGATGTTCTTTTGCCCCTTACTGAAATAGTTTAAAGAAAAATTATCGTCATGTCAGTGTTTTTTTTTTCTTTAAAATATTCAAAAATCTTCTCCTCCCAAACTATTGGGCCAATTTCAATAAAACTTTTCGGGAATATTCCTTGGATGACGCTTTACTAAAATTGTTTACTGAAATTGTTTTGGAAAATTTAATTGTGCCCTAAGTATGGGAGTAACATGGCAGAAAATGTCGCTTTAGAATATTTAGAAGTCTTGTCTTCCCCAATCATTTTGGCTAATTTCAATTTAACCTTTGTATGAATATTTCTTAGGTGACTATTTACTTAGATTGTTCATGAAACTTTGATGGGCCTTTTAATGTTGGCATGGCAGGGTTGGCTTAAATTTACTTTGAAAACTTAAAACAAATCTTCTCCTCCGAATCAATTATATTAAATCCAATGAACCTTGATATGAATGTTCCATAAATGACCCCTTACTTAAACTGTCTGTCATTACCTTCTATTTTGAATATAAGCTTATGGAGCGATACAGGTCCTCCTGTGAGTCTTGTTTTTATGAAGGTATCGTGCAATTTCTTAATGTTTTATAGCCATTTCGCAACAAATTGATCAATTAACCTTTAATTCCGACAGTTATTTAACATCGTGAAATTGACATTCATCTCAATCAAAACCATTCTTAATCACTCACTCAGCGCTACATTCACTTATTTTAAACATTGACTCAAATCGAACAAAAACGCTCAAAATGACTAAAAATCACGCAATCAACAGCTACATTCAAAATAGATATAAATGAAAAAAAAATCGCGATTTCACTGACATAATTGAAATTGTTAGCGTCTGATTGGTTCTTGAAGAAAAAGGAAGCTATTTATCGAACTTATTATATATAACAGGGGGATAATAAATATCGCTAATTTTGTTCATTCTGAAGAAAAAACTTGCGAACTTGGATTACCTCCCATTAAATTCACTCAAAACTCGCTCCCGATAATTATTCAATTTCATTCCAAAATCATTCCAAAATCACTCATCTTGTCAATTGCACGGTGTAACTAACTGTAGCCTGCCTTCAGGATTCAAAAGTTTCAAAACGCTTGAGAAATGGTATCCTGCTATGTACGTTACCATTGACAAAGCAAAGTAATCTTTTATACGCCGCCGACGGTGAAAGTATATTTTAATCATCTTCTCCGTCCGTCCGTCCGTTCATCCGACCATGTGTTCAGCCGTCCGTCCGTTCATCCGACCATGTGTTCAGCCGTCCGACCGTCCAATCTTATGTGAACGCAACTCTTATTGTTCTTTCATGCAAAGATTTGCATGAAACATTCAAAGAATGTTCCTTTTTCATGATGGGCGCATTTAGCTCTATCTTTAACCATTCTTTGATAAAATAATTGTACTCGTTTCTGTGTGTTTCAAGGATCAATCAGACAATTTCAAATCAACACCAGCAAATGAAATCGTGTCATGGTTTAATTGGTCTGAATGGAATGTTGATAGGTTTTAACTAATTCGATAAGATTTTTGCACATTTTTTAACGGTTTTTGATGAGTGTTTAAAACGAATGAATGGAGCCCTGATCGAGCGATTTAGAATGTTTTTGATTGAGGGGTATGTCGATTTCAAGATGGAACTGCCTGTAGGTTTTTAAATATCAACATATTCGTAGGAGATCAAACGTCGAATTAGCGCTTTGAGTACGTTTCTCTGATGTTAGAGCAAACCGCCACACGCATAGAATCTGTGAAGATTGTGATTAACAGTTCAAAGTCCGTTCAAATAAAAGTCGAATCAAGCAAAAAACTACGTCAACGCTTGTTCGTGGGACTGACTTATCTCACTCCGTCACCCATGTCCTCTATAATGAACGTCCATCAGAGATGTAAAGGATAATCGTTTGTTTCAGTGTAAGATCGATTTATATTCATTGAGTGATCAACAAAAGCTATATTTTCAAGAGTGGTGTTGCCACGAGTGAAAATATAGCCTCTGTTGTTTACGAAATGAAATGTATATCGATCCTACTCGAAAAATAACACGGTTATTCTATTTCCTTATTGCAAAAATGAGAAAAAAATGTGAAATTTCCAGGACATATTTTCGTAAAGCGCGTCATTTTGCGCGTGATTGCTATGCAACGTTCATTGTGACGTCCCTTATTTCGCCCCGCATAGATGACGTCAGATAGGATGAAATGCACAAAAGCAGGGTTTCAGTTTTTTTGATAATTTCACTGCTATTGCGGTGAGATTATCAAGTGATAATCTACCGTTATTTCTCGATAAAATACCGCAAAGCATTAAAGAAATCGTTGAAACACACAGTGACAAGTGTAAGACCAATTTCTAAATGACGTCGTCTTAACGTCATCTGAAGAAGGGGGGGGGGGGTAAAGTATGTGTTTAATAGTAAAATGATGGTGATTATGTAAGAGACAATATTCGTCAAAGTCGGTTTTCTTACAAACAAGATGATCTTTACCCCGTCTGGAATAGAAAACGTTTAATAATCTAGCCGAATAAAATGTCTGTTTAAGATTTGAATTCAATCACCTTGTATCGAACTAAATATCATGACAGATTACAGATGAAGAGAGCATTTGATGATTTCATTTAGGTATGAAACTAAAAGCCTAATTACACTGTATGAATATGCGAATCGGATTCATACATGAGTGTCAAAATCCGAAGCAAGCTCATCATCACATTCCCTACGAATCGACCGGACTATGGCATTTAGACAACTTTTCGGTCATTGATACATGCACAGATTACATACTTATTTTATGTAAACAGCTCCTCTAAGAATAGAACTTTTAGAGGTAAGGCATACTTTTCGGTTGTATAAGCCTTTTAATGCTCCCCGAGGAACAAATAGTCGCCGGCTCATGCGCGCGTCCGTCCTTCCCTCCGGTCGTCCGACGTCATATCCAAGAAACTCTTGAGCCTAATTGGATGAAATTTCATATATAATTTTCCTGGCGAATTTCCAAGACACCTTTCTTGAATTTCTATTGGGATAGGGGGCCTTCATGTAAAAAATAGTTTTAGCCAATTTCTCCTTGACTATTGTCAGAATTTTATAAAATTGCATATTAGAGTAACAAATCAGATCCTCTTTAGCTGAAACTATCGAAACCTTCGGTTAAAAACGTGTCATGGCAAAAGGGGCCTTGGTGTTAGCGTATAAGTCATGCCCTTACAAAACTTATATTGGCCATAACTTTTGATTGGTTACAGAAATAGTCTTCATATTTCACATGTGCATTGCTTGTAACAAACCCTTTGTGTTTGTACTAAGTTCAAGTTCAACCATCAATGTCAAGGTCATGTGTCAGTCAGAATATAGAAACTTAAAACTTTAAAATTGGTCATAATTTTGCCCTCGTAAGCGATATAGCCTTCATATTTAAAAAGTTTATTACATTGACAAGACCTTTTATTAGAAAACTACGGCAAGGATCTCACCCAAGGTCAAATTGCCAAGGTCAACAATTTGCATCGTAAAAACTCAAAGTTGGCAATAACTTTTATTTGGAATGAGATATGCCTTCATATTTCACATGTGATTTGCTTGTGATAAGACCTTTCTATTGGTACCAAATTAAAGGTTGTCAGTCAATGTCAAGGTTTTTTCAGTAGATATCTAAGACAAGGTTTTCGGTCAAGGTCCATGTCAACCTGTCAAGGTCAATAATTTCCATCATAAAAAACTCTAATTTGACCTTAACTTTTAATCGGAATGAGATTTATTCTTCATATTTTACACGTTTATTGTTTGTGAAAAGATCTTTTTGTGTCTATCAAGTTAAAGTTGCTACTTTCATCATATGTTTTAATAACCTGTATACAAAAGATGTCATGGTAAACTGTTTAAAGTATTTTTTTTACTTTTGATTTAAAGCATACTTAATTACCAAGCGCTTATTCGGGGAGCATAACCCGTCACTGACGGCTCTTGTTTCCCCTACGAAAGCGATGAGTTTAAAACAAACATTTATTTCCGTCAATCAGGATTGTTTCTTCAATTGTTTCAATAAACCAAATTGACTGAAATCAAAATTGAGCTCCTCCTAGAATTGACAATCGTCGCGATCAAACCAGTCAAAATCGCTCTTTCAGCGCTCCATTCATTCAATCCACGCACACACTCAGACCAATCTGAATCAAATCCCCATAAGCGTTAAGATTAGCAATCACATTCAAAATAAAATTCATTATGATAATCCACTATTTTACTAAATTGAATTTTAAGCGTCTGTTTCGGTTCATGAAGATATAGAAAGCTACTTATAGAACTTTAATGTATGTTTTCATAGGAGGCATAAATATCGGATCACCTCCATTCAATTTTATTTAAACCTCATTCATCGAACATATATCATTCCGAAATCATTCCAAAACCATGTTCTTGACGATAACAACCGGTTAAAATTTAATCGATACTCACGTCTTATTCACCCAGGCCCTGGTGTTTTGCTGCAGAATCCTTGAATGAACAAGAAAGTTGTTTACTCAGAAAGGGGTACAATATTTTCAAGTATTTGTTCATAATCAACCCTAACCTTACATAAGAAAGCGGTGTGAAAGCAGCGATTGCGGATTAAATACTCCTAACTCCGTTTTTTGCAAATAATAGTTACGAGGTTTCCGCCGACCACCGACAGTAAATTGGCGACAGTTTTATTCAAAATTTAACGAAGCATGTTTTATCAGGGATCTGTTTCATTTTTATCTAATCATGTTGCATATTTAGACCCATTAATCTATTTAAACAATGACGAAAATAGAAATCGGTAATTTCCATGAATTCAACTATAATGAGAACATGTGAAAACTCGGAGACAGGTATATAGCCATAAATGATCGAGTTTCCAAGAATACATATTGTTCCTAACTTCCTAGTAAAACAGTGACAATTGTTAATTCTGATCAAACTGTTGCTAATTACATGTAGAGCTTTGATGTGTACTCGAGTACCCGAGTAGGGTATCGTTCCTTTTTGTTTGTTTGATTGAATGGGGTTTTACGCCGCTTTTAACATTATTTCAGTCATATCGCCGCGGCTGGAGTACCTAACGATGGATTCCTGGTATTTCTCACACCAGAGGTGCGTTCGTCAGAGCAAGATGAAAAATTCCACTTAATAAGATTTTTAAGACGTCATAATGAACGATTTTCGATAATTTATTGAGATATCTTAAGATTCTTATTAAGCGGCTCAAAAATCTCGCTCTACCGAACGCTTTATCTTAAAAATCTTAATAAGAATCTTAAGATTCTTGCTCTAACGAACGCACCTCAGTACTACCACCACATCATTTCCTAGCCACCAGCTGCTATCCCACTTAGGTCTACGATTATCAACCCATTGGTGGTAGACAATTAGTCGGAAAGGATGAATACTTCCGTCGGGGATCGAACCTGGGACATTTAGATTGACAGTCCGAATCGCTACCAACTGCGCTATGACGGCGGCTGGGGTAACGTTCCTACTCGGGACCTGAATCATTACCCATTATCCTACTATTCTTAATAATTATGTACACAGTGCTTGTGTTAATCTTGACTCATTAACAATGAATTTCTGGGGGTCAAAACTGATTTTAAACGTTTCTAAATAGCCAACCATTGATAAAGTTTTTGCTGTTTAGAGAGTCAATTCACCTTTTCTTGTAAAGGTATGAAGGTATGAAGTAAGCAATTAATTTGTAAAAAAAAAGATAGGATAAAAGATAATTCAATAAAAATTTGAAGGATAACAGATTTTCGGAGTGCAAACCCTGCTTTGACAGGACTCGTACAGTTAATTACATCGTGAAATTGACATTGATCTCGATCAAAACCATTCCAAATCACTCACTCAGCGCTCCATTAATTCATTCCAATCACTCACTCAAACCATTCAAAAACACTCAAACCCATCGAAATATATAGAATCCTGAACGTCATTCAAAATAAATTTTGATACAGAAAAATTGCGCTTTCACTGACATAATTCAAATTGTTAGCGTCTCATAAGTTCTTGAATAAATAGGAAGCTATGTATAGAACTTGTAAACTTTTTTAATTAAAGGGAGGTAATCAATATCGCAAATTTTGTTCGTCCTGAACAAAATTTGAGATATAGGATTACCTCCCATTATATCCACTCAATACTCGCTCCACACACGCATTCAATTTCATTCCTAAATCATTCCAAAATCATTCATCTTGTCAATTTCACGATGTTGTTAACTGTACATATGGGGATCGATTTCTGAACAGAATTGAGGACTGTTTGCAACAGCCTTCAATTCTTTTCTGAAGTTTATTTCCTGAAGGTCCTGCGGACCCACATTAGATAGTCTTGAGAACACCTGCGTCCCTTAAATCAAGATGGAATTTGTACGTTTGAACTCTCTTTACATAATTTGGGATCCGCCATTTTTATTAGTTATAATGATTATTATTATGATTATTTTTATGATTATTATTATTATTATTATTATTATTATTATTATTATTATTATTATTATTATTATTATTATTATTATTATTATTATTATTATTTTTATTATTATTATCTTTATTATTATTTATAAATATGTACGAAAATTCTACTCCATCCATGCCCACGAAAAAAGATAAATTTACCCCTTTTTCAAATTATTTTCACATAAATTACCATATTTTATCATGGTCCTCCCAGCTAAGGGGCATTTCTAAAGAGAACATCGGAGCATGTAAATATTTTCATAAATAATTTTGAGAGAATAGCCCAAAAACAGCAATGACTCTGAACCCTGAAATGTTGTAAAAGTTTTTGATTTAGTTACATATTAGTAGGGAGAAGAATTCAGAGGGACGTTTTTTTTTTAAACTTGTCGGTGGCTGATCGTCTAACCCATATTTTCTCAAGAGCCCTGTTTCAATGATACTATGTAGTTAAGAACATCCTGAAATTGAAAAATTGAATGATTTAAGAATGATTTTGGAATGAAATAGATTGAGTCTGTGGGGAAATTCAAGGGAGGAAATCCGATATCGCTAAAGTTGTTTAGGATGAACAAAATTAGCGATATTTATTACCTCCCTTTAATGAAATATTCTTACAGATTCTTTGAATGACTTTCTATGTCTTCACGAACCCGTCATACGCTTAAAAAATCAATTATGTGATTGAAACCGTGGTTTTTTAGGACCGATTTTCCCGATCATTTCAGAGATTTTGGAGCGTTTCTGAATGGTTTGATTGAGTGTTTGGAATGAATAAATGGAGCACCGGATGAATAGTTTTGACAGCCAATTTCACGTTGTAACCATATTTAGATGCAACACAACAACGACTGCAGACCGCATCACCAGGAACCCTTTATGCAATCACAAAAAAACAATGTTGTCGAAGAAATTAAAATTCACAAATCTGAATCGATGAATAGAAAGTTTAGCAAGTTTAGAAAGTACAATTTTTTTATAGTCCGTTTGGCTTCTATATGGACCAACCTATTCATCAATTACATAAAATTGCGTTTGAATGAAGGATTTGTATGTGATAAAATCTTTATTTCAGCTTAATACCATTCCAAAATAATTTTTTATATAAAATGTTTTTTCTATCAAAATAATGATAATATTTTCGCATTTTCCGCTCTTAAACACGAGGTGTGATGGAGGCTGATGAGTAGTTATAAAATGTGAACATATAGTAAACATATAGTAAAAGCACGAGGCTTTTGAAAAATTGACTGAAGAAATGACCATTTTTCCTTATTTGGTAATGCTAATTAGCATATCGAGTGCTATGTCACCTTATCCTTAAACATCACGTGATTTGTACCGCTATTACTCGCCTGCATATCTAGTTTTCCTTGTGAAAATACCAACAACTTCGTTAAGGAGGGCCGTTACAGTTTCGGGGGATTTCCAGATATCCGCGAAACAGATGTATGTTTTAGAGCATTCATATGCACAGATATAGTGAAAATATCAACATAGCTTTCCACGCATATTTTGAAAATATTTACATTTTTCTTCAGGTGGCCATGTTTTCGAAAATATCAAAGAAAACTGTTTATTACAATGACCAATCACAATGCTGGTGTGCTAAATTAACATATATTTATAGCCATAGATATGGAAAACATAAAAATATTATAAACTTTCTAGTAAGGGCATAAATAAGTGACAAGTGGACATTTTGCTTTAAATGCTCCTCAAAGATAAAACGTGAATATTTTTTTTTGAAGGCAAAAAAAGCAAACACTTATATTAAATAAACTCGAAATATGTCAATAGAAAATTAGCCCAACTAGCGTTCAACTGAAATTAATTAAGAAAAGTATATGTATCCAGGCATTTTTAGTCAATTTCATAAGTTTGAACTACAGTACCCCTCATAAATTACTACTCTAATTTGATTTTGTCCAGGCATTGTTACGTCCCCTGATTTCCCAATCAACAATAAAAACCATTTGTTATTTTGATACACTTGGTAACGTCTAAGGCAGTTGTAGGATTTCTGTAACGGGGTTTAAACTACAATTAAGGGGGGAGGGGTAGTCATTTCACATCATTACCAAAGTTTTGCCGAATTACCCAGTGAAAGACTGAACACCCAATTCCCTCTGGATCCGCCACATGCACAGCCATTATCCTGATCAAAACACGAGGTTTTCCTTCATGAACTCATTTTCTATATGAGGCAATTACATATAGAAATAATATGCCATTTCAGTTGCCACGGAAGATAAGATGGTTTAATACTCGATTGAAACAAAAAAGAAAGAAAACATGACTTTCGATTGATTTTGAAGATTTTAGAATTCTGTGATTATGTTGATAATTTCAACCTAATTTATTTTACAATGGTTTGGAAACAATTTCCTAAATTTTACATTGATCCCTTTTGATTCTGTGGATTACAGAAGAGTTCAACAGTCTCAGGGCCAAATAAAGAAAAAAGTACCATCGCCGGTATTTTTACCCGATCTTGGGACTTCTTGGTCAAGGAGCAGACGCAGTAACTCTCGAATACATACGCTCTTCGAATAAAACGAAAGCTTTTTGAAATCATTGCTTATTGAAATATTCAATGTTGACAAAGCTATTGATTGAATATTAATAATTATTATCAAATTATCGTTTTCACTCTTACAAACACACATAAATGGAATCAAATAAAGATGGAAATTTAGAGAGAGGAAATAAATTTTTTAAAGATTGAATTTGTCCTTTTTCTACGTTGTCTCCTTTCCGTTTTTACGGCATGTAACATACGTAATAAAATGGATCTTTATAGGCAAAGTAACATATCATTTTGAAGATTTATAAAAAGAATAGTGAAAAACAAGCAGACAGTTAACAGTGCAGAAAAGTAAACTGAAAAGGAGAGAAATCGCATCAAAGTGGCAAAATCTTATTATTTTGGGATATGATTCGTCATCCCGTATCAGTTTTTACTGAAGTCGTAAACAAAAAAGCATATTTTTTCCCCTTTTCAAGCAATGTTCAAATAACTGAAAGATGACTACCTTTTATAAGCATCCATTATATGATAGTTTTATACTTGCAACGATATTACCCGAACTCAAACATTCCCTTTCGGTGATGAAGAGAACGTGACAGCCCTGCGTTCAGGACAACAAAGTGAAGTAAACGGTTAGCTCATGCACATGCGAGCAATGCAGGGTATAAATAGCAAAAATGTTTGCTCCGTTTTGTCATCCTGAATGCATGGCTTGTGATAGGTCTATCAACGTCGCCCGTACTTCGTTGGAATAACGAAGCACAAGTGTGAAACACTTATTAGATATACTTTACACGGTAATGCAGACTACCATTTTTCGGATGATCGTTTGTGATTCGTTATTCTGAACGCATGACCGGATTTCATTTTGTCCCTCGAAATAATTGCCAAACCCTGCAGTTCAGGATGTAAAAACATTTGCAAACGTTTAGAAAGTGGACCTTTTTTAGCAGTCGTATGTTTCTGAAATGTTTTGCGAAGAACGTTTTTATTTTGATTTCAGGACAATCCTGCGTGTAGGTTGACAAGATTACAATTGTTTGGAAAAAAAGCCTTCCACTTTGCACGCGCAACTTCATATAAAGTTGATTTTAACAAGGCCCCCCTCACAATTTATATTCTAGGCGAGTTGTCTCCCCAAAACTGTAACGTCCCACCTTAAATAATGTTTTTTGATTGGTCTCAGTATGTGAATATGGGGGTTCATCTCAGAAGAGATTAAACAAGAGCCGTCAGAGACGGATTATGCTCCCCGAATAAGGCATTGTCACAAAAACAAGAGCCATGTTGGACATGGATATCCCCCGCCAAAAAGCTTGATAGTAAACTGAAGCCCAATAGATTAAAGATTCTTTTGTACTGTCAGAAATTTACCTCCTATTAAATCTAAGTATTAAAAATAACAAAGGGCAATAACTCCAAAATTATGCAAGCAAGAGTTATAGTTCTGGTGTATTGCACTTCTCCTCCAAGAGATCTATCCACCCATAAAGTTTCAAGTTGATAGCTATTATACTTTAGGAGATATGCCCCAGACAAAATATAAATATCCAAAATAACAAAAGGTCATAACTCCAAAATGATGCAAGTAAGAGTTGTAGTTCTTGTGCACTGTACTTTTCCTCTAAGAGATCTATCCACCCATAAAGTTTGAAGTTGATAGCTATTATACTTTAGGAGATATGCCCCAGACAAAATATAAGTATCAAAAAACACAAAGGGCAAAAACTCCAAAATTATGCACGTAAGAGTTGTAGTTCTTGTGCACTGCACTTTTCCTCCATGAGATCTATCCACCCATAAGGCTTCAACTTGATAGCTATTATACTTTAGGAGATATGCTCCAGAAATAATCTAAGTATCAAAAATAACAAAGGACAATAACTCCAAAATTATGCAAGCAAGAGTTGTAGTTCTTGTGCACTGCACTTCTCCACCATAAGATCTATCCACCCATAAAGTCTCAAGTTGATAGCTATTATACTTTAGGAGATATGCTCTGTGGTCAGATTTCAAAGACTCAAATAAGCTGTTATCTTATACAGCTAACATAAAGGTAACAAACATTAAACCCACTTTTTGCATGACATATTTTAAGACACAAATTTCAAATAGTTTAGGGTAAAGGGCATCTGATTTGCTACTCAAATGTGAAATTTCACCAAATTCTGAGCATAAGACTAGGAGAAATGAAAGAATAACTGTATTTTACGCGCTAACGTAAAGGTAACAAACATTAAGCCTCCTTTTTCCATGATATATATATTTTTTACGTTAATTTCAAATTGTTTATAGTAAAGGAGATCTGATTTGCTACTTAAATATGAAATTTCACTGAATTCTGACTGTTAGACTAGGAGAAATTTGGGAAAAACTGTTTTTTTACACTAAGTCCCCTTGTCCCGTGACGACCTCAAATCCAAAAACCGTCACAGGTGCATCATCACTATGTCATAGGGAGTTCACATGGTAAGTTTTATTCAATTTTGCCCAGGGGTTATGGAGAAATAGGTGGGGACGGACGGACGGACGGACGGACGGAATTACGGACGGACGGACAGACAAAGCGGCGGCTGTACGCTCTCCCTTCGGGGAGCATAAAAAATTATTAATTATCTGATCAGACGATTTTTGAATAAAGAAGGAAAAGACTCAAATTTAATATCATATGGAAGTAAATTTCATCGACAAAATTAATTTTATAAAAATACTCCTTTTATACTTAAACGACTCACTTGAAATCATACACTTTTGACTCGGCCCCTATGCAAATCAGAACTATTTTGGGATAGACAATTCGCTGTTTCGTACATGTAGGTGTGTAAGGCTGAGAGTTAACATGTAGACGGACGGACAAAATCATTATTTTATATTCAAAAATTCTGAGAAAACAAATTTCTTCGTAGTATTAGATAGAAAATATTTTATGACAAGAAGAAAATACTTTCCATTAATTCGATTCTGATATTTTCGGCAAAAATTGTGACAATAAGTAAAATGATATTCTAACTATGTGGTAAAAAAATCAGTAACGCTGCCTCTGCGAAAACAATGACACGATTTTGACGGAAACTTTTAACACGAAATCTACAGAACCTACACCGAACGCTTGTCCGCAGGTATCATATCATATCCAATTCTGCTTGCACCATTATCTTCTTGGTCTGAGGATTATCAAATATAAAGAACTGAAAGGTGAAAAATCTGGATGTACTCGTTTTATTCTAAAACCTCATAACTACAGTTTTTTAGAGCTGTAGTTACATGTATGAGGTTTCGAACCAAAACGACGCTTGGATTTTGGTTAATAAGATAGTACAAAACCACAGTACTAAAACGTTGAAAAATGATTACACTTCGGAATAAATTTTATTACCAGGATAAGGCCACTTAGGCTAGGCTAGATTAGTAAACAATGGCTGACCAATTTATGCAGCTGTTTCGATCGGGATCGTCCGCTTCCAGGAACTTACACCTCATCGATCAGGTTGGGTGGGTTATTTCCTGGAACCGTATGATTCATTTATTTTTTAATTCAACTCAAACTCGAGAGTACCGCTTGACCTTGAAGATTCGGGGAAATCATGGTAATGGACCCGTATTAGTTCCGCAACATTTCGGAAGAAATGATCTAATTCAGTGTTCACGGAGGTTTCATAATGATATCATTTGAAATGACTTAAAAAATTTTCGAAGGGATTGAAACCTAAACTTAGCTAAAATGATAATAATGGCGATGATCTATGTTGACTCTAGGCAGGCGATGCTCCTGGAAATGCCAAAGTCCTGTAAGATTACATATCTGCTATAAACTTCTGTTTATGAAACACCAGTTATATAATTTCTCAACTACGTGCGTGTACCTTCTTAATCAATGAAAACGGTTTTGCGTATGCGTCAATTAGCGGCAATGACGTAAGACATCTCTTTCATTTAGGAGAATTTTAACAAATTGTTCAAAGATAATAAAGCATTATAAATGGAGAGTGATTTGAAAGATGATGAGTTGATAGATAAATTTTGCGGAATTCCCAATCCATTCGCTGGACATCCTCGACACTCTTATCCGCTTTGGATGAAAACGTACAGAGGACTGACTTTTCAGGTATACGAAAAGTAAATAAACGGGAAGTAACACGGATACAGTTAACAACATCGTGAAATTGACAAGGTGAATGATTTTGGAATGATTAAGGAAGGAAATTGAGTGAAGAACGAGTTTTGAGTGTAATTAATGGGAGGTAATCCTATATAGCTAATTTTGTTCCAGATGAACAAAATTAGCGATATTGATTACCTCCCTTTAATAAAAAATGCATACAAGTTCTATACATGGCCTCCTTTTTCTCCATAAACCTATGAGGCGCTAACAATTCTAATAATGTCAGTGAAATCGCGATTTTTCTCAATCATAATTCATTTTGAATGACGTTGTTTGTCCTTTATTTTTCAATAGGTTTGAGCGTTTTTGAATGTTTTGAGTGAGTGTTTGGAATAAACGATTGGAGCGCTGAGTGAGCGATTTAGAATGTTTTAGATTGACGAAAATGTCAATTTCATGATGTAACTTAATGTATGTAAGTATGTAAGCGTATGCATAGAGTAGAATTTAAAGACCCGCGTTGCATCCATTCCGTTTCAGTTCAGCATACGTGTTATAAACGTGTAATACTTCATGCATCCACTCTTTCCGCTTTTCGAATACGTCATTATTTTACCTAGTAACCTCTTCTGAGCTGTCATCCGCTCTTATCCGATTGGCTGACGATGAACATCCACTCTGCATACTTTACACGGCCGATTTTTTCCGTTCTGTTTTAGCAAAT
This sequence comes from Fragum whitleyi, assembly GCA_948146395.1. Classification (NCBI taxonomy): domain Eukaryota; kingdom Metazoa; phylum Mollusca; class Bivalvia; order Cardiida; family Cardiidae; genus Fragum; species Fragum whitleyi. The sequence goes on along the minus strand of OX411547.1, from coordinate 37,552,215 downwards.
TTTGGCCATCATAATCAATTTTCATCAAGCGTATAAAACGAATTGAAATTTCGCACTTCTGCCGTGTCCGCTAAAGCATACTTTTGTGTCCGTTCGGCTGTGGGGACGGGCCTTTAAATTCAAGCAATTCGCGAATGCAGTTAACAATATCGAGCAAATCAATGATTTTTAAATGAACTTCTAATGAAATGGAGTGAGTGAGAGGGACGCTTTTAGAATGAAATTAAAAGGACGTAATCGAATATCGCTAATTCCTGTCAATCACATGAAATCAGTGATATTTTTCTAACCCCCCCCCCCCACTCTTTTATTAAAATGTATGCCCTTTCATGGACCAATCAGACACCATTTAGAAAATCACATCATATTTATATCGTTGAAAAATTTGAGCGATTTAAATAATGATGTTTTTGGATGATTTTGGTGAGTGTTTGCTTTGTTTGAGCGCGCGTTTGGATAGAATGAATGGGGCGCTGATCGATCGCTTTAAAATGCTTTTGATCGAGATGAATGTCAATTTTAGGATGTGAATAAACGATTTCGAATTGTTTTTAACAATTTCTGGGCGTTTTTGAGTGGTTTGATTGAGTGTTTGGAATGAATGGATGGGCTCTTGAGTGAGTGATTTAGAATGGTTTTGATCGAGATGAATGTCAATTTCACGATGTTCCAAACTGTAACTGTAATATTTTTGCATGGTGTTTTTATATGTTTGTATTTCGTGCATATTTGAAATAGATGAAAATGTTCCATACTGACTCATGCATCATTTTACCCTAACTCTATATAGTTTTTGTACCTCGAAGTAATCATCATGAGGTGTTTTTTTAATGTTTGTATACAATTTATGTTCTTTTTATCATATCTCTTCAGTAGTTCGGTTCTTTTCATGTGATGTTGTACTTTTAGAATCAATACAGCTATTGTTTGATGCCAGAAGTGTGTACATTTCAAAATCTTAACAAACGGACAGTGGTTGTTCATCAGCAAATCACTGAGTTATAGCTGCAGCCCTTTCATATCCCAAGTAGTGTTAATACATTAGTTGTGTTGATGCATGAGTTGTTTTCATGTATACATGAGTTGTGTTAATACAAGAGTTGTGTTAACACATGATGTGTATTTCGACACTAGTTGTATTCATACATGAATTGTATTCATACATGAATTGTATTCATACATGAGTTGTGTTCATACGTGAGTTGAGTTCTTGCATGAATTGTGTTCATACATAGATTGTGTTCATACGTGAGATGAATCAGTCGATAGGGCAACTGACTTCGACACAATTGGGGTTCTATATCGTCGGTTAGATTCCCGGGCCGGGATACTCAGAAGAAACTAATTGTCTTTCGAATGAGACGTTAAGCCTAGGCTCCAAATGGCCGTGCTTTACATCGAGCGCGTCGATGAACCATGGCCGAACTCAGGGAAAACTAACCGTCTTTTTCGGGCGTCGCTGATATGGATATATGCTACGATAGCGACTATAAATAAACGGAAATACACGCACAGAGCAATTTTGGGACGTTCTGGCTGATTAAATGGTGAGCGCGGAGTGAGCGATTATGGGTGTCTTCGAATAGGTTGTTCGTTATTTTCACGATTTATTAAGCCCTTAAGCGAACTCTCGCAATCAAAAATATCTGTTCCACGATATGAACAGTTTGGGCCATTTTCAGATGAATAATAACCAACTGTTCGTCCGAATGATTCACAATACAGCTATTATCGTTTCGAACCCAAACAACACAATAAAATCGCGAAATAAAGTATGAGAAGCTTCAAGGATTTCTTGCACAATATGAATGATTTGTGACCCGTCACGCGAAAATGACCATCTGGGAACTCTGGAAGAATGAATATTTCAAAAGAAATCGCTTCCAGTATAGGTCAACTGAAGCGGTTGGATTTCAGAATTTCTTTCATGGGACGGTAGACTGATCATTGGTGATTCAGAAAGTTTTCCCAAGTTTTCCCAAGTGCGAAAATTTTCGATCCTAGTCAGTCTGCGCAGTACGCGCAGTCTGACTCGATTCGACACTTTACGCACCACTCAGACAGTACCCCTTTCGCAGGACGGGTCACATTTTGTATAAGTGCGAAGAGGTGCCTTGTGCAGATGAGCAAGTCGTTAATAAAATTGCTTCCCTAACTGAGTATTGTTCTACGTCACGTTCGAACCTGATGGAAAATTTCATGAATCACTTCAATGCATTTGCTTCAGGCTTTGATTTTGATTCAGGGCCCTAGAGAAAAAGGAAGTTAATGAATAAATCGCATATTTCAAAATGCACATGTGGCCCGTCACGCGAAAATTACCGTCTTGGTGCTTTTGTAAAATGTCGATTTCAGTCAATTAGTGAATATGATTCAAAATGAACATATTTCATAGGGTTCTTCAATTTTTCATTCCTTTGAATTCAAAATTGTCATATTAAGGCAAATGACTCTCATATAGAGTCTAAACAAGATGTGTTTATTAATTACTGATGTTTGTTTGTTTGTTTGAATGGGTTTTTACGCCGCTTTTAAAATTTCTTCAGTCATATCGCGGAGGCTGGAGCACCTAACAATTGATTCATGGAATTTCTCACACAAGTACTACCATCACATCCTTTCCTAGCCCCCAGTTGCTATCCCACATAGGTCTACGATTATCAACCCATTGGTAGTAGTCAAATAGTTGGAAAGGATGGGTGCCGCCGTTGGGGATCGAACCCTAAACACTGATGTGCCCCATTGCCATTTTTAGAAATCTTATAAAATATTTGACTAAGAAAAAATGACATTTATAAATGACCATGGCCTTGGTACCATAAGAAAGTTATTGTCTTAAGCAATACCCATTCGACATATGAAGGTTGTGTCTTTGGCAATCAAACTTTATGTCCAATGTTTTTTGGGAACAAACGGAAAATACAGAAAAACGGACAAACAGATGATTAAAAATGATATATCCCAGATCTTTCGAGAGGGGGGGGGGGGGGGCTTGAAAAGAATTAAACGAGATATAGTCTTTATCATATAATTATTGACGGGTTCTTTATTTCGACCCTGCATAACATCTAGGTCATGTCCTGTATTAGCCCAAGTATGTCCTGAAATGAACCTTCCATATAATTCGGCTATCGACTTTTTTATCAAAAGCCACTGCATGTATATAGCGAAATTGCAAAACAATAAAAAAAAACCCCAATAAATTGGATAGATAAACATGTGACCCGTCAAGCGAAAAGGAACCATCCAGATAGTGCGTAAAGTGTCGACCCTAGTTAGACTGCGCGGACTGCGCAGATTGACTAGGCTCGAAACTTTTTGCACCGTGCTTATTTTCTTTATCTAGAATGATCAATCTACCTTCCAGTGAAATAATTTTTGAAATTTGACTTATTGTTGACCTATGGTGGATCAAATCTCTTTTCAATAATACATTTTATAGAATTTCCGGGTGGTCCCTTTTCGTGCGAGGGGTCACATATGTAATAACAACGGCAAAAAGATAGAACGTTGATGCCAATCCAAAAAATCGACTGACTTATCAAAGCCTATATTTACTCAAGTCCTGCTGTAAAGCGTCGTCTATTTAGAAAACAGTTGATTGTTTGTTGTTTGTTTTGAAAGGGGTTTTACGCCGCCTTCAACAATCTTTCAGTTATATCGCGGTGGCTGGAGCACCTAACAATTGATTCTTGGTATTTCTCACACCAGTTCTACCAGTACTACTAGTTCATCGTTTTCTAGCCCCAATCTGCTATTCCACATAGGTCTACGATTATTAACCAAGAATCGAACACAGGGCCTTTTGACTCGTGATAGTTCGATACGCTGCCACTGCGCTTTGACGGCGACTGGAAAACAGTTTGTAGGCTATTGTTTTGTCATCCCGTAGTTTAGGTTGTTTAAAAAATATTTTAGCAATTATCGTTAACGATGATTAATTATACCCTAAATTAGAAATGGGTTTTGTATATTTACATAAAAAGTGAACGCATTCCGAAGTCTGGTTAACCCTTTCCTGTTTAATCCCTGCTTTTTACGTGCCTGTGATTTTATGATTGAGGAAACATTGTGAAAAAAGAAGAAATTGCTTCTGACAAGCAATTTCTTCTTTTTCCACACTATTTTCTACCCTACTGAATGGTTATTTTTCAAATTAAATCCACTTTAGATATTCGTCTGCAAAACCTTTGAATTTGGACAGGTCCAACATTTTGTTAGACAGGAAAGGGTTAAATACGAGGGTTTTGGTACCCATACATGCATGGATCCGTTACTTTAGGGCCTATACGTTTTAGCCTATCAGTACAAAAATCGTTGATTTAATATTTAGCTGAGACACTTTTCGAAATATCAGCGCTGTACTAAGGGTAAACACGGGTGATAGAAGTATGCCATTCATAAATCGTATTGCACCATTTGCCAGTTCACAAGTCAGGACTTGGTGAAATCTGTTGGGAAAGTAATCGCTATAATTAGATCATGACGGTCGGTGACTAAATATAGCCTCCGAAGATGATAACCCGCATCTCATTAAGCCCGGATCAAAAGTACCACCCCTTATTCGGATTAATCCGCCCCGTGAAGCCATTATCCGCCCTCTATGAATACATTATTTTCCGTTACGTCGGATACGTGAACATCCGATTCGCTCCGTTGCGCAATATCGATGTTATATCCAGGGCTTGTCTATGTACATAGCTATTAAAATTTCAAGAGGCTCTTAACCCTTTGTCCAGCAAGATAGACATATTTTAAAGATTGTAACATCGTTTATATTGACAGTAATTCCATTCTAAATCATTCCTAAAAGCTCACTGAACGCTCTAGTCATTCATTCAAAACACTCACATTTCAGAAACACCCCGAAATCATTCAAAAACGCATAAGAATTGTTCACAATTCAATAAAAAAACAACAACAAACTTTATTTTTTTTAATCAATCGATGATGATTTTGAAGCTTCCCCGGAGGCACAATGATTCTTTTTAAGAAAAAAAAAACACGTATATTCTTTGAAGGGTGGTACATGTAATAAATAATCAATAATTACATCCAAGTTGGACGAGATTATAGATATTGAATTACATTTCATTCAAAAATCGCACCGCACAATCATTCAGTATCTTTCCGAAATTATTCTACTTGACTTTTATGATTTTTTTCTGTTCTAGACGATTAATAGCGTTTTTGAACGTTTTCGATTGGAGTGAGTGTTCTGAATGCATTGAATGAAACGCTGAGCGAGTGATTCAACACCTTGGTTTAGCGAAAAATAAGTGTCCTTTTAGATCAGTTGACACCCTGAATAAGAATTGACGCATTCTTTTTACTTTCTTAAGGAAGTTCGCTCGGCTTTTTCCTACTATTAAACCTCTCTTTAAACCTGATTTTTATATAGATTTAAAAGTTTTATTTAGTTTTCTGAGAAGAAATAAGGGGGTCACAGTGCTATTTTGTTTTCTGGAAGCCTTAAGAAAATGTGCACCAAAAGAATAGGTTCTCCGGAGTTCTTGCCCTTGAAATTCGTTGAAAACTATACCCTTGATTTGAAGTTATTATTTTTTGACAAATTAATTTTCAAACGGCAAATGATTAAAAAACGACAACCCATTCCATCCAATTATTAAAAAAAATATAGAATTATATAAACTAAAAAGAAAAAAGAACTCCCTATTCAGTCCTTAATAAAAGTATTTTTCATTTCATTCAATTTCATTCCCCCAAACATTTGGGAAAAAATAAATTTTTGAATTCATACACATTTTTGCGCGTTTTGTCAGCATTTTATGTACTTCTATTAAAAAACCTAGTTTGAATTTTAATTCTGTGTTTTAAATCGATCACACAAACGAAACATTTTTTTTATTGCTGACAATCCAAAATCGGACGAGCCGGCGTCCTTTAAACTTTCGTCAGCCTTTACCATAGTTTTCACGCGTAAGTCAATTATCTCTTCAAAGAAAAGTACTGAAAGTGCTAATTCAAGATCCCAAAGGTGAGGGACTACGTTGATATTAATCTTGGTGTACTTGTAATTAAATTTACGATATCATTTCGCAAATCACGGGTCTTATACGAATCTGTGTTCGGGATGACAAAACGGAGCAAACTGTTCGTCGAGTGGATTCCGCTTTGCGCATATACTTGTGCGGAAAAGGGGGTTTAATTTACAAACAATTTGCATTATTTTCTAATCCTGAACGCAGGGCAATTCTCTTTGTCATAAGATTTTGAATATCCCTGGTTTTTAACATTATCAATTTTAAAAAGCGCTAATTCGACAACAACGCAAGTTTATAATTGACGTCATATTACGTGTTTCTAAATCAAGAAAACATATTGTGGTAACAAAAATATCGTATTTGATTTTATAATTTCCCTCCAAGTGCAGGAAGAAATACATTCGAACACTTTTACATGTACACTTACTTTAATAAGGAAAAAAGTATCTCTTTTCAACAGATTAAATACTATTTCAAAGATGAAAAGAACTTCTCGGTGGCTTATCTGGTAATTTCATTGGAGTAGCCATTATCTAGGACCACAATGGAAATAAGAGGATCTAGTTTTCTTCTTTTTTGTGTAATCCTTGGTAATGGAGCGCATAACATGGTGCTTTTTTTCAATTTTTTTCCTCGATGCAAAAATTATTTGTTATACTACTTTTACTATGCCATGTTCTGTACTCTTTTACCTAAATAAACTTATTATTATTATTATTATAGCAATAAGCAATTTCACTGCAAAACCAGTGAAATAACAAATAGACTATTTCCTGCTTTCGTTCATTCACTATTTTGTACATCACCGTCGGGTCCATTATTTAATTGAGATATTTTAACGTTACAGTGCGACCAGTTGCAAAATGAAATGTAAATTTTAGTGACATCGTGAAATTGACATCTGACTCGATCAAAACTATTCTAAATCGGTCACTAAGCCCTCCATTCATTTATTTCAAACCATTCAAATCGCCCCGAAATTGTTCGAAACCACCTCGAACTCGTTTAAAAAGATCGCCATTTGATTAAAATCGATAAAATCTTTCTACGATTTAATTGCGTTGAGTGGGTTGTAAGCGTCTGATTGGTACGTTTAAACACACAAAAACAAAAACGGATGCAAATATCAACAAAAAAGGTAATAAAATATCGCTTATTTCGTACAATTGGACGAAATTATCGATATTTGCTTACATCCCTTTAAATCATTCAAAACTCGCTTCCACAGTGGAACATAGTGGAGCTAGAACCTTTGGCTTGCGAAGATGTCCAATTGCACGATATAAGGGATATTTTTATCCACCCCCACTCGGGAACCCTCGGCGATTCTACGGAATAAACCTCGGGAATAGAAAGGGCGCAGCCATGAAAGCGCGTCATATCGCACGTGGGTTTATATGACGTCAAAAACATAACTAAGGATGACGTTGCGAAAAATAAAATCAAAGTAAGGTAAGAATTGGGCATATTATAATTCGAAAACAAAACGCAGTGTTTTACTGCGTTTTGCTTTCAAATTATATCATGCCAAAATGATCTCCATACACGATCGGAAAATATTGAAGGAATGAATTTTCTTCAAGCGTATTAACCAAAGTACCACCACGAGCCGAATTACGTAAAAATGACCCAAAATTACTACACTTACTACGTCCGAAGTACTTTTCAAGTTACGGAAAAGTCCGAGCGATGTTCCGAATGATCCACCCCCGATCGAGAACCCTCGGCGATTCTACGGAATAGACCTCGGGAATAATACGGGCGCAGCCATGTAAGCGCGTCATTTTTCACGTGGGGTTTTTATGACGTCACAAACATCAACGATCCCGCTAAGGATGACGTTGCATAAAACAAAATCAACGTAAGAATAAAAGAGGGCATATTTAAATTTAATGACAAAACGCAGTGTATAACTGCGTTTTGTCATCAAATCATAATATACCCAAAAGATCTCTATAGACATTCGGGAAGAATTAACAAAATGTCATTTTCTTCAAGCGTATTAAATGGCCGAAGTACAACCAGAATCCGAATTACCTAAAATACGACCCAAAATTACTACACTTACGTCCGAGGTACCTTTCAGTTTACGGAAAATTCCGAGCGATATTCCGAATGGATCCATCCCCTTACTGATAAATCTCCGTCAGTTTCTGATTTTGTGTTTTCAAGGACAAATTAGACGTTTACAAATTAACACCGGGCAATATATTCGAACATTTATTTGATCGATTTGATTTAATCATGATGATTTTGAACTATTTCGAATCGTTTTGAACAATTTGGGAGCGTTTTTAAATGATTGAAGTGAATCTTTGGAATAATTAATTCTAGCGCTGAGCGAGTGATGTTGAATGGATTAGATCGAGATGAATGTCAAATAAGCGGTGTGATTAACTGCATGCATGAACCTAATTGCCATATTGATAGCATGATCGTAAAAGAAAACCCTAAAATTGTTGGATTAATTTCATTGGCGCGAGTGACAACAGTTTCTTTTATTTTCGGATTGTAAACTCAAAACAGGCTAGTCAAACGTTTAGTGTGGTAAAGGGATGTATTTACTACAATATTTGAACAGATGATTAAATTAACTGAATGAAAAACGAGAGTAGTGATTTCATCCCTAGACACCTTTATTTGTTTGGAAAGTGTGCTAAGCTTAGTGAAAATAAAAACAGTTGTTAGTTCATGTAGCCATGGAGTGGTTGTGAGTCATTTATTTAGGCCAATTAATCCGTGGCAACCAGCACTGCGTTCAGGATCACAAAACGGTGAAAACAGTGTTCCAATTATACCCCGCTTTGCACGAGCATTTGCGTGCAAAGCGGGGTATAATTGGAAAATGTTTACACCGTTTTGTGATCATGAACCTAGGGCTTGAATCTTATCATAATTATTATCATCATTCATTTAAGGTCGTATGCTTTTATCTAATAACAGCACCACGTCAATTTCACAATGTTCTTAACTATACAAATGGTCACCCATGCGGAAACATCCGTAACCTGTTAACTTAACTTGGCGAAATGAGCAAAACCGTTTGGTATCCTAAGTCTATAGCTACGGTTAACGACATTATGAAACTGAAAAGGTGAATGATTTTAGAATTATTTAGGAATGAAATTGAATGGGTGTGTGGAGCGAGTTTTGAGTGAAATAAATGGGAGGTAATCCTATATCACAAATTTTTTCTCAGGATAAACAAAATTGGTGATATTGATAACCTCCCTTTAATAAAATATGCAAAAAAGTTCTATACACAGCTTCCTATTTCTTCAAGAATCTATGAGAAGCTAATAATTTGAATTATTTCAGTGAAATTGGGAATTTTCTCTATCAAACTATATTTTGAATGACATTGTTGATTCTATATTTTTCAATGGGTTTGAGCGTTTTTGAATGGTTTGAGTGAGTGTTAGGAATGGATGAATGGAGCTCTAAGTGAGCGATTTAGAATGGTTTTGATTAAGGTGAATGTCAATTTCACGATGTAACTATCTGTAAGAACAGTTTGGAATAAACTAAGCAAATGGTTTCGGAATAAAATCGAACGAGCGGAAGGGAGAGTTATGAATGAAATAAGAGGGGTGAAGTATAATATCGTTAGTTTCATCCAATTGGATAGTTCATCATATTCCATTACCCTAGCCTGGCTTCTAGGCTGTCCGTTAGTGTTGAATAAGAAACATATAAGGTACACTACTCATGTTTTACTATTTCAATTTCCAATTACCTCCCATATTCTCGAAAAATTGACACTGATCGGTTAGTCAGAGATTTATATGCTGTTAAAAAATTATCTTTCTCTAGTTGAATTTTGCTCTTTTCTCAATACTTCAGATCAGTATGTTATGTTATGTTATGGGAAGGCAGCCAGTCTATCATTACCCCTACGTGCATTTCCTTTCGTGTTTTCAATGACTTATCAGATGTTTTAAAATTTACACAAGCTAATGAAGTCTTGTAATAATTTTTGTCGGTATGAACCGAAAGGTAATCGCTTCGAATGATATCGAAGGGTTTTTGAAGAATTTCGGAGATTTTCGAATGATTTGAATGAGTGTTTGGTATATCAAGAATGGAGCCCTAAGCGAGCGGTTTAGATTGGTTTTGATCGGGATGATTCTAAATTTCGTGTTAACTGTAAAAGAACTTGCAATGTGGTTCGCAATGTGCGCGCTACCAGGATGGTCCCTTTGATTTTGGAACGATTTCGAATTGAAATTGAATAAGTTGGATGAGCGAGTTATGTATGAAATTGAGGATGTGAAAAAAAAAAATCGATAAAATTTGAATAAATTGAAAATTTTACATCCCTTGGAGTAAATATAGGTATTTTGTTCTAATTTTGTGTATTCTCGAACAAATAAGGCGAATGAAAATCAACACCAGCCAATTAAAGTGTGCAAATGTTTCATCGGTTTGAATTAATTCTCATCAGTTTTAGTGATCTAGGGACGTTTTTCTATTTGGGCGATTTTGAAGCGTTTTTGAATTAATATTGATTGCGTCAGATTCTCGCGGTATTAATTGTGAAATTAGGAACTTATATCCATATACCTTAAAATTAATCTTATTTATTACAAAAATCACGAAAATTCAAATTATGCGAGGCATCATTTGTTATATTTCATGATTTAGGCGCAAATTGATTACACAGCGCAAACAGTTGTAACTGCCTTTATATGTTTATAGGCAGTTACAACCTTCTTGCATAGGCACATCGAAATAATCCGTAAGATTGGGGGCGTTATTTCATAGTATTCAAGTATCTAAACTATTCGTATCTAGAGGGTCTTTTTTTTAATGTTTTATCAATAAAATCACAAATATAGATTTTATTATTAACTTTATAGCTTTAATGTGTGAAATACCTAATCTCTTCTAATTTATGCAAGCAGGAGAATTTACAATTGAAATTGACAAAATGTATAATTAAAGAAGAATTTTAGAATAATGGCGAATGAGTGTGGTGAGCGAGTTTTGAATGTTATAGAAAGGAATGATCTGGTGTGTTTTAACGATACAATTAAATATTTCAAAATTTATGTCAATGATTTCGGCCCTGCGTTCGAAATGGCAAAACGGTGAGAACAGTTTGCCAATTATATCCCGCTTTGTACGAAAATGCACGTGCAAAGCGGAATATAATCCGCCAATAGTTTTCACCGTTTTGTCATTCTGATCGCAGTGCAGTTGGATCATCGAATATTTGGACCTACAGTCCGACCGACCAACATTGCAAGTGACGTCAAGATTTGTTTATTATTTTAGTTTTATGTGAAATATATAAGGTTTAATTTAAAGTAAAAACACTTAAATATGCCAAGCGGGAAAATAGCTCAGGTAGTTAAGGCCCGTGAAGTTGGCAGCCTAGCAGCCTAGCAGAGTGAAGTTGGCAGCCTATCAGACTAGCAGCCTAGCTGAGTGAAGTTGGCAGTCTAGCAGCCTAGCAGACTGAAAAAACTTTTTATCATAATTATTGATATCTGACACTAGTATTATACACGAGAAGTCACTTCAAACCGTAAACACCGAAATTCTAGTGAAGGTAGATTTGTTCCGGATATCTCACTTTTTTCAACTTTTCCGATCAGAATGTCCCGAAAATTGCCAAGAACATATCAATCTGGTCCTTACAAATATGAGCACTTTAATCTTTGGAGAAAATAACGATAGTGGTCATTTAAGGTTGCTCCGCTGCTAAACTGCTGGAAATGTGAATTTTGCAATCTGGTCCTTACAAATATGAGAACTTTAATCTTTGGGGAAAATAACGATAGTGGTCATTTAAGGTTGCTACGCTGCTAGACTGCTGGAAATGTGAAGTTGGCAGTCTGGCAGCCTAGCAGCCTAGCAGAGTGAAGTTGGCAGCCTAAAAAACTGGTATTTGAAGTGACCTCTCGTGTTTAATACTAGGGTCAGATGTCAATAATTTTTATAAAAAGTTTTTTCAGTCTGCTAGGCTGCTAGACTGCCAACTTCACTCTGCTAGGCTGCTAGACTGCCAGACTACCAACTTCGCATTTCCAGCAGTCTAGCAGCGTAGCACCCATAAATGACCACTATCGTTTTTCCCCCAAAGATTAAAGGGCCAGATTAATGTGTTCCGGTTAATTTTCGGGACATTCTGGTCGGAAAAGTTGAAAAAAATGAGATATCCGGAACAAATCTACCTTCACTAGAAATTCAGTGTTTACGGTTTGAAGTGACATCTCGTGTATAATACTAGAATCAGATATCAATAATTTTGATAAAAAGTTTTGTTCAGTCTGCTAGGCTGCTAGGCTGCTAGGCTTACAACTTCACTCTGCCAGGCTGCTAGGCTGCTAGGCTGCAAGACTGCCAACTTCACATTTCCAGCAGTCTAGCAGCGTAGCAACCTAAAATGACCACTTTCCTTTTCCCCAGAGATTAAAGTTCTCATATTTGTTAGGACCAGATTGATATGTTCTGGGCAATTTTCGGGACATTCTGGTCGGAAACGTTGAATGAAGTGAGATATCAGGAACAAATCTATCTTCTCGGGAAATTCAGTGATTTCGGTTTGAAGTGACTTCTCTTGTATAATACAAGTGTCAGATATCAATTATACTTAGTTCTAAAAGAAAGTGTGCACTTTTGAAATTTGAATATCTCTGAAACTACACAATCTATCGTCATGAAACGTCGTATGACTTTCCCCAAGAAAACGATATTTGAAAATAAAAATCGCGCGATGAGCAAAGGTTTTCTGCTAAATTGAAAATTATGATTTTGCATGTTTTGCATGTGCACCACGCGTTAGACAAGTAATTGGTCTGAAAATGTATTCAGTTTAATCTTTGCGGCTTTCCTAAGCATAAAATCACATCTTCAATACAACTGTGAATGCTGCCACAGCGTGGTTTGACTACCAAAAAACGTTGTTGAACAAATTTGAACCTTGTCAGATTAAGAATATCATTAAAATTGATTGAGCATTCATATTCCAATAGAAATCGAGGCTATCATTTTGTAAGGCCTTTAATAAGCAAATCGAGATGACATAGAACGCCATAGCACCATCCAATGACAAGTTAGTGGCCTAACAACGTAGCAATATCTAACGTTGACGTACACGTAACGTGTGCATAAAAATTAAAACTTTTGTTTGGAAATGGTTTGGAATGGCTTCTAAAACTCTATAGTGCAACACAAATACATAGCTCTTACCAAAGAAAAAGTTGTACGGAGGTCAAATCTCAACATTTTAAGTTCCGTCTGCGAACATGCAGCATGCGATACTTAATCAAAATCTGATTTGACATTTAATTTCAAAAGGTCTTGACTAAAGAATGGTATCAAATTAACTCCATAACTTTCATCAAACTTTGTGAAAATCAATAGAAATGCAAAAGGTGAAAGTGCACACTTTCTTATGGAACTCAGTATATTTTGTTAAAACGTTTTTCAGTTTGCTAGGCTGCTAGGTTGCTAGGCTGCCAACTTCACTCTGCTAGGCTGCTAGGCTGCAAGACTGCCAAATTCACATTTCCAGCAGTCTAACAGCGTAGCATCCTTAAATGACCACTATCGTTATTTTCCCCAAAGATTAAAGTTCTCATATTTGTAAAGGCCAGATTGATATGTTCCGGACAATTTTCGGGGGCAATATCGTCGGAAAAGTTGAAAAAAGTGATCCTCATATTTATTAGGACAAGATTGATAAGTGTTTGGCAATATTCGGGACATTTCTGTCCGAAAAGTTTAATAAAGTGAGATATCCGGAACAAATCTATCTTAACTAGAATTTCAGTGTTTACGGTTTGAAGTGACTTCACGTGTATAATACTATATCAATAATTTGGTTAAAAAAAATTCAGTCTGCTTGGCTGCTAGGCTGCCAACTTCACTCTGCTAGGCTGCTAGTCTGCTAGGCTGCCAACTTCGCGGACCTTGGTAGTAAGTGTGTTCGGACATACGTCTCCGCCCCTCGAAAGTAAAGTGATATTTAATATCGAAACTCTGTCAGATAACATATTTTTTTGTAATATTATGATCTTTTTAGTGTATTTTCAATATAGAACATCATTAATTCCATTATTTTGAAATTCACTTATTTATTCGTTACATGTGTAAAACAACTTTTCATTTTATAATTTAGTTTTTTTTCTTTTCTCTACTGATGTGTCAGTATTTCCATTTTTTTCTATTATTAACTAATACACATGTATTCATAAATATCAACAAAATTGAAAGCGATTTTTATTTCAAAATCGTTTCGTGTAAACTTGTGAATGCTAACACAATGCATCAAGTTTTAAAAAAAATCCATTCTGTTCCTCCGATACGAACCCCTGAAGCACGTTACATAGACTACACCAGGGTGCGTTACCGACTGCGCTGATTACAACAGTTATTTTAATGTGAGTTAAAAAGATTCAATTTCAATCTTGCCTTTTAAAAAAACAAAAAGTGACGTCACTTGCAATGCAGTGTGGTTGATTTGTATTTGGGTGATGTTTTGAATATATTGAATGTTTACGGAGTGTTTGAACTACTGTGCTGGAGTGGACAATTGCTTCAATAAATTTTGCACTTTGTTGTGTCTGGCGCGTTCCGTATAATTTCCTTTTTGATACTGCATCAACTTAAGAAGTGAGTTTAAACAATATTTCCACACTATACATGTAAAATAACGAAAAACTTTCTTATTTGCATGTAAAGGTTTGCTAATTTTTTTTATCAAACAAAGAAAAGGTATGTTTTTTAAAACATACCGAACAATTAGAACAAATCATTGGATAATTTCTTTAAAAAATAGGTTTTGTGTAATTTTTCCCTCCTTTACGTTACAAATATTTGTTCATTTTTATCGTTTGAGGGCCCATTATGCAAATGCAATTGATCAAAGAGATATTTCCTCGGCAACACCCATAGTGTACATGTATACATCTTCACGAGTCAAGGGGTATCGAATCGATAGCTTCTTCTCGAATACGTAAGATAAGTAAAACGTTCGTAACCCTTGGCTCGACAAGATGACATGTATAAGGTCTTTCAATGTGTATGTGTTTATAGCTATCAGCTGGTACTGAGTTTATTCTAGATCTTACACGAAAATAAACGTTTTACTAAAAATGGCAAATTCCACTCAATGGCAGATAAATCTAGCATAAAAACAAGCATGGAAAGTTATCTTCAAATTTTGATATAATGACTATACAATGTTAATCTTCAACATATATACTCAGCAAAAAAAGAAAGTATCCACTTTTCATTTGCCAATATCTTCTACATCTGTATTATTAAATGATCAAATAAGGTACCAATGATTTTGCAGTGCTTCGTTATTTCACGCACACGAAATTTTTTATCCAAGCAACATGTCATTTTGGTGTTGTTCACGAACTGTCGAAATCTGTGTTGTTTACGTCGACGTAGGTCACGTGTTCGATCTTGAGTTTCTTCTTAATTGAATGCTACCTCTAAAGCTGTGTTGTTAAGAAAATTGAACAAAACTCGTGTTCCGTAACACACACTATTAAAATGAGGCTAAGAAAAACTTGGCCACATGCATTATTAGAAATCGTCAAACGTTAAGAAAATTTACGGACATTAGTTTAAAAAGAAGAACAATAAAGACGTTTGCTGACCACTTCCGATAGAGTAGTTTTGTTATCACCCTTTTCAACTTAATAGGACCAGTGGGAAGACGTCACGCCATATTCGCTCTCTCACGTTTACGCGTTTGCTCCCACGCTTACTAACCATCATATTAAAACGGAGGTGAAATAATTTTGTTCATCTTTAAAGCGTCATACTGTCAAAATAAGTCAATTGCCATTTAAGTCTCAACCGGTTTACAAGGAGCAATTTTAATTGAGATTCAAACGAGCCTCTCCAATGAGCATAAGGAAACATTTACGTTACGTTACAGTACAAATGCTGTTTTGTTGTCAGCTAAGGAATTTAAAAAGAGAATGTTGGGATTGGTTTTCTTTACAGGGAATGTGCAGGCAAATGTTGTAAAATTAGGTTTTCAAAATGCATAAGATGTTTTATCTTTGTTTTTGTTCATTTGACGTAATATATAAAGGAATCAGTATACAGTTACAAGTTGGCTTATCAATCCAGGATGCCTTTTCGCCCTTATATTGCATTTTGCAAGCATAAAAACTGTCAGATTGAGCAATTAAATATTTGATTGAGGGTATGCGATTTTTGAAAACGACCCCCGGGCTACGTCAACGTCCGAAATTCGACAGCGTCTTCTTCAAATCACAAAAAACTTTCCCTATTTACACCCAAATAGACAGGGTGTGATTTGCAATATTTTCCATAGAATCTCTATGTGTACCTTTAAAGAATTCTGAAGTTTTATTTGGTGGATACTTTTTAATTTTACTCAGTATATAAATAAGAAAAATAATCATTGGGCGGAAAAAATGACGCCATGTGTCAATTGCTACCTTAACACGCCCTTTTCGTCTTTTATTAAACTTAAAGTTGGTTTAGGTCATAGAAGAACCCAAGCCTAATCGACCAAATAAATAGCACGTGATTGCGGGGCGAAGTTTTTCGTTGGCTTATTCGGACGAGGAACCAATTAGTCATAGTGCACATGCACGGAAGAAATGATTATCCTGACTTGACGTAAATTGTAAAATTTAATTGTTCCATATTTGTTACTAGAGGAGTCTAGAAGGCAGGTATTATAAGTCACTATGTTAACTAACCTTTACCTCACAATTTCACACCGAGCAAGGCTAGCTCAGGGAAAATAAGAATTGTTACAGTTAAAGTTAACAATTAAATTAGAGGATATTGAATAAGTGATCATTAAATACCGAATTTATCAAACGAGTCATCTATAGACAGATAAAAACGAGGCTACATTATCTGTTTTAGATGACGAGTTTTATAAATTTGGTATTTTATGAGCACAAATTTGATGTTCTATTAACAAACTGACATGAATTATTGCGATAAATCCAGAAAATTTCAGAAATTTGTCGTTTTAAGCTATTCAAGTTAAATGCATTATGACGCCATTTTTGCAACGAAAGTATACATCGTTGCTAAACGTTCAAAACGGTCAATCGCACGAATCCTCCTTCACGAAAGTCACAAAATTTCACATTTTCGAGAAATTTCAAAGTTTCGATCTGAGAAATACTCGGAAACTAATCCTGTAAACTGACAAACTTCGACGGCTATTGCGTGTAAGATATAGAGGATAATTGTTTGTTTCGGTGTAAGGTCGATCTATATTTCATTGAGTGAACAACAAAAGCTATATTTTCACGAGTGGCAGAGCCACGAGTGAAAATATAACTTTTGTTGTTCACGAAATTAAATATTAATCGATCTTACTCGCAAACAAGCGATTATTCTATTTCTTTAATGCAAAAATGAGACAAAATGTGAAATTTTTAGGACATATTTTCGTAAAGCGCGTCATTTTTCACGTGATTGCTATGCAACGTTCATTGTGACGTCACTTATTTCGCCCCGCATAGATGACGTCAGATAGCATGAAATGCACAAAAGCAGGGTATAAGTTTTGATAATTTCACTGCTTTTGCGGTGAGATTATCAAGTGATAATCTACCAATATTTCTCGATAAACCACCGAAAAGCATTAAAGAAATCATATTATTGAAGAAAATAACACCGTGGTTGCTCTGTTTCTCACACACACATAAAATGTTCAAATTATCCCACCCACCAATGTTAACTATGAAATCAGGGGTACCCATGAATTCCCTTCAAATTCGTTGCTTTCCTAACATTTTTTCCGGTCGATGTTAATTGAAAATACTCCCCCGAATGATTTTTCTAACACTATTTGACTACTTTCCATTTCAAAAACAGAAGAAAGTATTACCTTTTCAGCAAAAACCAAGTGGCCGTTAAGAAATTCGTTTCAGTGCTAATAGCGAAGAATTTAGACACATTTTTATCCGCCTAAGAAGAGACTAATTTATATATTTTTTATGCGGCATTGAATAACGATATCTATGTGGGATCATTCGGCTTTGATCCCTATCAAAATTTGAATCTATATTCACATGACACAGTATTCGCTAAGAACATACACTTTTCTGGATTAGAAAAGTGACTGGATATTCTAGAAAATTTGCGAGGCTTTTATATAAAAAAAAAGTTAAATTCACTTGACTACATCAAGGTTCATGTAATTTGATTGACGTAAGTCTTAATCATGTATGAAGACATTTTTGAGTTCGCAGCTATTTTGTAAGCTTCCGCACAAAGTACTAAAAAGTAAATAGTCCCTTAAAAATACAATTGATTGCTGATTAATCTTTAAGTTTTTGCTTCATGAAATCTAATTATATTTTAATGCCTCGGTAGCCTGAAAGTAGATGCACTCGATGCGTGACCTTGAGGACCATAATTCGAGCTTCTCCGTCGCCGGGGTATGTTTATTGGCAAAATACTTAACAGTCAGCCGCAATTCACCCAGCGATAAGAATTGGGTAGAAGTGGGTTTAAGCCACTGCCTCTTGCTCAGGGACGTGAAAACATCAGGATTGATTGTTCGAGAGCGATTCTATAAGCTTAAGCTTTCTTCGTAATGAGCTAACATAAACTATTATAAATTAAATTATAAGATATGAAGAGAGTAGTCAAGGAAATGTAAACTTTAAATCCTAATCACCCTTATGTGTGAGTCTGCTTAGCGTTATTCATAAAGTATGATTAGGGGTTTTCTTTGAAATGTTAACGCCTATAGGAAATTGTTGGTATAATGATTCAGCCATCATCAATTAATCAGAACTGATCCACTAATCCATTGATCGACGTTCATTGAATTACTTGTCATTGAGGAGCATTGGCTTAGTCATTGATCCTTATCATACCTCGCAACTTCTCATTTTTGGAAAGCGCTAGCCGTTCAATCATAACATAACATAACAAAAGAAAACAGATAAAAAAAAAGCAAAACAGGTTTTTGAACCGTTTTGTCATCCTGCCGAAGAACAATGCCACACCTTTTTTCCATGCATTCCTATGTTTTGAGTTCGATAAACACGCATAACAAAAGACCTATTTATGAAGGATAACAAATTCAAGTAAACACGACGCATTTGGTTTGTTTGACTGTGAAACAAAACGCAACACTCCCAGGCGGTCAATGATTTCTACTTACCGAAATGTCTGGTTAAGACAGGTGAACTATCATACGTCACATCTGATCAGATTTAGGTTCAAGTAACAAAATACTTATAAATTCCATTGTCTGGGTTGTATGAATGAATTTTCAAGGCATAATTTATTTATTTATTTTTCTTTCAGTTGAAGGTCAAAACGTGGAATGGATTAAATAAATAACAAAATAAAAACATAAAGAATGGGGCATATATTCGTTGCGAAAAGGAATTGATTTCACAAATTTTAACCATGATTTTCCGATTTTATATAGGATTAGTCCAAACTACATTTAGAGTGTATAACTACAATGTACTCCTCATTCTTTCTCTCTATCTCAGTGTATTTTTCTTCCTCTCACTGTCTGTTTGTGGTTTATCTATATGTATTTTACAAAGACTTTGAAACTACAACCTTTCAAATTTCAATAGATAAAATACAGCTTTCACAATTTGGACGCATTAATCATGAGATATGATAAGACTAAAACGCCAATATGTACATTCATTGTTTCTCATTTATTTATTTATCTCTATATTTCTTTTTATTTTTCTTCAAAATAAACGAGATATCAGAAATGACTGACTTTACTCTGACAATACACATGTACATGTATGAATTGGTTAACAATTTTAAAATAACATGTGTTTGGATGGATTTCGTCGGAAATAATCATATACCTATATCTAAATTCCCGGCACTACAACCCTCTCAATCATTGAGTGCCGCAGAATCACAGTGCTCACAGCACTTTGATAAAAATTTGGTACTTCCTGAGCAGTCATTCAATGTCTTCAATATCCTACAGTTAGTCACATCGTGAAATTGACATTTATCTCAATCAAAACCATTCTAAATCACTCACTGAGCGCTCCATTCACTCATTCCAAACATTCACTCGAATTGATCAAAAACGCTCCAAATGACATATAAGCATACAATCAACAGCTACATTCAAAATAAATATAAATGGAAAAAAATCGCGATTTCGCTGACATTATTGAAATTGTAAGCGTTTGATTGATTCTTGAAGAAATTGGAAAGTATTTATAGAGCTTTTATGCATAATTTATTAAAGGGAAGTAATCAATATCGCAAATTTTGTTCAACTTGAACAAAATTTGCAATATTGGATTACCTCCCATCAAATTCACTAAAAACTCACTCCACGCACTCATTCAATTTCATTCCAAAATCATTTCAAAATCATTCACCTAGTCAATTTCACGATGTTCTTAACTGTATTAGTCTTTTAAAACTTATTGACCTTTTCGGTAAATTCATGCACTTCTGAAACCAAGTTTTGCACAGCATGACATGGTTTCCTTTGGTACATCTCATAACTTTTACGGTTAAAAACATCGTGAAATTGGCATTAATTCCGATCAAAACAATTCTTATTCGCTCAATCAGCGCTCGATTCATTCATTTCAAAAACTCACTCAAATCGATTAAAAATGCTCCGAGATCTTTTGAAACCATTTTGAAATCGCCCAAGACGATCAATTTTTACTTTAAATCGATCAAAGAATTCTACGATTTCATGGTTGGGATGAATTTTAAAGTGTCTGTTTAGTTCACGAAGACACCCACACAGAAGATTATGTATATGTTATTAAAGGGAGGTAATAAAATATAGGTCATTTTGTTCATCCTTAAAAAATAGCCATATTGGATTACCTCCCTCGAATATCACTCAAATTTCGCTCCATACATTCATTCAATTTCATTCCAAAATCATTCAAAATTCATTCACATTGTCAATTTCATGATTAACTGTATATACTTCTCTATTAGTCGCCTTCATTGCATAGGGAACAAGTACATATGATTCATAAAACGTTCAATGCCGGTCAAAGCGCTGCATGTATCAATGATATACGTAATCGCCAGTAATTAGCTGTCAATCAACGGAAATCTGCTGTAGACAAGTATACTAACGTTTTCGGTGCAAAATGTATTGGTGTTAATCGCGGAGCGAAAGTGGACAAAGGAATCATGAAATAGACCTAACCGTTTAACACCGCTTTCATGACTACGTGGAAGGGTGTGCTCTTTTTAAACGGGGTGTCGAAGGTTCGAATCTTCCTCGAAGCTGGCCTTTATAGGTACAAGTATAATTGAAGCAATCGGGGTTTGAGAAGCCGGCTTCTTAAAAAGATGGTCACACTTAGCAATTTTCTCTACCGGATAACGGATTCGAAAGGTACTACAGTTAAAAACATCCTTGAATTGACACTCATTGCGATCAAAACCATTTAACATCACTCTCTCAGCGCCCCATTCATTCATTTTAAAACACTCACTCAAATCGATCAAAAACGCTCCGAAATCATTTAGAAAACATTGAAATAGTTCAAATCGGTCACCATTTAATGCAAATCGATCAAATCATTCTACGGTGTTATTGGCTGGTGTGGATTCTAAAGCGTCCGGTTGGTCCACGAAGACACACAAACAGAAAATTACGTATATTTTATTAGGAGGATGTAATAAATATCGCTTATTTTGTTCATCTTGAACAAAATAAGCGATATTGGATTACTTCCCTTTAATGTCACCCAAGACTCGCTCCACACACTCGTTCAATTTCATTCATAAATGTTTCCCAATTCAGTAATTTTGTCAATTTCACGATGTTCTTAATTGTATGTACACTTTTACATGTACAGTCGATAACATCGTTAAACTGATATTCACTTCTATCAAAACCACTCTAAATCGCTCGCTCAGTGCTCCTTTCATTCATTCCAAATACTCACTAAAGTATTTCAAATATCAGGATATATTTAGCTGTACATGCCTCTTTTGACGCTAAATTTTCCACAGAAATTTCCATGTAAACTATTTTGCTATGACCACAGCTTTCTTTGTACATGTCGTCAATGCAAATGGCATTAGCTTTCTACGATTCTAATCTTTTTTTTCTAATTTCGGATGGATCTCTTTAATTCTGCGAGATGTTACATACCGTGTTGCTCGAAAGAAACATATTGATTCGTCTATCAGAAACTTTAAAGTATGACCAAATTTTGTACAGTTAGAAATCCTGAAAGTGACGTTCACCTCGATCGAAATCCTTCTAATTTACCCTGACGGCCCTCCATTCATTCATTCTAAACACTCACTAAACAAAAACGCTCATTAATCATTGCAAACCATTCAAAATCGATCAAAGCGGTAAGTTTTTCATGTAGATTTATCAACTTATTCTACGATTATTTTGGCTGGTGTGGATTTTAAAGCATCTGATTGGTTCGCGAAAACACTCAAATTCGAAAGTATGTAGTTTTTAAAGGGAGGTAACAATTATTTCTAATTTCTAATTTCGTCCAAGCTGGACGAAATTAGCGATATCGGATTACCTCCCTTAAATTTCATTTCAAATCCTTCCCCACATTCATACAATATCATTCCAAAAGTATTCAACTTGTCAATTTCACGATGTTTTAACTGTAAATGAGCTAGAAGAATTACAAGTTTGGGTACAAATGTGGTTTGACTCACCTTAGATAAAGAAATTAAATAATTATCAGAGGAAGGCAATTGTAGTACACATTTAAAGCTGCTCTTTCACGTTTCTTCATTGAAAAAATACAAACATGGTTCTTAGATTCGGAAGTTTGTGCATTTTCAGATGTTTAAGAAACCCACATGGGTATGGCACTTACAACAACTCATTTTAAAGAATTTGTAGCTTGAATGGTCGAAGCGGCAAGGTCAGTGAGGGATCCAGTCTATTTATATCCAGTCTATACATTACGAAATTGTTATTTTTCATGTATAATGTTCCATTCTTGTATGTATCGATATGTAGCTTCCCAATTGACAGATTCTTTAACATTGACCTTTGATAGAATGGGACAAACTGCTGGAAATGCATGCGTAAATAGTTGGATCAAAATTTA
The DNA here is from genome assembly GCA_948146395.1 of Fragum whitleyi. NCBI lineage: Eukaryota > Metazoa > Mollusca > Bivalvia > Cardiida > Cardiidae > Fragum > Fragum whitleyi. Next base: position 37,529,162 of record OX411547.1, on the reverse strand, counting down.
AGAATAATAATTTTGGCGATAGTAGTTGCTTTACTTTTCAGAATGGAATTCTGCTAAATTCAGGAATATCTGTCTTTTTTCCCATTTTTTACCAGATCGAATCGTGTTATTGTGGAGTTTTCTACACGATGAAGTCATAAATTCCGATTAATTTTACAAAAAAAAAATCATAAGTCGCATTTTCCCAATCTGTAAAAGAGCAGCTTGAGGACCCTACCATCATTTAGCAAACGCATTTTCATTATTAATCAATAGGTTTGACTCTTAAGCCTTATAAGAGACCATAGTCGAAGCTTTAGTACCATAATTCATTTTTCTTTACATTTTTATTTTGCAGATCTTCTGGGCTGTCCTTCTTTACTAAATGGGTCACGTGTTTATCTCGTTCTGTCTTACTCTGTTAAAACATCGTGAAATTGACACGATGAATGATTTGGGAATGATTTTGGAATTACATGTATTTGGGAATGAAATTGAATGAGTGAGTGGGACGAGTTTTGTGTGAAATTAGAGGAAAGTAATCCAGTATACCTAATTTTGTTAAGGATGGACAAAATTATGTATATTTATTACCTCGCTTTAATAAAATATGCATATTTTTTCTGTTTGAGTGTCTTCGTGGACGAAAAAGACTCTTTAAAATCCCTTCCTGCCAATAAAATCGTGTGTGTATTCCCGTTTGTTTTGTTTTTTTTATCGTCGCAACCGTAGCATTTGCCCATATGAGCGACGCCCCAGGGGACGGTAAGTTGTTACGGGGGATATTGCAAGGATACATGACGAAACTACTGCTGAGATCCGCCATGCATTTACATGCTTGGTGTGAAGCACCGTCTCACGGGGCCTCGGTTAAGCGTCTGATCCGGAAGTCAATTAAATTTGTTAGTGTGCCTGTCCGAGTTTGGAACTACACCGGAATAAAATCGTAAAATGATTCGATCGATTAAAATTAAAAGTAGGTGGTCTTGGGCGATTTTGAAATAGTTTCTAAAGATTTCGGAGCGTCTTTGATCGGTTTGAATGAGTGTTCGTCGAGACCGATTCCAGGCTTACATGTAAGCATCCATGGACCTTTTCTTGAGTGTTTGGACTAAGATTGCCCGCTTCTGACCCGTTTTAATGTGGGGAATTTTTGACCCAATGTTTTTAGTGTTTTTTTTAAATAAATATTTACAGCACATACAAAACTATTTACAGTTTTACTTTTGGCATCATCATTTGGCAAATGATTCCACGCAAGACTGATCTTTGTAAAACATAAAAAAAAATCTGTATGCGAATTCGTTGTACACTTTCTTGAAAATTTTGTACTTAAGACCTCCGGTGATATTTTGTGTATGACAGGATTGGAATAGCTTAGGTTTTGTCTATTTTATATTTTCTTCCAACTTTTTAATACTTGAATTCAATTAGATCTTTGTCGTCTGTTGAAGAGTTGGTAATCTAATGCGCTTCGATCTTTGTTGGTTATTTATATATTCTGGATGAATAAAGATTTTGTAGCCATTCTCCGCCTATTCTCCATTTTTATATGCGTTACTTATTCTAAAAAACACAAATTTGTTTAATACCTTCTCACAAAAAGATATTCTAGAGCTATTATTGAATGCAAAATCCAAATGGGTTCTTCCAGGTTGAGGGGTTACAGGTTGTAGGGAAATTCGATTCTAGAGTCAGTTGAAGAAGGTAGTGACATTTCGTGACCATAGACACTTATCGGCTAGATATTTTCATTTTTTTGTTGAAATTTCTTTATGAGCTAAAATGTTTTTGAACAATTTTTAAAAATGTAAATCATTTGAGCCATATTTAGGCGAGTCTTTCTAGGGTCGTGTTGGTAGGTGTAGATTACGGAATCACCCGAGTTGTGACGAATGTCTTTGTAGGTCTCGAAAAGATTAACGTCATTTTTTTGCATGTCTCACATTATTACCTTAGGTGAATTGTTTTTTCTATCCTTAGTAATGTGTTCTTCTTTTCAATTTTTTTTCATTGTCTCTTTTCGCGTAAAAAACTGCAAGAAAATCGAGTGACATATAGTTCTCTGCTAGGGAATTGGATCGTATTTCAAACTATATACTAATAAATAACGCCTTTATCATGAACAGTTCCGGTGGTCAAGTGATTAACCTGCTCGTCATTCACGCTGGTACCCCGGGTTCAATTACCGAGGACTCCACCATTTTTTTCTTATTAGAACGTTAGGACTGTTCAAAGTTATTTTACTGATATTTTCTTCCTTAATTTGTACAAATATTTAGTAAAGTAATTCAAACAAACAAATATGTCTCATATTACTCAGTTCGAGTCTGTATAAACTCAAAAAACCCCAAAAAACCTTGGGTGACACTCTTCAAAAGAAGAGTGATTTCTTGGTCCAATAAAAAAAAACAAGTCTTTAATGAGCTTCGCTTATTTCTATGGTACCGTTTCTTAATAATGATAATTCTTCTAAATACGAAATTATTTTCATGCCGTAAACTCCTATTCTATATTCTTCAAACTTCAACGCCTACAATGTATGTATTTATACAAGAGTTGCCGGTCACGTCAAAATAGGCGATACATTTACATATGAAACCATTGTATTCGTTACTAAGAAATATTTGTAAACGCATTTACATCTGGCATCAAAAAGAAGGTATATTTGTTAAATCAATTTTATCCAAAGAAAAAGTAATGCTATTGTCAATAAAACCTAAGGCATACACCAGAAATGACGCCGTCAGATGAAAAACAACGCCAGGGCATTTCACTGAAATTGTAAAATCATAAAGAATAATGGCAGGAGAGGCGCCAAAATTTACCATTTGACTTAAATTACGCCACATATGATATTTTGTAATACTCACGCAAGTATGATGGATCAAACAAAAGATGACAACCACGAGAGATAATGGTCAGTAGCGACAGATTGCTGAAAAGGCGTCGATTTTTTAATAGTCATGTTTTCAAATCGCATTTATTCACATGTTCTTTAGAATGAATTGATAAGTTTCGTCAGTTAATCCTGAAAACCATCCATTATACGTTATTTATTAACGGACGTCATTTTTTACAGAGTCTGACCGCCAACTTTTGCCGTTACGTCATTACATGCCATTACATGTTATACTTTTTCTTGTTTATTCCTTTAGATAGTTTTAAAATGCTGTTTGTCTCGGATAAGTAACGAAATGGAATATTCGGCCTTGAATGTGATTGTGTCAATGTTCTGTCAACTCGAACACAAGGCAAATCTTATGGAAAGTTTTGCGTTACCAAAGGCAAATACAAATTAGATTTTCATCCAAGAGAAGAAGACTTTCCCAGAGTTTCCTTATATAGACGAATAGTCTTATATGAACACACTTATAACAAAGCTTTCTTTTTTGTGATTGACAGGCCAATGGATATTTGAGTAGCTCCGAAAATATCATCGTCATTTCATGTTAGACTCAAACCCATCATTCATTTACAGATGTTCCGTCCATTCATTGTTAAATGAAAACAAATGTTTATTTGGACTCGTGTGACAGTGGTATAATGTTTGTATACAAACGTTGTTTAAGTGAACAAGGAATTTTAAGTGCATCTTTTTGCGTAACTATGAAAAAGGAGCAGAACTGATATTCATCTTGGAAGTTATCATGTAACAAAGCAATGGCCTTACACCAAAAGGTTATTTTTCCAAGATTTTCTCACTGAATTAATTAAAATCTTTAAATGTCGTACATCTTTTGAATATGTTAAAGGAGAAGAACAATATAAGCTCTGCTTACGTTCTCATCCTTTTTGCATAGAATTAATTAGTAATTGTAAACTGTATTCAACATGTATTAATTTGTGCAAATAAAATATGTTTAAACCAAAGCAGTGGCGGGTCCAGACGGGGTTCGGGGTGGGGGGTTCGAACGAACAACCTTTGTATCAAACAACTTCATTGTAGAAGTCAAATTCAATAAAAACAAGAATATCAAAATTCGCACGAACTTCAATTTCTACAAGTTAAAGATATCTGACGAGCAGATTTTGGGCGATTATTTTCATAGTATCCATATCTTACAAGATGGGGATACTTTTGTACTAATTCCTCGAATTCTGAAGGCCTACTTTATAGAAACCCTGTTTTCATAAAACCAATGTAAAACGCCCTGAAAATGTATTGCGTTATCACGATTTCAAATGAAATACTATGTATGTGCTTTAGAATACATGTATCAATGTTGTCTTGGATGTACAAAATACTCCCAACAGATTACAGTGGCGTGTAAAGACGCTAACATTATGTTCTCTACATCTTACCAAACAAAAAACTCAAAAATCGCTCCACCCATTCTATTTCATTCCAAAATCATTCACCTTGTCAATTTCACGATGTTAACTGTAGTACCAAAGGGTATAAAATATTGTTTTAATTAAGCAAATGCTGGAGACAAGATTTTTTCTAATGAAAGGCAACGTTTCTCACTAACTCATCATCTCAATTTTATGTGCAAAAGTTTTTTTATTATGAACAAGTAGAAAATCATACAATACTTACCAAGAGACAAGTGGAACAAATATGTATATCCCAACACCTACCATCGTTTTAGATGGTCTTCTTATTCCTCGGAACAAAGTTACAGATAGTAGCATAGTGATGTTGAGCGTTATGAATTATTGCGATGGGTGGTTTTTTTCCTTTTAAGAAATTCGATGCGTTTTTTGAATGGTTTGAGTGAGTGTCTGAAATGAATGAATGAAACACTGAGCGAGTGATTTGGAATGGTTTTGATCGACGTGAATGTCAATTCACGATGTTGTTAACTGTACACTAACAGGAAAATAGGGGGAAAGGGTAAATATCATACATACTTAGTATTTTGTATGAAAAAAAAATCTAACGAGGTTGGGAGAATTGATTATTGTCAAGGCTCTGCCGAGACAATTATCAATTCTCACAGCCGAGTTAGATTTTTTTTCATACAATACACTAAGTACGAATTATATTTATCTTATAACCTCTATTTGACTTGTTTCGTCGATGTTTCTAACTGAAATGCAAGTTTCTAAAAATAACCGCATTATATTATTGTTCTAAAAATAACTATTTGATATCATGAAAAATATCATACGGGATGTTATCACACGGATATGTGTATAGTTATAAGATAAACTAAATTATCGCTAATTTCATCCAATAGGAGTAACACTATTTTGTCAAATAGCCCTTTTTTGTGACTCGTCACAAATGCTTGAAAAATATGAAAAGGTTACAGCAATTCGTGTTCCGCAATTCTGTCATTTTAACCACCTACGCGTGTCATGATATTTTGACAGAAAGAGGAAAATCTGTCATATTTTGGCACTTTTCTGTAATATACATTTTTTCTCCCAAAATATGCGAATTTTAATTGAGTTAATTTTTTCAATGAACATAAACCAAGGAACTTAAGTAATAATGTAATTATTAAGTCGTTAATAGACAATGAGTCGATGAAACATTAATGAAGGTCACATCCGGATTGAGACCAGGAAAATAATTACATGTGTGTGTGTGTGTGTTTTTCCGCTTATTTATCGTCGCTACCTTAGCACATGCCCATATGAGCGACGCCCCCGTCAGTTGTTTCGGTGGATAGTGCAAGGATACATGACGAAACTACTGCTGAGATCCGCCATGGTTCTTTAACGTGTTCGATGTAAAGCACCATCTTACAGGGTCTCGGTTTAACGTCTCATCAGAAAAACAATTAGTTTGTTAGTGTGCCAGCCCGGGAATCGAACCTACGCGGTCGAACTTCAATGGTTTTGAAGTCCTGTGCTCTACCGACTGAGCTAATTAGGCTGACAAAAATAGTACTTACGGATTGTTGAATCATATTCTTTGAAAATGAGACATATCAAGTAAAAGGGATCAAAGAATTCTTCGATTCACGAGTGGTACTGTTAAGAACATAATGAAATAGACAGGATTAGTGATTTTGGAATGCTTTTGGATTTTAACGGAGAGAGTGTGTGTAGCGAGTTTTGACTAGAATTCAAGGGAGGTAATCCAATATCGCTAATTTTGTTCAGGATGAACAAAATTAGTAATATCTATTACCTCCCTTTACTGAAATATGCTTAAAGGTTCTATGAGTGGCTTTCTATGTCCTTTTGAATCCATCATACGCTTAAAAGTTCAATCATGTTATTAAGATCTGTGATTTTCAAAACTGATTTTTACTTTGACCGTGTTTTTTTATCTATCTGTAAAAAAATTCGATCGATTTTGGGTGGTTTGAGTGAGTGTTTGGTATGAATGAATTGAGCGCTGAGTGAACAACTTAGAATGGTTTTGATCAGAATGTCAGAAACGAGGATTTACACTGGCTCCAATAAATACACTCATAGTCAAAATACGGAGTAATGTGAGAACATTTGTATCATTTCACTTGTGAGAAAGTTATAAACTCTTTTAAGTAGATGCAGCTGTGATGATAACCTTGCATAAAAATGATCAATCTATCTCGTATATTTAAATTCCATTGAATTCTGGATTTTAAAATTTGTTTTGATCCAAATAGCATGCAATTAGTATAGGCATTTCGTTTATTTATAAAATAACTTCACTTTCATTAATGTTGATGTGCCTGTGATTAAAGTCGAATGCGGGGGGTGGGGGTGGGGGGGTAAATAGAAATATAACCACAACCACACGAACTCAAACCATTCAAAATCGTTCCAAAATCACTAGACATAAAAGCACAAAAGCTTAGTTATATATATTATATTATAGTTATATCCAGTAAAACAAGGGCCTGTTATACTCCATTGGCTTTCAAATATCCATCAATGAGAAACTCAGTCAGATTTGAAAGTTTACAAGGAAATTTGTGAAGAAACCAACAGATAGAAAGAAAAGCCACTTTTGGTGTAAGCTAAACCTTATATCGAAATCCGATTTACAAAATATATGTTAGTATTGATTCTAAACAGGAAAAGTTGTGGGTTTTTTTAATATAAGATAGATATGTCTTGATGGATCCCTCACCAATAAACAATACTATTATTATATGGCATGGAAAATCGACGACCCATATATGGGCAAATCAAAATTCTGCTAGGCGGAGATTTACCCAAGGAATATTATCCCTGCAAAGTTTGATTGAAATTGGTCCAATGGTTTTGGAGGAGAACATTTTACAGTGAAAATTGGACCCGCCCTATCGCGCCGATATCTGGGGTCAATCCAAATTTCTTGAACAGCTTTAGAAAAAGTTCACCCGATTCATTCATGCCAAGTTTCATTGAAATCGGGCCCATAGATTGGAAGAAGAATTTATAGTGAAAGGAAGCCCCGCCCTGCCAAGCCCAAAATCGGGAGTCAATCCAAATTTCTTGAACATCTATTAAGTAGAGGGCAATCCAAAGAAAAGTAATGCCAAGTTTCATTAAAATCGGGCCCATGGTTATGGAATAAATGATTTTTAATGATTATATTATAAAAATAAGTTCCGCCCTGCCACGCTCATATTTGCGGGTCAATCCAATTTCTTGAACAAGTTTAGGAGAAAGTCACCCAAGGAACATTTCTGGATTACACCCCCCCCCCCCCCTTTTTAATTTCACTCAAAACGCACTTATCGCAATGATTCAATTTTATTCTTAAATCAATCAAAAATCATTAGTTTTGTCATTTTCATGGTGTTGTTTACTGTAATGCACTCCAATGGCCATCGACACAGCATAACCTTTAGGGCATTCACTAGCTAAATATAATATGATTCTTTTAAAATCAAGTATAATAGTATTCAGTTTTAAAGCAAACTGATACGGAAAAAACAAAGATATTGAAATTTTAAGTTGAATATAGTTTAATGTAACCTAGCAACATAATTGAATAACAACGAATATCTCTGTAATAACTTTCGGGGGAGGCGATTTACCAGCTGAAAGAAAATAAAAGGTGTCATATATCATAACCTTTTGCGGCGTGGGTGAAAAACCGCAAACAAAAATAAATGGGTAGACTTTTTAGGTAATTCATATTTAAGATTAAAATTTGAAATAAATGTCACCAAATGTCAAGGAACCGACAAATTTTGACGTTTATATTTTTCCTGCCACGGGGATGTTTATCATTTAAGATTCTCCACATTCTAAAGATTAATTTACTTCCTTATAAGGAAGTGTTATTCAGAAATTTCAGAGTACTTTAAATCGGGTAAATTTCACGATGACCGGTTAATTTTCGCGCCCTCAAATATCAATTTCTATTTCACTGAATGATAATTATATAGTAATCTGTTATATATCATTGAATTAAAAAACTATAATTTGAAATAAATCGTATAAAATATTTTTGCGATTTAATGGTGTGCTGTTGCACCATACCTAACGTCTATTTTGAAAATAGACCAAACCGGTTTAGCAAGTACGTTGAAAAAATGAATGGAAATAAATTGTTTCAAAGGAGCCTTTCGAGACCGAGTTTTAGATCTAAGGTTGTAGTAGTACCTGGGTAGTACTTTGTAAGAATATGAGCTAATTTTATCCAACCGTCATGCAGTTGCATGTTCTGTACAAAATGACCCTTTTCCACAATGTTTTGGCTTTACCGCTATAGCTATGGCAGTCTTATATTGCTCAACTGCTTGTGCTAAAAAATAGCTTTATTTTGATATACAATACAAATGGACACACTGTTTTTTCCAGGCTAATAAAGCGCCCTTAAAATTGGGTCTCAAACACTTTACATGAACCTTAACAACATCGTGAAACTGACATTAATTCGATCAAAATTATTATAAAGCATTCATTCAGTCAATTTATGACATGCAAAACGCTCACCTAAAAACTCTACGAATGTTCATAAACGCCTCGAAAACATCCAAAGCAATTACATATTCATTTATATCGATTTTTTTATGAATTTATTAAGAGATGTGGATTTTAAAGTATCTGATTCGCCATTGAAGGCACACGGACATAAAAATACGTAAATTTAATTAAAGGGAGGTAACAAAATACCGTTAGTTTAATCCAATTCACCCAAATCTGGCCTTACGACTGGCATCATGAATTGCCATCCTGGATGAAGTTGGCTGTGTAGTATGTAACTAACCTGTATCATTTATTCGACGATTTCTAATCACAAACCATCTCAGGCAAATGTTCAAAGACACATTTAGAGAACAAGTATTGATTTCGTGATATTAATCTTGTCTGAAAGGTTAATATGAGAGAAAACATTTTATAATATGAGTTACATCGCGAGAGAGAAATAAACCCATTGAATATTTTTGATATTACACGGGTGGGTATTACACTAGTGGAATAACTATGCAAATGAGCTCAGAGCGAATAGCAATGCTTTTTTGTAACAACGAAAATGACGTCATAATGTATTCAATGTGACGTCAGGTTTGAACGGCGTTAAAATGTTGGCGGTAAATTGAAACTTTGAATTTCAAGATTTTTGACGATTTTTGAGCAAATATTCGGGTCATATTATAAATAGAATATAAAAATTAAAATACAGAATTTATTAAACGCGTCATCTATAAGAGATAAAAACTCGACACAGCCTCGATTTTACTTGTTTATAGATGACTCGTTTAATAAATTCGGTATTTCATGACCACTCATTTAATATCATCTATGTTTTGAAACGATTTCCTGTGATCTATAGCATCAGGGCTGTTTGGCATAGGTGGCTAGGATTTTTTTTACATGTTGTACAGTGATGGGCCAGTAAATTCATGAAGACATAGAAAGGTGACGTGTAAGAATCGCAAAGCAGTAAAGCCGCTTGTTATCGATACTCACTACAAATAAAGGTTAATGCAATTGGGTTTCACGTAACTTTGCTACATTCAGCCTTACCCTGTCTTTTGCACTTGAGGATGAAAATCGCAGGGAAAATGATTAATATCTTAATAAAAGTAAAGAAAAAAAAAAGATTATGTAAGTGTCGTTCTTAATTTGTATGCCTATCCATTCTCCGTTGTCGCAAATTCTATAGTTACTTCTTCCACTTATATTCGACAAAAAAAAATCAATTATATATATTGCAAAGCTCATTGCTATAAGTTTCATGCTAAGGTTAGAATGTTCAATTGTGCCAAATACTTTATGCAGTATTCTCACTGACTAGAGATAATGGAAAGCTCCGTTTAATGACTCCATTTCTAGCAAAGATGATTCCCAAATTATTACCAAAAGTTATTGTATGAGTCTAGTTAAGTGTAGAGACAGTCCAAATATCTCTACAACTTCTTTTCTCATATCGAATGGATGTATCGATCTACTACATGTATGCCAACATAAATGTCGACACTAGTACTTCCAGTGCTCTAATTTTATCTGATTGTTTATTTAATTTTAATGCTATATAAGCTCCTTAGGGTTTCAAATATTATTCGTTTTCATTCAATTTTAAAATGATAAAATCTACATTTGACAAAATTAAGCCAAAAAGACTAATAATATACAGCACGAGAAAAAGTGTCTCGAGTCTGTCAGTTTTGTAGCAATCTTCACTGGCATTAGGCAATACGTGTATGACAGAATTATGACTACTAATTAGCCGTGAGTGATGTTAGGGTCCGCCTGTTTACATTTCCTTTAGAGGTAACTCCAGATGGTAATGTTGTCTTTCGTCTATCAAATTTTCATTATTTGCTGGAAGATTTCTTTGCCGTCACACATTAACTTGAAATTAGAAACTTGGTAATTTGAGTAAACTCCTTTTTCTAATTTTATAAAATATTGAAATATTAATTGGCGTTTTACATAAAAGTATCAAAACAGATATTTTGTTCGTAAATTATATTCAATGGGAAATGGTATAAGACTGGAGTAAGTCCGTAAAAATCGACAACGTGCTTATTAAAAGTATTTAAATTGAGAACAGTTTGAAAAGGTCCTTAGAATAAAAAGATTTGATTCTACATGTAATACACCTTCGTAGACTAATTTCTTTATGTACACTAACTTTATAAGTAAGCTAATGCTCATTGAACAGAACAATTGTAGGGATCCTACAACTTTTACTTTATAACTATACAAATATCCGTGTAATAACATCCCGTATGATATTCTTTATGATATCACATAGTTATTTTTAGAAAAATGATATAATGCGGTCATTTTTAGAAACTTGCATTTCAGTTTAAAAAATCGACGAAAACAAGACAAATATAGGTTATAAGATAAATATAATACATACTTAGTGTATTGTATGAAAAAAATATCTAACTCGGTTGTGAGAATTGATAATTGCCTCGGCTGAGCCTCACCAATTATCAATTCTCCCAACCTCGTTAGATATTTTTTCTCATACAAAATTCTAAGTATGTATTATATATATTCGTACTTTTATTGGAAGCTACTGAAAGTCATATAGAGTCGAGTTGTACCGTCGTGCTTGGAACGACAAAGCACGAGCTTAGCACGAATATTCTGTAAATGTTGTATTTTTGACAATTCTGTTTTTGAATTGACAGCGAGAACGATGTTACAATAGTCCAATTGAGATATCAACAAATATTAAAACAGTGCTTCAGCAGTTTCTTTCGACAAATATTGGCGAAAGGTCTTTCAGAATCTTGAATTAGATCGTATTCAACATGGTTGTTTTAATGTTTTTTTTATTTTTTTTTATTTTTTTTATTGTTAACGTCACCTTTGAAGCTCAGAGACGCATCTAAAAGGGCACCGAGATATCTAATGCACATTTAAAAATTGACAAAATCACCATATACAGTCATTTTTTTCGAGTAACAGTTCGTCATCTGTTCACGTTTCAAAAAAAAAAAAAAAAAAAAAAAAAAGAAAAAAGAAAAAGAAAGAACGAACTCTTTTTTTGAATTATTCATCCTAAATTTGATGCTGTTCATCCAAGCGTTTACAAGGACAATGCCTTCTTTCATATCTTGGATAGAATTGGCTTCTTTATTTGGCGATAGTTTAAAACGTCTTATCGCCGTTTGGTCATCAGCATATCCATACACTGAAATAGATGCATTCGGAACACCACTCGGCCAATCTCACGATCAACCTCGGATGTACATAGACGGACTATTTTTAAGAATTACGGGAAAGCCTTGGAAAAACTCGATGACGTCAGTTACAATGGCGTTAGCCCTCGAAACTTTGAGTGAAAATAACGGCTGAAAAATCTTAATTTTTGAGAATGATTCGTCATTCTCAAAAATTAAGATTATTCAGCCGTTATTTACTGTAAAAGCTATAAATCTACAGTGCTAGTTTTTCTTACTATGTTTCCGCCTAACAAAATGCACGATTTTGTTACATACTCATCCGCCTTACATACATCCGAGGTCTATTGTAGTTTACGGAAATGACCGAGTGATGTTCCGAATGAAATTGATGGAGACACTATGTCAAATATAGTTCCTGCGTACTCTGTGTAAAGTCATGGCCGAAGACAGCTTCCCTGGAGGAAAAAAGTATGTACAGTCAAGCTCTCGGAAAGAGGAAGTGTTTGAGTTAACACTCACTCTACAACTACGTAGTCTTAAATTTGAGTTCATCATCCAAGCTCAAGGGCAATGGGAACTGTTGATTACCTGGAGGTATATATAAACTGTCTGAATCTCGCAAAATATCGAACTCGTTCTCATGGTCATACAAACGAGGGAGAGCGGTTTGTTCAATAAGTTTGGAAAAGAATGAACGTTTGCTGACTGCTATAATTAGAATATAAAAGCTCATGACCTGACTTTTTAGCAGAGGTCTTATTATTGCTTTCTTCCATTTGGATGGAAAAACACCTTGTGTCAGTCAAAGAAAGGTTTACATGTACAAGATGTGTAACACATAGTAAAAGATCTTCAATAAAGGATTAAAGAGGGTGTTTTGAATGAATGAATGAATGAATGAATGAATGAATGAATGAATGAATGAATGAATGAATGAAACGCTGAGCGTGCGGTATAAGAATGGTTTTGGTCAAGGTGAATGTTAAATTCACGATGTAACTACCTGTTTGTCAAAGTATAAATATTAAACACTTATAACATCTTGAAATTGACTGCCATTCCGATCAAAATCATTCTTATTCATTAACTAAGTGCTCCATTCGTTCATTCCAAACACTCACTCACATCGATCAAAAAGTTCCAAAATCATTAGAAAACATTTCGAAATCGTTCGAAATCGATCAACATTTTGTTCACAACGATCAAATTATTTTACGATTTAATTGGCTGTTGTAGATTCTAAAGTGACTGATTGGTCCACGGAGTATACTGTTGTTCGCTGTAAAATTTCGGAATAGATTAAGGAAGATACTTCAATCTGTATTTACGAGAAATTTCTCGCCAGAGTTTTCTTTTGTTTTTTCCTCTATTCCTAGCACGTTTTGGGAACGTTGGAACTCCTTAAGTACAATTATGCGTTTTTCAGATTTCAAATGAAATCTTGTGCTAAAATTCTCCCTCAGTCAAACTTTAACTGACATCAAATTGAAATATTCATTTACAAACGAGGGCAAATGACATGCGTAACCTTGTGTGCATTAAATAGGTCGTTTGTCAAAATTGCGACGTACGTAATATGAAGTGTAATTGAAGAAAAATATTTTTCAATGACAGCTTTACGATTGAGCATTACATCTGAGTGATGTTGGCATACGCCTAGTTGGAGAGTTTTGTCTGTTATTTTCAAACAATAATCAAATCAGTGAAAGTACTGATGGTGAAGGTTTCCGATGACATTCTAGAGTAATATATTGAATTCGTTGAGAAAAGAGAAATTATTTATGTAAAAAATAATGAAGGGAAAAGTGTCTCGACGAAATTTTGACAATTCTCACTGTGAAGTCAAATTTGTTTTGCATGTCGAATGTGTTCTCAAATTTTACAATGAAAAATAAAGATAAATACAGATAAAAACATCTTGTAATTTACACACATTCCGATCAAAATCATTTTAAATCATTCACTCAGCGCTCCATTTACTGTTTATTCATTTCAAACACTCACTCAAATCGATCAAAATTAGCGATTGATTACCTCCCGTTAATAAAATATGCATTTAAGTTCTTTAAATGGCTTCCTATTTCGTCAAGAACAAATGAGACGCTAACAATTTGAATTTGAAAATCATACTTTTTCTCTATCAAAATTAATTTTGAATGACGTTGTTGATTCTATAATTTTCAATTAGTTTGAGCGTTTTTGAAAGGTTTGGGTGAGTTTTTGGAATAAATGAATGAAGCGCTTAGTAAGCGATTCAGAATGTTTTTGATTGAGATGAATGTCAATTTCATGATGTAACTAACTGTACCTAGTCCCTCTTTGCTCTGTCCGTCAGACATCCGTCCGAAATTTCATGCCCGGGGTATTGGCATTTCACTTATTGAGGAATTACAAAATAATTTGGCCAACTCGTTCTCCGATAATTGCAGTTGTGCGATTTTAAAGAATCTTTTTTGGTAGCCGTATGCCAATTGATAAATAAAAACAGATATATACAAGATTCGAAATCATTTATTTTGACTTTATATGAATATTGAATAACTGAACTTTATTTCCGTGTCTTGTGTCGAAACCAGAATTTAAAGTTAAAAGTCGTTGTCCATTACAAGAGTTGAAAGGACAATGGGCTATATCTGAAACCGTCCTCGAAAGTGTAGGCTACCCTTTGTTGGTCAGAACCTTTTGGTAGGTGATTGGCAAGAGTGTGGACAATGAAAACGGACCAACTGATCGTTCAAAAATGTACACAGTGAATGATATAGAAATGACTTCGGAATGAAATTGAATGCGTAGAAGGAGCGAGTTTTGAATGAAATTAAAGGAAGGTTAATCAAAGGGAGGTGAAACACCATCGATAATTTCGTCCAGATTGGAAATAATGTTTCCCCCCCTTTTTATGAAAACAACGTTCTTTTCTAATTTTGTGACTTCACTTACAAATTTGACGCTTAAAAATCATCACAGACCAGGCAATAATGCGTCGAATGTTAAAAACATCGGGAAATTAACACTCACTGCGATCAACACCATTCAATATCACTCACTCAGCGCTCCATTCATGCATTCCAAACACTAACTTTAATCGATCAAAAACACTCCAAAAATCACTGGAAAACATTTCGAAATCGTTCACATCGATCAACATTTAATTCTATTCAATCAAATTATTCTACGATTTATTGTCTGTTGTAAATTTTAAAGTATCTTATTGGTCCACGGAGACACATAAACAAAAAAATTGCGTATATTTTGTTAAATGGGGGTAATGAATATAGCTAATTTTGTTCATCCTGAACAAAATTAGCTATACTGGTTTACCGCCCCCTAAATTCACTCCAAACATTCATTCAATTTCATTCCAAAATCATTTATCGTGTCAATTTCACGATGTGCTCAGCTGTAATTACTAATTAGAGTGCTGAGTGAGTGATTTGGAGTGAATTTGGTCGAGATGAGTGTAATTCTAACCATGTGACCAACTGTATCAAGAGCATTTTAAGATGCGATGATCTAACCAACTCCAAATACTTCACTCTTTTTGCAATCATTACGGCCTACAATACAGTACGGTTAACCGCATCGTAAAATTGACATTCATTTCGATCAAATCCACTCCAAATCACTCTCTCAGCGCTCCATTAATTCCAAACACTCAGTCAAAACATTCAAAAACGTCCAAAATTACGGAAAAAACATATAACAACAGCTTCATTCAAAATAATTTTAATGATAATAATAACTTCAACTAGAATCAAATTGCGATTTCACTGACATTGATTTAGCGTCTGTTAGGCTCTTGAAGAAATGGAAAGCTATTTATAAAACATGAATGTGTGCATTATAAAAAGGAGGTAATAAATATCGCTGATTTTTAGTATCCTGGGCAAAATTACAGATATTGGATCACTCAAAACTCGTTCTCATTCAGTTTCTTTTTACCAAAATCCTAGTAATTCAAAAATCATTCACCTTGTCAATTTTACGATGTGGTTAACTGTAAACATCGTAAAATTGACGAGGTAAATAAATTTGAATTATTTACAAATTAAATGGAGTGAGTGAAGGGGTCTAATTTTAAATGAAATTAGAGAGAGGCAATTCAATATAATCCTGAGTGAGGAATTTCGAATGCTTTTGATGGGAATGAGGGTCAATACCACGATGTTTTTAACTCTACTATATTATCTTATCCGAGAATCATATAATCTTGGCTCGAGGTTATAAAACTTTTCTCAGGCTAAATTTTCTCAAATTTTAAATTGAAATAAATGTATGAAAATAAAAGCTAATACTAATAAGTTGTTATTTATAACAACTTATTAATATCATCTTTTATGTTAATTAACATTAAAATGAGTAATAAAACAGAATAACTAATTTAATCTTTAAACCTCTTGAAACTAATCTTTAAACTTTATTTTGAAATATGAGACAATTTTGAATCGAATCTGTGAAAAGTTTTATAACCTCGGGCCGTAAAATCGACGAACTTGGAAAATGAAAGAGAAGGTTTGGCTTTTTTTGTCAGAGCCGAGTTTTTTGTTTCTTATGAAATCAAATGCGTGTAGCAGCGCGTGAGGATGATATTCTCGAACTAGGGCTAAATAGATATACTACACAAAATTGGATAGGGACCACATATAGGACTGCGCTTATTATACGCCGCCGGAGGCGGACGTATATTGGCGTCATCTTCTCCGTCTGTCCGTCCGACCGTCCGTCCGTCCATCCGTCCATCCGTCCGTCCGTACGTCCGTCCACATTTCTTGTCAACGCAACTCCTTCTGAAGTTCTGACTGGATCTTCTTGAAACTTGGTCAATGTTATCACCTCAATTGGTAGATGTGCATGAAGGAAGGATTTTACGGTTCGTTGATTTTTGCCTGAGTTATGCCCCTAGATAACTTAGTCTCTGGGTACACTTTTCTTGTCAACACAACTCTTCCTAAGTTTCTGGCTGGATCTTCTTGAAACTAGGTCAATGTAATCACCTCAATTGGTAGATGTGCATGAAGGAAGGATTTTACGGTTCGTTGATTTTTGCCTGAGTTATGCCCCTTGATAACTTTGTCTCTGGGTCCACTTTTCTTGTCAACGCAACTCCTCCTAAGTTTCTGGCTGGATCTTCTTGAAACTTGGTCAATGTTATCACCTCAATTGGTAGATGTGCATGAAGGAAGGATTTCATGGTTCGTTGATTTTTGCCTGAGTTATGCCCCTTAAAAAATCAGTATCTGGGGCTTATTGCCTCAGTTATGTCCCCTTAAAATTTAGTCTGGGGCTTATTGAAATTGCAGCCTTGTGATTGCAACTCTTCCTAAGTTTCTGGCTGGATCTAAATGAAACTTGGTGGATGTTATAACCGAAATTGGTAGATGAGCATGAAGTAAGGATTTTATGGTTCTTTAATTTTACCCTAAATTATGCCACCTTAAAACTTAGTATCTAGGGCTTATTGAAATTGCAGCCTTTTGAACACAACTCCTCCTTACTTTTTGTCTTTATTTAAATGAAACTTGGTCAATGTCATCACCATAATTTGTAGATGGATCAAGGATTTTATGGCTCATTTATTTCCCTGAATTATGCCCCCTTAAAACTTAGTGCCTGGGGCTTATTGAAATTGCAGCCTTGTGAAGGCAACTCCTCCTAACTTTTTTGTCTTGATTTATATGAAACTTGGTCATTTTCAATTTGGTTCTGTCAAAATAAGTAGTGTCTACAATTATTTTCGTGAAACAGCAGCAAAGTGGCGGAGTATTTTGTTACGATGGCACTCTTGGTTTTTATTTTAGATTGAAAGGTACAAGAATTTCCCCTGTTCATGAAAATATGTTCATTTGGCAAAATGTCTGCGAAAGTGTAAGCAATCTATGGAAGCGAAAGAGCATTTTATACCTAGTAGGGGCGATAGTTGCGTTTTTGTTTCTATGTTGGGTTTAACGCTATTCTCAACAGTATTTCAGTTATATCGAGGCCACTGGTGCATCTACCCATGGTTTCCTGGCGTTTCTCACACCAGTACAGCAACAACACATCATCCAAGCCCTCAACTCCTCATCCTACTTAAGCGCTTTATCAATCAGACACCCATTGTTGGAAGTCAAATGATTCGTGTTTTATTGACTTTTGTCGGATAAAAAATGGCCAATCCGTGCTTGGAGCTTAAATTATATCGAGAAATTGTCATTCTACTGGACCAAAACCATTCCAAATCACTCGATCAGCGTTCAATTTTTTCATTTAAAACACTTACTCAAACCATTTAAAAAACGTCCCAAAACCAACTAAAACATTTAGAAATTCTTCAAATCGATCGTCATTTCATTCAAACCGTTAAAATCTTTCAACGATTTTATTGACCCGTGTTGGTTTTTAAAGCGACTTTCTTGTCAGTGAAAAAAAAAATGTAAGATCAGCGCCCCATTCAAAAGACTCACTCGAATAATTCAATTGGACGATATTATCAATAGTGTTATCTTCCTTTAATTTCATTCAAAACTCTATCCCACTCATCCAATTTCCATATCAAAATAGTTCAAAACCATTTAGTTAGTCAATTTAACTATTTTGGTAATTGTGTCTCGTATAATTGCTCATTGGTTTAAATCATTGTTCCGCTTCCATTGCTCGTCAATACAGAGTTGATTTATTGCAAAATCATAGTTAAATGAATTTATTTCTTAAGATGAAAACGAAAAAAATGGGATATTTCATTCCGGAGTTAAAATTACCCAAAATATTGAAAGTTGTCCTAATCAAATTGTTAATATTATATTTGTTATGCATTTTCCGATGCGTGCATTTTCAAATTCACGCGTTGCATGCACTCGTCTGTCGTACAGTAAGTAACACCGAAAAATTGACATTCAACTCGAGCAAAATTATTCTAAATCGCCAGATCACCGCTCCGCCCAATGCATTCAAAATACTCACACAAACCATTCAAAAAAGCTCCAGAATTTTCAAAAAAACTTCGAAATCAACCAAAAAGATCCAACGTTCCATTGAAATTAATCAAATCTTTCCACGCTCATTTTGGCTGGTGTGTATTTAAAGCGTCTGATTGGTCTTGAAGGCACTCAAACATAAAAGTACGTAAATTTAAATAAAGGGAGGTAATATGATATCGCTTATTTCGTCCAATTGGACGAAATTAGCAATATTGAATTACCCCCCCCCCCCCCCATTAATTTCATTCAAAAATGGTTTCTCCCATTTATTCCACTTGGATTTGCATTGATTCCAGAATCGTTCACATTGTCAATTTGAATATGTTGTTAACTGTACGTGGGTGTCTTGTCTTGAACTAAAATGAAGATATTTGTTCCAAGAATCTGCAAAAAAACTGCTTGCTTTGTACACCACACGCGTTTAATAAGCTATTTTTTCTTTCTATTTTCACAAACACAGGAATCGTCATGCACGCTAATTTATGCAACATTTTGAAACGTCGTTTTGCCATCTCTAAGACATTCTGGCAACGTATTTAATTGAGGTGCTTCTTTGTTTTAGCATGTTCACTGAAACCGGTGCACGCCATTTCGTCGAATGCCATTTCGTCGATACGACATTTCGTCGAATGAAATTACGTCGAATGGACAATTCGCCTAATACGACAATAGGTCGAGAAGAATTATTAATGTACAACACTTGGTCGAATAATTTTTAAAGCGATAATATAGGATATAACTAAGAGTAAAGACCGATGGCAATTCTGGAAAAACTTATTGAAAATGTGAAAACAGAGCATGCAAGGGCCGGATAGTGACATTAAATGATTTTGTCATGAAAGAATCTTCACATAACATTCATAGACCTGACTCGCCCCGAGTCGCAGTCCAAAGACCAATGGCACAAGTGCGAGATGAAGCTTATTAAAGTCAAGAAGCACCATCCAATTTAGTAAATAAAGAACTCAATAATCATCTTCCTAATACATACAGGGCATATTGGCCGAAGGACTTGGCAGTGAAAATAGCCATACAACGACAGAGACATAAACTTTTGCCAGAGATAACTAAATCTCTCGAAGATATGTCGATACAAGACAAATGGCAGAAATGTTCAAACAGAGATCAATTCCTACCAGAAGACTATACTATCGATTTTTTTATTTCTGTTTTCCGACGATATTCGACGAAATTTCAATTTCAACAAAGTGTCAATTCGACATATTGTTACATTCGACAAATATGACAGTCGACGAAATTTGAATTCGACGAAATGAAATTAGACGAAATGTCATGGACCCGAAAAAAATCTCTATACGACAATTTGTCACATTTTCTAACATTTGTAATCATTTAATGAGGTATCTTTTATATCTATATTGTCGTTTAATAGGGCCTATTCTTAAAAAAAACCATGGATTCGAATTTTTGTCCGCAGTGTCTGAAACAAACCGTCAAACACAAGATCCCGCCTTTACGCATGTCTCATTGACGGTCCGATTAGCTCAGTCGGTAAAGCATTGGACTTCAAAACCATCGAAGTTCGACCGCGTGGGTTCGATTCCCGGGCTGACACACTAGCAAACTAATTGTCTTTCAGGTCAGACGTTAATCCGAGGTCCCTTGAAACGGTGCTTTACACCTAGCACAAAGAACAATGGCGTATCTCAACAGTAGATTACGTCATGTATTCTTGCACTATTCCCGGTAATATTCTTCCGTCTTCTGGGGGCGGCGCTCATACTGGCGTGTACGTGCTACGGTAGCGTCGATAAATAAACAGAAATACACACATGCGCAAGCCACAAAAGTTTCACATTTTCGAAGAATTTCAAATCCCGATCGAAGAAATGCTCGAAAATGAATCCTGTTAGCGATAAACTTCGACAGCTATTACGTGTCAGATAAAAAACTGTTGAGGAAAACAACATTGAGAATGTTTTATTTCTCACACAAGCATAAAACGTTAAAATTACCCCATCCACCAATGTTAATTAAATCAAGGGTATCCCGTTCGGAACACGTCTCGGCCAATCTCACGATCAACCTCGGATGTACATAGACGGACTATTTTTAAAAAAATACGGGAAAACCTTGGAAAAACGTGACGACGTCAGTTAAAAAGGCGTTAGCCCTAGAAACTTTGAGTGAAAACATTCGACGTCGTCATCGCTACTCGTTTAAGTACTGACACGAAACCATCGTATCCTAAAATAAATATATTTAGATTCTGAAATAACGGCTGAAAAATCTTGATTTTTGAGAATGATTCGTCATTCTTAAATTAAGATTTTTCAGCAGTCATTTACTTGTAAAAGATATCAATCTATAGTGCTTATTTTTCTTACACTGTTTTCGCCTTATAAAATGCACGATTTTGTTACATACCCATCAGCCTTACATACATCCGAGGTCTGTTGCAGTTTACGGAAATGGCCGAGTGATGTTCCGAATGCTTCCCTTCCATCTTTATTGATTGAAGCTTCTCCCCGAATATTTTTTCTAATACAATTCGACTTTTTAGCTCACCTGAGCACACCGTGCTCAAGGTGAGCTTTAGTGATCATTGAATGTCCGTCGTCCGTCGTACGTCGTGCGTCGTCTGTCGTCCGGCGTCAACAATCTTAGTATTTACACTCTAGAGGCCACAAATATTACACAATCTTTATGAAACTTAGTCAGATTGTTGGCCAGGTCTCTGGGATGAACCATATTGAAAATGGGAATGATCCATGCCATATCAAAGGAAAAGAGGCCCTAAAGACAATTTTCTTGTTAACACTCTAGCGATCACAAATATTGCCAAATCTTCATTAACTTGGTCAGATTGTTGGTCGGGTCACAAGGATGAACCCTATTGAAAATGGGAAGGATCCATGCCATATTACAGGAAAAGGGGCTTTAGAGACAATTTTCTTGTTAACACTCTAGAGGCCACAAATATTACACAATCTTCATGAAACTGGGTCAGATTGATGGTTAGGTCACAAGGATGAATCCTATTGAACATGGGAAGGATCCATGCCATATCAAGGGAAAAGGGGCCTTGAAGACAATTTTCTTGTTTACACCCTAGAGGCCACAAAAATGGCCCAATCTTCATGAAACTTGGTCAGATTGATGGATAGGTCACAAGGATGAATCCTATTGAACATGGGAAGGATCCATGTCATATCACAGGAAAAGGGGTCTAAATGACAATTTTCTTGTTTACACCCCGGAGGCCACAAAAATGGCCCAATCTTCATGAAATTTGATCAGGACGTTGGCAAGGTCACAAAGATGAAGCCTATTGAAAATGGGAAGGATCCATGCTATACCAAGGGAAAAGGGGGCCTTAATGCCAATTTTCTTGTTAACTCTCTAGAGGCCACAAATATTGCTCAATCTTCATGAAACTTGGTCAGAATGTTTGCCAGGTCACCAGGAGGAACCCTTTTGATAATGGAAAGGATCCATGCCATATCAAGGGAAAAGGGGCTTTAATGGCAATTTTCTTGTTAACACTCTAGAGGCCACAAATATTACACAATCTTCATGAAACTTGGTCAGATTGTTGGCCAGGTCACCAGGAGGAACCTGTTTGATAATGGGAAGGATCCATGCCATATTACAAAAAAGGGGGCCTTAATGCCAATTTTCTTGTTTACACCCCGGAGGCCACAAATATGGCCCAATCTTCATAAAACCTGGTCAGAATGTTGGCCAGGTCACAAGAATGAACCCTATTGAAAATGGGAAGGATCCATGTCATATCACAGTATAAGGGACCATAATGACAAATTTCTAGTTCACACTCTAGGTGCCACAAATATGGCCCAATATCAAAGGAACTTGATTAGAATGTTGGCCAAGTCTCAAGGATGAACCTTTTTGACAAGAGGACCATGATGGTCCTATATCGCTCACCTGAGTAAGTCAACTCATAACTTGTCAACCATGTTACAAATACCAGAGATTTTCTGATGTACATTTAGGATGGATTTAAAAGAAACATACTTTAATATCCTCCTACTGCTTTTTAATTACAAACAAAGTTATTGATGGAATTGAATTCTTTTAACAAGTTTAGTAGACCTAAAACTTAAGAATATCCCTGTCAATTTTAAGATATGCCCAATAGTTTAGGCGAAGATTAACCTTCTCTGAGATTTTTGGCAATATTTTGACATTTCCTAAACCATGGAAGCCAGAGATTATTATTGAATAAAATTATTTTTACAATTTTGGAAGAGCTTCACCAAAAGAACATCTCTGCCAAGTTTCAGCTTAATTAGCCACGTGGTTAAGGAGGAGAAGAATTTTTGTAAGAATTTTAGCAATTTTCAGCCATTTTTCAACCTTTCCGTTACCATGGAAACCCGAGTTTTTGATGAAATTAAATTATTTTAACAACATTTGAAGAGCTTAACCCAAGGAGCATCTCTGCCAAGTTTCAGCTTGATTGGTCCAGTGGTTAAGGAGCAGAAAAAAATTTTCTAAGAATTTTAGCAATTTTCGGCCATTTTTCAACATTTCCGTTACCATGGAAACCAGAGTTTTGGATGAAATTAAATTCTTTTAACAACAATTAAAGAGCTTTACCCAAGGAACATCTCTGCCAAGTTTGGTCCAGTGGTAAGGGAGGAGAAGATATTTTTCTAGGAATTTTAGCAATTTTCTGCCATTTTTCAACCTTTCCGATACCAAGGAAACCAGAGTTTTCAATGAAATTAAATTCTTTTAACAACTTTTGAAGAGCTTCACCCAAGGAATATCTCTACCAAGTTTCAGCTTGATTGGCCCAGTGGTTTAGGAGGAGAAGATGTTTAAAGAAATTGTTGACGGACGGACGGACAGACGATGGACGGACGACGGACGGTGAGTGATCACAATAACTCACCTTGAGCACTTTGTGCTCAGATGAGCTAAAAACGGGAAGGATACATGCCATATCATGGGAAAAGGGGCCCGACAATATATGTTTACATTATAGTCTCTAGAGGCCACAAATTTGGTTCAATAGTCATGAAACTTGGGCAGAATGTTGGCCAGGTTACATGAAACTGGTTTAGAAAAGCCTAGGAAATTATGCAGGGATCATAGGAATAGGATAATGAATATTCTAATGGTCATTCAATGATCTTTAAAGCATTTAATTCTGCTAAGGGAGGACTCAGAGACGAAGGTGAGCGATATAGGACCATCATGGTTCTCTTGTTCAAATTTCAGATACCAAAGAAAACTTTAATTTCGGGAAAAAAGGTGGGCGTTTAGAAGTTCGTTTCTGTTAGATCTTTTAGTTTTTATTTGTTACACAGAAATGAGAGCAATATATCGATTGTTACGAAATAAACTTGGATATTTTTTATGTTAATCGATTTAAAATGTATTTGTCTTCTTAAGATGCAAGTGAAAACGAACTTTTCGGCTATGCGATACTGTAAGACGTTAAAGAATAACTCTTTTTTAATTGTGAGGCAGCAAAATTAGAGCGGTTCTGTCCGGATGGCAACTAATTAATTTTGCAAAACCTACCTTTATCGCAACTCATATCCATGTTGTAAACTAGATAATGAGGCCCACTAGATAACGCTACATACCAAAAATTAAAGCAGTGTGCCCTCTGGTTTCGATAAAAGAAGATTTTATAAGATTTTCGCTCTTTGATTCTATGTAAAAAGAGCTGCGCCCGGGTGGAGCCCAAATATGACCCAATGGTCTCGATATGAACAAACTTGGTAGAGGTCCACGAGATGATGCTACATACCAAATATGAAAGCTGTCTGACTTCTGGTTTCAGAGAAGAAGATTTTTTAAGATTTTCATTTTTTACCCTTCGTGCTCATAAGAGATAAAGGGATGCTCTCGTGCAAAGCCCAAATATGACCCCAGGGTCTTGATATGAACAAACTTTGTAGAGGCCCACTAGGTGATGCTACAAACCAAATATGAAAGCTGTCTGCCATCTGGTTTCAGAGAAGAAGATGTTTAAAGATTTTCGCTCTTTGATTCTATGTAAAAAGGGTTGGGCCCGGGCAAAGCCCAAATATAACCCCAGGGTCTTGATATGAATAAACTTGGTAGAGGTCCACTAGATGATGCTACATACCAAATATGAAAGCTGTCTGCCATCTGGTTCCAGAGAAGAAGATTTTTTTTTAAAAAAATCACATTTTTACCCTTTTGGTTTAGGGTAAAGGGAAAGTTAAGGGTGGATTTTATTTATTTGAACAACTTTGGTAGAGCTTGACTCAAGGAAGATCACTGCAAAGTTTCATCAAGATTGGCCCACTGGTTTAGGAGGAGAAGGTGATTAAAGAAACTGTGGACGACGGACGACGCACGACGCACAACGCACGACGCACGACTGACGACGGACGACGGACATTCTACGATCACAATAGCTCATCTTCAGCACTTCGTGTTCAGGTGAGCTAAAAACGTAGTAGGCCTCATCCTTGGCTAGCAAATAATGTGTAGTGGGCATTACTCTTGGCTAGGTAAGAACACGTAGTTGGAATAATCCTTGGCTAGCGAAGAACAGGTAGTGGGCATCAGCCTAAGTTATGAAAAATATGTTGTTGGCAATCGGCTAGAAAAACCCATTATGAGTGAAATTAAAGGGAGGTAAACCAATATGGCTAATTTTGTTCAAGAAGAACAAAATTAGCAATATTAATTTACCTCCCTTTAATAAAACATACGTAATTTTCTGTTTTAATGTATTCATGGGTCAATAAGACACTGAAAAAAATCCACCCAGGCCAATAAAATCATGGAATAATAAGATCAATTTAAATTAAATGTTGTAATGTCTTGGTCGATTTTGAAATGTTTTTCGAAGATTTATGAACGTTTTTGATCGATTTGAGTGAGTGTTTGGAGTGAATGAATGGAGCGCTGGGTGAGCGATTTTGAATGATTTTGATCGGAATGATTGTCAATTTCATGATGTAATTAACTGTAGGCATAATCCTTGGCTAGCAAAGAACATGTAATGGGCATAACCATTGGCAATCGAAGAACATGAAGTGGGCATCAATTGTGACTAACGAAGGACAAGTTCACGAAGTGGGCATCACGCTTTGTTGGCGAAGAACACGCTGCGGGCTTCGCCCTTGACTGGCGGGAAACATGTAGTAGGCATCACTCTTGGCTAGTGTATAAGATATTTTTGCATCGTCCTTGGCTTGGAAGGAACCCGTAGAAAGCATTACCTTTGGCTAGAAAATAATATGTGTTGGAGATCAGCCGTGCCTAGACATGACCACATAATGGGCATGAGCCTTGGCTATTGAAGAACACGTAGCATGCACCATCCTTAGCAAGTAAAGAACGTGTATCGGATGTTATCACAATATTATTGTCTGGTGTGGATTTGAAAGCGTCCAGTTGTCCATGAAGACACTCAATCACAGGAATACGTAGATTCTATTAAAGGGATGTTATAAAATATCGCTCTTTCCTTTGCAATAGGCGAAGTGAGCAAATTTTACATCACACCCTATAATTTTCACTCAAAACTATTTCATTCAACTAATTATATATCATTCCAAAATCATTCCAAAATCGTTTACTCTGTCAACTACAAGATGCTGTTCACTGTCCAATCGTATGTATGTAAATGCAGATGTAAGGTTTTGAATAAGACGCAAAAGATCAAGTTTCCATTTGAATGATACAGTTAACAATATTGTAGAATTGACAAGATAAATATTTTGGAATGGTTTTGGAATGAAATTGAATGAGTGCGATGAGTGAGTTTTGAGAAAAATTAAAGGTAGGTAATCCAGTGTCGCTTATTTTGTTCAGGATGAACAAAACTAGCAATATTTATTTCCCCCTTAAATAAAAACATCATAAAAAGTTCCTTAACCAACTCCGGATTTCTACAAGAACCATTCAGACGCCATTAATTTCAATTATGTTATTAAAATCGAGAATTTTCTGTGGCTATTCTTATTTTGAATGTAGGTGTTGATCCTTTTATTAAGGGTTTTTAAAGCGTTTTTTAATGGTTTGAGTGAGTGCTTGGAATGAAGGAATGGAGCGCTGAGTGAGCGATTTATAATGCTTTTGATTGGAATGAGGGTCAAATCACGATGTTCTTAACTGTATAAGAAATTGGTTTCTCGAGACTTTCCTACTCTTGTACATCTATTAAAGTTTGGAGTTGTACCTGTGATAAATCGCCTTTGATGTACTGCTCTCTGATTGAACAATTTACTTTATGCGAAGTCTAATAAATGGTTGTCATCATTTGCTATCGAAATTAATATGTACTTTTCAAATTGTCCTAGTTTTATAACATCAATATCATGACCGTTCAGTCACTTTCACATGTGGTCCTTCTAAATTCCAACAAACTGCAGGGTACATAATAAGTTATGAAACAAAATAATTCCTTCGATTTTTAACTTTTTTTAAAAATTTTATTCAAAGTTCTCTCCCCCTTCTCATCCTATTTCATTCGAAAAATCATTCAAAAAGCATGCTCCTGGCCAATTTAACCATGCTGATTTAATTATAACGAGTTATGATCTATTCTTATTGTACGGATCAGTTGTTAAACGCCCTACCCAAAGGATAAAATAAGTTAATTAGTTGGACAGTCAAGAGCTCGAATACGCGGTCGCGGGTTTTACATGCGAAGAAGTACCACTGACGCTGCAAGACATAATCTTACCAGTTTGGTTTATATAACGTCACAAACTGATAAAGAAAAAGGACATTGGCATATAATGGAGTCCGCAGTAGATCTAACTGTGAAAACCACATCAGGAGCAAAATATCATTTCAAACAAAAAAATATATAATTGAGGAGGAAATAAGAAAATGTTTCATATTTTTTCCAGATACTGAGGACAAATTAAAGTTCAAAACATCGGGAAATTGACAAGGTGGACGATTTTTTTAAATGATATCGTTTCGATTGAACTTGAATAAGTGGGCATGGCGAGTTTTTAATGACCAGTTTGGACGGAATTAGCAATTCTTTATAACAATGAATGATTTGTTCGATTGAAACGATTTGGGGGCATTTTCGAATGAATTCTGCGCGTTTCTTAAAGGTTTGAGTGAGAGTTTAGATCGAATGAATGAATGAATGAATGAATGAATGAATGAGTGAATGAGGATGATTAAGAATGGTATGAATGTCGATTTTATGATGTTACCAACTGTAGATGAGGAGGAAATAAGGACATGCGGCGTATTTTTTCCATTTACCAAGATTAGTACATTTTTTTTCTTTCGGTTCCCGTTGTCAAAATATATAGCAAAAGTTCCTATATCACGGAGCTGTAATGATTTAACACAAGGAGGTTGCCAAGGTGAATAATATTGGAATGGTTTAGGAATGAAGTCGAATGAGTAAGATGTGCGAGTTAAGAACGACGTAAACGAGAGGTAATAAAATATCGATTTTTTTAATAAACCAACGCGAAATAACGGTCAGAAACTTTGTGAAATTTACACTCATTCTGATCAAAACCATTCAAAATCACTGGCTCAGCGCTCCTATCATTCATTTCAAACACTCACTCAAAACTTCAAAAACGCTCTGAAATTGTTCAAAAATGCTTTGAAATCGTTTAAAACGATCAGCATTTCAATCCAATCGATTAAAAATTTGCACGATTTCTATAGGCTAGTGCTGAATTGTAAGCCTTTTATTTGTCCGCAAAGCATTAATATATCAGAAAAGTACGTAAATCAAATTAAAGGGAGGTAAAAAAATATCGCTTTTTTCGTCCAATTGGACGAAATTATGGATTATGTTTCATCTACATCTACCTTGAAGATTCGGGGCGTTTTTGAGTGATTGGAGTGAGTGTTTTGAATGAATATATTGAGCGCTGAGCGAGTGATTTGGAATGGTTTGGTCGATATGAATGTTAATTTCACGATATGATCACTGTACTGATAAATAGAGGATAAATAGAGCAGAGCCACGAGTGAAAATAAAGCTTTTGTTGTTCACGAAATGAAATATCAATCGATCTTACTCGAAAAACAAACGATTATTTTATTTCTTTATTGCAAAAATGAGACAAAATTTGAAATTTCTAGGACATATTGTCGTAAGGCGGGTCATTTTGCACGTGATTGCTCTGCAACGTTCATTGTGACGTCACATATTTTACTCCGCTTAGATGACGTCAGATAGGAGGAAATGCACAAAAGCAGGGTATAGTTTTTGATAATTTCACTGCTTTTGCGGTGAGATTATCGAGTGATAATCTACCATTATTTCTCGATAAACCACCAAAATGCATTAAAGAAATAGATGTTTAGATTGGCCAATTGATTTTTTGATTGACAGTAGTAGTCTCTTGAATCCCTTCCATTGGTGAAATCTTAACAGCAGTGTTTTACCCAACTCGAAAGGGTCATCGAAATCGTATAGAAATATAGATTCATTTTCCTTTCTCTGTGCGACGTGGTATGAAAACCTGATTTCATACGTAAAATCACATTCTAAATGACGTCATTATGACATCATATATCGCATTTATCGCGGTATTTCTGTCTCCAGAGCATTTAAAAAAATGGTTTTTAACGTAAACAATATTGTTTATTTGGGAAAAAGAATTTCTTACTCGATTTTAATTGAGACAAGACATTCTTAACCACGTCTAGAATAGAAAAGTTATTAAGCTCGCCAAGGCTAGCTTAATAACATTTCAGTTCTACACTGTGTTAAGATCAGCTTGTCTCAAATAAAATTTCATGACAGATCCTATTTGTCTTACAAACGCTCTGACGCGTCGCCAATGCCTCGTCGACGTCTTCATTTGAATCGGTAAAAAAGTCGAAGACTAATCAAAGATAAGTCGTCGACTTATCGGTGCATCTGCAGATACAATTGCACGTTTTTTTCTTAAATCGGCCACGAACGGTCTAGCGGCTTGACTTCGGCCGATTTCTTAGATACCGTCAATTTTCAATATCCATTTCCGATCCTTTCATGTCCTTTTAACATTGGTGAATAATCAGCGACGCATCGCCGACTTATCGACTTGTCGGCAACATCTCGGGCTATCGACAGCACGCTACGTTAAATCGTCCATGGAAAGTCTGCCTCTATACTGAAAAAAGAAGAAAAAAAAAACTTAAGACATCGGCGAATATTTTGTCCTGACACCACCGACGTCCGGCTTTCGCTATTTCTTATTTTATATTTCATTTTATTTTATTTTTCATATTTACCGTAGAAAAGTATTCTTTTCGGCGTCACCGATTTTTATGTGACTTGAGTATAAATCATGATTAAAACAGCTCTGTATTCTGGATGACAAATTATTGCAAATTGTTTGTGAATTTTACACTGCTTTGCACGCCAGCGCATGCAAGCCGTGAAAAAAATCTTGAAAATAGTTTTACAAACGTTTTCATCTCAAACGTAGGGTAGGTTTGGCCCAAGGATCGCACCTTGAGATACTCAAAGTCGATGGAGATGTAGCAGTAAGACCGTCGGCCTCGTTCGAAAATGACCTTTTTGGAATTGGTCTTAATAAGTTTTGTTGTATCGGTGTTACTTCGCCCAATCTGATGTGCGTAACTGGCGTGACTGACCGGTTTGGATTGGTTTATGCTTTAATATCAGATCAAGCATTTTCGTATTTTACACTGGAATACGTGTATTTTATCGATTTTAAAATGCAACTAATGAACGCTATGCACAACCCATTTAAACAGTCTCACAAAATTTGTCTTTGACTTAGAGTTCAGTAAATATTTTTTCACCAAAGAACATTAATTGCCTCTTTATTGTTTCTAGTTTGTCCAAGTATAAACAATTCGACGTTTCATTTGAAGCTGAGTATAGAAAGTACCTTTAACGGAAACGATCTTTTACAAGGCAAAGTAGTTCGTTCTTGTTTGACACTGAAAATTAGGTAAGGAGTCAACGGAATAATGTGTCAAATTGGGATATAATTTTGTTTTAATTTACACGCAATTTACAGTTTATTTGAGATAATTGTAGTTCATAGTTTTGTACGTTTGTCAGTTATTGCTTTTTTTGCTTATACAACATTTTCTCTGTGGAAACTGGATCTTTGTTTTGTTTTGTTGTTGTTGTTGTTTTTGGAGGGGGGTGCCGGGGGGGGGGGGGGGTGTCTTCCTGCTCCAGAATAGTAGGTATTTTACAAGCTTTTATTATTAAATATTATCTTATTATTTGAATTTTGCAAGTACATTCCTCCCTTCAATGTCTGAGCCGACGAAGCAGTGATACCTGTCCCACTGGGTAATCTTTCCCCGTGGAAGATTGAATGGATTGACGATTGTTTTGAACGATTTCAAAGTGTTTTGAGCCAGTTTTGGAGCGTTTGGAATGGCTTGAAAGATTGTTCAGAATTGAGCCTATGCGTGACATTTCCAACAATTTGACATGTGCATGAAGGGTCAACATTAACCAACCTTGACTGCCAAATAGTATAATTAGAAGTTTGTCTGACTTTCTAAAGACACTTTTGGACCTTATCCTTCTACATAGCGCAAAGTGAAGACCCTGGTCAGACTGTGCAGATGCACAGGCTGGCCAGAGTCTTTTCTTAGCGCATATTTAAAACTCTTGAAATGTCATGCATAGGCTCAATTAATAAAAAAATGAATGAATGAATGAATGAATGAATGAATGAATGAATGAATGAATGAATGAATGAATGAAGCGACGAGCGAGGGATTTCCGAATGGTTTTAATCGAGGTGAATATCAATTGCAAATGTAAACTGTAATCCTTTTGGTACCATATTGACGCCATTTAAGATAATTAAGTGAAAAAAAATCAACTTTCAAACACACTCACAAAAAAAACACGAACAAACAACCTAATTTGCAATGCACCTAATCTAGAACCACTCGAAAATCTACCTGACTAAAGTGTTTACATTCAATATTATGTTGTTTTATTGAAAGTAGTTCAGAAGAGAACCAACGCTCGAAAATATTACGGCCTTGGCCCAGTCTCTTCAAACGTCATTTTGTAAACAACCCGTCTCACTGTTCAGCTATAACGTGACTCAGGCCATTGATAATATATACAGTGTATGTCAAACTTTGACGGACGCGTGCCGTATCGACGGCAGATAATCGAAGAGGACGTCTTGAATATTGAATCACTGTGATATAACGTCCGGAGAAGACAATACTTCCAGTCACCGTGGAAGTCACGCGTGTTCTCTTCCGTTGAAAAACTCGATATTTAACCAATCATTTTCCTAAAAAATCACAACAAACCGTCTTCGGGCCGTGTAAATCAAATATCGAATGAATCAGTCGTTCACAAAGCAGGAATTATGATAATAAACCGATTAAATAAAAGAATAAAAGCGCTAAAAGCGCTGAAGGCCTGGTTTATAAAGAGGCTTGGTGACATTTGAAGACATGCACTACATTTTTTTTAATCTTTTTAGCAAGGATTTTTAGGCGAGGGAAACCGAGGTTTCAATTTACCTATAGGGATCGTAATTCACATTCCGAACTCACTTCAAAGGAAAAAATGTCGAACGGTATGCTCACTATATAGCGCTTAATCCGTCAAAAAAATCTAACTCCCAAGGTATAGATTACTACGCCCGATACCGCTTTGCAGACAAGCATAACTCGCGACTTTTTGTAATTTTGTTGAATTGATTGGTTTGCTACTAGTCAGTCAATTTATCCGTTCGAGTATTCCGTCTAACAATCGTAGTAATGCTGATTTTCTAGGGTCACAAGCTCGTCGGCTCATTTTTTTACGTTGAATTGAATTCAATGAAGAAGTTGTATTTTACTGTGGGAACACAAGAAATTGATAGGGTCAATTTCTCCCTTTCCCTCAATATGGTCCACCCTATACTCATACCCCATAATTTTTTAATTTCTACCCTAGTTATATATCAAATTACACTCATGTTGATTTATTCTCTGCAACCTGTTCCAAGTTCGCCCTGTCTTAAATTTTGTCGTCTGTTTAAGGTTTTAGTTTATACTAATTTATTTTAGTTCGATTGCGACGAAAGCTTAAGCTTATAGAATCGCTCTCGAACACTCAATCCTGATGTTTTCACGTCCCCGAGAGAGAGGCGTTGGTTTAAACCCACTGCTACCCATTTTTACAGCTGGGTGAACTAGGGCTGGCTATTAAGTGTTTTGCCCATAAACACACCCCGTCGACAGTGGGGCTCGAACCACGGACCTCCAGGTCACGGGTCGAGTGCATTTACCACTAGGCCACCGAGGCAGTCGAAGGTTTTAAGGATGGGACAAGGCTTTTAAATTTTTCTAATTTAGATAAATCCATTACAAGCCAACAAATTGTAAAAAGTTGCAGATTTCATACAATATGTGGGCAAATTAGTAAAATTCATGGCAGAAATGGTAGATGATATTAGGAAGAAAGGAGCAAATGTTAGTTAGCAGCATTTTCTTCTTTTCGCTATTAGCAATGTCATCCGTCAAGATCAAATAAAAAAGCTATGTATCTTTAACACAGCAGTGATTTTGGCAGTGATAAGTAAGAAAATATCTGGTATACACGATAAGGACATAATAGATAATCAAAATATGTGTGTGAAGCTGGCACTTCAATCGTCAATCGACATTCAGGTCTACATTTAATGTAGAGCTGAAGAGACCACACCATCTCTACATTCGAAAAACTAATGTAGACCTAAGAAAGTCTCTTTGAGCACTTCAATCGACATTCAGGTCTACATTCAAACTTTTTCAATGTAGAGCTATTCCATCGACATTCAGGTCTACATTCAAATTGTCGAATGTAGAGCTACGCAATCGACATTCAGGTCTACATTCAATTTTCTCAATGTGGAGCTACACGATCGACATTCATGTCAACATTCAAAACTTTTTAAATGTAGAGCTATTCAATCGATATTCAGGTCTACATTAAAACTTTTTAAATGTAGAGCTATTCCATCGACATTCATGTCTACATTCTATTTTTTCAATGTAGAGCTACGCAATCGACATTCAGGTCTACATTCAATTTTTTTCAATGTAGAGCTATTCCATCGACATTCAGGTCTACTTTCAAATTTTCCAATGTAGAGCTACGCAATCGACATTCAGGTCCACATTCAATTTTCTCAATGTAGAGCTACACAATCGACATTCAGGTCTACATTCAAACTTTTTAAAATGTAGAGCTATTCAATCGACATTCAGATCAACATTCAAACTTTTTCAATGTAGAGCTGTTCCATCAACATTGAGGTCTACATTCATTTTTTTCAATGTACAGCTATTCCATCGACATTCAGGTCTACATTCAAACTTTTTCAATGTAGAGCTGTTCAATCGACATTCAGGTCTTCATTCAATTTTTTTCAATGTAGAGCTATTCCATCGACATTCAGGTCTACATTCAAATTTTCCAATGTAGAGCTACGCAATCGACATTAAGGTCTACATTCAATGTTCTCAATGTAGAGCTACACAATCGACATTTAGGTCTACATTCAAACTTTATCAATGTTGAACTTTAAAATCGACATTCAGGTCTACATTCAATTTTCTCAATGTAGAGCGACGCAATCGACATTCAGGTCTACATTCAAACTTTTTTATTTAGAGCTATTTTATCGACATTCAGTTCTACATTCAAATTTTCCAATGTAGAGCTACGCAATCGACATTCTGGTCTACATTTAATTTTTCAATGTAGAGCTACACAATCGATTTTCAGGTCTACATTCAATTTTTTCAATGAAGAGCTACACAAGCGACATTCAGGTCTACATTCAAACTTTAAAATGTAAAGCTATTCAATCGACATTCAAATCTACATTCAAATTTATTCAATGTAGAGCTATTCCATCAACATTCAGGTCTACATTCAATTTTTTTCCATGTAGAACTATTCCATCGACATTCAGGTCTACATTAAGTTTTCTTAATGTAGAGCCACACAATCGACATTCAGGTCTACATTCAAACTTTTCTAAATGTAGAGTTATTCAATCGTCATACAGATCTACATTCAAACTTTTTTTACAGTAGAGTTATTCCATCGACATTCAGGTCTACATTAATTTTTTTTCAATATCAAGCTACGCAATCGCCATTCAAGTCTACATTCATACTTTCCAATGCTGAGCTACGCAATTGACATTCAGGTCTACATTCAATTGTGTCAATGTAGAGCTACACAATCGACATTCAGGTCTACATTCAAACTTTTTTAAAAGAAGAGCTATTCAATCGATTTTCAGGTCTACATTCAAACGTTTTCAAGGTAGAGTTATTCCATCGACATTCAGGTCTACATTCAAATTGTCGAATGTAGAGCTTCGCAATCGACATTCAGGTCTACATTCAAACTTTTTGAAATGTAGAACTATTCAATCGACATTTAATTCTACATTCAATTTTTTTTTTCAATGTAGAGCTACTCCATCGACATACAGGTCTACATTCAAATTTTCCCATGTAGAGCTATTCAACCGACATTCAGGCCTACATTCAAATTTCCAATGTAAAGCTACGCAATCGACATTCAGGTATAGTTCATCATTGATAAAGTTTGAATGTAGACCTGAATGACGATTGAATAGCTGTACATTGAAAAAGTTTGAATATAGACCTGAATGTCGATTGCGTAGCTTTTCATTGAAAAAATTTTAATGTAGACCTGAATGTCGATGGAATAACTCTACATTGAAAAAAATTGAATGTAGATCTGAATGACGATTGAATAGTTCTACATTTAAAAAAGTTTGAATGTAGACCTGAATGTCGATTGTGTAGCTCCTCATTGAGAAAATTTAATGTAAACCTGAATGTCAATTTCGTAGCTCAACATTGGACAATTTGAATGTAGACCTGAATGTCGATGGAATAACTCTACATTTAAAAAAGTTTGAATGTAAACCTGAATGTCGATGGAATAGCTCTACATTGAAAAGAATTGAATGTAGACCTTAATGGCGATTGAATAGCTCTACATTGGAAAATTTGAATGTAGAACTGAATGTCGATTGAATAGCTCTTCATTTAAAAAAGTTTGAATGTAGACCTGAATGTCGATTGTGTAGCTCTACATTGAAAAAGTTTAAATGTAGACACGAATATCGATTGTGTAGCTCTACATTGAGAAAATTGAATGTAGACCTGAATGTCGATTGCCTAGCTCTACATTGATTGGAAAATTTGGTTGTAGACCTGAATGTCGATTGCGTAGCTCTACATTGAAAAAATTTGAATGTAGACCTGAATGTCGATTGCGTAGCTCTACATTGAAAAAATTGAATGTAGACCTGAATGTCGATGAAATAGCTCTACATTGAAAAAGTTTGAATGTAGACCTGAATGTCGATTGAATAGCTCTACATTGAACAAGTTTGAATGTAGACCTGAATATCGATTGTATAGCTCTACCTTTTAAAAAAGTTTGAATGTAGGCCTGAATATCGATGGAATAGATCTACATTGAAAAAAATTGAATGAAGACCTGAATGTCGATTGAATAGCTCTACATTGAAAAAGTTTGAATGTAGACCTTGATGTCGATGGAATAGCTCTACATTGAAAAAAATGAATGTAGACCTGAATGTCGATGGAATAGCTCTACATTGAAAACGTTTGAATGTAGACCTGAATATCGATGGAATAGCACTTCATTTAAAAAAGTTTGAATGTAGACCTGAATGTCGATTGTGTAGCTCTACATTGAGAAAATTGAATGGGTACCTGAATGTCGATTGCGTAGCTCTACATTGGAAAATTTGAAAGTAGACCTGAATGTCGATGGAATAGCTCTACATTGAAAAAAATTGAATTTAGATCTGAATGTCGATTGCGTAGCTCTACATTGAAAAAATAGAATGTAGACCTGAATGTCGATTGCGTAGCTCTACATTGAGAAAATTGAATGGGTACCTGAATGTCGATTGCGTAGCTCTACATTGGAAAATTTGAAAGTAGACCTGAATGTCGATGGAATAGCTCTACATTGAAAAAAATTGAATGTAGACCTGAATGTCGATTGCGTAGCTCTACATTGAGAAAATAGAATTTAGACCTGAATGTAGATGGAATAGCTCTACATTGAAAAGGTTGGAATGTAGACCTGAATGTCGATTGAAGTGCTCAAAGAGACTTTCTTAGGTCTACATTATGTTCTGCGAATGTAGAGATGGTGTGGTCTCTTCAGCTCTACATTCAATGTAGACCTGAATGTCGATTGACGATTGAAGTGCCAGCTTCATACACATAATCAAAATTGACCTTGTGTGTTGTTTCGTCTATTCAGTTCCCTTGCCTTCAGTACTATCAGTACTTTGATTTTAGCACAGCGTAGTGATATGCCAGCTCTGTGTTGAACACACAAAGCGCTTCGTGTCGCACAAAAATTGATGACGTATACTAGACCTATTTTTTATGCGCACATGTGCACAAAAAAGCTACGTTGTACACATGTTGTTCGGTTTTTGTCTCGATTATCTTTCCCTAGGCGATTTCCAGGACACAGGGTTGTTTCCTATGGCCTGCTAAACCAGGCCAAAAATACATATATAATATGGCACAATAAAATGCAGTCGATTAAGGGAGATTGATTTTCGATTTTGTTCTTCTGTATACAGTTAACAA
Source organism: Fragum whitleyi (assembly GCA_948146395.1). Classification (NCBI taxonomy): domain Eukaryota; kingdom Metazoa; phylum Mollusca; class Bivalvia; order Cardiida; family Cardiidae; genus Fragum; species Fragum whitleyi. Next base: position 37,491,679 of record OX411547.1, on the reverse strand, counting down.
CATCGTGAAATTTACAAAGTGGCTGAATTTGGAATAGGTTTGCAAGGGTGTAACAACCATTAAGCATATTACGCAAGTGCGAAATAAAAATATATCCTCTTTCAAAGATGTCGGTGATGAATGATCATAACATCGAAACTGCAGCTTGTTGAAGCTGTAGTTACGATGTTTTGATTATTCACCAACGCTCAAATCATAGAAAAAAAGGGAAGCCGACGGAGGACATCCATCTTTTGTCTCAGTTTACATATCGCCTGTATCTATATATTCTATGTGGGCCGCCTTCTGAGTGCGTTTAAATTTTTTAAAAAAATAAAATAAAAATCCTAGTTACACCTATGGTTTGGAATGAAATAGAAGGAATTGGAAGATCGATAGTCGAATAAAATAGGAAGAGGGGATATATAAAACAACATCATCACATGATGTCACTAACTTTACCTTCCCTGACATTTCTGTGTGTATACGAGTAAAAAAATACAAGAGAAGCACGTTCAATTCTTTACTAGACTATAGATTGATCGCGCTCGTGCAGTATCGTTTTACCACCCCAGTATTGTTCTGTGTTTATACCCCCGCAAAACGAATGTTTTCGGGGGTATACTGGAATCAGCCTGTCTGTCTGTCCGTCCGTGCGTCTGTCCGTCTGTCCGTCCGTCCGTCTGTCCGTCTGTCCGTCCGTCTGTGGACACAAATAGTTGTAAATTTGTGTCGCGAACTCCTCCTTCAGTTTTCCTTCAAAAGCCTTGAAACTTTATAGAAACATTCATCACATTTTGAAGTTTTGCAACACGCAATTTTAAGGTCCCAACTCCCCCCCTGGTTCATGAATTATCTCCCCTTGAACTTTGACATTTTTTCCTATTTGTTACCATGTACTTATAATTTTGTGTCGCAAACTCCCACTTTTAATTTTCATTCAATAGTTATGAAATATTATACAAAAATTCATCACATAATGAAGTTTTGCAAGAAGCAAATTTCAAGTGTCAACTCTCCCAATTTCACTAATTATCTCCCCTTGAACTTAAGACATTTTTTTCTATTTGTTACCATGTACTTATAATTTTGTGTCGCAAACTCCTCCTTCAGTTATTATTCAATAGTAATGAAATATTATACAAACATTCATCATAAGTTGAAGTTTTGCAAGACACAAATTTCAAGTCTCAATTCCCCCTGGTTCATGAATTATTTCCCCTTGAACTTAGACAATTTTTCCTATTTGTTACCATGTACTTATAATTTTGTGTCGCAAACCCCTCCTTCAATTTTCATTCAATTGTAATGAAACATTATGCAAATATTGATCACAAGTTGAAGTTTTGCAAGAGGCTAATTTAAAGTTTCAACTCCACCAGGTTCATGAATTATGTCCCCTTGATCTTAAAACATTTTTTTCTATTTGTTACAATGTACTTATAATTTTGTGTCGCAAACTCCTCCTTCAATTTTATTTCAATAGTTATGAAACATTATACAAACATTTATCACATGTTGAAGTTTTGCAAGACACAAATTTTAAGTGTCAACTCCCCCAGGTTCATGTGTTATCTCCCCTTGAACTTTGACATTTTTTCCTATTTGTTACCATGTACTTATAATTTTGTGTCACAAACTCCTCCTGTAATTTCCATTCAATAGTAATGAAACAGTATACAAACATTTATCACATGGTGAAGTTTTGCAAGACACAAATTTCAAGTGTCAACTCCCACAGGTTCATGAATTATCTCCCCTTGAAGACAATTTTTCTTTTTGAACACGTATACTTGTAATTTTGTGTTACAAACTCCTCCTTCAGTTTTCCTTCAATATCTTAAAAACATTTATCACATGTTTAAGTTTTGCAAGACGCAATTTAGAGGTCTCAAATCCAAGAGTTATCTTTATATTTGAAGCATTTTTTGCTTCTTCTGTCAAAGTATCTCATTCTCTGAAAGCACTTGCGGGGGTAGTAAGTCACATTCAGTGACAAGCTCTAGTTTAGTTATGCTTTAGGGGTGTTTTATTTATAGTTGATGAAATCGTGAAATTGACACTCATTCCGATAAAAACCTTTGAAAATCACTCGCTGAGTATTGGCCAAAACTTTTTATTGATAAAGGATAATATGTCGACAATTTCTAACGTGGCATTGGCGGGAGTATTGGTGTTTAGCAAACACATCTCGGGGATTTTTTTTTTTTTTTTCGTGTGTGTGTGGTTTTTTTTTTCCATTTTTGAAGGCGAAGCAGTTTCTGTTTACGTTTACGACCTTCGTTGTACCATTAATTCTGAAACGTAAAACAATTTAAAACACGATAATAAATCAATTCCCATTGATTTATTGCTCTATTAACACAATCAAGTATGATTCAACAAAAAAGACAACAGGGACCCCCATTCAGCGTGAGATATAAAATTCAAAGGCGAGCGAGCTGCATCATCTTGACGTGCGTTGATCCAACGTTTGATTGACGTCTATTGGATAACGTTGAGATTGCTACATCATCGCGGTATCGCGGAGGGTGGTGTTTCGTTTCGTAACAAAAATTAAACCAAAACCTCAGACCCTGCGCTGTCTGTCTTTCTTTCGGATATTTTGAAATAGCTATTTCATGAATTCTAGCTCTAGTTCACATGTTCGTGTGATTACATCGGTTACGTCAACGATTGAATGAAAAAAAAAAAAAAAAACAAAAAAACAAGGACTTACTGTCTTAAAATAAAACTTTCTGTTCACGTACAGATGTTACCGTCACATCCACGATTAGTCCAACGTCCAATATGAAACGTTTTCGCAACGTTTACAAATTTGTACTATGCTTTGCACGTATAGCTACGCGCAAAGCAAGGTACACTTTTGAAACGTGTGTAAGTACTTTTGCGGTTTGAATGCAAAGCAGAATTGTCCTTTGTGATTTGACCTTGGTGTGTAGAGGGGCGGAATTTGGCGTCGCTTATGATGTCATATTCGTTCGACGCCTATCGTCCGTTAAGTACCCATAAGAACTCCAGCTACCAAATATTGTGAAAAATAAATTCTTGATATTTGGTCAGAATAATCGTGACAATCGGAATTTAAGCTTCAAGAGACATAGATACATGTAACTGAAACAGTTTTGTACGCGAAACGCTTCTAAAAGGCATTTATAATAGAGAGATTACAGACAGTAAGTCTTTTTATATATGTGACCCGTCATGCAAAAAGGTATCATCTGGGTAGTGCGCAAAGTGTCGACCCAAGTCAGACTGCGCGGTTTGCGCAGACTGACTAGGATCGAAAATGTTCGCAATAGTATTATTATCTTAATCTAGAATGTTCAATCTACCTTCCAGTGAAATAATTTTTGAAACACGACCTCTAGTTGACCAATGCTGGACCCAATGTCTTATTCAAATATTCATCCCCGGTGGCGGCAAATATCCTTTCCGACGTTTGTCTCACCAATAGGTAGATAATCGTAAACCTATGTGAGATAGCAGTTGGGGGCTATCAAAGGGTGTAATGGTACTACAGGTGAAAAAAAATACCAGGAATCCATTGTTAGGTGCTCCGGCCGCCGCGATATAACTGCGAAATTGTTGAAAGCGGCGTAAAACCCATTCAAACAGACAAACAAATCGGCAAAAAATGCTAATAAAGTTGTAAAATAAAATCAGCGGTATACCAGCGAAAGATCTTGGAACTTTGTAAAATGATGTGTTTGTTTGTTTGAATGGGTTTAACGCCGCTTTCAACAGTCTCGCTATGCGTGACGGGTCACATAAAAATATTTTTGGAGCTACTTGAATATAGTTTTGGGCCTTTTTAGAGATATTGGAGCGTTATTGTTAGACTGGATGTTTTGAAATGAATGAATGGAGCCCTTAGTGAGTTATATAGAAAGATTTTAATCAAGAGGAATGTCAATTTCAATATGTTTACTGGAAAAGAAATAGGCCTAATTTGATGCATCATAGCACCTTTGCGCTGCTCTATATATTACAAAGCCTTTCTTTCCATCCAACAATTAAGTTCCACGATCGCAGTTTCTAGGTCGCAAGTGACCAGGGCAAAATATGCTGTCACGAAACCCGTCATACAGTAAGTAATATCGTGAAATTTACACCCATTCAGATCAAAAGATTCTTAATCGCACACTTAGCTCTCTATTCTTAGCTGCCAACCGCTCATATATGACATTCAAAACATTGAGAAATCTTTTAAAACGTTCTACAGCTCTATTCAAATCGACCATATGATTCAATCATTTATTGGCTTCGATTTTGAGATTACGTACGGTCAAGGACGACATACAAAACTTTTTATTTAGAATTTAGTAGATTTGAGTACTTGAAGGGAGGTTGTGCAATACCGTTTATTTCGCTTATTTGAACGAAATTAGATATTCTTTTATTACTCTGTAATTTCAATTGAACTTCATTCCGAAGGCATTACAAAATCATTTAACGTTGTCAATTTCAATATTCCTTTATAGCATTTACCGTTACTTTCAAAATAACAATTAGTTCCGCGGTTGCATTTTTCAGGTCGCAGGTGGCAAGGGCGTTTTGCGGTAGTCACATCAAAGCGAGCAAATGCACACACGTGCAGCATCATTGACATTTAAAAATGCTCAGCGTTCGGGACCAACCCAACTCTGTTCACGAAAACGAATTAAATAGCTATAAAACCATTCATCGGAAGCATGTTTACAGCGTATCATTGATGTATTTGAAAAAATGCGACAAGATGTAACTAGGGCAACTTTAAACCAGTCGTTGATTTATCTCTAGACATATTTGACAAATGTTTCATGAAATATAGATCACGTCGAGGTCTAAGTATATGCCGCAACCAATACAACGTTAAAGTACATCGAAGGGTCATACATACATACATAAATACATACATACATACACATATAAGCCTACGGAGGTAAGTACGTACGTGGTAGTACCAATCGGGAGCCATCGGCGATTCTACGGCATAGACCTCGGGAATAATACGGACGCAGCCATGAAAGCGCGTCATTTCGCAAGTAGGTGTATATTACGTCACAAACATCAACGATCCCGCTAAAGATGACGTTGCATAAACTAAATTCAACGAAAGAATAAAAGTGGGCATATTATAATTTGAGTATGCCAAAAAGATCTCCAAGGTGATCTGAGCGGAATAATAAAATGTGATTTTCTACAAGCGTATTAACCGAAGTACCACCAGGAGCCGAATTACCTAAAAAATGACCAAAATTACTACACTTACGTCCGAGGTACTTTCCAGTTTACGGAAAAGTCCGAGCGATGTTCCGAATGTGGTAGTACATGTACGTTAGAGTCATCTTTCCGGAGACACATACACGCTTCTTTAACATATGTGCACACTTTTAGGTAATAATAAACATAATGATGATTATACGGCCAATTACTGATTTTGACGCCACTTGTTAAGGTGGCTTGCTGTCAAATTAAGACATTAATTTAATCAAGTTATTATAAATTAAACGAAACTCAACTAAAAAAGGATTACCTCATGAATGCGCCTCATTTCTGTAATTGTTGCAGATGTATTTACAAGTTCCTCTTTTGACATTATACAATGAAACTAAATGAAAGATAAACTGCAGTTTTTGAACCATTTGATTTAGTTTACAACGAATATTATTGTTGTGAGATTTGAAAAAAAAAACTATTTTAATTTATCCTATAACTTTGAAAATATCCCTGTGATAAAATCCCATGTGATTTTTTTTAGCTCACCTGAGCACGAAGAGCTCAAGGTGAGCTTTTGTGGTCAGGTGGATGTCCGTCGTCCTTCGTCCGTCGTGCGTCGTGCGACGTGCGTCGTGCGTCGTCAACATTTGCCTTGTATGCACTCTAGAGGCCACATTTTTTGCCCAATCAACCTCAATTTTGGTCAGAATAAATGTCTTGATCAAATCTCGGACAATTTCGAAATTGGGTCAACTGGGGTCAAAAACTAGGTCACAGGGTCAAATCATAGAAAAAGCTTGTATGCACTCTGAAGGTCACATTTTTTGCCCAATCAAGCTCAATTTTGTTCAGATTGATTGTCTTGATGAAATCTCGGACAAGTTCGAAATTTGGTCAACTGGGGTCAAAAACTAGGTCACGGGGTCAAATCCTAGAAAAACCTTGTATGTACTCTAGAGGCCACATTTTTTGCTGGATCAACCTGAATTTCGATCAGAATGATTGTCTTGATGAAATCCCGGACAAGTTTGAAATCGGGTCAACTTGGGTCAAAAGTAAGGTCACGGGCTCAAATCTTAGAAAAAACCTTGTATGCACTCTAGAGGCCACATTTTTTTGTTCAATCAACATGAAATTTTGTTAGAATGATTGAATTGATGCAATTTTTGATGAGTATGAAATTGGGTCAATATGGGTCAAAAATGAGGTCACGGAGTCAAATCATAGAAAATCCTTGTAAGTCAATCTGAAACTTGAAAAATAGTATTATCAAGTTGTACAGTGGCAGAAGAATATTGAAAAAATTTAGACAGTTCATTCAGGTGAGCGATTAAGGGCCACTATGGCCCTCTTGTTATGATACCACATGTATATTTTTAGAAAAATGACATAGTGCGGTTAATTTTAGACACTTGCTTTTCTGTTAGAAACATCCACGAAAACAAGGCAAATAGAGGTTATCAGAAAAAATAATACGCACTTAGTGTATTATATGAAAAAATACTAAATTCGGTTATGGGAATTGATAACTCTCGACAGAGCCTCGACAATTATCAATTCCCCCAACATCGTTAGATATTTTTTTCATACAAAACACTTTAAGGTAGCATTGGACACATGGTGTCATTTTTTTTCCGCCCAATGATTTTTTTTCTTGTCCACGTATGTTGAAGATAAACATCGTATAGTCAATATATCAAAATTTGAAAGTACATTTCCATGCTCGTCATCATGCTAGAGTTATCTGCCCTTGATTGTTACATGCCATTTTCGGTAAAACGTTCATATTCGTTTCAGGTCTAGTATAAACTCAGTACCAGCTGATGACTTTACAGCACATACATGATGATAGACCATATACATATACACAATAGCTGTTGCCAAGGAAATTTCTCTTTGGTTAATTGTATTTTCATAATGTGCTTTCAAAAGTTAAATTGCACTTTTTTGTATTTTTATGGGGGAAAAATGCAACAAAAACCTAATTTTTGAAAGAAATTGCCAAATGATTATTTCCTATTTTCCGATATGCTTAAAAACATATTTTCCTGTATTTGGTAAAAAAAATTCAGCATACCTTTCAATACAAATAAGAAAGTTTTTCATCATTTTACAGTGTCCCCCCCCCCCCGCCCCCCTCCCCCCCTAATTTAATGACACTTATAAAATAATCTATGATCCTGTCGTTCAATTGATATCAAATGTTGAAAAGAAACTAAGAAATAAAATTTTAGCATCGTTATTCCATAAGCAGAATCTTATTAAAACCGGTCTTTTTAAACAACACACAAAAAGAGCCGTAAAATAAACGAAAATCCACTTATGGCTTATAGCGTCTGGGGGCCGCTGTCCATTGTCACCTTAAGTACGTATTACTACTCAAAGTTTTCTAAGCACCAACACTATTTATACTTTAATTTCAGGAAAAATTGAAATTTGATTATAAGATTGTTGGAAAATGGACGATTGTTATCAGTTTATCAAATTTTAAGAAGAAAATAAAGCTTTATAATGATAAGAAGAAGACTTTAAATGTAGACCAAGCAGGTAAACCCTAGAAATTGATATGTTTTCTTGAAAATCGAAAAAAAATCGAATTTGACCAAAAAGGTGTTCTTTCAATTGCATTTCGTTCAATAACGAGTGTGAGAGCCGGCACTGTCAGTAACAGCCTGACAGCGCCTCTGCATACTCCTGATTAAGTTCTGGATTACTCTTTGGGGAATAACTGACCATTATTTTCTAAGGATCTGGCCGAGCTCCTGGAATGCCTTGGCTGGACCTGGCGAGCCGAATCTCGGACCTGTAGCTCATTCCTCATATGCTCTATCCGATTTAAGTCTGGTTAGCGAGCCGGCCAGTGCAAACGGGGAATACCCTCTTCTTGGTGGTACTCTTGGACTATACGGGCCGTGTGTGGACAGGCATTAATATCCATTAAAATGAATCCATCCCTATAAGCACCAGCGTAAAATCTTATGTTGGTATTGAGGATTCATCAATGTACCTACGAGCTGTCAGAGTACCTCTTTCTAAAATAACAAGATCAGTCCGCCCATCCCAGCTGATGCCACCCCAAATCATGATGGACCCACCCCAATAACGATCGTGCTCAGAAATGTTTGCTGCATGAAACCTTTCCCCCGGCCTTCTCCACACCCTAGTCCGACTATCGGTGTAGTCCAGGCAATACCTTGACTAATCCGTGAATAGCACGGGGCGCCAGCATCTTATGCGCCAGCCACGTGGTCCAATGCTCATGTTAACCGACGCCGACAATGACCTCGGGACAGCGGAATACGAATACATGGTCTTGACCTCAAGTAATGAGCATGCTGCCGTGCTCGTATGGTTTGAGTCGGAATCTCGATGCGTTTTGAAGGTCGGAACGTAGCTGCGTTGCCGTAGCAAACCTGTTCCTTTAGACTTGAATTACCAAAACAAAGGTCTTCTGCGACGGAGGTAGCTCTACTCCTACCTCCACCATGTCTCCTTACAGGTGTACCATACTGTTGGTATCGTGCTCAAGCTCTGGTTACAACAGTATAGTGTCACGGTGGAAAGCCCTTGCTCCACCATACCTACAGCACGCTACAATCAATATCTACACGAAACCTGTACGTGTAGAAAATGAAAAAGGACAGGTAAGAAACCGGTTTCCTCATTTTGCACGAGTCTTTCTGGAAAATTGCGTGTAATATTTGGTAATGTATACATAAGATATCTTGTCAATACATAATTGTACAATTTCAAACACGAACACGAATGATTTTCTTTTAAATCAGCACCTGTAGGACAGCGAAAAAGTTTAGTGCGTAGCAAACTTTGAGTTGCATGAGTCGTATATATACCAACTGCGCTACCAACTGCGCTATGACGGCGGCTGTTTTATAAAAGATACATGCACATTCAAACTTGCAGTTTGAATAAAATATTTTTGCAATGTCTTTTTCTCATTTTTTGAGGAAGATATACCAAATATTTTTTTTTAATTCTTTACAACCGAAGAATTTGGACAAATTTTCTTAACCCTTTGCTGTTTAATCCCTGTTTTTACGTGTCTGTGATTTTATGATTGAGATGATTGATTATGAAAAAAGGAGAAATTGCTTCTGACAAGCAACTTCTTCTTTTTCCACACTATCTTCTACCCTACTGAATGTTGTTGTTTTTTAATCACTTTCAATTTTCGTCTGCAAAACCTTTGAATTTGGACAGGTCCAAAATTTTGTAAAACAGGAAAGGGTTGAAAATTGTCTGGTATGGCATTTGTTCTTCTACTTTGTTTTGCAGCCATTGTATAGGACTGTTGTTGTGGTTTAGGTACCGAATGCGCTTTCTGCCACGGTAAATGTTTAAAGAAGTTATATAAGCATTAAGGGGTTTGATAAGATGCAACTATAAATGTAGGCACTTGACAGACAGTTCATTTTCGCTAAAAGAAGCTGTCCAGGGCCCTTCTTTTTACAACGAACCTGGCGTTAGAAATCCACAAAAAGCAAAAAATATCCAAATACAAAGAGGCAATTACCCTGTCCACGCTTATGATTTTTCGTTACTTAAATCAGAGAATAGTAATACAATACAGTAATAGTAATATATAATAGAATAATAGTAATACAATGAGGGGGCATTTTTTTCTGTAAATAATACAACACAAGAATAGACACACATGGTTTTTGCACCCACACATTTTCCCTAAAATTTCACTTTTTGACACAATATTTCATATTCGTGTGCAGAACAATTTTTTTGAAGGAAGGATGAAATTACTTTTCAGAAATACATGTATAGTGCAGTTTCAAAAATGTTTTAACGGACATATCAATTCGACCAATCTTGCTCTCGAAATAACAAACTTGAATCTATTGAAATCTCTCAAAACATCGAAGGAAAGGAGCTCATTTTATCAAAGGTTCTTTGAAAATGATATTCATAGTGACTTTTGTATCACTAATACTCTCTTAGATAAAAGATTAGCGTTTAGCGAGTCAGAAGGAATAATATTGTTTACTAAGATTGGTTTATACCTTAATGACATTAGTTCAAAGCATTTTCGTTTTGGCGTGTGTCTGCTTGAATATGTTTTAGTTACAAGTCCAAAGGGCACATGCAATTAAAAACAAAATCGTTGGATTGACGGAAAATCCAATTAAAACCATTCTAATTCGCTCCCTCAGCGATCAATGCATTCATAACATTCCGGTCCCATAACTCATGAAGTTCAAAACTTTTTTTAAAAAATCGATCAAAACACTCCATAACTTCAGTCAGGTCAATCCACTCATTCCATGGCGTGGACTTGGAATACACTGAATACACACATAAGCATATATTTTCTTTAAAAAAGTTCTTTGACTCGATTAAAAATCTTTTTTTTTTTTTCTGAAATAAGACCAAAACTTCGATGACAATTAATTGTTTTGTGAACAGTGATTGTATTTAATGAAATTCACGCATATTGCAATGAATTACTTGATAGCGTTCTTCATAACGACGTAAACGTCTTATTACGCAAAATCTGCCTTTCTCACACAGCACGTACACTTTCAGATTCAAGAGATAGGACTGACAAAATTCTTCATTATGCTGTTGATGAAATGCCACTACTAAATCGTTTTTACAATCAAACGCCTTTGCACAGATTTGAAATGAAATATTGCTAAATCTACGAAGGAACAACGTCATAATGCTAAATGTCGCCTTAAGGCAGGATTCATAAAACAAACCGTTGTAAATGAATTTGATGTTTCGGGACACACTATCTCCAACGTTTATCACCTCTTTTACGCGACTCGCTGCTAAATATGTGTAGAGTCAGATAAGTCTGACACGTAAAACCAACGTTCGTCCAGCAAGGCGACATCGACGTCATCATTTCAAATCTTTGAGCAGGAAACAGTTATTCTGTTTTTATTTAGTGAAAAGAAGCCTTAGCTTCGCCTTTTGTGAATAACTTCAAATATATAAAGATATTTTTGTCTTAGATAAAATGTATACTCAATGTCAAAGAACTTCTTTTTGAAGAGTATATATATATACTCAGAACATAAAGTTAAGCGCCACTAATTTTGAAGTTAATAAAATTTCTTTCGAAAACTTTAATAACGTATCTATGTTGTCAAACGGTTAGAACAACCTTGTAGCTATTGATTAAAAACGTTTCGGATGCACGTGCATATTCAGCAAGTCTCGTGCAATGACTGTAAAGCCAGGGCTCGTGCAAAATGGAAAATCAGCTTTTCTGTCAGAGGTACTTACGTCGTGTAGCTCGTGAAATTGTTTACATTTCGATTTGAAACTCAGTCATGGCAAGGCGTAGATTGTCTACAAATAAAAGATGGCGAATAATTGGAATGCGAGATTCTGGAATGTCTTGTAGAGCCATTGCCAGACAGCTGGGGTATCACCACAGTGTCATAACACGTTTGGTACAAAAACACGCACAGACAAACGACGTTAAGGACCGTGTTAGATCTAGACGCCCTAGAGTAACGTCTATTCGAGAGGCTAGAGCACTTTTGCGTCACGTCAGACGTCTGCCCTTCACCAGTGTGCCTGTACTTAGGGACAACTGGAATACACACAGACGGGTCTCTATTTCAACAGTTCGAAATCGACTTCGGATGGCTGGGTATAAGGCACGAAGACCTCTGAAACGTCCAAAGTTACAACAGAGACACATCAATGAACGTCTAGTATGGTGTAGAGCGAGGACACGTTTGAACTTGGTATCATGGCGTCGGAATCATTGGTCAGATGAGTGCAGGATGTTGTTGCATGTCGAATTCGTGTTTGGAGACAACCTAACACCCGATTTGCACCAAAGTACGTCCAACCAACCTATCAGGGTGGCGGTGGCTCCGTTATGATATGGGGTTGTGTCTCCTATGGCTGTAAACTGGACCTAGTGACAGTTCCAGGAACATTGACTGGCAATAAATATCGCGATGACATGCTTTTTCCTGTGGTAATTCCACATTTTTACAATCACCCTCTTCGGACAAGACCAGTGTACATGTATGATAACGCCAGACCCCACAGAGCAAGAGTCGTGGCGGACGTTATGCAAAGTGAAGCCATCACCATCATTCCATGGCCGGCTTGTAGTCCCGATCTTAACCCCATCGAGCACCTGTGGGACATTTTAGGGTGCCGTATACGTCGGAGAGAGCCTCCTGTAGAAAATGTGGTTGAGTTAGAAGCAGCACTGCACCAGGAGTGGCAGCAAATCCCTCAACACATCATCAAGAGGCTGATTCGTGGCATGCCGAGGAGGGTGCGCGCAGTGATCAATGCTCACGGATCTTACACACGCTACTGACTAAGATGTGACTGGAATTAATCGCATTTGTGTTATCTGACTTCTAAAACCAAGTTTCGTGTCATAGACAACACCGTAAGTTGGCTTTGACAATAGTTTTTCATGTTTTAAATAAAGGTGAAAATACGTCATTTACATTTCAAGGTACAAAGTCAATAAAATTTATCACCACCCATGTATTGTTGTGAAATTGTTAAGTCAACATACCATTTTCAACATTGGAACTCAATATTTACATCTCTGTTATTTTGAATTACTTCAGGCTCCCTGCCTTTAAAAATCTTCTGTCTAAAAACTGGTGGCGCTTAACTTCTTGTTCTGAGTATATATGGTTAAGAACACCGTAAAAATGATAGGGTTAATGATATTGGAATTATTTCAGAATCATTTGAATGAATGCGACGAGTGAGTTTTAAAATAAAACGAAAGTGAGGTAATCAAAATACAGGATTTTTTTTTCAAGATGAACAAAATTAGCGATATTTATTTTTTCCTTTCAATAATATAAAAAAAATACCTGTAGAAGTTCTAAATATAGTTTTCTCTGTATTCACGTACCGATCGGACGCTTAAAAACACAATTTAAAAGTCAGTGAATTTTCCTCAGGATTTCTTTTTTGAATTGACATGTTGATCTTTTCATTTTTTTGTGATTTTGAGGCGTTTTTGAATGTTTTGGTGAGTGTTTGGAATGAATGAATGGGCTGCTTAGTGAGCGATAAAGAATGGTTTTGATAGAGATGAATTTCAATTTTACGATTTTACTAAGTGTATATAGTACAGTACATAGAGAATATTGAATGGTTGGTAATTGAATGCTGAATTTATTAAACTTGTCATCTATAAACAGATAAAAACGAGGCTGCGCCTGGTTTTTATCTGTTTTAGATGACGAGTTTAATAAATTCTGTATTTCATCAGACCAAAATATTCTTTCTATAATACGATCCGCAATTTTGCAGAAAATCGTCGAAATTCGTAAAATACAACATTTCAATTTTCCGCGAACCCTATAACGCCTGATGTCAAACTGAGCTAAAATTATAGAAACGCGAGTTGCGCCTGTCTGCAAATCGGTATCGGGCGTAGTAATTGGTGAACGAACGTCGTTCACCAGTGTTATATACCATGTCAGGAAAATCCTGTTGGATATTAATACATTTGAAATAAAGTAGCGCCTCTTAAAATTCAATTTAGTATCTTTCAATATTTTTCTCCGCAAAATTACTGTTTTCTTCTTTAATGGCGTGATACTATTATTCTTTATCAAGTGAAAATAATGAAAATTCGGCTTGAAAAACACAAAACGATCTTGCAATGTTTATCAAGGGAATTTTTGATCGGCGTAAGCTTTTCGAGAGTTTAAAGCAAAAACAAAGCTTGTGTCTAGACACCGTAGAGACAGATACTATGTTTTTGACCCAAGCCTCCGCTAGTGCAACTTGTAGTAATTAGCCGGAAATACGTGTTTATTTAGGTCATGTCCTCTTGAACTTACATTCGGCAATACTCGGGCGATCTCCGACGGCTCCGATTTAAATGTAGGTTAGAGGAATCGGCCGAGTTGAGACGAATGACACATCAAGACACCTTGTGTCATTAGAAACGGTAACGCGGTTTTACATAACTTTTCAACTAACGACAGTCAGTCTCCAGACGGGTTTTAAGAATGATTCGACATGTGTTTTACTTGTACTTTTATTTAAATAGGGATGAACGCCGCTATTAAGATTTTTCTGTAAAATTGCGTTGGCTGAAGTAGGGCTTGTAAGGATACACTCGAATATTCGGTGAACTTATTCCCAGCGAAAACGTTTCGCATTCGTCTGTCTCAGAAGCGAATATTGCCGAATACCAAATGCGACAGGCACGGAAGATATTTCATTGGGGCCATTCTACTTTGCATTTTTTCAATCTGTAAAACCATATCAATTCAAAATTCTATTTGAAAATTGAATAAATGATAGCTAAATATTCAACTCTAGATACAACTCCAATTGACGAGTAGATATTGCCGTGGTCAAGGGGGGGCCAGATCCGTCATGCACTTGTGTACAATTCGACAGGCGGGTTTAGTTGTTAAATTATTCTGGAAAAGTCACTGCGTTTTTTACAGAAATCATAAAAATCTTAATCGATGAATAAAAAATGGCCCCATCCTTCCCAAAATACGTTTAGAATTTGTTAACTACAGTTTAAGCAAAAACTAGTTCCGAGCAGAAGTCTAATATCAGCCGCAATACTGTAATAAGATATCGATAGTGAGTGATTTTACAAGCATCCAAACTCTTGAAGGTAAACAATAGGTTTTCGTGCAAAAACAAACCGACAATTGTAAGGATTCTCAATTCTTTTTGGAAAGAAAGTCGGAAGGAAAAAAACATTGTATTATACTTAAACATAGTCATAGACATAGTCATACAATTATTACCGCCCTTTAAAAGATAAACTTCTTAAATAAGATTCTTATTCGCTTTTGATGTAGAAATTACGTTACAAAAATAATATTTTTAAAGACTTTTAGTATGCAATTTACTATGGAGCAATTGTTTAACATAAAAAGTTATACTTTAATTTCTAAACCTTAAACAGAAATTATCCATGAATTATACTAATAGGGCACTAGACCTCTTTAACATATACCTATATATTTCTCATTCTGCAGTGTTATAAAATTGAATAACGACATAAGTGTCAACCAAGGAAGTGGTTATGGCTTCAAATATAATAAAAACTAATCACTCAGGTTATGGTTCAAAAAACTATTAATAAGTTAACAAATCATAACTTTAAATAATGAGTACAGTTCGGGACTGACTGATATTCATAGGTGTTTCTTTGGTTGGTACTCAAAGACCTTTTCATCCTCTGAGAAGAAACAAAGATAGTTAAAAAAGTTAAAACAAATACAAATTTACTTGAAATAAGCTTAAACATGATAATAACTACTTTTGTAAAAACAAACACCAATGGATATAGGTTAAAGACAGTTTTAGATAGGATTAAATCGTTTTCTCCATTTATGTTTAATTAATAAATGTACCTATTTCAAGTGTGTAAAAGAAATTTTCACAGAGTAACATCTCATATTCTATCAAATATTTTTCTAACAGGATTTTTCCTCTCTTTCCCTTTCTTTGAATTTGCAGTGAAATTTCCGAATAACGGAAATTTTGTCGAGACAATTCTTCCCACTTTTTTTTACATTCGTAATTTCTCTTTTCTAATTGAATTTAATATATCACTCTAGAATGCAATCAGATTCGTTCACCATCAGTACTTTCAGTGCTTTGATCTATAATTTGGGAATTGGTTGTTTTGGGCGGACTCAGCGCTACATATTGAGCATACCGTTCGATATTTTCCTTTGAAGTAAGTTCGGAATGTGGCTAACGATCCCTATAGGTAAAGGGAACCCTTGATTTTCCTCGCCTAAAAAGACCTTGCTAAAAAAAATAAAAAAAAATGGAGTGAATCCCTTAAAATGTCACCTTGCCTCTTAATAAACCAGGCTTTCAGCGTTTTTATTTAAATTTAGAAGCATCATTTTTTGGTGTTTAAACCTATTATATGTTTAGAACCTTATAATGAGCCATGTTCTTTTCTTGACTTTTTTTTTGTGGGGGGGGGGGGGAGATAATATATTTAAATATTAGGAAAAGTACATAGCAAACAATGAAAAAATAAGACCTACAAAGACATTTTCTAAAGTTGCGACATACATATTTTCCATCAAGTCAAAATTTTCGGTGCTAAAACAGAAACTTATTTCTTACGTCGTTTGCCTTTCCCTTTCACAATCACTTCTTCGTGCGTTTCAACAGGCCAAACCTGTGTTAAATCACACATTAACCAAGGTGAAAGGTTTGTTCAGTGAACGGACTTTGAACTGTCAGTGATAACTAGTATTACGTCTTTTTCCTATAGCAACGCATCGTAAGCAAGTAAAACAGTTCAACGCTCAGCAGATGTTCGGGATAGACAAAAGACTTTTGCGAACGTTTAAAACTGGTACCCAGCTTTGCACGTTAATACACGTGCAAAGCTGTGTGCCATTTCTTAAACGATCGCAAGCGTATTTGTATTGAACGCAGTGTAGTCCAAATGTGGGGCTTACATTTAGTAACATCGTGAAATTGACTTAAATCTCAATTAAAACCATTCTGAATCGCTCACTCAGCGCTCCATACATTCATTTCTAACACTCACTCAAACCATTCAAAACGCTGAAAAATGACTGAAACAGATAAGATCAAAAACTACATTCAAAAATAAGTATAGCTAGATAAAATCGAGATTCCACTGAATTAATTGAAATGTTAAGGGTCTGATTGGTTCTTGAAGAAATAGGAAGATATTTACGCAACATATATTGCATATATGCTTATTCTTTAAAGGTAGGTAATATGATTATCGCTAATTTTGTTCATTTCAAAGCCCACTCACCATACTCATTAAATTTCATTCCAAAATCATTCCAAATTCCTTCTCCTTGTCAATTTCACGATATTTCTAACCGTATTTATCGAGTATGGATATCGGGGAACTATGTGAAATAAAAGTGTCATAACTCGGTGCGTAAATTTAGATTATCATGATTGATTGATTGAATGGAGTTTAACGCCGCTTTCAACATTATTTCAGTTATATCGCGGCGGCTGGAGCACCTAACAATGGATTCCTGGTATTTCTATCACCAGTACAACCACCACATTCTTTCCTAGCCTCCAGCCGCTATCTCACATAGGTCTACGATTATCAACCCATTGGTGAGAGACAAATAGTCGGAAAGAATGAGTGCCGCCGTCGGGGATCGAACCCGCGAACTCTAGATTGACAGTCCGACGCGCTACCAACTGCGCTATGACGGCGGCTAGATTATCATGAACACTCATCTAAAAATCTCTGATTTGTAAAAAGATTGATTTGAATGTTATTTTGATCGATTTGGTCGATAGCTTTTTGAACAATTTCGGAGTATTTTTGAGAAATCGGAATTAGTATTTGGAATGAATTATTGCAGCACTAAGCGAGTGTTTATGAATGGTGTTGGTTGAGATGAGTGTCAATTTACAAACTGAATAACTGCATCATGAGTAATTACTCTAGATGTTTTATACAAATCATATTCGCTTTTAATGTTCTAATCAATACTTTTTAATACGTACTTTAAGGAAAAGTGTAACAAGCATCAGAAAAAAATACATATATAGGCATCATCTAAATTTGCGAATCGCATATTTTTCATCAAGTCGAAATAGTCGGAGCTAAAAAGTAGCATTTGTGCTTACATGTACGTCATATTCCAACCCTTTCATAATCACTTCTTTGCGTACTTCAACAGCTCAATCAAGTGAAAAACGGCCTTTGAACTGTAGATTACATTTTAGTATTACGTATCCTTTATATACCAACGCAACGTAAGCATGTGTATCAACCGAAGGCTCAGCAAATGTTCCGGATAAGATGACTTTTGCGAACGTTTAAATACGGTACCCAGCTTTGCACGTCAATACAACAGCCCAAACCTGCGAGAAAAATGTAACTTACATACTCTTAGATTGCAAATTTCATCTATAAACTGTTTTTGAACTGTAAATGGTATTAAGCTTTACGTCTTCTTCATACGCAACGTAAGCAGGAGTAATAGCCAAACGTTCTGCAGATGCTCTGGATGGGGAGAATGACCTTTGCGAACGTTTAAAAATGGTATCCTGCTTTATACGTAGGTATAAATGCAAAGCCGATACAACCTCTTGGACGAATGGCAGTTTTACCCGGATGTCCAGATGAGACACCTGCATTGAGTTCAGAATGAAAAAAAACCAGTGCAAACTGTTTGCCAAATTATTCCCTCTTTGCACGTACAACGGTGTGCAAAGCGGAATATAATTTGCAAACAATTTGCACCATTTTGTCATCCTGAATGCAGGATTGTTTCTCGAGTTAGGAAACTGTTTGTGGAACTGTGAAAATTAAATATTTCCATCCATGACTCGGTGCCTAATTTCGGTATTTTCATAGCCACTCATTCAATATTTTCTACATTTATTGGCTGCACTTATTACCCTTTTCATACTCGCTCGACCCTTGTTAAGGCCTGAGCTCTCAACGAACTCGTTAATATACTCAAATTATCCCCTTGGCCTACAAACAGGTTAAAATAGATGTATGTAGAAGCACAGGGTCCCAAGACCGAATTAACATAGTTATCACATCTCTCCTCCTATTTTCGACTTTAATCACACCATTTATATGTTCAGTACGCAGAATGGCCTTTACGAATGTTAAAAAGTGGTCCCCCATCTTTCCCCTGGGGAACCATTTATCAAACGTTTGGTTTGAACGTTTTCATTTTGAAAGCAGGACTGACCGTCATGGTCGGAATAAGGAGGTCGAACATTGACTCCGTCCAAAAGAGGGTACCCCAAGCATATCGTTGTCGGCCGTCCAAAAATTCGTAAATCGTCGGTGGTCGAAAAGAAACCGGCTTGTTAAATATTTAGTTTCAGTTAAAACGTCGTGAAATTGAAACTTATTCCGATCAGAACCGTTTTTAATTCGCCCACTCAGCGCTCAATTCAATTAATGCCAAACACTGGCTCAAATCGATCAAAAACGCCCAGAAATCTTAAGAAAACATTTCGAAATCACCCAAGACGATGACCTTTTGAATTAAATCGATCAAACTATTCTACTGTTTGATTGTTTTATTGTTTGAGTGGATTTTCAAGTGTCTGTTTGGTCCATGAAGACGCTCAAACAGAAAAGTATGTATACTTTATTAAAGGGAGGTAATCCAATAAAGCGAATTTTGTTCAGGATGATTCATGATGTTTCACTCAAAACTCGCTCCACACACTCGTTCAATTTCATTCCAAAATCATTTCAAAATCATTCACCTTGTCAAATTCACGATGTTATTAACTGTATCAGATGTTGAAAGAGAGCGAGATTATGAACTTTTACCATTCTTATGCTACGATATTTCCATAAGCAGAATCTTATGAAAACCGGTCTTTAAAACAACGTGCAGAAAGAGCCATGTTCTTAACTGTAGTTGGTAACAGCCTTAAATTGACACTCAATCCATTCTTAATCATTTTATTAAATAAAACATTCACTCAAATCATTCAGATTCATTCAGAAACACTAAATCATTCAAAATGTCCCACAATCGTTCATAATTTATTCACAACTTTATTCAAATTGAACAAATCTATTTTTATTAAGCGACCGTTTTCAAAATTCCCCTCTGCAAATCAAAATATCCTAAAAAGTAGGTTTTGATGGTCTAAAATAATTGAAAATGAATCCTATGTTGTGAAAAGTCGACAGAATCGTCTCATTGAGACGATTCTTTTGAGTTATAACAACACAGGATACACAATAATATGCATATTCAAATAAAAAAAAGTATGTTTCTTATTTGTGAACACAACGTGTATTAAGCGGCCAATTTTTTAAACGACCGCTTTTTGGTGGTCCCTGTAGTGGTCGCTTAAGACAAGTTTGACTGTACGTAGATGTTTTAGAAAGATAATGAAATGTCGATTAAATTTGGTCCAAGTTGGACGAAATTACCGATTTTATTTAACCCCAATGAAAATCTTTCAAAATTCGCTCAACACACACATTCAACATCATTCCAAAATATTTCTGAAATCATCCAACTTTTTAATTGCATGATGTTTCTTATTGTTAGCACGTGTAACATCCCGGTAACTGTTTAAGTCCGAAATTTACCACCATTTTGTTTCAGCCATTTTCGTGATTCGCGACTTATTCGTCGTACAGTTAGTTTCATCGTAAAATTGACATTCACCTCAATCAAAACCATTCTAAATCGCTCACTCAGCGCTCCATTCATTCATTTCTAACACTCACTCAAACCATTAAAAAACGCTCAAACCCATTGAAAAATATAGAATCAACAACGTCATTCAAAATAAATTTTTGATTGAGAAAAATTCAAATTTCCCTGACATAACTCAAATTATTAGCATAGATTCTTGAAGAAATGGGAAGCTGTGTATAGAAATTGTATGCATATTTCATTACAGGGGGATATTCAATATTGCCAATCGCCATGAACCTTTGACCTATATTCTTACGTATATGGGGTATATCTGCGTATTCATCATATTAGCATGTTATTTAAGGACTCTCCTACAGTTAAATTGTTCGACTGTAGGAGAGTCCTTAAAATAACATGCTAATATGATGAATACGCAGATATACCCCATGCACGTAAGAATATAGGTCAATGATTCAAAGTTCTAATTTTAAGCACGTTGTCAGCCGAATTTCGTACTTTCAGGAGTGAAATTGACACTTATTCCGTTCGAAACCGTTCAAAACTACTTTCTCAGCGCTCCAATCATACATTTCAAACATTCAGTCCAATCACTCAAAAAATTACCCGAAATAGTTCAAAAATGGTTCTGAATCTTTCCGAAAATAAATCAAAATTTCAAAATCGATGGACCAATTATTTGCATGATTTTTATTGGCTGGTGTTGATTTTCAAGCGTCTTATACAGTTAGTTACATCCTGAAATTGACATTCATCTCAATTAAAACCATTCTTAATCACTCTGTCAGCGCTTCATTTATTCATTCCAAACACTCACTCAAAGCATTTAAAAACACTCAACCAAATATCAACGGAAATTTTATTTCTGTGAAGTTATATCAGGCTGCAAAAAATATTTGATTAGATGAACAGCATGCTTTTTATTGTCAAAGGACATTTGAACATATAAAGTGAATATTTGATCACCTGAATGATTATTTTTTAGACTCATTGAATTTGATAGGTGTAAAGATTGTAAATTAGAAGAAACATAAGTTTTGTTGGAATCCAAATGTGTAGAATCATTAGGTAAAATAGGGAGCCTGAGATACCCCCTGAAAGCAACTGGTCAGTTTAGTTGAACGAAGGGTGACTGCACAAAGAGGACAAGTGTTGTTAAGTGGCCTTCTGAGGTTCAGAGTGGGGAAGAAAGAGATGAGTTGACTGCACTCTAAGGCATTGGGCAAATTAATATATTGGATTTAATATTTTACTTCTTATTATCATTAGTTAGAATTTTGTTTTGATGTCAAACAATTTTTGTGAAGTAACACCCTTATAGTGGTATTTAATGAAAAGCGGAAAGATCTACAATCAAAATTATTTTGTGTGGACAAAGTACCAGTTTATTGTGGAGTAACATTTTGTTAATGTTGAAATTTTTATTTTTGGGTTTTAAACAAATTTCACTGGAATGATCCTTGTTTTATACAGCCTTATCATCCTCTAATAATCATAATCAGGATATTCAGGCCTTTGGAGCGAATCAGGCGCTCAAGCGCCTCTAGTTTATATATTCGTCTATATGTTCTCGCGTAGTTTTTGAATGTTTTATGTGACCAAAAATATAAGAAACTTATTGTTTGATTCTTTCGGGGTTTCTTGCACTACAGATTTGTACAATGACTTTAAGTCACTACATAGGGACTACATAGTAGAATGGTGGGCCTATTTCTAGCTTGGGAAATATTCGCATAAATATCGATGAGAACTCTAGGGTATTAACGCATTTCATGCCAATCCTGTGAAAATTTCCAGACTTCATTTGATATTTCAATCTAAACGTTACTGATCCCTTTCTACGAGTCGGTCAGTTCGTCCGTCAGTCCTTCCATTCGTTCTTTCATTCGTCCTTTCATTCGTCCATCTATCTATCCATCCACCCATCCATCCATCATCCATCCATCCAACCATCCATACATCCATCCATCCATACATACATACCAACATCCACTCACCCTTCCACAATCTATAGGCATTTTAAAAATCTCACTCTTCCCTTGATCTTCGATACCGGTGCAAGGTTCTTTCGAGATACTTTCATATATTATACAATCTTCACCATAACTATGAATTAATGATCGAATAGTCATTTTATTTACTTTCGAACGATCAAAAGTAATTCCGATTCTCTTTATTCACTTCATAGGCTACATGTATATTTGTTTATGGATGTTTGAGTGTGTGTTTGTGTTCATGTGTGTGTGGGGGGGGGGGGGGGGCGTGCGTGCGTGCATGCGAGCGTTCGTGTGTGTGGATGCATTTTAGCTTCGTGTATGCACTTGCGGGTGTGTGTATGTATATGTGCTACTGTTCGATTGAATTATACGTATGATTTTGTTCATAGTTTTCTGTGTCTACGTGACGGAAAAAATAAAGAATATAAACAGCCCTGTTCACTTGTGTACTTGCATGGGGAGCGTGGTTTAATTTGCAAATGGTTCAATGTCATCTTGAACGCAGGGCGTGGTAAAGGATCTGATATAACCTCCCATCATAAAATCAATAATTAGTTCTATCAGAAAATTCTAGATCAGTGCGTAATTAAGACTTTCTAATTTTAACAACGATTTACTTAATTATTCCCAAAGATAACTATAAAAAAGTAATACATTTGTATGCTGTTTTAGAAAGCAAATCATATAAAGACGAAAATAAATGAATGGACAGTACGACGGCATTTATTAATTGTTTCCAAGAATCCTTCAACATAAACTACGGAATAAGGTCAATAATTAAGTAACATATTGTTATTTTTATAATTTTTTTGGCAGAACTATGTCCGAATAAAGCAGCTACCAATGGCAGAATCAAAGTTTTATTGCCTATTGCGAACCTTTGGAAAATATTTGAACTGATTCTACCATTGGTATAGTTCCGCAAGAAAGAGTGAGGTCCGAGAAACCGTTATCTCCTATCATTTTCAATGTAAAATTGATCTTTGATCACTCACTTGAAATTGCAGGTCTATAGTTGCTTCATACGGACACATTGGGTAAAGTCATAGGGGACGCGCTATCGATCCAAGTTAACCCAGATCCCATTCGAACGACATCGTCTTCGACACTTGTGATGTCAAATTAACCATGCTTTCGATCCCGGGTCAGGCCGGTGTTACTTAGATTCCAAGTGACGTCAAAAAGTAACTAGTTCAATAGTTCGATTGTAAAAAATTGTGGTCTTTCTTTGGATTAAATAAGAATTACTTTTGTTCTTTTTAACATTGTGCTTTGCACGAATTAATCAATATGTAAATGGAATACAGGCATTTTTTGTACTTACAAGCTAGTGTAGCAGTATCTTTGAATGATATTATATCTACTTCTATCAGACGATAGCTCCGCTCCGATCCCATGGACGTCCCTGTCCTTTCTGCGCATGCATACAGTTAGTTACATCGTAAAATTGACAAGGTGAATGATTTTTGGAATGGTTTATGAATGAAAATGAATGAATGTTTGGAGCGAGTTTTGATTGGATTTAATGGGAGGTGATCAAGTATCGCTAATTTTGATCAGGATGAACAAAATTGGCGATATTGATTACCTCCCTTTAATAAAATATGCATAAAAGTTTTATAGATAGCTTCCCTTTTCTTCAAGAACCTATTAGCCGCTTACAATTTGAATTATGTCAATGTCGCAATTTTTCTCCATCCAAAATTATTTTGAATGACGTTGTTGATTCTATATTTTTTTAATGGTTTTGATCGATTTGAATGAGTGTATGGAATGAATGAATGGAGCGCTGAGTGAGTGATTTAGAATGGTTTTGATTGAGGCGAATGTCAATTTCACGATGTTACTAACTGTATTACAGTTATTTTTAATAATTACAGCATCGACTCTCTGGACCCCGGGACTGTCCTATGAATTTTCCCCTTCTTGCCAAATATTTTTGTAGTTCTTTATTTCATCACAGCAAAGTCAATGTACTGGTGGTCCAAAGAGACGATTGTAGATGAGGTCTTAAGCCAAAAATGTAACAACATGATCCATAGATACAAATCTTTGATCATTACAAGTAAAATTATTTTTGGAACAATATCGTAAAAGTATAGATGGGTCCGTTTGTATGATCTAAAAGGTTAATTTCATTCGATTACAGCATCGACTCTCTGGACCCCGGGACTGTCCTATGAATTCCCCCTTCTTGCCAAATATCTTTGTAGTGCTTTATTTCATCAAAGCAAAGTCAATGTACTGGTGGTCCAAAGAGACGATTGTAGATGAGGTCTTAAGCCAAAAATGTAACAACATGATCCATAGATACAAATATTTGATCATTACAAGTAAAATTATTTTTGGAACAATATCGTAAAAGTATAGATGGGTCTGTTTGTATCTAAAAGGTTAATTTCATTCTGCAGATGCGTTCAAATAAAAGCCACCAGAATAATTAAAAATCAAAGCACTTAAGGTACTGATGGTGAACGAATCTGATGGCATTCTAGAGTGATATATTGAATTCATTGAGAAAAGAGAAATTATGAATGTAAAAAATTTAAAAAAAAATAGGGAAATTGTCTCGACAAAATTTCAGCTATTTGGAAATTTCACTGCAAATTCAAAGAAAGGGGAAAGAGAGGAAAAATCCTGTTAGAATAATATTTGTTAGAATATGAGTTGTTACTCTGTGAAAATTTCTTTTACACACTTGAAATAGGTACATTTATTAATTAACATAAATGGAAAAAAAAAAGATTTAATCCTATCTAAAACTGTCTTCAACCTATATTCAATGGTGTTTGTTTTTTTCAAAAGTAATTGTTATCATATCTAAGCTTATTTCAATTAGATTAATTGTTGTATTTGTTTTAACTTTTTTATTTATCTTTGTTTCTTCTCAGAGGATGAAAAGGTCTTTGGGCACCAAACAAAGAAACATCCAATGAATATCAGTCAGTCCTGAGTTAAACTGTACTCATTGTTTGGAGTTATGATTTGTAAACTTATTAATAGTATTTTAACCCATAACCTAAGAGAATCATTTTATCATATCTGAATCCAAAACCACTTCCGTGGTTGACACTTATGTCGTTATTCAATTTTATAACACAGGTTATCCGCAAGATGAGAAATATTTAGGAAGTCTAGTGTCCTATTTGTAAAATTCATAGATAATTTCTGTTTAAGGTTTAGAAATTAAAGTGTAACTTTTTAAATTAAATAATTGTTTCAGGGTAAATTGCATAATTAAAGTCCTTATAACTATAATTTTTGTAACCTAATTTCCACATCAAAAGCGAATAAAAATCTTATTAAGAAATCTATTTTTTAAAGGGAGGTGTTAATTGCATGACTATGTCTGACAAATAGTATAATACAATGTTTTTTTTCCTCCCGACTTTCTTCCCAATAAGAATTGAGAATCCTTACGATTGTTGGTTTATTTTATTTTTTGCACGAAAACCTATTTTTTACCTTCAAGAGTTTGGATGCAAGTAAAATCACGCACATTCAATATCTTATTAAAGTATTGCGGCTGATATTCGACTTTTCTGCTCGGAACTAGCTTTTGCTTGAACTATAGTTAACCAAATCTAAATGTTTTTTGGGAAGGATTGAGCCAGTTGAATTGTAAACAAGTGCATGACGGATCTGGTCTCCCCTTAACCACGACAATATCTACTTGTCAATTGGAGTGGTATCTAGGGTTGAATATTAACTATCATTTATTTAATTTTCAAATAAAATTTTAAATTTGTTATGGTTTTACAAATTTAAAAAATGCAAAGTAGAATGGCCCCAATGAAATATCTTCCGTGCCTGTCGCATTTGGTATTCGCTAATATTCGCTTCTGAGACAGACGAATACGATAAGTTTTCGCTGGGAATAAGATATTCGGTTCACCGAATATTCGAGTGTATCCTTACAGCCCTACTTCAGCCTACGCAATTTTACAGAAAAAATGTTAATAGCGGCGTTCATCCCTATTCAAATAAAAGGTACAAGAAAGGTTGTACATGTGAAACACGTGTCGAATAATTCTTAAAACCCGTGTCGGGACTGACGGTCGCGTGTCGGAAAGTTATGTAAAACCGGGTTACCGTTTCTAATGACACAAGGTGTCCGTGATGTGTCATTCGTCTCAACTCGACCGATTCTGTAACCTACATGTAAATCGAAGACGTCGGAGATCGCCCGAGTATTGCCGAATGTAAGTTCAAGAGGACACGACCTAAATAAACACATATTTCTGGCTAATTACTACAAGTTTCACCAGCGAAGGCTTGGGTCAAAAACATAGTATCTGTTTCTACGGTGTTTAGACACACACTTTGTTTTTGCTCTTAACTCTCGACAACCTTACGTCGATCAAAAATTCCCTTGATAGACATTGCAAGATCATTTTGTGTTTTTCAAGGCGAATTTTCATTATCTGCACTTGATGGAGAATACTAGTATCACGCCATTAACGAAAGAAACAGTGATTTTGCGGAGAAAAATCTTGAAAGATATTAAATTGAATCTCAAGAGGCGCTTCTTTATTTCAAATGCATTAACATCCTACAGGATTTTCCTGACATGGTATAACACTGGTGAACGACGATCGTTCACCAAAAAAGGAAGGGAATATTGATAAAATGTCTAATTTGGTCATTATTTTTTATCTTGAACTGTTTTCCAAATTCTTTTTAACGCACAGTTAAAACATCGTGAAAATGACATTTACTGCGATCAAAACCATTCAATATCACTCACTTAGGGGCGATTCATTCATTCCAAACGTTCATTCAAATCGACCAAAAACGCTCCGAAATCGTTAGAAAATATTTCGGATTCGTTCAAATCGATCAACATTTAATTCACATCGATCAAATCATTTTTCGATGTTATTGACCCGTATTTATTTTAAAGTTTCTGATTGGTCCTTGAACACACAAACAGAAAATTACGTATATTTACTTGAAGGAAGGCAAACATATCGCTTAATTTGATCACCTTTAATTTCTCTCAAATTTCGCTACACACACACACATTCAATTTCATTCCCAAATCATCCTGAAATCGCTTATCTTGTCAATGTCACGATGCTACGAAATGCTTGCCAAATGGTTTAGGAGATCTTTTTTAAGATTTTCAGCAATTTTTTTTTTCTTTTTTTTTTACATTTCCGTTGGCATGTTAACAAGAAATTTCGATTGAAAAAATTATTTTCACCACTTTAGTAGAGCTTCACCTAAGGAACATCCTTGCCAGGTTTCAGCTTAATTGGCCCAATGGTTAAGAAGGAGATGTGGTTTACGGACGGACGGACGATGGACGGACGACGAACGTCGAGTGGTCACAATAGTTCACCTATTTCTGCTTGCTTGCTTAAAAGACAAGAAATGGTTTATGTACAATTATAAACATCGTGAAATTGTGAAGGTTAGTAATTTTAGAATGATTACGTAATGATATTGAATGCGCGACGGGAGCGAGATTTGAAATGAAAGGAAGTTGACCCAAAATGGACGAACATTATTACACCCCGAGTATTGCCGAATGTAAGTTCAAGAGGACACGACCTAAATAAACACATATTTCTGGCTAATTACTACAAGTTTCACCAGCGAAGGCTTGGGTCAAAAACATAGTATCTGTTTCTACGGTGTTTAGACACACACTTTGTTTTTGCTCTTAACTCTCGACAACCTTACGTCGATCAAAAATTCCCTTGATAGACATTGCAAGATCATTTTGTGTTTTTCAAGGCGAATTTTCATTATCTGCACTTGATGGAGAATACTAGTATCACGCCATTAACGAAAGAAACAGTGATTTTGCGGAGAAAAATCTTGAAAGATATTAAATTGAATCTCAAGAGGCGCTTCTTTATTTCAAATGCATTAACATCCTACAGGATTTTCCTGACATGGTATAACACTGGTGAACGACGATCGTTCACCAAAAAAGGAAGGGAATATTGATAAAATGTCTAATTTGGTCATTATTTTTTATCTTGAACTGTTTTCCAAATTCTTTTAAACGCACAGTTAAAACATCGTGAAAATGACATTTACTGCGATCAAAACCATTCAATATCACTCACTTAGGGGCGATTCATTCATTCCAAACGTTCATTCAAATCGACCAAAAACGCTCCGAAATCGTTAGAAAATATTTCGGATTCGTTCAAATCGATCAACATTTAATTCACATCGATCAAATCATTTTTCGATGTTATTGACCCGTATTTATTTTAAAGTTTCTGATTGGTCCTTGAACACACAAACAGAAAATTACGTATTTTTACTTGAAGGAAGGCAAAAATATCGCTTAATTTGATCACCTTTAATTTCTCTCAAATTTCGCTACACACACACATTCAATTTCATTCCCAAATCATCCTGAAATCGCTTATCTTGTCAATGTCACAATGCTACGAAATGCTTGCCAAATGGTTTAGGATATCTTTTTTAAAATTTTCAGCATTTTTTTTTTTCTTTTTTTTTACATATCCGTTGCCATGTTAACAAGAAATTTCGATTGAAAAAATTATTTTCACCACTTTAGTAGAGCTTCACCCAAGGAACATCCTTGCCTGGTTTCAGCTTAATTGGCCCAGTGGTTAAGAAGGAGATGTGGTTTACGGACGGACGGACGATGGACGGACGACGAACGTCGAGTGGTCACAATAGTTCACCTATTTCTGCTTGCTTGCTTAAAAGACAAGAAATGGTTTATGTACAATTAACAACATCGTGAAATTGTGAAGGTTAGTAATTTTAGAATGATTACGTAATGATATTGAATGCGCGACGGGAGCGAGATTTGAAATGAAAGGAAGTTAACCCAAAATGGACGAACATTATTACACCCCGAGTATTGCCGAATGTAAGTTCAAGAGGACACGACCTAAATAAACACATATTTCTGGCTAATTACTTCAAGTTTCACCAGCGAAGGCTTGGGTCAAAAACATAGTATCTGTTTCTACGGTGTTTAGACACACACTTTGTTTTTGCTCTTAACTCTCGACAACCTTACGTCGATCAAAAATTCCCTTGATAGACATTGCAAGATCATTTTGTGTTTTTCAAGGCGAATTTTCATTATCTGCACTTGATGGAGAATACTAGTATCACGCCATTAACGAAAGAAACAGTGATTTTGCGGAGAAAAATCTTGAAAGATATTAAATTGAATCTCAAGAGGCGCTTCTTTATTTCAAATGCATTAACATCCTACAGGATTTTCCTGACATGGTATAACACTGGTGAACGACGATCGTTCACCAAAAAAGGAAGGGAATATTGATAAAATGTCTAATTTGGTCATTATTTTTTATCTTGAACTGTTTTCCAAATTCTTTTTAACGCACAGTTAAAACATCGTGAAAATGACATTTACTGCGATCAAAACCATTCAATATCACTCACTTAGGGGCGATTCATTCATTCCAAACGTTCATTCAAATCGACCAAAAACGCTCCGAAATCGTTAGAAAATATTTCGGATTCGTTCAAATCGATCAACATTTAATTCACATCGATCAAATCATTTTTCGATGTTATTGACCCGTATTTATTTTAAAGTTTCTGATTGGTCCTTGAACACACAAACAGAAAATTACGTATATTTACTTGAAGGAAGGCAAAAATATCGCTTAATTTGATCACCTTTAATTTCTCTCAAATTTCGCTACACACACACACATTCAATTTCATTCCCAAATCATCCTGAAATCGCTTATCTTGTCAATGTCACGATGCTACGAAATGCTTGCCAAATGGTTTAGGAGATCTTTTTTAAGATTTTCAGCATTTTTTTTTCTTTTTTTTTTACATTTCCGTTGGCATGTTAACAAGAAATTTCGATTGAAAAAATTATTTTCACCACTTTAGTAGAGCTTCACCTAAGGAACATCCTTGCCAGGTTTCAGCTTAATTGGCCCAGTGGTTAAGAAGGAGATGTGGTTTACGGACGGACGGACGATGGACGGACGACGAACGTCGAGTGGTCACAATAGTTCACCTATTTCTGCTTGCTTGCTTAAAAGACAAGAAATGGTTTATGTACAATTAACAACATCGTGAAATTGTGAAGGTTAGTAATTTTAGAATGATTACGTAATGATATTGATTGCGCGACGGGAGCGAGATTTGAAATGAAAGGAAGTTACCCCCCCCCCCCCCCCCCCCCCCCCCCCCCCGTATTCGAATCTAGTCCGAAGACGGTTTTAAACATACACCAGCCAATAAAAGGATTTTTTTCAGTTTTTTTCGCATTTTTGAGTGGTTTGAGTGAGTATTCAAATTGAATGAATGGAGCCAAGAGTGAGCGGTTTAGAATGATTTTGATCGGAAAAAGTGTCAATTTCACGATTGCACACACTATTTGTTGTAGCAGTTGAATCTCGTTTAAAATACTGTTACAATACCTTTCTACCATACTTTCACCTCGGAACAATCCGCGATTCTACGGAATAGACCTCGAGAATAATGAAGGTGCAGACATTAAAGCGCGTCATGTCGAATATGGGTTTATGTGACGTCACAACCATCACTGAAGATGCGTCTTGAAAAAATAACGATTAATTGGTTCGGTTAAATCCCCGGCCCGCGACGGATTATTTACGTTGCTCAGTCGCAGACATGTTGTATTGTCGGAATAATCTGTCCACTGCTGCGACCCATTTTTCTATACATGTGCGACCTTCTTGGTGTTAAGGATCGGTTGCTTCATTGTGCATGCACCGATACGATGAATGAAACACATGTTAACGGAACAAATGTCATTCAGACTATGACGTCAAAGCCGTCAACACCAAAGAAATGACCAGGTGAAACCCGTCATTGGCAGAATCTGGTAAAAGACATGACCTCTGTATTTAATGGCTGTGGCAGCGAAAAGTTTGCAAACTTAGTCGAGCTTCGCTGTTTTTCGACTGCTCTTGTTAATTATGACTGTTATTGTTTTACTTATAACTTCATCTTTCTTTAGTTTCTTCCTACAGAGAAATGAACAGGCGAACCTGACCGAATCCCTGAAGTCGAAGCAGCGTTCCTGAATTTAGACTGCAACATGTTCCTAGTTCTCTGTCCGCCGTATATGTTTGTTGTGTAAAACCGGATGTTTTAAGATAGTCGAGTGACCAACTAAACGTTATATTCCAAGAAATATTCTGGAATGATTCAATTTAAGTCGGGTCCATCAATATCCGTCCATTCTGAATGGCTAACATTTGGTTTTTATGCCTCAATGAAAAAAGTTTTGAGTACGCACCTATTTTGTATGCTTGTACACAAAATAGTCTCATAATAAATCAACCATTTTTAATTTCTTGACATTTTCGATTCAGGAAATTAGATTATAAGTCATGAAGAGAGTCTTTATCAATTTCATGAAGGACTAAAACTAAAATCCTAATCACACTTAATAATGAACCCGCTTCGCGTATTCATATAACGTGATTAGGCTTTAAGTTTTATTCCTCTATGAAATAAATAAATACTCTCTTCACCTCTTAAATTGGCTACAGGTTTGACAAGGATTTCGTACAGACTAAACAAGACAAAATGCTTTCGGGGTCTGGCCTATACAGCAAAGTACAAGCATTTTAATTTCTGGCATTGACCCGTAATGTTTAATTACATGTAGCAATTTCCGGTGACTGGGCCATCAATGTCCTTGGCATTTTAGACCGCGGAAAGGACCGTGCTCCGCGTGTACCGTTGACCCTAACATATTAAATACATAATTTATTTCTTAATTAGGTTGGGCTTATGGTATTTAAATCTCCAATTGACAATTTTCTTTATATCATTACAAAATTGTCTATTTTCTTAACTTGTCCAAATCAATAGAATGCACGGACATATCGATGGCTCAGCGCAAAACGGTTGTAACTCCCTATAGATATATAGGGAGTTACAACTGTTTCTCGCTGAGCAATCGATATGTGTATTTTCCCAGATTTGCGCTTTTTGTTCTTAAGAATCAATTGCCGTCACTCCAAGTGGAATAACATTCTTACGGGTTTTCCATTGGCTCTTTTTATCCTCAAAATTTATTTTCTTTTTTAAAAATAAAAGCACTGGCGTTCAACACACAAATATTTGTTTTTCACTACGTTTCATGTACATTGACACGTTATCATCTTTGTTTGTTTTTCTGCGAATAAATGGGTAAGCGAAACTGTTTTAGACACTTTTTTGACCATGTAAATCATTTGACCTATTTGCAAGAATATGTCCTGCGTTTAGGATGGCAAAACTGCTCAAATTGTGAGCGAATTATACCAAGATTCGCAAGTGCACGTGCAAAGCTTGATATAATTTGCAAACCGTTCACACCGTTTTATCATCCTGAACTCTGGAATGGTTCCGAAGATGCTTTAAAAAAAAGTTTTTTAAATAACCATTATCTCTAAGATTTTGGTTCATTTTGAGTTATTTGGCTTCTGATGGTACTTTGGGCAAAACGACTATGAAAAACAGTTTTTTCAATGCTCTCTAGCGTAAATGCAAACATGTATTATGATTTGATGACAAAACGCAGTTTTGTTTTTTCAGCAAATTATGATTGTCCAGTTTTAGTTCTTTGTTTGTTATTTTGTTGGTTTGTTGGTGTTCAAAGTCATCTTGATGCTTGTAATGTCACGGAAACCCTCTTGGTAAATAACGCGCTTCTATGGATGCACCCTCATCAATCCCGAGGTCTATTTCGTAGAATCGCAGAGGCTAGCCATAACACTCTAGACTCAACGGAAACCAACTTCCAATCGGCCACTGCATGTTTCTCCCTTTTCGAAACATTTACATTAGAATAATTGAATAGTATATTATTTGTTCAAGATGACAAATCAAGTTCGACAATTTTGGTACAAAAAGGAACGCAAGAAAGTGTGTAGTAGATAAAACAGGACACTTACCGTACCTTCGAAAAGTCACAAAAGAAGCAAAATGCAGGAAAATTTCAAAATTTCGGTCAATTAAACACCGTTATGTCATTGAAAAATCTTTGGATTTTCATTGCATTCAATCTAACAGATTAGAAGTAAGCCAAGAAATCATTACTTTGGGTGTGTATTTTCGTAAATGAGATGAATTTATTAAATCAACCCCACCCACCAATGTTAATTTTGAAATTAGGGGTGCCCAAGTTCCCATGCAAGTTACGATGCTTACCCCGAATAATTTTCGGTGAAATTTGGTTTAGAAGTCTACTTAGCTAATATACTATCGGTAGGAAGATTCAACATTAATAATACTGTTCGGGTTACATTAAAGTGACGGATTAGAAGTTAGTTTAAGGTTTAAGGACCCGTAATAGATACGCACGTTTCGAAAGTAATGAACTTTTACAGAGCAGAGTTAACCTAGGTTTCCTAATGACTTTCATTAGGAAACCTCGGTCAACATTGTGAAAGATCACGACTTCCCAAATGTTGCGGAACTATTGCGTTTCCACTATTTAAAGTTTATATTTATTGACCCCTCGAAATTGTTTTCAACATACTGAATCTGTTGAAGGTAAAATTAGAATATGTTTGTTTCTTATTTAAGCAAGTTCAACATGTAGCCACACGACATGTGCCTTAATATGGGGTTTACTTATAAAGACAATTAGTTTCCTTAAATCTTATGTACCAGGAAACTGTCACTTACACGAGTCTTTAGAAAGCCCAGAAATCTGATTTGGCCACTTGAAGGTCGTATTTTCCTTTTGCACCAAGGATTTTGGAGTTCGTGGCATCGTGGCGATTTTTTTTTTTTTTTTTTTTTTTTTTTTTTTTGTAAATGATTTGAAGATTTTATTATTTGAGCTTTTTTTGTCCTACTAACAGAGATTTGCTCAGTCATAATTTGAATTATTTAATTATTTCAACTTGAGCTGTAGTCATGAATTTTATAGTGACTCACAAACGTTTCAATCTTCAAAATCATATTGAGGGTGGGGGTGGTAAGTCCCAATATCTTGGCCGGCGCAGTGCGTAGACTGGCGGGGACATTTTACTTTACTTTATTTTACAGCCACACTTTCGGTTTTATTCAGTAAAAAGATTCCATTAAATTTGGTGTGTTCTGATTGGCTAAAGAATTAGATTCATTTCCCAATGAAAATAATTTTGAGTGTGCAGCTTTTTTATAAGCTTCGATATAAAGTAGTCCCAAAATTAAGCTGTTTCATTTGGATAAACATTTTAATTTTTGCTTCATGAAATTTAATCATAAGATTTGAAGATAATATTTGTTGAATTTCATAGAGGTTTGAAAGTAAAAACTAATCACACTCAGAGTGATAAGGGTTTTAGTTTTATACGTCAATGAAATCAATAAATACTGTCTTCATATCTTAAAAGAACATACTGAAATTGACAATTGAAATTCTTCTGGGATGATTTCTAAATAAATTTGTATGATTCCGATTAAAGAGTATTATTAGAGTAAAATGGTTTGGATCGAGGTTAAAGTCAATTTCACGATATTTCTAATTGTATGATCAATTGTTAGTGGAATCCTTATTGCAACTTTTTTTCTTTTAATCTATACGAAGAATTTGGTTATTTGATCATTATTTTGTTGTTTTGTTACTTTTTAACATCGTGAAATTGCCATTTTCCTCGATCAAACCATTCCAAATCGCTCTGTCATCGTTACGTTCTTTGCATTTAAACGCCCACTCCAATCACTCAGAAATTGTTCAAAAATCGATTCAAAATTATCGAAAACGCTCAACACTTTATCATGTCTCCCAATTTTTTGCGCTATATTTATTATCTGATGTGGATTTTAAAGCGATTGAATATTCCGTTAAGATACATCAACTGCATCCTCGGATACCCCAGGGTCTCCCTGTTTGCTACGCTATATCGACATAGCGTAGCAAATAGGGAGACCCTGGGGTATCCGAGTATGCATCAACAGAAAAGTGTGTATACTATATCAAAGGGATGTAAATTATTACTAATTTCAACCAATTTGGACGAAATAAATGATATTATTCTACCTACCATTAATTCTTATTTTACTATGTTAAAAAGCTCACTGACCCCTTAGATTGATTTTACAACAATCAATCTGAGTTCTTAAGGATTATGCTTAGAAAAGAGAAAAACAAAAATGGCTTGAATCGTCCGCATTTATTCATATATTTTTTTCTACATCCTTGCGAATTCTGAAAAACAACTTATTTTTGTACGAATTCTGAACTTTCATTCAAGTTCGAAATGACAAATATAGAACACATGTAAAATGGATTTTTAGCTTTCTTTGACCGCAATCAATAAGCAAAAAGAAGCAGATTTTTAAAGTTAGGCACTCGTCATGTTTTCGTACCGCAAAAACTGTTTCAAACTTTTTATGTGTGCAAAGCCGGGGAAGACTTTTTCTTACGACCAATGGTTCGATTTCCGTTGGAGGTATAATATCGTTTCCGATATTTGTCTCCCACCATTGGGTTGATAATCAGGCTTTCAATCGGGGGGACATGGATTCGATCCCCAGAGGCGGCACATATCCTTTCCACCATTTGTCTCCAACCAATTGTGGAAATATCGTTCATCTAAGTTGGTAGGCAACTGGATTGATTGATTGAATTGGGTTTAACGCCGCTTTCAACATTGTTTCAGTTATATCGCGCCGGCTGGAGCAACTTATAATGGACTCTTGGTATTTCTCTCACCAGTACAACCACCATATCCTTTCCTAGCCACCAGCTGCTATTTCATATAGGTCTACGATAATCGACCCATAGGTGAGAGACAAATAGTCGGAAAGAATGATTGCCGCCGTCGGGGATCGACCCCGAGACCTCTAAACTAACAGTACGTCGCGCTACCAACTGCGCTATGACGGCGGCGATATGCAACTGGGGCCTGTTTTACTAAACATTTGATGATATTTCTTTTCGTGAGTCAAAAAATTAAAGTTGCTGTTAAAGTAGTCACGATATATGGAATCCTGCCATGTATCATCTCATTGGAATTGTCTTCTAAAGACGATTCCCATGAGATATTGCAAGGCAGAATCTATAGTCCGTTTGACTTCTATATGGACCAACCTTTTCATCAATTACATAAAATTGCGTTTGAATAAAGGATTTGTATGTAGTAAAATCTTAATTTCAGCTTAATACCATTCAAAAAAATATTTTTTGGAAATAAAATGATTTCAAAATAATGATTTTGTCAATCTAGTTAATGTTAATATTTTCGCATTATCCGTTCTTAAACACGAGGGGTGATGGAGGCTGTTCAATAGTAAGAAAATGTCAACATATATAGTAAAAACACGTGGTTTTATACTAAACTTTTGACAGATGAAATGTCCATTATTCCTTATTTGGACATGCTAATTAGCATATCGACGGTCGTGTCATCTTAAACTTAAATAGCACGTGATTTTTACCGTTAGTACTCGCCTTTTCATCAAGTTTTCCTCGTGAAATTCCCAACTACTTCGTTTAATAATGCTTTTTGATTGGTCTTAACATGTAAATATAGGGTTCATCTCAAAATGAATAAAATCAATAATCAATTATCTGGTCAAACGGTTTCTGAAGAAAGAGAAAATATACACAGATTTGATATCCAACGGTAGCAAAAATCTTAGACAAACTTAATTATATTGAAAAACTCGATTTTATAGTAATACAATTCACTTAAAATCTTACTCTTTTGACTCGGCCCCTATGCAAATCAGTGCTATTTTTGGTTATACAATTCGCTGTTCCGTTTAATACAGTAACAAGTAGGTATAAAATGCTGAAAATTAACATGTAGACGGACGGACAAAATCATTATTTTTACATTCAAAAATTCTGAAAAACGAAATTCGTCATGGTATTAGCTGGAAAAATTGATATGACAAGAAAAATATGCGTTTCATTAATTAATTTCTGAGATTTTCGGCGAAATGTTGGTCCATATAGAAGTCAAACGGACTATAACAATAAATGAAAACACCGGGTACGATTTGTGATAGACTTACGATTCATTCTTTTGAGAGAAGTTTAGGAAAACGGGCCCCTGGAAACTAGCAACGGATGTATTGGAAGTATAGGTATGATATTTACAAGAGTCAATTGCTAGGTTTCAGCCGCCGCAATGACAGAAAAATAATTAACCCATTCCTGTTTTACAAAATTTTGGACCTGTCCAAATTCAAAGGTTTTGCAGACGAAAATTTATAGTGGATTTCATTTGAAAAATAATCATTCAGTAGGGTAGAAAATAGTGTGGAAAAAGAAGAAATTGCTTGTCAGAAGCAATGTCTTCTTTTTTCACATTGTTTTCTCAATTATAAAATCACTGGCACGTAAAAAGCAGGGATTAAACAGCGAAGGATTAAAGCAGGGTTGAACCCACATTCAAATAAAATGATAATAACGGTTCATGAACGTTTACGCGGTGTCGGATTTACTGCATTTTTTCTTTTGTCGAATGGAGAGCCGGATGGAAACATTTGATTAGTCAATATTCACGCATCGTTGCTTAAAAAGGGACTTTGATATGTAGTCACGACACTTTGTTTGCGAAAATACTCTGTATGTTTTAAGATTGTTATAATTTTCGAAGAGTCATATTTTAAATTGCCGTTTGCAGTCGTATTGAATTTGACTAGGTAGTTATATTTTGTCATCTGACTGGGATTTGCGGTACAATTTTTCTGGCATTTTTCCTCGTTCTACTGACAGATTTTTGCCGCTATGTGACAAGCCGAAACGGAACTTTAAATCAAGAGAAATTCTACCTCTGAAATGAAATTCCGTCTATCGAAACTGCACGTTCGAATCGACCGAAAATTATATTCATGCCTCAATGAAATTACAATACAATTGCAATTACAAAAGTAATTTCGTAAAACTTCACACAAAATATATTCATTTGTATCTACTTCTCAGAACTAGTGTATGATTTGCTTGTTTTTAGTTAAGAGGTTTCATTCAGTTCATTTTTAGACCTTAGACCTTGAGCCACTTCGAAGTCCGAAATTATAAAAATACTGTCGTAGTCCACTTAAGTATACAGCGTTCAATAAGAATTGTATCTACTTCTCAGAACTAGTAAATGATTTGCTTGATTTTAGTTAAGAGGTTTCATTCGTTTCATTTTTAGACCTAAGACCTTGAGACAATTCGAAGTCCAAAATTATAAAAAAAAAACTGTCGTAGTCCACTTAATCATACAGCGTTCCATAAGAATTGTATTGCTTTTTGCATTTTTCGTTATTCTTACAACGTTGGAGGACATTTATGGAATAAATTTGGTGTAAAATTTTAGATAAGACCTTTTTTTAAATAAAAGTAAAACAAGAGTTTGACAAGCTTCGCATACTGCATAAGGGCAAGTAGATATTATAGAGATAAGATTCAACCTCCAAACAGCTCCTTCTCTGGTAAGAGCTTCAGTTAGTTACATCGTGAAATTGAGAAGATGGGTGATTTTGGAATGAATTCGGAATAAAATTGAATGAAATTGTGGAGCGAGTTTTGAGTGAATTTAATGGGAGGTTACAAATTTCGCAAATTTTGTACAAGATGAACAAAATTAGCGATATTTATTACCTCCCTTTGATAAACTATGCATATAAGATCGATAAATAGCTTAATATTTCTTCAAGAACCAATCAGACGCTAACAATTTCAATGATGTCAGTGAAATTGCCATTTTTTTTCCATTTACATTTATTTTGAATGCAGCTCTTTATTGTATGCTTTTTAGTCATTTTGATCGCTTTGAGAGAATGTTTGGAATGGGTGTGTGATTTAGAATGGTTTTGATTGAGATGGATGTCAATTTCACGATGAAACTAACTGTATGTGATTATGTTGCATTGTAGAGTTTAGGGAGACATCCAAAGCAATTTTCAACAATAATATTTTTCATGCAGACGTTACGTGTGCGTAGTAATTGCTACGTTTTTATACAAGTAGCTTGTTGTCGTGCTAAGGCATTCTATGACATCTCGACTTAAATAAAATGCCCGACAAAATGATGCCCTCTATTTCTTTTGGGAGATGAATGCTCCATCAATTCTGCTGACCATCTTTATCTGACAAAGTTCGATTTCTTTCAGCCACGTAAAATGTAAGTCAAACCATGCAGTTGCAGTATGCACAATTGAAATGAAGATGCGATTGTATTAGTAACTAGATTGATCATAATGATTCAACTGTAATTCAATTTCGGAACAATTAGTCCTCTAACGCATGATGCACATGCAAAAAAACATGCAAAAGCAAAAGTCTTGACAGAAATTTATTGCACACCGCATGATTGTTGCTCTAAAGTATCGCTGCCAATACTTTGGGGGAACGTCATACGATATTTGATGACGGAAGGCGGTTTTATTTCTGAGGTAATCAAAATTCCAATGAGCATACTTTCTTTTGGAACTGAGGATAGATAATATTTCTATCTCTCTCTCACACAAACATAAAACATTAATAGTCCAGTTTCACCCGAGGTTAAATTTAACATTTTACGTCGCCTAGATTTTTAAAGCATCCATTAGAAATGCATCGTCTTTATCTAGCT
The DNA here is from genome assembly GCA_948146395.1 of Fragum whitleyi. Taxonomy (NCBI): domain Eukaryota; kingdom Metazoa; phylum Mollusca; class Bivalvia; order Cardiida; family Cardiidae; genus Fragum; species Fragum whitleyi. The sequence goes on along the minus strand of OX411547.1, from coordinate 37,451,848 downwards.
TCAAAAACAAATTTAAACAGTATTTGCTCTTAACTAAATCAACAGTCGATGCAGAAAGCATCTAATTTATTTAAGTAAATGGTGTATCTGTCCGAAGATTTACTAATTTTCTTGTATATTGTGTCCATTGTTATTTTCATATGTCATCATTTGTCATAATCTTTTCGGCGACTTTCATCATATTTTTTTTTTTTATCATGATATCATTATTTAAACAGATTATCACTTTTCATTATTTTTTCTTTCACAGAAGGCAACATTGTAAAAAAGAGAAATTTAAATTTGTTAATTTTGAAAGATTCGTCTTAATGTTTCACCTTCATAAAATAAAGATATTATTATTATTATTATTATTATTATTATTATTATTATTATTATTATTATTATTATTATTATTATTATTATTATTATTATTATTATAAACAAACCTATGTAAACGGTTGAAATGAATTAGTACTAAAAAAATTAGTAAAGGCTACAATTTCGAATTTGCTTGGCCTGTGCAGACTATTTGAGAAACCTCGCTTTTTCTACGGAATAGACCCCAGGAACAATAAGGGCATTCTGAACAGCGCTCAGACTTTTCCGCAAACTTGAAAGTACATCGGACGTAAATGTAGTAATTTCGGGTCATTTTTAGATAAAGAATCAGCTTCAGGTGGTACTAGATCAATACACCCGAAGAATAAGAAATTCCTTAAATGTTTTCCGTTCGTCTGTGGATATCTTTGTAGCATATTATAATTTGAAAAAAAACGCAGTCAATTACTGCAGGGTTTTTTGGGGTTTTTTAATTATAATATGCCCAATTCTTACCTTAAATTGATTTTGTTTTTCGTAACGCTTTCTTCAGTTAGGAAAAAATTGAACCAAACTCTTTAGATTATTCTAATACATAATCTTTTGGTCATTCATTGCCGAAGGTATGAAGTTGAACTTTTGGATCCCAAAATAAGCTATGCGGCATTGCTTATGTTTGTAACCTCTTTGTAGTTAATAAGGAATAGTAGAAAATAGAGGATAATCGTTTGTTTCAGTGTAAGATCGATTTATATTCATTGAGTGAACAGCAAAAGCTATATTTTCACGAGTGGCGGAGCCACGATTGAAAATAAGGCTTTTGTTGTTCACGAAATGAAAATAATCGATCTTACTCGAAAAACAAACGATTATTCTATTTCTTTATTGCAAAAATGAGACAAAATGTGAAATTTTTAGGTCATATTTTCGTAAACCGCGTCAATTTGCGCGTGATTGCTATTCAACGTTCATTGTGACGTCACTTATTTCGCCCCGCATAGATGACGTCAGATAGGATGAAATGCACAAAAGCGGGGTATAAGTTTTTGATAATTTCACTGCTTTTGTGATGAGATTATCAAGTGATAATCTACCGTTATTTCTCGATAAACCACCGAAAAGCATTAAAGAATATATTTTATTATACATGTATTTCTATTAGACATTTTCCTGAACATTGACTAGCTCCCTTACACGGATTGGCTAGTGTAAAGATGATGAACTGCCGGAGTACTATAAATACGGTTTGTTTGAACTGTATTTATGCTATCTCGATGGTTCAACGGGGATAAAATCTACATTCATAATATGGTCTTTATTATCATATACCAAATTTGAAATGATACCAGCAATCTGACATAAAAATGCTTTATTTCTCTTTGAATAATCGTCACTCTTTTGTACGTATTTGTAAACACTATTTGTAATATGGGCCAGAGGCCTAAATGATGATGAATAAAACTTGTAACTTGAAACTTGTTTCTTACGCAATATAAACCCATGGCGATATGGCGTGCTATCATCCCTTATTATTTCCGAGGTCTATTCCGTAGAATACCAGGGGTTCCCGATTAGACACAGCCATAAAAGCGCGCCGTTACGCACCCAATGTCTATTTCGTAGAATCGCCGGAGATTCCCGATTGGTGGCTACAACACTCATTATTTCGGACATTTGTCTCTCATCGGTCGGTGAATAATCGCACAGTTAAAAACATCGTGAAATTGACAGTCACTGCGATCAAAACCATTCAACACCACTTATTCCGCGCTCAATTCATTCATTCCAAACACTCACTCAAATCGATTAAAAACGCTCTGAAATCATTAGAAAACATTTCGAAATCGTTCAAAGCGATCAACATTTAGCGAAAATCGATCAAATTATTCTACGAATTTATGGGCTGGTGTGGATTTTTGAGTGCTCGTTTGGTCCATGAAGACAAACAAAAAGGAAATTACATATACATGTATTTTATTAAAGGGAAGTAATGAATTTCGCTAATTGTGTTCATCATGAACATAGTTAGAGATATTGCATTACCTCCCTTTAATTTCACTTAAAACGCGCTCCACACACCCGTTCAATTTCATTCCAAAATGATTCCCAAATCATTTATTTTGTCTTTTTCACGATGTTATTTACTGTAAGCAAATGTTGGATAAGCAGCTTGCTGCAACACCACCTTCGGCGACGTAAAAATCTGTTAAATTCGGAGATAAACCTCATTCAAATAAACTGATGACTGATGACCAGCTGCTGAAGCATATGATTTTGACAGCTCTGACAAGATGCGTAAAGGTTGAACATCTAGTTTTGAAGGACCAATTCTAATTTAGATAGCGCCGAGATAAATCCAATTTAGAATCCTAAACAAGATGCCAATTTTCCAAATATACCATCTACCCTCTAAATATAGGACCAAACGAATTACTAGTTGTGAATAAATAAATAAATCTAAGGCCATGTCAATGCGTTCATTAAAATGACTCTCATTTTGAATAGAAAGTGTTTGTATAATAAGTAGATCTATTCAACCTAACACTGTTCATGGCTCCCTGTGAATTGCAACTTATAGTGACCTGAAAGCACAAATGCAGGGCTTGTTCGAATCCATTAAATGTACGATACCACTCCGGTGTTAATTATGCAAATGATTTATCTTTAGTTCTGTCTATCAAAATCCGTGTAATCTTATTGGCTAAAATGAATCTATGCTTCGAAGAAAAGAACTGCATGCCCAGCCATTTTGTCAGAATGAAGATTATTAGAAAACATCCCTTTTGCATGCTATCAGATGAATTACAGTGATATATTTTTACACGTGTCAATCAGGATTCTTGCATTCTGATTTGCTAAAGATCGGGGGTTCTATTTACAACCATAAAAGAATCTTAACACAAATAAGTGCGCCATAATAAATATCTCGTATTATTAAGCCATTTTGAACAATGTTTATAATAAGACCGTCGCGGGAGTGAAATAACATCGCTATTACACTCGTGGAATAACTATGCAAATGAGCTCAGAGCGAATAGCAACGCAATTTTGTAACCGCGAAAATGACGTCATAATATATTGAGACGTCAGTTTTAAAAAATGTGTTATGTTTCGCGGAAAATTAAAATGTTGAATTTCAAGAATTTTCACGATTTTCCTAGAGAGTTCGGGTCAAAATTTAGATGGAATATAAAATTTGTTCTCATAAAATACCGAATTTCTTAAACACGTCATCTATAAACAGATAAAAAAAAACTCGGCGCAGCCTCGTTTTTAAATGTTTATAGATGACTCGTTTAATAAATTTGGTATTCCATGACCCCTCATTCAATATCCTCTATTTATAGGCCTTAACTACGAACCCACCATGTTCTTATCAGTATACTGTAGTTCCAACATTACTAAAAATGTAAAATTAAAATTTCTAGCATTTTTCGTTCAAACTGAGCGAAATTAGCGATGTATTATATAACCTCTATATGATAGTATCTTCTCAAATGATAATAAATAGATTTTATTGAATAAAAGATCATAGGCATTTGGATTCAGGATTTTATCAGAACTTACATATACCACTAAAATGAATATATACAAGGAAGTGCAGTCGCCATTTTCTAAGATTAATGATTGTTTTACAAGCAATTTGGTACTCGATTCTCCCGAGTAAACACGTCCTGTGACGGAAGCCAAAGATGCTTGCAAAAAACATCTGTTCTCATCAACATGGCGGCTGTACTACCTTTTGTCTTATTTATTATAGACTAGTTTGCCTGGGAACTTTGGATATCTTTTTAGCGTTTTTGATAACTTCGGAGCGTATTTGAACGAGATGGGTGAGTTTTAGGTGCCCTGTATTAAGCGTAGTTTTTCAAATGAGGTTAAACGCCGTTTTTTAAAAATTTTCAACCATAGTTCGGTGGTAGGCACCTAATAATGGATTCTTAGAATTGCTTGCCTAGCATCCAGCTGCTATCTTACCTTATCTTGCCGTGTTGACAAACACACATAAAAAATCGAGCGCTATCGTCGCTGACTGAGAGATTTAGAATTCTTGCTTTTGATCGTGGCGAATGGCAATTTCACGATGTTCTTAGAATCATCTGTACTTATAAGTCCGTAGTATTATATGCTCCTGTCAGCTTCTAATAAAACCGAGACAATTTCTGAGTGCTTTGCCGCGTTGCATCTTCATCGGGTGGTCTGATCTGAATTAAGAAAAAATGCCATCTTCATCACAAAATATTGAGCAATCAAGAACAGTTCCTGCAAAGTTCTGGCGAAAATAGTATCGGGAAATCACGATTCGCAATTCTTAGGAAGTGTTTCCGAACTCATAAGTCTTCTATATATGTTGTAGAATTGTGTATTTGACATATCTTCAAATGGCAACCAAGATCTCGTAACTGCAGCTTTATTCAAGCTGCAGTTACGAGGATTTGGTCACCATTGGCTATTCGGTCACTGCACTTCTGTGACATATTTACTGCAGTTATTCTTACTTAATTTAGTTTCCTTCACTTTAGAAACAAAGGGCTTTATATAGATTAAGTAACACCAAATTTGGGTTTCTAGGCCAAGAATGATTACGTTTTGCGTCATTGCATTAATTTGGAAAAGTATGTTTCAAATTTTGCCGTGCGGACTTCGTGTCAGTTTAAATCGTATATAGCACAGGCAATTTTTTTCAGAATTTAGTCGAATATATCATTAAACAAGTCTGGAATGCTGCACTCTGAATGTCAGTACCATTAGCTCATTCGGTAAGGCACCTGTCTTCAAAATAATTGAAGGTCGGCAACAAAGGTTCGGTAGCCGGGCTGGCACACAAACGAACTACAGTTAAAAACCATCGTAAAATTGACAAACATTCTGATCAGAACCATTATAAATCGCTCACTCGGCGCTCCATTCATTCAGCCTTAACACTTACTCAAATCGACCAAACACGCTCCGAAATCTTTAGAAAACATTTCGAAATCGCCCAAGACGATCAACTTTTTATTCAAATTGATCAAGTCATTCTACGATTTTATTGACCAGAGTGGAATTTGAAAAAGTGTCTGTTTGGTCCATGAAGACACTCGAACAGAAAAGTATGCATGTTTTATTAAAGGGAGGTAATAACTATATCTAAGTTTGTACCTCCTGACCAAAATTTGCTATATTGGATTACCTCCCTCTTATTTCACTCAAAACTCGCTCCACACACTCATTCAATTTCATTCTAAAATAATTCTTAAATCAAACACCAATAAAACGAGGTTATTTACCGTTATTTTCTTGCGGGTCAGACTTTTAAACTGAGTTCAGATATATTTATATATATACTAGTGCATTGTGTCTACGCTGCTTAACGTTTGTATCTCGAACACGAGTGAAATCGTTGGAAATGTCACGCACTAGCTCATTTTATGTTTTATAGGCTAGATTTAAATTCAGCTGAATTGTTCGTGAAGACACACACATACACGTAGACACGAACATTTAAGAAAGGGGAATAATAAAATATTGTCAAATTGGGCAAAATAAGCGTTATCGATTGCCTCCCTTTGATTACATTTAAAATTCTCATCTCATTCGAATTTCATTCGTTTTTTAACCCTTTGCTGTTTAATCCCTGCTTTTTACGTGCCTGTGATTTTATGATTGAGAAAACATTGTGAAAAAAGAAGAAATTGCTTCTGACAAGCAATTTCTTCTTTTTCCACACTATTTTCTACCCTACTGAATGGTTATTTTCAAATTAAATCCACTTTTAATTTTCGTCTGCAAAACCTTTGAATTTGGACAGGTCCAAAATTTTGTAAATCAGGAAAGGGTTAAATGATGGGAATCGACCCCGTGACCTTTTGAATGATAATACAGCTACCACTATGATGACAGTGGCTCCAACACAAGGTAGAATGAAAAATCATGAATTTGAAATAATGAATGAAATTTGAGTGAGATGCGAGTTTTGGATGTAATGAAAGGGGGACAATCCTTTCCCAGCCTCTCTGGTTGTTATCCCACCAAGGTCTACGATTATCAACCCATCGGTGTGAACTAACATTATTTGCATATTCATCACTTATAATTCATTAAATTATTCGGGCTCCCGACTTTAGAATACAATAGACAAATATCAGATAGTACCCAAGTCTTCAAAAAATTGCACGGATTCAATCAAACTACAGATGACAACTTTCTCATATTATCCATGTAAGGACTACAAGAGGCAATATCTTTTAAATATATTCGAGGACATTGTCAAGACAAAAATCATTCAGCGTACGTGAAGTCGACTTTTTGAATTCATTACCGAATCATGTAGTTCTAGCCCCAGCCATAAACTCCTTTAAAAGCAGTTTTAAAAACCAACAGTGGCGCAGGCACCCGGACAAGTTTAATCCAAGTTGTAATTTGGATGTAAATCAAAGAAACCAAAGAAGAGAAGGGCAAATACAAGCCGACGGCTCTCCTGTGAACTCGGAACAAGTATAAATGGTATTACAGTCTTAAGGAGACTAAATCCAAATCAGACTTACCAACATGTTATGACAACTGTGACAACTTAATGATCTTGATTTTGTCAACAATCTACGGCAACCGAGAGCACCACAACAAGCCAAAATATCAATCAATACTGTCGGGTTGAATGTGCAACTAACCCGTGACCCGAAGGTTCGTGGCTTGATTTAAACACTCTCTTGGGTGAGTTTATAAATGAACAGAAAGCCTTAAAGGCATTCAAATCCCAAAAAACATAGCTGCAAAATTTGGTAGCATTAGCCATCCACTATCTTTCAGAGTTTCAGAGCATTGAACACATTTAATCTGCGTTCAGGATGTTTATACAGTGAAAACTATTTGCAAATTTTTATTCCTACCTTGCACGCAAGTGCTTATGCAAATCGGGTAACAATTTGCAAACAATTGCACTAAATAAACATCCAAAACGCAGGGAAGGATTTGGTGTTCAAGGGCGCCTCTATCAGCTGGCCGGCTTCATCACAGTTCTTTTAGAATAGATAGTGTTTATTGTATACATCTACAACAATTTTGGGAGCCTTATTATAGGGTTTAGACATTCATGCAAGAAAAATACGTTTTAACACGAAAGAAATGTAAGTAATAATCGACAAATCGATTTTCATGTCTTATCTTTCCGGCTAATAAGTGCTAATCGATTGGTCTGATTGAAAATTAGCCCAGTGAGTCAAGATTGGGTTATCTTGAACTTGAACGCATATTAGACGAAAATAGTAACCCACGTTGGTATATTTGGAAAGGAATTTCACGTATTTGCATTACGTGTGCTTGAATTCTTAATCAATTTGAGCGTTCCTCCTTAATGTTCACACCTGACTAGCCAAGGGCCTAACTCCCATTATGCATATTACGCAAGTGCGTAATAGAAAGAAATCCACTTTCTATAAATGTCGTTGATAAATGATCTTGATATCGTAACTACATCTTATTCAAGCTGTAGTTACGATGTTTTCTTTATTCGCCAACGCTCAAATCATAAAAAGGGAGCGGACGGACGGAATTATTCCTTTGTCACAGTCCACCTATCGCCTTTATCATATTTTTTCTTTGGTTTTCGTCTTCTGAGTGCGTATAGATTTCAAAGTCCTAAATATGCCTATGCCAGCGGCGAATCAGGTATACTGATTGAACGACTTACTACTATTTACTGCAATTACAGGGGTCAACATTTACTAGTTTTTAATGGTGTCTCACAGGGACCCCTACTTTCTACTTTGATTTGTTTGTTTAAATGGGTTTTTACTCCGCTTTCAAAAATTTTCAAGTTATATCGCGGCGACTGGATCACCTAACAATGGATTTCTGGTATCTCTCAAACCAGTACCACCATCACATCTTTTCCTAGCCTCCAGCTGCTATCCCACATAAGTCTAAGATTATCGGCCCATTGGTGGGAGACAAATAATCGGTAAGAATGAGTGCCACCGTCGGGAGATTTGTCACTTTGACGATTCCTCTGGATAATCTTTGAAGCCTACCGTATTTCTCCTAATAAACGCTCTCGGGAGGTAAACATAACATGCTAAAGGATTTCTTATATATAAGTGTATATCAAATACATTTTCTGATTCAAACAATCATTAAAATTGGTATTTTTACGCCCTTTTCCCTTTAATTTGATGTGAATTTCTTCTAAACAATCATATAAATGATTGTTTAGAGGAAATTCATCTCTAATTAGAGAAAAACTCTCAAAAGGTTCCTAAATTTTAGGTTTTTGAAGTGGGTTTTCTTAGTAAAAACTGTAGGGGTGCTACTATTGGGAGAGGATATTATAATTAGAGGAAATACGGTATGTTGTCGAACTACTCTTGAACCTTTGCAAGCAGTTGAAAGTTTTCTACAGTTAGTTACATCGTGAAATTGACATTCACATCAATCAAAACCATTCTTAATCACTCAATCAGCGCTCCATTCTTTCATTCCAAACACTCACTCATACCATTCAAAAACGCTCAAACCCATTTAAAAACATATAACATCAACTACGTTCGAAATAAAAATAGCTGGGAAAAAAAATCAGGATTTGACTTATTTAATTTGAATTGAAAGCGTCTGATAGGTTCTTTAAGAAATTTGGAACTATCTATAGAACTTGTATGCATATTTTACTAAAGGGAGGTAATCAATATTGCTAATTTTGTTCATCCTGAACAAAATTTGCAATACTGGATTACCTCCCATTAAATTCACTCAAAAGTCGTTCCACGCATTCATTCAATTTCATTCCTAAATCATTCCGTAATCATTCACCTTATCAATTTCACGATGTTGTTATCTGTAACTTCACCAGATGTCTTATAAGTGTAAGGAACAAAGTCGAGTTTGTTTCTTGGCTTGAAAAAAAAAAGATTCTGATTGAAAGAACACCTAACTTTTTATGGATATAGAAGGGTCCTAGTGGGGTCCCTTACTTTGGCCTTATGGGATCCCTCGAAATATCTCGGAATCTTCGTGATTCTTTGACACTCATTGTAAGTGTCCCCTGTATAAAGAACAGCAAGTTCTTCTGACATGACAATGTGAATGTGTTTGGTATTTGCGTGTGTGTGTTTCTGTTGTTGTTGTTTTTTTTTTTAAATCTGAGTTAGAATTAACGAGTGAATGATCGAACTTTTAATTAACTTTAAAGAAAAGTAATAATTCATCAAGACCAAAGAAGAAATAACATTTTGCTTGCACCACCTATCACAATTGTTATTGTTTTTCCACAACGTCAACAATTTTCTTATCATCATGTTTTCTTTTGTTGTTGATATGTCAATAACTTAAAAACATAAGCAAACGAACGCGTATTTTGAGAAGTGTAGAAAGTGTCGGTTTTAATTAGCAAAATTACGAGATATATTTCCATGAGTCACGGAAAACACCGGAATTCCATTCATTCATCGAATTATTCTCGGTTCTTCCCGGCTAATTTTGTTTCTCGTTGTGGGAGGAGCCTCGTAAAATAACACACTCCCCTTGTTCCACCCATTTAAGAGATAAAATATTTGGCACCGGGAGTTCATTCATTAATTCTTGTTTGAAATGAGATACAACCCTTGGAAGAAAGTCGCTTATGATGGGTCACCGACTAAGGTCAACTCACGGGGAGCCCAAATAAGTTGACGAGATAAGGCCCCCTGTAGCGGTCGAGAAATTAACATGTTAGTAGATACCTTCTTAATGCAATTTTGACAATTCTATGTGATTGTTTTAAGACGATAACTGATACAAAGTGGCACCGTTTGAGACCAAAATAAATTGAATGCATTTTTATGACTTTGGTACAATGCATACGGTTCTATCGTCAAAAAAGGATGACTTTCAGAAGCTTCTCTTTTCGTGCTTGAGAGAAAAAAAATGATAACCTCGAAAATTCTAGATCATTTCGAAACAATAAAATTATAAATACATCTAGATTATATCTTTAGCTCGCCTTTGTAGTATTCATTATTGTAATGAGGGTTTAGTGCAGAAGGCTTACGGTATGTTACTTTGAAATAATGAAGAAGTTTGGCATTGACTTTTTATATTTAAGCATGTGCGTGGTATTTCGAAGAATAGCGCATGTGCGAATCGTTAAGACCCAGATCAGCCAGTGTATCCGCACAGACTCCTCAGAGTCTTTACTGTCTCCACCGTTATTGCCGGGATAGCGTCTGCTCAATTGCATACATGTATATGCTTACATGTACATTCGCGGATTGTGATAAATGGTATACATGTTCTAAACGTCCCGTAAGCTCATCATTAACACATTGCAAATGCCATACTCAGCCTTATACCTTAAAAGATAATCATAGAGCCGATCTCTACGTTATCATTAGCATTAGATCGGAATCGTCTGACAGGTGTGATGTCTTTTCATATTGTCAAAACAGTGATGTTGTCTTCTTGTTGTTGGTTTTTTTTTTTTTTTTTTAACAATGGATAACATCCATTCATTAAATTCAGAAATATCCAAAGAAAATTATTATCTTAATCACAACTAACATATTTTTTTTCAAAGAGAGAGGAATCGATTCCATACGATATCAACACGATACTGTCTGAATGAAATTTTAACATGACGTTATCGCGGAAGAAAAACAATACTAATTTTAGATTGGCTTAGCGGAATTTAGTTCCCATCCGCTTGAAAAATTACCTCATTTAATGTTTACCCAAACAAGGAGTGATCAGGCGCCTACCAAAATTTACTCGCGGGCCCTGACATAACGTCTTTTCAGTCCCTTAATCGATCTGGAAAAACGGCGGCTTAACTTCACGTTAATTAATTAACACTAATTACACCTATTGTTTATCGAGATTGTTATACTGTTATGATTTGGGTATGAGCAGAAGACAATCTTTCCCACCCCCTGTAGAGGGTTCGACAGTCAAGGAAATGTACAAATATTGACGGGGGACGTACTTAACGAAATTCTCCGAACTTTCCGGTTTTAAGGTGGCAATGGACAGTGGCCTCCCGACTCTATATACCGGAAGTGGTTTTTCGTTTATTTTACGGCTCTTTTTGCGCGTTGTTTAAAAAGACCGGTTTTGGTAAGATTCTGCTTATGGAAATAACGTAGAATAATGATTGTAAAATTTCATAACTTAGTTTCTTTTCAACATTTGATGTCAATTGAATGATCAGATCATTAAATTTATCAATAAAAATGCTTTAAAAACGTCATTCAATTAGGAGGGGTTACTGTAAAATAACGAAAAACTTTCTTATTTGCATGGAAAGGTATGCTGATTTTTTTACCAAATAAAGGCAAAATATGGATTATAAACATATCGGAAAATAAGAAAAATTCATTGGATATATTCTTTGAAAAATTAGTTTTTTGGGGCATTTTTACCCCGTAAAATTACAAAAATTATAGCATTTTTAACTTTTGAAGGCAAATGGTGCAAATGCATTTGATCAAAGAGAAATTTTCTTGGCTACAGCCATTGTTCACATGTATAAGGTCTATCAAAATGTATGTGCTTTATAGCGAAAGGCTGGTACTGAGTTTATATTAGACCTAAAACGAATATAACCGTTTTACTGAAAAATGGCCAATACCACTCAAGGGCAGATAACTCTAGTATGAAAACGAGCATGGAAAGGTACCTTCAAATTTTGATATAATGACTATACAATGTTAAACTACAACATATGTGAGCAAGAAAAAAATTCATTGGGCGGAAAAAATTGACGCCATGTGTCCATTGCTACCTTAAGGAGTTGTTTAATGTCTATAACAGACAAATTTCGGACTGCATCACGAAAATTATTTTTTTAAAAATCGTTCTTTTTGCATGGAATATCAATAGAGAATACGTGGTCAACTCGTTCATCGCTCCTTATAACAAGGAGCGCTCTAAACTTCATGTTAAGACTAAAAATTCCAGGGTTTCATTTGATTAATTTGCGTGTGTCTGATTGGTCCGAATATACACACATTTCAACAATTTATAGAACAGACTGAATTTGGGACCTTCGTATATTTCCTTTTCAAAAGAAGATAACAGAAATCGCATTATTTGAACGAAATTGTATTACTTTCCTTCAAAACCATAAGCAATTCTACGGAATAGACCTTGGGAATAATAGAGTCGCTGCCACGAAAGCGTGTCGTTTCGCACGTGAATTTACACTACGTCCACTACGTCAAGGTGACGTTGATTTTATTGTATTTATACAAAAGTTAACGAAACGTTGCATATATCAATTTGACAATAAAACGTAGCGTTCAATCATCAAGTTATAAAATGCCTTGAGGATCTCCATAAAGGACCGCATTAACACAATATATTGCATGTACCAAAAGTACATCAGAAGCCGAATTACCTGATAAATGACTCAAAATTCAGTTTACGGAAAGCCAGAGCGATTTTCCGAATGATCCTAAAATGATACCATTCAAACATTCGCAACTAAACTATGGAAGTCGTTGTTTTAAACTGACCTGACTGTAAGTAATCGGTAAGCCCGTCTCGAAGTGGGGTATTGAACTGTGACCCACGTTAAACACCGAAAATGATTTATGGCTATATCATATTACAAAGACGTCTCGGGAGAAGTGAATGAACTAGGAGACGGAACAGTCTTGATATTTTTGCAAATCAGTCAAAACGACATAATACAGTTAAAACATCGTGAAATTGACACTGACCGCGATCATAACCATTAAATATCACTCACTCAGCGCTCGGTCTTGTGTATATATATCTTTTTAGCTCCATTTTTTTATTTATATTATACATATTATATTATTATATATATAACGCAATCATCAAAAAAATTGTGTCCACACTTTAAGGTTTTCTGAATGCATTTAGTATACCTTGGTTTATTTGACCAGAGACTGACCTCTGTAGAAAAAAGCTTAAATATTCATTACCGACATATTTTATCATTTAACAAAATATATACCAATTCAATACCGTTTGTTATGTGTTCCTATGAAAGAACATGCAGAGCCGAGTAGGAATAATCAGACTTTTATTCATCTTAATAGCAGGGGTCAGATTCGGGTTAATAAAACCGCGCTATATAGATATCACTGTGGCTCTTTACGCGTGTCCGGTTTTCCTACCTTTCGTTGGTCCATTTGCTCACCCGTCCGTCTGTACGATGTGTTTTGCTTGATACAGATAACCTTATCGTTTTTTAAAAGACAGTCTTTCATTTAGATATTGCTTATAACAAGTTTTGTTTTTAACTACTTGCAGTTTTTTTCTGTTAAAGAATGATCGTATTAGATTTCAAGCGTTTTTAGAGGTCACCGATTCCGTGTTGGGTTTCAAATTTGAAATTGTTTGAAGTGCGCCGCTTTTAAAAATACCCCCTACATTGAATATCGCACGCTATAGGTACCCGTGGGCCTATAATAGATCTGTTTTGTAACAGTTGAAAAGTAATTGAATCAAATATAACTGTCTGTATCAGTTTGTTCTGTCTTTTTGACCCTTAGAATGCACCTAGTTTACAACAATAAACCTTTTGCCAGACGACAGAATTTGACCTTTGACTGGTCCATTTTTTTAAATTTTTTCTTTAAAGCCCGTCGTTTTTTTTTTTTTTTTTTGAAAACGTTGTTGCAAATGAAGAAGTTGCTTCTAACAAGTGGTTCTGATGAAATACTGTGGTTGTAGCCAGCTAGTGTGAGATATAGAGAATAATGTGTTAGTGTCTTAAAATAACACTATTATCTGGTCAAGGTTGGGAGAATTTATCATGACGAGGCTCTGCCGAGTCATGATAATTTATCACAGCCGAGACCTGATAACATTAATATTTTAAGACACTTGTAACATGTTATTCTATTTATCATGCAATCATTTTCAGTGCTTGAGTATGATAAACCCTTAAAAATCAAAGAAATTAAGACGAAAGTGTATGCAAATTGTTTCTCAAAATAGCCTGCCTGATATCATGTTGTGTTATCAGACAGGTGATATCAGGTCAATACAGGCTGCATTGAATGAGAAATGATTAGAAACTACGGATATATGTACCTAAATTTAATTGCAACAATGTTGAAATGGTGCTAAACCTCATACAAACAAACATCCAATCTTTCAAATAGTCTTCACTGAGACTTTCCAAAAGTCCAAACCGTGCAACATTTCTGAATTAAATGAGTATTCTTTGAATGTTGGTCGCAGTAATAGGGTAACTTGTTTGTAGCCCGTCGACTTCCATTCATCCCGTGTTCGAATCCCAATATCGCTTCAAGTATCCTTTCAAACATTGTCTACCACCATCGGGCAGCTATTGCTCAAGCGAGGTCGGATGGGGCACCGAGAGCTCAGCTAGGGTGCTTGTAGTGGTGTACAGTTAAGAACATCGTGAAATTGACAAAATAAATGATTCGGGAACCATTTTGCAATGAAATTAAAAGAGTGTGTGGAGCGATTTTGTGTGAAATTAAAGGGAGGTAATTCAATATCGCTAATTTTGTTCAAGACAAACAAAATTAGCGATATTTATTACCTCCCTTATTTAAAATATACGTAATTTTCTGTTTGTCGTCTTCTTGGACCAATAGGACTCTTTAAAGGCCCCACCAGCCAATAAAATTGTAGAATAATTTGAAAATTTGAACTTGAATAAAATGTTAATCGATTTGAACGTTTTCGAAATGTTTTCTTTGATTTTTAGCGTTTTTGATCGATTTGGATGAGTGTTTGGAAAGATTGAATGGAGCTGGAGCACTGAGCGAGTGTTGTTGAATGGTTTTGATCTCAGTGAGTTTAAATTCACGATGTTCTCCACTGTAATAATAATTCCTATGTGGGAAGTACGAGGGAAAGCATTTGTTTGGCGCTCAAGCCGCTGCGATATGCCACTCAATGTGGCATTACAATTCATTCAAGCAAACCTTTTGTAAGGGGACTTTCATTTGAATTAACGATAAAAATTTCATGAAATTATTTTCTTTGTTAAAGAACCCGATTGGAATATTTATTAAAGGCGCCTTTAGAAAGGATAAGTGTTGATTTTGTTATTGTTTTGTTCCATAAATCTATATATACATTTGGGATCGGCAGAGTTACATTTCATTTCCCAGTTATAGAAAAACTATCCTTCGAAAGAATAGGCCCGGGCTAATTTTAATATAATACCGTTACTCATGCCTAGTATTTTTAGTCATAAACAACAGAAAATTAGCCAAATTTGCTTTTTCCTGTTTGCTTCGTATCAAACGAAAAATACGTGCTGAATCATAATGGCTGGGAAGAAATATGCTCTGACGACTGAAATTTCAATCAATTTTTATGTACCCCAAGTCATTAGAGAATTCATAATTTCTTCTTACTTTCAAATTGTATTTCTCAGTCGACAAGGCATGACAAAAACCTCAGAAGTACCTTTCACTGGTGTATGGATGCGTGCACTAGTATCTTTTAAAAAAAGTCAGTCAAGAGAAAAAATTAAACAGAACATAACGATTTTATTCAGAAATGTGACTTTCGACACACATAACATATCATGAGTATGGGCATATAATTACTAGTGATTCTAATTCTTAAGTGAGGGAATAATGAACAATGAAGACTTATCAAATACGGTCAAAGATTTAAAACCAAATACATGTATTCTTGGTGATAGGTGATCTTAAAACTACGGCATATGCAAAGTGTCAGATAAATTTTGTCTTTTTCATGATTCTGGTTGACTTGAAGAGTTGTGTGTTTAGAGGGGTGAGAGTGTATGTAGGCTGTGTGGACAGGTGTGTAGGGGGAGGTGCATCGGGTGTCACTGTGTTGGTGTTTGGGTGCGGGTGGGTGAGTATTAAGGTAGTCGGAACTCATCTTCTTTCACAATGTTGACCAAGGTTTCCTTATTGAAATCAGTAGGAAAACTCGATTAACACTGTTAAAGTTCATTACTTTAGAAACGTTGCGGAACTAGTACGGGTCCACTACCTAGAAAGTATTTTCTCACTTTTGTGCAATGGTGTTTTAAAAGTATGTTTCACTTGTGTGCAACGGTTTTCGAACATGTTATATAGTTATTCAATGCATCAAAACACGTGAGAAGACTTCACGCCTCAAAAGGCAGAACTTTTTTCACACCAACTGTCAGACATCAGACAACGTGGTGAGACAAAATAGTTCCTAAATAGTTCTATTGCGTGACTACACGAATTCCTCAGGTATGATTGCTATTGCCTAACCCAGGGTTCTACATTTGGATCAAAATGATATTAAAAATATCGATTATATGCGTTAATATTATGGTTCCATCATAAAAATTAAGAATGCACGCAAAAATTATTAGCGTGCATCCTTAATTTTTTACGGACCCATTCTCAACTTTTAAACTTCATCGCAATAGTTTTATTTCCAATTGCGTACTCTCAAAGATTACATTAAATTGTAAATTATTCAAAAATACACATAAAATTTAGCATTACAATCTGGAAAATGAATCATAATCGACCAGATGTCGCATTTCGAAAAAGATTCGTTCGCCGGAAGGTGGGTTGATCACTCTAGATTCTAAGTTGAAAATGTGTCGACACAAGTCTTTCTGCACAGCCCGCGCAGTCTGAATAGTGTCGTCACTTAACGCACTACCAAGATGGTCCCTTTTCGCGTGACGGGTCACACTTATATTCAATCATTGTATGTCAGATAGAAATCTTATATTGACGCCTCCATGACATGTTTGTCTGTCGTCAAATTTAAAACAGAGACCCCCTGTGTTCCAAATTTTAGGGTTAGTCTGTTCAAAACGTACTAAGACTTGCAACCAATTTTCTAGCCACCTTTTAGATCTACAACAAAAATCAAGTCATTGAAGAGATGTGACAGCTTTGAATGCAAAATACCGAATACTGCTTTGTGTTCAGAAAGAGAAAACGGTACAAACTGTTTGCAAATTATACCCCGATTAGCACGTAGGTGTACGTGAAAAGCGGAATATAATTTGCAAACAGTTTGCACCGTTTTATCATCTTGAACGCACGAGTCTTTTTTCATGTAAGACTTGCATCTCGGACCTTAGCGTTTGGAAGTTAATGGTGCGTTTTAATACAACTTGACATTATTGGTCTCAATTATGGGAAGGGATGGCGGTTGCAAGAATGTTTCACATAGCAAAGTAAATTAATAGGGCATTACCCGAAAAAGAAATGTCTCAGAATCCTGTTTGTTACTATAAAAAGAATGGTATTCTGGTGAGAAAATGGCGACAATTTGATGTCCCAGCTTATGGTGATTGGGCTGTTCACCACCAAATTGATGTTCAAAAGTCATATCGCGATGAAATACTCAGTAGAGTCAGGGTCACAGCAACTCAATACAAATTTCAAACGGATTTCAATTTTGAATACCTTCAATATTAAAGTTAATACCAACGCGTTATTGACAAGTTGAATGATTTCGGAATGATTTAACAATGATATTAAATAAGTATGTGGCAAAATTTGTAATACCACATTGGACGAAATTCGCGATATTCTATTAGCTCCCTTTAATAATCTATGTACTTTCCAATTTGTGTGACTTCGCGTGTATTTCAGACGCTTAGAAATCTACACCAGCCAAATCATATTTTTTGGAACAATTCCATCAGTTTCAGTGAAATTTTGACTGTTTTTCAGCGATTTCGAACTGTTGTAACGATTTCGGAGCGTTTATGAGTGATTTGAGTGAGTGCTTGGAATGAATGAATGAATGAATAAATGAATGAATGAATGAATGAATGAATGAATGAATGAATGAATGAATGAATGAATGAATGAATGAGTTATTAAAAATAAATTTGACCGAGATGAATGTTAATTTCACGATGTACCTAACTGTTGGGATTCAGCTCAATGTCAAACGTTGAAAAGAGCTTATCTGGAGCATAGCCCGTACAACTACTGGCGAGTTGCTTTTGCGAATCTTCGTACATGGTTTGGTTCGACAGAAATGAAATGTTGGCCGTTTTGGAGGTTTTCGAAGTGTTTTAAATAATAGGGGTCCGAAATACCGCCCCACCCCCTTCCACCATATAGACCAATAATATAAATATTATTAGAAAGAAACTCGAAATACTGCTAACAAGTGTAACAAGAGAGCATTTTTTCAACGAATTTACATAGTGAGAAGCATAGAGGTACGAAATAACCCTCCTACCTTCATATAGACCAATAATATAAATATTATTAGAAAGAAACTCGAAATACTGCTAACAAGTGTAACAAGAGAGCATTTTTTCAACGAATTTACATAGTGAGAAGCATAGAGGTACGAAATAACCCTCCTACCTTCATATAGACCAATAATATAAATATTATTAGAAAGAAACTCGAAATACTGCTAACAAGTGTAACAAGAGAGCACTTTTTCAACGAATTTACATAATGAGAAGCATAGAGGGCCGAAATAACCCTCCTACCTTCATATAGACCAATAATATAAATATTATTAGAAAGAAACTCGAAATACTGCTAACAAGTGTAACAAGAGAGCATTTTTTCAACGAATTTACATAGTGAGAAGCATAGAGGTACGAAATAACCCTCCTACCACCATATAGACCAATAATATAAATATTATTAGAAAGAAACTCGAAATAATGCTAACAAGTGTAACAAGAGAGCATTTTTCAACGAATTTACATAGTGAGAAGCATAGAGGTACGAAATAACCCTCCTACCATCATATAGACCAATAATATAAATATTATCAGAAAGAAACTCGAAAATTATGCTAACAAGTGTAACAAGGGAGCACTTTTTCAACGAATTTACATAGTGAGAAACATAGAGGTCCGAAATCCCCCCCACCACCACCACCACTATATAGACCAATAATATAAACGTTTATATTATTGGTCTATATAGTGGTGGTGGTGGGGGGGGGGGGGGATTTCGGACCTCTACGGTTTAAACGTTTTCGGAGCGCTTTTGACAGATTTCGTAGTGAGAGTCTCGAATGCATTGCCTGGAACGCTTCACGAGCGACCTAAACTGATTTTGATCGAGATGAAAGACAATTTTGCGATGTTGCTGAAGTCATTGGACGAATTGATGACAAGCAAAAAAAAAGAAAAAGAAAGAAAATATGCTTATTCATTTCATAGGCTACATCATCTATGTTTTGACGTTAACCGTTAATAAACTTAAATCACGAGGTGTTAACTATTAAACTAATTCAACTAATCTTGCCATTCGTGTATTCAATTTCACTCAAATTACGCGGATCCGTTAGATTTGACTCTTTGGGTAAGTTCATATCGGACTCGGTTTCGACCCGAGTTACCCGGGTTTCCATCAGAACGACCTCGGTTTCGACACTAGTGATGTCATTTTAACCTTTCAACCTCGACGCTTTTGATCCTGGGTCAGGCCGGTGTCACTTGGTTTCCAAAATGGCGTCGAAAATAATAATAATAATAATAATAAAATCTTTATTTAATGAAGGTAACACATTAAGAAATTAATCGAAAGACCAATTTCTTATTTTCAATATGGCCTTCAAACAACATCAATCCTGAAGCAAGCATGCATGCATACATAATCCAAGTATTTACAAAATGGAATACCCTTTAAGGCATTGAACCCGCAACGGCTCCGCAACATGTCGGAACCCATGATCCCTCAGAATGCCGACCGAGGTTTCCAAATGGAAATTATTAGGATACCCCGTTCAACACTGCTCAAGCTCACCGTCTCCGAGACGACGCGAAACCATCACTGGGCCATTACCTTATAAATATGGTCTCTCTCTCTCCCCTCTGTCTGTCTGTCTGTCTCTCTCTCTCTTTCTGTCTCTCCCCCTCTCTCTCTCTCTCTCTCTCTCTCTCTCTCTCTCTCTCTCTCTCTCTCTCTCTCTCTCTCTCCACTCTGTCTGTCTGTCTCTCTCTCTATCTGTCTCTCTCTCTCTCTTTCCAAATTTTAAAATCTTTCATATCTACACAGCTTTACATACAAGGCAAAAATGCAAATGTAAACAACAATACATGAAATCAATATTCAGTTAAGGAATGAGCATTCAAGACATACACAAAAATAGTAAAACGTTTTCAACCTGAAGTATATTTGAATCAATGATAATTATTGTTCAAAGATGTTTAACAATATTAGAAATTATACAGTGGAATCAAACATAAGGTAATTCTTTAGTTTCCTTTTAAATTGAGATACATTTTTAATTGATCTTATGTCCAAAGGGACGGAATTCCAATATTGCATCCCAAGATATGAGAAAGTACGTTTGCGAAATTCTCTTTTTGGAATATTTTTACTTGAAATAGTTTTATTTGATTCCGATCTGAGAGTATAGAATTCATTTGTACAAGGATGTATGAAATGAGCCATATATGGTGGTGTTAGACCATGCATAGTTTTGTATACCATTAATATAGTAAGTTCTTGCATCGGTTTTTGATGGATAGCCATTCTAAGGCGAATAGATTATCTCTAGAACTCGTTTTTCTTGATTTATTCAAAACGATACGGGCAATTCGCTTTTGGAGCTTAGTAATTCTATCTGTAAATTTCAGTGTAGAGCTACTCCATAGAACACAACCGTAATCAAAATAAGGAGCAATGTAAGAATTATAAAACAATTGTTTCATATCGCTAGTAAGATAATTGTTTATTCTCTTTAGTAAATATATTTTCGAAGAAACCTTTGAACAAACACTGTCGATATGCATTTTCCACGTTAAAGAATTGTCAATATACATGCCTAATACTTTTTGGGTACATACATTTTCTATTTCATTGTTTTGAATATAGAGTTTGAGTCGTGGTAAGTTATGAAGTTTAATTTTACTTCCTACAATCATGCAAGTGGTTTTATTTGGGTTCAAAATCATATTATTATTTTGAGACCATTCGTTTATTTTTAACAGATCATTTTGTAAGCATACATTTATTTCGGATAACGATTTACCCGATCTATAAAGCGTTCCGTCATCTGCATACATGTCGATATTCGATAACAGATTAAATGGTAGATCATTAACATACAATAAGAATAAAATAGGTCCAAGTATAGAACCTTGTGGAACTCCCGAAGATATTGGTTGCACATCGGACGAGACAGATCCATTCTTAATAACTTGATATCTACCATGTAAGTAGGAATTGAAAAGATTACAAGCACTATCTGAGAAATGGTGAAGTTTAAGTTTATAAAGCAGTATTTCATGGTCAACCAAATCAAACGCCTTTTTAAAATCAAGAAAAACTGTCCCTATTATTTTACCTTCATCCATATTCATAAGCCACGAGTCTATAAGGCGTATAAGAGCAGTTTGACAGGAATGATTTTCTCTAAAGCCTGATTGATATTTAAATAAAACATCATTGCTTTTTAAATATTCTTTTAATTGATTGGCTATATGTGTTTCAAAGATTTTTGATATAGTTGGCAAAATCGAAATCGGACGATAATTATTCGGGTCAGTTTTCTCACCGCCTTTGTATAGAGGTATGACATGTGCTTTTTTCAGTTCTGTGGGAAATGTTTCTTTCGATATGCAAATGTTGATTATAGTTGCCAATGGTTTTGAAATAAAATCTTTGCACAGCTTTAAGATGTTAGGACCTATGCCATCAAGCCCCGTTGCCTTATTATTATTCAAACTATCAATATATTGTCGAACTTCTAGTGCAGTTATAAACTGTATATTAAAAGATTTGTGCTGTAACTTGCTATCAATGTATTTTTTGAAATCTTTAATTTTGTCCGGATTAAACGATACCTTGTCTACTAGCTTAGATATGTTGACAAAGTGTTTATTTAGTTCATTCATTACATTTGCTATCCCCTCTACTTCAGTATTTCCTAGAGAAAGTTTTTGAGGTAAAATCGATTCGTTATTTTCATTAAACGAAATGCTTTTTAGGTTTTTCCAGATACTTTTACAGTCAGTATTATTTTCGATTGCCTTATTGAAATATTCTTTTTTTAAAATAGTGCACAACAATTCGAGTACATAAAACAAATATTCTCTTTTACTTTAAACGACAAATATTTTTTTCTTGCTTAATAAAGTATTTTGCACGAGTTTATCACATTTCCTAATGGGATAACGATATTTCATGGTTGATTAATTATCGCAGCGGTAAATGTGAAGTTCATTTACTACCACCAGTTGGTAACTCCGTTCACATGAATGCCCTTTCTGCGCATGCATATTACAGTCAATTATGGATTATTACATCATCTCACGCGACTCCTGGGTTCCCATTTGAATTTCCCCTTAGTGACGAAAGGGGCTACCTGGGAAGTGCGTAAAGGAAGCATCGACCCGAGTAGGTCAGCCCTGCGTTCACAAAGACGAAACGGATTATTTGAAAAATTGACAAAAAATATTGACTAAACTATGTGTAGATGAGAGGCGAAAGCGTCTTTGTAGCAAAAGAAAGTGTATTGAACATAATTTATATAAATGCAGTTTTCTGTGGGGAACGATAATTGAAAAAAAATATTTTGCACTGATTGTTCATGATCGTGAAAGATAAGGGAAAACAGAGCGAAATATACAGCAATGACCTTTCAAGGAAAGCATTAAGGTACAATTAACAAAATCGTGAAATTGAAAAGGTGAATGCTTTTGGAATGATTTTGGAATGAAATAGAATGAGTGTGTGGAGCGAGTTTTGAGTAAAATTAAAGGGGGTTGTCAAGATGAACAAAATTAGCGATAATAATTAGATCCCTTTAATAAAATATACGGGTTTTTTTCTGTTTGTAAGTCTTCGTGGACCAACCAGACACTTCAAAGACAACACCACCTAATACAATAGTAGAATAAATAGATCAATTTGAATTTATTGTTTAAAGTCTTGAATGATTTTTAAATGTCTTCTAATAATTTTTTTATCAATTTGAGTGGGTGTTTTGAATGAATGAATGGAGCGCTGAGTGAATGTTTTAGAATGATTTTGATCGGAATGAGTGTCAATTACAGGATGTTTTTAACTGTAGTGGAACCGTAATAGTTTGGTAACATTTCGGGACACATTATCTTTCACAATGAAAATCATTAGGAAACCACGGTCAACAGTGTTGAATTTCATTACTTCCAACACGTTGCGGATCTACTACGGTTCAACCACCTGAAAGATTGCAGATTCTGTGACAGGGTCAAAATTCGTCAACACCTTGGTATATTAAATAAGAATCGTTATAAAAATTAAATGTAGCTTATAAAGGAAAACTTAAACCGGGAGCGACGAACTCTCTTTTTTACAACTGATAATCAAAGAAGTATAATTAGAATTGTTAATGCATTATTATTTCCTTGTTTGGTTGTTTTTTAGATTCAGAACGCTTATATACTGTACATGTATCTTAATTAAGCAGAGTTTTTGATTTTGCTGAGGTAACGATGTTTTTTATGTTCCAAGCTACACATGTATAGTTCCGCAAGAAAGAGTGAGGTCCGAGAAACCGTTATCTCCTATCATTTTCAATGTAAAATTGATCTTTGATCACTCACTTGAAATTGCAGGTCTATAATAGGATCGACGCACACTTTGTTTGTACGTATCAACATGTTATGATTTACTTATTAGTTGCGTCCATCAAAAAATAGTGCCTTCTAAATGATTGGAAAATAGTTCGCTCCCGAATGAAAATATTCTTTGAGTACACAGCTATTTTGCAATCGTATATCTTGCCCGATGTATAATAACAGCGGCAGATCCAGGGTTTCTATTAAATGGGTTCGATGTCGGCCTGTTCGATGTTGTGACATTCGAGTAATTAGTCCCATAATATCCCTATCTACAAAGATAGGGATACTATGGGACTAATTGCTCAAATTCCGTTTATATCACATTGTTCAATTTGTATAATTTCAAGTTCCCGTGGATGGAACACTACAAAAATGGATACTTTTAATTTCTTTAATTTTAATTGATCTTGTCCACAAGAAAGAAATAATTTTCAGAAGAGTTCGATCAAATTCTGATAAAGAGAAGGGGGTGATACGGGTTCAAGAATTACATTCAAATGGGGTTCAACTGCTGTAGCGGATCAAGACCTCCATTCAGAATGTGGGTTGAATTGGGTGAAACATACGTTTCGCGAACGTTTTAATCCTGAACGCAAGACAGGTTTTCTTGACGGGATGAATGGTGCAGGTTTGAACCAGTAAATCAAGGATCCATTTTCAGCCTATTATCATAAGTTACCTACCCTTCGTTCAGGATGATAAAACGGTGCAAACTGTTCGCAAAAACCCCGCTTTGCGCGTGCACTTGCATAAAAAGCAGGATATAATTTGCATACAAGTTGCTCCGTTTTTGTCAACTTGATCACAAAGCTAGACTGTGATTTGGTTTAATTTATCCCAGAGGATATTAAGTTCAATGATAATTGAAGCTTCGAATGTCCGAGAGGTTGTTTGAAACCCTGACTCCACTCCTCAAACCGCCATTGAACCTTGCCTTCGGGTTTAAATTCTTATATCTAGGGTTTAGCGCAAGAGTGTACTAAGTGTATATACAATGTACATGTATATACAACTTAGTACACCCTTGTGCTAAACCTTAGATAAGTGATTTTTTTTTATTATTTTTGATTCAAGTTTTGATTAAATTTTTACTCCGACTGACTTAAAAATCTGAGTACTGAGCGGGTAAATGTTAAAGCCATTGACTGGCGAGCCTGTCCTACCGTCGATACTACTAGTAGCCAGTATCGGAGGGTAGGGTACATGAGACGGGTTGACTAGTCTATTAAAGCCTACCTTGGGGTTAGTTTGAATTCACTCTGGACCAGCCGCTGCACCATACGTACATTTAACAACATCGTGAAATTGACACAAGGTGAATGAATTAGGAATGAAATTGAATGAGTGTGTGGAGCGAGTTTTAAGAGAATTTAATGGGAGGTTCAGGATGAACAAAATAAGCGATATTGAATACCTCCCTTTACAAAAACAGAACGTATACAAGTTCTATACATAGCTTCATATTTCTTCAAGAACGTATAAGACGCTAGCGATTAGAATTGTGTCAGAGAAATTTCGATTTTTCTCTAACAAAATTGATGTTAAATGACGTTGTTGATTCTATATTTTCTATGGGTTTGAGCGTTTTTGAATGGTTCGAGTGAGTGTTTGGAGTGAATGGATGGGGCACTAAGTGAGCGATTTAGAATGGACTTGATTGAGACGAATATCAATTTCACGAGGTTTTTAACTGTAAAAGGGCCCCGTTACCGACTGTCCTCACCCTGAATATGGACCATATTATTGAGAGTCCCTGTCCTGCATGATGAATGGCCTA
Source organism: Fragum whitleyi (assembly GCA_948146395.1). Classification (NCBI taxonomy): domain Eukaryota; kingdom Metazoa; phylum Mollusca; class Bivalvia; order Cardiida; family Cardiidae; genus Fragum; species Fragum whitleyi. The sequence continues at coordinate 37,426,301 of OX411547.1, read as the reverse complement.
AAAGAGAAAATTCATACGTTGAAAAAAGGGTCAGAATGATTGAAAGTCAAGGGCGTAACTGCCATTACGAAATTTACGCAAGTGCGTAAATAAATAGTACTCTGTTGAAAAATATCGAAACTACAGCTTTTTTAAGCTGCAGTTACCATGTTTTCGTTATTCACCAACAGTCAAATCGGAACTGACGGAGGGCATTTATCTTTTGTCGCAGTCCACATATCGCCTTTATCCTATATTTTTTAGTTGTCGCTTCCTGGGTGCGTATAAATGCCTAAATAAGCCTATGGTAACTACACTCTTAAGCACGGGTCCTAATAATACCCCCCCCCCCCCCCAAAGTTATTGTTGAATGCAAGAAAAGAACATGTACAGCCTCTTGTTATTGTGTTCAATAATCTTTTTTTTTATTTTATTCATCCATCATACACATATACAATATATGGAAAACAATTAATTTACAATGCGTTAACTCTCTACATAAATCTCTTCTGTTAAATTGAATTCATTCCTAGAAATATCTCAATATAATATCATTTACGTGAAACTTTGGTCTCTATTGATTTTATGTGCCAATGGTTATGACACAGTATAAAGCTTCGGCACAGTTAGAACTTCTTTCGGCAATATCATACTTCAGAATTGTTCGTGGGTATGGATTAAATAATTGAGTGTTTAGAATTGAAATCTTTAACTTCATACAAACATGAAATATCAAAGTATCGGGAGAGATGTGTTCAATAATCCTGGAGAGGGAAAGCTCCCTAAGATTTGGAAGACAGCAAAAGTCTCACCAATATTCAAATCGGGAAGTACATGTAAAACAGATCTAGGAAACGACAGACCAATAAGTATAAGTCCGATCTGTGCTACCATAATGCAAAAAATTATAAAGAAGAAACTAACTTAACATTTGAAAACAACAATCTCCTCGGCAAAGATCAATTTTGGTTCATGAACGGAGAGTCTTGTACGCTAAGATTAATTGAAGTTCTGGAAGATAAGACAGGTACGCTGAAGAGTGGAAATGAACTAAATGGATTTTTCTTAATTTCAGAAAGGCTTTTGACACTACCTCACACTCAAAGTTATTGTTGAAGTTGGTAAAAATATGACATAAAAAGAAAAATCTTAAGCTGGATTCGGAAATTCCGTAATCCAAAAAGTCGTCTGAAATCGAAGCAATTCTACAGAACAACATGTCAAAAGTGGTGTAACACAGGGTAGTGTCCTTGGGCCACTACCCTTCTTAATTTACATCAACGACCTCCCTGAACTAGCTATAACCCTTTGCTGTTTAATCCCTGCTTTTTACATGCCTGTGATTTTATGATTGAGAAAACATTGTAAAAAAAGAAGAAATTGCTCCTGACAAGCAATTTCTTCTTTTTCCACACTATTTTTTAGCCTACTGAATGGATATTCTTCAAATTAAATCCACTTTAAATTTTCGTCTGCAAACCTTTGAATTTGGACAGGTCCAAAATTTTGAAAAACAGGAAAGTGATAACAAAGGTGAATATCCCTGCCTGATGACACCAAGACTTACTCTATCACTAGCGATTCAGATGGTTGCAATAGAATACAAGAGACAACAAACAGGTTTCAACAGTGATCTAAGGATTTGGGATTTAGATTTCAATGAAGATAAATGTAAACGACTACATCTTTGGAAAACCAGTACCAGAAATCAACTATACTATCCAATGGCGGATCGAGGATTTCTATAAATGGGGCTCGAACACACATATAGGAGATTCGTTTCCCTAGACTTACACAATGTTTACCCCTTATTCTGCTGTGTTTTTTTTTGTTTTGTTTTTTTGCTTCTTCTTTTTTCTTTTAGCAACGAGCCTGTTCCGGGATCATTTTAACACGAAAATAAAGTAGAAGACAGACAGAATATTTTCTGGATATCAATTTAAAAAGATATCAGAGCCGAGAGAGGCCAACAGCAGCCCAGCCGAGGCTTTCCGACGGCCTCTGAACTGTAAGTATCCTGGTGTACCATATTTCCCGGTGCCTGTTTTAAAATTAGAACTGTTACAATCAGTTTAAAATCAAGAGGAGACCTTGCTCCAAACTCGTCGTTTTTTAAAACATCATGCAATTGCCTAAGTAGCCTGAATATTCAATGTGAAATCATCCCATTTTAACTAAGTAATTTGAAAAATTCATAAACCACTTTTAAAATCCACAGTACTCATATTTCCTTAACAGTCCCTTAAACACTACTGGTGTTATGTATGGTCTCAAACTGATATTCGTCATAAGTCACATAATCATTTCTCATTGAGATATAAAAGTAACAGATCATGAAAATGGGTCTTTATTTTTAAGCCACAGTCTGCGTTTAGAGTAAAAAAGCGCTCTTTCGTGAATATTCTTTCAATATTTTTTTCTTGATTTGGTCTTATGAAAGATGAGTTATATAAAAAATACAAATCAATCGACAAACGGCGGCTTTTTCGTGAAACGCCTGATCTGCCGTATAAAGTGAAAATGTAGGCCTAAATGAGATTTTGGTCACATGAAATACGCCCACGTGCAGGAGCGGTATTGAAATTGGAGTCCGAAATGTTGCGGGTCATAAATAGTTTTCATCAAGTTGGGCCTATTTTAAGATCATCTCGTCATAATCATTTGAATTACCGAATTTTGGAATGACAAATTCAAGTTAATCGTTTAGCTTTCCGTATAGTCGTCTAAGATTATTGTTATGCGTTTCGGAAATGTTCACAGACGGGGGCTTGAGTTTGAGATTGAGTTTCTTAGCACAACACAAGTACTTAGAAATGAGGTGATTTATTTAAAGGATTTTAGAGTTTTGCCGATTTCATGCGATTTATCGTTATTTTAAAACGTTTCAGGCTTTGTTTGATGTTCATTTTTCTAGATCTTTTAGAATTTTAATTGACAATTGACGGAAATATGGTCAGGAGTCGCCAACCGTGATGTTTCTTGTTGCCTATGGCTGCGATGGCCACAGTGTACAAGCCTATCATGTGACAGGTTTTAAAAAGCCAGTAAGGCTATGGATTGAGAAAGGGGTGAGAAGAGAAGATAATGGTATAAGGGAGATAAATGTGATAACGTGTGTATTGGATAGTCACGTGCTCAAATGCATTCATCACATGATTTCAAAATGGCGGTAACGTAAATAAAACACTCAAAAAATTATTTCAAAACTTATCATCCAAACAAGGTAAACCATTGATGGCAGTTCTCGGCATTTTACTCTGTGGTTATTTAAAGTTTAAGACACAAATTGACACTTGCTGTACTATAAATACCTTCTTCAAAAACATTTTTAAAGTGCTTAAAAAATTTGAATTAAGTCTGAATTTTAGTTTTTTTCTATACCTTCGGATACAACATCACCTTACAAGGGCGTAGCCCCCATTACGCAATTAACGCAAGTGCGTAAAAGAAATAATCCTCTGTTGAATAATATCGATGATGAATGATCACAGCATCGAAACTACAGCTTATTTAAGCTGTAGTTACGATCACAGGTAGCCAACACGGGTGAGGATAGTGTAAACAAACCAAAACTTAACCACAAAAAACTTAAATTCTATTTTTTTTATCACAATGTATAATATAGACAAGGTCCCGAACTACCCTATTTTATGCAGAAAATCTAGTCGGTCGAGATCGCGCAATTCAACTTTACACCTATAAACCCAGGTTAAATATAATGCTCTACTTAAGTCACTGATTGCATTCTATAGAAAAAATTTTTCCTGTCACTCAGTACCTCATTCTTTTCAGAAATGCCAACAATTCAGTTAATATTTACGTATCAAATTGGAATCGCGAAGAAAATATTTCTGCAACGGCCATGTTTGTTTATAACCTCTCGACCAATCAGATAGCCTGTTACAACTGAACTGTAGAATCAGGCTATCTGATTGGTCGAGAGCTTATAAACAAAAATGGCCGATGCAGAAATGTTTTCTTCCCGATTCCAAATTGATGAGTTAATATTAACTGATTTGTTGGCAATTTTGAAAAGAATTAGATCGTGAGAGACAGGAAAAATGTTTTCTTTAGACTGCAATCAAAGATTTAAGTAGAGCATCATATTTAACTTGGGTTTATAGGTGTAAAGTTGATTTGCGCGATCTCGACCGACTAGATTTTCTGCGTAAAAGAGGGTAGTTCGGGACCTTGTCTATATTATACATTGTGATAGAAAAAAATAGTATAATAATTTTTTGTGGTCAAAATTTGGTAAAATTATACTATCCCTACCCGCTTTGGCTACCTATGGTTACGATGCTTTGACCACTCACCAATGCTCAAATCATAAAAAAAGGAGCGGCCTGAGAGCATTTATCTTTTGTTACAGTTCTCAGATCCCCTTTATCCTTTATATTCTTTAGTTGTCGCCTTTTGAATGCGTATAAATTTCAAAGTCCTAGATACGCCCATGCTTTACATTGATGTTTTCCTTTGAATATTTAAATATTGTTCATGTTTGTTTGTAGATTAATGACTTGTACTAAGTTTAGGGGTTTATCAATTTGATTAAACTCCTGAAAAACTCTGAAACTATCTTTTGTTTTTCTGTTGTAATTCGTTTTAAAACAATGGCACTTTGAACCTACTAACAATGACTCTTATATGCAGGTGAAATACAATATGCAAGAAAATGAGGAAACTCGTCCCCTACTGACAACAACTAAAGGCAAAGCAGTAACTAATCTTGGTGATGATGATAAAAAGCAAATTCAAAATGAAGACATTTGTATCAAGGTATGCAAAGCAGAAAACCAACTTTATCATTGTAATGGTGAATAAAATCCACATTGTATATACACTTACTACAGTATTGCACCTAACCCACGATTTGTGAAGACTGATCTTTGTGTATACCTCCTGCTAAAAAAGGTAATATTTTAGGTTTAGTTTGATAAGGGTTAAGAAAATAATGTAAAATTTCATCAATTATCAATTAAAACACTGTTTTGTAGGTACTCATTAGATCATGTGTCACATCAAGGGAATACCTATCTGTCAGTAGAATAAATAGGTAGGAGAAATAAATGAGCCTATGGGTGACATGTGACATAGGTAGCTACATTTAGTAGCGTTGACAATGACACAGTGCAAAAATAATATTGGCTGACCCCATGAAGATGGATGAAGACCTTAACTATCTACGAGGGGTGTTCCAGAAGTTTGTTGACTGACATCATATTTCAAACACTGCTGCTAGTATGAAGCCAGAATCATATCATCTTAAAGAGTTATCTTTGCTTTACTCACAAACCAAAAACAATGAATGCACATCTAATATTAATCATTTTAGGGGCATAGGGGCAACCAAAAACATACACTGTGAGCCGAGCGGCGCACACCTTATGTCTCTAACATACGTTGTTGATATGGGGATATTCTAAACACAAACTGAAATTCAAATCTTTTCAATAATATCACCAACAGCTTAAATTTTACGATAAACATATGCTAAATGTGTCATTACATCGTCAATACCCAAATTACATCACTATATCCAGCCATCTGCAGGCGTCCAAATGCCCTTACATTCTGTCTTGTAATTCAATTACAGCTTTTATAAACATTTGATACTCGTCCTTCATTGTCACAAAAATGTTTTCTATCATTTGAACTTTCGAACTTAATTGTTCCTTGTTTTTTTGTTGAATTATCTATGAAGAAATGCTTAACTTGGTGACAATGCTTTTGACCCTCTGCTCTCACCTAGCATCAAATTCTGTTAGTCAGAAAATGCAATTTGTTGTTGTTCTGGTGGCTTTAGTCCATTACCACTATCATCAGTCTGAGCACTTTTTTCGAGCAACGAACGTGTTTTTACTGATTAGGTTTTCCGGAAATATCATTGTATCAGTATTGAAAAAGTGAGCGAAATTCGGAGAAATTTGTATGACTATTAGGTCATATTTTTGATATTAAAGTAGCAGAATGTACAGATGTTAAGTATGAAAATTAGTCTGTGCTCCGCTTGACATTATGCACATCTCTATGGCAATGCCTCCTGAGCGTGTTATGTAAATTAATGGGATAAAAAAACTTCTACATTAACTACTTAATGTTTAAAATTCATTATTTGCAAATTTCAATGATTTCTGTTGAAGGGTTTTCAAGAAATTTTGAAAGTCCATAAATTTCTGGAACACCTAGTGCACATTGAAGACTCTGATCAGACTTTGCAGCTGCACAGGCTGACCAGAAGCTTTGCTTTGTGCACATTTGTAATTGTTGGAAATGTCATGCACAGGCTCAAAGTCATTGATGTATCTAATAGATATTTCAAAACTTTGAAATATGGAAAAAGTTCATAATAAGTTTTGAGCTGTACAATGAGGGGTTGGTACAAAACTTTTGAAAGTGGCTGTAAATATACTGTGGCCACTTACAATAGTTTTGCACTGGTCCCTTGATATTCAAGGCTCAGTTGAAAACAGTTGTAAATACATAGAGGATATTTAATGAGTCGTCATTGAATACCGAATTTATTAAACAAGTCATCTATAAACAGATAAAAACGAGGCTGCGCCGAGTTTTTATCTGTTTATAGATGACGAGTTTTATAAATTCCGTATTTGATGAGCACAAATTTGATATTCTATTTATGATATGACCCGAATTTTGGTGATAAAATGAAAAAAATTACGATATTTATTGATTCTTGTTATTCCGCAAAACATATAACGCCGTTTGCAAAATGACGTCAGCAGATCCATTATGAAGTCATTTTCCTAACAAAATCATAACATTGTTCTTCGTTCTAAGCTCATTTGCATAGTTATTCCACTAGTGTAATAACATCCGTGTAATATCAAAAATATTCAACGGTGTTATTTCACTCCGGCGACGTAGGTCATATTATAAATGTATCTATAGCCAGTTACAACTGTTACTTTTTTTTAGCTGAGCTTTCCATAGGGCATGTATTGTGGGAAAGATTTTATGTGTTCTATGAATTGCTGGAGACATTCTTGTTGCAATTTTCAGGTTTATAAGCGGCGATGGTACATTATGCTGGTTTATGGGATATTTGCAATGACACAATGTGCAGTATGGAACACATTCAGTCCCATATCTGACATTGGCGAGAGAGTGTTTGGCTGGGACACAGCGCAGCTTTCCCTACTAACTAACTGGGGACCGATTTCCTATCTTCTTGGAACTTTTGTTTTTTCATGGATCCTGGATGAAAAAGGTGGTTGATTTGATCAAGATGTATCATGTATTCATAAAGCCTTTTCATGACAAAATCGGATGGATTTCAATGGTTTGGGCCTATTCATTTTAGCACATTAACTAATTTGGAATTTAAAGAAAACTTTGTAATAATTTTGATGTCAAATATCAAGGTCACACACCCAGGTCAAAGGTTGAATTCAGCTAGACAAATGCATAACTAATTTATCTATGGTCAGATTTTAAAAAAAATATTTGGCACAGCTGATACCCTAAGCTAATAAGTATTTTGAAATGAATTACGTGATAAGTTCAAGGTAACATATACAAGGGTTGTCTTGAAAGTTCGTAAACAGTCTAAAATTCTCATTCATTACTTCCTTTTTATTCATAATTCTTATGTTAATCACAACTCTAATTATCACTGACTTTAGTGCCAAAGAAAAATATTCAATTTTTCGATTGACATGTATATATGGCTGGTGCTTTACCAACCCCATCTATCGGTACCCGGAGCATGTCGAAATTTTAAAAGTTAATCGATAACAATTGAATACTAAAACAATTTTTCTAAGGGTCATATCTTTTGAGAATATCAAAATTAACATGTATTTATTGTGCCCAATTTATGAGTCTCACCTTGTAAAATTTTCAAGGTGAGAAAACAACTATTCACACTGTATGAAAATTCAAAGTGATTTCACAAAAAAAGTGTGTTTAGATTTAAAGCTTCAAATTCCAATGTGATCTCTTTATCTCTAAATTGAAGCATATTTTGAAGGAAATACTCCTGGCTTCTGCTTTATCTATTTAATGAAAATGGCTTAAGGCTTATAGCAAAACAGTTGTAACTGCCTATATATTAAGGTAGTAGAACAATAATAGTTTTGCAACGTTTTGTAAGTAATGAATTTTAACAGTGTTAACCAAAGTTTCCTAATGATTTTCATTAGGAAACCTCGTTCAACATTGTTAAAGATCATGAGTTCCAAAACTATTATGGTTCCATTACCTTAATAGGCACTAACAGCTGTTTAGCACTCAGCCATGTAATTATAGCATTTTGACTTTTTATTTATTAAGGTCTCCGACCAGCTTGTGTGATAAGTGCTGCATTGGTTGCTGTAGGAACTGGTTGTCGATGCATCACATCAAAATCCTCAGTGGCAACTCCGTGAGTCTTTTTATAATAACAGGCAATTCTAGGGTTTCTGTAAAGGGGATTTGAAAATATGAAAGTGGGGTTTGTTTTCCTAATATTATAAATTTGTGATTGTATCTGCTATTGCAGATTGTAAATAACTGTTAAAACAACATTATTATTATAAGCTGGTCCGGGTGTATGGACGTCCTTGCAACATCAACTTCTATGTCTGGAGCATTACTCTGTAACCTTATGTCTGATTTAATTGAGCTTGGCAGCTATATTCTTCTCCTTATTACAGAGTGCAGTGAACAAGAACCATAGCTCTACCTGGCTTATGTTTTGAGTTATTGCCCTTAGTTGTTTTTTATACTTAGATCATGTCCAGAGCATATGTCTTAAAGTATAGGAACTATGATCATGAAAATTCATGGGTAGAAATATCTCCTCAAGGGAAAGTGCAGTACAATCGAATCATAACTCTATCTGGCTTATTTTTTAGTCATTGCCTTTATAGATTTTCATACTTGGATCTTGTTTTTAAAATTTGATCTCTTGTTTATCAAATCAAGTTATATCTCTCAATTTTACTTTCATATGATGAAATATTGGGGGAAAAGATGGAATTGTTGTTGCAAATGGAGGTTTCTTTTCAAACTTCTCATTAATACTGTCAGCAATCTCCTCCAATTGAAACAGGTCTAAAATTGTTTATAAAAGAAAAGGATAAAATTTCTAATACCGTACAGTTGGTTTTTGAGAATTCTAGTTGAATTTTACCAGATAATGCCTACATAAAATCAGGGAAATAACCAAGGTATTATACTGTTAACTGGCTTTTTGAGCTAACCAAAGCACAACAAGCTCATGGTGAGCTTTTGTGGTTACTTATTGTTTGTTTTGTGTCATGCATTTGTCGTCATCCATTTGAAGTTGTTCAGGATTCTTTAAACATCATCTCCTCAGAAACTCTTTAGCCATTTCAACCAAACTTGGTAGAAAAGTTTACCATACCCAAAATTTGTTCTTGAAATTTTGATTGATGTCCAAATAATTATTAGCTTGGCTGGGCATGGCTTATTTGACCATGAAGTTTTCAAACATCTTCTCAGTAACCAAAGAGTAACCAAAATTTATTTGTGAACATTGGATTGTCCCCAAAAACTTGACATGGCAAGGTGAGGGAAAGTCTCTGAAACCAATGCCAATGTATTTTTTTTTCAAGTTTCTGATTCATCTTATAAGTTTCAGGTGAGCAATTAAGGGCCATTCCGACACTCTTGTGTATTTAATCATATTGGATGGCATTGATGTTAAGACAGCCCTGCATTCAGGATCACCAAACTGTGCAAACAGTTCTCCAATTGTACCCCACTTTGCATGTGCACTTTGTGTGCAAAGCGGGGTACAATTGGAAAATTGTTTGTACCATTTGTTGATCCTGAACGCAGGGCAGATAAGGTTAAAATATCCAGGCAATCATATGTGAAATGATACACTGTAAGACAATTTCTAACACACATAATGAAAAAAAATAGATCTACTACATTCCTCTCATTTTTGCAACACATAAACAAAAATTGTTAATTTTCTTGTAAGAACAACACGTTTTATATGCCTGTCAAAAGACTAGATGTTTTATGTGATCATTTGTGGGGTCCGGCAGGAGGGCCAGTGGTGTCTACTTCTTTGTCCCCATAACTTGGTCACCTTTAGCCCGATCGACTTGAAACTTTACAGTTATGTCCCCCTCATGATTACTGAGTGCAGTTCACAAAAATTATTACTCTACCTAGCAAAAGTTTTTAATTATTTCCCTTTGTTGATTTTCATACTTGGACATCCAGTAGTGTAACAGGCGTATTTTGTGACAATTGTTCACCTTGTTTATTTCATAAAAAACAAAAATTATATTCAAGCCTATATGTGAGATTTCCAACAATTTTAAATATGCACAAAGCAAAGACTATGACCAGCCTCTGCATCGGCAAAGTCTGCCCAGAGTCTTCACAATGAGTTTTGAAGAAAGATAAGGTCTCAAAGTATATGTAGACCATCAGATAACTTTATATTTACAGTCTGGGCTGTCTAGGCTGCTCAATGTTTGCCTCTCATGCACATTCCAAATTGTTGGAAATGTCAAACACAGGTTTATTTACAATAGCTTTTGTTGTTCCCCAAAAAAAGTATTGTAATTTTTCACTAAGAGGAACAGTTGTCTTCTATATTATTTTTTTACAATGTACCTAGATGGTCCCATTTTGTATGAGGTCTCATATTCAAATTCTCTTACAATTTCAGGTTAATTCACTTTGGCCAGTTTCTGAATGGCCTGGCTGGCCCAATTGCTATGGGAGCAGCACCTGCTGTGTCATCAGAATGGTTTCCACCAAGTCAAAGGACAACGGCTACAGCTATTGCAGCTATGACCAACACGATGGGCTTAGCTGTGTCTTTTATTGTAGGCAAGTAGAAACCTGTAAAACTTTTAATAATGCAAAAAATTGAATACATAGAGGATGTTGAATGAGTGGTCATGGAATACAAATTTATTAAACAAGTCATCTGTAAACAGATAAAAACTAGGCTGTGCCAAGTTTTTATCTGTTTTAGATGACCAGTTTAATAAATTCTGTATGTTATGAGCACAAGTTTTAAATTCTATAAAATGATCCGGTTTTTGCATTGAATCGTCATAATTCTTAAAATTCAACATTTCGATTTTCCGCGAAACTTATATCACCGTTAAAAAATGACATCACAATTCGCTATTCGCTTTGAGCTCATTTACATAGATATTCCACTAGTGTAATAACACCCGTGTTATATCAAAAATATTTAAGTAGTGGTTATTTCACTCCTGCAAGGTAGGTCATATTATATATGTTGTTATACCGTCAACCCATGTCTGTCTGTCCATCATTCCCTTCTTTGTCCTTGACTTTTTATTTTTCTTTCTTGACTCTTACTCAAGAACAAAGTGACTAGTATCCTGAAACTTTATACAATTGTTGCCTATGACCCAAAGGAGTGTCCTATTGTGTTTAGATTGTGAAGGTAAAGGTCTCAATTGAACTTTGTCTGATAACCATTTCCTGAACTGGGACAAAACTCTGGCGGGGGTTATTAGTCCACTTTCTTAAAGATCTTGTTTAATTTGGTATTAAAACAGAATATACTCTCACTTATGTGATCTAGTCCAATAGAGATGTCAGTGCAAAATTATTGTACGAGGGATAATCCAGAAGTTCGTATAATAGGCTAATAACTTTCTCATTTCTGGCTTGTTCAGTGTATAATTTAGTGAATATGCAGTTTAGTAACTACGGAGAGTATAAACGTTATTATTTTTGCAGAATTGTCTAATGCCGCCTAAAAATATGTTACCATAGCAACATAGGTATGCTTAAGCTGGGGAGCGTGAAAAAATATTGGAATTGCGTTAAATCAATCGAGTTTTCTGAAAGTTTTCTAAAACTTAAGTTGAGTCCCTTGACTAAAATAAACTCAGCGGAAATAGAAATATATTTGTCCTATTATAAAGCTTGTTAATAGACTTTTTACGGACACAGACAAGTTTTAATAATACAGAATAATCGGGAGAAAATGACAGGACGACAATACAATATAAATACCGTCTATTTTTGAATTTTGTCATGATCTATGATTTTCACCAACCCAAACATTACAGATAATATAGAAAAATGATAAAAATTTGCGGAAGAAATCTTTTCCTTAAGCTACCCTGGATGATTAATGAAAGCCGGGCTTCATATGAGTAAAGAGAATGGTCAAAAAGAGTTCCAACGAACGAACTTGTCCAAACCCATTCTCATTTTTTTCCCAAAAAACGGATTTGTATTTTCTTGTCCACTTTACTAAAAAAAATACAATGCATATAGAAATTGTAAACAATTTTGATTCCAAATGGTATGTAGATAGTTTCTTCAAGTTGATGTATCGGGCTCAGAAAGGCATGAAAGTTGGTGGAGACTATGTAGAAGAGAGTTAATAATGACTTTGCATTTGATGTTATTGCTCCCCACCTTCGGTCTCTCACTTGTTTTATGCACTTTACAGCGGCTATTGAACATAAACATTTAAAAATTTCCATGTCTATTACACAGATGTTGAATTAAAAGACTGTTTAATTCTTATTTTGATAATTAACTTTTCTGTAGATTTATAACCTAATTTTACGAACTTTTGGATCAACCCTCGTATGTGCATAAGTATACACCAACTGCTCAAAATGGAGTCAAAATATACTAACTATACTTTTTGGAATTTTTCACAATGGCCTCATTTTTGGGGAAATGGACATTTTTTACTTAATACAACCAATTTTATCTTTTTCTGGAATAATTTCCTTTTTTTTTACCTTCTTGAGGGTTGTGAAAAAGTGGGATTTTGTGGGAAAAGTTGAGCAAATATAGACATTTTCAATGTGGATACATATTTCTTTTATAGGGCCCTTGTTGGTCCCAATAAGAAAATTTAGTGAGATGTCTGATATCCAACGGATAGAACAAAACAACATCAGGTAAAATCACTGTAATTGCTTCAAATAATCTCTTTGTTGTCAGTAGAATTGAAATTTGAACATGGGGGCCTGTAGGTAGAAAAATTTTCTCATTCTCAACTCAAAATTTTCTCAAATTTCAATGTATGGACATTAAAGATGATATTAATAAGTTGTTATAGATAACAACTTATTACTATACCTTTTATTTTTATACATTTATTTGAATTGTTAATTTGAGAAAATTCTCAGTTGAGCATGAAAACATTTTTTAACCTCTGTTTTTTACAAAATATCTTATGATCATTTTTTGCGCAAGCTAAAAACAAAGTTGTAGTAACTAAATATTGAATTCTGCCATGCATCATCTTCTTAAAACAATTCCTATGAAATTTTGCAAGACAGAATCTAACAAGAAATGAAAACATCAGGTACGATTTGTGATTTTGACTTACGATAATTTTTTTCGTAAGAAGTTTAGTAAATTTTCTGTCACAATTTAAAACTGTAAATATTGGCCATAATATCCCACACAGTTCATCCGGGGTAAAACTGAAATAAACAAGTTTTTACTTGAATGCCATGAAAAAGATAAAGTTTGCATATTCCCGTGCTTACTTTATACTAATTTATTTTTATTTTGAATGTGACAAAATGCTTTAGCTAAAAATGTCCCTCTCGAACACTTAACCCTACCATGTATTCAGGATGACAGATGGTGTAAACTGTTTTCAAATTATGCCCTGCTCAGCATGCAAATGCACATACAAAGCAGGGTATAATTTGCAAACACTTTGCACCATTTTATCATCCTGATCACAGGGCAGATAATTTCATGTCCCTGATAGGGATGCAAGGGTTCAAACCAACTGCTTACCCTTTCTACAGCTGGGTAAACTGGGGGCTGGTAATAAACATGATTACTTTCTCTTTACAAAGAGTCATTATGGTTTCTAGACTGATAGATACTTAACCCTTTGCTGTTTAATCCCTTCTTTTTACGTGCCTGTGATTTTATGATTGAGAAAACATTGTGAAAAAAGAAGAAATTGCTCCTGACAAGCAATTTCTTCTTTTTCCACACTATTTTCTACCCTACTGAATGGTTATTTGTCAAATCAAATCCACTTTAAATTTTCGTCTGCAAAACCTTTGAATTTGGACAGGTCCAAAATTTTGTAAAACAGGAAAGGGTCAAGCAATTTCAGTATGCCAGTGTTTTAATGTTTAATTGTTTCAGTTTGCCATGTCTACACCCCAGCAGATTCAATACCAGTGATATGTACAATGTAACGAATTGGACCATGATAGGTAAGTTATTTGGATTTTACTTTTAGCTTGACTGTTTACTTTTAAGGTAGTGGACCCGTAATAGTTTTGCAACATTTCGGATCTCATGAAATATCACAATGTTGACCAAGGTTTACTAATGAAAATCATTAGGAAACCTCGGTTAACACTGATAAAGTTCATTACCTCCAAAACCTTGCAGAACTGTAACGGGTCTACTACCTTAACCTGATAAAGATCAACCCCTAGTATCAAGGGGGGGGGGGGGGTAACTAGAGATGCATTTTGTACAAGTTTTGTCCCTTTATTGGCTTAGATTTTAAATCTACTGTACAAAACCTAGCCAAGCATTGCCACCTATAGCTTGTGCTCTTGTTTAAGAACTCAATAAAACATAATATTATATTGTGTTTTAATCAGCACAGCAGTACATATGTGCTTCCCTTTTGTTACACAACAGTCTATTCTTAACTGTTGACAATTTTGTACAAGTGCTCATCACTTTTGAACTAAAAACAATTCTTCTATTTTATTTCACAACACTGTTTCAAATTTTTGGTCATTTTACCTTTTATATAGATCAAGTTATCAAAAATGAAAACAGACTGTTGTGAAAATTTTTCCATGGTTCCTTTTTTTTTAAACCAAGTAAAACTATTTAATATAAACAAAGCAATATCTTTATCATCTTTAATGTTTTATTCCCCAAATGACAAGAGACAATAATTTTTGAAATTTCATCAACTAAAATTTATTGTCAGCAACTCTTTGCATTAGACAAGTCCAAAATTTTGTGGTAATAAGTTAAACTCTATGCAATAAATTATTATATATATTACAGAGTTTGATGATAGATCTATTTTTCAAAATTTCATCACGTTAAAAAATGCAAATGTAATTCTTTCAATATGTACAAATTTGATATTTTGTCATGTGATATAAATATTATAACTTATAAAAACAATATTGATTTATCAGAGTTTGATAGTTCCTTCAAAACAATAGGCTCTTTAAAGTTGCATCTATGTGTACTTAAAATTGTTGTCAGCAAAAATCTTACCTCAGCACAACATGCTCAAGGGGAGCATTTAAGGTCACCCTGATTCTATTGTCCATCATGTGATGTCAACTTTCTTAAAATTTCTTCTCGTTCTGAACCACTGGGTCAATTTCAATGAAACTTTGCCAGAATGTTCCTTGGGTGACCCTCTTCACGATCTGTTTGAGATATTGTGATTGACCACAAAATATGGGTATGGTAGAGCTGGGCTTATTTTGACCCCAAAATCTTTGAACATCTTCTGCTCAGGATCCAATCGGCAGATTTCAACCAAACTTTGCAGCTATGTTTCTTGGATTACCCTTTTCACAAATTGTCAGAAAAATTTTGATTGACCCCATAAATATAGGTGTGGTAGGGCAGGGTTTATTTTGACCCTAAAATCTTAAACATCTTCTTCCTAGAAACAATGGACAGATTTCAACCAAACTTGGCATAATTGTTCCATAAGTGTCCCTTTTAAAAAATTGTTTGTGAAATTTGGGTTGTCCTCCAAATAATAGCGTGAAAGGCTGGGGATAAATTTGACCCTTAAATCTCAAAAAAAAAATTTTAGTCACTTATGTGTAAATTTCAACAAAACTTTCCAGAAATTTCAGGCCATACTATCCCTCTTATTTGAATTTTGGCAAGTCTAGATCTGATAGTTTGACTAATGTGGTAACAGATTGAACTCCTTACAAATAAATATTCTCATATTTTCAGAGTTTGATGTCGATACAGAAAGAAGAGATTTAATGAGATATATGTATTATTGTAAGTATATATAGGATTATCTGTACAGTGTGTATGTGACATTTCCAACAATTACAGATGAAAACTCTTTCAGTTGTTTTGACCTCTTTAACACTTTCCTGATTTACAAAATGTTGGACCTGTCCAAATTCAAAGGTTTTGCAGACGAAAATTTAAAGTGGATTTTATTTGAAAAATAACCATTCAGTAGGGTAGAAAATAGTGTGGAAAAAGAAGAAATTGCTTGTCAGAAGCAGTTTCTTCTTTTTTCACAATGTTTTCTCAATCATAAAATCACAGGCAGGGTTAAAGTCAGTTTTGACCCCAAGAAGTTCATGGTTATGGAGACAATGGATCCTCAGATTCCAACACCAGCATGTCATATCCTGGTAAAATTAAGTCATTACATGGAATGCCAATTTTGATATTGCAATATTACCTGTTGATTTCAAAAAATTTTTTCGTGACAAGTCAGAAACTAGAAATAGTTCAAGCTTAAATTCATTACATGAAATGCAAATTTGAATATCTGTGCAATATTACCTGTTGTTTTCATAAACTTTTTATCATATAAAATCAGAAATGAAAATTGATTCAAACATAAATTTTGTGCGAATTCCCAGTTAAGCATAAAAAGAAGTTTTTAAAATCTCAGCTAGGGCCCAGATGTTACCAAGTTCTTCAGAAAGACATTGTGGCTAATTTTGTATCTGGGTTGACTTTGGCTGATTTTTAGCTGGACTGTTTTTGGAGAAAACCTGAGGAATGGTGATCACCTTGGCATTGTTTGAGTTGGCTTGGCAAACTTAAACCTTGATAATATCTCTTTTGTTATTGAGGATATCTTTATGAAACTTTAACATGTGTGTTCACAGACACAAGAGCTATCAAGACTATCAATGGACTAAAAAAGAATTTTTGTAAGAGTTTTGCCACTTTTTATCTTAGATTTTGTGCATTATCCAGCACCTGGAATCGAGCATTGCATCCATAGGTAGTGCTCTTCTAAGAGTTGTGCCACTTTTTATCTTAGATTTTGTGCATTATCCAGCACCTGGAATCGAGCATTGCACCCATAGGTAGTGCTCTTGTTAAGTGAATTTTGCCCACAAACACACCCTAAGACAGTTGGGCACAAAAACTTACAATCAAAAGTCATCTTCAAGGCAACCCTATTATCTACATCCTATTGTGAAAATTACTTTTTGTGAAGGACAGCACAGCTCATTTCTGACAAACCAGTATGTTTATAATTGTGCTCTGGTTTAAAGGTGAAAAAATAAAGTGAGAAATCATGATAATCGGTTGATTATCATGATTTCTCACTTGATTTTTATCAGCATTCTTAACTCATTCAAATCAATCAAATCATTCAATGATATTATTGGCTGGTATGGATATTAAAGCATCTAGCTATCATTTGTCCATTTAGACACACAAACAGTTGGGTACGTAGATTTTGCAAAAGGGAAGTAACAAAGTATTGTTCATTCAGATGAAATGATCAAAATTGTATTACCTCCCTTTAAGATCATTCCAACTTGCTCATTTCTTACATTCAGTGTCTTTCCATAATCATTCAAAAACTCATTTACCTTGTCAATTATATGATTGTGTTAAATTACTGTATTTTGAATGCAATTATTAGAAGTGACTCTATATGAATACAAATAACAGAATAGCTCTGCATGGTGTGATATTGTTTTACCTTGCTCAGATATCAAATGGGTGATTATAATATCAAAATATTTTTTTAGAAAATAAAAAAAACATCCTTGAAAAACAAAACTTTATTTCCTGAAAAAACTGATTGGTAATTCATTCAGAGCAAAAAATAAGGAAATTATTTCCTTAAATAAATGTCTAGAATTAAACTGTATATTTTTCTTCACAGCTTTTGCATGGTCAGCCTTCAGTTTTCTACTATTTTTCACATATTTTCCGTCCAAACCGCCGATACCCCCTAGCCCTTCAGCTTCCATGGAGCGCCTGGCATTTAAAGATGGAGCTAAACAGCTTATCAGGTAATTATCAATCTAACAGGTAAAGAGTCAACAAAATGTTTAATTTTTTCCTCAAATTTTTAGCTCACCTGATATGGCTAAAGGTGAGCTATAATTGTAATTTCAGTCAAGGTTTTATGCAGCGTCTATTTCTACAACAAAATCTCTACCCAAAACAAGTAGGCTTTTCTCTGTGATTGGGAGCTATGACCCATTCAGTAAAAAAATGAACCTGCAACAGTCCAATTAAATAAGTCAAACATGCTCAGACCACTCGGCCAATTCATGGCCAGACTTTGTTTTTTGTTTGTTTGAATGGGGTTTTACTCAGCTTTCAACAATCTTTTAGATATACCGTGGCAGCTGGAGCACCTAACAATGGATTCCTGGTTTTTCACACACAAGCACTACCATTACATCCTTTCCTAGCCTTCAGCTGCTACGCCGCATAGGTCTAAGATTATCTACCCATTGGTGAAAGACAAATATTTGGAAAGGATGAGTGCATGTGGCTGTTATGAACCAGTATTTGTAAAAAAAAAATCTTTACACTTTGGATTGGACCCTTTTCTTTTTTTTTCCCAATTTACGTTACTTTATTATTTGAATTTTATATTTGTGACTCATCATTTAAAAAGGATGAATATTTTAAAAAGGATGTAAGGTCTAGCATAGGTCAATCTGAGGTCACATTTCTAAAATTCTTGAACATGAAGGTAGATTGATCATCAGAAAATCAGTGAAATTTGGAAAAGTGCTGACCCTCTTCAGCCTGCAAAGTCTGTGCAGGCTGACTCAGGTCAACACTTTTTGCATTACCAAGATGGTCCCTTTTGGCATGGAGGTTCACATTTGTCCTCAGATATATTGAATTCACGAAAATGCGGTTTTTGGCTATTGAATAGTAGTGTTAATTTTGATAACAAGTTTGTCGGAAAACTACCTTTAAATAATTTACAAAATTTCGGCTATTTGCTATATTGAGTATAAGTATTAATTTTGATAACAAGTTTGTCCTAAAACTACCTTTAGATAATCCCTAATTTTGTCATGCCTGTTCACAGTTACTCAAATTTGACTAATGTAAAAGGTATCGGCATGAGGGCTTCATTATCACTGTTGAAATGTCGATGATCTTTAATGAATTGTTACCCTTTATCAGACAACAAAATTCTTGACTGTTTAAAAGTAAAAAGAATGCTGACAAAAACTGGAAGCGAAATTCAATAGTAAAAGAAAATTCTATACAGTTATTTAAGTAGGAAAACATTTTTAAAAAGGGGAGTTAGAATTGACATGAGCAGTTTGTCTTGTTGAACCTGGAATATTCCTGCTTAACAAAATTTAAAGTCCAATCATGGTTGATAATATCTGGGCCCGAGGTTATAAAACTTTTCCCAGGCTCAGGCTTAATTTTCTCAAATTTTAAACTAAAATAATATGAAAATAAAAGAAAATATTTATAAGTTGTTATTTATAACAACTTATTGATATCATCTTTTAAGTGAATACACTAAAATGAGTAATAAAACAGAATTACAGCTTTAATCTCAAATTGAAATATGAGAAAATTTTGAATTGAGCCTGAGAAAAGTTTTATAACCTCGGGCCCTGATTTTCATATTCAAACCAATTTTATTTTTTTCAAAAAAAGAATACAGACTGATGAATAGTGCATCCAGTGCTTTCATGTCTTGGATTTTAGATCAGCTTTTCTAAGTGTTTTATGATACCCCCAAAACTATCTTTGGGGGGTATATAGGAGTCAGCTTGTCATTCTTTCCGTTGTGACAGTCGATCCGTCTGTAGCTTTTTCTTGTCCTCACAATTTCTCAGCAACAAATGGGTGGATTTTGTTGAAACTTTACAGATGTGATCATTATCAGGCAGAGATGTGCAAGTGAATTTTGGTAACAGTCTATTGACTTATGATTTAATTCTACTTGTGTTCACCAAGATATGCACATTCTGTTTGGCTGAAAATTGGTTTAATTACTCAATTTTGATTATTCGCAACTTTTTCGTAAGCTTCAGCAGAAAGTAGTTTAATAAACAATCCATGTATTTGATGGTTAATCTTAACATTTTTGCTTCAAGAAATTGAATTATATGACATGAAGAGAATTTTGGTTGATTTCATGGAGGTATGAAACTAAAACTTTAAGCACACTCATGTATGAATTTGCTTAGCGTATTCATACAGTGTGTTTAGGTTTTTAGTTTCATACCTCTATGAAATCAACAAAATTTAATACTCTCTTCATACCTTTTGGCTTTTCATTTTTGACATGCACTTGCAGGGGGGTATAAGTTACTTTGTGACAGTTTGGTTCAGCATGAGAAGGGATCAATCAACATTAATTCTATTTTGCTGAATTTGATTAAGAGATGAAAAAGTATACACACATTGATATATATAGATATTTAAACAGCGGAAGGACATATATATTTACCTTTGGCAGCTTGTAACAATTAATCCTGAAATATTTTTCTGCAGGAGTCGAACATTTTGGCTGGTATGTTTTACATATGGTTTGTCACTTGGCGTACAAGGCTGTTGGACGGGTGTGCTGGATGTGAACCTAAAGGATCATGGGATTTCACAGGTACTATGATTATAGTGATAATGAATTTACGGAAATTTTACATTAGTTGGTAGGAATGATCCTTGAGTGACCCTTGTCTTAAATTGTTCAAGAAATTTTGATTGGCCCCTAAATATGGGCATGGAAGGGTGGGGCATTTTTTCACTTTGAAATCTTTGAACAACATCTCCTCCTGAACCACTTGGTCGATTTCAATGAAACTTTACCGGAATATTCCTTGGGTGATCCTTTTTAAAAACTGTTGGTAACATTTTGATTGGCCTATTAATATTGGCATGGCAAGGAGGGGCTTATTTGAGCCCAAGGTCTTTGAATGACATCTCCTCCTGAACCAGTAGGCAGATTTCAATGAAACTTTACTGGAATGTTCCTTTGGTGACCCTTTACAAAAATTGTTCATGAAATTTTGATTGACCAATAGATATGGGCGTGGCAGGGTGGGGCTTATTTTGAGCCCGAAATCTTTGAAAGATATCTCCTCCTGAACCACTTGGCCAATTTCAATGTAAATTTAGTATAATGTTCCTTGCGTGACACTTTTTTTTACGCCCGTCAAAGACGGGACGTATTATGGGATCACCTGTGACGTCCGGCGGCATCCAGTGTCCGGGCGTCCGGCGGCGTCCACTTCTTTGTCCGGAGCATAACTCTGTCACTTGAAGTCCGATGGACTTCAAACTTGGCAATTGTATTCTTCTCATCATTACGGAGTGCAGTGCACAAGAACCATAACTCTACCTGGCCTATTTTTTGAGTTATTGCCCTTTGTTGTTTTTCAGACTTGAATCTTTTCCGGAGTATATCTCTTAAAGTATAATAGCTAGAATCATGAAACTTGATGGGTGTATAGATCCCACCAAGGGGGAGTGCAGTGCACAAGAACCATAACTCTAACTGGCCTATTTTTTGAGTTATTGCCATTTGTTGTTTTTCATAATAGAATCTTGTCCGGAGTATATCTCTAAAAGTATAATAGCTAGGGTCATGAAACTTCATGGGTGTATAGATAACACCAAGGGGGAGTGCAGTGTACAAGAACCATAACTCTAACTGGCCTATTTTTTGAGTTATTGCCCTTTGTTGTTTTTCGGACTTGAATCTTGTTTGGAGTATATCTCTTAAAGTATAATAGCTAGGGTCATGAAACTTCATGGGTGTATAGATCTCACCAAGGGGGAGTGCAGTGCACAAGAACCATAACTCTACCTGGCCTATTTTTTTAGTTATTGCCCTTTGTTGTTTTTCAGACTTGAATCTTGTCCGGTGTATATCTCTAAAAGTAAAATAGCTAGGTACATGAAACTTCATGGGTGTATAGATCCCGCCAAGGGGGAGTGCAGTGCACAAGAACTATAACTCTACCTGGCTTATTTTTTGAGTTATATCCCTTTGTTTTTTTCTGACTTGAATCTTGTTCGGAGTATATCTCTAAAAGTATAATAGCTAGAATCATGAAACTTCATGGGTGTATAGATCTCACCAAGGGGAGTGCAGTGCACAAGAACCATAACTCTACCCGGCTTATTCTTTGAGTTATTGCCCTTTGTTGTTTTTCAGACTTGAATCTTGTCTGGAGTATATCTCTAAAAGAATAATAGCTAGGATCATGAAACTTGATGGGTGTATAGATTTCACCAAGGGAGAGCGCAGTGCACAAGAACCATAACTCTACCTGGCCTATTTTTTGAGTTATATCCCTTTGTTTTTTTTCGGACTAGAATCTTGTCCAGAGTATACCTCTTACCCTTGTCCATCTGTCTCTCTACACAAAACATGACAAAAAATAATCATTAAAAAAAAACTCAGTTCTATTCAAACCCCCAGTTAATACTAAGCAGTGTGACGGGCGTATCTTGTGGCAATTTGGCACCTTGTTAAATTTTGCTTTCAAAATTTGATTTGCCCATAAATATTGGTGTGGCAGGGTAGGGCCTATTTCGAGCCCAAAATCTTTGAACCACATCTCCTGAACCACTACGCAGATCTCAAAGAAACTTTACCAGAATGTTCCCAAGGTGACTCTTTTCAAAAATTGTTCATGAAATCTTGATTGGCCCATAAATATTGGCGTGACAGGGGGGAGCTTATTTTGACCCTAAAATCTTTGAAAGACATCTCCTCCTGAACCACTGGGCCAATTTTTCAAAAATTTTAATAGAGTGTTCAATGGGTGACCCTTTACAAAAATTGTTTGCAAAATTTTGATTGGCCCACAAATATGGGTGAGGCAGGGTGGGGCTTGTTTGAGCCCAAAATCTTTGAAAGATATCTCCTCCTGAACCACAGGGCCGATTTCAATGAAACTTTACCTGAATGTTCCCTGGGTGAGCCTCCTTAAAAATCGTTGGCAAAATTTTGATTGGCCCACAAACATGGGCGTGGCAGGGCGGGGCTTATTTTGAGCCAAAAATATTTGAAGGACATCTTCCCAACCACTGGACCATTTCAATGAAACTTAAGTTGAATGTTCCTTGGGTGACCCTCTTCAAAATTAGTTTGAAAAATTTTGATTGGCCCATAAATATAGGCATGGCAGGGTTGGGTTTATTTTGAGTAGCCTCGGTGAAGAATGGATGGGCAGGGTCCATTTTCACTTTAAATTCTTGGAATTACATCTCCTCTTCAATAATTAGGCAAATGTAAATGTAAACTTTGTAAGAAAGTTACTTGGATTGGTTCCACTGGACCAATAACATTCAGGTGAGCAGTTTAGGGCCATTCTGTCCCTCTTATTACATAGAATCAAAGAGGGAAAATCTTTAAAAATCTTCTTCTCTGCAACCAGATGGCAGACAGCTTTCATGTTTGGTATAGAGCATCATCTATTGGACCTCTACCAAGTTTGTTCCCTGGGGTCATATTTGGGCTCCAACCGGGCACATCCCATTTAGATCATCTGAGCACGATGGGTAAAAATAGGAAAACCTTCAAAAACTTTCTTCTTTGAAACCAGATGGCAGACAGCTTTCATATTTGGTATGTAGCATCATCTAGAGGACCTCTACCAAGTTTCTTCATATCAAGACCCTGTGGTCATATTCGGGCTCTACTGGGGCACATCCCTTTTAGCTCATCTGAGCACAATTGGTAAAAATCTTCAAAAATCATATTCTCTGAAACCAGAAGGCAGACAGCTTTCATATTTAGTGTGTAGCATCATCTAATGGACCTCTACCAAAATTTTTCATATCAAGACCGTGGGGTCACATTTGGGCTCCACCCGGCTGCATCCCTTTTTATATAGATTATTATATTGATTGGTAACAAAGTAAAGCAATTTCATGCAAGTGTAAAATCACTACAGTAGTATCCTTTTAATTGTAACCCTGATCATTGATTTAGCAACTTGTTACTTATTTGCTTCTGACTGCGCACAAACATTATATTCGAGGTTTGTTCAAAGTTTATACGGATTAGGTCAATTCAACATTATTGATATTGTGTTATGCTAAAAATAGTATTCTTATATTAAAAGGACATTTATAGTCTCAAATATGCCAAAAACTGAAGCAGTTGAACATTTTATATTGATTTCACATGTAAACAAAACTTCATGGGTAATAGGTCATGGCACACAGCGCAAGACATTTGCAACATAGTGATAAAATCAAACAATTGCTGTTGCAACATATGGCTTGTCATAGCTTGTTATTAACTGACTTTAATTTTCCTGTTTTTAAGCTGTTTTCTTATACTTTGTAAAGAATTCAAGTCAAATTGAACCAAATCAAATTTTTCAGAATATTACTCCTTTGTAAATAGCTGATATCTTCCAAAGACTCTGCAATTTACATCCCTAGAGTTATCTTAATAAGCTTTTTTTTGTACATTCTTCCTCCAACTTTTCTATCATATTATGGAGCATAGAAGCTTCTACACCTTCTAAAAGAAAGTATTTGGAAGAACGAGCCCTTCCTTTTCATTAAGACAAGTTTTTAATCTATATCCTTTGGGTGTTTCTTCTAAATTGCGTGAAAAAAATAGATATAAACCAAAATTCCCAGCTGTTAGATGGTGTTGTCTAGTATGTTCTGAAAGGCCACTATTTAAATGGGTCCGACAGAAATTTAAAATTCTATGTTCAAATTACTTCAAGTTAAGACAATGCAGTTGTAATACTTATTCCTGCATCTTGTTAAAATTTTCAAGTTTTCAATTGATAAAGGAGAAAAAAATACAAAAGAAGACCAAATAAATGAGGAATTTAATAATAGCACCAGGTTTTAATTACAATGGCATTATAGAATACCTATCAAGGGTTAAGCGCAAGACTGTACTCAGTATATATACACTGTATATACACTTAGTACAGTCTCGCACTGAACCCTTGATATGCATGAGTGGTATATTCTAGAACTTAAATGATTTTACTTAGTCGTACAAGGATTGAATTCCATCAGCAAACGATACCAAATTTAGTATGATTGCTTGAAAGATAAAAATTTGCGAGGCAAAATCCAAGATATATTTGAACAACCCTCAAATAAAGAACAAATAGCTCCTTTTAATAGCAACTTCTGGTTTGTAGCAACCATGGTCTTGACAATATTAGTTGCTTTTAACCCTTGTCATTTGAAAAAAAATTTTGGCTAAAAATTTTGATCAAAATTAAAGGGCAAAAAGCACTGAAAGTACCAACTGTAGGTCCATTTTTATTAGCTCACCTGAGCATTAAGTGCTCAAGGGAGCTATTGTGATCTATCAATGTCCGGCGTCCGTCACGGCATCAACAATTTCTTTAAACAGTATCTCCTCCTTAACTTTTGAGTCAAAATCAACCAAACTTGGCAAAAATATTCCTTGGGTGATCTCTTGTAAAAATTTCTAAAATGGAAAGGATCTGTGCCAAATTACAGGAAAAGGGGCCTTAATGACAACTTTCTTATTTACACTCTAGAAGCCATAAATATGATCCAATTGTCATGAAACTTTGTCAGAATGTTTGTTAGGTCATGAGGATGAACTATATTGAAAATGGGAAAGGATCTGTGCCATATCACGGGAAAAGGGGCCTTGATGACAGTTTTCTTGTTTACACTTTAGTGGCCACAAATATGGTCCAATCTTCATGAAACTTTGTCAGAATGTTTGCCAGGTCACAAGGATGAATCCTATTGAAAATGGGAAGTATCTGTGCCATATCACAGGAAAAGGTGCCTTAATGACAACTTTCTTGTTTACACTCTTAAGCCACAAATATGGTTTAGTCATCATGAAACCTGGTCAGAATGTTTATTAGGTCATGAGGATGAACTCTTTTGAAAATGGGAAGGATCCATGCCATATCACGGGAAAAGGGGCCTTAATGACAAATTTCTTGGAAGAGCTCCAGACTCCACAAATATGGTCCAATCTTCATGAAACTTGGTCAAAATGTTTGCCAGGTCACAAGAATGAACTCTGTTGAAAATGGGAAGGATTCATGCCATATCACAGAATAAGGAGTCTTAATGATAATTTACTTGAAATAACTCTAATGGCCACAAATATGACCCAAAATTTGTGAAACTTGGTTTAATGTAGAAATTATCTTCTTTATGACATCTACCTTTTTAATTGATGTGATGTCCTAGTGATCAAAGAGACTCAGATGAGGGATTTTATTTGAAAAACTAAATCTATTGACATTTCTGGTTTGAAAGTGAGAAACAGGTGGTGTAGACTAACATCAGACTGCACATATGTGCAGGCTGATGTTTGTCTATAGCTCATGCCTTAGCAGGAATATTCCGGGTTCAGCATGACAAGGGTTAACAGGATTCAACCGTATTAAAAAATTATGATTTCCTATTGTTTTGTATTGTATATTTTAGAATGAAGCTGCATGGCTTGGTTTTTATGGAGTCATTGCAAATGTTGTGTCGGCCTTAGCTGTTGCAAGGTTATTCTTTTTTACTTTTAACCCATTAAACTTGCAATTCCATGTTTTTACCATGTTTTGAAAACAATGAGAAAAAATATAGAAAGCCATCTTTGGTACGAATTCATTGTTTACCTCAAATATGCTTAACCTAGATGGAACATAGGTTAACTTATTGTCATCCAATATGATATAAATCAAATTCTGTACAAGTTTTTATTCATGATTTATGCTTTATTAATAGAATAACAAATTTCTACCTCTGTTCAATATTTTAATTTTGTGTCCATCAATATTTTTGCATTCTGGTTGGCTGAAAAGTTGGTTTAATTCCCCAATGAAACTAATTTAGAATGCTGTTTTGTGACCTTCAAGAAATCTGTTTCTTGACTGACAAAGCTTTACATTTTTGCTTGGTAATATTTAATTATAAGATATGAAAATGATATTTTTTGATTTCATAGAGGTATGAAACCAAAAACCTAATCACACTCATGTATGAATTCACTTTGTGTATTCATAGTGTGATTAGGTTTTTAGTTTTATACCTCAATGAAATCAACAAATTCTCTCTTCATCTCTTAATTGAAAATATAACTATATTTCTGAGTTCTAAGGCTCAATAAATAATAGGCTCAGTAGACCTCTTACCTCGACCTTTTTAAGCTGAAGATACAGGGCTTTGGTTGCCTGATAATGATACATGTATCAAAATGAAGTTTTAAAGGCTTACAATTATATCAGATTTGTGCAACATTATAATCACAATTAATTAAAGTTTTCAAGCTGTACAAGGGTTTAATAGATAAGTGTGGGTAATGCCAGTCTAAAATTCTTTAATTTTTGTTGAAACCTTAAGTTGTTATACCCCCCACCAACGAAGTAGAGGGGGTATATTGGTTTCACCATGTCTTTCTGTCTGTCCATACGTCTGTCCGTCCATCCGCAGACCTTTTCGTTTCCCGACTCTAACTCAAGAACCAAATGACCTACAATCATGAAACGTTATAGAAATGTTCCTTATGACCCAATTGTTTTGGGGTCATATAGGTCAAAGGTCAAGGTCATAGTCAGCCTTTGTACAATTTTCATTTCTGGACCCTAACTCAAGAACCAAGTAGCCTACAATCATGAAACTATACAAATCTTCCTTATGACCCAAGGAAGTGCTTGGTTACATAGGTCAAAGGTCAAGGTCACAGTAGATGTTTGTTCAATTTTCATTTCCGGACTCTAATTCGAGAACCAAGTGACCTACAAGCATGAAACTTTATGTAAATGTTGCTTATGATCCAAGGAAGTGCCCTATTGATTTTGGGTCATATAGGTCAAAGGTCAAGGTCACAGTCAATTTTTGTTCAATTTTCATTTCTGGACTCTTACTCAAAAACCAAGCGGCCTAGAATCATCAAACTTCATGCAAATGATACATATGACCTAAATATTAGTTACAAACACATCCTGCACTAATAGCACTTGCATTCTGACAAAGCCCTTATGGAGGGTATTAGTCCGCTCTGCGACAGTTCTAGTTTGTACTCACTTGACTTGTCTCAAAGAGATAAAGCCAATTAGTACCCACTACATAGGGTTTGATTAAGAAATATTAAAGTAATTTTATACCCCTATATCTGTAGCTGTGCAATAATAATCATGCATTGCTTCTCTTTTTCCTTGACTATTTCAGAGTTGCAGACATATTCTCCAAACACATGAAGTTTTTACTCATTGTCCTATATACCCTTGCTGATGCTTGCTTCATTGTATTTGCACTGTCTCTCATCAAAGTCATCCCTGATACAACTGGTAGGTTATGCTGTCTTGTCATGCTGAATAACATTTTTTGCAAAACTCCTATAAAATCAAAGTGCTTTAAGAACTGGCCAAGTTGTTTGTCTTTTCACAAGGATATACTGGATTTAAAGTCGGAACATTGGATTGTGTACCATGGGTAAAGGAGCCTGGGGGACAATTTCATTCAAGCACTCAAGTATGTAATTCTTAAATGTCAAGTAAAATTATAAACGTAAAGTCAGTCTTCTTTGAAAAGGCACTTAAGCAGAAAGTTTTTATCAATGATATATTACAGAACTCATAAATTGCAAGTTTGATTTCATGGTTTACCTGTTATCTCGATTTTGAACTCGGTAGATCAATCTTGGACCATTTTGGCATTTTGTTTGACATTTAAAGTCTTGTTTAAGGTTTTGCACAATCATTAAAAAGAAAGTATAAAGTGCCGGTGCAAACATGGCTACTGTCACCCAAACTCTTCATTTGGAACACCACTAGGCCAATCTCACAATCAACCTCGGATGTACATAGACAGACTATTTTCAAAAATTATAGGAAAACCTTGGAAACACTCCATGACGTCAATAAAAATGGCTTTTACCCTCATAACCCTACTCATTCCAGTCACCATCGCATCCTTATATAAATATCTTTAGATTCTCAAATAACAACTGAAAAAATTCGTCATTCTCAAAAATTAAGATTTTCAGCTGTTATTTACTGTAAAAATATAAATATAAAGATAGCGCGGGTTGTTTCCGTGCTAGTTTTTCTTATACTGTTTCCCCCTTACAAAATCCACAATTTTTTTACATACCCATCCGCCTTACATACATCTGAGGTCTGTTGCAGTTTACAGAAATGGCCAAGTGATGTTCTGAAAGCCCAACTCTTGTCTACAATAGGAACATATTATGAAAATCACTTTAAAGGACAATTTTCTATTTTCTTTACAGCTGTGATATATTCGTCATTCATAACTGCCAATTTCATCATTGGTGCAGCAAGCCCTCTGTTCTTTGAACTTGCCTGTGAAGTAACATACCCTGTAGCAGAGGGCATTACGAACTTGGTGCTCACTCTAGTCAACAACATAGCTGGTCTCCTGTTTTTGTTGGTCCCCATTATACCAAATATAGGTAAGAATTTCTACTGTTACACATCTCACAAACCATCTTAGAGTGTTGTTGAACAAATGGCTGTATAAACATGGACCGAAATAGAAGAGGTGTTTCAGGAATTATTTTACAAGAATGAAGTATGCGACATAGAAGCTCAAGTCCAATTCTAGATGTAGAAAAAAAAACTCCTATTGTCATCTTGCACAATCCATACTACATAACCAGCAGTGTTCATTCTAGACATCGAGATATTGCCCCACTCTTTTCGAAAGATCCAAAGTATTTGATATTTTCAATCTTTCTAAAGATTTTTTTGTTAAAAAAGATCATAACAAAAAAAACATGCAAAGACTAGTATCAATCATGTAGCTATTGCACGAAATTCTCAAAACATTTTTTTTAAATCCTAGAACCAGAGACATAATTGAATTCTATGTCTCTGCTAGAATAATCTCTAATCAAGCTCTAAATACTTTTGTGCACTTTGAAGACATATTGTACTTTTTGTGATGTAGGTAATATATTCTCAACACAGCAAATGTAAATTGTCGAATCTCTATAACAATATAACTAAATGCACAATCCCCATTTATTTCAGGAACCATGTGGGAGAACTGGTGCCTTATTGCGGCCATCTTTGTCTGCATTCCTGTGATATTTACATTCCGTGAGAAATACAATAGACTTGAAATAGATGAAGAAATCTCGCCAGATAAACAACAAAATGAAAATCACTGATATGATATATCATCAGACAAAGTAATTACATAAAGAACTGTAGAACTTTTATAGAAGGAAAGGATTTTCTCATTAAGGAATTTTTCATTTGAATGTTCATTAAACCTCTATGTTCTAGGATCTGTTTTTTTCTTTTCAAGAGAATTCCAATTATTAGTTAAAAAGGTGTTTGAAATATTACAGGAATTACCCACCTCTTTAGTCTATACATCTTTTTGTACCTAAAACACCAAAAATCTCTACAAACTCAAAATTAAGTAAACAGCAAAAGTATAGAAATTTTGCATGCACTTTGCTAGATCTCTTTGTACCTTTGACTTGTTTTGAAGATACGTATATAGTCAAAGTTATAATTAATATATGTTATTTAAAAGTGCATTTATATTTATGTCTTGGAAGTTTTATATTTCATAGATTGTAAAATTTGGACATTCAGGAATTTTAACATTGTAATTTGTTCACAATGGTATTCTGATCTCATGTGTTAATTATAAGTATTCTATTTTACAGTGATCTATTTTGTTATAAAGATGTTACAATATAATTTGATAATTAAAGGTATTATTGATTACCAGGGATGTGCCATACATATAATTTTGGTAACAAATTATCACACAATTTGATGATGAATAGAATTATATATTAGAGATATATAGGATCTGTCATATTTTATTTGAGACAAGCTGATTTTAACCAAGTCTAGAATTGAAATGGTGTACCTTGTTTTAATTCTATTCTATTTTAAGATGAGGTTATAGATTAGCTTTTCTCAAAAAAAAATCAAAACAACAGATTCTTTTCTCTCACATAAACAACATTTTGTATGTTATAAACCCATTTTGAAACGCTCTGCTGACAGACATATTCAAAGACATGAGTTACATGTGGTCATTTAGACTGTCATCTTACACATGTGTAAGACAAGGATATCTCTGATGGCTGTTCTCCATAGAAGTCCCGCCATCATAGCGCAGTAATGGTAGTGCGTCAAAATGTCAATCTAGAGGTCCTGGGTTCGATCCCCGATGTTTGCACTCATTCTTTTCGACTATTTGTCACTCATCAATGGATTGTTAATCATAGATTAATGTGAGATAGCAGCTGGAGGCTAAGAAATGATGACTCTGATGGTAGTACTGGTGAGAGAAATACCAGGAGTCCATTGTTAGGTGCTCCAGTCGCCGATATGTAACTGAAAAAATGTTGAAAGCAGTGTTAAACTCCATTCAATAAATCAATCAATCTCCATAGATGATAAGGGGAGCTATGTGAACAAATTAAGAGACCATTTAATGATGAATAGTATCATGATATGATTTTACCATAAGATATGTATGTTCTTTATAAAGATTTAACAACCTTATTTGACAATGAAAGGTATTGATATTAAAAATGATAACTTTGTTACGGAATTGTTATAATCTTGGAAGTTAATTGATTGTTATGTACATGTAGTATGATATACATTAAAGTGATGAAAATTTTTACCAAATCAATGATTTTTTGGTCACTCTTTGATAGGTTATTACCAAAGTATGACAAGTTTTGGAAGCTTTTAACTTGGAAGTATCCTAACTTGTCTCCTGCAATAACAATCATAATTTAATCATCTGTGCAAAAGCAGTCAGATAGAGCATTGTGTCTAAATCACATACAGAAACAAAAACATGGGGCAAATGATTCCATGTAGTTATTTCTGGCTAATTTTCAGTTGGACTTTGTCTGGCTTGAAAATGTTTATCCACTGCTATAACACTGTTTTGGCCCTTGGTATGATTAATCTGGAGTAATCCTTCTGTTGTGAAAGTATAGACTAAGATCAGCCAGTGTTGCAACCAGATATAAGAATGGGGCAACTTTGGTAGAGCTTAACCATATTCCCGCCAAGTTTCATATAGGTTGAGCCACCAGTTTTGGAGGAGTAAATTATTTTTTTTTCGAAATTGTGTACAACAAACTGTGGCATTGACAATCACAAAAGTTCACCTTTAGTCTTTCCTTGCCCAGCCAAGCATTGTGGATGACAAAACTGTTCAAACTGTTAGAGAATTATAGCCCTCTAAGCATGAGGACTTGCATGCAAAGCAAGGTATAATTTGCAAAAAGGTTTCAGTTTTGTCATCCTGAAAACTGGCCTGAATTAATACTCTTGATTTGACTAGATTATTTCTATTTGAAAAGGATAATAAAATTGTAAAACATTGCTTTTGTCAAACATTAAGGTAATGGACCTGTAAAAGTTTCGCAACATTTGTGATTCTTGATCTTTTACAATGTTAACTGAGGTTTCCTAATGAAATAATTAGGAAACCTCAATTAACACTAATAAAGTTTAAGGCCCTCAAGGAAGCAACCCCAGATTTTCAAGCATGATTCCTGAATATGAAAAGCAGGCAATTTCTCTTCATCTAATTATAAATAGTGGAAAATGTCAATGTGACAATAGTTAATGCCTAAGAGGGCCTGTAACCTGACTGTTTTTCAAATTATATCTATCAATGAAAAACTCAGTCAAATATTGAAATTCACTAGAAAATTTGTGAAGAGGCCAAAAGAAGTAAAAGAAAAGCCGATTTAAATGTAGGATTAATCTAATATGGAAAGGCTTTTTCTAAAATATATATAAGAATTGATTCTTAATAAGAAAACTTCTTTTAAGCTCGACTATTCTGGTCACCCTGGTGTTGGCATCTTGCTGTGGTTAAGTTTTTATGTGCAAATGTTTAAAATCTCTGTTTCTACTAAAGCTATTGTCTTGAAACTTTGCACATGCTTCTATGACCATTATATCAGCCTCTAGACAAAAATTCATAACTCTGATGTTGAATTTATTGGAATCTTAACCCTTTTCGGACTAAGAAATCTTGGTTAAGTTTTTACTTGCAACTGATGTATATCTGTAATATTTCTGTTTCTATTAAAGCTATTGGTTGGATACTTTACACATGCTTCTGTGTCCAATATATAATCTCTAGACAAAGATTTAATACTCTGATATTGAATTTAGTGGAATTTTAACCTTTTCGGACTTAGCATTTCCTGGATAATTTTTTACGTGCAAATGTTGTATATCAGTTATAATTCTATCTTAATTAAGCTATTGTTTGGAAACTTTGCACTTGCTTCTGTGACCTTAATATCAGCCTCTTGACAAAGATTCTTTTCTCTTGACTTTCATTTTATTGAATTTCCAATGGCGATTTTGGTTTATTGTTAGTATCCAGCACTAGGAATAGGAGAACATTTTATTGTGAAAATAAGCCCCAACCTTGCCACACCCACATTTGGGGGTCAATCCAAATTTCTAAAACTTTATGAGAGGGTCACCCAAGAATCATTCGTGCCAAGCTATATTGAAATCAGGCGAATGGTTTTGGAGGATAAGATTTTTAATGATATATATAATGAAGCCCCTGAGCCTGCCTCGCCCTTATTAGTATCAACCTTATCAATCCATCTTTAGAAGAGTTTCACCATAGGATCATTCATGCAAAGCTTCATTGAAATCTGGCCAATGGTTTGGGAGGAGAAGATATTTAAAGAAAAGTTTACACATGCATGGATAGATGCACTAAAGATTGACACTCTACCACATTACAATAGCTTGCTGGCCTTTGGACAAAGAAGCTAAAATGGACTGAGAAATACAAAAGAAGCATTTGATATCAAAATTTTAGATACTTCATTCTAACATAAAATATAGAAGCATAGATAACAAAATATATGAATAAAGTAAAGATATTCAAAATAAGAACAAAATAACACTCCATGGGTTTGACAGTTACTGAGTCAAACAAGAGTACTGTCAACAGGTGCCTACATGAAACATGAATGCCCTCAAAACAGCAATTTTATAAACTTTTGATCTTGACAAATGACCTTGACCTGGATGACCTTATCACATGACTTAGATCTTGAAATCTGTAGATGCCCATCATTGTGATCTATCATCATATCAAATATGAGCATTGAATAACTTGAATAGCTTGAAGTAATTAGCGATGTATTTTGCGATGGAATCTGTAGATGCCCATCATTGTGATCTATCATCATACCAAATATGAGCATTGTATCTTGAATAGCCTTTAAGTAATTGGCGATGTTAATGATTTTCAGGTAAGTTTTGCAGACAGACAGCCAATGATAAAACAATATGCTCCTAATCTATCGATGCCCGTGTATAAAAAAGTCGTATCTGATGGATGTATGATAAGTTGTAAGCCCAAGTAGGATGAGCAGCTGGTGACTTCAGATGAAAGATTCACTACTGCCACAATACTGGCGTGAAAAACAACAGGAAAACATGGATGGGTGCACCAGCAGCCATACAACTATGGGATAGTTGAAAGAGGCTTTAAACCTCAGACAAACAAACAAAACAAAAGGCATATACAGTCAATCTTGCTCAAGCGACCATGTCCATGAAGCGACCATCCTTATTATGCGACTATTTTCTAAATCCCCTTCATTAAATCAAATATCTTTAAAAAAGGTATGGTTGGTCTAAAAGTTTTTGAAAATGAATCCTATGTTGTTAAAACTCAAAAGAATTGTCTTAATGAGAAAATTCTTTTGAGTTTTACATTATAGGATTATTGAGAATTTTGCAGTTATAGACATATTTAATAAAAAAGTTTGTGGCTTATTTTTAGACAAACATGCAGATATGAGGCACAACTAGCAACAACATCTATTTTGACGTTCAAAATAATGAAAGTCTATCAGGAACACTGATCCAAGTATACTGGCTTTCAGCATCACAGGCAAGTCTTGCACATCTGAAAGAGATACAAGATACATTTGTTAACCTTTGCCATGCTGATATAACTATCACAAAATAGATATCACTGCATATATTTACAGCTTGATCTTTTTCTATACCTCCTGCCGAAGCAAGTATATTCCAGGTTCAGCACAACAAGGTATAAACAACAATGCTGCCATTGATGTAATTTATCAGAAATAAGCCTTTGATGAAACCTGGAAATTGGTTTTATTGATTGAATGGAGTTTAACGCCGCTTTCAACATTTTTCAGTTATATTGCGGTGAGCTTGAGCACCTAGCAATGGATTCCTGGTATTTCTCTCACCAGCACAACCATCACATCCTTTCTTAGCCTCCAGCTGCTATCTCACATAGGTCTACAATTATCAACCCATTGGTGAGAGACAAATAGTCGGAAAGAATGAGTGCCGCAGTCAGGGATCAGGAAATTGTTAGTAAAACCAATTTTACAGAGTAAATTTCCTATGTAGATGTATTTGACCTTGAATGATGACCTTGAAAGCCGAACCTTCAGATATGACTTGTCATAGGCTACATATATATGACATGAAAGTTCTGCCACTTACCAGTTAAAAGTTATGGTCAATATAAAAATATTTAAAGGGAAGGGGATGGGGCTTACAGGACAAAAACAATTTGCCCCTGATCTATCAGTTTATTGGAATAAAATGAGAGAGTACAAAAAATAAACCATTCATAAATCACATAACATCTAATAATCTTACCATCGAAGAATCAATTTTATCATTTCAGCTCTGAAAGTAGCTTAACCACACTTAGTAACTCACATGTAATTGAAAAATCATTGGCTGCTCCAGAGCATTCACCACACCTTCCTCTTGTCTGCTTAAAAAGTTTAGCAGCCAACTCTCCATTCATGTCAGTTACCTAGAAGATAGGTAACTTAGCTGAAAACATTATATTCTTATATTGTGATTAACATATTTTCTAATAGAGCAATTGACACTTCTGCATCAATCAATCAATCAATAAAAATATTATTGACTCAGAGAATGATATTTTGGTAGACAGCTACAGTTTTGGCCTTCATGATCAAGAGGTCTGTAGTCTGATTCTCCAGAGATGCTATTGATCTTGGATCTTTCCTAGCCCATAAATATGGAGTGTGTGCTGGTTCATTTCTACAGTATCGAGTGGGATTAATCTACGTGGTTGAAACGTGTTTCCCAATCAATATTCAATAAGGGTTTCAACAAAGTTTATAACAATTCAATTTGATACCTTGTCATATTAAGAATAAACATTAGTTTCAAGATTTTGTTTTGATGGGAAGGGGGAGATTTACTTTTTTTTGTTTTTTATACAATCTATTATTATGCGCCAGCCAAATAAAATCAGAATAAATCATTTAGAATGAATAATAATTGTATCGATGGCTTTGTGCAAAACAGTTGTAACTGCCTATATGTTTTGCACTGAGCCTTCAATATGTGACCTGTCGCACAAAATTGGACCATCTAGGTATTGCGTAAAAGGCTGACTCCAGTCAGACTGGGTGGACTGCAAAGGCTGATTGGGGTCAAAGCTTTCACACTTTACTTATTTTCTGAATTAAGAATAATCAATCTGCCTTCCCTTAAAAAGAATTTTCGGAATGCGACCTCCGATTGGCCTGCACTAAAACCAGTATTCTGCAAATATTTTTTACAGAGTTCCCCTGATTATCCTTTTTGCATTGCGTGTCACATATAACATAAGTCTGTAAATATCCCCCTTTAAAGATATGTAGATTGGTAATGTTAGTTTTGAATTCTAGATATTTAAAGGGGGACAAGTTTACAAAAAAGTTCCTGCTTGTGGCAGTATCTTTTATTCCCCTTTAAGAACACTTTCCTGACTTGAATGACCTAAGGGTCTGTAAGATACATCTTGTTACAATGTTTAGGTCCCCTACTATTGAAAATCTTTGAAATAGTTGTGTCTGAGAATGTAAACCAGGTAATAATTACACTTACTGGGTACTTGTGACTTAGCAAGCAATATAATGATTAATAGAACCCTCTGTTTTAATCTATTTCATTTAGACTCTATTCATACAGTACAGGTGATAAATGAGGGAGCCTTCTGGTTTTGTTGACAGATTTTGGCTCTATGCAGCTACCTCAAAAGTACCTGTATGGCTTGAGGTAACAAAATTTCGTTGCCTCTTTTCCGGGAATGTTCCCTAATTTACAACCCATGACAGTGTGATTTATATTAAAAGTTTGAGTTATAAAAGAAAAGAAAAAGTATATGCTCTTCATCAGACTAAGTTATGTGATCCCTTGGGCAAGAAGTGACAATCTGGGTAGCTCAAAAGGTCTTTAACCTAGTCAGACTGTGAAAACTGCATAGTTTGACTAGGGTCGAAATTTTTTGAACAGAGCTGATTTTTTTTAAATCTAATAAGATCTTTCTTTTTTTCTGTAAAAGAATCATTTAAATGTCACCTTTGGTTGACCCCTACTGGAACCAATCATTTTTCTGAAATATTTATTCCACAGCGTTCCATGGTGTTCCTTATTTGTATGATGAGTCACATATGTGACCTGTCAAGTGAAAAGGGACCATCTGGGAACTCTGTTGAATAAATATTTGAAAAATGGATTTGGTACAGCATAGGTCAACCAGAGGTCTCATTTCAAAAATTCTTTCACTGAAAGGTAGATTATTCATTCTAGATTCAGAAAATAAGTGCAAAAAGTTTCAACCCTAGTCAGCCTGTGCAACCCGTGCAGACTGACAAGGATCGATACTTTACACGATACCCAGATGGTCCCTTTTCTCGCCACAGGTCACATATATTTCAACTTGTCATCTATGAAGTTGTAATGTTGCAAAGATGTTTAGAGCTATAACATGTACTTACATTTATTTCAATATCAGTAAAACAGAGATTCACAAGGCGACAATAGATACATGCTGGATTTAAGGTAAAGATCACATCCTCATTTGTGTCTAAAATCTCATAAACAGGACAACAACACGTTCTTCTGTAATTACAAAATAGGGGATATTCAATAAGTTATCATGATAAGGGATTTTATTAACCCATGACCTCACAAAAATGTAGACTTGTCACTGCCCACAATTTTCAGTTCATCAAAATTTTTATTGTTGTTGAAAAAATTTTAAGGTGGCAATTTGTCACAATACGCCTGTCACATTGCTGTTAGGCGACTGGGGGAGGGGATTTGAGTTGAAAACCAAACAAAGGGAAATAACTAACAAAAAAAGCTAGATAGAGTTATGGCTCTTTTGCACTACACACTGTGATCAGTCATGTTTTAGGTCAAATAGACTTTAGGTGACACCTCAGTTATGCTCCGGACATAATGGATGCCATCCCCACTAGACACCAGCCAATGGATGAACAATCAATATGTCCCATATTTCAACTCATGTATATATCATAGACCTATTAAATATTATTTATTGATTCATTTCTTATGTCACAGGGTATAACGTGCCACGCTGACACCAGATGGTTCGTGGACACCTGATCGATTTTTTCGATACGGAACTAACGGTGGTGCAAGTTTTTGACTGATTTGTAAACCTAAATAATTATTTTCATTTCAAATTTTAGTATCGCTGTTAAGATAGATGGTTCTTCTTTTAGGAAATAAAAGTAGAGGGTAACAACTATGCAAAATGAGCGAATTCTAGCTCTAGGAGCAAGTGACTTTGCTTGTTTTTTATGTTTGTCACGAATTTTTTGTCGGACAACCAGACGATTCTTCATTGTTTGCGTTTGTATAAGAGCATATATGTATCCTCTACACGCATACCAAATTTCTCGGCGAAAGATCCGCATAAAGCGAAGATATACGTACTTTTATGGGTCTGGGTAGAGGAAAATATGATTACAATACACCCCCTGAATTTTTAGCGATTGGAAATCGACACCAGAGTATAAAGAAGTTGTGATAACTCGACACCTTCCTTTAAATCATCCATATTCCTCCCTAAACGCTCGTGTACTGACCGTATACGGAGCGGTTTCTGTACATTTCAGCTTAAAAAGGCTCGATGATTAATTTAGGAGCAAATTCAAACCAATCCCGCAATTTATAGCACTTATTTTCACCATTCTTCCCATGATACATTGAACTAAGGTGGCAAACTCTTTTTCAATAATCGTATCATGAATGCGATCTATGAAAGGTTCATAGGACGTTGAATCACGTGAAATCATATTTCCCCTTCTTTACATATATCGGGTATATATCGTTTTCATTCGTCGTGTTACTGTTACGAGTATATTCCTTTGCGTCTGAACGAGGAAAAATGTAAGCGTTTGACCTAAAGAGCATATTTTCAGCTTGTCTACGTGTATGACATGTTGGTCACACTGACTGATAGATCACATTTCATCAGAGGACAAAAAAACTGCCTTGTGTTCAGGACACGAAAGGGTTGGCCGCGAACAGTTTAATAGCGAGCAGTCTATCTTGAGCGCACCACACCGCAAACGCTTTCCAAAAATGGCCCAGTTCCTAGGCAACCAAAGTGACTCAACTCAAAGCATAATCCAAGAAATCACTTTTAGATTTATAAAATGAACTAAAAAAAAACAACATTTGATATTCATAGATTTAGCCCTCCAAATGGTAAAATATCCAAACAAAAATTGTCACAAGATACGCCCGTCACACTGCTTAGTATTAACTGGGGGTTTGAATAGCACTGAGGTTATTTTGAATGAATATTTTTTGTCATGTTTTGTGTAGAGAGACAGATGGACAAAGGTAAGAGGTATACTCTGGACAAGATTCTAGTA
This sequence comes from Fragum whitleyi, assembly GCA_948146395.1. Lineage (NCBI taxonomy): Eukaryota > Metazoa > Mollusca > Bivalvia > Cardiida > Cardiidae > Fragum > Fragum whitleyi. Next base: position 37,386,667 of record OX411547.1, on the reverse strand, counting down.
TGAAAAACAACAAAGGGCAATAACTCAAAAAATAGGCCAGGTAGAGTTACGGTTCTTGTGCACTGCACTCCCCCTTGGTGAGATCTATACACCCATGAAGTTTCATGATCCTAGCTATTATACTTTAAGAGATATACTCCAGACAAGATTCAAGTCTGAAAAACAACAAAGGGCAATAACTCAAAAAAAAGGGCCAGATATAGTTATGGTTCTTTTGCACTGCACTACCTCTTGGTGAGATCTATACACCCATGAAGTTTCATAATCCTAGCTATTATACTTTAACCCTTTCCTGTTTTTCAAAATTTTAGACCTGTCCAAATTCAAAAGTTTTGCAGACAAAAATTCAAAGTGGATTTAATTTGAAAAATAACCATTCAGTAGGGTAGAAAATAGTGTGGAAAAAGAAGAAATTGCTTGTCAGAAGCAATTTCTTCTTTTTTCACAATGTTTTCTCAATCATAAAATCACAGGCACGTAAAAAGCAGGGATTAAACAGCAAAGGGTTAAGAGATATACTCCGGACAAGATTCAAGTCTGAAAAACAACAAAGGGCAATAACTCAAAAAATAGGCCAGGAAGAGTTATGGTTCCTGGGCACTGCACTCCCCCTTGGTGAGATCTATACACCCATGAAGTTTCATAATCCTAGCTATTATACTTTTAGAGATATACTCCGGACAAGATTCTAGTATGAAAAACAACAAAGGGCAATAACTTAAAAAATAGGCCAAGAAGTGTTATGGTTCTTGTGCACTGCACTCCCCCTTGGTGAGATCTATACACCCATGAAGTTTCATGATCCTAGCTATTATACTTTAAGAGATATACTCCGGACAAGATTCAAGTCTGAAAAACAACAAAGGGCAATAACTCAAAAAATAGGCCAGGTAGAGTTATGGTTCCTGTGCACTGCATTCCCCTTTGGTGAGATCTATACACCCATGAAGTTTCATGATCCTAGCTATTATACTTTAAGAGATATACTCCGGACAAGATTCAAGTCTGAAAAACAACAAAGGGCAATAACTCAAAAAATAGGCCAGGAAGAGTTATGGTTCCTGGGCACTGCACTCCCCCTTGGTGAGATCTATACACCCATGAAGTTTCATGATCCTAGCTATTATACTTTAAGAGATATACTCCGGACAAGATTCAAGTCTGAAAAACAACAAAGGGCAATAACTCAAAAAATAGGCCAGGTAGAGTTATGGTTCCTGTGCACTGCACTCCCCTTTGGTGAGATCTATACACCCATGAAGTTTCATGATCCTAGCTATTATACTTTAAGAGATATACTCCGGACAAGATTCAAGTCTGAAAAACAACAAAGGGCAATAACTCAAAAAATAGGCCAGGAAGAGTTATGGTTCCTGGGCACTGCACTCCCCCTTGGTGAGATCTATACACCCATGAAGTTTCATGATCCTAGCTATTATACTTTTAGAGATAAACTCCGGACAAGATTAAAGTCTGAAAAACAACAAAGGGCAATAACTCAAAAAATAGGCCAGGTAGAGTTACGGTTCTTGTGCACTGCACTCCCCCTTGGTGAGATCTATACACCCATGAAGTTTCATGATCCTAGCTATTATACTTTTAGAGATATACTCCGGACAAGATTCAAGTCTGAAAAACAACAAAGGGCAATAACTCAAAAAATAGGCCAGGTAGAGTTATGGTTCCTGTGCACTGCACTCCGTAATGACGAGAAGAATACAATTGCCAAGTTTGAAGTCGATCGGACTTCAAGTGACAGAGTTATGCTCCGGACAAAGAAGTGGACGCCGCCGGACGCCCAGACGCCCGGACGCCACGGGTGATCCCATAATACGTCCCGTCTTCGACGGGCGTATAAAAAGAAAATCACGAGATTTACGAAAAAGATCGATAATGGTTAAGGTATCCGTTTACTATGCTAGTCACCTTGTGGCGCTGATAGCCGATTATTTCAAGCGCGCCAAGCAAGCATACCGTTCAGAATAGGAAAGCAAGAAAGTGCTCGCTAACGTTTGAAGGCGCTTTGCTTACCTGAACGCAGGGCTGATTTAAGCCGTAGTTTAATCGCCTTACGTCGGTTGGTACACAATCAGATGGCATTTTCGGTGTCTTAAAATCTATTTTTGGAGTCTGTCAGAAATATAGAATGACACGAATTATTTCCCCGTTTCTTATTTCATTTATTTCTTACACTCTGTACATAGAACATAAATCTATGTAGACAAAATTCAAGTAAATTTATTATTGTCTGTATTTTCTGTGCGTTACCTTTTCCAAAAACACAAATTCGTTTAATTCCTTCGTGCAAATGGTTATTCATATAGCTATAATTAATTTCAAAATCCAAATAGGTTTTTCCAGGTTGAGGGGTTACAGGTTGTAGGGCAATTCGTGTTCATAGACACTTATCAGCTTGATATTTTTTTTTTTTTATATATTTTCTTGGAATTTATTTATGAGCGAAAATGCTTTTGAACTGTAAATCATTTGACCCATATTTAGGCGAGACTATAGGTGTATTTTCAAAACTGAGCTCTGACGTTGTCGCCGATTCCATAACCAAAGGTAAATCGGGTAAAGTTAAAAAGCAAATGATAGGAACTTAACCTTGTCCCTTCACTGAAATCGAGAAAGTACATGTTTGGGTGAACTTAAGTTTTAAGACAAGCAATAAAGTTGGTTTAAAGGGTAAATTTAAAACTTTCTTAATACATTGTTTTAACATGGTTTATCTATTTCGAACAAATGGCACGAGAATTCAACGGTGAATAGTTGATTTCACGGCTCACCGCACAAAATCTATCTATATCTAGGTTCGTGTTGAAAGATGTACTTTTTACGGAATCAGCCGAGTTTTGGCGAATGTCTTTGAAGGTCTCGCTTCGATTTACGTCATTTTTTGTAACGTCATTGTTTTAGAATGATGGGACTGTTCAGTTTTTTTTCTGATTTTTCTTCTTTAGTCAGTATAAATATTTAGTAAAGTAATTCAGACAAACAAATAGGTCTCATATTGCTTAGTTTGTACGTATATGCTATATATGGGAAATTATCCACAAGATTGATTTTTCTTCTTTAATTAGTATGAAAACAGTTAATTACATCGTGAAATTGACATCCATCGCGATCAAAACACTTCAAATTACTCCCTCAGCGCTCCAATCATTTATTACTAGCACTCACTCACACCATCCAGAAACGCTCCAAAGAGATTAGATCAACAACTGCACTCAAAATTAATAGCTAGACAAAAGCGCGATTTCACTAACATAATTGAAATCATAAGCGTCTGATTGGTGCTTGAAGATATAGAAAACCATTTAGTTTATTGGAGTAAAGACGGCATATTCCCGTCAAATGTCACGTGTCCACCATAGCTCGTTTCTAGTGTGTTAACAAGATTTCTAGGTGGACTAACACTAGGTTTTTACGCCACAAATCAGTGCAATTACCAATTTGAATCCAGTTTGAAAGATAAAGTGGTGTGAGACATCATTTAATCGGGTAACATCATACCGTTGGTGTTATCCCATACCATGATATCATGCGCGAAAGAGACTATCCAAGCCAATCAATCCTAAAGTATTCACTTATCATCATTTATCCATTAAAGAAAAAAGAATAATGGTTCGTTTTATATTGAGAGATCGATATTCATAGATATTCGTCTCATTGTATGACTTTGTTATCATACTTCTTCGAATTCAAACAGCACGCTTATGAGTTTCCATCCTCGTTTTCATGTGTTTGTTTGTTTGGGGTTTACCGCCGGTTTTAGAAATCTAGAAGTCATATCGCGGCAGGTGGAATACCTAAATATCGACTCATGGTGTTTCCCACACCAGGAGGTCATTTCACTAAACAGCGTACGCAAGGATTTTTCGTTAATATTTGCGTACGCAACAAGAATTTGCGTACGCCCGTTTCATTAACCATCGAAAGTTTACAATATTTCGTAAATCTTGCGTAAATGTACGCAATGGGGAGGGCTTGCTTAAATCCGAAGAATTAGCGTGAAAAATGTTTTGCTTCGAGATTATTTCAACTTACGAAATGCGTACGCAATTTCCCGTTCACGCAAGGGTAAGTGAAACGGCGTACGCAAAAACGTACGTTTACGTAAATCGAGTACGTACGTAAATATTTTGCGAACGCAAACAAAGGTTAGTGAAACGGACTCCATTACTATCACTTCATCCTTTCCTAGCCATCAGCTGCTATCTCACGTAGGTCTTCGATAATAAACCATCGTTTTGATCTGCTTCAATAAAAACAACTTTAGAGCAGGGTCACCAAAGTTTCATTTCTGCCAAGCTACATTGAAATGAGGCCAACGATTTGGGAGGAGAAGAATTAAAAAGATTTTAAATAAAAAAAGCCCCGCACTGCCACACCTATTTTTAGGGGTAAATAAAAAATTCTAGAACAACTTAAGAAGAGGGTCCGCTCAAGGAACATTCATGCAAAATTTCATTGAAAATTGGCCATTGGGTTGGGAGAACGGAATATTTTTAAAACATTTCATAGTGAAAACACTCCCTTATTAAGGGTCAATCCAAATTTCTTGAACATTTTCAGAAGAAGGTCACCCAAGGAACTGTTCTGCTTTTATTTCGAAAAAATGTAAAAAAAAAAAAGAAAAAGAAAGAAAAAAAACCCGATATTTCTAAGTTCTGAGAGTCACCTAAAATATCTGAAAATGTCACCTGACTGCAAACAAAGCGACGTAATGCGATTAAAATCCGAAATTAAAGCTTTTGATCGTCCTCTAATGAAATTTATTCTATAATGACATTGTAGGACCAACATTTCATACACGTAGGAAGCTGTATATTTGGTATCTAGGTCAACCGCTAACATTTTTTCCTCGTTCTTACGCAAACGAATATACTCGTAACAGTAACAGGACGAATGAAAACGATATATGCCCGATATTTGTAAAGAAGGGGAAATATGATTTCAAGAAATTCAACGTCATATGAACCTTTCGTAGATCGCATTTATGATACGATTATTAAAAAAGAGTGTGCCACCTTAGTTCAATGTATCATAGGTAGAACGGTGAAAATAAGTGCTATAAATTACGGGATTGGTTTGCTATAATTTAGACACAAATGAATATAAATGCAACTGTAACAGAACAAATGAAAGCGCTACAAAACCGATATAGTTAAAGAAGAATAGATACGATTTCACGATGTTCAATGTCCTGTGGCGTTTCACAGATCGCATTTACGAATACAAATATTCAAACAGAGTTGGCCAACTTGGTGAAATGTAAGTTGGGAAGAACGGTAAAAATATGTGCTAAAGGTAACGGGATTGGTTTGGATTTGCTCCCAAATTAATCACCGAGCCTTTATAAGCTGAAATGTACAGAAACTGCTCCGTGTACAGTCAGTACACGGGCGTTTAGGGGGGAATATAGGTGATACAAAGGAAGGTGTCGAGTTATCACAACTTCTTTAAACTCTGGTGTCGATTTCCAATCGCTAAAAATTCAGGGGGTGTATTGTAATCATATTTTCCTCTACCCAGACCCATAAAAGTACGTATATCTTCGCTTTATGCGGATCTTTCGCCGAGAAATTTGGTATGCGTGTAGAGGATACATAAATGCTCTTATACAAACGCAAACAATGAAGAATCGTCTGGTTGTTTGAGAAAAAATTAGTGACAAACCTAAAAAACAAGCAAAGTCACTCGCTCCTAGAGCTAGAACTCGCTCATTTTGCATATTTATTACCCTCTACTTTTATTTCCTAAAAGAAGACCATTTATCTCGACAGCGATACTAAAATTTGAAATGAAAATGATAATTTAGGTTTACAAATCAGTCAAAAACTTGCACCACCGTTAGTTCCGTATCGAAAAAAAATCGATCAGGTGTCCACGAACCTTCTGGTGTCGGCGTGGCACGCTATACTCTGTGTATGTGGGTGTTCTAATTTTCCCTTTGTACAATTTGAAACAAACCTTTCTCTGATCACAGCAACAGCCATTCCAGGTGGACTCTGAACCTCCAGTGAGGGTAGAACACAACATATCCCACAACACCCTCTTGAACACGTCTGTGGTCGAACAACACGAATAACATCAATATTGTCAGTATCTGTAAACTTCAGACCAAAGTTTCTCGCAGCACCCATGATCTGTCTGGCATAACAGTCAGACACTGAAAAACAAAAGAACAGAAAACAGCTTTATCAAACACTGATTGATAATGAACAAATTTAAAATGGGGCATCATTCTTACAACATGAGCACCGCCTGCAGGTGTTCCCAGTAAAGCTACACTGCAGATCCTGAATATAATGAAAATAATGTAAGTAAAAAGGGGGCATAATTCTTACAAAAATGCTCCCAGAGTAAAGTCCCTCGATACCTATAGATAGCTCTTGTAATGGTGAAGATACATGAAAAGTTTGGTGATAATAACAGGTTTTTAGTTTCATTTCCTCAATGAAAGTTAAAGAAATACTGTCTTCATCACTAATATAATTATATTCTTTTGATCATTTCAAATTAACTAATTTCACCCTGAATAGGTTTGATATTATAATCATACTCTCTAATTTTTATTGTCTAAGCATTTGTTCTCTACAAACAGTAATTGACATCTTGCATCAGTGTTTTAAGAGGAACTTATATAAAGAAGAAAATGCTTTTAACCAGTGTATTCTTCTTTTCCACAATGCTCTTATACTTATATAAAAATTCAGGCTTGACCACACTTTGAGTATTAACTCCTTCATTTCATAAGATAGGAGTTTTCTGCCTCCTTTTCTTGCCCAAGTTTAAGTGTCAAACTCTGTTGGTCCGCAACTTAGGTATCACTTATAAGGTCAACATACCTTCTTGTGTATATAAAAATAGTTCTGTTTCTTCATTTAGGAAAATTGAATATCTGCAAGGTCTGGCAAAACAACAACACAAAACTGAAAATACAAACATGCTACAGTAAAACAGCTTGTGATAATCCTTATTAGCCTTAATTATGAGGCTAGGCTTTAATTTTCTGTGCATTTTTACAGATAATTAATTAGTATCATAAAATCATCCTGTACAAGTTTGAGAAAATCCAATCATATTTGTGGACTTTTTGCGTGAATGAGAATATTTAAAGCCAAATTCAGAAGACCACTATTCCAAGATCTGCTTAATTTTTGACACACTTGTAACCTTCCTTCTCATTCTGTACAAACCTTCTTCTCTAATTTGAGATCAATTTCCTCTACACTATCATATATTTGATAGTTTAGAGGAAATTCACCTCAAATTAAAGGGAAATGGGCCACAAATTGGAAAACCATTTTAATGTTGTTTTTTTTAAATCAGAAAATGCATACTAAATAAAAGCTCCAGGACCATGTTATATTTAGCTCCCAGGAGCACATATTAGGAGAAATATGAATAATTTCCAGGGGTTTTTTTCACAAACTGAGTGAAAATTCTTAAGCCCCTATTCCCTATTTTCTGAAAGATCTGCCAAACATTCAAGGAACCTTCCTTATGTATGTACTTTGAAATTTCTAATGAATCTGAAAATATTTTTGGACCTGGCTGCTTAAACAATAATTGTTTACAGCCAGATGGACCAACTGTCAGATGGACATACAAGGTACATGCCAATGCTAACCTTTGGTCAGTAGAGCTAAAAATTATAAAATAGAAGGAGAAATTAGATTTGACAAATAATAACTAAAAAAGGGTTAAAAAGTTTACAATTCAAAATCAATTTGTTCAAAATATGCTGAATGTATACTCAAAATTTTTCTCCCTCTTTTTTTTCTTTTAATTAAATAAGTTTGCACTGTTTTGCCAACCCAAACACAGGACTGATTTAGCAAACCTTCAACTGGATCAATAAGCTGACTAACAGTCACTGTTCTAGCTTTTGAAAGTTGGGCCAATCCAACTGGTAAATTTTCCTCTGAGTCTGAATGATTTCTTTTCTCTTCAACCATGGACTGTTGTTGTGATATAATTGCATTATATCCCTCATTTAGTCTTTCATCTGAAAGAGTTTATAAAAACATTATAGTATGACCTACGCCGCAAGAGTAAAATAACCCAGTTGAATATTTTTTATATTATACGGGTGTTATTACACTAGTGGAATAACTATGCAAACAAGCTAAGAGAGAATAGCAACGTAGCATTATTATTTTGTAACCCCAAAATGACGTCATAATGTAAATATTGCCACGTCAGTTTTAAACGGCGTGATAAATTTCGCGGAAAATTCAAATATTGAATTTCAGGAGTTTGACAATTTTTTTCTAAAAAATTTGGGTCAATTTTGACTTGTGTCCGATTTTAGGGACAAAAAATAAATTATTTTTGAAAATAGTTAATGGTGTCTGAATTTTTTGGGTGTCCAAAATACTTCTGGTAAATAGAATATCAAATTTGAGCTCATAAAATACCAAATTCATTAAACTGGTCATCTAAAACAGATAAAAACTCGGCACAGCCTCATTTTTATCTGTTTATAGATGACTCATCTAATAAATTCGATATTCAATGACCACTCATTCAATATCTTCTATAATTATGTCAAAGAATATGCATCTTACTGTTGCATCAGCATCTACCATCTGTTGTTCACATATGTGACCCATCATACATAAAAGGACCATCTGGGAGCTCCATAAAATGAATATTTGAAATAGGGATTTTATCCAGCACAGGTCAATGAGGGGGGATTTTGGAAATAATCACAAAGTAATCATAGGTAAACCCCAATCTTTGAATGTTTATAAACATACTCTAGACCAGTTTAATATACAGTCGATATTGCTCGAGCAACCACGTCTATTAAGCGACCAATTTTATTAAGCGACAACCATAAAAAGTTCCCTGCCAGTCAGCAAATTCACTGAAAAAGAGGACATTTATTAAAGAAAAATTGGTTATTGTTGAATCTTATGTTGTTGGAACCCATTAGAATCATCTCAATAAGACGATTCTAATGGGTTCGAACATCATAAGATTCAGTGCGACTTGACCGACAATCTTTATATGCAATAAAAATAAACTATCACATTTATCATGGTTTTTTGTATTATTGACTATTCCCATAAACGACCGCTTTTTGGTGGTCCCTTAAGTGGTCGCTTAACAAGTTTTACTGTAGATAAAAAGGGACCGAGCTTTTTGTTGTCACGTTTTCTGACAATACTGAAACAGCAAAGGAACCCAATACTAATGGCATTTTTACCATCCTTTGACTACACAAAGGACAGTCAAATGTTGTGTGTCTTCGCGTAAAAGTATCATGCTTTTGAAAATGACTTAAATTTGAAGAAAATTTAGGTATTATGGCAAAAAGCAATTACTTTCTTCAGGGACAAAAAAAATGAATTTTGAGCTAAGTTTCTTTACTCTATCAGTATACAGGTAATTGCTTTTGTGATTTGTTATCTCACGCTTTTTAGAACCAAAAGAGGAAAATGCCTTGCTTGGTGGTTTGAAAATGCTACTTTTAAGGAGCCCCTGGGGGCCTCCATCTATGATGAAGTTCAGTATCATCTTTTAATTTACTTTCACCCATAAACCCAAAATTTTTAACTGGTTCCAACTTCTTGGCAACATATAGAACAACCAAATGGACATGAGTTAAAAGCTAACACAGCCAGTAACCGTCACTGATATTATATACATTTTCAAGTTAAAAAATCAATATAATGCAAAAATAAGATGTTTTACAAACATTTGGCAACTGTCACAAGTGCGAAAAAAAAAAAGTCCTTCATGAATTGTGATGGAACCTTTTATAGGAACCTGTTAGATAAAAAAAGAAAGCACAAATTTTAAGCCTGTACAGCCTGATCGGATTAGAAACCATTCTTTAATTCTCTAATGTCCCAGCTCATTCAAAATAATTTCCTCGACTGTGCCATAGGCACTTAGATGTGGGATTTACCGTATTAAGATTTTACCAATATCACTCTTCTATTATAAATAATACACAAGGTAGTGCATCCACCATGTTTAAGAGAACGGATGTTTTTACAAGCATCTTTGGCTACTGTCACGGTACGTGTTTACTCGTGAGGATCGAGTACCAAATTTCGTACAAAAAACATCCGTTCCCTTAGAAAATGGCGACTGCACTACCTTGTGGATATATCTATCATAGTGATTCATGTATCCCCGATTTCTATATATCCGTTCTTGTCTACTTTGCCGTCCGCACCACTCATGTATTAATTGTAGGGTGTGAAACCTCATTACGTAATCAAACAAAATGCTAATCGGATGTTTACATTCTTTCTACTTCATGCAGCCGGGAAAGGTGGAGAATTAGGTCATTTGATGGTGCATTATGGGTATTTTTGTAAGCTGCAAGAATTATTTACGAAACTAATCATTCATGGCTTATTTTTTGGCAGTGTCTTAAAAAAGGTTGAAACTTAGTCACATGCAAAAATTATTTTTTGTGTTAAAGTTTTCTTAGATATGCATTATGCACAGCTAAGTTGCTGCATTGAAGTTGTGACCCATTTAACTGCAGGCAGCTAGCTCAAATGATAAATGACGTCATAAGAACGGGTTTATAGAAAAATGGCGGCCACAGATTTTTGAGTAGGGAGAGTTTAAAATTTAATTGGATTCTCACCAATTGAATTAGTTTACTTAATAATAGTGCTATGCCCAGATGGAATAATGATTATTCTACACGCACATGTACAAAAATCGAAAGTTTAATCTGAATTAAAGCTATTTGATTTTGATTACTTATTAAGAAGAACGGAGATACAGGAAAAGGGTATAAGTTTTTATTAAATCCTGTAAGCCGGCGAAAAGTTATTAAATCTGGTATCGTCATCCAAGGGAATTTTGATAACATAAAGAATGCATGAAAGGGAAACAGAAAACCTACTTATCGGATCTTTTTCCATTTTCTGGGCTTAAAACAACATACTTGATGAAATATATTTACATTTCACTGACATTGTCCATTTTGTACCGGAGATAAAAATAGATATCACGTGACAAACAGGCTAAATCTAAGTACCATAAGTATGTCAAACGGCGGGCTACTGGTTTCATGAAAATAAAACATAGTTATCCGTGGAAGTTCTGATTTAAAACGTATAAAACCTTTTCCATTGTTTTAAACCAATGTTAAAGACATTATTTGTATGGTTATTTTGAAATCATTTATACAAAGGCAAGTCACAAGAGTAGGTAGAGTAAGACTTCAGCGGACTGTCGGGAAGATTGACGTCTTACGCGCCAAAACGTCAATGACGTTACGTAATAAATATGGCTTCTCAAAACAGGAACTTGGACGGCGATTAGAATGAAATGGGTTGAATTTATACAGCAGTAGGTAGAAGGTATGTTTATTGATACAGTGAATCAATATATAGTAATGAGCCGCGTTATAGCGGGGACCGTCAAAATCTGTCAAGTTGAACGATAAATTGTATTTGAACGTCTACTTTTCGATAGATCTGAGGCCAATCCGATGAAATGGTTAGAGACCAATTCACACCAAGTATACCAGTTCTTTTCAAACTAATCCAGTCACGGCACGGACCCCGGCTAAATATATACAGAATACCTGTTCATAGGTGCGAGTCGAAAAGAAACCCGGCAAAATTAAGTTTTGAATTGCATCTAAACTGTGTAAATGGTCAGGTGGTGAGAACTGGTATACAGCGAGAATTGGTCTCAAACCAGTACTGGTTAGAGACCAATTCATGCCAAGTACCAGATCTCGCCACCATCCCCTTTTCACGGTAAAGACGAAAAGGAAACTCCTTTAAATTGCAAGCTATGTTGACAATTACTTTTTCTGATCAGAAAATAATTTATTGTTGATAATTATTGCGTCTTTACTGTGAAAAGGGGGTGGTGGCGAGAACTGGTACTTGGCGAGAATTGGTCTCCAACCAGTAGTGGCACAGTCTCCGATTAGATCAGTCTCTACGAAACCTCCACCGTTACTCAGTCAGGGGCGTAGCGCTAGGCATTATGGTGAATCTGATTTTTAATGAGATTGATAGCGGCAATGTGCTGTACACCGTTTTGTCTTCATGAACGCAGGGCACGGATAATGTGGATATTTGAAGCCACTCGTGTATTATTCTTATTACCATGCAATCATTTTCAATGATTAAATTTTACGAAACATTTAGAATTAAAGAAATTCAAGTGGAAGTCGTTCTCGTTGAGCAAGCTCATGAACATGCAAATAGGATCTAAAATTAGGTTGTCTGATATCAATTTATGTTATCAGGTTTCTGACTTCATTGCTTGATAAATTCTTTTATAATGGAATGAAGCCTGTATTGAACTGGTATCACATGTTTGATAACATAACATAGGGTAAGTTCATATCGGACTCGGTTTCGACCCGAGTTAACCGGGTTTCCATCAGAACGACCTCGGTTTCGACACTAGTGATGTCATTTTAACCTTTCAACCTCGACGCTTCTGATCCTGGGTCAGGCCGGTGTTACTTGGGTTCCAAAATGGCGTCGAAAATAGTGCAAAACAATTCGATTACAAAAAACAAATGTTCTCTTTTACTTTGAACGACAAATACGTTTTTCTTATTTTATGTAGTATTATGCACGAGTTTATCACATTTCTTAATGGGATAACGATATTTCATGGTTAATTAATTATTGTAGCGGTAAATGTGAAGTTTGTTTACTACCACCGGTGGGTAACTGCGTTCACATGAATGACCTTTCTGCGCATGCATATTACAGTCAATTTTAGATTATTACATCATCTCACGCGACTCCCGGGCTGCCATTTGAATTTCCCCATGATGTCGGACAGTCTATTTTTAGAAACAATTTGCATAAACTTTAACCCGATTTTTTTATTTTATTTTATTATTAAGGGTTAACTTTAATTAAGGCGTGAAAACTGATTGCATGATGAAAAGAAAAGCATGTAAGTGTTTTTAAATATCATTGTTATCTCGTCTCGGCTGTGAGAAATTATCATGACTCGGCAAAGCCTCGTCATGATAAATTCTCCCAACCTTGACCAGATAACATTTATATTTTAATACACTTACATGTTATTCTCTATATACTAAATACTATTCCTTCTTTTTACAGCGGATAGAATCTCCACCGTGGTTTGACTTACAAACCGGACATCATACAGGCAAAATGGACGATAGTGCGATAGCCGGTATCTATGTAGGCATGACCTTATTTATATTAGCCATGTAAGTGTTCTACGTAAATACGCCTTTTAATTCAGTAAAACTTCACAAACGGCTATATTATAAAAAAAAGTCAATGACTCAAATTGACTCAAATTGTGAAAAAGTCGCATAGATGGAACTTTCTAGAAGAAAGATATTATATTTTAGGATATCTACTTCGGACTCTTATAAGTGATTGTAAATTTTACGAGTGATTCGGCTTCACTTTAATATAAGGCCTACTGAAACGACTAAATTGAAAAAAAAATCATTGGATCAAATATCTTTGTGAAAAAAGCACGTAAATGGAACATTCTAAAACAAAGAGATTTTTTTCGGATATCTGCTTTGAAGTCTGATATAAGTGAACACACGTATTTCGCATCTCACTTAACGGTGCTGTTTCTTTTCTATTTCAGTATAGCAATTGTCTTCGTCTACAGAAAACGTTCTAAAAACACCCAGGTAGGTGACAAAACGTCCTTTATCGTATCTTCTTTAATGCTTTCTGGTGGATTATCGAGAAATAACGTTAGATTATCATTTGATAAACTCACCGCCTAACCACGTTCCTAACCATTGAAATAATCAAAACGTATACTCCGCTTGCGTTCACCCTATCTCACGTTATCTAAGCGGAGCCTAATAAGTAAACAGTGACGTCATCATGAACGTTGCATAGTTTTAACGCGTAAAAATGACGCGCTTTAAGAAATGGCATAAAATTTTCACATTTGTCTTATTTTTGCATTAAAGAAATAGATTAATCGTTTGTTTTTTCGCATAAAAAATTAATATTCTAAGTCGTGAACCACAAAAACTATATTTACACTCGTGGCTCTGCCATTCCTGAAAAATAGCTTTTGTTGCTCACTAATAAAATACAAATTGATCTTACATTGAATAAAACGATTATCCGCTTAAATTTCATTTTGATTTTCATCTAACGCTATGTAAATCGCCGATAAGAGTCCAAAGTTACTACCTAACGAAGTTGACATAAGGAACATATGAACTATCTCCCTTTATTTCAAGAAAAAAAGAGAAAAATATTCTTAAAAGTAAGTTTATGGCGCAAACTTATTTTCATCCATTTTTTCTTTACTTCTCAAACTTTAACTTTGCGTACAACGTTAATTATCTAAACTGAACAATATTCATTTTACAACGAATAAGTTTTTTAAAAACAACATTTTTCACACATGCCTTCTAATGGTATATATTGAATAAAGCTTCATTTAGAATAAAATGAATGTTTAGGTAATTATTTAGAATCATTGAATGCTTTAGGTATCTATGCTTTTGAAATATGGAAAAAAAGCACCGACCCCCAGTTTTTGGTCTCTTTTCTAAAATCTCATCTATGCATATATTTTATGTGTAGTTACTTAGTCAAAACAGTTTAGCACCACTTGCATTTTTTCATGCAAAACATTGAGTTCCAATTCTAAGCAAATGACAAATGGTTTTCTTTTTGTTCAATGGCGAGTCTTCAATCTTTAATTATAGCCGGAACAGTGGGGGCGAAGATTTGAAAAGTCACAGCCTGACATTCTGTGTCCACATTGCTTTGGTGTAATAGAACAAGCGTTTGTTCTTCCTGTATAAGCTTTTTTCGTGAACAACAGGAACTTTATATCTGGAACCTAAAACTTGGGTTACGCGACCACTTAGTGGACCACACAAAAAACCGTCGCTTATAGTATTGGTCGCTTATCGTATTATTTTAATGGTAAACAAGGCAGGTCATTTTGATAGCATGTATGGATTATCACATAATTCTTACTGAATCCAATGATGGTCGAAACTACTAAAATTCTAATGAGTTCAAACATTATGAGATCCAATAATAAACACTTAAGAATATCCATAGTTCCAGAAATTTTGCCTAAGGTGAATGGGATTTTTATGATGGTCGTTTAAGAAAAGTGGTCGCTTTAAATAGTTGGTCGCTCGAGGAATATTGACTGTATATTTTGCTGTTCACTCGTCAATGAATTTACTGATGCAACAATTATCAATTGTGTCATCATTTTTCAGAGTGAAGAAAGGAACCATTTGAAAAGGAAGCGTGGCTCAGACACATTTGACTATATACTTTTGGACAAAAGTGTCATCGATCGAATCACTATAAATCACCACTCACAGGATTACAGACCATTGAAACACATGAAGATGTGTAAGGATAAGGATAAATATTATACACTTACTGATAAACCAATGTATTACGGGGTACAACGTGAAGGGGTGCCGATAGCCGTCTCTAAACACAAGACAAATTCCAGGTATAAACCTAATTTTGGTAAGAGATATGACCATAATGAGTACTTCCCGTTTCAAGAAAGTGGTTATGGCAAACCGAAACATAACACAGTTGAAGTCGGTGATGGTCATAGGATAATTAAACATACATGTAGGGATGGCAAGTACAAAAACTGCGGAGACGGTAGAACTGGATTAAGGAGAAAATCTGTATATGATGATCTAGAGGATTCGTCCCACTTTACAAAGCCAATTAAGAAACACTTGGCTAAAATTCGACCTGTTAGACGACCGTCCCTTCACAATAGAAAACAAGAACATGAAATAGAGGGATCTGACCAGTCCTTACAGACTGATTTGTTCGTACGCGATATCAAGACAAAATCGAATGTTCATACAAGTATGGAAATTCAACCAAAAACCTCAAGAAGATCAGTGAAAGAAATTGTTGACGACGTCAAAAAATCAGCAAATCTAAATTCAGAAAAGCCAACTAAGACTGTAGTACTGACAAATGAAGAATTTGGTAAAGTCGGTGCACTAAGAGAACATTATGTCAAGAAGTGTGAAAACCAAGAATCGGCTATGCACAATTTAAATACGAGCGGTAAGGAAAGGCGCAAGAATCAAGGCATCAACGTTAATATGATGGATCAAAACAAATCTGATATAAGTCCCGGTCGCTTTCAAGAAAGAACAGCTGGAAGACTTCTGAAGCGAAGCACAACGTCTGATCTTTATAAAGAAAATTCTAGAAATAATGAAAATTACCAACAGCATATCAACAAAGTTCTCGTGGAAGAAAACTACAAACCACGTATAAGGAACGACGAGAAATGTAACCAGAGAAAGTTTAATCTTCCAGGCAAACATTCTGAAACTGTAGAAACGAAATTAAATGAAGCTGTGTCTGTGTTGTATCCCTCTAGAGCGAATAGGGATATACAGCCAAGATCCACATCTGACAGTTCTTTTGCTTCGACGTCAAAGCATTTACCTTTATCTACAACAGATGACTCGAAGGAAATGAAGACCAAGAATCTGACATTTGATAAGGCAGTTATTCATAAAACAATTGTCCCAGATACTTGTGTAAACGAAACAAAGGATGACATTTCAAGTTCAAATACCACAGCACCCATGGACATCGCCGATCAAAGACCTCGCATTATTTCAACACTTCCAAGCATCGGTAATTTGACACCACCAAAATCTAAAACAAAATTTCCTATACATAACAAAAACTCTGAATATGATTCATCGCCGACTATTAAAGCATCAGAGAAAAGCTCTCATTCCGACCTGTCATCACCATTTCTGGTTTCACCTCTAAAGCCGAGACCTCCAGTCCCACCGAAGCCACAGACTCCTCGGCGACTGAATCATAGAGCCGTTAATCGTACTATTGAAGCAAAGCAAAATGAAAGTCTGATTACTTCACCGAACGCGTTGAAGCCAGAAAACTTTCCAACATGCAGCAGTGACCAACAGTTTACAAAAGTTGAGCCAAATAGTCCCACAATACTACCAAAACCTTTACCGTCTATACAAACTTCTGCAGTATATCAAACTGTTGGACCGTCTGAAATTCCGACATTATCGTGTGTCTCTATGTACTCGCCAACGGATACAGTGAAAAATAGAAATATGAATACTTATATGAACAAAGGCACGCACTCAGTGGACACGAAAGACGTTGATGCTAACTTAAAAGAGGATATCATAGAGGATGACTCCAAGACAAAAAATATAAAACATGTGAATTTCCGAAGCCCTGTATTGTGTGAGTATGTTTTACGGTCACCTTCTTCGGATGAACCATCTCTCCCATCCCCACCTGAATCGTTGCTCGACTATTGTGGAACAGACGATGTAAAACAGCAAGATCATTTTACTGATTCGCATTACAAAGATTTCCCACAGTCCAAATATAGTATAACAAATTATCTAAATAATTCAGACATCGTAGATACTTGTCAAGACATAAAAGACATTCAAACTTCTCTGAGTCAAAATATTGAGTTGAAGATTTGCGAAAATGACATCTTGGGAAAATGGGAACGCTTGCCGAACAAGGAGAACTTTTGTAGTCAAAATGTTGAATTAAAGTGTGCCCAAAGACCACTTGATTCTGATGGTGAACTACAATCTTCAACTCAGATAGCAGAAACAGACAGAATGGAATCGTCGTTCGAAGAAAAGCATCATCAAACTCTGTTAACTAAAGAACTCCCTCACCAAAACGATGAATTGATTAGACAACACACCGGTAACATCCATAATACATCTGAATTACTTGCAAATGTTGTGTGTGAGATAGATTCGAGTGAAAAATCAACGCCTAATGACGTCGATGGATTAGATCTCATGCATGTAAAGGATATTCCTGCAATGGAAGAAACTAATGGAGAATGTGATGCACTAAAACAATGTTTTCAGGGCAATTCTGGTATAAACGTTGAGGCGTTTAATCCGAACTCATCCTCAACGCCTCTACAAAGTACAACAAAATTGGAATCGGATGTGAGTTATGAAACGAACTTAGAAATTACAAACATAGACGAGGGAGAAGATACTTTCGAGAAGGTACAAGAAGCACTTTCTAAAAGAAGAGAGCGTTTCCTGAACGACAGCTTTGACTCTTCGTAGACAAAATGCATGCATGTTTGATCTGTCACGCATGCCAATTCTTGTGTAATGAACAAGTGCTAATCCATCATGCAAAAAGGGACCATTTATTAGGTAACTGCGTATATCGGTATACATTTGTAAACAGAAGAAATTCAGATAAGCAGGGGTCAAAAGAATGATGCATTTTCTAAATAATTAGATGGGATAGTATTAGGACCATTCAAGATTCAGAAATTTTGTTCAATACGTAAAGTTTCGACCCTGGTTAGCCTTTGCAATTCTAGCCTTATTAGCCTGCGCAATTCGCGCAGTCTGACCAGGATCGAAAACTTTTCGCACTATCCTGGCAGTCCCTTTTTGATTTGAAAAATATTTGTTTCAAAATCAAACAAATTACCTGATTCACTCTAATTTCTAAATAACATTGCTGTTGATAGCCTATATTATTCATTAAAAATGAGGGTTATGTTATTAATTGCAAGGAATAAGAAATACCTTGCCGTTCAGTGTAAAATATGTTTTTTATTAAAACTAGATTCTTGTATCGAATAAATGAGAACATAACCGTTAATTTCGTCCAATAGCGATAATTTTTTAACCTCCCTTTAATAGAATTTAAGTACTTTTCTGATTGTGTGTCTTCACGTAAAATCAGACGCTTAGAAACATCACAAGCCTAAAGATCATGCAATTTTATTATCAATTCGGATGGAAATGTTGAGCATTTTCAACGATTTTTAAGCATTTTTGAACAACTTCGGGGCGTTTTGAGTGATTTGAGTGAGTGTTTGGAATGAATGATTGAAGCACCGAGCGAGTGATTTTGAATGGCTTTCATCGAGATAATTGTTGCTTTCACGATGCCATCAACCGTCAACATCAACAGACCTCCCTTGAAAATCATAAAAAAAAACTCGTCCCATTAGCTCATTCTATATCATTCCGATATCTTTCGAAATCAACTTCTTGTTTGAATTCAATTATCGATGTGTGTAATACGTCAGGCGAAAAGTGCGAATTGTACACAAGGGCATAACAACAATACATACCTTACGCAAGTACGTAAAACAAATGAATCCTCTTTCGAAAATAACAAGCTGTAGTTACTATATTTTGAATATTCACCAACACTCAAATCATAAAAAAGGGGGAGTGAGTGGAAAGCATTTTCATTTGTCACAGTCTATATATCGCCTTTATCCAGTTTTGGTGGTCGCCATCTGAGTGCGCATACCTGAGTGCGCATACATGTCAAATTCCCAGTTACGCCTATGGTGCAGGCTAATCAGGATCGAAACTTTTTGCACTGGACTAATTTAAGAAGGGATGTTTCAGTTTTGGGGAAACAACTCGCATAAAAAAAGAATGCGCCAGGGAGCCTTTTTTAGTGTTTAAGACCCGACCTTATTGATTTTGATTGGAGTGACACCCCCCACCCCCCTTGAAAGAGCACCCAACCCTTTCATATGTAGATATGTTCTTTAAGGTAACTGCGGACACATAGAGGGCCATTTTAGGTCCAAATTTTAAATTGTCTGCAAATCATGCCGAATGGGATAAAACTGAACTTTAAAGTACATGCTTTCAGGTTTCGATCATAAAAAGGAATTTCATAACGTAGAGTTTACGTCATGACGTCATTAAGGGGCCGACCCCTTTTTTAGGGACCAAAATCAGTAATTGTCCATTTTTTCGGAGATAATAAACCGATTTTCATCCCGAAAACGCCATTTGCTTCGTTTAAAGACGCATGATGTTATGTTTTATTGATATGAAGATATAAGTGTAAGAAATACAATTAAGTGTAACGTTTTAAATAATAATGTCTTCTGCGTTGCTGTTTTCGAGTACAGTCACTGGAAATATTTCCTTTTTCTCGAAAATTTGTCCGGTGACCTATGCTGAAATTTATATATGTTACTGCCAAACCATTCCGCTGAAGAAATTTGAAATAAAAACCATGTGTCTTCGGGTTAGATTTTTTGTCACATTCGATTCCGCGAAGATATCGCAAATCAAAGGATATTTCAACGTCGCGTCAAATGTTCACAAAACCTGTCTTTTAATATGGATAACACTTAAATGAATTTTTGTATTTCTTAAAATCACATTCAGATTTAATACTTATGAAGCCTATATTTTACAATAAACCTTAATTTCAAATATGTTAGAATACGTTATTGCACGGAGATTGGCTCCAAATAAGCAAAGTACCGATGGTTTTGGTGCGACGTCGCATTCGACGAAAAATGTTGCAACAACTTCACAAAATCGAAATTAATACAAAATCTAATCCGAAAACATATCATTTTTATTTGAGTAATGCAAAGAATATTCTTTTCGCTACAAAATAAAAAAAATCAGCATAGGTCACCTTACGAAATTTTGAGAAATTTCTACTTATTTACAAAAAATGAAATGAAAAAAGGAACGTCAAACCTAAAAATCAGCGAAAAAGTTAGCGCTCCGGGCTTATTTCTCGATTTGAATGTGCACAGAAATTAAACGATTAGCTCGGGCGTTCTTGGACTTTCAAAATGAAACTTTTTTCGTAAAAATCGGCCGATTAACTCAGAAAATATTTGCAAATAATGATTTTGGCGGGTCGAAAAGGGGTTGGCCCTTTGATGACGTCATGACGTCAAATGAACGAGCTTCAGACCCTTTTCATTGCGTGTTCGCTTATTCCCGCACTTCAAATATAAATCTCAGAAATTATTGTGTGATTTTAAGAAACTCGAAAATTTGACCATGTTATCTGTCCGCAGTTACCTTAAATGCGTTTCATGGTTTAACTTCGCTATATCCAATCTTTCTTTCAAATCTATTTGTTACGGAGTCCGTAGATGCTCCATTTTTGCGTAGCTCGTCACATACACCCAACACTTGATATTAAGCTGGACTATTCGTAGAAAATGATGGGCTATTCCGGTCACTTGAGCGTTGGTGTAAGTGTGGCGTAAGTCTTACATGTAAGTCACTTGCAACTCTGTCAAATCTTTGTTTCTACTAAACCTATTGCCTGGAAACTTTGCACATGATTCTGTGACCTTGATACCCTCGCCGTCCAGCCTCTAGACAAAGGTTCATTACCCTAATATGAGCCTGTGCGTGAGATTTCCAACAATTTCAAATATGCACAAAGCAAAGACTCTGGTCAGTCTGTGCATCCGCACAGTCTGACCAGAGTCTTCACTCAACGCCTTGTAGATAGATAAGGTCTGAAAGTATCTGTGAACCACCAGGTAAAATTATTTAGAGTTTATGGCTGTCAATGCCCCTCAATGTTTGAAACTCACCAACAATTTAAATTGTTGAAAATGTCACGCACAGGCTCATATATTGTTTAGTGGAATTTCAACTTTTTTCTTGGTTGAGTTTTTACTCCATCTGATACATCATTTATATCTCTGTGCCTACTTAAGCTATTTCTTGGAAACTTTACACATGTCCTGTATATTTAGGGTCCGTGTGTAAACATTATACCGTCCTCTAGACGAAGAATAATTACTCTGATTTTTACTTAATGGCATTTTCCAATGCCGACATTAATTTGATGTTATTATCCAGCACTAGTAATTGTCGAGCTTTGCTGTCCTCCAACAGCTCTTGTTTACTTTATAGAGATAAACAACTTTATCTGAAACGGATATGGCAATGTCATGCTACTTTCAAAACCATCCCGAAAATATAAATTTTCCTGAAAAACAAAAATATATTGTATGGAAATCACAATCTTATTAAAATCATCTATACGAAGCATTCACGCCACCCTCCGTTAAGTAGGGGAGGCACAGAAATACAAAATGTTCTTCGTCCTCAGATCCACTGGCAGGGGCCGTAGTGGTATGTAATATACAAATGTAGTAGATCTAATTCTACTCAGATTATGTAGATTAGTGACATAAGTAACTAGATATTCTAATAAAATCAATATTAGATGAGCCAGTGAGTGACAATTCCAACAATTCTATAACTGTGTCAAAGATGTCGGTGTCGTAGTGAATGGATGTTATGTAGAGGTTTGTAGTTTTTGTTTTTTCTGTAGAAGGAAATATATTTATTTCAAAATGCAAATTAAAACAGCCAAACAACCAATTAATTTTAAGCAGTCTTTGCGACTGTTTGCAAGCCATCAATCCCCGACGGCGGTATTCATCCTTCCCGGCTTTTTGTCTTCCACCAATGGGTTGATAATCGCAGACCTATGTAGCATAGCAGCTGGAGGCTAGGAAAGGATGTGTTGGTGTTGCAGGTGTGAGAAATACCAGGTACCTATTGTTAGGAGCTCCAGCCGCCACGATATAACTGACAGATTGTTGAAAGCGGCGTAAGACCCCATTAACAAAATTGTCAGCCACAATGATATCGTTATCAAATATTGGCTGTTCAAGAATTTTTTCGGAAAACATTATCAATCTGAAAAGCGAGGTAGCTCTGGCTTAACCCTAGGCAACTATCGTCTTTTTTGATTATCTACCTTGAAACGCTTGCAAATCGGAATTGTTGTTTGTGTTCCGACACGCGAAGAAGGACATCTTGCAATTGTGAAAAGTATCCCGTCTTAGCTAGACAACGCTGACTGATCCGTGTGTAAAATTTTCGACACTGTTGATCCTTTTTTCTGCAAGACGAACTGGCATTAAAAAAAAATCGTACCGCAGTTATAGGGCAGTTGGTGGCGCGTCGGCTTCTCAATCACGAGGTCACCGGTTCGATCTCCGATGGCGGTACTCATTCTTTCCGCTTATTTGTCTCCCACCGATTGGTCGATAATCTTAGACTATGTGGGATAGCAGCTGGAGGCTAGGAAAGGATGTAGTGGTAGTTCTTGTACCAGGAATCTAATGTTAGGTGTTCCAGCCGCCGTGAAATAACTGAAAGATAATTAAAAGTGGCGTTGAACCCCATTTTAACATTCAAACAAATAATGAGCTAAAAAACTAATATTGTTTTTTATGCAAATCTCCATTTGCTTGTGCTGAAACTATAGTACCTGTTATTTTCATGATAACAAAACCGACCAGGACAGAACTTATTTCTTATTCAGCAATATTCAAAAAATAAGAGTTTCAAGAGTTTTATTAAATTGACAAACCCCTAACCGGGGTACAAGTCATAAATATACCAACAAACATGAACAATAAACAAACATTCGGAAGAAAGTTTCAGTGTTAAAACAACCATAGTGCATTCATAGGTAGCCTGAGTGTAGGAAAATTCACTTAAAAGATGACTAGAAGTTATATGACTAGATTTGAATATAAGTATTATTAGACCTCGATCTGATAGAAGTGTCAATCAATGTTTAACCATTGTCATGCTAAACCCAAAATATTCCATTTATAGCAAGAAGTATAGACAAAGATCAGCCTGTGCATTGGTGCAGTCTGATCTCGGCCTATGCCGCCTACCTTTCCCCCTTTAAGCCAGAATAGTGAAAAAAAAGTGCATTTAGTGCTTTCGGCACTCTGATTTAAATGCAATTTTTGATTCAGCACTACAAATGTGAACAATATGAGATTTGCGTAAAGTGTCGATCATTATCATTGTAGGTCTCTCCATAATGGAGGGCAACAAATTTTAACCATAATTTTGCTCAAATGTATGTGAAATTATTCCTGGACCATAAATTTATATGTATGTGCCTGCAAGACTTCCACAACTACTTAACAATTTAGTAACGATTTCAATTAAATATCTTTAAATATCTCATGAAATGTTTTCAGAATTACCTTACAAAATTTTGCAACTTTGAAAATAGTTGTTAAATCACTCGATGTCTTAATGCTATGAAAAGAATTAACATTTGGACGCATGATGATATTTCTTGGCAAAAAGACTTTTCTGGTATCTTCAAAATAAGTACATCCTAACATATAATGAAACTCATCATCCATTTTATTCAGCCTGCATAACTCGATATCCTGTCATCCCTTATGGTCCCTAAAAATCTCCCCCATTCAATTGGAAATTTGTAATATTTAGTGATCTTGTTCTTCGTTCTTAGCTTTTTTGCATAGTTATTCCACTAGTGTAATAACGCCCGTGTAATATCAAAAATATTCAACGGCGTTATTTCACTCAGGCGACGTAGGTCATATTATAAATGTTGAATTACATATATTACAAAGAACATGAACATGTTAATATAACTAAGACGAAATTAGCATGAAAATGTGGATAAAAATGAGGAAATAATGAGGGAAAACGAGCCTTACTATATAGTTCTGAGATGAAACAAGATTTGAATTGATAAAGTTGATCGAAGCACTCTTGAAATCTTTGAGCGCACGAGAGATAGAAGCCTATCATTCGGAACATCGCTCGGACTTTTCCGTGAACTGGAAAGTACCTCGGCCGTAAGTGTAGTATTTTTGGGTCATTTTTTAGTTAATTCGGCTTCTGTAGGTACTTCGGTTATTTAATACGCTTGAAGAAAAACACATCTTGTTAATTCTTTCCGATCATCTGCGGAGGTCTTTTGGACATATAAAAATTCGATGCGCGTTTTGATATCAAAACAATTAATGCCCAATTTATCCTTTCGTTAATTTTGTTTTTCGCAACGTCATCCTTAGTTATGTTTGTGAAGTCACATAAAAACACGTGCGATATGAAGCGCTTTCATGTCTGCGCCTTCGTTATTCCCGAGGTCTATTCCGTGAATCGCTGAAGGTTCCCGAGTAAGTAGCCTATAATACAATTAGAAACATCGTGAAATTGACACTTACGGCCATCAAGACAAATCAGGATCACTCACTTAGCGCTCCATTCAATCATTCCAAACACTTACTCAAATCGATTAAAAACGATCCGAAATTATTAGAAAAAAAACACTTCGAAATCGTTCAAATCAATCAACACTTAACCCTTTCCTGTTTTACAAAATTTTGGACCTGTCCAAATTCAAAGGTTTTGCAGACGAAAATTAAAAGTGGATTTAATTTGAAAAATAACCATTCAGTAGGGTAGAAAATAGTGTGGAAAAAGAAGAAATTGCTTGTCAGAAGCAATTTCTTCTTTTTTCGCAATGTTTTCTCAATCATAAAATCACAGGCACGTAAAAAGCAGGGATTAAACAGCAAAGGATTTATACAAAGCGATCGAATAATTCTACGATTTTATTGGCTGGTGTAGATTTTAAAGTATCCCATTAGTCAACGGAGACACAGCCCGATTAGCTCACTTGGTAGATCACCTTACTTCAAAACCATTGAAGTTCGACCGCGTGGGTTCGATTCCCGGGCTGGTACACTAACAATCGGATGAGACGTTAAACCGAGGCCCCGTGAGACGATGCTTTACACCGAGCACGTTAAAGAACCATGGTGGATCTCAGCAGTAGTTTCGTCGTGTATCCTTTCACTATCCCCAAAAACAACTAGCCGTCTTTTGGGGGTGTCGCTCATATGGGCATGTGCTACGGTAGCGACGATAAATAAACGAAAATACACACACACGGAGTCACAGCAGAGCTGGGTTATTACAATTGATAACGATGTGATATTGACACTCGAACTGATTTAAACATTACAAATCGCTCGCTCATCGCTCCATTCAATGCATAAAAAGCTCCTTCTAATCCCTTAGAAATAACCAGAACTCTTTTGTAACGTTTATAAATTGTTGAAGACAGGCATTTGCTTATTTGGAATCGATCAAGTCATTCCAGGGTTTATTGGCTAGCGTGCAGGGTTTGACACTAGCTCCCTTTTGCCACCATCCGCAAGGACCTATTAGCTCTAAATCTTACATGTCCTCTCAGTTAATAACAGATCCTCCTACAAAACTTTAATCATTTTTAAGCAATTTAGAGGGATAAATATATGGAAAACAGTGGAGGCGGAGGAAAAAAAGAAATTAATTGTAACAAGCAATTTCTTCCTTTTCCACATTGGTTTTAAATGGGTTTTGGAAAATTTATGTATTGGAAGCAGAAATATTTTTTTTTTCAAAACAGGATAGGTTAGAAAAATAATAAGCTAATTATCTACAGGTCCGAAGGACATACAGCATGGTAACTACTATCAGTCCTCCTTTAAAACTACAGGTCTCGGGCCCGAGGACTGGTTTTAGTGTCGATCCCCACAACAAGTGTGGATCTTGAAGTCGTTATCTTCCGATAGGTGGCATTTTTCAAATACTGTCAATCTTCGGAGAATTTGACATGCGCAGACAACGTCTTGAAGCTCTTTGTTGGTCCGTGAAAATATACACATTGAAAAGTACGTAGATTTTATTTAAGGGTGGCTGAAAAATATCATTAATTTTACCAATTGGATATCATATTACCTCCCTTTCATTTGATTCTAGACTCGCTCATCACACCCATTCCATTTTTTCGGAAATTATATCAAATAATTCACCTTGTCAATTTCACGCTATTTTCAACTGTAAAATATAACTAAAATGTATATATGTTTAACGTAGCAACACCAAAATTATTTCTCTAGTCAATGTGATGTCCGTGGTCTTCAAAGTTCACACTTCAAAGTTCACACTTCACACTTCACAGTTCACACTTCATACTTCAAACTTCACAGTTCACACTTCACACTTCACAGTTCACACTTCATACTTCATACTTCACACTTCACACTTCACAGTTCATACTTCAAAGTTCACACTTCACTCTTCAAACTTCAGAGTTCACACTTCATACTTCACACTTCAAAGTTCACAGTTCACACTTCACAATTCACACTTCAAAGTTCAGACTTCACACTTCAAAGTTCAATGTTCACAGTTCACACTTCAAAGATATTATGTTTGAAGTGTGAAGTGTGAAGTTTGAATTTAAGAAATGTCACCTCCAGTTCACGCTTCAGAGTTCTTATTACAGAAAATCTGTTTGAAGTGTGAAGCGTGAATAAAAGAAGTCACCACCGGTCTTTCGTAAGTAAATGACATATTTCATTTCATTTTAAAACGGTGGTAGAATGATCATTATCGATTCGGAAAATCAGCCACGTACGAAAGATTTCGATTCTAGTCAGCCTGCCCAATCCGCAAAGAAAATTATTTACAAATGAACCTGTGCCTACAAGACGAACATTCATCATCCAAGAAAGCTGTGTAAAGTAAATTACATCACGAAATTGACATTTTCTTCAATCAAAACCATTCTAAATCTCTCACTCAGCGCTCCAATCATTCATTCCAGACACCCACTCAAACCATTCAAAAACGCTATAACCCATTGAAAAATATAGAATCAACAACGTCATTCAAAATAAATTTTGATGGAAAAAATCGCGATTTCACTTACATTATTCAAATTGGTAGCACCTCATAGGTTCTTCGGGAAATAGGAAGCCATGTATAGAACTTATATGCATTTTTTTCATTAAAGGGAGGTAATCAATATCGCTAATTTTGTTCACCCTGAAAAAAATTTGCGATATAGGATTACCTCCCATTAATTTCCCCCAAAACTCGCTCCTCACAATCATTCAATTTCATTTCTAAATCATTCCAAATTACTCACCTTGTCAATTTCACGATGTTGTTAACAGTAGTCCAAATAGAAGATTTTCTGACTGCCTTAAGATACTATGAGAACTTAGCTATTTACAAAGTGCACAGTGAAGACTCTGTTCAGACTGTGCGGACGCACAGGCTGGCCAGAGTCTTTTCCTGGCGCACATTTGAAATTGTTGGAACTATTATGCACATGCTCTTATTCTATTTCATTTACGTGATTTAAGGGACATTTCCTTAAATTATAGAATCACGAAACTAAAACATAATCACTCTGTATTGATACTTGTGTAAAAAGAGTGATTAGGATTATAGTTTCATAGTCTATGACTTAGAGGAATTTTCTTTTCATAAGTTTTAATAAT
Organism: Fragum whitleyi; assembly: GCA_948146395.1. Lineage (NCBI taxonomy): Eukaryota > Metazoa > Mollusca > Bivalvia > Cardiida > Cardiidae > Fragum > Fragum whitleyi. Next base: position 37,358,743 of record OX411547.1, on the reverse strand, counting down.
ATCTTATCAAGCATAGATGTGAATATTTTCCAAAAAAACAGACAAAATTCTCCTGGAACATCTTTATCTTCAAGCCGGAAAAATGCTACGCAATTATAAATATCTTAAACGATTATGAAAATAATTTTCAGTCAACCAAAATGCATTACTATTGATGGACGCAAATAAAATCAAGCTATTTGCAGATGGAAAAAATCTTTCCGCTTATCTGTATATATTTTGTTTTATTTCGTTATGCTTTGCATGTGTCAAAGCGCATTTTTGAAGTTAAGAACTTGAAATTGACAAGGCGAATGATTTGAATGGAATTGAATGAGTGGCATTAGCGAATTTTCGATGAAATTAAAGAGAGGTAATATAATATCGCTAATTTCGTCCAATTTGGACAAAATGAATAATATTTACTAGCTCACTCTGATTAAATATACATACAAGTTCTGAAAATATAGTTCTATGTCTAAGCGAACATATCAGACGCTTCCAAAATTGAGGCAAGTTAGGGAAATCATGGAATTTTCTAGCGTTTTGTATTTTGTTATTTGGCTTTATCTCTAGTTAAAATGGTGTGTTTTTGAATGTTTTGAATGATTCTTTGGAATGAATAAATGGCGCGTTGAGTCACAAATTTGATTAATTTTGATCGGAATGAATGTCAATCTAACACTTTTAAAATTCGCGCAGAATGAGATTCCGGTCATTGTTCACGTTCACGTTTCACAGAGAGCGTAAAACAATTTACGCCTTCGAAGTAAAGGGTTTTACGGGTTAATTAAGACAAACGATCTAACGTAATCAACGTTGTAAAAACGTCGTTAACGGCCGAATCACGATCTCGTGCAAAAATACGTCCACGACTTGACGGGATAAACAATAAAAAATGATTTATAAGACATAACATTAACGCCGTATGTGTCGTCAAGTATAATCGAACATAACGCGACTGAAGTTTTATTCAATAACGTTAAAACGTCATAACCGTCTAGTCGAATATGCGTTAATTTATAGACGAAATAATGATAGGAGTCCAACGACGTTAGAGAATATATATTCATTTGCGTCTTCTTTAATTTTGAATTTTATGAAATGGTAAAAACAATTCAGTATTTATAGCATTTTTGTTTTAAGACAATTTCCTTTCACATATTTGGGCTAGGCAATGCGTTTTTAATTTCTATGAATCCCCAAGTAAAGTCGCTGCAGAACCTGCGTAGATGCAAGGGATTATAAGGGTCTTTAGGGGTCTATCTCATACCAAACATAAATATGTGCGAGATGGACAGGCTTCAAACAGGCTGGGCAGCGACGCGGTGTTATTCAAACAATCCCCGGTCATCAATAAAGACTATGGGTAGAAGTTACGTATTCAGCGCTTTGCGAAGACTCAGGTCAAACTGTGCGACTGCACAGCTTGACCCGAGACTTAACGCTGCGTACGTGTATATAAAGATGATGGAAATGCTATGCTCATCTACAAATACGTGTATCCTGACTGCTAAATCAACCGTCCAGGTCTTCTTTTATATGGGCTTGTTCAACAGAAACAAATATCTAATATTCTCATAAATATTGTTAAATGTATCACCGAAAAGAAATGTTGTTTATCACTTAGTCGCCATTGTCTCCCCCTGCGACCATTTATCATGGACATCCTTGTCTCACACATGTGTAAGAATACTCTTTGTATGGCGCCATCAGGCTTCATTTTAAGGAAGTAGAACCGTTTTAGTTCTTCAAAGTTTTGGTAAGTAATGAACTTTAACAGCGTTAACCGAAGTTTCCTAATGATTTTCTTTAGGAAACCTCGGTCAACATCGTGAAAAATCATGCTTGCCGAAATTTTGCGGATCTATTACGGGTCCATTACCTTAAAATAACGAACGTTCACGCGACGTTCCCTAGATGAATTCGGGGTATAAAAGTGATGAAAATGCAAGAAAACGAATCCGCTTCGTCATGGTTTTATTTCACACAAGCTGACCATAAGCTCATCTAGAATAGAAGAGTTATTAAGCTCGCCATATATTTATACTTTTTTAATTCTAAACTCGGTTTCCGATAAAGCTAAGTGTCACATAAACGCTCCGAAGCTTCCATATTGTATTTTTCTGAGGTTTGAGACGTGTCGATGAGTTTTATCTTCAGATTAAAACCTGCCGGTTACGGCCAAGCATCGACCGGGCTCCGGTCAATTTTGTACAAATCGCAGACAACTTTTTTATCCTTTCTTTTTGGTTTTGTATCGACGACTAGACGGAGATGTAACGCCGGCACATCGGGGACAAGTCGACAACATTTCGCTGGCGAATCGTCAGCACGTTATATTGAATTGACCATTATTTCTATATCATTACTGGACAAAAAATAAGTCATCGTCACGTCGGCCTAGTTTTATATGACTACTTTTTTTCCCGTCCCGATAAAACTGGTGCCCGGCCGACGTAATTTTTTGCTAATCGGCCACTGAAAATTAACCGCGGATTTTTGTTATATGGCTTTAGTATTTAAGCATAAGTTTGTATTAAACAAAATGTAGAGACAGATCCCTTAAAGAGGGCCTACATGTTTTTTTTTTGTTTTGTTTGTTTGTTTTTGTTTGTTTGGGTTTTTTTTTTTTTGTTTTTTTTTTTTTGTTTTTTTCGGGGGGGGGGGTATATCCTTGTCTTTAGATTTGCGTTTATCACAAGTCTTTCTAGTTCCACAATTGATATGACATATCTCATTTAATCTAGTTTCATTATTAAAATATAAAGGCGCATATAAAAGACCAACCTCCTGACTTAAAATATCATTTGTGATCTATATATTACGGCTTTTTAGTATTCCAAAAATAATACAGTGTCAGAATTTTGGCAAGGGGTTAATTATGATGATGTTTTACGTCATATTATAAATAATTAGTATGTTTACCTATAAAAGTATGACACGCTCACAGAAACGTGCGAAATATGAATGATACATAAACATAAATTGGTCAAATTGACCAATGGAAAGGAAAGATGATCTAAGCAAAACAACGAAGACAACAGTAACACAATAACGAAACGTGCATGAATGAACGTCGCTTTCGTTTTAATACCGTCAGTTTTTTATGAATTTATATATTTGATAATTTATCTATTCGTTTTTGTTTTATTTAGATTTATCTATTTATTCATTTTTTCCCAAGTAATGAGTACTACGTGAATTGATTTCTCGACTCGAACTGTTTTAATAAGTACATGTACATGCTTAACGTAAATGTAAGAATAGTCAAATACGCATTATTTTAATTATAATTGAGTCCAAACAATATCAATAATTCTGATTGTCTGAAAATTTGGTTTTTAAATACTCCTCAATGAAAACACGTTTCCATACAAAGCTATTTTGTAAGCTTGCATACAAAGTCATCCTACATGAAATATGTCCTTTTATGAAAAATTCTTACCATTTTACTTCAGGATGTTAAATATAAAGGTAACCCGTCTCGCTAAAAACGGACCATCTGGAATGTGCGTAAAGTGTCAATCCTTGTCCGACTGCGCGATCTGCACAGACTGACCAGTGTCGAAAGATCGCGCAAAAAATATATATTCTGAATATAGAATGGTTATTCTACCATTCTATGGAACTTTTTTCATAATCCGCCTTCTAGTTGACATATCCTGTGTCGAACCGTTTTTCGATACATTTCTTCCGCTTCTCCTTCTTTTAGATATTATTCAGCCTATTATTTCTGTATTTCTATATTGATCGATTTCATAACTTGATCTGTTAGATTGTGTTAGGTACACATGTTCTATGAAAACGCATAGCATTGAAGCGTCCGCGAACCTCTAGAAATGGTAGCGTTTTGCATGTGGACTAAATGAAATGTGGGTCAAAATCTTTGTACGTTTGTAAGGTTTTGATATCACGATTGAAATGGTATAGTCCGTTTGACTTCTTTATGAACCAACATTTCGCCATAAATCTCAGAATTGAATTTATGAAACGTGTTTTTCTTGTCATATCATATTTTTCATCTTATACCAAGACGAATGTTGTTTTTCAGAAATTTTGAATGTAAAATAATGATTTTGTCCGTCCGTCTACATGTTAACTCTAAGTCTTTCATACCTTCTTGTGTCTGTACTAAATGTACAACCAAAAATAGATCTGATTTGCATAGGGGCCGAATCAAAAGTGTAAGATTTTAAGTGAGTCGTTTTGGTATAAAATCGGGGTTTTTTTTTATAAAACTAATATGGTCGCAGATTTTTAATTCCTTTGGATATCAAATCGGAGTGTTTCCTTTCTTTGTTCAAAAACCGTTTTACGAGATAGTTGACAATTGTTTTGGTCTATTCTGGGATGAACCACATATTCACATATTAAGACCAATCAAAAAGCATTATTTAACGAAGTTGTGGTAAATTTCACGAGGAAAACTAGATAAGCAGGCGAGTAATAACGGTACAAATCACATGATATTTAAGTTTACGATGACATGACCGTCAACATGCTAATTAGTATGTCCAAATAAGGAATAATGGACATTTCTAATGCTAAATGTTTAGTATAAAACCACTTGTTTTTACTATATGTTAACATTTTCTTACTACTAAATAACCTTCATCATCCCTCGCGCTTAAGTGCGGAAAATGCGAAAATAATAACATTGACTAGATAGACAAAATCATTATTTTGAAAACATTTTATATTCAAAAAATATTTTTGGAATAGTATTAAGCTGAGTTAGGATATATCACATACAAATCTTTCATTCAAACGCAATTTTATGTAATTTATGAAAAGGTTGGTCCATATAGAAGTCAAACGGACTATATCCTGTTTAACACGTTAGACCACGTGCTAAACATAATAACATTTAATGAATTAACGTTTTGCGGACGTTTACATCTTAATTGCTGAATGGTTTGAATAGATCAGTAGATTTGAAACTGAAATTTCTGAAAACTGGTAATATTGAGTAGCTTTGTGTCAACCTGAGCCCGTAAAATTCATTTCTATGTGCCGCAAAAATAAAACACAACCGTATACGAATAACTGACAGATTTTTGGCAATAGCACTCTTATATGTTAATTTGAAACGTCACTTAAGAAAAGAAATTTACATTTCCTGTTTATTTACCAAAAAAAACCCACATTTTTTAAAACGTGGAGTTTCTAAATCTTTATGGCGTAAATCATTCCAGTTTCCTTAAAATCGGATTATGTAACCATTTCAACATGTATATTCTTTACTAACTTTAAAAAAAAACTTTCTTAAAAAATAAGTTGAACATATCGAAGCTGTCAGGACAAAAGGAATGAACGTCAAACTCGTAATGACAAGAGGGCCAGAATGTATATATTAAGTTATAATAGCAACCCATATGAGAGCTATTATATATATAATACGTACTTAGTGCTTTGTATGTACAAAAATATCTAACGAGGTTGGGAGAATTGATCATTGTCGAGGCTCTGCCGAGACAATTATCAATTCTCACAACCGAGTTAGATATTTTTTCATACAATACACTTAGTACGTATTATATTTATCTTATAACCTCTTTTTGTCTTGTTTTCGACGATGTTTCTAACTGAAATGCAAGTTTCTAAAAATAACTAAAAGATATTATTGTTCTAAAAATAACTATGTGATATCATAAAAAATATCATACGGGATGTTATCATACGGATATCTGTACAGTTATAAGATAAAAGAGTTTACTGCCTGATAAACGCCGGTCTTAAACCGCTCAGCTGAATTTTATTGGTCAAGTGGATGTTTCTCAAATAACATTCTGACAAGTTTCATTCAAACTTGCCTACTGGTTGAGGAGGAGAGGATGAGAGGAGAGTCCATAAGGAAAAAAAGGTACCGACCATCCTGCCAAACCAATATTTAATGGCCAACAAGGATTTGGCCAAAATAGTTATAAGAATGGGTCACCAAGGAAAATTCATGCCGAGTTTGGTTGAAATTGAGAGCGAAAACAACGTTATTGATATCAAAGTGAAAGAAACCAATCTTACTACCTCGCCAATATTTTGGGCTCAATCTAAATTTCTTATTTCGCCTTGGTAGCTCCGCTATCATCTTGAACATGGATCTTATTTTATATTCTTCTATCTCATCAATTTGTAACATTCTTGCATCACGGTAAATCTCAAATACCTATGCGTTAGGCACGTGTCCAATGGTCTTAAGTTTCCTCCTGACTTTAATTGATTATATTACGACATATGTTACGGAATTTATTCTAATTCATACTTTAATTTTTAATTAACATATTACTTATTTAATATCTCACCAATTTCCACTCCATACCCTCTTTTGATTTTTTCTTTAATTTGAATCCCGAATTCTACGGAAGACTGTAAAGACCATAATATAATAATTTATTCATTTTAATTTGATGGTCGTGAACTCCTACAACGGTCATAATAGGCCTATGAGACCACGAGGATGGTAGCAAGCAAATATCATGTAATAGTGTGAGTAAACTGGTTGTAACACGAGACTAGAATTACAAATTCACGAAAGAAGGATAGCCATATATCGGATCTGTCTGAAACAAGCTGATCACAATCGAGTCTCGATTTGTTTTGAGCCACCAGAGATAATTATTATCCTTGTTTTACAGATGTACAAGATAACATTCTAAATGACGTCAAAACACCTAACGTACGTTTTTGCTGTTTTTCCTAAATCAGAAAAACAGAAACAAGTTTGAGAAATGCTTATCTTAACCTCGTCTTGAATAGAAATGTATGACTCGCTAAATAACATTTCAATTCAAGACTTGGTTAAGATCAGCTTGTCTCAAACGATTTATGAAATATTCTATTTATCTCTGATGGCTATTCCAAAGGGCTATGTGAGAAAAGGAGATGAAATTGTAAGTGTCTTGAAATATTAATGTTATCATATCGAGGTTTGGAACTTTGATTATGGCAAGGCTTTGTCGAGTCATGATAATTTCTCGCAACCGAGACCAAAAACATTGGTATATTGAGACACCAACTCATTAATCTATTCACCATGCTATCATTTCCGGTATTTAATTTAATTGAAACCTTTAAAACTAAAGGAATTTGAGCAAAAGTTGATCTTGTTAAGATGATGAATATGAAAATGTTTCTAAAAATAGACTGGTTTCAATTAATGTTATCAAGCAGGAGATGTCAGGTCAATACAGTCATGCTTCCTTGCATGATAAAACCCCAACAGCAGGAATATGTTGGTAAATACGGAAATACTTATAGAGGAGGCGAGTTGACATAAATTTGCAAAATCTCGAAACTTAAGAGACTTAAGACTAGAAATAGCGAAAACAAGAGATTGCGATGGAAATAAGGCGAGACGGCGAGAAGACAACATTTGTTGCTGTCACGGGATTTAGAAGATGATCTCGAAAGTTAGACGACAAAAAAGTGATAACGGGCGAGCCTGACATAACGAGAAATCGAGAAAAAAAATGACATCACAGAATTTGCAAATCTTTTATTGTTATTTTATAAGAACTCAAAATCTTTTCTCTTGTGTTTTGTTTATAGACCACCACAATCAAATAAAGATTGGATATCTTCATTTGATATACAAATAAAAAAAAGCAGATGAATACTGTAATGAATATTATATAATTGGGGACTTAAACTACAATTACCTATCAGAAAACAAAAACTTTGAAAATAAAGAGTGGTCTTAATTTACTCTGAAATACGGACTCTCACAAATAGTTACTGAACCAACCCGAATATCTAAAACATCTTCGACAATTATAGACCATATCTATACAAATCGTACTGACAGAATCGCAGAAACATTTGTTTCACCTCTTGCATTAAGTGATCATTTTCCAATTTGTTTGACGCGAAAAATCAGAAACAGGCCTTTTAAAGGAAACGTCCACACTGTTATGACGTACAGAAGTTTTGAAAACTTTGAAGAATACGAATTTAAAAATGACTTAATTTCTACGAATATTCATTTTATTGAAATTGAGCCTGACCCCGAGAAGGCGCTTTCATTATTTTACGACATTTTAAATGGTGTTTTATCTATACATGCTCCAATCAAGTCAAAGCGTGTTAAAAGTAAACATTTACCTCAATGGATAAATGCCGAAGTTAAAAAAGCAATGTATGAACGGGATCGTTTCCTTAAATTAAAAAAAATGGTATGAATATAAAACTATGAGGAATAAAGTGGTGCATCTCATTCGTAAAAATAAGAAGGAGTTCTACAATAATGCAATCAAAAAAGGGTACAAGTAGTAAAGATCTATGGAAAAACTTACACCGAGTACAAAATAATGATAATTTATTAGCTGAACCTGTTCAATTACCTTCGGAAATGGTTTTTAACGGAGAATGTATCCGGGGGGGCCCATGATATTATAGAATCATTCAATAAACACTTCATCAATATAGCAAACATTGTGAAAAAGTCACAATTCAATGAACCCCAATTTTACTATCTGCAGAAACATTTGGAAACAGTATTGAAAGGTCAAGTTTTTGATATTGACTTCATAACACCCTTAGAAGTAAAGAAAATGATAAGTAATCTCGACAAAAATAAAGCAACCGGAATTGATGGTATTAGTGCCACTATTTTGAAATCTTGTGGCGATCAGATAATTTTACCATTAATATCTATTATCAACAACAGTATTGCAAAAGGTATATTTCCAGATGCCTTAAAGGAAGCGTATGTTCTTCCATTACATAAGGGCTCCGATAGGAAGGATCCAAATAACTATAGACCAATATCTATTTTGCCAACTATTTCAAAGATCTTTGAACGCCATTTATCGAATTAATTGTTATCCTTTTTGAACAAAAATAATATCCTTAATAAGCACCAATCAGGTTTTAGAGAAAAGCATTCTTGTCAGACGGCCCTTATCCGAATGATCGATGAATGGTCAAAGGATATTGATTCGGGAAAATCGTTGGTACAGTTTTCGTTGATCTGCAGAAAGCCTTTGATCTTGTGGATCATAAAATTTTGTTGTATAAATTAAGGTTGCATAGATTTTCTATCAAAGCCTTAGAATTGTTTGGATCTTATTTGTCCGACAGAAAACAGTATATTAAGAGTAGTGATAACTTTTCCACCCCACAAATCATATCTAGCGGTGTCCCACAAGGCTCTATATTAGGACCTCTTCTATTTCTGATTTATATTAATGACATGAGTTTGTATGGAAATATCTCGAGTTTAGATCTCTATGCAGATGATTCAACATTATATAAGTCTGGAGTAAACATTAACGAAATACAAACCAACTTACAAAGTAGTTTAAAATCTATACTCTCTTGGTGTTCAAATAATAATATGCTTGTCAACCCAATTAAAACAAAATGTATGCTTATTGGACCTAAACATAGATTAAAGAATATTAACCTTTGCTTACAACTAAACGGTGTTTACGTTGAAGTTATTGAATCTCATAAGATTTTGGGTGTACATGTCGACAACCATCTATCTTGGAATACACACATTGAAAAAACAAGTTCTAAAATCAACAGTAAAATTACATTACTCAAACGAATAACGAATTATCTCACCTTAGAAATGAAGCAACTGTTTTACAATTCGTATATACTTCCTCTCTTTGATTATTGCTGTACAGTTTGGTGGAAAAGTGCTAAATATAGGACTGCTAAATTATCTATACTTCAAAAAAGAGCAGCTCGTGTTATTTTGGGCGCTTCTTCAAGAACACCATCGATTGAACTTTTCACTAAACTAAACTGGATGACATTTGACAACCGATGTAATTATTATACTGGTGTTTTAATTTTCAAATGCTATAATAACCTTTTACCAGAATACATGAATGAGGTTATTTCATTTTGTAAAAACAGTAACTATAATTTAAGGTCGTCTGCAAGTAATGACATCACACACTCAAAATATAATACGTTGTACAAAAAACGTTCTTTCTCATACAGCAGTATACATGTGTGGAATGAAATCCCAATTTCCATTAGAAATGCATCTTCTTTATCTAGCTTCAAAAACAAATTTAAACAGTATTTGCTCTTAACTAAATCAACAGTCGATGCAGAAAGCATCTAATTTATTTTAGTAAATGGTGTATCTGTCCGAAGATTTACTAATACATGAATTTTCTTGTATATTGTGTCCATTGTTATTTTCATATGTCATCATTTGTCATCATCTTTTTCGGCGACTTCATCATATTTTTCTTTTATCATGATATCATTATTTAAACAGATTATCACTTTTCATTAATTTTTCTTTCACTGAAGGCAACATTGTAAAAAAGAGAATTTTCAATTTGTTAATTTTGAAAGTTTTGTCTTAATGTTTCACCTTCATAAAATAAAGATATTATTATTATTATTATTATTATTATTATTATTATTATTTTTATTTTTGAATAACTAATTTGTATTTACTTATGTCTGAATCCATACCATTTGCTAAGTTCGGGATAAAAACGTTCCCGAAATTGACGATCCCGCTTTTGTCGAACATACAATGTATGTGTACAAAGCATTATATCATGTATATAAGTTTGCAAACGTTTTGTCTTCTAGAACGCACGGAAAGTTGTCTGTACGAATTTTAGAAATGGAGAAGCAGAAGTTCAAGTTTGACATGTTTGAGTGGTGTCTTACGCCGCTTTTAACAATTTTTCAGTTATATCACGTAGATTGGAGCACCTAACAATGGATTCCTGGTATTTCTCACACCAGTACTACAACTTCATCCTTTCCTAACATCCAGCTGCTATCCAACATAGGTTTAGGATTATCCCTATTGCTGGGAAACGAATAGTAGGAAAGAATGAGTGCCGTCGTCGTGAATCGAATCAGGGACCTATTGATTGACTATCTGACGCGCTACCAGCCGCTATGACCACTTTGACAGGGGCCAAGAAGGCCAAGAAGGCCAAGAGCAGATAAATAAATTCAAAGTGCTGTTAGCACTGAAACCACTCTCCCATGTTTCATTGAAAAAAGCGCTGTTATTAATAATGGTTCATAATTTTGTCATCCAGTTAAACCTTTTCAAGATCATTCACCGAGACTTTTGATTGACTTTTACTTTGGTGGACATAAAATGCTTGATATAGCTTAAACATAAGAGTTGAAAAAAAAAAAAAGACAGAAAACGAAGCTTCATTTCTTAATAAATTACCCCATTAGCTTCTATCAAGATGCGCAGCTGTAGTCCTTGAATCTAAGTTTATGTAAAGCGTTTGAGAGCAAATTTAAGGGCACTTCATTTGCCAAGAAAAAGCACTATGTATATAAAAAAATGAAGCTATTTATGAGCACAAGCAGATAAGCAAATAAGACTGTCGTCGCTATAGTTGTATAGCCGAAATATTGTGGAATAGGTTCATTATGTACAGAACAAGCAACTGCATGACTGGCGTATATTTCAACAAAGTACAGTCTTAAAGTACCACCCAGGTACTACAACCGTTGGTATAAAACTCGGTCCCAAAATGTAGTTATGCAAGCAATTTATTTTGGCTTATTTTATAAACACATATGTAATACATGTCATTCTAATTTTGTAAACGTGTAGATCTTTATAAGGTATGGTGTTTTATCACAACATTAACGGACATTAATAGTTTATATACCTGCAAGTTTGTTTAACAGTATATCTATTTCGATTTCACAAAGGATAACTATATAGTAAATTGTTATAGATCATTGAGTTAAAAAATTATAATTTGAAATAAATCGCAGAAAATATTTCACAATATTATGGTGTGACGTAACACCATACCTAACATCTTTATAAAAAAAAAACCAGACCAAACCCGTTTTAGATGTATTTTCACAAAATAAATGGAAATTTATTGTTTCAAAAGAGCCTTTTGAGTCTGAGTTTTATATCTAAGGTTGTAGTAGTACCTAGTAGGAACATTTGTTTACATTCTGATCAAATTTAGAAAAAAAATATCCAGCCGTGATGAAGTTGTTGGTTTTGAACAAAATACCCCTGTTCCATAATGGTGTGGCTATTCTGTTATGAGATGGGACCTGTAATGTTGTGCTACTGCTTGTACTAATCTACAGCTTCAATTTAATACATGTATATTGTTTGGCTAGGCAAACGGTATTTTTTGTAAATAGAAGCAGCATTAAATTTGATTTAAAAAAACTCTTTCATGAACCTTAGGATGACATTATTTTGTCAGTGGGCGTAAGATTTATCATAAGAACAAAAAAAACTTTGAAGGAATTCGGTTTAAGCCACACAATGACCCGTAAGGAAACACGTCCTTTGACCCAGACTCAAATACAGATGATGCAGAAGAAGGTTTTTGCCGGCCCTGAGTCAAAGGTTTCACACGATTTTGGCCTTCTCAGCATAAATTAACACAAACTTCCCATTAAAGGTGCGAGTGTAGGACGAATATGTCAATGTACATGTTTATAAACATGAAACAAACAGGTTTTGACAGGTTAATTAGTGAAACAAATATAAATGTATTAATAAATTTGTCAATGTGTCAATCAACATGTGGACCGATATCTAGTGACCCGTGGACTCTCTCTCTCTCTCTCTCTCTCTCTCTCTCTCTCTCTCTCTCTCTCTCTCTCTCTCTCTCTCTCTCTCTCTCTCTCTCTCTCTCTCTCTCTCTCTCTCTCTCTCTCTCTCTCTCTCTCTCTCTCTCTCTCTCTTTCTTTCTCCCTTTCTTTCTTTCTCTTTTTTGAATGATTTTCAAGCGAGGTGAAACAATAACGATATGGACGAATTCGCGATATTTTTTTTTTTTTTTTACCTCCTTTCTTTGCAAGCTACGAATTTTTTTCTGATTTGTGCCTTCACGAACCAGTCAGACACTTAAAGATCAGTATCAATCAATAAAACCGTGCAACAATTTAATCGATTTGAATGCAAATTTGACCGATTTAAACGATGTCCAAGCACAGTAAGATTTTCGAATGAATTTTCGATGAGCTGCGTGATTTAGAATGGTTTTGGTCGGAGCGAGTGTGTATATCAGAATGTTATTAGCTGTAACCACCAGACCACCAGACTCTCTACTGTTGAGCATATCATACGTCTTTAAGTCATTAGATTTGTGCATTACCGTGGGGTGACCAACCAGGTACATTTTGATTGCTCACCAGTAACAATTTGGTTGTTCGCCGACGCTATTCCAATTCATTCTACCTAGTTCTTATTGTAACCCGTCTTCCTACTTGTACTATCAAAAATGTTTCACTTCTTACAAAGCCATATGGCTGAAGCTGCTCCTTGAAAAACGAACTGAAAGTCTTGCTTATGTGAACCATCTCCAAACTATGTAGGTTGTATTTGCGCCTGTGCGTGACATTTCCAACAATTTTGAAATGTTGGTGAGGTACAAACATTGAGAGGCATAGACAGCCACAAGCTCTAAAAATAAAATGGTCAACAGATACTTTGAGACCTTATATAACTACAAAGAGCATAGTAAAGACTCTGGTGATACCGTGCGGATGCACAGGCTGGCCAGAGTCTTTGCTAAACGCTAATTCGAAATTGTTGGAAATCTCACGCACGTGCTCATTTGGAAAAGGGTTTTATGTCATTTTTAAAAGTACGCCAACAATTATAAGACTGTGGTCATTGACATGAACTTCTGAAATAAAAATACATACATTTGCAAATGGTCGCTCCAGCAATACTGTTACAGCAATAATGTATGAAACTACGCAGGCCTATGTGATTATATTGCCGAACACCTTTTTCGCGTGACGGTAAGTGAGTCACCGAAAACAATTCTAATAAAAAAGCAGGTCTATTACAGCTGCTTGAAATAACGACGTTTTCATCGAATTTAGACGATATTTTAAATCAAAATAAATGTAAGTACATGCTCCAGCTTATCTTCAATTCCAATACTGATAGACCTTTGGCGAATCCCCGAACCCGTTTATCCGTCAATCGGTAACACGTTGAGCTGTATACCCTGGGAGTTCGCTCTCGTCTCGGCCAAACTTTGGCGGTTGAAACTTTGTGGTGTGAGAAACGACAGGAAACCATGGTGAGGTGCTCCAGCCGACGCGATATAATTGCAATTACAAATACAAATCCGGTTTCTTATAGCCACAGTTAATAACATCGTTCAATTGATATTTTACTCGATCGAAACAATTCTAATCACTCGCTCAGAGCTCCAACCGCTGATTTCAAATATGCACTCAAACCATTTGAAAACGCTCTAAAACAATTCAAAAATATTTAGAAACCGTTTAAAGCGATCGCCAGTTCTGTCAAATCGATGAATTCTTTCCACAATTTTATAGGCTGATTTGTTTTTTATAAGTGTCTCACTAGTCAGTTAAGACAAACATGTAGAAAACTACGTAGATTTTATTAAAGGGAGGTAAAATCCATCGCCAATTTCGTCCATGTGGACGAAATTATCGACAGAGTTAAACCTCCCTTGTAAATCATTCAAAACTCGCTAATCACACTTATTCAATTTCATTCTGAAATCATTCCAAAATCGTTCAACTAGTCAATTTCATGATGTTATTAGCTTATTTGCATACACGTAGAATTTTTTAACTAATTCATTTTCGTATGACGGGTCACAAATATGAAAACGATATTTCCCCCTTTTTAATTCCTACCATTTACATTCAAATTGCGATAAAATGTCTTGTTTCAAGACAACTTGACGGCCTCTAGAAAAGCATATATTGTAGGCGAACTGAAGGAGGTCATTAACACATACATTATAAAAAAAATCTGTCGTAAAAAATTGCGGCTTCTGAAAGATCCTTTGTTCTATTAGAAATAAATATTTCTTTAATAAGATGCGAGAATGCGGAATTTCGGCGAGAAACTGTGCCTTGGCCAAAAGGCGGAGCAAAAATGTACAAAAGAAGCAGTTACGTACATTTCGTCAAAATTGGGGTGAGGGTAGAGCTCGACATATTTAAAAAATATTACAATTTATCTTATAACTATACAAATATCCGCGTGATAACATCCCGTATGATATTTTTTATGATATCACATAGTTATTTTTAGAACAAATATATCATGCAGTTATTTTTAGAAACTTGCATTTCAGTTAGAAACACCGAAGAAAAAAAGACAAAAAGAGGTTCTAAGATAAATATAATACGTACTAAGTATATTGTATGAAAAAATATCTAACTCGGTCGTGAAAACTGATAATTGTCTCGGCAGAGCCTCGACAATGATCAATTCTCCCAACCTCGTTAGATTTTTTTTTCATACAAAACACTTAGTACGAATTAAATATATAAAAATACATATAACAAACAGTATTGCTGGAGCGACCAATTCTATAAAGCGACCGTTTTGATCAAGCGACCATCATAAAAAGTCCCATCACCGAATGCAAAACCTCGGAAAAGTGGACATACTTCAACAAAAATTTGTTTATTTATATAGTTCAGACTAGCAAATCTTATAAAATTATAGAGAAAAAAAGCAATTTCCCGATTGAAAACCCTAATTTCAAAGGCCAGGAGAATAGATTACCCAAAGCTTGTATAACGTAGCCCTCCCTCTGGCGAGCTGTTGGAGAGAGAGAGGGCTACGTCAAACCCATTAGGCTACATCCCCGGGCAATTATTCCTTGTCTTTTGAGGATCTCAGACTTCGCCGTTTGTACATTTCTATATCCTGTGTCCCCGAAAAGTATCTCTGCATTTCACAAGTTGAGAGGGATCATACCTTTGATTGACGTCTTAATCCTGGTAACTACTATATGGCTTTATCTTATTGATACGAACTTTTTTCACCTTTCGGTGACATTTTATCAGTAAAAAGGTATAGATATTTTAGCACATGTACAATAGGCATTTGTTTGATAATCCCGCTTTTGTCATACAGACAACCAATATGTCAAAAATCAGATGATTCAACAATTGCCTACGATATGTAATCTATATGTTTATTAAAGTTAATCTGCAATTTAGCACTATTTTTTTATAAATCATTAACTGGTATTGCTTTGAGCTCAAACTTCTTTTCTTCTGGATATACAGCCATACCAGTCAATCAGAATGCACGACTATTGAACGACACAACTTAAACCGCATCATTAAGACTAAAGAATCACCATAAAAAATGTTATTGGGATAAAAAAAATATGCCACTCTCGTATCTGCAGTCAAAATCTTTATGATCGCACTGAAAAAAAATTAAAAAAAACAACAAAAAAAACGTATTTTTCTATGTAATTAGTACTTTTCTTACGTGACGTTTTTTACGTTTGTCTCACGTACGCGTTAATGCTTTGTTGTACTGGTTTAACGTGACATGGTCATCAGGATTAATGAAGATTCACGGCAAACGTGAACGTCTTAATTAGCGGTAAACCCTACTTACGGTTTTAGGCAGGTGTTTACATTCATTTCAAATGATACTAAGATGAAAAAAAGGGAAAAAACGATTTAAGTTGAGTCTTTAAGGTAGTGGACCCGTAATAATTCCCGAACATTTCGGACCACATATTCTTTCACAATGTTAACCGAGGTTTCCAAATTAAGATCATTTGGAAACCTCTGTTAACACTGTTAAAGTTCATTACTTCTTAGACGTTGCAAAACTATTACGGGTCCACTACCTTAATACTTTTTTTTCCATTTTAACCTTTGTGTTTCTGTAACGTTTTGTTAAGAATTGCGATAAAGCAGAATGCTAAGCTATAGTGACGATTTAAAAGAAAGAAACTGCCACTTATTTTTGCTCTACGGTCAAAACGAAACGACCATATAGGGCCTACGACTCTCGATGGTAAAACTTATAAAAACGTGGGCAGTTTGTAGAGGGCCAGTCTCCCAATCATGACCATCCGGATTCGATCCATACAGACGCCCCACACCCTTTCCGACCCTTGACTTTCACCAATGAGTGGATAGTTGCAAACTTCTGTTGAACAGCAACTGAAGGCTGGGAAAAATACAAAAAAATAATACTGATGCCAGAAATACTAGGAATTCATTGTAATGTGCTCCATCCGCCGTGAAATGAGTGCAACATTTTCAACAAGTGACGTTAATCCAGATAAATAAACTCAAGGAAAAAAATATTTCAAAAGCCCCCATAAACCTCACAAAAATAAACATTTATTAGGAAAATGCAAATAAATGTTGTGGTCCAACGCCAAAAAAGGATAATCACATTACGTATTCAAAACATGTACTATTTTAAGACCAACTCTGAAAGGTGATGTCACCGACACCCGCGAGCGTTAACGTTGTCTTGACAACGTCTGCGAACGACTGTCACGTTATGTTTATTAGTCGGAACGTGGGGTATAAAAGCGTCGCGGAGGTCACCAAGCGTCAGTCGTTGCACTCATTCTGAAGTGGGATCCCCCTGTATTTTAAGGAAACGGACATTAAGCAGACGCAAACGGATAAACAATGATGAAATTACTGGTTCTTTCGGCTTTGATAGCAGTATCATGTAAGTTTATTTTTATTTTTGAGAATATTCATTAAGGAAGTGGACCCGTAATAGTTCCGCAACGTTTTAGAAGAACTGAACTTTAACAGTGTTAATCGAGGACTCCTAATGATTTTCATTAGGAAACCTCGGTCAACATGGTGAAAGTTCATGGGTTCCGAAATGTTGCGGAACTATTACGGTTCAACTACCTTAAGAATTTTACCCTTGGAAACAGTGTTATTTCTCATATGAAGTTTATACAATTTAAACATTTTAAACGCGAGATATTATATTAAGCTAGCTACTATGAATTTTTTCACCCAACCTTTGTAAGTCTACTTTGCTTTGACTGTAAGAGGCATAGTTTCGTTTTTTTAACGAAGATTAAAATCTTCCTATAGTGATCACTGCAATCCCTGATATACGCAAAGCCTTTGCAGACAGAATGGGTTCTAACTAACCCAAACTTATTGCTTTCTACTGAAAGAATGTAGACAACTTGAGACAAAAGTGAAAAATGTACTTCATTTTAAACAAAATTTTAATTCAGTAGGGTAATAGCTAAGTGAAAACTGACCGATTGAACATGTGGCATGTTCCTCAATCCGAGAGATCGGCCACCTTATCTAAAATCTTAAATGGTGTTAAATTGAAGAAAAATATCTCACTGTTCGGCTTTGATCAGGTCGATGTTTGATTTGTTATTTAAAGGCATCGCTCGCTTGAAGCCATTCACTACGAAGGCTACTATTTTACTCATAGCGCTGAGTGTTAATAAGATTCACATGCGGTCGCCGCACATGTATTAACCTTTCTAATACTTTTGAATACATATTGCTTCAGAAAGATTTGACCAAGATAAGGCTGCATAGACGTGCAGCCTGATCTTAGCCTACACTGTCTGTTTTCTCTTTATTAATTTTCAAGAGAAATCTACTGGTTGATAAGCCCCCGAAAATGGTTATTTTGTTTGAAGCAAAATTTGAATTCGGCAGTTTAATGGTAAAATAGCCTAGAGAACAAAAAATTTCAATAGGAATATTTGCTGAGTGCCTAAAGAGGGATAAACACCTTATCGATATACAAGACGCAAAGTGAAGACTCTGGTCAGACTGTGTGGATGCACAGGCTGGCCAGAGTCTTTGATCTGCGCAGATGTGACAATGTAAAAAATGTTATATCTTGAAAAAGGATGTCTTTTGTTTTGGATATTTGAAAATTGGATGAGTAAAAAACATTTGATTTGATTTGAATTGGGTTTAACGTCGCTTTCAACAATCTTACAGTTATATCGCGACGACTGGAGCACCTAACGATGGATTCCTGGTATTTCTCACACCAGTACTACCACCACATCCCTTTCCTAGCCTCCAGTTGCTATTCCACATAGGTTTACGATTATCTACCCATTGGTGGAAGACAAATGTCGGAAAGGATAAGTGCCGCGGCCGGGAGTAAAAAACATCTTCTATATGTTTAAAATCACTCAATTAAAATCACCAAAGAACTCACAGGAATCCGTTTCATATTTCATTCTCAAGCTTTTCGTAATAAGTATTTTGAATAACTATGTAGGAATATAAAGTCTAAATTTTGTTCGTCTTTAATTGTTTACCTAAAATTTCAAGTGTTTGTCTATGAAATGATTCAACTATGGTTTTCGTTCCGCGCATTCATTTGGTGCAGATGAGTATCGAAAAGTATAAAGAGAAAACTATGAATCTGACATCATAAAAATACTGGTTAAAACTTATTCCTACTGGTTCACGGGAAGTAATTCAAGTTCCATCAGCCAAATAGAAAACTGTTTTCAACGACATTTATTTCAATAATCACGCCTGTCTAATTAAAATAGGCGCGTGTCAGGAAGTGATGTGTCTCTCCATAACGTTGTTTGTAGGTTAAATGCGTTAAGTCCTAGTGTCAATTTCAATTACTTATTCAATCCATCAGTTCATCAATACTTTTAAGACATCAAATCGGGATGCAATTACTTAAACGTTTTGCGAACACTTTCATCTTGAACGCAGGGATGTTGTTTGGATTGATTTAAACTGCCCTGCGTTCAGATTAAGGAAACGTTGCTAACTGTTCATATTCCGCTCTGCACGTGCACTTTGCATTTTACCACTCTTAACGCAGTGCAGATTTAATAAAGTGCAGTTTGATATATGTACATAAGCCTTCTGTAAGCTTCTATAAGCCTTCCTTTTATATGGGGTCCTTTTAATCATGGAATTTCTAATATTCCTAATTTTCTATTATGCCGGTAACAATCCGAGGGTTAAGCGCAAGACTGTACTGAGTATTTAAACAATATATAGGCACTAAGCACAGTATACCACTGATCCTTCTAATTTCTAAACACCAAAACTGAAGATTTTTAAGAGACGAAGAGAATATTTTTTTTTTTACTTCGTGGAGGTATGAATTTAAAAACCAAATCATACAATATGAACAGGCGAAGCGAATTCATACCTAAACATGTATAGATTTTTTAACTTCATTCTTCCATGAATCCAAAAGATGGTCTCTTCATCATTATAGTTAATTTCCATGAAGAAAAAGTAAAGATTTCCCTTAAGGCAGTGGACCCGTAATAGTTTCACAATGTTTGATGGTTATGAACTTTAACAGTGTTAATCGAGGTTTCCTATTGAAAATCATTAGGAAACCTCGGTTAAAAATGTTCAAGCTTATTGCTTCCGAAACATTGCGGGGCTATTATGGTTCCACTACCTTAAGTAATAAGACAGATATCATTTGGAACTAATTTACGTGAGCTGACAATATAGCTGCGTACCGAATTTTATTTCCATTGTGGTATAAAATCAATTTTAGGCTAATCATAAAAAAAAAATCTTCATTGACGTTTCTTAAATTAGATTTTATGATATATTTGCTTTTTCTAACTTGGAGTTAAAATAATGTTTCGTCTCTATTAATGATCACCAACAGTTCTTATACCCGACTTTTAAAAAAACGGGACACCTGGGGCCGTTTTACTAAACTTCTTACCAAAAAATATCTTAAGTCAAAATTAAACATCGTACCTGGTATTTTCGTTCATTGTTAGATTCTACCTTGCAATATCTCATTGAAATCGTCTTTAGAAGACGATTCCAATGAGATGATTCATGTCAGAATTCCACATTTAGTTATTGCTGTAGAAGCGACTTTAATATTTGACTTACGGAAAAAATGATCGGTAGATGTTTAGTAAAACAGGCCCTGGGAACTCGAAAATAAGCATTTAAGAAAGAGATTGGGTCTAGATGATGTCAGCCGGGGAAAGCATTTCAAAATGGTTTGATAATCGTAGACCTATGTGAGATAGCAGCTGGAGGCTTTGAAAGAATGGGGTGGTTGTACTCATGGGACAAATACCAGGAAACTATTTGTTAGGTGCTCCAGCCGCGGCGATATAACGGAAAAATGTTGAAAGCGGCGTAAAACTCTATCAAAACAATTTTAAATTATAGATATAATTTTGTGCAGTCAAGTACGTATATATTAAACTGCACAATATGATATCAGTTAGAAAATCCATCCTTACAACAGCTCTGCGTTCAAGATTATTTAACGTCCGCGAAAGGTTTAAAGAAATCGCATCCCGTTAACAAGTAATCATTTGTGCGAATCGGATACGACCTTATAACGTTTGTAAATGTTTTTGCATCTTTAGATGCAAGTAGTAACCCGTAATGCAAAAAAGGACCACCTGGGATTTCCGTTAAAGAAATGTTTGAAAAAAGAGAATGGTTCCAGGTCATCAAGGGGTAACATTTCTTAAACACTTATGCATGAAGGTAGGTTGGTCATTCTAGATTCAGAAAATTGGGAAAGTCTGAAAAGTTTCGACCCTAGTCAGTCTTAGCAGTCCGTGCAGTCTGACTAGGATCGACACCATATGCCCTACCTAGATGATCCCTTTTCGCGTGACGGATATCAAATGAGCCTGTGCGTGCAGTGGTGTGGAAATACGACTTTTCTCCACTTGTCCATGAAAGGGTAAAAGTCAATTTCTTACTTGTCTAGGATCAAAATGAACTTGCCCACAAAAAAAAAGATTTGATAAATATTGAGAAAACATTGTTTTTAATGAAGAAAATGCTGTAATCCATCATTTTCTTTATTAAAGACAATGTTTTCTTTCCTTTAATACAAACAATAAGATGACTTTTCTTCTAGATCTGTTTAGTCTGTATAAAGATTTACTCTGGTATTTACTTGTCCACGGATAAGTGGCCTAGAAAAATGTACTTGCCCTCAAGTGGTAAGGCCCGCGTCGGATAAGTCGGCCATTGGAATTTCACACCCCTGGAGTGACATTTCCAACAATTTGAAATGTGCATAAGGTGCAAACATTGAGCAGCGTAGACAGCCACCTACTATAAATGTAATGTGACATGATGGTGTACATGTACTTTAAGACCTCATATATTTACTAAATGCATAGTGAAGGCTCTGGTCAGACTGTGCAGACGCACAGGCTGGCCAGAGTCTTTGCTATGTACATATTTGAAATTGTTGTAAATCTCACGCACAGGCTCAAATAAGAAATGTCCAAATGAGCGAGGTTGTGTCTCTCAGGATGTGAAAAGTAGAGCAATACTTCTCAAACGTTCCACACACGTTTCCTTCTTGAACGCGTGACTGAAAAAGTTTCAAGGTACATGTTTGATAGTTTGGTTAAATGAAAATTTAAAATAAAGTTTATAGCACCAAAATATCTCTTTCGATGACGCTCGGAAGAATATTCTGTCAACGTTGCCCTTATCCAATTTTGAAGAAAGCAAAACACGAAAATAAGGATAATTTTCTGCATAAAATTTTTTCTTCTTTTTTAAGATCTTAGAATTTACAGTAAGCAACATCGTGAAATTGACACTCATTCCGATCAAAATCTTTCTAAACCATTTAATAATGATAAGATTCGCTAAGCGCTCCATTCATTCATTCCAAACATTCACGCAATTCGATCAAAAACGCTACAAAAACGTTAGAAAACATTTTAAAAGATTACATTTTACATTTTAAATTTTTTAAAGGCGATCCACATTTTATTCAGATCGATCTAATTATTCTACGATTTTATTGGCTGGTGTGGCTTTCAAAGTGTCTGATCGATCCGCAAGACACAACAACAGAAAAGTACGCTTCTCTTATTAAATGGAGGTTATACATATCGCTAATTTTGTTAATATTGAATATCCCCCCCCCCACCTGGAAAAAAAGAAGGCTGAAAGTCCTTGGTCGTAATTTGTCAAAAATCATGATATTTTTTTTTTTTACAAAAGAGCTTATTTCTAGTAGAGGTCAGCTAAAGGGCGCTTCAAAATATATTATTTTCGAAGGTAGAACAATCATACTGGATTTAGTAGTTCAGCGAAGCCTCGAAAGATTAGTCCTTAGTAAGCTGCGCAGTCCGCGGAGTCTATATCTTTGGTTGATCAGAAGTCATACATATACACAGATATGTCTTATGATAAAAGTAAATATGAACGTTAGAAATTTTACTAGAAATGCGTCATTTTTTTAATATTCAACCCTTTTGTTTTTTACATGTTCTAAGTATAGGCTAGACATCTAATGTCAATATGTTGGGTTTTTTTTTCTGTGTTGAACCGAAATCACCAATCGGATAGTTTTCTTATATATAGAAAATGGGGAAGAACAGCGTAATTTAGTTGCAGAGTTTGGTTCAAGCCAAGTATAGCTTAAAACTTGCGGTAAAATAACAAAATCTTCCTACCAAACGGCGTACTTAAGGCTTGCGTTGGCCCATTTAATGGTTCCCAGGATGCCAGGGTCTAAAAATTGAAATTTGCCTGTCACCTACTAAAAGCTTTTGACAACGCGACGTCATAACTTTTTTACATGTATTTTTTCGCAATTTCGTGCGGATATGACAGAATAAAAGTGACAAAACTGACAGAAAACTTGAGTGATAGCAGTCGGCAATAAATTCAACCTCACCTGTCCGCCATTATTTTGATTGATGAATTAGTTCACGTGTTCCCAGCATGCAAAAATGTCCTACTTCCGCTCACTATGGTGTCACTTTTTTCTGCTCTTCGACAACAACAACAAAGAAAAAGTTCTCGTCTGTAAAGGAGACAAAAAGAAATTGGCTTTAAGGTTTACACATAATAAGTGGTAGAACAAAATTCTCACGCATTTAACTTACTTATCTTACGCCCGGATTACATAAATATTTCCGAATTTAGGCACGATACTAGTTGATGGCTTAACTGCCAAACAAAAAGCGGTCTTTTAATCTAGATCTTATTTTCATCTACTTAAATCAAGCGGGATAATGAATCCGCTCCACGCAGTTCAATAAAGAATGAGGTTTTAACTTCTAACCTCCGTGCTAACCTCCGTGCTAACCTCCGTGGACTCAAGTTTTTTCCGTCCATCTTTTATTCTTAAAAATGTGTATGTTTATCTTTCACAGACGCTCAGATGAGCAGCAATCCAATGGCCATGATGAGCATGCTCAACATGATGAAGGGTTCCGGTTCCGGTGGTGGCGGAAGTGGCAGTGGTGGGGGCGCTGCAAGTCTCATGGCAAAGATGGGTGGATCGCGCATGGGCATGATGGGAGGAATGGGCGGTCTCGCTCGATTTTTGAACAACCCTATGCTTTTGTGCAGACAGACAGACAATTTCCAGCCAGTCCCATGTGCCAATAGCCCAATGATCTGCGATCTTATGTCCTTCAGAGCCTACAAATTTCCCGGTCTTATGAAATGCAGCCCGATGGGTTTCGGATGTTGTATCAAAGATCTCCAGTCCCTTACATTCGTCAACCAAATGGCCTAGGTACGAGTGATTTCATTTATTTTTTTCATTTCTATAAATAGAAACATTTTACATTGATACTACTAACAGTAACATTTTTTTGCATTCTGTTAATATATATAGTATATTCTTTACATTTGGAAACTGCAAAAGTATCTTTTACCACCGAAAATGCCGTTATATCGCTTTGATGGGTTCGTATTGCCATGACGGTGAGAAATATGGCAGCGGGATATCGATCTTCTGTCCGAAAATAAGATTAATGTTCTAAATCGTCGGCTAATTATCACGATATAAACTAACACCCATAACCACAAAAATGACGTCAGACCTATGTGATGACGTCCGTTTACAAAAGATTTTATACGTGTAAGAAATAAAACATCTGGACTGTAATTACAACTAAAGTAACAAATAAATGTAATAAACCGGTTACATATCTGATGTGCGTTCGTTAAGATTTTTAGGAATCTTAAAATTTTTAATCGAGATATCTCGCGCAATTAAGTTAAAATTCAGCGATGAGGCGCAGTGTATCCCGATTAAAAATGTTAAGATTCTTTAAAATCTTAACCGTAACGAACGTTACACGGTTGATGTGGGCTGTATGTTGATATCAGGCCTTACAGCAAAATATGCCTTCGACTTAAACCCACAAGACAGATGTCAAAGTCTTGGACCATTATGTTAAGTTTCTGTATCTTTTACGAAAAGTTTTTCGATGTGTCCATTATTAAATGAGCCAAACAAATTTCTACCGAAGAATAATACAAAATTATTCTCTTTTTTGCAGTTTTTTGTTTATTTATATATATATATATATATATATTTATTTATTTATTTATTTTTATTTCATTTTACTTCAGACGTATGAACTTTTTTCGAGGTGTGTCATGGTGCCGGTGTCTTTCCGCCACAAACCCGAGACTTGCCGAAAACCAACGAACGAGGTAGAGGGGAACCAATTACATCTCGCCTGAAGTTAATCCGCTACTCCACCCACTCTTTTATTGTTGTTATTTAATTGTATTTATTCGTTTGTTTTTATTCGTACATTGTTTTGTCCGTTTCCTTTCTTTTGTTTGAAACAGTTTGCATAATCACTGCAAATTTCATTAAAAACGGGACCCACTTTATTACATTCATGGAATCTTTCAATAAATAATCAACCATTGACATATTTTGTTTGTTCTCTCTTTTTGGGCGCGGTCATGTAGTTCACTTGATTGCGCAAGGGCATAACTACCATTACGCAAGCGCGTAAAAGAAATAAACCCTCTTTCGAAAAATGTCGTCGGTGAATGATCGTAACATCAAAACTACATCTTTTCAAGCTGTAGTTACGGTGTTTTGATTATTCTCCAATGCTCAAATCATAGAAAACGGAGCGGACGGAGGACATTGCATCTTAGTTACAGTCCACATATCGCCTGTATCCTATAAATTCTATGTTGGTCGCCTTCTGAGTGTGTATTAATTTTAAAATCCTAGGTACGCCTATGTTGCGCGACGGTCTTCTTTACAGAGGGTCAAAGGCTGATTACTCACTTGCAACCACGTGTACTTAACTCCAAAACGTCCTACAAATGTTTGTTCTCTTATATAGTTTAGCATTAATCGCTCAATTTCAAATTCTATTCTAAAGCCTGTCAAATAACGACATGATTTTCTAGGCAGATCTTTTGAATGTTTTTTTCCCTAAGTTTTTGTAACGACAGTCACGGGCATAGATGTATTTTCAAAACTGAGCTGACGTAAGCGCCGAGTCCATTACCATAGGTATATCGGGTATATCTTAATAGCATATGATTGGTATTGAACCTAAACCCCTTGCTTCAATTATGAAAGTACATGTATGAGTTAATCTTATGATTTAAGACAATCAAAAGCTTTCATTTGAAAGGTAAATTGTAACATTTTTAACGTGTTATTTAAACTTTTTTTAATCTAAATCGAAAAGGTTGCCACGGGAGTCTAACGGTTTCGCGGCTCACCGCTCAAAATCTACCATCTAGCAAATTTATGTCATCCCACGCAAGTTCTCATATGGTTGTTCCAACTTAGGAAGCAAAGAAAGTTATAACATTTCATTACAGTTACCAATTATTTCAATTTATATTTTTTGGGCGTTTTTGTCGGATAGTTTCTATTTTCTTCTCACACTAATGAGCGGCAGCTGAAGACAGGACTATTGCGAGAAAATATCAACAATCCGTCTATCGAATTAAGGACAATCTGGAAACAACCATTTTTACGAGTCAAGGGGTATCAAATCAATAGCTTCTTCTCGATTAGATACAGTTAGTTACATCGTGAAATTGACATTCACCTCAATCAAAACCATTCTAAATCGTTCACTCAGTGCTCCATTCATTCAATCCATACACTCACTCAAACCATTCAAAAACGCTCAAACCCATTCGAAGATAAAGAAACATCAACGTCATTTAAAATAAATTTGGATAGCAAAATCGTGATTTTTACTGACATAATCCAAATTGTTAGCGTCTCATAGGTTCCTGAAGAAAGAGAAAGCTATCTATAGAACTTGTATGTATATTTTCTTAAAGGGAGGTAATCATTATCGCTACTTTTGTTCATCCTGAACAAAATTTGCGATATTTGATTACCTCCCATTAAATACACTCAAAATTCGATCCACACACTTAATCAATTTCATTCCTAAATCGTTCCAAATTCATTCATCTTGTCACCTTGTCAATTTCACGATGTTGTTGACTGTAAGTAAATGGTTCGTAACCTTTTGTTC
This sequence comes from Fragum whitleyi, assembly GCA_948146395.1. Taxonomy (NCBI): domain Eukaryota; kingdom Metazoa; phylum Mollusca; class Bivalvia; order Cardiida; family Cardiidae; genus Fragum; species Fragum whitleyi. The sequence goes on along the minus strand of OX411547.1, from coordinate 37,331,768 downwards.
GACATGATGGGAAACAACGTAAAATTGATACTAAAAAAAAGATTTGATCTAGTAGAGCTCACCAAGAGTTCGTATTTAGAAACTATTTATATTTGACAACATCGTGGAATTGACAAACATTCCTCAAAACCATTCTAAATCGCTCACCAGTAAAAAGTTACTTAGCATAGCAATCACGTGCAAAATGATGCACTTTCAAGAATGTCACGAAAAATTCACACTTTGTCTCATTTTTTAATCATAGAAATATTAAAGCCGTTTGTTTCTGTGTGAGATCGATAAATCTTAAATTTGTGAACAACAACAACAACAACAACCATATTTTCGGTCGTTGCTCTGCTATTTGTGCTTATATAGACTGTTGTTCACTCAAAAAATATATATCGATCTTTCACCGAAACAAACGACTACCGTCTATAGCATGCATAGCCAAACTTTAATTTAAAAAAATGTAAGTGCACTGTACGATGTTGCTCTTAATTTCTACCGCAGGTTTCGAAATATTTTAGACGCTGAATGAAACCGTGTTTAGTCTCGGGAAAAATGCAAGTCATCCGCATGCAATACCACACCACTTTGTTCGGAATGGAATGGAATATAAACCAGCTCTGCGTTGAGGATGACATAACGGTGCAACTGTTAACAAATTAGCCCCCCCCCCCTAAACATGTGCATGTGCAAAGTGGGGTATAACTCGCAAACATTTGCGCCATTTTGTCATCCCTAACACAGGATTAGGTCACCTTTACCTTGCCTACAGGATAAGATATTTTGAAAATATGACAGATGTGCGACTGTTTTTAAACTTCGCATAAATTTCCGCGCAAAATTAATGAAAAAAAATGCAATTGCAAGACGACTTCTTCTCTCTATCCTGAATCTGATTTATTGTACTAGTCACCAAAAATCGACCGCATTCGGAACATCGCTCGGACTTTTCCGTAAACTCGCCGAGGATTCCCGAGTCGATCGATGCATCAACTAGTCAATGCTGAGACTCTGATTTTGTCACCGATTTCATAAAAAATCGTCGGCAAGGAATCGGCGACGCGTCAGAGTATTTAAGTGATGGTAGCTTGAATGAGGCCAAGATTTGGAATCACGTGACATTTCCAGCAATTCTACTTATAGTAAAAAAGTGTACTACGCGACCACCAAAAGCGGCCGTTTACGATTGATTGATTAATTGAATGGAGTTTAACGTCGCTTTCAATATTTTTTCAGTTATATCGCGGCGCACCTAATGATGGTTTCGTGGTATTTCTCTCAACAGTGCAACCACCACATCCTTACACAATTAGCGATATTGGATTACCTCCCTTTAATTTCACTCAAAACTCGCTCCTCCCACTAGTTCATTTTCATTCCAAAATCGTTAAAAAATGTCAATTTCGCGATATTGTTAACTGTACATTGGAAGGTAGAATGATACATCAAGATTTTTAATATGGCAAACAGTCTAAGCGTTTGTAGCCTTATTCAGCTCGTGTTATCCGTGCAGCCTGACCAGGATTGTTTATTTTGCTATTTCCAGATGTTTCCTTTTGGCCCGGCGGGTTACGGTGTTGCCTTAGCATCGGTGTTGCTGCGGTAGAAAATAAGAGCAACTTCGTACAGTGTGCTTACATTTTAATCACAGTTTGGCTTATTCATGCTATAGACGATAATCGTTTGTTTCAGTGAAAGATCGATTTATATTTTATTGAGTGAACAACAGTCTATATTGTAAGGAAATAGTGGTTTTTGGAAATATTACCCCACCCACTAGGGGAGACCGGGGCAAAGTGTTACACGGGGCAAAGTGTTACGTTTGAAATATTTTCTTTTTGCATTGTTTTATGACCAAAGTGTTATTCCTTAGAAAAGGACTTTTTGATTACGCATGTTTTGCTGTATGTTAGAGACATCAAATATGGATGTCCACTTCAGAAGAATCAGAAAACGATTTTTGTGACACAAAAGTAAAATCTTACCATCTTCGTAAATATCTGCCTCGTATGATATAAAAGTACAATAAATAGAAAAGATAGGTGTTTTTGGGATACTCTGATCCAGAAGCTAACTAATGTGTACAAATTATTGTATCATTAACCTTTCTTTTCTTTGCACGAGTGTATTTTCCGAAAAGTTGCGATTGGGGCAAAGTGTTACACATGACATGGGGCAAAGTGCTACAGTGTAACATTTTGCCAAAATTCTCCCGAACACCATTATTCAATTTCCAGATAACAAGGTTTAGACTGAAACGAGTTTCAAAGAAGCTTTAGGCGAAGTTTTAACGTTTCTGTAAATTATTTTACATGTAATTATATGCAGTAGAAATCTGAGTACGAAACAAGATAAATTTCCTGTTGCTAGAGTAACCACCTTTTCACAAAATGCTTTGTGTGCTATATTTTCGGGCATGTTGAAATAAGGATTTGGCGGTCCAATGGGCTAATTACTAAATGATTGTGGTAAATTACAGTTTTTTTATATAATTTCATAAATGTAGAGTTAAAGAGACTTAATAGGAATAATTAATGCAATTTAGCCATTATCAAGTTCTGTGGTTGAAGACTACTCCGAAGCTACAGTAGGTCCAAGTAGTCACAAATACCCTTAGATTTTATTCAAATGGCCATACAATACGAGCTAAATGGTTTTTGTTCTTGATAAAAAAGAAAAAAAGAAATATTTTAGGATATGTTCTGAGTGTCTTATCATTACGGAAACATGTGGTTAGGCGAAAGAACGGCACTTTTTTGTCATGCCTGACTAAGTCAGTGTATGCGAGAATTTCAGGCTGATTAAGAATAATATTTGGCCTAAAAGCCCTTCATGTTTTTCCCGGTATTGTAAAAGCAAAAAGAAGTAGTTTTCGTGGCGACTGCCATACCATGTAACACTTTGCCCCGGTAGGTGTAACACTTTGCCCCAAAAGCCTGGGGCAATGTGTTACATTTATCGATTTTTTTGCCGGCGCATATAATTTATATAGTATGTTGAAATTGTTTAATTAAAGTATTTTTAGATCGAAATTCGTTAAATTTTCGAAACGTGTATGAACAATCTTCAAAAGAGCTATGGTGTTGGAAAATTTGTGATTTGTTTGAAAAATGTAACACTTTGCCCCGGTCTCCCCTATTTTAGCCTTGCCAGGATTCCTGGCATTAGTTACTGTATTGCTGAACTGCCAAGTTCACATTAAAATGTATTTGTTTGGGTTTGTGAAGTATTTAAGGACTATTTTAATGTTGAAACTGGTCTGTTTGCAGCAGCTAACTAGAGAAATCTGCTCTTTTTAACATTTGTCGTCTGATTGTTTACCAGACTGCAGTGATTATCTCCCTTGACAACAAACTATTTATTCCTCTATTATCTAATCCAACTCTGTAAAGAAACCCTTATATTGTCAATAACACTACATTATGTTTGTTGTTTGCCCTTACACTATTTGCTTTAGGGAATTATTTGTGTTTAACAAGTTATTAAATTCCTGGCTATGACCTTCAAGTTTGGAAGGAGGGAATCTTTGAATTCCTAGCCACTTCAGATTTTCAAATGTCAATTCTAGCTTTTCTGAGAAATCTATTTACAATATAAGGTATCAATGTTTAGGTCTTGGTGTGCTCTATCTATTTATGTAAACCACTAATTCATATTGTTTATTTGTATGTAGCATTTGAATCTGAAAGGATTCGCTCCTGTCAATATGGCTGCAGTTGCCAGGAATTGTCATTTTTACCTGACAGGATTCCTGTCAGCCAGGAACGTTTTGAGACCTTCCACTGCCTCTGATTGGTTTTAAAGGTTGTCACTATGGTGATCAAAAGCTTATAAAAAGGGGTAAATCCTGGCAGATGATCAGTTTTAGTATCAAATTCACTCATGACACATGTCTTTATTATAATATAACAAGGGCCTCATATGGCTATTCATTCATTAAATATCATCATCATCAAGCTGAATTGTCCTTTTATACAGTCCTCATACTAATTAACCAGGAGAGCCTTATTTGAAAGAGATATTGGGACCTTAGAAGCTCGGATAAGGTCAACATTTTGTTTACAATATTAGCGCGAATTGCAGTGCAATGAGCGGAAATATGGTTGTTGTTGTTCACAAAATTAAAAATTCATTAATCTCACACAAATAACAAACGGCTATTTTATTCCTTTTATTGAAAAATGAGACAGAAATGTGATTTTTTTTTTTTTCAAAAAAGCGCCATTTTGCACGTGATTGCTATGCAATCATACATGTACTTTTTTGCTCCACTTAAAACATCCTGCTATGCAATCATACATGTACTTTTTTGCTCCACTTAAAACATCCTGAAAGGATGAAATGATGAAATCAGGGTGTATATTTTTGTTAATTTACTCGATTGGTGGTGAGTTTGTAAAATGATAATCTAACTAACATTATTTCTCGACAATCAACCGAAAAGCATCAAAGAAAACTCTCTAGAATCGCCTCAATGAGATGATTCTATTGGGTTTTGACAACTGAAGACAATCGAGAAATTCGCATTAACATACATATTCAATTAAGATTACGTTTTAAACTTGTAAATAAAACACGTAATAAACGACCATTTTCCTAAACGGCCGCTTTTTGACCACGGGGGTGGGGGGGGGGGGGGGGGGGAGACGTCGCAGCGAACTGAGGCTACAGAGCGTAACGTATTTTGACGTGATTTTTGCAGCGTAAAATTGGAGAAAAAACAAACGCGTTTCATTTGAAACAACCATATGCCATATTCTGATTTATATCAAAAGGGGTGATTAAAAATGTGAATAACTATCATGTTCAGGATTGTATCAAATTTTTTCAAGATGTAGAAGCTCTGTATTTACGTGACAAAATTAATTTTGTATAAACAAAAGCATTGATTTTCCGAATAACTAAAAAAGGTATATAAACTAGTGATATTTTGTTGAAATCCATGTATAAGAATTTCAAAACTAACAGAATGTTACTGCACAATATACTGGTGTTGGTCTGCAAAATTTTGATTGTAGATCTTTCCACTTTTAATTAAACACTACTAAAAGATGTTACTTCACAATTGTTTGTCATCAAAACAAAATTCTAACTAATGATAGTAAGAAGTAAAATATTCAATCCAATATATTTATTTTATTCTGCCCAATGCCTTACAGTGCAGTAATCTCAACTCTTTCTACCCCACTCTGAATGTCAGGAGGTCAGAACATCATTTTACACTCTGTGCAGATTCACCCTTCGTTCAACTAAACTCACCAATTCTGAGTGGGTATTCTCAGGCTACTTATTTCAACTAATGTTTCTATACATTTGAATTTCAACAAAGGTTTTGTTCCTTCTAATTTATAATCATTACACCTATTAAATTTAACAAGTCTAGAAAAATTCATCATTGAGAAGATACCAAAAGGGTGATCAAATAATCAATTTATATGTTATAATACCCTCTACCAATAAAAAAAATATGCTGTGCATCTAATCAAATATTTTTTTGCAGACTGATACAACTTCACAGAAATAAAATTTCCATGATATCTAATCCATCTGTTTAACCTTTCAGGATAGTTTGTTTAACCCTATATATGAAGAAATGACCTCTGCCCATAAAAGACATATTTTTGATCTGATCACAATATTTTTTTTAATAGACTGATAAAGGATCACTAAAGAATCATTCTAGTAAAATTTGGTTGATATCTATCATTTAGGTTCTAAGAAAATGATTTTCAAAGTTTACACTATATAACATATAGAGAAATGACCTCCGCACATAAAATATATATTTTTTATCCGATCACAATAATTTTTGCTATACTGATAAAGGGTCAGTCAAGTATCATTCTGGTAAAATTTGGTTGATATCTATCAATTAGGTTCTGAGAAAATGATTTTCAAAGTTTTCACTATATAACATATAGAGAAATGACCTCCGCCCATAAAATACATATTTTCCATCCGATCACAATAATTTTTGCTAAACTGATAAAGGGTCACTCAAGTATCATTCATGTAAAATTTGGTTGATATCTATCGATTAGATTCTGAGAAAATGATTTTCAAAGTTTTCACTATATAACATATAGAGAAATGACCTCCGCCCATAAAATACATATTTTTCATCTGATCACAATGATTTTTTGTAGGCTGATAGAGGGCCCCTCAAGGATAATTCATGTGAAGTTTGGTAAATATCCATACATTAGTTTCTGAGAAAAGCCACCTATTACCATATATGGAAATTAGCCACGCCCACTACAGCCATGATTTTCAACCGATTAAAAATCTTTGAAGGAATCTGATAGAGGGTCACCCAAGGAACATTCCTGTGAAATTTGATTGGAATCCATCCAGTACTTTATGAGGAGAAGATTTTTAAAGTAAAAGTTTACGGACGGACGGACGGACGCACGGACGCACGGACGACGGACACCTCGCCATGACAATAGCCCGCTGGCCTTTCGGCCAGTGGAGCTAAAAAGATAAAAGACTTGGTATTGTTGGTCTTCCTATACTATAAACTCATCAAAACCGAGGAGAATTTCTTATTTGAATTTAACCGGTCATTATATCCTTTTTTCTGCCAATAATTTCGAAATAATCTATTAAACGCGAAACTCGCAACGTAAAACGTCATCAAAATGAGAAAGCGTGACATTTTTTCAGACTTTTTCTCGCAATTAGCGTTATATTCACAAAATAGAGATTGTTGTATATTTTTGAAGATAATGGACTGACCATTTTCTCTAGTTTAATTTTTATTTAATTAAATCGACATTTAATAAGAGTTTATTTATTCCTCACGAAAATGGTGCGAAAAAAATGACGTAATTTCAAAAAGCGTGACATTTTTCAGACTTTTTCACACGAAAAATGTGTATTAAATTAAGACACGTAAATAAACCAAATTCAAACTGAACAAATAAAAATCTTACCATTTTTCTTAAAGTTTTTAGATTTAACAATTTCCTTCATTTAGTGTGACTATTTGTACGTTGAAATTTCTTAGTCGTCTTTTTTTGCTTCAATTTTAGCAGCGTTACACTTTCCCCTACTTTATTTACGTGAAGGGATTTCCGCAAAATTATATTTGAAACTTTCAAAATTCACACTGCATAAGGACTAGTATTCTAGGCATTTATGAGTAAAGTTTTACGATGATAAAGAGTGTATCCGCGATTTTATGGCATCTTGAACATGTATTAAAAGAGAAGCATGTTACGCGTTATATGCGCTTTTTGGCGATTTTTTATATAGTAAACTCGATATTATTTTTTTCCGCAGCCATGGGTATCAGAATTTAGTATCTATAAGATGCAGCTTTTCAAACGCTTTAAAATGATGTACTGTTTTAAGCTGTACAGCGATTTTATTTCAAATCAAAACAAAAATTTGACTGATTTTCATAAAATAGCCCGAGGTTACTGCTCAATACACGTCTCAATACAAGTTTTTACAATATGTAGAATTGTTGGAAATGTCAAGCTCAGGCCCAAGAAAATATATTAAAATCTAACCCCCTGACAATGTTGCTCTTTTAGACATGAATGATAAATATCAAGTGAATGTCTCTACTAATACCAGAGATATTTACAATACATCAAAGTTTTCCAGATTAAAGTTGATTCCCTACATATAGATGTGCCAAGACTATCTCAATTCAGCCATGAGTTCAAGTGGAAAACGTTGCAGTTACGATCATCGTGAAATTTACACTGTGGAAGATTCTGGAATGATTCAGAATGAAATGCGGTGATGAGCGAATTTCAAATGAAAAGGTGAACAAAATTAGCGATATTTTACCTCTTTTGAATATATTACACATACAATTTCTTTAAGTGTCTTTCTATGTCTTCATCAACCAATCGGACGCTTCATTCAACCAGTCAATTCATTCCATCTAGTCAGAAAAACTGTGGATGTTTTCCAACGATTTTTTTTGCCGTTTTATTACCCTTTTTATTTATTTATTTTGATATTATCTTTTTTGGTGATTTTGGAGCGTTTTTGAATGGTTAAAGTGAGTGTTTGGAATGAATAAATGATTGAGTGATCTAACAAAATAACTTAGAAATAAGGCTAAGAAGAGCTACGTTTTTTGTGCATTGCATAGCGTGATCATGAGTGAAACATAACTGTCAAGTTTCAAGTCGATCTCGCATAAGCGTTCGTACAGAGTTATGCCCCGGAAAAAGAAGTGGACGACGCCCGCCCGCCGGACGCCACGGGCCATTCCATACGTCCCATCTTTTGAAGGGCGTATAAATATGACTGTAAAAATTTGTAGTGTGATGTAGGGTAACAAAATGAACATTCCAATGAAATTTGGTTGATATTCATCAGTTAGGTTCTTTGAAAATGACTTTGAAAGTTTTCACAACATAAGATGAAGAGAAATGATCTCTGTCCATAAAAGACATGTTTTTCACTTGTTCACAATAATTTTCTGTAGAAAGATAAGAGGTCAATAAAGAAGCATTCCAGTGAAATTTGATTGATGTCCATCAATTAGGTTTTGGTAAAAGGATTTTCAAATGTTCCACTATGTAATATATAGAGAATTTACCTCCGCCCATAAAAGACATTTTCCATCAGATCACATTTTGTTGTAGACTGATAAAGGGTCACTCAAGGGTCATTCCAGTAAAATTTGATTGATGTCCATCAGTTTGATTCTAAGAAAAATGACAAGTTACCATATTTGGAAATTAGCCACGCTTTTAAAGCCTTGTTTTTTTATTGGATTAAAACATTTTGACAACTTAAGAGGGTCACTCAGGGATCATTCCTGTAAAGTTTGGTTAAAATTCATCGAGTAGTTTCCTAAAGAAAAAGTTAATGGCCTGACGTATAGACGCAATGACAGTTGCACGTCGGACACAGTGCCATGGCAATAGCCTAGTGAAGCCAATTATAAACTGACTGACAGACAAGCTTAGTAAAATACTTTAACCAGTGATCTGGGCCCTAGGTTATAAAACTTTTCTCATGCTCAACTTATTTATTAAAATAAATGTATGAAAATAAAAGATAATATTAATAAGTTGTTATGTATAACAACTTATTAATATCATCTTTTGTGTTTATTAAAATGAGTAACTAGAAAGCCATGAATGGCTTGAGTCGCTCCATAGGCTTGAAATTCTTGTAAAAGCAATAAAAGTTTTGACTAGATTTTTACATATTTTGGGTTCTACTGATGTTGAAAATGATTTTCAAAGTTTCAACTATATAACATATAGAGAAATGACCTCCGCCCATAAAATACATATTTTTCATCCAATCACAATAATTTTTTGTAGACTGATAAAGGGTCACTCAAGGATCATTCCATTAAATTTGGTTGATATCCAAAAATTAAATTCTGACAAAACCATACTCAAAGTTTCCACAATATAATATATAGAGAAATGACCTCCGCCCATAAAATGCATATTTTCCATCCGATGACGATGATTTTTGGCAGACTGATAAAGGGTCACTCAAGAATCATCCCAGTGAAATTTGGTTGATATCCAAAAAATAGATTATGAGAAAATGATTTTCAAAGTTTCCACTATATAACATATAGTGAAATGACCTCTGCCCATAAAATGCATATTTTTCATCTGATCACAATGATTTATTGTAGACTGATAAAGGGTCACTCAAGGACCATTCCAGTGAAATTTGGTTGATATCCATCTGTTACATTCTGAGAAAATGATTTTCAAAGTGGAGCTAATAAAACCAAATTACGGCTCTTATCTCAAATTAAAATTTGAGAAAATTTTGAATTGAGAATGAGAATACGTTTATAACCTTGGGCCCTGATTCTTTACTGAACACATCAAGTCTATTGTATGAAATAAGCACTTTCTTAGATACCAGTATATTGGGTTTTTTCCTTAATGAAGGATAGCCTCTGCTATTTTTATTATCACACAGTGGCAGATTCAGAGGAAATTCGGTGGGTTCAAAGGAAGCTCATTCCGTAGCCTATATGATTACATTTTCATGGGTAAATTCAAACATAATTTAAGCGAATAGTAGCTAAACTGCCCACTTTTGTAACTTCCGAAACCCTTCTCTCAAGTTTTGCATGTCATAGATATTTACAATTAGTTACATCGTGGAATTGACATTCATCTCAATCAAAACCATTCAGCGCTCCATTCATGCATTCATTCCAAACACTCATTCAATCCATTCAAAAACGCTCAAATTTACTAAAAAAAAGTAAGATCAACAACTAACTTCTAAGTGAATAAAACAAGAACAAAATCGCAATTTCACTGAAATAATTGAAACTTTATGAGTCTGATTAGTTCCTGAAACAATAGGAAGCTATTTATAGAACTTTTATGCATATTTAATTAAAGGGAGGTAATACATATTGCTAATTTTGTTCAAAATTAGCGATGTTGGATTACCTCCTTTCAATTTCACTCAAAATCCGCTTTATGCACTCATTCAATTTCATTCATAAATCATTCATCTTGTCAATTTCACAATGTTTTTAACTGTAAAACAAATAGTTGACATAAAATAAGAAGTGTAAATCAATCTCCCTCACCGTTTAAACGGTCATCTATTCTGCTTGTGTATTTGATGGACATAACAAATCTATCTTCATTACAAAGAAATAAATATAGCCGTTTTATGAGGCTCATCATAATTTATAGCCTGTATGACATATATTGGGTAAAGTTCAGTCATCATTAAAGGCAAACAAAGGCAGATGCTGAATAATGCAAATATCAAAGTCAACAAGAGAACCATGATGGTCCTAGATCGCTGCACCCGAGTCTCTTTGACCCCTGGGATATCACATCAATTAATTAGGCAGATGTCAATAAGGAGATAATTTCTAAATAAGATCAATACCATGGAACGTTTTCAGCAAAGAGTAAAAAGGATATGCCTGGGCATTGCCCTTGTATGACAAATTTCAATTAAATGAAACTATTATGAAAAGTCTCTGCCATCTGGTTTCAGAAAACAACTTTTAAAGTTTTCCTACTATGTGTCTAAGTAAAATAGGGTCACGGGCCCATTAAGATTACACTGTACCTTCAAAATATATAGGCTTTTCACCTTCCTGTTTCAAAGATTTCTTAAAGATTTTGTAGTTTGCTTCTATGTAAAACAGGATGCGCCCAGGTAGAGCCGAAATGGGACTCCAGGGTAATGATATGAACAAACTTGGTACAGGTCCACTACATTATGCTACATACTAAATACAAAAGCAGAGAAAAGATTTGTTTTCATTTTCTTCACTCTTTCAGTTTCTATGTAAAAAAGGATGCACCCATGTGGAGCCCAAATATGACCACAGGGCCTTGATATGAACAAACTTGGTACAGGTCCACTACATGATGCTACATATCAAATATAAAAGCTGTCTGCCTTCTGATTTTCGAGAAAAAGATTTTTTAATTTTTTTCACTCTTTCAGTTTCTATGTAAAAAAGGATGCACCCATGTGGGGCATAACTCTTACAAAATGCAAAAGGGCAAATTTCTATTGATATTGAAGAAAGGTTCAGTACTTTTGATAGTATTTTGACAGCTAGTTTAGACTCAAATGAAATTGTTTTGCTTAGCCAATGAAAAAATAGGAGTGTGACATTGATAACTAACCCTGATTTTTCAATATGCCCTTGACCTTCAAAGTTGCCAAATATGAGCCTAGTAAATGGTGTAACGATGGCATTGACTTTCAAAGATAGGGAATAATGAGAAGACCCTTTATACTGGTCTCCTCAGTTTTCTAAAGAATTAACCCTTGTCATGCTGAATAAATTTTGGCTAAAATTTTTCATCTAAACCAAAGGACAAAAAGCACTGAAGTATCATCTGTAGGTCAATTTTTATTTGAAAAACTAAATATATTGAAAATTCTGGTTTGAAAAGGAGAAACAGGTGGTATAGACTAACATCAGACTGCACATATGTGCAGGCTGATGGTTTTCTATAGCTCCTGCCAATACAGGAATATTCCTGGTTCAGTATGACAAGAATTAATATCATTTCCAAAAGGAACCTGAATTATGAACCAGTGAAATATTCAAGGGAAAAAAATAATGTTGTTTTATGACAAACAAGAACTATTTAGAATGAAAATCTGCCATGCCAATTTTATTTTCCCCAATTTTTACAAAAGATCCCTACAACCATCCTCTGAAAATTCCAAGATAATAGGATAGCTATTGTTGAAGTTTTCGTAGAAAAATCCATAAGGCCCCTTCTGCTGTTTTCAAACAGAGCTACTCCATTTCTGAAAGTATACTCTTCCACACGAAACTACTATTACCCATAGAAGAGATAAAGTATGCAAGTAAAAGCCTTATTTTTCATCCCATCAAAACATTGTCTTGTACTCTGATTTACTTAAGGTTAATTCAAGTGAAAATTTCTTGAAATTCATCTAGAAGGTTTTGAAGTGAAAACAAACAGGCAAATGGAACCATGACCACACACAACGCCATGAACATCAATCCGTCGCAAAGGGGATTAACATCCCAACCATCACAGTGTCTCGAGTTCTAGAAACGGTTTCTGGATAAAGTTCAATGGTGACCTTGAACTTCATGACCCCAAAACAGTAAGGCACCTCCTTGGATTATGGGCAACAATTGTATAAAGTTTCATGATTCTAGGTCTCTGAGTAATTGTCTGTAGAGGAAAAATAATTGTCTGTAAATGAAAAAGAGTTAAGATAGATGGATGAATGGTCAGACAGACAGACAAACAGACAGGGTGAAACCAAATCTTTGTAGGTGGGGAGGGGGTGGAGATTAATTAAATGTAGTACCCTTTTGTCAAAAGAGGAATAAAGGCCGTATTTAGCATAGTTCAAATAAACTGCTTTTTTAGCATTTTTGTATTTTATTAAGGAAATAAATAACAAATTCATCATTTTACGATTACATGTACAACAAAACTTTTCATTGAAGTCCCTTTTAAACCCTTTCCCAACTTATCATTCTTTTTGACTTCTCTTAATAACAGAGTTTTTTTAAAAAAAATATTTCTGAAAATTGAATTGCTTGAAACAAGCAGATACCTCATTTCCACATTTTTTTTAAAACCAAAATATAGAAAATTTAAGACTTAAGGTAGTGGATCCGTAATAGTTTTGCAACATCTAAAAGTAATGAACTTTAAAAGTGTTAACCGAGGTTTCTTAATTATTTTCAAAGAATTTGAAAGAATATGTAGTCCAAAATGTTACAGAACTATTACCGGTCCACTACCTTAATCAACTTTCTATTGTTGTCTGCAACTCCTTTCCATTTGGACCAGTCTTATATTTTAAGCAAAGTAATGTTCTAAACAAAAATATTAGTAGGAACTGAAAGGTTTGTTTGGATTATTTTCTGAACATGACTTTAACCCGAGTCCCCTCAAATTTTTCTTGTTTTTTCCCCATTCTACAAGTAAGGGCCAAACTATTGTAAAAGCCTTTATATTTACAGGAACTTACAATTTTGTGCTAACACCTTTAAACATGATGTATAGGAGTTAAGGGGATCTATAAATGTTATTTGTAATACAAACTCTTATATTGCAGTGGCTGAATCACCAAACAATAGATTCCTGGTATTTCCCACATGAGTAATTCCATTACAACCTTTCCTAGGCTCTGGCATCCCACACAGGTCTGTTGGAGACGAATAGTCAAAAAGGAAGAGTGCCGCCCTCAGAACTCTTGGACTAGTCTTTCAATAATTCCCTGTCCGCATATCACATGACTTAACTAGAATTGTTATTTAGCCCTAAGTAGCTGAATTTATTACTTGAACTTGATCAGTATCCTTGACCTAGAGTTTTGTTTAAACTTTGTTTAAAATATGTGACCTGTCACATAAAAAGGGACCATCTGGGAACTTTGTAAAGTAAATATTTGAAAAAGAGATTGGTTTTTGAAAAGGCCAACCAGAGGTCACATTTAAATCAAAGGCCTGAAAGGCCTGAATTGAAGACAGGACTGAATATTAACAATTGGAATGAAAATTGTGGCGTTTTGAGGAGATCTCTTGAGTGGGAATCAAAAATTTAAAACAATCATTGATGGTTACATATGGAAACTGCACCTTCCTAACAAATGAATATGCTTTACTTTGAAGACTCATCACTTCCAGATAAACCTATCCCTCTAGCCAATTCAAGCTTAACAAGAGGCTAACTGCCTTCATAATCGCTATTCATCCCCAAGTGTAAGTTTTCAATATCCTAAATGAAAAATATTCATTTAACCAACAGAAATATGGTGGCAATTCCTGTATTCCAAAAACTCATATGAATTATTGCAACCCTGTTTTATAAAATTGTATAGATTATCCGCAGCAATCCAATATGACCCAAATCCGATTTTTTCCAGTCAAACTTATTAAGTGGATGTGTAAAAATCTTAAATAAAATGTTAATCCACATGACACACATTGCTTACCCCTTGATGAAGAGCTGAACATTTCATTGCCATGGTGAATATTGCCCTGAATTGGAAATTTGTTCAAATTTCTTTTACATTTATTAACTGATCCAGGATTTGACTAATTATCTCCACATAGAAGAAGCAATGAAAGTAATACCAATATTCTTATACTTTTACTAGTCAAAGTCAATACCAAGAAGAAGTATTTTCCCGTACAATAGCTGTAGCTTTTTTTATGAATACCGTTTAAGTTTCTTCCAGGAGTGAAACATTCTATTTCTATTTTTCCATTGAGATATTTCGATCTCCATTTCAGGTTATTCTCCTTGCATATGGTCTTACTTAGTAGAAAATTATTTTTACTACAAAATAATATATAAACCTGTTAAGACAACCAACATTTCAGGCCTTTTCCACGGGACTGCTTTTCTAGATCAAGATTCGGATTGAACTATCCAGTGAACTATCAATTTTGACAAAACTGCCAAAATGACAGATCGTTAAATGAAATCCCGAGCTACAGCATTTATCACCTTGAGTAGAATTCTTTCAAAGTCCACTCCAGAATGTTACAAATAAATCCATTCCAGTTTCCAAAACAGTTATTGTTATTGTCAGAAAATTGTCGAAAACAAAAGCAGAAACTCAAAACCGGGGTCGCGCATGCGTGGTACTACTGGCCATTCGGAACACCACTTGGCCAATCTAACGCATTCGTCACAACTCGGCCGATTCCGTAACCTACATTTAGATAGATCTGAGACTTCGGAGATCGCCCGATGATTGCCGAGTGAATATCACGATCACGATCTGTTGCCGTTTACGGAAATGACCGAGTGATGTTCCGAATGCTGTACAATATGGATAGACAAAACAAGCCTAATAATAAAGTAATTTGATAAGCCATCGGAATTTCTCCGTAAATCCAAGGAAAAATTCAAACCTAGGAAATTCCAAGGGTTTACGAGTTTATTCAAATAGCCTTGTGCTATTTTAGTTTTTATCCATTTACACTACGACAGGCCCGGGAGACGGATAAATAAAGCAACCTTAAGGACACACAAACACACAATTTCACAAGAAATAGGGAGTCTAAAATGGGGAACTGAAAATATCTTGCCAATGCTATGCATAAAAACAGTTGTAGGATGCAATTGAAAATTTGGAGCAAATGCAAAAGATTGCAGCCGAAAACGCCCTAAAACAGCACCACTTACGAATGTAAAACACGTTTCTGCAGGCAACTTCTGCATAGATCACGTGTTCACTCCCCTGAGGTCCTGGCCAGAATTTAGGTCAGCACTAAAATTTTACGGTATATTGCTACACTATTGATTATTTTTGCCGCGTTTATTTTTATGAATGGGTCTTCTTTTTTTAGCGTAATGACACATGTAGGTTTGTTATCAAAATCCGATGGCGATGATCCCTTTATTGAAAGACAGGTAAACCTGTCTTCAATAAAAAACAAGATGTGTTTGTGAAACACAAATGCCCCCATAACAGCGTTTTTTTTCAAAGTTTGACCTTGACAGATGACCTTGTCATATGACCTTGACTTTGGTACTAGCAGATGCGGATCATTGGGATCTATCATCATGCCAAATATGGGCCTTGTATCTTGAATAGGCTTGAAGATATTGGCAATGTTAAGTTTTTTGGTTAACTTTTGCAGACAGACAGACTAACGGACAGAGGCAAAACAATATGCCCCCGCATAAGAATTCACATGAAGGTAGATTGATTATTCTAGATTCAGAGCTTAAAGTTTCGACCCTAGGCAGACTGTGCAATCTGTCAGGGATCGAACCCGGGACCTCTAGATTGATATTACAACATGCTACCAACTGCGCTATGACGACGGCTCATACAAAGTACGACAGATATTCAATGATCACAAAAGCTCATCTTGAGCATCATGTGCTCAGGTGAGCTAAAAAAGCTACCAATAACACATGTTTTTTCTTTTGAAATAGAAATCCATCCCTTTACCAAGAACTGAAGACTTTGGCAACTTTTTCAAGATAAGATTGTCAGAAAATTTCATCTAGTACAGGTTCAGTCACCAAAACCAGCCCTTTAGTCAAGGTATAATTCATAATTAATGCCCTCGCAGGGCGGGGCCAAAGTAACGGGTCATTGCATTTAAGGTTAAGGTAAATCAGCTTTAATGTTAAGCAACTTATTTCTATAGAGTAGACATAAATAACTCAAATCCGTAAATCGTAAATTGGTTACCAAATCCTCGTAACTTCAGCTTAATCAAGCCTGAGTTTCGAGGCTTTGGTAACCAAACGATGAAATCAATCTATGAAATTCACTCTATCTAAACACGTGAATCCTTTAGGTAAATTACAGTTATTTGCATGCGTTAACATTAAAAATCCAAAGTTTTGAAAAGTAAACTCCCCAAATTACGTCACGGCTAAGCCCCATCCTGCCAGTTCATTAATATTGCAGAATACAAATATATTTGTGAACATTTAGACATTATAACCAACATGTGAATGAGTATAATGTTCAAGGCAGGAAACCATTTCTTAATTGTTTCACAAACATTTTCGACTCGAATGCCAGGTAGAACATAGACTATAGAGGTCATGAATCCGAATGTTGCTCCACAAATTCTGTCAGAGTGGCTGTATCTATGGGTATCATCAGATGTTCCACACCTTCAAAACTCTGTAAATGAAAGAACACAATAACTGTATTTCTTCTAATAATAGCACCCTCTCTGATAGTAGCTCCCATACACTTCTTACTTAGACAACAGACTTCAATTGATTGGAAATGCCTAATCTTTATGGGTATTCTAGGGATTACCCATAAGCGTAACTAAGATTTTGAAACAAGAGGACCATGATGGTCCTATATCGCTCACCTGAGTAAGTCAACTCATAACTTGTCAACAATGTTATAAATACCAGAGATTGTCTGATGTATATTTAGGGGAGATTTAAAAGAAACAGACTTTAATTTCCTCCTACTGCAATTTGATATTCTTTATAATTGCAAACAAAGTTATTGATGGAATTGGATTCTTTTAACAAGTTTAGTAGACCTAAATCTTAAGAATATCCCTGCCAAGTTTAAGATATGCCGAATAGTTAAGGCGAAGATCAACCTTCTCTGATATTTTTGGCAATATTTTGACATTTCCAATACCATGGAAATCAGAGATTTTGATTAAATAAAATTATTTTTACAATTTTGGTAGAGCTTCACCAAGAGAAGATCCCAACCAAGTTTCAGCTTTATTAGCCCAGTGGTTTAGGAAGAGAAGAAGTTTCTCTGAGATTTTCAGCAATTTTTGGCCATTTTTCAACCTTTCAGTTGCCATGGAGTTTTTGATGAAATTGTATTCTTTTTAAACTTTTGAAGAACTTCACCTAGGGAACATCTCTTCCAAGTTTCAGTTTGATTGGCCTAGTGGTTTAGGAGAAGAATTTTTTCTCAGATTTTCGGCCTTTCTATTACCATAGCAAAGTTATTTATAGAATTAAATTCTTTTAACAACTTTTGAAGAGCTTCACCCAAGGAACATCCCTGCCTAGGTTCAGCTTGATTGGCCTAATGGTTTAGGAGGAGAAGATGTTTAAAGAAATTGTTGACAGACGGACAATGGACAGATGGCGGACGGTGAGTGATCACAATAGCTCACTTTGATCACTTTGTGCTCAGGTGAGCTAATTACCGGTAAAACACTCTCAGAAGGCGACCACCAAAGGATACAGGCTACACAGGGACTGTGACCAAAGATTAAACCCCTCCACTGCTCAGCTTCTTTTCTGATTTAAGCGTTGATGAATAATCAAAACATCATTCAAGCTGTAGTTATTATATTTTGATAATTCATCAGCAATATCGTTGGAAAGAGAATGTTTTTTATAACACACTTGTGTAATGTGCGTAATGGTAGTTACGCCCTTGTTACCTTGGCTAGGAAAATGAATCTAAAATAAAATTTGTGTTGTGAGCAAATTCTTCTAGACTTTTCCATTATATCCATTTACGAATAACACTAAGTAATATCCGATTGATTGATTGAATGGAGTTTTACCCCGCTTTCAACATTTTTTTAGTTACATCGCATTGGCAGGAGCACCTAAAAATAGATTCCTTGTATTTTTCCCACCAGTACAACCATCACATCCTTTCCTATCCTCCAGCTGCTATCACACATAGGTATACGATTATCAACCCATCGGTGAGAGGAAGTAATATCCAAGGAAAGATTTACAGACGAGACCAGAGCTGGAGGAAATACGTTCATTGATCTTGACAGAGTAACATCCATTATCACAAACAGGTCAAAGCATTTATCTTCTTTTTTGGTATACAACGTATTTTTCTTGTTTTACAAAAAACAAACATTGTATTTTTTCAGAATAGAATTCTAAGTCTTTATTATTGTCAATTTCATTGTCATTTAGGCAGGTTTTCCCGTATTACTGATGACAGAATACCCCCTCTTCTTCCTAGGTGGGAAGCAATTTCTTTTTTTCTCACCATTTAAACTTGATCGGAAAGTAATATCCCAGTAAAGGTTCACAGACAAGACCAGAGCTGCAGGAAATTAGTTCATTGATCTTGACAGAGCAACATCTAGGTTGGAATGTTCACAAATAAATATTAATCTGCATAGAAAGTAGCTAAGACAAGACTGGGTCTATTGTTCCTTGATGTCGTAAACGTCATTTCTTCTGTATTTAATTGCATTACAAAGTTTATTGAAGAAATAACGCCTTAAATCATATGTGTCTGCGTTATGTAGGCTTAATTGTGATTTAATGATGGCTCAATCTTATTTAGCATATGCTCACATTTGTCTGTCCTAGCTAACCATATTCACGATTACAGAAAATGTTGTATAATTTAACAAGAGTGCCATCATCACAAAATACGCCGCCACTTTGCTGCTGTTTCACAGAAATAATTGTAGACACTACTTATTTTGACAGAACCAAATTGAAAAGTTTCATTTAAATCAAGACAAAAAGTTAGGAGGAGTTGCCTTCACAAGGCTGCAATTTCAATAAGCCCCAGGCACTAAGTTTTAAGGGGGCATAATTCAGGGAAATAAATGAGCCATAAAATCCTTGATCCATGTACATCTACAAATTATGGTGATGACATTAAGCCCTAGATACTAAGTTAAGGGGGCATAATTTAGGGTAAAATTAATGAACCATAAAATCCTTACTTCATGCTCATCAACCAATTTCGGTTATAACATCCACCCAGTTCATTTAGATCCAGCCAGAAACTTAGGAAGAGTTGCATTCATAAGGCTGCAATTTCAATAAGTCCCAGAGACTAAGTTTTTAAGGGGGCATAACTGAGGCAATAAGCCCCAGAGACTAAGTTTTTAAGGGGCATAACTCAGGCAAAAATCAACAAACCATAAAATCCTTCATTCATGCACATCTACCAATTGAGGTGATAATATTGACCAAGTTTCAAGAAGATCCAGCCAGAAACTTAGGAGGAGTTGCGTTGATAAGAAAATTGGACCCAGAGACTAAGTTATCAAGGGGCATAACTCAGGCAAAAATCAACGAACCGTAAAATCCTTCCTTCATGCACATCTACCAATTGAGGTGATAACATTGGCCAAGTTTCAAGAAGATCCAGCCAGAAGTTTAGGAGGAGTTGCGTTGACAAGAAAAGTGGACGGACGGATGGACGGACGGACGGACAGACGGAGAAGATGATGCCAATATACGTCCGCCTCCGGCGGCGTATAACAAATGGCATGAACAGGAGTGAAAATTCTGTTCAATATTTTCAAGTGCATGAAAAATAGGAAATTGTATTCATTGTAAGTTGTTATATATCAAAAAGCCTGTTGTATGCTCAGGATTATAGATAAACAAAGCACAAGGGAGTTCCCATGTTAGAAAATGAGATGTTTAGAAAAAAACACTAATTAAGCCTGTGTAAGATATTTCAAACAATTTGACATGTGTGTGCATTGCAATATTTTATCGGCCTAGACAGCCAGATAATGCAATTAGAAGATTACCTGTCCGTCTAACAATACTTTGAGACATCTATCTACAAGAGCACAGTGAAGATTCTGGAAAGACTGTGCAGATGCACAGCCTGGCCAGGGTCTTTGCTTGGTGCAGATTTGATATTGTTGGATATGTCACGCACAGGCTCAATTCTCCAATAACAGCAATTTTTTTTAGAAGTTTTATCTTGATAATTGAACTTGACCTTGATTGATAACCTTGCAACTGACATTAAATGTGTATTGGTAAGAGGAACCTTCTTGTCAAATATAAGCATTGTATTTCAAATAGAGTTGAAGTTACAGCAAAATGTTTAGATTTGTAAGTTAAGTTTTTGTAGATAGACAGACGGATGGACAGTCAGACACCAGTTAAATAATTTATCATGCAACAAAGCCTGTATTGACCTGATATGGCCTGTCTGATAACATAACATGATATCAGACAGTCTTTTTTTAGAAACAATTTGCATATACCTTCACCTGAATTTCTA
Source organism: Fragum whitleyi (assembly GCA_948146395.1). Lineage (NCBI taxonomy): Eukaryota > Metazoa > Mollusca > Bivalvia > Cardiida > Cardiidae > Fragum > Fragum whitleyi. The sequence continues at coordinate 37,310,852 of OX411547.1, read as the reverse complement.
AGATTTTTAAGGGTTAATCATAATGAAGTGCTGAAAAATGATTGCATGATAAACAAGATGTGTTTGTGAAACACGAACGCCCCCGTAACAGCGATCTCTCGATAAGGCAAAGGTTAAGTTTTTGGACAGAAGGGCGGACAGACAGACGGACAGACAGACAACAATATGCCCCCGATCTCTCGATACGGGGCATAATAAAATAACATGTAAGTGTCTTAAAATAACAATGTTATCTGGTCTAGGTTGGGAGAAATAATCAAGACTCAGCAAAGCCTCGTCATGATAAATTCTCCCAACCTCGACCAAATAACATTGATATTTTAAGACACTAACATGTTATTCTCTAGACCATATCACCTCTGGTCTATTGATGCGAGGGCATAAAAATATAAAGGATGGCTTGTGCTTTGTTATCCTGAAAGCAGGGATGTTTGTCTTGATAACCTGTCCAGTTTTTTTTTTTTTTTTATTATTCTTGGCTTGTCAAAAGTTTTACAGTTAGTACACAATGTTTCTGAAATAATTTCACTTTCACATTGATGTGTCCCGGAATAAAGTCTGAAGGAGGAGGAGCCATGTGCAAAATGGATGTGGAAAATTCGAGGGAAAAGTCTGAGGAATTTTGATTGCAGATAACTCCTCCCCCCCCCATCAGACTTCATTCAGACACATCAACACAAAAACAAAATTATATCCATTATAACATGATCACTATTCTGAAACAAGAGCCATGTCGGACATGGCAATCGCCTGCCACGAAAGCTTGATAGTAAAACTGAAACCTAATATATAAAGGATTCTTTTGAACTGTAGGATATTTACCCCTTACAAAATCTAAGTCTTAAAAATAACAAAGGGCAATAACTCCAAAATTATGCAAGCAAGAGTTGTAGTTCTTGTGCACTGCACTTCTCCTCCATGAGATCTATCCACCCATACAGTTTCAAGTTGATAGCTAAAATATTTTAGGAGATATGCTCCAGACAAAATCTAAGTCTTAAAAATAACAAAGGGCAACAACTCCAAAATTATGCAAGCAAGAGTTGTAGTTATTGTGCACTCCACTTCTCCTTCATGAAATCTATCCACCCATATAATTTCAAGTTGATAGCTATTTTACTTTAGGACATATGCTCCAGACAAAATCTTAGTATCTAAAATAATAAAGGGCAATAACTTCAAAATTATGCAAGCAAGAGTTGTAGTTCTTGTGCACTACACTTCTCCTCCACGAGATCTATCCATCCATAAAATTTCAAGTTGATAGCTATTATACTTTAGGACATTTGCTCCGGACAAAATCTAAGTATTAAAAGTAACAAAGGGCAATAACTCCAAAATTATGCAAGCAAGAGTTGTAGTTCCTGTGCACTGCACTTTACCTTCATGAGATCTATCCACCCATAAAGTTTCAAGTTGATAGCTTTTATGCTTTAACAGATATGCTCCGGACAAAAACTAAGTATTGAAAATTACAAAGGGCAATAGCTCCAAAATTAAGCAAGCAAGAGTTGTAGTTATTGTGCACTGCACTTCACCTCCATGAGATCTATCCACCACTAAATTTTCAAGTTGATAGCTATTTTACTTTAGAATGTATGCTCCGGACAAAATCTAAGTATTCAAAATAATAAAGGGGAATAACTCCAAAATTATGCAAGCTAGCGTTGTAGTTCTTGTGCACTGCACTTCTCCTCCACGTGATCTATCCACCCATAAAATTTCAAGTTGATAGCTATTATACTTAAGGACATTTGCTCCGGACAAAATCTAAGTATCAAAAGTAACAAAGAGCAATAACTCCAAAATTATACAAGCAAGAGTTGTAGTTCCTGTGCACTGCACTTCTCCTTCATGAGATCTACCCACCCATTTAGTTTCAAGTTGATAGCTATTATACTTTAGGAGATATCCTCCGGACAAGTTAAAGATGATGTTGAATTAAAACTGTGTATACAGTTAAAACACATGACATATGAATTTTCTGCGAATAAAGTTCTATTTAATTTCTTCTTATTTCATACATGAGCATTATGCAATTGTGTTATAATGAAAAATAATTCCAATTGGAAATGAAACCATCAATTGGGTCAAAATCTTGAACGAAAAGGTTAAATTAGAATTATTTTTAATCTTTTCCAAAATACGTCAAAGATAACCCTAGGACTGTACAGGGATGCATTAAAGGTATCTTTACAGTTAGATAAAGCCCAGTATTCAGGATAACAAAACATGGCAAACTCTTTGCAAATCATACCCTGCTTTTGCACACAAAAGCAAGCTCAAAGTGGGTTATTATTTGCAAACAGTTTGCCACATTTTGTTATCCTGAACACACGGCTGTATCAAACTTCAAAAATAACTTAAACACATGGCATGTGTATGCTGTTTTACCTTTTTTGATCGGATCATTTTGTGGTCTCTAAACTCCGTAAGCTGGGCTTGAAGTGTAAGATCACTGTTTACTAGGAAAGACTCTCGGCATCGCTGGTATAAATCGTGGAGTGACATACCTGTAAAATAGATAGTTTGCCATCACGTGTTGATGAAAATTTGATAAAACTGAACCTGTGGGTACAGTGAAGACTATGGTCAGCCTGAATATCTACACAGTTAACAGAGGTACAGATAAGAGGGGGTAACTCGTTTCTGTATCCTTATTTCTAAATGAAACCCTATGATGAGGGTACTCATTTGAATTGTCTTGTCAAGACAATTCCAATGAGTACCCACAAGATAGGGTTTGAGCTAGGACTAGTACTGGTTAGAGACCAATTCTTGCAGAGTACCAATTCTTGCCCACCACCCCAGTTCACAGTTAAGACGGAAAGGAAACCCTTCTAAATTAGAAGTTATGTTAACAACAACTTGTTCTATTCAGAAAATAGTTTATTGTAAATGAATATTGCGCCTTTACTGTGAAAATGGTCGGTTGGCAAGAACTGGTATGTGGCGAGAATTGGTCTCCAACCAGTATAATATTTAAATTTGAAATCCCAAATACCCCATCAATTTGATTAATACAGAGGATCAGCTGAAAATATCAAATGTTACCTGTCACGTGAAAAAGGACCATCTGGAAACTCTGCAATAATATATTTGAAAAAGAGATGGTGCTAGTAGAGGTAAATTAGAAGTCAAATCTCAAAAATTCTTTCACAGGAAGGTAGATTGATTATTCTAGATTCAGAAAATTAGTATACGTAGCATGATAAGTTTTGATCCTAGTCAGTCTGCGAAGTCCAGGCAGTCTGACACTGATCAACACTTTACGCACCAACTAGATGGTCCTTTTTTGCATGACAGATCACAAATGTTTGAGTCACTAGCAATCGACATAACAAACAAAATGTGCTTGTTAAAGACCAATGCCCCAAAACTGCAATTTTTTTAAGGAACGATGGTTTGATGCAATATGGACCCGAATAAGTAAAACCACACATTTGACCTTGAACAAAATGTGTTTGTGAAGCATAAATGTCCCTGAAATTGCAAGTTTGTATTATTGAGATCTTTCATCATGCCAAATATGAACATTGTACACTGAATAGGATTGAAGTATTGATTTAATGGAGTTTTACACCCTTTTCAACATTTTTTTATATATCGCGGCGGCTGGAGCACCTAACAATGGATTCCTGGTATTTCTCCCACCGGTACAACCATCACATCCTTTCCTAGCCTCCAGCTGCTATCTCACATAGGTATACGATTATCAACCCATGTGAGAGACAAATAGTCGGAAAGAAGGAGTGCCGCTGTCGGGGATCGGACCCGGGGCCTCTAGATTGACAGTCTGGCGCGCTACCATTTGCACTATGACAGTGGCTAGGATTGAAGTAAAATGGCAATGTTAAGTTTTTTGGTTGAGTTTTTCAGACAGGCAGACATTAGACCGACAGACTGACAGATGGACAAAGGTAAAACAATACAAGGGAACATAACTAGAAAGCCATGAATGGCTTGAGTCGCTCCACAGGCTTGAAATTCTTGTAATAGCAAATCTAAGTTTTGACTAGATTTTTAGATTTTTGGGGTTCTACTGATGTTGAAATGATTTTAAAAGTTACCACTATAGAGAAATGACCTCCGCACATAAAAGATATATTTTTCATCCAATGACAATAATTTTTGGCTGCATGATAATGGGTCAACCAAGGATAATACCATTGAATTTTGATTGATATTCATCAGTTACATTCTGAGAAAATGATTTTCAAAGTTTCGAATATATAATATATAGAAAAATGACCTCTGCCAATAAAATACATATTTTTCATCCGATCACTATAATTTTTTGTAGACTGATAAAGGGTCACTCAAGCATCACTTCAGTGAAATTTGGTTGATATCCATCAAATACATTCTGAGAACATGAGTTCGAAAGTTTCCACTATATAACATATAGAGAAATGACCTCCGCCCATAAAATACATATTTTTCATCCGATCACAATAATTTTTGGTAGACTGATAAAGGGTCACCCAAGGATCATTCATTAAAATTTTCATTGGTATCCATCAATTAGAATCTGAGAAAACTCACTTTTTACCATATTTGGAAATTAGCCACGCCCATTAAATCCATGTTTTTCATTGGATCAAAATTTCTTGAACAACTTTGAAAGAGGGTCACCCAAGGATCATTCCTGTGGTGTTTGGTTGAAATTCATCAAGTAGTTTCTGAGAAGAAGATTTTTAAAGAAAAAGTTTATGACCGGACGCACAGATGCACGCACGGCGGACACAACACCATGACAATAGCCCCAGTGGCTTTCAGCCAGTGGAGCTAAAAATGACCTTGACCTGGACCAATGACCTTTATAGGGTACCAACAGCAATACAAATGCCCAGATCTACGTGACTTCTCTTATGTAAGATATTTAATTCTATTAAGTTTTAAGTTGACAGTTAGTATAATAACAGAAATATGCTCTGTATAAATTCACATTTCAAAATAATAAAGGTTACGTAGTCCAAAATTAAGCAAGCAAAAAGTTGTGGTTCTGGTGCACTCCACTTCTCTGCAATTTAATCTAACCATCTGTGATTTTTCAAATTGATATCATCCATAGTTTAGGAGATATACTTGGTACAAATTTTGAGACTGAATAATAAACCAAATGATGGAATAATGGAAGGACAGAATGATAAAAGGATGAAAAGATGCATGAAGACCTTAGAGACTGAATAATAAACTGAATGATGGAATAATGGAAGGACAGAATGATAGAAGGATGAAAAGATGCATATAGACCATTACTATGTCCCCTTTGCTGAAACCGCCAGAAATAACAATAAATGTTGCCAAATTAGACTTTGCATGAGAAATTGTAACTTCAGTTCTATAAATATAAGCAAGCCTGAAGCAATTATGCTAAACCATTCATCTTTCTACAATAAATATGCACTTTTGAATAATTTTGTTTTGAATGACAGGGTCTTGCACTTTATATTGCAATAGAAAAATAGCTTATTATTCTTCAATCCAACAGATTGTGCATAAAGGGACTAACTGGGGATTCAAATACACTTTTTGTGGAAAGCATTGTGGAATATGAAGAAATTATTTGTGACAAACAATTTTGTCATGCCACAAAATGGTATCAAGCCCTGGCCAAAAATACAGAAAAAAAAAATACCTTTTTAAAATTAATAAATATAGGGCGCAGCAAAATTTATTTATAGACACTTACAATAGTTTTGCACTAACCCCTTGATATACAGTTTTTTGTGTTTTTTTTAAATAATGACTGGTCTCTAATTTTGTCATACTTAAATGAGTTGAATATCATACACAACAACTCCATATTTTTGCGGACGTCATATTTTCTCAATAATCTGATTTAAGAGTATCTGACTCCCTTATTCTGCTGTGTATTCATGCAAATTTTATGAACAAACCATACACTCATCTGTCAAACACATAAGATCATCAATTTCTCTTACTTTTCTATATAAAATTAATTAAAATATTAATACATTCAAAACCAGCATCGTGTTCAAGCATTATACCAACCCTATTCAATCATTGTTTTAATATTCTTGTATGAAAAACATAAAAAACAGATGACTTTCTTTCACATTCTATGACGTATATACCACCTGTACATGCATCAAAGAATGTAAAAAAAACCGCAAAAATCCAATGCTGATACCTGACTCAGTTTCTTAGAGGTAAATTATTTTCGAAATATGACATCAGGATTCAATATGGTGCACAATTGACAGTGGTCAACATACAGAAGTAATTTCAGCATTTTTTCTTATCCTTTTTTTTTCTTTCTAATTCTCTAAATTGTTGCAGAGTGCCTTGTAAAAGAACAAGCTTGCACTGATTGGTAAATTTTTGCTCTAAATTTGTTGTCTATTTGAAGCCTGTTTATAATTGACTAGTTTGTACAGTAAAGATACAAGAAGCCAGGCTACAATTATAAGATCCAGCAGAGATAACCAGGCAGTATTTCAAGTTGTAATTAAAAAATAATTAAATAAGAGGGTGCGTCATTCAAGGTTCAGAAAGTCTTCCAAAATATGGCAACATGAGCCACAATCTTCAGGGCAATCTTTCTAAGATTTCTTAAGAATTTTACATGGAATATCTGGTGAAATTTTGTTAGACATTAAGTACAAATTCTGCAAGGTGGAGTGACTCATCCTGATTACAAACCTTTCAACTTTTAACTAGAGCACCACCTACAGATGCATACATTCAGCTGTTGACTACAGAGAATACTGGGAAAAAATCTAATTCAAACAAGAAGTGTTTGAGAAACAGGAATGTCCTAAAATCAGCATTTTTTTTTAAACTTTTGACCTTGACAGATGACCTTTACCTTGCTACATGACCTTGACTTTAACATCAGCAGATGTGTATCATTCTCTCACCATGCCAACAAGAGCTTCGTACAGCGGCGAATATACGGCTTGTCAGTAACGTGAGCTTGGATGATAGCTAAAAATATTTCAAACAGACAGACAGACAACTGGTGCCATAACATAGTATAACCTTTTGAGTGTAAATTGAAAATGATTTTATGCACAACTATATGCCAAACAGTCATTTTGCAAGTTTCAGTTCATTCCAATTCAAAGTGTGACGAGTTGCTCACAAAAGAAATATAGTGAATTTCAATCAATTCAAGGGCAGATAATACAAGAAAGACCCAAGCTTTCTGAATTGATGAAGTCTTATGCATAACCAAATATCAGGGGTACAATATACAAAAAAATCTGTAAATTTAAAATATTTTGTGAAGTAAAGGGCAGATAAATCAGTAACTACTTTAAATATGAAAATATATTTAGTCCTAAGCACAAATAGACAACCTACAAAGTCATTATGGCAAGTTTCCTTTCATTCCCATCCAAAATGTAGGAGAAAGTGAGCTGACAAGAAATTTTGTTTTTCATCAACTCAAGGGCAGATAATCCAAGATATCTCAAGAATGACTGGAGCATTTTGAATTGAAAAGTCTTATGCAAAACTAGACATCATAGAGAGTAATTGTGTCTAGTTTCAGCTCATTTCAATTGATAGTTAAGGAGTTGCACACAAAAAACAGTGATTTTTGTTTAATTCAAGGGCAGATAATTCAAGATTTCTCAGGAATAACTGGAGCGATTTGAATTTCAAAGGTCTTATGCACAACAAGACATCATAGAGAGTAATTGTGTGTAGTTTCAGCTCATTCCCATTGATAGTTCCGGAGGAGTTGCGCACACAAAAATAGTGATTTTCGTTAAATCCAAGGGCAGATAATTTAAGATTTCTCAGGAATGACTGGAGCGATTTGAATTTCAAAGGTCTTATGCACAACTAGACATCATAGGGAGTAATTCTGCCTAGTTTCAGCTCATTCCCATTGATATTTTAGGAGGAGTTGCGCACACAAAAAATTGCTAACGGACAGACAGAAGGACGGACAGACGGACGGATGACCGAGGCCATAACATAATACGACCCTTTAGTCGTATAAAAATGAGGCTTGTACCTTGAATAGGCTTGAAGAAATTGGCAATCTTAAGTTTTTTGATAGGTTTTTTAGTTATTTGACCTTGACAGATGATCTTGACCTTGCAACATGACCTTGACTATAGTACCAGCAGATGAGTATCAGTGAGAACTATCATCCTGCCAAATATGAGGCTTGTAGCTTGAATAGACTTGAAGATACTGGTCTATGTTAAGTTTTATTATTTAGTTTTGTAAACAGACAGACAAATGGATGGACAGAAGGACATCAGTGAAACAATATGCCCCCGATCTTTCAATGCAGGGGGATGAAAAAGGCATAATTCAAGTAAAGTGTATGTAGAGTTTTTCCCCAGATAGTATTAGGTTGCTATTTTGATAGTGAACATATATCCCAAGTATCAAGTGAATCCTTCAATAATACCAGAGATATCACAGAAATGTTTTCCAAAAATGATGACCGTGACAAGGAGACCAATGCTTCACCAATACCTTTTTTTCAAGGGCTCAGTATGAAACAGTTGTAACTCCTTGTATGACAATAGGGAGTTACAACTGTTTCACGCTGAGCCGAAAATTTGTTTTTCCAGAAAAGGGCTTAGCCAAAAATGTAAATCCTCAAGAATGCATACATGCATTCTGACTAGGATTGAGGTTTTTTGCTTATCCCAGATGGTACCTTTACATGTGACGGGTCACAAATATGCACCGTTGAATTATTCTATTTGAACGACAGGGTTTTGCACTTTATGTTGCAAAACAAAAATAGAACAATAGCATTCTGTTCTTCTGTCTGACAGGTCTAATTTAAAGCTCAGAAAAAAACACAGACATGTCATTTTGAATGCAAAACAAACATCAAATATTGTTGATAAAATTGTTTTCACCCTTTACCTAAACCCAGCCTTGTGTTCAGGATTACAAAACGGTAAAAACTGTTTGCAAATTTTATCCTACTCGGCATGCAAGCACACAATGCAAAATGGGGTATAATTTGCAAATGGGTTTAAATAGCACTGTTTTGTCATCCTGAATGCAGGGCTTATCCTCTTGAATCTGAATTTTGTTTCAAATAAATTGAATGTTTTAAGGACGATTTGTACAGCAAAACTATTTATAATATACAGTCAAAACTGTCAATAGCGGCCACTAACGGGACAAAGCAAAATCAGCCGCATACGGGAGTTGACCGCTTAACGGAAAATCTACCCCCTACTAAGGTGAGACTGTACATTTGTGCAGGTAGGTCTATCTCTGCAATGTCTCCAACAGATTTGTACAGCAAAACTATTTATAACTAAGTTGTGGGAATGGAATAACCCTGATGAATATTTGTTATTACACAGGTTCTACATGTATCACACTAGTGGAATAACTATGCTAAATAGCTATTAATAGACATCAAGGTTACATTTTTCGTAGTGAAAATGACCTCATAATTGATTTACTGACATCCCTTTGCACACTGCATTACATGCGCACAGAATAAGTTCAATCGATAAATTTAAAAAAAATCCTCGTATTATCACAAAAATTAAAATAACCAGGAATTTTTTAGTCCAAAAAGGGTTAAAATTCTACTTAACTCAATAGCAGAATGAATCTTTGCCTAGAGGCTTGTATTAAGGTCACAGAAGCCTGTGCAAAGTTTCAAAGCAATAGCTTTATAGAAACAGAGATTTTAAACACTTGCCAAAGCATTAAACTGACTCTGACGCCAATGACACCGCCTGGGTGAAAGGAATAGCTCACCTATTCTACAAATAGTCAAGCTAAAAACTTTGGACTCAGGAGTGTTAACAAACAAAAGTTAATGGACAGATGGCCAGACAACTGAGGGAAAACTGGCATAACTGTAGCTCTTCGGACCTTTAGTCAATGAAGCTAAATATCTAATTTCACTATATGAACAAGCAATGAAATCAACAACTTATACTTTCTTCATATCTTATAATTTACTACCATGAAACAAAATTGTAAAGACTTTTTTATTATAACACTGATTTATTATAGGACTACTTTGTGTGCAAGCTTTTTAAAATAGCTGCATGCTCAATTTTGTTTTCATTTAGGAAAAAGAAAAGACTGGTCAAGTCAAAAGAAGATGAGAAGACCTTTTTTATGTTGATGGAATTCAAAATCTTTGCCCATGGGGCAAAAATTGTCAACAAATTTTGCTAACAAGAGGGCCATAGTGGCCCTTAATCGCTCACCTGAATGAACTGTCTAAAATTTTCAAATGAAGTATGAGAAATAGAATAATGAATGACTGAGCTAAACAAAGCTGTTGCTTCTATACAAATTGAGAATCCTTTTTTATGCCCCCGATAGGGAGGCATAATAAATTTGACTTGTCCGTCCGTCCGTCTGTCCGTCCGTCTGTCCGTCCGTCTGTCCGTCCGTCCGTCCGTCATTCCGTCCAAAAACTTTAACATTGGCCATAACTTCCTTATTACTATCAAAGCGGTGTCGGGGGCATTGTCATCTTACAGTGACAGCTCTTGTTTACAATTTTAAGGTTGACTAACAAGGATTTTTATAATTGATTTTGTGACCTAGTTTTTGACCCCAGATGACCAAATTTCGAACTCTTTCAAGATTTCATCTAGACAATCAATTTGACCAAATTTCAGGTTGATTGGCCAAAGATTGTGGCCTCTAGAGTGCAAAAAAGATTTTTCTTAGATTTGACCCTGTGACCTAGTTTTTGACTCCAGATGACCTATTTCAAACTTGTCCGAGATTTCATTAAGACAATCATTCTGACCAAATTTCAGCTTGATCGAGCAAAAAATGTGGCCTCTAGAGTGCATACAAGGTTTTTCTTAGGTTTGACCCTGTGACCTAGTTTTTGACCCCAGTTGACCCAATTTCAAACTTGTTCGAGATTTTATCAAGACAATCATTCTGACCAAAATTCAGGTGGATTGGGCAAAAAATGTGGCCTCTAGAGTGCATACAAGGTTTTTCTAAGATTTGACCCTGTGACCTAGATTTTGACCCCAGTTGACCCAATTTCGAAATCGTCCGAGATTTCATCAAGACAATCATTCTGACCAAAATTCAGGTTGATCAGGCAAAAAATGTGGCCTCTAGAGTGCATACAAGGCAAATGCTGACGACAGACGACGGACGTCGCACGACGGACATCCACCTAACCACAATAGCTCACCTTGAGCACTTCATGCTCAGGTGAGCTAAAAATGACGAATTTCTCAAGTCTTTTAGATATAGATATAGAGCCATAAGAATTCAGAAATTGCTTGTTACAAGCAATTGTTGCATTTTCTACATTATTTTTCATAGTTTCTTTTTATTCAAGGCATGGATTAGCATGATATCTGGACTACGGTTTATTTAAACCCTAATTTCCATTCACATAGAATGTTACCTGGATTAGCTTAATTTAATTTTGTTAATAATAAATGAATTAGTAAGGACATCTACCTTATGTATACAAGTAATTAGTTTGCAAAAATGCTATTCATAACTGACTGACGGAGGCATTAACAAACAAAAACCTAGTTTTCAGCTGTGACAACTATGCCTAACTGCAAGTAGGCTCGGCAAAAAATGAGTAGATAATGAATACTGAATTCATTAAACAAGTCATCTGTAGAGAGACTAGAGGTACTTGAGTTTCTGTTTCCACCCTATTTGGCTGAATTAAAGTTCTGTTTCAAACAAATTGCCAATTTTTAGACATTTCTCAAAATTTTCTCAAATAGTTTAATAGAAAGCAGACAGTGTTGGCTGAGATAAGATTGCTTTTCTGTGCAAACTGATCCTAGCATGTACTGTTTGCCAATGTATTATGTACATATATAATAAGTACTTAGGGTAATATATGAAAAAAAAATATCTAACAAGGTTGGGAGAATTGAAGATTGTTGAGGCTTTGCCAAGACAATTATCAATTCTCACAACCGAGTTAAATATTTTTTTCACACAATACACTAAGTATGTTTTATATTTATCTTATAACCACTATTTGTCTTCTTTTCGTCAATGTTTCTAACTGAAATGCAAGTTTCTAAAAATCACCGCATTATATCATTGTTCTATAAATAGCTATGTGATATCATTAAAAATATCATATGGGATGTTATCACATGACTTTCTGTATAGTTATGAGATAAAGAAGGGATATATTGTTACTAGTGGAAGGGTTTAAACAAAAAATGATATTTTCATTTATTATAACTCAAGGGAAGCTACTCCGATCACTAAGAACTTGCATAAATTTGCTCTCTTTACTGTAAATACTGGAAATAAGCACCATCTATTAGAGTTCCCTTTACTTCCCTGCCCTGCATACATGATAACATAGCATAGCAAACTGTTTGCAAATTATATCCGGCTTTGCATACAAGTGCACATGCAAAGCAGGGTGGAATTTGAAAACAATTTGCCAGTTTGCCACTTTTTGTTATTTTGAATACCTGTCAGATCAATATGTTTCTTTAACAATATTATAAAACAGTCAAACAAGAACTTGATTGAATTCTAAAAGACAAAGGCAAGGAATGACTGTCAATTTTATTTTTACAATTACAAATGTTAATGGAAGTGAATTTTTATTTCATCATTTTTTTTTTTAAAAAATTTATTTTTCATTTATTTATTTATTTATTTTTTTTATTTATTTATTTTTTTTTTTGGGGGGGAGGGGGTAAGGGAGAAGGGATATATGAGAAAGGGTCATTCAATGGTCAATGCTTTGGAATTTGGTTGACATTCTGGTAGTAAAATTACTATTTTACATTTCTATTTCATCATCATGGGATATGCTCCATTTTAAAACTGTGCAGATTATCTGGGAAGCTTAGTAAGACAAGATTTAAATGTATTAAGGTAGTGGACTCGCAATAGTTCCTAAGTGTTTTGGGAGTAATTAACTTTTACAATGTTAACCATGGTTTCCTAATTATTTTCATTAGGAGACCTCGGTTTGCATTGTTGAAGAACATGTGGTCTAAAATGTTGTGGAACTTTTACGATTCCACTACCTTGAAGGTGCAATAACTTACCCATGTAATTAGAATTATCTTTATTCTCAAGTTGATATCTGGCCAGCAGTAAAAATATCCCTTTAGCATTTGGTGTTAAAGACTTCATCACATGTGTTAGAGAGCTGAGGGCCAGAGCTCCAGTCTGTTGTACGAGTAATGAGTTTTCATACGACGTTTCTTCTTGATACGCTGTGTATGTCGTCACATCATGCCATAACCAGTTATATCGACTAAACTTTGTTTGGTCCCATACTGAAAGAACAATAATATTTTATTGTGAATTGATGGATTGCAGGCTCCACCTCTTGACCTCTGTCATGACTGATCATGACTGATGACTTATGATTTTGAAACAACATTTGTATGGTCCTAGTTATGTGACAAACAGCAAATCATTGGTGGATAATTTGTTTGTTTGAAAGGGGTTTTGCATTACTTCAGTCAGAGAGCAGTGGCTGTAGCACCTTACAATAGATTCCTGGTATCATTACTCTCACCAGTACTACCATCACATCCATTCCTAGCCTCAAGCTGCTATCCCACATAGGTCTATGATTATCAACCCATTGGTGGTAGCTAAATAGTCGAAAAGGATGAGTGCCGCCGTCAAGGATTGAACACGGGACCTCTAGATTGTCAGTCTAACATGCTACCAACTGCAATATGATGGCAGCTTCATTGGTGGATGAACCTGATTCTCATAAAAGGTTGTTCCTAATTCAATCAACAACAAAGCAGTTTACTAAAACTATAACTAACTTCTGCTCTACAAACAGGCCTCACCCTAACAATCAGTGTCTCTTGGAAAAGACCTGCTGGACAACCTAGTTTATTTCAAACGAATTAAAAGAAGAAACAAGTAATAACTTCAACAAGATGTACTGTTGTGTGTTGAATATCCTTAAAGGACAAAAAGGCATAAGGACAGAATATCCAATACTTACTTAGGGGTGAATTAATGTGGTCTATAGAAGCAACAATATGAAGGCCAGCGATCTGACTGAGTAGACTAAGTATATTCTGAGATTTCTCGTTACGTAACATCATACCATCAATATTATGAATAATCAGGAATATATCACAGCCTGCAAATAACACAGAGAAATGGTGACAAAAAAATTAAAGAACCAACATACTTTAAACTACTTCAAACTGTGAAAATCTAAATAAGGTTCATATGATGTTTATAAGATTTTGAACAGTAATCTGTTTATAGATGACTTGCTTAATTAATTTGGTGTACAATGACCACTCACTCAATATCCCCTAAATTTGGAGAAAGACAGACACACTGAATCACTTTATAATAAATTCCTCCACTAGCTATTACTAGAGCTGTTTGAGCAGCTGATTGCTCCACAGACCTGAATCTACTGATATGATTATGCAAGTGTATTTAAATAATTTCCTACCTTTCTTTTTTCCATAAGAATGATAAAACACATGCACAAATATTTTTACAAAGAAAATTTCCTGATAAATGAATAACATATATAGTGGGTATTGAATGGAATACCGAATTTATTAAACAAGTCATCTATAATAAGATAAAAACGAGGCTGTGCCGAGTTTTTATCTGTTTAAAGATGTGTTTAATTAATTTTGTATTTAATGATCACAAATTTTATATTCTATTTATAATATGACCCAAATATTTGCAATAAATCGTTAAAATACTACCGGTAGTTCAACCTTTCAATTTTTCATGAAACTTATAATGCCGTTTAAAACTGACGTCACAACACATTATGAAGTCATTTTCACGTTTACAAAATAGTGTTGCTATTTGTTCTTAGCTCATTTGCATAGTTATTCCACTAGTGTAATAAAACCTGTGTAATATAAAAACAAGAGCTGTCACTGTAAGATGACAATGCCCCCGACACCGCTTTGATAGTAATAAGGAAGTTATGGCCAATGTTAAAGTTTTTGGACGGAATGACGGACGGACGGACGGACAGACGGACGGACAGACGGACGGACGGACAAGTCAAATTTATTATGCCTCCCTATCGGGGGCATAAAAATAATCAACAGGATTTTTTCACTCCTGCAATGTAGGTCATTTATAAAGAAAATTAACTTCCGCCTATTTTCATCAGATCACAATAACTTTGTCTAGCTGATAAAAGAGTTAGCAAAAGCAACATTCCAGAGAAATTTGGTTGATATCCATCAGTTAGGTTCTGAGAAAATGATTTTCAGAGTTTCCACTAAGTACCACTTAGAGAAATTACATCCACCCATAAAAGACATATTTTTCATCTAATCACAATAAGTTTTTTGTAGATTGATAAAGGGTCACTCAAGGATTTTTCCAGTGAAATTTGGTTGATATTCATCAGTTCGATTCTGAGAAAAATCACATATTACCATATTGAAATTAGCCAAGCCCATTACAGCCTTTTTTTCATTGGATCAAAAATCCTTGAACAACTTTGAAAGAGGGTCACCCAAAGATCATTCCTGTGAATTTTTATTTAAGTGCATTGAGTAGTTTCTGTGGAGAAGAATTTTTAAGAAAACCTTTACAGAGGGACAGACACAGCACCATGACAATAGCCCCAGTGGCCTTTGGCTAGTGGATCTAAAAACTTACAAAGTAGAAAAGGAATTTCATTTTTAATATCCAAACATTATATGATATTACCTGAGCTTTCTATCTGAGATCTTATAAAGTCGACATGATCTAAAGGATTTTTATGTGTACTTGAACTTTCTAATAACTCATCTGTTATCATGTTCAATATCTGAAATGGAAAATAATAAAATATCTTTCTTTTTCCTTTGATCTTATATTTCAACAAGAGTGCCAGATACCACAGGTGACATCAAGTCATTTAGCAGAACTGATGGATAGTTTCCTTTTTGATCTGGATGTGTGACAAAAATACATGCCATACAATAGTAATTATTATACTTATTTCCAAGGTTGTGGAATTCCCATCCCTGACTTGTCCGACATGGGCTTTATAACTTGCAGGCAAGTACATTTTTTTAGTCCACTTGGCTGCTTACAAGTAAATACAAGGGCAAATCTTGTTTCAGTACTAAAGATATAGGAGAAAAGTCATCCTATTGTTTGTATCAACATCTATAAATTCGTTTTTACGAGCAAGTTCATTTTGATACTAGAAAAGTAGAATATCCACTTTTTTTTAACATGGACAAGTGGAGAAAAGTTGTATTTCCACACCCCTGCTTACTACATTAGCTAACAGTTAACACTTTAGCCATGCAGGTGTATAGAAAAAGACCAGCAAGAGTTGGAGTTCTAAACAATTTGACACATTCATTTCATAATTGCCATTCTAACTCTTGTCATTCCTATCTCCATGTTGGGTCAACCCATTCAATTGATTGAATGGAGTTTTACGCCACTTTCAACATTATATCACGGAAACTGGAGCACCTATGAATGGTTTCCTGGTATTTCTTTCACCAGTACAACCATCGCATCCTTTCCTAGCCTCCAGCTGATATCTCACATAGGTCTACAATCAACACATTCTAACTAGAACTGTCAAAAAGGGGACTTATAAACACACCCCCATCACCACCACCACCAGGGCGTATTCACATTTTATGTGCTTTCTGTACATGATGTAGTTGCAACATGAAGGAATTGTTGACTTAAAAAATTTGTAAATGAATCTTATGTTGTTAAAACTCGTTAAAATTGTCTCTTATGAGTTTAAGCAACATAGGATTATTCGGAAATTCACAACAGATACATATTCAATCAAAATAAGAGATGTTTGTCAAACATTTATGCCCTAAATAAGTGCAGGTTATTAGCATATTGACATCTAAGTACCTGTGAATGTACATGATTCTAGCTTGAATACTTTTTTTCAATATACTTTCAACAAAAAGTTATAAAATTCAATAAAGGGCAATAACTCATAAAATAAGTAGAGTTATGCTTCTTATGCACCATTTTCTCCTCGATGAGCTCTATCCATCCATGAAGTTTCATGACCATATAGCCATCATACTGTCTGAGATATGCTCCAGACAAACTTCAAGTATGAAATTCAACAAAGGGCAGTTACTCATAAAATTTTATGTTTAGAGGTATGGATCTTATCCACTCCACTCCTCCTTGATGTGATCTTTCCACCCATGAAGTGTCATGACCATAGCCATCTTACTTTCTGAGATATGCTCCAGACAAAATTGGTCTATGGACAGAGGGACAGACAGACAAGTGCATAGCAATATAGCCTCTCTTCTACGAAGGGGGCGTAATCATGTTTTTGATTTTTAAACAAAATGTGTTTTAACCCTTTCCTGTTTTACAAAATTATGGACCTGTCCAAATTCAAAGGTTTTGCAGACGAAAATTAAAAGTGCATTTAATTGGAAAAATAACCATTCAGTAGGGTAGAAAATAGTGTGGAAAAAGAAGAAATTGCTTGTCAGAAGCAATTTCTTCTTTTTTCACAATGTTTTCTCAATCATAAAATCACAGGCACGTAAAAAGCAGGGATTAAACAGCAAAGGGTTAAGTGATTATCTCTTCACTGACAGCTTTTTAGTCGTCCCATAAAAGGTGGCTTAATACAAGTTTCACTGTAATTAGTCTTTCAGATAGTTATGAAAAGTCATGTACACTTACATGTTTTATTGTTAGACTAGGAAAATAACCATTAACAACAAGCTGTGAGTATCCTTTTAAATATGTACTTCTTAAATCTTCCATCAAGTTTCTTTTGGATCCTAACCCATATAGAAGTATGTTGAACCCATTGCTGGAAAATAATAAAAAGTGATTAAAAACTATCTAATTAATTTGTGCTAAGGACATAATTAGCCGTGTACAAGTTGTAAGATTTCTTAATGACTTTTTTCATTGTGTTCTGATGAATGAGATGCTTTTTCCCTTAAAAAATTAACATGTTAAAAAAATAATGAAAAAGAGTCAAATTATGTACAATTATTGGGTAGAGATAATGTGCCTATAATATGAGTACAATAAACACAAATTTTCACTTGAAAAATTCAAAGATATCAATAATATTTCAAATAGTTCTCAACCCTCCCATTATCCAATTTTTTGACTGATCTAAAATTTCAAGAACATAGGCCTTAATACAAAATCACTTGGATGTAAAATCTTAGAACTAAAAACAATAAGGTCCAATGGCATAAGAAAAATTTAATTAAAGTTAAGTCTAACAACAACCCTAGATTCAGAATCCAAAATGTGCGCGAAAGATTCAAAATTTGTAGGCTCGCTTTGCATGTGCATTCAAGTGCAAAGCAGGGTAGTTTTTTTCAAAGTAAGAAAATGTTATTGCATTTTGAACACAGCTTAACACATGAGTTAAATTAAGTTTTTGTTATGCACTTTGGCCTCAAGGCTCAACACTCAAGGCTTGTTAAGAAAGTTTTAAGACAACTGTAAGATATCACAGACAGACATACACATCTAAAAATGCTCATCATTAACTACTTTTCTAGGAGACTCACTAAAATGAACTATGCTTTCATTAACTTCACAATACTGGATCTTTGTTTGAATGGGGTTTTACGCTGCTTTCAACTATCTTTCAGTTATATTGCAGAAGCTGGAGCACCTGACAATGGATTCCTGGTATTTCTCACACCAGTACCATAATCACATCCTTTCCTAGCCTCCAGCTGATATCCCACATAAGTCTACGATTATTGACCCATGCAGGATGTTTGTTTGACACAGGGTATGGCGTTCTGAGGCAGGTCAAACAAACAACTTAAAAGGAGTATAAAGAAACAACTTTAGAAATGGACTTTTCTTGGGATAACAAGAGTGCAATAGCCATTAGAATTGAAATATCGGAGAATATGTTAAAGATTTTGGGACAGTTGATTGCTTTGTGATCAAATGTCTCTCGATACATTTTGAATTTTTAAACAAACCTATGAGCATTCAGTCAGCAAGGTTAAAGAACCTTTATTCAACTGTAGCGTTACTGTAGATATAAATTTGGAGGCAAAACAATCAAAAGAGTGTCAGGGTATCAAACAATAAATGGATGAGGAATGACAAGAACATATCCAGGGTTAGTGCAAGCTTGTACTAAGTGTATATACATTGTATATACACTTAGTACAGTCTTGCACTGAACCCATGATATGTTTGTGAGTTTTTCTGTTGGTATGAAATATAAATGTAAAAGGCACTAGCTTATAAGCAAAATTATTTTTTGAGTGAACAATCTCATTCTAAATTATCAGCGTTGTCTCAAATTTTCCAAATACCCCTCATATACTTTACCACATTTGATACATCCACTGTTTAAACAGATCTTGATGTTCTCTGTACATTTCACCACACTCTTTTATATGATTAGACGGAAGTGACGACAGTAACTTATTTAGCGTCTCCTGGTCCATACGAGGCATATCCAACTTAGCAAGAGTCGCGTCTGACGTAGGTCCTGTGCCGCTTGAATGGAGATCGAAGTAGTCCTCAACATTACTAGGTTCCTACAATAGGGAATAGCTTGAAATAGGAAGATATATGCAGGGTTGTGGAAATACTTATTTTCTCTACTTGTCCTTGGACAAGTAAAAGATGATTTGTACTTGTCCTTGATCAAAATAATCTTGTCCGCAAAAGAAGAAAAAAGATAAATTTTGAGAAACATTGTTTTTAAAGAGGAAAATGCTGAAACCAGCATTTTCTTCCTTAAAAGCATTGTTTTCTACCCTTTGATGATAAGGTTATTTGAATCTCTTAGACAAGTCTTTGCGATTCCAAGATTTGCCTTGTTATTACTTGACTTGGACAAGTAGCCTTGAAAAATATACTTGTCCACAGGTTGAAAAACCCATGTTGGACAAGTCGGGCAAAGGAATTCCACATCCCTGATATATGATAAATTCCAAACATAACTATGCTATATGGACTGAAGAAAATACAGTGTTTCAGAGGTACAGATAAGTGGGAGAAAGCCGGAAATAAATCTTCATTTCTACTTGAAACCATATGTCATTGGTACTCATTAGGATTGTCTCGACAACACAATTCCAATGAACACCAACAATATAGGATTTGTGCAAGTATTTTTGAAAAAGTAAAATTGAAATCCAAACTATCCTCTCTATCTGTAGCTCTAATTGTTTTATCCAAATGTTGTTATAACCTGTGATTTTTCTTATAACAAGAGCTGTCGGAGGAGAGAGAAGCTTGACTATTCCTAGTGCTGGATAGTAACATCAAATCAATATCGACATTGGAAATTCACTAAAATAAAAGTTAAGAGAAAAGAGTCTTTGTATATAGGCTGATATTATGGTCACAGAAGCATGTGAAAAGTTTCAATGCGATAGCTTTTGTAGGAACAGAGATACAACTAGAACTGTCGCAGTGCGGACTAATACCCCCCACAAGCGCTTTGTCAGAATGTAAGTGCTATTAGTGCAGGATGTGTTTGTAACTAATATTGAGGTCATATGCCACATTTGCATGAAGTTTCATGATTCTAGGTTGTTTGGTTTTTGAGTTAAGAGTCCAGAAATGAAGATTGAACAAAAATTGACTGTGACCTTGACCTTTGACCTATATGACCCAAAAACAATAGGGCACTTCCTTGGATCGTAAGCAACATTTGCATAAAGTTTCATGCTTGTAGGTCATTTTGTTCTCGAGTTAGAGTCCGGAAACGAAAATTGAACAAATATTTACTGTGACCTTGACCTTTGACCTATGTAAGCCAAAAACAATAGGGCACTTCCTTGGTTCATAAGGAACATTTGTATAAAGTTTCATGATTGTAGGCCACTTGGTTCTTGAGTTAGAGTCCGTAAACGAAAATTGAAAAAAGGCTGACTGTGACCTTGACCTTTGACCTACATGACCCATAAACAATAGGGCACTTCCTTGGGTCATGAGCAACATTTGTATAAAGTTTCATGATTGTAGGTCATTTGGTTCTTGAGTTAGAGTCCGGAAACAAAAAGGTCTACGGACGGATGGACGGATGGACGGACAGACAGACAGACACGGTGAAACCAATATACCCCCTCTACTTCGTAGGTTAGGGGTATAACAAACATAAAACGGTTGCACATTTAAACATAACCAAGATTTTTAAGGCCGAAAAGGGTTAAAATTCCACTAAATCAAATATCAGAGTAATGAATTTTTTTCTGTGGGCTAATATTATGGTCAAAGAAGCATGTGTAAAGTTTCAAGCAACAGCTTTAGTAGATACGGAAATAATTATTACAGATGTACATCAGTTGCACCTAAAAACTTAACCAAGATTTCTAAGTCCGGAAAGGGTTAAAATTCCACTAAACTCAATACCAGAGAATTAAATCTTTGTCAAGATGCTGTTATTATGATCACAGAAGCATGTGCAAAGTTTCCAAGCAATAGCTTTGCTAGATTTAGAGATATAACTGATGTATCAAATTTGCACATAAAAACTTAGCCAAAGATTTCATAGTCTGAAAAAGGTTAAAATTCTATGAAATTCAATATCAGAGTAATTAATCTTTGTCTAGAAGCTGATATCATGGTAACAGAAGCATGTGTAAAGTTTCCAAGCAAAAGCCTAAGTAGAAATAGAGCTATAACTGATATACAACATTTGCACGTAAAAACTTAACCAGGAATTTCTAAGTCTGAAAAGGGTTAAAATTCCACTTAATTCAATATCAGAGGAATGAATCTATGTCTAGATGCTGATAATTTGGTCACAGAAGCATGTGTAATTTAGTTTCAAAGCAATAGCTTTTATAGAAACAGAAAAATTACAGATAAACAACATTTGCATGTAAAAACTTAACCAAGATTTCTAAGTCCGAAAAGGGTTAAAATTCCACCAAATTCAATATCAGAGTAATGAATCTTTGTTAAGATGCTGATATTATGATCACAGAAGCATGTGCAAAGTTTCAAAGCAAAAGCTTTAATAGAAACAGAGATTTTAAACACTTGCACGTAAAAACTTGACCAAAGCATTACGCCAACGCCAACACCGACGCCTGGGTGACCGGAATAGCCCCCCTATTCTTCGAAAGTCGAGCTAAAAAGAGGCTGCTGGGATTTATGAAATCAACATTTTATAGATCACATTAACCAATATCCTTAGATCTTAAGTGGATTTTTCTTCATACCAAAAGTCAGTATGAATAGACTTGCTGAAAGTAAGGTACACTTGTCTTAGATAAGCAACAACTATCATCGCAATGAATTTTGCTACTGATTAGTTGACAAATTTGGAAAGGCACTTAGTATAATTAAAATTTTGCGACAACCAATAACAATAATTGTTGCCAGAAAGGAGACATCAATGAGAACTTCTAAGTGAGACTGAAAACATAATTGAAGCAGCAAAAATCTTACAATATCAAGCTCCTCTGTTTTTCTACGTAATTTTCTAGATGGTGTTGCACTTTTAGAACTTGGTTTTTCCTCACTAACGTCACTGTAATTGTCACTGGATTCTGAACTGTCATCTGTATCGGAATTTCCTGAAAATAACAAGAGCCGTCAGAGACGGATTATGCTCCCCGAATAAGGCATTGTCACAAAAACAAGAGCCATGTTTGACATGGACATCCCCCGCCATAAAAGCTTGATAGTAAACTGAAGCCTAATAGATAAAAGATTCTTTTGTACTGTCAGAGATTTACCTCCTATTAAATCTAAGTATTAAAAATAACAAAGGGCAATAACTCCAAAATTATGCAAGCAAGAGTTGTAGTCCTTCTGCATAGCACTTCTCCTCCATGAGATCTATCCACCCATAAAAGTTCAAGTTGATAGCTATTATACTTTAGGAGATATGCTCCAGACCTAATCTTAGTATCAAAAATAACAAAGGGCAATAACTCCAAAATTATGCAAGCAAGAGTTGTAGTTCTTGTGCACTGCACTTCTCCTCCATAAGATCTATCCAACCATAAAGTTTCAAGTTGATAGCTACTATACTTTAGGAGATATGCTCTGTGGTCAGATTTCAAAGACTCAAATAAGCTGTTGTCTTATACAGCTAACATAAAGGTAACAAACATTAAACCCCCTTTTTGCATGACATATTTTTAGACACAAATATCAAATAGTTTAGGGTAAAGAGCATCTGATTTGCTACTCAAATGTGAAATTTCATCAAATTCTGAGCATAAGACTAGGAGAAATGAAAGAATAACTGTATTTTACGCGCTAACGTAAAGGTAACAAACATTAAGCCCCCTTTTTCCATGATATATATTTTTTTACGTTAATTTCAAATTGTTTATAGTAAAGGGCATCTGATTTACTACTCAAATATGAAATTTCACTAGATTCTGACAGTTAGACTAGGAGAAATTTGGGAAAAACTGTTTTTTACCCTAAGTCCCCTTTTCCCGTGACGAGGCATCAAATCCAAAAATCGTCACAGATGCATCATCACTATATCATAGGGAGTTCACATGGTAAGTTTCATTCAATTTGGCCCAGGGGTTATGGAGAAATAGGTGGGGACGGACGGACGGACGGACGGACGGACGGATGGACGGACGGAATTACGGACGGACAGACAAAGCGGCGGCTATATGCTCTCCCTTCGGGGAGCATAATAAAGGATAATATGTTGTCTTAACACATTTTCAATAGTATTTCAGTGACAATATCTAAAGGTCCATAGAGTAACAAACCATAGTTTCCTACTATTTCTTGTGCAAGAATTACCACTGCATCTTATCCAGAGCTACAGATCGAGGGGCTACTCCTCTAGATGATTCAAATGGGTACCCATACAATAGAGTTTCAATGAGAAATACAGATTAAAGATAGGCTTTACCTCCTTTTATCTGTACTGGTTAGAGACCAATTCCTGCGGGGTACAAGTTTTTGCCAACTACCCTGGTTCACAGTAAAGGAAACCTTTCTAAATTACATGTTATGTAGATAACAACTTCTTCTATTAAGAAAATAATTTGTTGTACATGAATATTGCATCTTTGCTGTGAAAAAGGTCAGTTGAC
This sequence comes from Fragum whitleyi, assembly GCA_948146395.1. Classification (NCBI taxonomy): domain Eukaryota; kingdom Metazoa; phylum Mollusca; class Bivalvia; order Cardiida; family Cardiidae; genus Fragum; species Fragum whitleyi. The sequence goes on along the minus strand of OX411547.1, from coordinate 37,286,898 downwards.
GAGAACTGGTACATGGCGAGAATTGGTCTCAAACCATTACCTCTATTATCCTAGCATTCAGCTATTCAACTGGCTATCTTAACTACTCACAAAAAGGTGAAGATATACACAGAATTCATCCCCTACTTGAGAAGTTTTATTAAATTATAAATCTCGAGTATCACTTGTATGCTTCGTACAAGAGGACCATGACAGTCCTATATTGCTCACAAATACAAGAGATTGTTTGATGTACATTTAGGGTTGTTCTGAAAGAAACCGAGCTTAATTTTGTCCAACTGCAATTTAATTTTTTTTTTAAATTTTCATAAATTTTCAACCATTCTGTTACCATGGCAGCCAAAGTGATCGATGGAATTGGATTCTTTTAACATCTTTACCCCAGGAACATCCATGGGGTAATTTACCAGGCATTAGCCTGTGCAGAGCGCAGTAGAATTTGCTTACAGTCTCCGACATTTTTTCAACCTGAACCGGGACTGATTAACTTAAGTTTCCTAAAACACAGGTTTATGCTCTAATCAGAAGTCACATTTTAGTAGGTGCTTCTTGCATGTATGTGTATTTCCGTTTATTTATCATTGCTTCCGTAGAACATGCCCATATGAGCAATGCCCCCAGAAGATGGTTAATTGTTACAGGGGATAGTGCAGTGATACATGACGAAACTACTGCTGAGATCTGCTATGGTTCTTTAACATGCTCGGTGTACAGCACCGTCGCACGGGACTCGGTTTAAAGTCTCATCAGAAAGAAAATTAGTTTGTTAGTCTGCCTGCCCGAGAATTGAACCCAAGCAGTGGAACTTTGATGGTTTTGAAGTCCGATGCTCTACCAACTGAGCTTATTGGGCTTCCTACATTACATGTATAAGACAAGGGCTATAACTCACCAGCTCCATGTCGTTTATGTAGCCTGTATGGTGTAGTGGACACTGGTTTCCTATCTCGCTGTGGACGACTTCTCCTATTAGGTGTCTTTGCCTCGTCTGTAGTTTCTTTGTTTGGTGTAAAATTGACAGCTGATCATGATAAAAAAAATACAATATAATTAACTCTTTTAAAAATATGCTGAATAAAAAATACATAATCAAAGTGCTGATGGTACTGGAATGCAATAATTGTGGGTCACAATTTATTTTGAAAGAATTTTTTTTTTTCAAACATTCCTGGTTTAACAGGGAAAATCAGGTGGTATAGACTTAGATTAGACTGCACATATGTGCAGGCTGATCTTTGTATATAACCCCTGCCATAGCAGGAAATTCTGGGGTTCAGCATGACAAGGGTTAAGCTGAAACAAGATGTGTTTTTGAAACACTAATGGCCCCTTACAACAAATTGTTATTACTTTGAACTCGATTGCGGTCCTTAGCCTTGTAAGATAATGTTGACCTTGGAATTTTAAAATTGGGATCAGTGAGATCTCATCATGAAACCTGATAGAACATTTGCAAGCTACAGTCATTTTTATTTTGAACAGGATATCATTGAACTTGCAACAGTACTTCATTTATATTGCAAAAGCTAGTGCTTCTAGCCATGGCTAAATTTGTACTATCTCACAACATTGCAATTAAAAAAATTCTGTCTAAATTGATTTTTTTTGTTTGAATTTGGGTTTTATGCTGCTTTCAACAACCTATCACTAGTATCAGTAATATTGTGATGGCTGGAGCACCAAACAATCGATCCCTGATATTTTTCACACCAGTACAACCATTACTTCCTTTCCTAGTCCCAGCAGTTTTCCCACATAGCTCTACGAAAATCAACCCATTTGTGGAGAAAAATAGTCAGAAAGGATGAGTGCCAGCTTCTGGAGTTGAACCCGTGACCTTTTGAATGATAGTCTACCTCGCTACCACTGCGCTTTGATGGTGGCTCTCCTTCAAAATTGAAGATTCCAAGGTGGAGATCAGAACACATATGGTTTCTGCTTAATTGCTTACAAGTATACGAGTCCTATTAACAAACAAACATGTTGAGTAAACTTCTAAGTATTTTAAATGAACAGATTTCAGTTTCGTAAAAATTGATCTCATTCAATGACCTTCACCCTATCCCATGATCTATGCTCAGTACCTACAAATGTATATCAAGGGAATCTATCATTTTGTCATGAGTTCATGTATCTTATCTTGAATATGCTTGAAGAAACTGGCAATATTAAGTTTTTCGGTGAAATCTTTGCAGACAATCAGAAAGAAAGATCTACAGATAGCATTTCTGAAAACACTTTGCAATCTTATTGGTGTTTGAAACTAAAGGAGGTCTAAGTGCACTTCCTTTTGATGAAACAAATTTAAATGTCAATCCAGGAGTGTGGAATTTGCATGCCAGACAAGCTTTTCCACTGGCGGCGCAAGCATATTTTTCTATGCTACTTTTCCGTGGACGAGTAAATACCAGAGTAAGTCTTGGAACCGTACGAAAATGATCTACGAAAAAATCGTCCTAATGTTTGTATCAAAGGGTAGAAAACATTTTCTTTAGTGAAGAAAATGCTGGGTTACAGCATTGTCTTCATTAAAAACAATGTTTTCTAAATATTTAGCCTTTTTTGATCCTGGACAAGTTAGAAATCAACTTTTACTTGTCTGTGGAGAAAATCTGTATTTCAACATCAATTTTTTTGATATACAGAAGTAATCCATCATTTGGATAAATTCCTTGTGAAACTCACACTTTCGTCTCATGTCTCCAGTTCCCGGTGTTTTTAAGATAGATTTAGGAGTTCTGGATTCTGAAGCCACAGCCGCCATCTGACCTGACTTTTTGGGAGTACGAAATGTGTACACATCTCCACCAAACACGTCATCTTCATTCTCAAGCACTGTTAAGAAATAAAGGATATTGATTGATTAATTGATTTATTGATCAAATGATTGATTGAATTTGTGTTTAACACCACTAATTACAATTTTCCAGTCATACTGAGATGGTCAATATCCCCTCATGAATTCTTGGTATTATTCCTGTCAAATCAGTACTATACCATTTCATCCTTTGCTGGCCTCCAGCTGTTATCCTGCAAAAGAGTATCTCAGCCAGCTGTTTGCTTAATACAAGAGGAACATGATGGTCCTAGATCCCTCACCTGAGTCTCTTTGACCCCTGGGACATCACATTAATTAATTAGTGCTCATAAAATACCGAATTTATAAATTTGTGGTCTAAAACGTCATTGGCGCAGCCTTGTTTTAATCAGTTTATAGATGACTAGTCTAATAAATTCAGTATTTCATGACCACTCATTTAATATTCTCTATATATTTACCAGTGGATAATCCAACAGGTGTATTTTCCTCTTCACTCTCATTTTCTTTATTTGCATCTTGTTGTGGGTAGCTTTGACGTCTTGACTTACTTTTTCTCTTACCTGAAACAAAGGGTAAATTTTAAAAACATTTTTTCATCCTCTTAGTAGTGAATAATTACTTATTATTGTTACTTCTAGTGACTTGACAGTACACTGAATAGATCAATATTATATAAATGCACAGATCTAAGGGTGGGGGTAGGGGGTAAAGCCCACAAGAGTGTCTTTGACACAAGATACACTGCCAAAAGGATTACATGTATCATTAAAATGAAAGCCCCCTTTACTGTGATGGTGCATCAGAAGAATGCTCCTGTTAACAAGATAAAGATTAACCTTTGAAAGTATCAACCAAATCAATCCTTAAATGGAGAGTTGTTTCCTATCAATTTTACAAAAAGGCAACTTTTCCCATGACATGGCATAGTTCATTTAATCAGGACAATATGCACAAGACCCTTTTTTTCTATAATGTGGCTGAAATTCACCAAACTGCGACAATATGCATAAGTTTAGGTTACAAGGATCAGTGTGTGAAAGTTTCATCAAAATCTGCCCATACATGAAGAAGGGGTTGCAGTCACAAGAATTGTTACAAATAGACCCTTTTTCTTTGACAGAAAAAATTCACCGAACCGTGACAATATGTGCTATGTCAGGTGACTAGGAACATTTGGTAGATGGTTCATCCAAAATGGTCCATAAATGGTGGAGGAGTTCTTTCAAAAGATTATAGCATACAGACGGATGGATGTACAGACAAACACACGTTTTGACATCAGGACAGACGGAGAGATAGACAAGATGATACCAATATACATCCACCTTTCGAGGCGTATAAAAACCCTGGAATTTCAGCAAAGACATGGTCTTAAATTGGAAACTGAAAATTACTTAGTCCTTGGGTATGCAAGATGTCATAACTACAGATTTGTTACATTGATACATTTATTCTGAGGGAAAACAATTTTCACAACTAGTTTTGAAAGAGGCTGCACATCGGTAAAGTGAATAAAGATTTTCTCAACTTGTTCTTTGATAATTGAGACATACCAGTAATTCGAATTTATAAGAATATACAAAATAAGAGATCAAACAGAAAAGAACAATGTACATGTACATGTATATATATAAATGTATCCCAGTACAATCAGTGTTTTTCAGGCCTTTACCCTTGTCATGCTGAATAAATTTTAGATAAAGATTTTCATCAAAATCAAAGGGCAAAAAGCACTGAAAGTACCAACTGTAGGTCAATTTTTATTTGAAAAACTAAATCTATTGACAATTCTGGTTTGAAAGTGAGAACTAGAGCTTGTCACTGAATGTGACTTAATACCCCCACAAGTGCTTTCAGAGAATGAGATACTTTGACAGAAGTGGCAAAAAATGCTTCAAATATAGAGATAACTCTTGGATTTGAGACCTCTAAATTGCGTCTTGCAAAACTTAAACATGTGATAAATGTTTTCGAGCTATTGAAGGAAAACTGAAGGAGGAGTTTGTAACACAAAATTACTAGTATATGTGAATGATAAAGAAAAAAATGTAGTAAGTGTAAGGGCAGATAATTCTTAAACCAGGACGAGTTGGGACCTCATAATTGTGTCTTGCAAAACTTCATGTGATAAATGTTTGTAAAAAATTTCAAAGATATTACATGAAAACTGATTAAAGGAAAACTGAAGGAGGAATTTGGGAAACAAAATTACAAGTATACGTGTTCACAAAGATAAATTGTCTTAAGTTCAAGGGGAGATAATTCATAAACCTGTGGGAGTTGACACTTAAAATTTGAGTCTTGCAAAACTTCAACATGCTTGTATACTGTTTCATTACTTTTGAATGAAAATTGAAGGAGGAGTTTGCGACACAAAATTATAAGTACATGGTAACAAATAGGAAAAAATATCTTGAGTTCAAGGGGAGATAATTCATGAACCTGGTGGAGTTGACACTTGAAATAAGCGTATTGCAAAACTTCAACTTGTGATCAATATTTGCATAATGTTTCATTACAATTGAATGAATTTTGAAAGAGGAGTTTTCAACACAAAATGATAAGAACATGGTTACAAATAGGAAAAAATGTCTAAGTTCAAAGGGGAATAATTCATGAACCAGGGGGATTTGAGACTTGAAATTTGCGTCTTGCGAAACTTCAACATATGCTGAATGTTCATATAATGTTTCATAACTATTGAATGAAAATTGAAGGAGGAGTTTGCGACACAAAATTATAAGTATATGGTAACAAATAGGAAAAAATGTCTTAAGTTCAAGGGGTGATAATTCATGAACCTGGGAGAGTTGACACTTGAAATTTGCGTCTTGCAAAACTTCAACTTGTGATCAATATTTGCATAATGTTTCATTACAATTGAATGAAAATTGAAGGAGGAGTATGCGACACAAAATTATAAGTACGTGGTAACAAATAGGAAAAAAATTTCTAAGTTCAAGGGGAGATAATTCATGAACCAGGGGAAGTTGGGACCTAAAAATTGCGTCTTGCAAAACTTCAACATGTGATGAATGTTTCTATAAAGTTTCAAAGCTTTTGAAGGAAAACTGAAGGAGGAGTTTGCGACACAAATTTACTACTATATGTGTCCACAGACGGACGGACAGACGGACAGACACACGTACAGACGCACGGACGGACTCACGGACAGACGCACGGACAGACAGGCTGATTCCAGTATACCCCCGAAAACATTCGTTTTGCGGGGGTATAGACATGTGGTGTAGACGGACATCAGACTGCACATACCATGTGCAGGCTGATGTTTGTCTATAGCTCCAGATAAAGCAAGAATATTCCGGGTTCAGCATGACAAGGGTAAAGAATTCAAAATCTAAATGATAACAAATGGTGCTTGGTAAAGTGATAAAAAAATTACCCCGGTATTCAACATATATTTAATAGCAAAAACAAAATAATCATCTCTGTCTTAAAAATAAAGTATATTTCTTTTTCACATCTGATCTTTGTGACCCATTTTTCAGCACCGCCTATGGGTGTGTATGCTTGGCTGTTAAGTGCTGGATGTGAAAACCAGTGCAGTTAAAGAACAAAATGCATCTAGAGACAACTTTTCAACGGTTAGTGTCTTTACCAATCAAAACTTGAATCAAATTGTAATGTTTTCATATTATAAATGAGTGACTTTCACCAAATGACCTTGACCATTTACCTTGACATTGTTACGCATGTAATGGTCTTATCTCCAGCAATGCACATGTGAAATTTCAAGGCTCTTTGACAAGTACCAATCCAAAGTTCAGATAATATCAAAATTACCTTGGTTTGACTGATGACCTTGAACTTGGTACCAACAGAAAGCCTTGACCCACTCAATCATCATATGAAATACGAAGCCCCTTTCACTTACCATTCAAAAGCTATGTCCAATATGAAAGAGTTTTTTTTCTACAAATTTGACCTTGAAAATGACCTTGACCTTTGACCAAAGACCTTGAACTTGGTACCAACAGAAAGGCCTTGTCTCAGGCAATCATCATGTGAAAAATGTAGGCTATAATCACTTACCATTCAAAAGTTATCACAAAATGCCAAAGTTTTCGCAAAACAACAACAATGATGACACCAGGGCTATATAGCAATACCTCTTGAATTTCTCCAAAAACAGCCAAGCTTAAAATATTGAACATTATATAGTCCGGCAGAAATATGGCATATTTTAGCTGAACCTGGAAGTACGGTTCAATGTTTTTTTCGTGACTGATTCATGTAGCCAATGCCTTCCCCAACCAGAATCTGGTTGATGACATCTTGTCATCATTGAGCATTTTGAGAAAATCGAGATGGCAGCCAGGACTATCAAAAATCAAGGCAACAACAGCTCCGTAGATCTCTTTCTTAAAAATTTAAAACCGATTTGAGAGGTCATTTTATTGTTTAGAAATTGACCGGAAGCTATGTAACAAAATAAAAACATAACATGACATTATATTTGAGTATGTAATCGAGATGGCAGCCAGATCGAATTATAGAAAAATTTTAAAGTAATTCTCGATCCATGCGAGATATAAGAATCTTGGAAATGTGCTTTAAAGTTTTCTAAATCAACTTTTGTTAGACTGTTTATGACCTAAAAATAGTTTAAAATTACACATCTCATCTAGTGTTATGAAAATCCTCAGTTTGAGGATGGCAGCCGAAAACACAAGATTTTTTTATGCTTAAAGTGTGCAAGGTATTTTACAGTAAACTATTTTTCTAGAAGCTAAAGCCAAGCATATTAAGAATCTGTATGATTATGTATTTCTAACATAGAATAGTTTGAAAAAAGTCGAGGTGGCAGCCAAGACCACTAAAAACATATATGTACTTGCCACTATAATTTAACAAATCATCTAAAATTTTACAGAGTTTACTTTACAAGGTGCTAATTTTAAGTTTCTGGTGTAATTCACACCTTGAATGATGATGAGAATAAGTAAAGTTGTCAATATGTCTGCCAAATAGAGTGGCTCCACAGGCTTGAAATTCTTGAAAAAGCAAATCTAAGATTTGACTAGATTTTAAGATATTTTGGGTTCTACTGATGTTGAAATGATTTTCAAAAATGCCGCTATATAACATACAGAAAAATGACCTCCGCCCATAAAAAACATATTTTTCATCCCATCACAATATTTTTTGGAAGACTGATAAAGCTTCACTCAAGGATCATTCCAGTGAAATTTGGTTGATATCCATCAATTACATTCTGAGAAAATGATTTTCAAAGTTTCCACTATATAACATTTAGAGAAATGACCTCCGCCCATAAAATGAATATTTAACATCCGATCACAACAATTTTTGGTACACTGATAAAGGGTCACCCAAGGATCATTCCAGTGAAATTTGGTTGATATCCATCAGTTACATGCTGAGAAAATGATTTTCAAAGTTTCCACTATATAACATTTAGAGAAATGACCTCCGCTCATAAAATGCATATTTATCCTCTGATCACAATAATTTTTGGTAGACTGATAAAGGGTCACCCAAGGATTATTCATGTAAAATTTAATTGGTATCCATCAATTAGAATCTGAGAAAAGTCACTTTTTACCATATTTGGAAATTAGCCACGCCTATAAAATCTATGTTTTTCATGGGATCAAAATTTCTTGAACAACTTTGAAAGAGGGTCACCCAAGGATCATTCCTGTGAAGTTTGGTTGAAATTCATCCAGTAGTTTCTGAGGAGAAGATTTTTAAAGAAAAAGTTTACGACCGCACTCATGCACGCACGGACGGACGGACACACGACGGACATAACGCCATGACAATAGCCCCAGTGGCTTTCAGCTAGTGGAGCTAAAAATGCTTGATTACTAGTTCAAATTAGGGTGTATATGGTTTTTTGTAATCATTTGAAGATATATTTATTTTTTTCTTCAGATAGGTTAATAGATGACTATAGACTCCTTACCATGTGAAAATATTATGCTATTGATCTGCTGTCCTAGCAAGTTAGAGAAAAATGATCTTACAGCAAAATCCAGTTTTGCAGTCGATATTGCAATGAATTATAAATACATGTACTTTAATGATAAGCATGAGAACATGATGATCTTTTTTTCCTATAGCAAAAACATATCTGTTAAAATATGATTTTTGATAACTATGTCCAGAAGTAAAGTATTAAAACATCTTATTTTGAAGATGGCAGCCTCGCTGTTAACCAGTTATCATCATTTTTTTTTAACTATTGCGACAACGCTAGGAACTTATGACAAAACATGTTAGTATAATTATACTTAATATGTGGTTTCGAAATGACCACTGAGTTTTAAAAGGACCCATTAGTTTGTTCATTAAATTTGCTTTTAAAAAAAATTTATTTGTGCCAAAAAAGGATAGTTTCTAGGAGCATGAAAATATAACATTCTTAATCTCTTTCGTTTCAAGCATAAAACATAAAAGTGTTCTTAACATAAGTACCGTGGGGTATTTACTGAGACTCGTATTCAATTCTGTTATTCATGACCTTCACAGTAATGTAAGAAACCATATGTATTCCATGTGATTTGAACCTAAAGAGACATGAATAGGTCCAACAGAGGTGTTAATGGTAAGATGTGGACAAAACAGGTGATGGGCGCTAACTGTTCCATAAAGTGGTTACCAATGTATTGTACTGAGTAAGACGTAATGCTACCCTAAATTAAATGATGGCAAATCTTCCGAACCTTTACTGCAAAATACGAGTATAAGACTAATGGTTGCTCACTTTTCCTTAAAAGTTTTTAGGTGCAAAAACCTACAGCCTTGACTTAGGTTACAGCCATTCATTATTGTGTACCAAAAGGTTTTATTATAGATCCCTACAAATTGATAATCAAGTCTGAAGTTCTGGTACATTAAATAAATATACAAAAAATATCATGTGGTGCATTTTTATTGCTTGTGAGTATAAAATTGAGTATTAATTTGCCTTAACAATATAGACAACTAGAGGCGCTTGAGCGCCTGATTCGCTCCACAGGCCTGAATATCCAAATAATGACTATTAGAGTATGATAAAGCTGTTAAAATGAGAATTGAAGTGAATGAATGAGTGAATGTTTATTTCAAGTAAATAAGGGTCATATGCTGAAATATTTCTGCATAAAAAACTCATGATCAGTGAATAACAAAATTGACCTCTACCTGTTACACAAATATTTTTCATTTAATCACAACAATTTTGTGCAGTCTGATAATGGGTCACCCAAGGATTATTCTAATGATATTTTATTAAATCCAAATATAAGAATTTCAAAACTAACAGAATGTTACTGCACAATATACTGGTGTTGGTCTGCAAAATTTTGATTGTAGAGCTTAAATTAAACACTACTAAAAGATGTTACTTCACAATTGTTTGTCATCAAAACAAAATTCTAACTAATGATAGTAAGAAGTAAAGTATTCAATCCAATATATTTATTTTATTCTGCCCAATGCCTTAGAGTGCAGTAAACTAAACTCTTTCTACCCCACTCTGAATGTCAGGAGGTCAGAACATCATTTTACACTCTGTGCAGATTCACCCTTCGTTCAACTAAACTCACCAATTCTGACTGGGTATTCTCAGGCTACTTATTTCAACTAATGTTTCTATACATTTGAATTTCAACAAAAGTTTTGTTCCTTCTAATCTATAATCATTACACCTATTAAATTTAACAAGTCTAGAAAAATTCATCATTGAGAAGATACCAAAAGGGTGATCAAATATTCACTTTATATGTTATAATACCCTCTACCAATAAAAAAAATATGCTGTTCATCTAATCAAATATTTTTTTGCAGACTGATACAACTTCACAGAAATAAAATTTCCATGATATCTAATCCATCTGATTAACCTTTCAGGATAGTTTGTTTTACCCTATATATGAAGAAATGACCTCTGCCCATAAAAGACATATTTTTGATCTGATCACAATATTTTTTTTTTAAATAGACTGATAAAGGATCACTAAAGAATCATTCATGTAAAATTTGGTTAATATCTATCAATTAGGTTCTGAGAAAATGATTTTCAAAGTTTACACTATATAACATATAGGGAAATGACCTCCGCACATAAAATATATACTTTTTATCCAATTACAATAATTTTTGCTATACTGATATAGGGTCACTCAAGTATCATTCATGTAAAATTTGGTTGATATCTATCAATTAGGTTCTGAGAAAATGATTTTCAAAGTTTTCACTATATAACATATAGAGAAATGACCTCCGCCCATAAAATACACATTTTTCATCCGATTACAATAATTTTTGCTAAACTAATAAAGGGTCACTCAAGTATCATTCATGTAAAATTTGGTTGATATCTATCAATTAGATTCTGAGAAAATGATTTTCAAAGTTTTCACTATATAACATATAGAGAAATGACCTCCGTCCATAAAATACATATTTTTCATCTGATCACAATGATTTTTTGTAGGCTGATAGAGGGCCCCTCAAGGATATTTCATGTGAAGTTTGGTAAATATCCATCAATTAGTTTCTGAGAAAAGCCACCTAATACCATATATGGAAATTAGCCACGCCCACTACAGCCATGATTTTCAACTGATTAAAAATCTTTGAAGGAATCTGATAGAGGGTCACCCAAGGAACATTCCTGTGAAATTTGATTGGAATCCATCCAGTACTTTATGAGGAGAAGATTTTTAAAGTAAAAGTTTACGGACGGACGGACGGACGCACGGACGCACGGACGCACGCACGGACGCACAGACGACGGACACCTCGCCATGACAATAGCCCGCTGGCCTTTCGGCCAGTGGAGCTAAAAACGGTCACTCTCTTAAAATAAGTTAGTCCTATGTCTACCGATAAAGTCTTGTCGCAGGTGTAATTTTTGTTTACTGCTTGACTCAATGTTTTAGAATTGAACATTTGAATATATTTTGAATTATCATCATCATTATTGTTACTTTTTCCATTTGCTCAAGATTAGCTCAAGATTGTGTTAGCCAGTTCCCTTGTTAATTAAACCCAGATGACAATTTTAACATGAACAAAAAGATGAAAACAATTATAGCAGTACAGAAAAAGCTACAATACTTTTAACAAATCGTCGTGTATCAAAAGTCATAAAAATGAAGATAAGGAAAGGCAAAAGAGCGTTTTTGAACAAACACTTTTGACAATCGTTTGATGTTATATCCGCATTGAATCACCAACTTTTGGTGATGATTTGAATAAATCAAATGCGAATTTAAGGATGTGAGGTTCGTTCATAAATCAGCATTTTAGTCACTCTGGGCGGTTATATGAAAACAATTATAGCTGTACAGCAAAGCCACAATAATGTTGCCAAATCATCATATATCAAATGCCATCAAAATGAAATTAAGAATAGGCAAAAAGGTGTTTTGGAACAAATCCCATTAAAAACTTTTCCCTACTTTATCCGCACTGAATTACCAACTTTTAATAATGATTTGAATAAATCAACTGCGATTTTGAGGATGTGTCATTCGTGCATAAATCAGCATTCTAGTCACTCTGCACGCTAGTAATTTGCTACAAACATATTATCGCAAAGACAATTTAGGGAAGTACATTGCTTGATTTCAAGCATTACCAAATACACTGGGGTAATAGTCAGAATAGTCAATAATCATGCTTACATGACACGTTGAACGGTTGTGAACAGTCAATTTAAATCAAATGCTAAATGAACCTCAGCGGAACAACTTCTTTCCACTAAGTATGTAGTTTGATAGGTCAGCTACAATGAATCAATCATATTATTTTATAGAAAAAAAAATAGTTGTCATAGTATCATGAAAATAAAATTGACAATCTTAAACGCAGCGTAACATATCTTTTACTGAACTAGCGAAAAAAAGAAGAAATAATTCAGAAAAACAGAATTATATTCAATAAATATTACTATGGTTTTCCAAAATATTCATAAAAGAACTTTTAATCAGTATTTGACCATATAGATGATTCAGCATTAAACAGTTCTAACTGCCTAATTGTTTGTTTGAAGATACAATCTATCGATATGAGATGGATTTATTTTGTTCTGCAATAATTTTGTTCCAAAGTTAATAGATTTTTATTTTCAATTACCGTGTAACATAAGTGCTTTGCATTGTTTACTAGTATATGTATATGTAATGATGCTACAAGTGATATAGGACTCGTATTTAGTTATTCATGTTTATAGGATGTATTGTTGGTTTCCTCTTTGTCTTTCTAGAAGAGATAATTTGTGTTAAAGTGATTGTCTACACATGAATTCCACAAATAATATTATCAAAACATTAAAAAACAACGGAAATGCGATATTTATTTAATATCGGATGTCATTTAAGAATACAATAATAAATTATATAAAGCATATGTAACACTTCTAATTTCAAAATGATGACTAGTATATTCTTAAGTAAAAATGAATCATTTTCTAAAATAATTTTGCAGCCTCTATCTTTCTACAGGTATACTTTTTTGGCTGCCATCTCCAATGCAATCTATCATTTGAGGCATCAATTTTCGAAAAAGTTTGAAATTGGCCTTGAAACCATTAATATAGGCGCATAATTTTCTAAAATCCCGATTAAAACACAATTTACTTTGAATCTTCTTTTTCCTGGCTGCCATCTTCGAATCAAGAATTAACATAACAAAAGTTGTCATTTACCTAATATTTAGAAGGCACGAAACCACTTTTAAATGTTTACTGAATAAGCCCTAAAACCCTTTCCAAATATTCTTATGTCACATGGGTCAAGAAATACTTTAAATGACATTTGATCATTCGATTTGGCTACCATCTTTACTACTATGCTAATTTCTAATGTCATAAAAAGCATTAACTATCCCATACATTTTAATCTCGAACTTTAAGAGCAAATAAGACACAAAACACCCATTTAAAAGGGCGCATAGTGATCTACCGAGCTGTTGTCCTAACATTCGATAATCCTGGCTGCCATCTCGATTTTCTCGAAATGCTCAATGATGACAAGATGTCATCAGCCAGATTCTGGTAACGGAAGGCCTTAGCAACAAGAATCAGTTAAGAAAAAAACTTTGAACCCTACTTCCGGGTCAAGCTAGATTTCTGCCGGACTAATAATCTTATACCATTTTTGCAAACTTTATCTAGCTGATAACAAAGTCATTTCATTAGTTGCAGAGCACACAACATAAAACTTCATTTCTTTCTGAAACAAGATGTATTGAAATATAATTTCATGTCTTTCTGACATTCCAACACATTTAGGTTTAAACTCAAGTAGAAGTTGACATTCAGATGTAGAAATACTTTTTGCCAGAATGAGAATTACAGAAAATAAACCCTAGACAACGGCCAAAACAAGCTGAAGGCTTTCTTATGGAAAAGGTATAAATAGGTATAAATTTTGCATAGTTAACTTGAATTCTAATGCCAATGTTCTGAATAACCCTGAAAATAAAGTAATTTCAAGCAAATAAAAATAAGCATAGAAATCAAGCCAAAAGATGACTTGGTAGAATTTCAATTAGTTGATAAATGAATAACTTTATGTCAATTATTAACTTATTAGGGTTGACTATGGGATAGGAAAATTGCTATCACTATAGTACAAGTATCATAGTATTGATAATGTGATACTATCACTATCGCCAGAAATTTATCGGCCTGTCTTTATCGGGCTTTTGGAAGCAACTCATGCTAGACTCCACATCTTCAATCATTGTGTCACAGGTTCCATTCCTGCAACAGTACATAGGCTGATTCATTCCCATATTACCTCTATAAGTATGGCTGGATAATTGTTAACCTGATAGGGGCTAGGAAAGGAAAAAATGGTAGTACTGGTGCTAGAAATACAGGGATTCCATTCTTAGGTACTACAGCTGCCAACATATTACTGAGAAAAGTATAAACATGTGTTAAACCCCACTCAAACAAACAATCTAATCATATAATCACATAACATGGCATAAATTGATAAATCATTCATGCCACATTTCAGACGGAGAGATTCTGTGTTTTCTTGTTAAAGTCAGACAACTCCAGTAGGATAATCTTGAATAAATCAATAACACCATAACTTTTTCGTAAAAGTTCCCGTCCATAGGATAAACCTATCATCATATAAAAGTGCAAAGCAAAGGAGAATATTTGGGTACGATCATCAACTGTGACGAAGTTATGATTTACTTCTAAGAGAATGCACCCCTTATGTCTGAAATATAATTAAATACCCGATTTTGTGTCATTGATGTCAGTTATATGCTGAACAACATCGTCGTCTCCAGAAAATGACACCGTCACCGATTTTCTCCTTAGTTTTCGCTCAGCCATGTCCTCGCGCGAAAACTTCGCCAAACTGGTACCCCGCTCGTAAGTAACCGGGCATCATTGAGTAATTAGACTAGGATTTTATAGAGTGGGAGACTGTTGATTATGTTTAATGGGGACGAGTTGAATGGACTTTCAGTAATATATATCGACGAAATGCAATTGAAATATTTTTTAAATAAACCTGACTTTGAAATATGACTTTGAAATAATAAGCCCAAAAGGAAGCTGTTTTTTTACTCCCAAATTTAGTAGGAGGTGATTTAAAAACAAACAAACATTCATGTTCATGTTTAAAATGGTACAATAATGTATTGACAAGGTATCTAATGTATACATTACCAAATTTTGACACACAATTTTCTCACGAGACTGATTGATTGAATGGGGTTTTACGCCGCTTTCAACATTATTTCAGTTATATCGCGGCGGCTGGAGCACCTAACAATGGATTCCTGGTATTTCTCACGCCAGTACTACCATTACATCCTTTCCTAGTCTCCAGCTGCTATTTCACATAGGTTTACGATTATCTACCCATTGATGAAAGACAAACGTCGGAAAGGATATTTGCCGCCACAGGGGATCGAACCCACGACTTCCAGATTGGAAGTCTTATGCCTAACCAACTGCGCTATGGTGGCGGCTGACGTTGTAACCAGAGCTTGGGCATGATACCAACAGTATGGTTCACCTGTAAGGAGACATGGTGGAGGTAGGAGTAGAGCTACCTCCGTCGCAGAAGACTGATTTTTGGTAACTCAAGCTTAAAGGAACAGGTTTGCTACGGCAACGCTGCTACGTTCCAACCTTCAAAACACCTCGGGAGTGCAAGTTATGACTCAAACTAAACAAATACGGCTAAACGAATACGGCTGCATTAGCATAACCTGAGGACAAGAATTTCCAGGCCAGGAATAATAAAACAATTTGTTGTATATCAGATGAGAATTACTCAAATTCAAAGGGTGGATTACATCTTCATTTTTGCCAAACATACATGGAAATGTAATGTTCAGCATTTTAGCAATAATACATCCAAATTTCAATATCTTTCTTCAATGCTTGGGCAAATCATTCAATCATTCCTACTTAAAATCATACCATTCTTATATGAGTACTGAATAAGGTGTATAATGTTGGGCCTAGATTGAACTTATGTGCAGGCTGATCTTAGGCTACATCTCCTACCACAAGAGCCATGTCAGACAAGGCCATCCCCCGCCGGGAAAGCTTGATAGTAAACTGAAGCCTATCTATTCACCCATAAAGTTTCAAGTTGATAGCTATTATACTTTAGAAGATATGCTCCGGACAAAATTTAAGTCTTAAAAATAACAAAGGGCAGTAACTCCAAAATTATGCAAGCAAGAGTTGTAGTTCTAGTGCACTGCACTTCTCCTCTATGAGATCTATCCACCAATAAAGTTTCATGTTGATAGCTATTATACTTTAGGAGATATGCTCCTGACAAAATCTAAGTTTTAAAAATAACAAAGGGCAATAACTCCAACATTATACAAGCCAGAGTTATAGTTCTTGTGCACTGCACTTCTCTTCTATGAGATCTATCCACCCATAAAGTTTCAAGTTGATAGCTTTAATACTTTAGGAGATATGCTCCTGACAAAATCTAAGTCTTAAAAATAACAAAGGGCAGTAACTCCAAAATTATGCAAACAAGAGATGTAGTTCTAGTGCACTGCACTTCTCCTCAATGAGATCTATCCACCCATAAAGTTTCAAGTTGATAGCTATTATACTTTAGGAGATATGCTCCGGACAAAATCTAAGTCTTAAAAATAACAAAGGGCAATAACTCCAAAATTATGCAAGCAAGAGTTGTAGTTCTTGTGCACTGCACTTCTCCTCTATGAGATCTATCCACCCATAAAGTTTCAAGTTGATAGCTATTATACTTTAGGCGATATGCTCCGGACAAAATCTAAGTATTATAAATAACAAAGGGCAATAACTCCAAAATTATGCAAGCAAGAGTTGTAGTTCTTGTGCACTGCACTTCTCCTCCATGAGATCTATCCACCTATAAAGTTTCAAGTTGATAGCTATTATAATTTAGGAGATATGCTCCGGACAAATTTAGTGACGGAACCTCGGAAGGACAAAATGACGGAATTACGGAATGACGGACGGAGAGCATTACTATATCCCCTCGCCGAAAATGGCGGGGCATAAAAATTGAATAATATGGGATAAGCATGACAAGGCTTTACGGTTAACAAAAGTGCCTGAGTCACAATTGACACTGCCATATCATTGAGCACCAGAATATTACCAAACCCAGACAGGGTCAGGTGACAAGGAACATTCTGTGAAAAATGTCATCTTACTCGGTCCATAATTGTAGGGGTTGCATGAAAAAAACGAAGTCTGACATCAGGATGGAAAACAGAGTAGATGATATAGAGGATAATTGTTTGTTTCAGTGTAAGATCGATTTGTATTTCATTTCGTGAACAACAAAAGCTATATTTTCACGCGTGGTAGGGCCACGAGTGAAAATATAGCTTTTGTTGTTTACGAAATGAAATATAAATCAACCTACTCGAAAAACAAACGATTATTCTTTTCCTTCATTGCAAAAGTGAGACAAAATGTGAAATTTCTAGGACAGATTTTCGTAAAGCCTGTCATTTTGCGTGTGATTGCTATGCAACGTTCGTTGTGACGTTACTTATTTCGCACCACATTGATGACGTCAGATAGGATGAAATGCACAAAAGCAGGGAATAAGTTTTTGATAATTTCACTGCTATTGCGGTGGGATTATCAAGTGATAATCTACCGTTATTTCTCGATAAACCACCTTTAAAGCATTAAAAAAACAAGGTGCCAAATTGTCACAAGATACGCCCGTCACACTGCTTAGTTTTAACTGGGGGTTTGAATAGAACTGAGGTTATTTTGAATGAATATTTTTTGCACCCATGTAGTTTCATTATCCTAGCTATTATACTTTTAGAGATATACTCAAGACAAGATTCTAGTATAAAAAAAAAAGGGCAATAACTCAAAAAAGGGCCAGGTAGAATTATGGTTCTTGTACACTGCACTCCCCCTTGATGACATCTATACACCCATGAAGTTTCATGATCCTAGCTTTTATACTTTTACAGATATACTCCGGACAAGATTCAAGTCTGAAAAACAACAAAGGGCAATAACTCAAAAAATAGGCCAGGTAGAATTATGGTTCTTGTACACTGCACTACCCCTTGGTTAGATCTATACACCCATGCAGTTTCATGATCCTAGCTATTATACTTTTAGAGATATACTCCGGACAAGATTCAAGTCTGGAAAACAACAAAGGGCAATAACTCGAAAAATAGGCCAGGTAGAGTTATGGTTCTTGTGCACTGAACCCCCCCTTGGTGAGATCTATACACCCATGAAGTTTCATGATCCTAGCTATTAAACTTTAAGAGATATACTTCCGACAAGATTCAAGTCTGAAAAAAACAAAGGGCAATAACTCAAAAAATAGGCCAGGTAGAGTTGTTGTTCTTGTGCACTGCACTCCCCCTTGGTGGGATCTATACACCCATGAAGTTTCATGATCCTACCTATTATACTTTTACAGATATACTCCGGACAAGATTCAAGTCTGAAAAACAACAAAGGGCAATAACTCAAAAAATAGGCCAGGTAGAGTTATGGTTCTTGTGCACTGCACTCCTCCTTGGTAAGATCTATACACCCATGAAGTTTCATGATCCTAGCTATTATACTTTTACAGATAAACTCCGGACAATATTCTAGTATGAAAAACAACAAAGGGCAATAACTCAAAAAATATGCCAGGTAGAGTTATGGTTCTTGTGCACTGCACTCCCCCTTGGTTAGATCTATACACCCATGAAGTTTCATGATCCTAGCTATTATACTTTAAGAGATATACTCCGGACAAGATTCTAGTATGAAAAACAACAAAGGGCAATAACTCAAAAAATAGGCCAGGTAGAGTTATGGTTCTTGTGCACTGCACTCCCCCTTGGTGAGATCTATACACCCATGAAGTTTCATGACCCTAGCTATTAAACTTTAAGAGATATACTCCGGACAAGATTCAAGTCTGAAAAACAACAAAGGGCAATAACTCAAAAAATAGGCCAGGTAGAGTTATGGTTCTTGTGCACTGCACTCCGCAATGATGAGAAGAATACAATTGCCAAGTTTGAAGTCAATCGGACTTCAAGTGACAGAGTTATGCTCCGGACAAAGAAGTGGACGCCGCCGGACGCCCGGACGCCCGGACAACCGGACGCCGGACGCCACGGGTGATCCCATAATACGTCCCGTCTTCGACGGGCGTATAATAACAGTTGTGTTGGACAACAATGCCCTTCATAAGCAAACATTTATCTTCATAAATGACCTGGATATTAATCTCTGTTCTGTAAAATGCTTTTTGGTTGACTATCGTAATATATATAGGTACACTTTTACTTTGTAACCTCACAGCAAATCCTAGGAATGATCAAAATGGAAAACGCTGCTTTCATTCATTTCACCCTCTTTGATGTTATCTAAACAAGGGCCTATTAAACACATTAGGTCATACCATTGCCCATTAATCACTTGCAAACTGCCCCTCTTATGCACATTACACAAGTGCTTTAAAGAAATAAATCTTCTTTTGAAAAATGTCATTGCTGAATGATTATTACATCTAAACTACAGCTTATTCAAGCTGTAGTTACCAAGGCTCAAATCATAGAAAAGGGGAGTGTATGGAAGACATTCATCTTTTTTTCACAGTCCACATATTGCCTTTATCCTATATACATGTACAATGTATTATATGTTGGTTGCCTTCTGAGTGTGTATGAATTTAAAAATCTCAGTTATACTTATGGAAATTGTCCTTACATGAGAATTCAACTCTTGTTGTTCACCACATAAAAGATTTATCGATCTTGCAGTTAAACAATCATTAGAATTTGAGCAATGCACCATAGCTATGAAATGATTAACATAAGGCAATGCTTACAGGGTAGCCTTTTACAGATATTTAATTGAATGCACACATGTATAAATTGTAATCAGCAAAGGGGTTTTAAAAAATATACAGAGAACTGATTCTAATGCTTTTTTTACATAATTTTATTTGACTCTTCATAATACATGTATCTACAATTTTCAACAAATTCTTTCATAGAAAAAAACTTAGTCTTGACATTATTGATGATAAACAATTCTTAATTTTTATTTATAGCATCAGTGTCTCCCCATTCTTTTCTTCATCATTTTTTTTCATCAGTTTCCTTGATTTTAAGAAATCGGAATTTTTTCTTTATTAAAAATTTCATCAGTTCATTTTTCCTTTAAAACTCTTGCTGTACAGAATTCATGGTCCCTAATTGTTAATAAAACAGGAAAGAATTTGGTAATATATATGTAGGTACATTTTGAACAATTCCTGATTTAGGTAAAGATAAGGAGCTGATTGACAATGGACAGCAACGGTAAAAATGTGACACATCACACAAAAAGGAACCAACTGGGAACTCCCTAAAATAAAAAAAAATGTAAAATGATAGGAACCAGCATAGGTCAACTAGAAGGTGAATTTTTAATTACATAGGAAGGTAGAATAATCTTTCTAGATTCAGAAATAGAGGATATTGAATGAGTGGTCATGGAATACTGAATTTATTAAACGAGTCATCTATAAACAGATAAAAACGAGGCTGCGCCAAGTTTTTATCTGTTTATAGATGACAAGTTTAATAAATTCTGTATTTTATGAGCACAAATTTTATTTTCTATTTATATGATATGAACTGAATTTTTGCGAAAAATTGTCAAAATTCTTTAATTTCAACATTTAATTTTTCCGCGAAACTTATAACGCCGCTTGAAACTGACGTCAAAAGATATACATTATGACATCATTTTCACTGTTACAAAATAGTGTTGCTATTCGCTCTGAGCTTATTTGCATTGTTATTCCACTAGTGTAACAACACCTGTGTAATATCACAAATATTCAACGGAGTTATTTAACTCCGGCGTCGTAGGTCATATTATAAAATTAGTTATTTGCAGATTTCGCAGTCTGACCAGAGTCTACACTTTTCACACATTCCAGATGGTCCCTATATGCGTGACGGTCACATTTTTACATGATCATTTTTTTTAAAATCCCTACCATTTTATTATATGTGAGAGCAATTTGTGTAAAATATACCCCTCCAACAATATTTGCTACCCTATGGGAAGGTAATATAGTTTGTTACTATGCTGTTTAAAACTGCTTTGAACAATCTTTCAGTACTATCAAGACATGTTTTCCATATGCCTGAAAGTCATCATCTTCGAAAATTCCCTGCCTTCAAGATAAAGATATTTTGAAATAAAAATGTTTGAGAAAGAGTTCCCAACATTGCAAGTTTACATACTTGCAAACAAAGCAATCATTTTTTTAATGTTGTCTCCTCTAAATTGAAAAAATACCGTATTTCTGCTTCCGGGAGCTATACATAACATTGACACAGAGCTTCTATTTCGAACGCATTTTCTGATTTAAAAAAATCATTAAACATATCTTTTAGGCCCTTTTCTCTTTACACGTAATTTTAGGTTAATATCCTCTAAAATTCACATCAAATTAAAGAAGAAGTCTCAAAAAAGTCCTAAAATTGAGGCATTTGAAATGGGTTTTCTTAGTAAAAAATACAGGAGTGTTACTATGATTGGAGGGTGATTTTATTAGAGGAATTACTGTAGCTGACAACTATGAAAAGTGATTGCAATTTGAAAAAAGAAAAACCCAATGTGGTAGCAAACACAGGCAATTTCTTCTTTTTCAATAATTCTTTCTCATCGATAAAATTACACAGGTATCATATACCATGACACAAGTTGAATATATCCATTTTTATCATGTTTTATAATTATTTGATAGTGTCCAAAGACATTTTTCAGTGATACAATAGTGCACTTTTTTGTATTTCAGAAGATGACAGGAAAACTATTGATAGTGCCTATATATTTATAGACACTTACAATAGTGTTGCACTGACCCCTTGATTTGCAGTAATAACTTATTGAGGCATTTAACCCCTATATACACATCATGGCGCAAATGATACAGTCTAATGTCAATTGTTAATGAATGATATTGACAACCTCTTCCGCAGTCTTGAATCACTTCAGTAACGACCATTTAATCTGTTCTTTTGCTGTCTGTATAACCTAGAAATAGAAAAAAAGATTTCATAAATCGAAAACTTTAACAAGAGCTGTCGGAGGACAGCGAAGCTCGACTATTCCTAGTGCTGGATAGTAACAGCAAATCAATATCGACATTGGAAATTCAATAAAATGAAAGTCAAGAGAAAAGAATCTTTGTCTAGAGGCTGATATTATGGTCATAGAAGCATGTGCAGAGTTTCAAAATAATAGCTTTAGTAGGAACCGATATACAACTAACATAAAACAGTTGCACATAAAAACATAACCAAGATGTTTAAGGCCGAAAAGGGTTAAAATTCCACAAAATTAAATATCAGAGTAATGAATCTTTTTCTGTGGGCTAATATTATGGTAACAGAAGCATGTGTAGAGTTTCCAAGCAACAGCTATAGTAGAAATAGAGATATTACAGAAATACAACATTTGCACGTAAAAACTTAACCAAGATTTCTAAGTCCAAAAAGGATTAAAATTCCACTTTATTCAATACCAGAGAATTGAATCTTTATTAAGAGGCTGTTGTTATGATCATTGAAGCATGTGCAAAGTTTGAAAGCAATAGCTTTAATAGAATTAGAGATATAAATGATGTTCAACATTTGCACATAAAAACTTAACCAAGAATTTCTGAGTCTGAAAAAGGTTAAAATTCCACTAAATTCAACATCAGAGAAATAAATCTTTGTCAAGAAGCTGATATCATGGTAACAGAAGCATGTGTTGAGTTTCCAAGCAAATGCCTATGTAGAAATAGAGCTATAACTGATGTACAACATTTGCACGTAAAAACTTAACCAAGATTTCTAAGTCCGAAAAGGGTAAAAATTCCACTTAATTCAAAATCAGAGTATTGAATCTTTGTCTAGAGGCTGTTGTTATGATCATTGAAGCATGTGCAAAGTTTGAAAGCAATAGCTTTAATAGAATTAGAGATATAAATGATGTTCAACATTTGCACATAAAAACTTAACCAAGAATTTCTGAGTCTGAAAAAGGTTAAAATTCCACTAAATTCAACATCAGAGAAATAAATCTTTGTCAAGAAGCTGATATCATGGTAACAGAAGCATGTGTTGAGTTTCCAAGCAAACGCCTATGTAGAAATAGAGCTATAACTGATGTACAACATTCGCACGTAAAAACTTAACCAAGATTTCTAAGTCCGAAAAGGGTAAAAATTCCACTTAATTCAAAATCAGAGTATTGAATCTTTGTCTAGAGGCTGATATTATGGTCACAGAAGCATGTGCAAAGTTTCAAAGCAATAGCTTTAGTAGAAATAGAGATATTACAGAAATACAACATTTGCATGTAAAAACTTAACCAAGATTTTCTAAGTCCGAAAAGGGTTAAAATTCCATTTAATTCAATAACAGAGTAATGAATCTTTGACAAGAGGCTGATATTATGATCACAAAAGCATGTGTAAAGCTGCAAAGCAATTGCTTTCATAGAAACAGAAATATTACAGATAAACAACATTTGAACATAAAAACTTAACAAAGACTTCTAAGTCCGAAAAGGGTTAAAATTCCACTAAATTCAATATCAGAGTAATGAATCTTTGTCTAGATGCTGATATTATGGTAACAGAAGCATGTGCAAAGTTTCAAAGCAATAGCTTTAATAGAAACAGAGATTTTAAACACTTGCATGTAAAAACTTAACCAAAGCATTACGCCGACGCCGACACCCTGGTGAATGGAATAGCCCCCCTATTCTTCGAATAGTCGAGCTAAAAATGCCCTGCGTTCAGGATGAAAACATTAGCAAAGCGCTTTCGAAATGATACCTTGCTTTGCACCTATGTGCACGTGCAAAGCAGGGTATCATCTCAAAGCACTCTCGAAATGCTTTTACATCCTGAACACAGGGCACAACTTTTAGATGATAGACTGGAAATCAATACTGGAACAGGTCTTTGGATGAAAAGATCAGTGTGCACCTATCAACTATTCTGATAGTTGACAGGGGGACAAGTCTACTGATCTTACAGAAATCAGGCATTATTTTAACCTACCCACCTTACAAAAGTGGAAAATGAAAAATAAGTTAAAAAGAAATCGCATTTGGGAACTAGAGGCGCTTGAGCGCCTGATTCGCTCCACAGGCCTGAATATCCAAATAATGACTATTAGAGGATGATAAAGCTGTTTAAATGAGAATTGAAGTGAATGAATGAGTGAATGTTTATTTCAAGTAAATAAGGGTCATACGCTGAAATATTTCTGCATAAAAAACTCCTGATCAGTGAATAACAAAATTGACCTCTACCTGTTACACAAATATTTTTCATTTAATCACAATAATTTTGTGCAGTCTGATAATGGGTCACCCAAGGATCATTCTAGTGACATTTTGTTAAAATCCAAATATAAGAATTTCAAAACTAACAGAATGTTACTGCACAATATACTGGTGTTGGTCTACAAAATTTTGATTGTTGATCTTTCCACTTTTAATTAAACACTACTAAAAGATGTTACTTCACAATTGTTTGTCATCAAAACAAAATTCTAACTAATGATAGTAAGAAGTAAAATATTCAATCCAATATATTTATTTTATTCTGCCCAATGCCTTAGAGTGCAGTAAACTCAACTCTTTCTACCCCACTCTGAATGTCAGGAGGTCAGGACATCATTTTACACTCTGTGCAGATTCACCCTTCGTTCAACTAAACTCACCAATTCTGAGTGGGTATTCTCAGGCTACTTATTTCAACTAATGTTTCTATACATTTGAATTTCAACAAATGTTTTGTTCCTTCTAATCTATAATCATTACACCTATTAAATTTAACAAGTCTAGAAAAATTCATCATTGAGAAGATACCAAAAGGGTGATCAAATATTCACTTTATATGTTATAATACCCTCTACCAATAAAAAAAATATGCTGTTCATCTAATCAAATATTTTTTTGCAGACTGATACAACTTCACAGAAATAAAATTTCCATGATATCTAATCCATCTGTTTAACCTTTCAGGATAGTTTGTTTTACCCTATATATGAAGAAATGACCTCTGCCCATAAAAGACATATTTTTGATCTGATCACAATATTTTTTGATAGACTGATAAAGGATCACTAAAGAATTATTCTAGTAAAATTTGGTTGATATCTATCAATTAGGTTCTGAGAAAACGATTTTCAAAGTTTACGCTATATAACATATAGGGAAATGACCTCCGCACATAAAATATTTATTTTTTATCCGATCACAATAATTTTTGCTATACTGATAAAGGGTCACTCAAGTATCATTCATGTAAAATTTGGTTGATATCTATCAATTAGGTTCTGAGAAAATGATTTTCAAAGTTTTCACTATATAACATATAGAGAAATGACCTCTGCCCATAAAATACACATTTTTCATCCGATCACAATAATTTTTGCTAAACTGATAAAGGGTCACTCAAGTATCATTCATGTAAAATTTGGTTGATATCTATCGATTAGATTCTGAGAAAATGATTTTCAAAGTTTTCACTATATAACATATAGAGAAATGACCTCGCCCATAAAATACATATTTTTCATCTGATCACAATGATTTTTTGTAGGCTGATAGAGGGCCCCTCAAGGATAAGTCATGTGAAGTTTGGTAAATATCCATCAATTAGTTTCTGAGAAAAGCCACCTATTACCATGTATGGAAATTAGCCACGCCCACTACAGCCATGATTTTCAACCGATTAAAAATCTTTGAAGGAATCTGATAGAGGGTCACCCAAGGAGCATTCCTGTGAAATTTGATTGGAATCCATCCAGTAATTTATGAGGAGAAGATTTTTAAAGTAAAAGTTTACGGACGGACGTACGGACGCACGCACGGACGACGGACACCTCGCCATGACAATAGCCCGATGGCCTTTCGGCCAGTGGAGCTAAAAATTATTTTATTCATTTAATTATCAGACAGGCTTTGATTTTAGAATGGTTTATATTGAAACAAATTGTAATCAATGCAATTTGGCAAAAAAAGGCGATAAATATTGTAAGAAACTAAGGAATTACAGTATACTTTCTTACTTCTATTAAAACAATGTTTTCAAGGTATTCATTTTCAGCATATAAAAATATATAATTGTTTGGCATTAGGCATATCAGCTAACACTTACAATTTAAGCACTAAACTAAACAAAAACAATCAATTTTTCTCTTTCTTAAATGACCTTCATTTGTTAAAACTGTCATTGAGTGCAGCAGCATAATTACCACAGGAATTGTTTCCCAAACACTAGAAATGTGTCACAGCCATGGATGCCCCTGTAAATGCTTGAACTTACCCATGACCTATTTGAGCTTCAGCCAAGACCTTGACCATGGATTAGAGTAATCTCCCTTGATATTTTATGTTAATCTTTTGTGTGCCAAGTTTCAAGTGAATGCCTTAAGTAATACCACAGATATCACAAAATGTCAAAGTTTTGTACGACAATGACAAAAACACCAAAGCTATAGCAAACAACCTATTTCAAATGGTAAAGAACAGAGGTACAGGAAAGAGGAGGAAAAGCAAGTCATAAATCTTTATTTCTCGATGAATCCCTATGTTGTAGGTACTCATTTGAAGTGTCTTGAAGAGACAATTCAAATGAGTACCAACAACATAGTATTTGTGCTATAATACCAACAACATAGTATTTGTGCTATAATTATATACTTTTATCTAGAATCCAAAATACGCCCTCTATCTGTAGCTCTATGAATTGGGATAGAGAATTTCGAGATAATCAAATTTATAAAAAGACCAAAATGAAGTACAAAAATCTTGTCAATACCCAAAGGATTGTGTCTTCTTTTAACCACATTATTCCATCTCCACTTAAGAAATATCTTATACAGTAGCTTAAGATATATCTTATACAGTAGCAAAGTCGTATAAAGGTTCAAGATAAGCCCTGCATCAGGATGACAAAACAGCGCAAACTGTTTGCAAATTAAACCCAGCTTTGCACGCAATTGTTTGCACTATTTTGTTATCTTGATTGCAGAGGGGTAGCTTTTAACTAGACATGTCAGGTTAATTAAGCAATAGCTTGCATTGTAGCTATGAGTAACTAGTGTTAAATAAGAGTAACACCTAAGGATGCAACGCTTGGCTACAAGTGCTGTATGATGCAAAAAATCTAAGCAAAAAAAGGGGCATTTCCCCTACGAAAATGCTTCCAGAGTTATCCCCTTTGATATTCTGGATAGCTTTTGTGATGGTGACCACACATGCCAAGTTTCATATTGATATCTTCAATAACAACAGAGATAATTGACCAAGGTTAAAATTTGTCACGCCAACACCAACATGAAAATCAGCAAGGTGATCATTATCATTTTCTTCCAAAACAGCCAAGCTAAAAATTGACCAAGAATTTCAAGTTTCTGACAGGGAATTTTGAAAGGAAAGTTTAAAAATAAACTTTGAAGGATGAAATGTAGAAGGTATTAGTATAACCGAGTTTCAAACAAAAGCCAACAAAAAGAGGATTGTTCCAGAGGTCATAGGAATAACTAGGTCATTTCCAAAATATCTATATTTTGATTAACTCTTGTCATTCTAAATAAAAACATCAGCAAAAAAGCACTGAAATCAAAGTTATGCCAAAGTTGATGCACAAAATTGAGTCAGTAATTATTTTCAAAGTTTCTTATTTCACACAAAATGTATCTAGATGTCATCTCCCTTGATGGTACAGGTTGCTTTTTTGCTAGATAATATTGTGTGCCAAGTTTAGAGTAACTGCCCTTGATGGAACCAGAGATATCACAATATGTCAAAGTTTTTTTGCAAGATGATGACGATAACAACAAGACAATAATAACAACAAGGTTTTGTATAAACCTCGGTTTTCTCCTAAAATAGCCAAGCTATTAAGGCAAATAATTTAGAGAATCTTAATACAATCATCTTCCAATAATTTTAAAAGCTCAGGATGAACTTAATCAATTTATCTTGAAGTATTTTTGAAATCAAAATATTTTCATAAGTCTAGCTGAATGGATATGATAAGACAATAATTGAAGTGTTTTTAAGTATTTCAGCCGTTCTTTTCTTCTAAAAGAATGATATTAACATACTGGAATATTTCTGCAAACAAGAGGACCATGATGGTCCTATATCGCTCACCTTTGTCTCTTTGAGTCCTCCCTTAGCAAAATTAAACGCTTTAAAGATCATTGAATGACCATTAGATTATTCAAAGAAAGACATTATTCTATGATCTCTGCATAAGTTTCTAGCCTTTTCTAAACCAGTTTCATGTGACCTGGCCAACATTCTGCCCAAGTTTCATGACTATTGAACCAAATTTGTGGCCTCTAGAGACTAATGTGTAAACTTAAATTGTCAGGCCCCTTTTCCAATGATATGGCATGTATCCTTCTCATTTTCAAAAGGGTTCATCCTTGAGATCTTGCCAACATTCTGATCAAGTTCCTAGGAGATTGGGCCATTTTTGTGGCCTCTAGAGTGTGAACAAGAAAATTGTCATTAAGGTCCCTTTTACCGTGATATGGCATGGATCCTTCCAATTTTCAATAGGGTTAAATGTTTTTCACTGGATCAAAATTTCTTGAACAAGTTTGAAAGAGGGTCACCCAAGGATCATTCCTGTGAAGTTTGGTTGAAATCCATCCAGTAGTTTCTGAGGAGAAGATTTTTAAAGAAAAAGTTTACGACCGGACGCACGGACGGACAGACGCACGACGGACACAACGCCATGACAATAGCCCCAGTGGCTTTCAGCCAGTGGAGCTAAAAAACTGACTCACAGTTAGTGCAAAGTGCCTTCAGCACTTTGATTTATTTTGCAATTTCACCTTAGTATTTATTTATTCAGCATGACAAGAGTTAAAGTTAAGGAAACAACAAAATTTTGTGAATGAGCCTATGCGTAGCATTTCCAACAAATTCACATGTGCACAAAACAAAGACTCCGGCCAGTCTGTGAACAGTCTGCCCAGAGTCTTTTATTTGCACTCTGTAGATAGCTAACCTCTCAGGCCTTTTAAAAGAAGTCAACAATAATACTTATCATATTGTTTGGTTGTCTAGACTACACTACAACTATCCCTCGTCCTCACAAGAAATTGTTGAACAAGAGGCCCAAGAGGGCCTGTATCGCTCCACTGGCTTTAAAATCTTTAGACTTTCATTAAATAAAGCTTACTTTAAATGAATACATTAACACTCTAAAATCTCCTAAGACCTATTTAGTAATGATTAAATGGTTCTGGTCCATATTGCACCAAAATACTCAATCATAATGAACCTGCAACCCTAGACCAATCTTATTAAAACATAAGGTTCAGAAGATGTCGTTCAAAGATTTAGGGCTCAAAATAGGCCCCACCTGACATGCCCATATTTATGGACCAAACAAAATTTCTTAAACAATTTAAGTAAATAGTCACCCAAGAAACATTCTGTTAAAGTTTCATTGAAATTGGCTGAGTGGTTCCGGAGGAGATATCGTTCAAAGATTTTGGCCTCAATATAAGCCCCCTGCCACGCCCAAATTTATAGGCCTATCAAAATGTAGCAAATAATTTTTGAAAAGAGACACTCAAGGAACACTCTGGTAAAGTTTCATTGAAATCAGCCAAGTGGTTCAGGAGAAAATGTCATTTGAAAATTTCGGGCTCAAAATAGGCCCCGTCCTGCCACTACCATATTTTTTGTCCAATCAAAATTTCTTGAACAATTTAAGTAAAGGGTCACCCAAGGAACATTCTGTTACAGTTTCATTGAAATCGGCCTAGTGGTTCAGGAGGAGATGTCGTTCAAAGATTTCGGGCTCAAAATAGCCCCGCCCTGCCACGCCCATATATATGGACCAATCAAAATTTCTTAGAGAATTTAAGTGAAGGGTGACCCAATGAACATTCTGATAAAGTTTCATTGAAATCAGCCCAGTAGTTCAGGAGGAGATGTCTTTCAAAGATTCGGGCTCAAAATAAGCCCTGCCCTGCCACGCCCATATTTATGGACCAATCAAAATTTCTTGAACAATTTAAGTAAAGGGTCACCCAAGGAACATTCTGTAAAAGTTTCATTAAAATTGGCCCAGTGGTTCAGGAGGAGATGTCGTTCAAAGATTTGGGGCTCAAAATAAGCCCCGCCCTGCCACGCCCATATTTATGGACTTATCAAAATTTCTTGAACAAATTAAGAAAAGGGTCTGCCAAGGAACATTCATGCCAAGTTTCATTAAAATCAGCCCAATGGTTTGGGAGGAGAAGATTTTTAAAGATTTCAAAGTGAAAAAATGCCACGCCCTGCCACGCCCATATTTGAACAATTTAAGAAGGGGGCCGCCCAAGGATCATTTCTACCAAGTTTCGTTAAAATCTGCCCATTGGTTTAGGAGGAGAAGTTTACGACCGGAGGCACGCACGGATGGGCGCACGACGGACACTCCGCCATGACAATAGCTCGCTGGCCTTCGGCCAGTGGAGCTAAAAATTCATTCACAGGCTCAAATCATATTGTAAATGTACCTGTGCAAGATATTTCCAACAATTTCACATGTGTGCAACATCAAGACTCAGACCAGCTGGTACGTACGCACTGTCTGATCAGAGTCTTCACTGTCTGCATTCTAGATAGCTTTTGACCAATAGTTCTGACTCATAGTGTAGTCATTTACATCATGAATTGACAAAATAGATATTTTAGGAGTGATTTCTGAATGCAATTAAATGAGTGAAATGTGCCGATTTACAATGAAATTAAAGGGAGTTTACTCAACATTGCTAATCACATTCACATTATTGAGAGGATGCTCTCCAAGATAATCAAGGAGCCACCCTTCATTTACATGAACACAATATTTAAGAATTTTAAAGAAAGAGACAGGAACAGTATAGGTAAGAGATAGTTTCAAATATCTTTTTCAAACCAAGGGTTCTAAATCAATTTAGAATCTTACAAAAAGTAAAGAATGGAGTCAAAATCTTTACTTGATGGATCTTAAACAAAAGAACATATAAGCAATTTGAAATAAAAATGATACCAAAAGAATCAACAGAATTGAACTGATGATATCTTTTCCAATATTTCCAACTCCTTGGATCCACAGACAGTTATAATGTCAAACCCTAACTTTGTGCTTTTTGATTGATATGATGAGTTTGAAAACCGAAACATTTTAACAAGAGGGCCATAGTGGCCCTAAAACGCTCACCTGAATGAACTGTCAAAAATTGTTTAAAGTAGATTTAGAAAGGATAATGAATTCTTACCAAATTTCAGGTCGATTGGGCAAAAAATGATGCCTCTACACTGCTTACAAGGTTTTTCTTAGATTTGACCCTGTGACCTCATTTTTGACCCCACTTGACCCAATTTCAAACTTGACCTAGATTTTATCAAGATGATCATTCTGACCAATTTTCAGGTTGATCAGGCAAAAAATATGGCTTCTAGAGTGTCTACATGGTTTTTTAAATATTTGACCCTGTCACCTCATATTTGACCCAACTTGACCCAATTTCGAACTTGTCCGAGATTTTATCAAGACAATCATTCTCACCAAATTTCAGGTTGATTGGGCAAAAAAATTTGCCTCTAGGGTGCATACAAGGTTTTTCTAAGGTTTGACCCCTTGGCCTAGTTTTTGACCCCACTTGACCAAATTTCGAACTTGTCCGAGATTTCATCAAGACAATCATTCTGACCAAATTTCAGCTTGATTGGGCAAAAAATGTGGCCTCTAGAGTGCATTCAAGGTTTTTCTAAGATTTGACCCTGTGACCTAGTTTTTGACCGCACTTGACCCAATTTCGAACTTGTCCGAGATTTTATCAAGACAATCATTCTGACCAAATTTCAGGTTGGTTGGGCAAAAAATGTGGCCTCTAGAGTGCATACAAGATATTTCTAAGATATGACCCCGTGACCTAGTTTTTGACCCCACTTGACCCAATTTCGAACTTGTCCGAGATTTCATCAAGACAATCATTCTGACCAAATTTCAGGTTGATTGGGCAAAAAATGTGGCCTCTAGAGTGCATACAAGGTAAATGTTGACGACACATGACGAACGACGGACATACACCTAACGACAAAAGCTCACCTTGAGCACTTTGTGCTCATGTGAGCTAAAAATGCTTTCAAATTTGAAAATACATTTTTTTTTTAGAGAGAAATTTGGTTATGATGTTAAGAGTTCTTTGAATCATAATTTTGAAACTTTGTTTAGAAGTGTTGAAAGCTTTATACTGACAACAAAAGTCAATAGAAAGAGAATAATGCTCATGAAAACTAGATCTGTAGTAAAGCCATCTTATACTCCCATCCAGCACTTTTTCCCAATTCCAAAAGCAGTTTTCAGACTAAGTTCAATTATGACCTTGTCCTTGAGTCATAGGCAACAATTGTACATGGTTTCATGATTTTGTGTCTCCTTGTTATTTGAGATAGAGTCCAGAAAAAATGATCTACAGAAGGACAGATGGACAGACCCATGGGGTGAAACCAACATGCCCTCCTCTACTTGCTAGGGGGGGGGGGGGGGGGGGGGAATATAATTACAAAATGAAATCTGTCCAGAATTCAAGACTATAAAATGCCCACAATCATGACGCCAATGGGAGAAGTTTCTAATAGTCAAAATAAGATATTTTTATATTTTGGAGGGCTAAAACCCTGATTTTAAGGTTCACAAACAAGCCCTATTAAGGTAGTGGATTCATATTAGTTATGCAATGTTTCCAATGTAACAAACTTTAACAGTTAATGAGGTTTCATTGTGAATTAT
Source organism: Fragum whitleyi (assembly GCA_948146395.1). Lineage (NCBI taxonomy): Eukaryota > Metazoa > Mollusca > Bivalvia > Cardiida > Cardiidae > Fragum > Fragum whitleyi. Next base: position 37,253,760 of record OX411547.1, on the reverse strand, counting down.
TGTGTGTTCTGAAATCATTGCAGAACTAATAACGGTCCACAACCTTAAGTAATATCACTCAGACCTATTTGGTACAGTTGAAATACTACACCCACTAATATTGTACACCTTAATAATCTACACCCATCCATTCTTAGTACCCCATACATGCTTACCTCTAACTTCGACTTGATTTGCTTAGTTAGAAAACAATTCAACAAATTTAGAAATGGCCATTCGTGTTCAATTTGAAATATTCAAGCAAGATAAAGCAGGGGTATGTCATATCCCATTCACATACATTATCTGCTTTTATGTTACTTGAAAGAACAAGAGGCCAATGAGGGCCTGAGATACTCTACAGACTATCAAGTTTAATCCAATAATATCAATGGACTTTACCATGTAAATGAGAATATTTGCAACGAAAAATCTATTAGGCCTCATTTCTTGTGTTTTCAAACAGATCAGCTATATTGTCAAAAGAAACCTCCCTTTGGATCCTTCAATCATCCTGTAAAAGTTTCAATGAAATCTGATAAGGATTCTGGACTTAATCGCATGAATAAGTATTGTTTATGGACAGACATATGTGTGGACAAAAACCATGCCACTGCCATAGCTCTTTTAACTTTCAGTTAGTAGAGCTTAAAAACATAGTGGTAAATGAAGAAACAGTATGTGACAAGCAATTTTTGTGTTTATTTTGTTTGCTTTTGTTTGTTTGTTTGTATTTGTTTTTTTTCCAGCCAAGAAAGACAGAAAAGGTAAATTCATTAGTTTTGAACCAGTCTAAAATGTTGTTATCTGGCATACTCAAGGTAAAATATACTTCATGCATTCAAAGCAAGTACTATCAGACAAATTGTATCAAATCATTGTCCTCAGGGAAAATTCTGATATCTTTTGGTCTGCAATGACTTTACATATAATATTTGAACTAGAGGCACTTAAGCACCATATTTGCTCCCAGACAGTTGTAAGGTTTATGGATTTTTCCTTAAAAAGCAAGGTACTAATTTAAAGAATTATTTTATTTTAATTATTACAGTCAAACCTGTGTCTTAAGCATGCACCCAAGGGAGACCCAAAATGAGCTTGCTTAAGACAAGTGCTTGCTTAATACAGACTAATTTCAGTGCAATTGGCTCATTTGGGAACTGGGTGATCACTTGCTTAAGACAGGTTGCTTGCTGAATACAGGTGGCCGCTAAGACGGGTTTGACTGTATTTACAAAAGAAACAAGTTGTGTTTGAAAACAACAAATGTCCCTGACACAGCACATTTTTCGAAACTTTGATCTTGACAGATGACCTTGACCTTATCAAATGACCTTGATATCTTCAGTTGTGAATCTTTGATAGCTATCACCATGCAAAATATGTCCATTGTTTTGTGAATAGGCTGAAGTATTAAGCAAAAGTCAGTTAGGTATTTAATAATCAGGGGTGTTGAAATACATATTTTCTCCACTTGCCCCTGAACAAGGAAAGGATGATGTACTACTAGTCCAGGATTAAAATGAACTTGTCCGCTAAAATGTGATCAAATAAATTTTGAGAAAATATTGCTGTTGATGAAGAAAATGCTGAATCCCAGCATTTTCTTCATCAAAAACAAAGTTTTTCTCCCCTTTGATTAAAAAAAATAGGATAATTCATCTCATAGATCTATATAGTACCATTCCATGATTTGCTCTCGAATATTTGCCCATAGACAAGAGACCAAGAAAAAAGTACTTGTCCACAAGTTGAAAGGCCATAACAAAATGGGCATTGGAATTCCACACCCCTGTGATATCACATTATGTTCCTTGTTCTGTCCAGCAGCAATTATTACTATTGGCCATAACTTTTAGCTATCCTTCATTGAAATTCATAAAAAGACAATTTATGTGCAATTCGCTTGAAATATAAATTTTTTTCGAGGAAAAAAGTTTTTAAAATGTAACTTAAAATACCTTTCATCAGTTTAATAATGGGTCAAATAAAATGCATATGCGCCAAATTTGGTTGAAAGTCTATGAAAATAATGTTTAGTTTACTGATAAAGCATGATTTACACTTTGCCATGACATAAGCCCCAATGATAAGCCAGTGGAGCTACAAACATTTAATGGGTTTTTTTAGGTATACAACCAATTTTGGTGTTAAAGATCTAATTATCTCTAATTTTTCACAACATGCACCTATGATTTTTACATGTAAATGGTGTTAATATTTCACTACACAAAGATTGACAAACATAAATAACCAGTCTAAATCCTAGAATTACCTGTGACACAGTCTGTTCACCAATGGGTATGTCATCAGATCGTATTGCCACCTTTGATACAATACTAGAACTATCGCAGTCTAAAATTATCCTGAAAATATCATTTTCATTTATGAAAGATACTAAACAACAAAATGCCATAGTCACAACTTAAAGCCCCAGTCTGTGTTTAGAGTAAAAAATTGCTCTTTGCTGAATATTTTTTTAATATACTTTCTTGATTTAGTCTTATGAAAGATGAGTAGCATAAAAATACAAATTAATTGACAATGACGGCTTTTTCGTGAAACGCATAATCTGCCATATAAAGTAAAATATGTAAATGAGATTTTGGTCACGTGAAATACACCAACATGCAGGAGTGGTATTCAAATTGTAGTCCGAAATATTGCGTTTCATAAATATTGATAGAGTTAAGGCCATATTTAGATCATCATGTCATAATCTTTTGTGTTACCAAATATTGGAACAACAAATTCAAACTTATTTTTGAGAATAAAAGTCTAGTTTTTGTGTACATAGTCGTCTAAGATCATGGTATTGTGTTTCTGAAATGTTCACAAACACAGACGGGGGCTTTAAGATGATACTGGAAATCTTTTAACAAAGGCCCCTTTTTCCATGATACAGCATACTATCACAAAATTGCAACAATATCCTCAAGGTCAAAAGGAACATTTTGTGAAAGTTTCATGCTAATCTGTCTATAATTGAAGCAAGAGTTGTGTTAACAAGAATTAAATGTATGAATGGACAGACAGACAGAGGGACAGACAATTAGATGGAGAAGATGATACCAACTGCATGTTCACCTAAAGGGGCTTATAAAATAAGATTAGCCCTGTATAAATTTTCCCTAAATGATATATACTCCATTCTGTTTTTTTCACAAGATGCCGTTCTGTATACTGTTTTGAATGGAAATAAAGAAGGGGTCCAGATAAGAGGGGGTAAAACTAGTCTAAAACTTGTATTACATAATGAAGCCCTATGTTGTGGGTACTCAAATGAAATGCCTCAAAGAGACATTTCAAATGCGTGCCAACAACATAGGGTATAAGTAAGGAATAATGAAATATTTGAAATAGAAAACCAAAATATCCCCACTATCTGAAGCCCTAGATTTAAGGTTACATTTGACAATTTCATATTGTATTGAATAAATTCCTGGTAATTGTGAGGCCAGTACATCCATTACATCTTTCCTTAGCTCTGATTCCACTTAGGTGATGTTGCCTTTTGGCAATTTCCTAAATGAAACTTTTTTAAACCAAAAGTCTGACAAATAAATGGCATAATTCAGACATTCAAGTCCAGCCAATCAAGAACATAAGTGGATTTTGAGTAACAATAACCATTGCTTTTCTAAAATATCTCAAAATTTTTACATAATGGCAATCTTATAAATCAGTTCAACAAATTTAGTGAGAAATGATTTTTTTTCATATTTCATATTGAGTTGTTCATTCAAACAAGATATTTTCACAAACAAAATTTACTATTATAGGCTTTCCTGAGCTTAAAAAATATCTCTTATTTTTTTAGGAATAGCAACAACACTTGGCTCAGTCAGTTTGTCTGATAGGGGTTTAACACCACTTTTTAAAAATTTTCAGTCACAACATAGTGGCTGGAGGACCCAATAATAGATTCCTAGTCTTTTTTTCACCAGTGCTACAATTACGTCCTTTCCCTGGCCTCCAGCCTTTATCCCAATTAAGTTTAGAGTAACCCAACTATTGATTGGAGACAAATATAAAAGGAATGTGCTGATATACAGGAACAGAACAATGACTTCCATAACTGAAAATTATGAGTCTGGTCTGGTACCATCTGGAGAGGTCATTACAACACTATTGTAAGTGCCTATATATTCATAGGCTCTTACAATAGTATTTTGCTGAACCCTTGAAATATGTGAGTTAGACTGACAATTGTACTGAATCAAATTGCCATACTATCAATAAATGACCAATTACATTGCCAATCCTAAAGATTGACAATAATATTGGTCATGTATGGGCAATATTGGAATATTTCTTTTTTTAATGGGGTTAAATCATGGTTGAGAGGAATTCCCATTCCCAACTTGTCTGACATGGGATTTTCTACACGCTGACACATACATTTTACAAGGCCACTTGTCCATGTACAAGTAAATACCAGGGCAAATCTCGCTATAGCACCATATAGATCAAAGAGATAAATAAGCTTATTGATGTATCAAAGAGTAGTAAACACTGTTTATAATGAAGAAAATGCTGGGTTTCAGTATTTTCTTCTTAAAAAACAATATTTTCTCAAAAATTTTCAATTCTATTTTTTGAGGACAAGCTCATTTTAAACCTGTACAAGTGGAAAATGGCACTTTACTTGACAATGGACAAGTAAAGAGAATCAATATTTCCACATCCCTGATTAAATGATTATTTTAACATTTTTCAGTCATATTACACACCAGGAAACGAACCAATGACTCCCATAATTGAATATCATTAGTGTGACGTGCTACCATGCATACTATGACAGCAGCCCAGCTTAGTTAGAATTGTAATTGATAAAAAAGAGAAATATTTACCCGCCATCACAAATCTCATCAACAGCAAGAAACACAGTATCTAAGTTTTCTAGTAATGCTCTTTTCTCGACATTTCTTCTTAAAATCTGGCTAACAGACTCATACAGGGCATTCAGTACACTTGCAAGAATAAGCTGAAATTTAAAAATTTGTTTACAACAACATGTGTCGCAAAGCAGACTTAAACCCATCACCAGCCGTTTGTCCCAGTTTGGGATTTTGAACAAAGTTCAATTGTGACATTTGACCTTCCCAACCCAAAAGCAATATAGCAATTCCTTAGGTCATGGGCAACAATTGTATAAAGTTTCATATTTCTAGGTCACTTCATTTTTGAACTTCAGTCCAATAACGAAAAAGGTCTATGAACAGACAGATTGATGGACAGAGAGACACGGTGAAACCAACACACACACTCACCCCTCTACTTCTAAGGTGGGGCATTTAACAAATCACAATATGACAGTTAGGTTACATTCAGATGACATTGAACTTTACTGAGCAGGACCTTGCAAAATCAATATCCTTGACATTTCAAAGCAAATCCAATTTGTCAACTTCCTTGTTGCTAATAGCCAGAAATTGGTATTCACAAAAGCCAGTTGTTCTTTTTTATTTATCTTATGACTATGTGTGATAACATCTCGTATGATATTTTTCATGATATCACATAGTTATTTTTAAAACAATGATATAATGCGGTTAATTTTAGAAACTTGCATTTCAGTTAGAAATATCGACGAAAACAAGACCAATAGAGGTCATAAGATAAATATAATACATACTTAGTGTATTGTATGAAAAAAATATCTAACTTGGTTGTGAGAATTGATAATTGTCTCGGTAGAGCCTCGACACTTATCAATTCTCCCAACCTCCTTTAGATATTTTTTTCTATACAAAACACTCAGTATGTATTATATATCTTTGTGCACACAGTTCAGTTGCAATTAAGTAGCAAGTTGCTAGTATCAGGGTTGCAATTAAGAGGATATAACTGTTACACTGACAATTACACTGGATCAAACTTCAATACTGCCCTTAGATGACCAATTACATTGCCAATCCCAAAGTTATGAGAAAATGTTAAGTTGGCAGATTATTAAGATTTAGGAGATAGATGGACAGAAAGACAGGTGGATAGACAGACATGGGTAAAACATTTGGTGCATTAAAAGTCTCCATAGTCATCCAGTTTGATTGCACAAGTTATCTTGATGATCATTTTAAACAACTAGGGTTCGACACTAAGGGGAGTCAGAGACTCCTAATTTTCAAAACAGTACTCCCTAATTTTGCAATCAATGAGTACCAAAGACTCCTTCATTTTTTTAGAATAATGGGTTTTCCCATAGAAGCAACTTATCATCAGGATAAGGTTTTTTCTCTTTTCCTCTTTCAAAAGTTGAGACAAAAAAACATCAATTGTTTTTCTACCAAATTTGAACCAAAAACCTTATTCTGGAGGCACTATTGTGGAAAAGGAGAAATTGCTTGTGACAAGCAATTTCTTCTTTCAACAGTATTTCCTCGGTACTTTAAAACTTGAATTCATTACATTTAGCTTGGACTCCTTTATTTCATTAGGTTGGAGTCAACTGGACTCCTTGCTCACAGACAGTAATGTCAAACCCTGACAAATTCTAAACCTTCAATTGGAAGTGATATGGTACCATATTTCCTCTAATAATAGCACCCTCCCTAATAGTAGCACCCCTACATTTTTTACTAAGAAAACCCACTTCAAATGTCTAAATTTTAGGAATTTTTCGAGATTTCTTCTTTAATTTGATATGAATTTCCTCTAACAATCATTTATATGATTGTTTAGAGAAAATTCACCTTGAATTAAAGGGAAAAGGAAATAAAAGACATCAATTTTAATTGATTGATTTAAATTTTAATGTTGTTTTACGCCGCTTTCAACATAATTTCAGTTATATCGCGGCGGCTGGAGCACCTAACAATGGATTCCTGGTATTTCTCACGCCAGTACTACCATTACATCCTTTCCTAGCCTCCAGCTGCTATCTCACATAGATCTTCGATTATCGACCCATTGGTGAGAGACAGTCAGAAAGAATGAAGGCCGCCGTTGGGGATCGAACCTGTGACCTCTAGTTTGACAGTCCAACGCGCTACCAACTGCGCTATGACGGCAGCACATCAATTTTAATGATTTTTTTAAATCAGAAAATGCATACTAGATCAAAACTCTCTGACCAAGTTATGTATAGCTCCTGGGAGTGTTTATTAGGAGAAATGTGTTATTTACTCAAGAGCATATTTAGAGCCTCTTATTAAGAGGCCAGCCCAACACTATTGTAAGTATCTACGGTATTAATACAAGCACTTACAATAGTTTTGAGCAGACCCCTCAATATCTGATAGTAAAACATACTGAGAACAAAAAAATTGTTACCTCATTTTCATGTGAACTTCCAACAACATAGAAGAACAAGTCAACATTGCTTCTGTACACACAGGTCAATCCTTCAAACATTATAATCTCAGCTGAAACAAGGATATTTTGAGTTTAATTTGATTTTATGCTTTATTTAATGTATGATAAATGCAGGGGTGTTGAAAAATAACTAGTTAACAACAAACATTCACTTGGCCAACTCCAATAGCAAACTTTGGCCATTTGCTGTTGTTTATTGGTTGTATGGGGTAAAACATTACTTTCAACATTATTCCAATTATATCGTTGCAGCTTGTACACCATGTTGTCTTGTGGATTCTCACACCATTAAATCCAAAACATTTCATTGAAGCCACCAGCTACAAAATACTTATCCAACTTATCATTTGCCATTTGGGTTTTAAGGAATGCAGATTTGCCAGTCTTTGACTCTTAAATAAGTAGCCAAGACTCTAAAAACTTTGTAATGGGAGTCCCTAACACCGTCTAGGGATCAATTTTAGAGTCTTCAATTCTTTTCTGAAGCCAATACCAAAAGGTAAATATCTAGCCAATACATTGTTTAATTCAATCAATACTGACACAAAAACGTGATGATAGGTAAAAAACAAGAGCACCGCATACAAGAGTCTACACTAGGCTGTTGAGTGCTGGATGGTGGAAAAATTTAAGTTGTAAAAGGGGCATAATTTGCATAAATTGCATCTACAGTAACTGTCAATTATCCCCCTTGATAGCATTGGTTTCTCTTTTGACATGTGTGCCAAGTTTCAAATGAATTCCTTCAGTAGAACCAGAGATATCACAAAATGTCAAAGTTTTGGTACGACGTTGTCGTCGACACCAAGGCTATAGTAATACCTCGGGTTTTCTCTGAAAACAGCTGAGCTAAAAAAACAAAACTAGTCCACTTAAAAAGCAATGACTTCCAGGCCTTAAGCAAGGACCCCTATGAGCCTAACTACTGAGTCCTTGGGACTCAATTTTGTTGATGTCATACCAAAACCCTGTTTGGTGGGAGATATTTATGACTCATACCAAAATGAATTTTTATTAATCTTTTGTCCAATGTAAAATGAAGTTGGCAGAGCCAGGGATCAAGTTTTCCAAATAATGGTCATTTTTAGCGATAAAAAGTTAAGTAAACTAATCAGGGGTGTGAAAACACAGATTTTCCCCACTTGTCTATGGACAAGTAAAATTCAATTTCCTACTTGTCCAGGATCAAAATGAATTTTTCCGCAAAACAAGGATTGAAAATATTGAGAAAACATTATTCTAAATGAATAAAATGCTGTATGCCAGCATTTTCTTCATTAGAAAAAAATGTTTTCTACTTTTCATATAAACATTAGGATGACTATTCTCCTAGATATATTCAGTACCATATGATTCCTCTCTGGCAAACACAATGAGCTTTTCAATTTTTTTTTCGTAAGGAATTTGAGGGACAATTTTTCAGAACCATGGGTCACAATCTATATCTTTTTTTTCTATTGACACAGAAAAAAATTTTTTGGGGAACACTTGTTTTGCCTTCCATTTCTAAATAGACAAATAACAAACAGGTCAAATAATTTAATCAATATTTAAAAAAATAATCAACATATTTTTCATTTTTGAGATATTAAAGCTTTGCCTACTCCATTTTACCTTTCTGAGATTAGAGTATGAGATGAGATGAAGTTAACTTTGACCCAATGAATAAATTATAATTGAGATTCCAAAATGCATAGGAAATTTTAACCAATAATATAAATGACCCCTGACTCACTTTTTTGTTTTTTTTTGGCAATTGCAGAAAATGGAACTCGAGAGTGAAATGGGGTAGATGCAACTTATTGATGAAAAAATAAAAATCTCCAATTGACTCTAACAAACTATTGATTAAGATTGGGAAAAATTTCTTACTAGAAATCAAATTTATCTTAAGTCCCTAAATAATTATTCTGTTGCATAAAAACATCAGTGACTGTGTGAAATCTATCTGTGATAAACCACTGGTAACTTGTGTCGGCGGCTTACCTTTGATCTCGGTCAGCTATTCCCCATAGAGAGGTGACTCGAGTACATCATAGCTCAGTACATGTACACTGGGGTTAAGTGATGGATATATTTTTGGATTGGGAATAATTTGGCTTCGGAAAGGTTGTTCCTTGACTTGTTTAATTATTATTCAAACTGCAAGGTAAATTCATTTTTTCATTTCCTTTCCCACTGATTGTGCTATGACCGGCAGTTTTCTAAATATCAAGGTTTTAGAGTTTTAATTTTTTAATGTCCAAACGCACGAGAGCCAGAATTTGTACACCATCTTTTTGAAAATTTGCAGGATTGTAGCGGGCGTACCATCAATCTGAAGCTCAAAAACCAGGTTGAGCACCTTTATAAAATTTGAGAGTCGCCATTGTAGACGGAAATGTTCTAATTGCGTTCGGCATATTTGACTAAAAACCAGAAAAAGTGCCAGACACTTTGACCGATCCAGTCCCAAAAATGGTTGGTCCTTGTCAAAATTTGCTGGACATGTCTGTCCGACCGACGAATTTCGGGAAGTCTGCAAGTAAGAATACCAATAAAGAGAAATAACCCAAAAAATAAGCTATGCTGCTAAGTAGAGTTATGGTTCTTTTGCACTGCACTTCGTAACCAGGAGAGGAACATAACTTCAAAGTTTCAAGTCATTCAGTCAGTTATGCTCTGGACAAAGAAGTGGATTCCACCTACCCAGACACCCAAACACCTTGGGTGATCACAGAATTAGTTCTGTCTTTCGATGGGTGTAGAAAAATTTAAATATTCAATTATGTATTACAGCATACCATTTGCTCTGTGTGTTTTATTGAAAAGATTTTTTTCAAAAGTCTTCTGTTCTTTGCTGGATGGAAACTGTTCATCATAATACTGAAATAAAAAATGTCAAAAAAATTATTTGAATACTTTGACTACCCAAACAGTCTTTATTCCTCTTTTCAAGTTGATTCCAAAAGATCATAGCTATTCAATACCATGTGTATCTTAATCCAGAGAATATTTCAGTATTTACACAAGCACATGTAGATAGCTAAAAAGAAATAGTCTTCATTTATGCATATCCTAAACCTTAAGCAAGGACGCATTTGAGTTTGACTATTGTGTCATTTGGACCTCATTTTGTTGAATTCCTATTCAAATCCTGTTGCAAAGGTCTACGATCACTAACCCGTTGGTGGGAGAAAAATCGTTGGAAACGATGAGTGCCGCTTTTGGGAATAGAACCTGTAACCTCATGATTGGAAGGCAGACGGGCTACCAAGTGTGCTATGATGGCCAACAAAATTGTGATAAAATTAAAGTGCTGAAAACACTGGATTCACTTATTGTGAGTCCATATTTATTTTGAAAATATAATCTTAAAACCCTTCTGGTTTAATTAGAAAAATCAGGTAGTCCCAATTGTTAGAAAATCACATATGTGCAGGGTGTCCTTTGTCTACACCTTCTGCAAAAGCAGGAATATTCTGGGTTAGTCATGACAGGGGTCAACGCACTAAATCTTCCACAGTCTTACCTTTGCAACAAGTCTGTTTCCATCATTATCTAAAATAAGGATAGCTTTAACAGAATACAATGATGGTTCCTGAAAGTACAAAAAAGAATACTGTTACAACCCCGAAGAGATTATTGTAATCCATCTTTGCGATTCAATTTCAAACCAAGTAATCCTCTGTTTATAACACCATTCTTTTGATATGCTTGTATAATTTTCCAGCAATTGTCTTCAATAGTAAAAAATATAAAGCCTTTTATACAGTGTGTTACTCTCCTACACCTGTGCATTCAAGGACAGAGACTATAATTTGTTTTTTTGGTTCCAAAAAGCCGATCGAAAAAAAATCTGACAGACGCGAAAACTGATGATATTTTGTCAGACGAACTCCATTAACGATCCTTGACAAAAAGAAACAGTTCATTACTATCAAAAACCTTCTTATTGTGTAGAAGAAGTGTTTCCCTATATATTCAAATCCATAAAACGTTTACTTCTTACCAGAATTTGTACATCCATTCTTAAACTTTGACGTGGAAGCAATCTTAGTTATCCAGGCGCTTACACGATCAGCAGACGCTTTTTAGTCTGTAATATTTGATAGACTGGGAGAATCTGTTTATTTATGGACTACCAGTCCGAGTTCCGTTGCATTTGTCCATTTCATCGACGCCCCTAGAAGACGGTTAGTTTTTACGGGGGATTGTCAAAGGATACATGACGAAACTTCTACTAAGATCCGCCACGGTTACTGACGTCCTGGATGTATAGCACACGGGGCCTCGGTTTAGCCACGGGTAGCCTGAACCAGTACAGTGCTGTCGGCTAACCCTGCGCACTTAAGAAAGTCAAGTACAAAGTTCGTGTAAAGATATCGGTTTTACAAAACAAATCAATACACGAATGTACTCGTTGACCTTTTTTGCTGTGTAAAAGCCATTTTATATAGAACAAAATGTCACTAGAATAACACAATCCGGTGATGAACAGAGGCACCGTCGCGTATTATCAACGCAGTTTTCGTCGGCTAAACCTGCGCAGTCGAGGAAAGAACCTAAAATTAATGCCCGCAATCTGTTAAAATTAAAATGAAAAACACTGAGGCAAAAACGGGAATCTTTTTTGCTTTAAAATACACACATCAACTTTTTGTTTTAAATGGTGGGATTGATCGAATTTAGAGTATGAAAAATAGGTTATTCTGCTTTTATGTTTAGCGGCCATTTTCTTAGTTTACATGACGTCATATATCTGCGCAGCTTTAAACGACGCGCATGATTACCCGACATGAGTGTATCCCCTTTTCTCCTAGATACGCGAATCTTAGTAATAACACCCGTGTGTACATTGATAAAAAGTGAATATCAAAATATGTACTATTTTCTATTGAAGAGTTATGTTATCAATTGTAAATCCAACAAAAAATCATAGTTAACAATTTAATTTTTTTTTAAATTGCAATGGGGTGACGGCAGTCTTATTGTGACTTGAGTTTCTCATTGGATTCGTGCCAACTGAATTAGGGAGCTAATTTGGGGTTATTACAGAGAATTTGTCCCATTCTTTTTTCTCTTCACTATTTCGAACATAAAGTCAGTCAAACCGGTGATAATTTTCAACGCCAAGATTTGCAGCACTAGTTGCAGACCGTGACGGACATTATTTTCAAAGGTGGTATGACAAAGTTAGTTGGCCATTTTAGAAAAGTCGGCAATTTCATTAAAAAGTTGCTTATACGTGAAAAGAAAACATAACCCAAAGGGTTTTTTTCCCCATCTTTTTTACAAAAAGCAATACCGTGGGCTTTACACAGTTAGGCTTCATGAAAATTCCTCATAATATTAGAGATTTGACAAGCATGAATCCATGAGAAGGCACGAATTGATGTGAAACAGGGATGATAGCCCCTACTTGAAGTTCTGCAACATTGCCGAACACACGATCTTTCCATACAATGTAACTCGAGGTTTCCCAATGAAATCATTGGCAGGAGGTAAAGTCGTGGATTCCGAGACGTTGCAGAACTCAATGATTACGGGTCCACTACCTCAACATCTTACCCGAAAGACACCTTTTTCTTAAACCCGAAAGACACCTTTTCTTAAACTTTTATAAGTGCATTCGGCAGCTCTGGAATCGAACCCACGCTGTCTTTCTTCAATTGTTTTGACTGACCTAACCCACCTTCACGAGTCAGTGGGTATCGAATCCGATAGCTTCTTCTCGTTTAGTGTAACGTTCGTGACCCTTGGTTCGACAAGATGGACCTAACCGGGCTGACATAATAGACTGGTAAGTTGATTAAACTTTTTCATGATACCAATTAACCCAATCACAATCAGGCATCATAGTATTTTCCATACTGTGATTGTAGGATTACAGTTTATTTTGAAATGAATCATTGAAGTTCATCTCATTTTAATGTGAAAGATCATATTGTTAATGAAAACTTGTTAGTCATTTTAAATTAGTGGAGTGGCGAATAAATTGATTTGTTCTGTTTGGGCGGTTTTTAAATGGGGGAAAATGGTAATAAGCATTTAAACTTATACCCACAAGAACATGATTACTATGTTTGAAGTTCTGTTTGGAAAATTCCGCATGTGAGGATTTTTACCGAGTTAAAGCATGTGTTTTCATCATCGGAAGCTATGGACTAATAATTGGGAGCTGACAGTCTTTTACTTAGACTGAACAACGAAGTAAATCTGCATTAACAGGTTAACGGGTAACGTAACATTATCCATTAAAATCATTCACTCAATAAATGATCGAAATAAATGGCATGGTGCCATACTTATTTTTCTGAGCCTCGGCTCATGACAGTATATTCGTAGGTAAACTACGCCACGGTGAGACTTTTGGTTTTCTGATGTCCTTGGAAGTTAACTCGTTTCTACAAAAGAGTCAACTTGACTCTGGTCCTGGGACGTGTTTTACTTAACATCTTGCAATCAGTTTTCAAAAATTAAATTGCTTTTACATTAGTAACTAAATATGGAATTCTGCCATACATTATCTCATTGGAATTGTCTTCCAAAGATGATACCAATGAGGTATTGCATGGCAGAATCTAACAATGATTGAAAACGCCAGGTACGATTTGTCATTTTGATTCTCTTTTTTTCGTGAGAAGTTTAGTAAAACCGACTTTTTTTCTTGTGGGGAGCTGCGGTGGTCCAATGCATGCGTTCAGGGTGATAAAACGGTGCAAACGGCTTGTAAATTATACTAAGCTTTGAACGTGCACTTGGATGCAAAACAGAGCCTATAATTTCCAAACAGCACCGTTTTACGGTCATCCTTAATGTAGGGTTGGATTTCTATAATGTTTCTATTTCTATTTCTATAATAATATAACACTCAAATAGGGGTTGTTTTTATACCCCCCACAACGAAGTTATGGGGGGGTTATACTGGAATCAGGTTGTCCGTCCGTCCGTCCGTCCGTAGACATAATTTTGTGTCCTCTTCTCCTCCCACAGTTTTGAACCAATTTTGCTGAAACTTTATGAGGTTGTTTCCTATTATATAAAGTTGTGCACCTGCAATTTTCATCCAGATCCGGTCATTAGTTTGAGAGCTATGCCACTTTGAACTTTTTAAGGAGGGGGTACATTTTTCTAATTTTGTGTCCTCTTCTCCTCCCACAGTTTTGGATCAATTTTACTGAAATTATATCAGGATGTTTCCCATCATATGAAGTTGTGCACCTGCAATTTTCATCCTGATCCAGTTATTAGTTTTAGAGTTATGCCATTTTGAACTTTTTATGGAAGGGGGGGGGGGGGGGGGGAGTAGTCAAAATTTAAAATTGCAAACGTCAGTAACCATAAGGGGAGTAACCAACTTGGGTAATTATCCTATCATATGATGTTATGCACCTGCAATTTTCATTGTTTTGGGGTGTCAAAGGTCAAGGTCACAGTAAATTTTTGTTCAATTTTCGTTTCCGGACTCTAAATCGAGAACCAAGCGACCTAGAATCATGAAACTCTATGTAAATGTTACTTATGACTCAAGGAAGTACCCTATTGTTTCTAGGTCACATAGGTCAAAGGTCAAGGTCACATTAAATTTTTGTTCAGTTTTCGTTTCCGTACTCTAATTCAAGAACCAAGGGATCTAGAATCATGAAACTTCATGCAATTGCTGTATATGACCTCAATATTTGTTACAAACACATCTTGCACTTAAAGCACTTACATTTTGACAAAGTGCTGGTGGGGGGGGGGGGGGGGTATAAGTCCGCTCTGCGACAGTTCTAGTTTTCTCTAGCTTTGTAGAACTTCTGAAATTAAATGACTAGGCTACAAAGGGAGTGGTCGCTATTCTCAATAAAGGTCGTACAGTCAAATTGGGATAGTGCAATTGGTTAACAGGTAAAGCGTCGTCCTCTTGACTCAAAGATCCTGAGTTCGATTCCCGGGAGCTACTATCGATCTTGGTGTCTTCGTTGGCCCACACATTCGGCAAGAGAACTGCTGAATTTTCCAGGAAGAAGAATCGAGAGGGATTGGTATAATTTGTATTAATTTGTAAATATAGATTTAAATCAAGCCAACTGTGATAGTTTCCTTTTTCACGTACATGCGTCATTTCACGACCATTTTTTCAATGATCTTTTTTGGGCGACAAAAACATAATAACAATAGCTTTTTCAAGCTGTAATATCAATGTTTTGTGGTTCATCAATAAAAATTGACAATTTAATAAGTAAAGGATCACACACGGGGGTAAGTGGTTCTACTTATAATAGTTCACTCGGCACGAATTCCGGAAACTGTCGAGTGCCGGAGATAGGATGGGTTTATCCGACAACATTACCTACTCGTCAAAGTTCCTTCCGCGTACATGTACAAACAAAGGTTGGAGTGGAGTAGTGACCTCGATTTCAAAATGGAAAATGAGCCTGTGCGTGAGATTTTCAACAATTTCATATATGTATCTAGCAAAGACTCTGACCAGCCTGTGCATTCACACAGTCTGCCCAGAGTCTTCACTACGCGTTTAGAAGATAGAAAAGGTCTCAAAGTACTTGTACACCACCAGGTAACATTATATTTACAGTAGGTTGTTATCTACTCTTCTCAATGCATGCATGTCGCGCATATAATAAATTGTTGGAAATGTCACGCACAGACTCGAATTTCCGTATACTCCAATTAAATCTGTAATCTGTGCTGGTCCTCGTTGCCCGCCTGTGCATTCGTTTGTCTCTGTGTCCGTAAACTTTTTTTGTTTATAATAGAGTTTGGTCTGGTCTGGTCAAGTGTCATGGGAAAGATGCTTTGGTAAAATTGGATATTTTAGATATTTTGATCCTTGACCTTTGAATCTCTTTAGAGAGATACCACTTCTTCTGCAATGCTTATAATGGTACATGTATATGATTTTATATTGCACTTGAACTATCATGTAATTGTTTTTAAGAGGTCAGCAGAGCGTGTCAATTTTTAGGGGGGTCAGTAGAGCGTGTCAGGCCAACGAAAGCCCCTTTCAAGCGTTCTAGCTTGAACTCGGTTGGACAATGGTGAAACAAGAACTTTATCCAACGTCATGCATCAAAATAACGAAATACGAGACAATGTGCCAAATCGTGACAACAATGCGACACTATGTATTACCTAAACTATCATATGAAACACACTGTATCGCAGATCGATGAATCAGCGTGAAACAGTTGTAACTGCCTATATATTTATAGGCAGTTACAACTGTGTCGCACTGTGCCATCGAATGGATTTATAACCTTGATGACGATTATTGACAGAGTTTGGCCATTGTTTATTTCATGGAACAATACAACACTAGTGACTGTCTCTTTTCTATATAAAAATAGAAGTATCTAAAAATGATTGATAGAAATGATTATTGTTTTACGCCTATAATAAGCCAGATTCAAGGAAAGTAGCCAAATTTACCGGATACATCCAGTCAAACGTGTTTAATTATGCAAATAGAGGTTACGCTCATTCACGCGAATATTTACAAGCTATAGTTCCTTTGAACAACATCCTTTCCAACTATTTGTCTCCCACCAATGAGTCCATATTCGTAGACACATGTGTGATAGCAGCCGGGGGCTAGGAAAGAATGTGATGGTAGTACTGGTGTGAGAATGTTTTGTCCTCCAGCCGCCGCGATATAACTGAAAGATTGTTGAAAGTGGCACAAAACCCCCATTCAAACAAACAAATATTTTGTACAAAATCTAAACTAGGTCTCAATGCCAGTCTAGCATAAGCTTCACCGTCTAGATTTTGTATTGAGCTGGCGCTGCCTGTTAAGAATGGTCAGTTTGGCGACCAAGCTCGTAACATCAGCCTTAGAAGCTGACGTTACGATGGTTTTGCTTTCTAACTTATAATGAATGATACATTCTTGGGTAAGTAAAAATCATATCATTACGTGGCCACTTAGAGTGAAAACCAAGCCTGTTTTTAAGATTGTTGTTCGAATGAGGAATTGTTATTTTTTTCTTTTTTTCATGACACCAAATTGAATGTGCTAGATACTCTCGAACACACTTTTCAGATACGGGCCCAAGGTTATAAAACTTTTCTCATGCTCAGACTCAATTTTCTCAAATTTTAAATTGAAATAAAAGATGATATAAATAAGTTGTTATTTACAACAACTTATTTACATACCTTTTATGTTCATACAATGTAAATTAAAATGAGTAATAAAACAGAATCGCGGCTTTAATTTCAAATTGAAATCTGAGAAAATTTTGAATTGAGCCTGAGAAAAAAAATATAACCTCGGACCCTGAAGTCTGTCGTTTGAGCACTCCCAAGATGCACTCTTAATGGATCGAGTATATCCAAGTGGAATAGAATTACAACGCAACACGTATAAAAAAGGAGTTGATGAATCAATGCTAATCATCGTAAATGCCTATATATTTATAGGCACTTACAATGGCTTTGCGCCGATCCCTCGATTTGCCAGGAAAAATTAATGTTATCTACAAATCGATTTCCATAATCAATTTACACTGTAATTTCACCGCGCCATAAGAACTCGACAATCGATCATTTTGGGAGCTCATACCATGTTATACTAAAATATAAGTACAAAGAATAGGATTATGCGAAACAATAGGATGGAATGAGCTTAAATTTCAGTTTCGGATCCAGAGGGTGTTCGGGGGTTCGAACGAAAACCCTCTGGATCTAAATTACTTCATTTTAGAGTAATTTTGCAACTCAAGAAATACGACCCTCTTTTTGTAGTGTTCGGATCACAGTATCTATATCACAGTATCTATCTATATGGATAAGAATACTTTGAGACTTAATATTAGAATTGTACGCCGATATCGAACCCCTTTTAAAGAAACCGCCCGATGAGTTAGTTTAATACCCCTTCGAATGAAGAATATCTCTTTATAATTGTACATATGTATTTAATAAAACCAAGCAATGATTCGTTTTTCTTTGTGGTCTATTTTGCGACACAAGCTTACACAATAGATGCGTTCTCAAAATGGAGTTATCATGGAATCAATTCAGTCTTAACCGTGTGCACAATGTTTGATGACCACAACTCAAATTAAAAGATATCAAAAAAGGTTATTTTTGTCTGACATGGCTCTGTTGTGAAAGAATCAATCTAGTCTACAATAGGGTGTGTTGGTAACGGAACACTCCCCTAAATTATATTACAAAAGTTGCGTTGGTGGACCTTGAACACTCGTGAATACAGTTTAAGCCCAGTTTACGTTTGGCTTCCGGAGCCCGTACGGCGCCCCAAAATCGTGCGGTGCCCGTGCAGCGACATACGATGTCCGTGCGAAAATTGCATGGTTTTACGGATGCCGTGGATCCTTGCGATGTTGCATGAAAATATAGTAATACAAGTTTTTAAAAAATCGCAAGACTGTATGAGGACCGTAGCCCGTAAACTCGTCGTAGAGGCATCGCTCGATCTCGGCGAGAACATCGTGCGGACATCGCACGGCCACCGTGCAATGTTTTGCCTATAAGTCTTCAACGGATCTTCCTATAGTCACCGCGCGGTTACCGTACGATGATCGTACGGCGACCACACGGTATCGTACAGTTTCCATGGCAAATATAAACTAGGCTTAGCTAGTGTTAGAAATATATACATATATGAAGCATAACCAGTCCCTTTGTTTTAATACTTGTCAAGTACATGTAGGTAGCATTTTTAGTTAAAAGGTTAAAAGTCTGTCCTATCTGTTTTACATCAATTGTGATACAAGTCTTTACAACTTAGATTAATCTCTCTTGATTTTTCTTTCTAGAATGAACCAGTAATCGCCCCGATTGTGTGGGCCAAGTAAAGAACCAAGATCGACAACCGCTCCTAGCAATCGAACCCGGGACCTCTTGATCAAAAAGCTGATGCTCTACCTCTCTACCTTGAACATAACAAACTCAACATCAATTACGGGATGGAGATATTATTTTTCTAATCCGTTGATATATGAAACTAAAACTATAATCTAACCGTATGAATACGCGATTAATAAAATAATAAGTTTTTTTTTTTCTTTAACCCGTATACCTCAATGAAATGAATAGAGGATAATCGTTTGTTTCAGTGTAAGATCGAATTTTTATTATATTTCATTGAGTGAACAACAAATTTATGTTAACCAAGGTTTCCTAATGATTTTCATCGGTTGACATCTTTGAAGTTCATTACCTCTGAGACGTTGCAAAACTATTACGATTCCACTTTCTTAAAATTGCGTTTAGTTAAGGTATGAAATGGCCCCGTTCTTGAAATATCCAACATTTTCAAATTCGGGCATAGTACAATGCAGCACGTGCAGCAGTATGTTCTGATCAGAGTCTCCACTATTCAGGAAGAAGATAACCACAAACTGAAGAGTTTCTTCATGCAATTAGTGGAAATTATAATATGACCTACGTCGCGGAAGTGAAATTGAATATTTTTTATATTACACGGGTTTATTACACTTATGGAATAACTATGCAAATGAGCTAAGAACGGATATTAACGTTATATTTTCGTTGAAAAAATGACGTCATAATGGATTCGCTGACGTCATTTCGCCTTCGGCGTTATTTGTTTCGCGGAATAACTTGAATCGGTAAATTTCGAAATTTCCTCGTTTTATCACAAACATTAGGGAAATATTATAAAAATTAATATCAAAATCGTGCTCATCAATTACCGAATTTATTAAACGAGTCATCTTTAACAGACTGGTCGCCATACAGCTCGTTGTCTGTCAATCGCTCTCTAATGCAATTGTTGAAATTGCCACTGACAGGCTCAAATTACTTTTAGTCTATCAAAATCACGAATCTTCGTGGACACATCTAGAATCAAACATTCAACAAATATCACCACGTTGCAAGTTATATCTTTAAAAAACATGATGTTGATGAAAAGTAACTATAACTTGTAACATCGTAACATCCCGATCAAGAACTTCCATTTACTCGTCTTACGCTCCATCAGCGGTCGATTCCTACCGCTCACTCTAATTGTTCAAAACACCCCGAAATCGTTTTAAAATGCTCCGAAAGATTCAAAGCGTTCCACATTTTAATTCACTCACAACGATTTGACAGATTTAGCATGACTAGCAGTAATCTTTAGCATATACGTGAAGAATATCGAAAAATTGAAAGTGATTCCGATCAAAGGCACTACATGCTTGAGCTCTCCGTTAATTCATTCAAAATACATATACTCTTTCCACTTATTCGACACAGTCACTCTAAAACTCTCCAATACCGTTTAAAACGACCTGATTTCATCTGTGAAGAGGTGTGAATCGTGGAATTGTCAAAATGAATGATTTGATGATCATTTTGGAATGAAAATGAACGAGTGTGAGGAGTGAGTTTTGAGTAAAATTAAAGGGAGGTAATCCCATATCGTTACTTTTGTTTAAGATGAACAAAATAAGCGATATTTATTACCCCCCCCTTTTTTTAATAAAATATACGTAATTTTCTATTTGTGTGACTTCGTGCACCATCGGACACTTTAAAATCCACACCAGCCGAAAAAAAAGTAGAATAATTTGATCGATTTGCATTAAATATTGATCGATTTAAACGATTTCGAAATGTTTTCTAATGATTTCGGAGCATTTTTGATCGATTTGAGTGTTGTTTGGAAAGAATGAAATGGAGCCCTGAGTGAGTGATGTTGAATGGTTTTGATCGCAGTTAGTGTCAATTTCACGATGCTTTTAACTGTACCATCTTTCGTCATGCTACAGATAAGAAAATATAAAATAGATTCCAATCAAAACCATTCTTTATCGCTTATTCAGCGCTCAATTCATTCATTCTAAACACTCACTAAAATCAATAATAAACGCCCCAACATCACTTTAAAATACCTACATCCACAATCTAATTGCCCGTCAGCCCGATTGGCTCAATCGGTAGAGCACCGGACGATTGAAGGTCGATTGGGTGCGTTCGATTCCCGGGCTGGCACACTAACAAACTAATTGTCTTTGGGTAGAGACGTTAATCTGAGGTCCCATGAGACGATGCTTTATACCTAACACGTTAAAGAACCATGACGGACCTCAGCAATAGTTTAGCTATCTTTCATTGCAGTAGCGACGTAATACAAACGGAAAAAAACAATTGCCCCCCCCCCCCCCCCCCAAAAAAAAAATATATATATATACACGCACTCGCTTATATTTTTTGAGAACGTCCAGTTGGCTAGTGAAGACAAAGAAATGTTTTCTATTGAAATTTTGTGAATAATTGTTTAAAGGGAGGTAATAAATATCACTTATTCCGTTCATCTTGTTTTACCATCCCAAAAGTTTCATTTAGAATTATCCTTTTCATTTCATTTTATTCCAAAATCATTTTTAAAAAATCCGCCTTGTCAATTTTGAATTGTTCTTCACTGTAATAACAGGGTTTAGAGACGATGATCTGTTACCTTGCACCTTCAATGTAGCAGACCTCAGGTTTGTTTTTTGTCTAGATTTACTGTGTTGAAAATTGGAATTCTGTTTCCTTTAAAAAAAATGCCAAAAATTATTATATTAAAATGTGAACATAAATCAAAAGCCATAGTGGTGTCTTTAGCAAGTGTCGATACTACTTAACTTATATTACGCACTTCAAAAATAAAAGAATACTAACTTTGTGGCTATATATCTTTTTTCTAGATCATGTATCGCGCTTGAAAAAGACCTAATTTCTGCTTTGCATTCTCTGGTAGCTGCCTACAAAAGCTGATCCAAACTTAATCGTTGTCGACTGTGGTTATATATAATACATACTTAGTGTATTATATGAAAAAAAATATCTAACGAGGTTGGGAGAATTGATCATTGTCGAGGCTCTGCCGAGACAATTATTAATTCTCACAACCGAGTTTGATATTTTTTTCATACAATACACTAAGAATGTATTATATTTATCTTATAACCTATATTCGTCTTGTTTTCGTCGGTGTTTCTATCTGAAATGCAAGTTTCTAAAAATAACCACATTATATCATGTTCTAAAAATAACTATGTGATATCATAAAAAATATCATATGGGATGTTATCATACGGATATTTGTATAGTTATAAGATAAAAAACCGCACCATTACATCGCCGAAATTAACGCTGCCTAAACATACCATGGCTTCAATCTAGCACCACTTTAAAAACTAAAAAGCTTGAGAAATTGCCACCAAATTTAAATGCATTTCATGCGCAAACTTGAGATACACTTTCTAAAAAATTCGCAAACATTTTTGAATGATTTTGATTAAAAAATAAACAAAAAAACATGAATGCTTTGCTGTGAGACAAGGGCGTGAAATCCCGCGGAGCTTCATGACCGTTTATAAATGAAGTGAAAAACAACAACATGCTCATCATTGGGCCCAAAATATCGTAACTACAGCTTGATTAAACTGTAGTTACGATATTTTCTTCACCCAATGAGGATATATTGACCAGACGCTTTACAGATGGAGTGACGCTCACATATTTTCCTGTTTTTAAATAGATAGGGAACGGAAATTTGCAATTATCAATACTATATAACTCTAGTTTGTCATATAAATCAATTGTGGACCCGATATACATTATGAATGTTTGAATTAATTATTGGAAAATATCATTTTTCGTGTTTTGCATATATTGCAATTTGGATAATAGAGGCGCATTATATGATATACATGGTGTTTTTTTAATTTACATAATCGCTACTTCATTCATTCATTCATTCATTCATTCATTCATTCATTCATTCATTCATTCATTCATTCATTCATTCATTCGCATTTTCGCTAATTTGTTACTTCCTTCATTCGTTTTTTTCTTCTTATTCGTTCATTATTTAATCCCTTCACACATTGATTCATTTTTTCTTGTTTGTTCTTTCATCTATTTTGTCATTCATTTTCTTGATCTGTCTGTCTGTCCGATTTTCCTCCTCTCCTAGACCAAAACGAAATTGGCATGTTGAATTATTTTTTAATGATTTCGGAATGAAAATTACTTTATATGATTTATAAGCCAGCTTTAGATTAAAGGGGGGTAATTTAATACTGCTAATTTCGTTAGAACGAAAAAACAGCCAGTACTTATATATTTTACTTTTTTTTTACATCGCGTAGATACTTTTTCCCGCTTTTTTATATTTTCTTTTTACGTTACAATTTGAATGGTGAAAATCGGACTTGTAATTAAAAAAAAAAGAAAAATAAATGATAGATAAATATACTCATTCACCAACGGTGAATTTAAATCGGGATAAACAAGATTACGCTTTTGATTTGCTATCTAATTTGCTATCCGAAAGCTAGGGATTTTAACTATCTCCGATGTAAAAAATCAAATGTTATTTCCAATTCTCTAAGATCCTACTTACAGTTTACAACATCACGAAATTGACAAGTTGAATGATTTTGGAATGATTTAGAAATAGAATGGAACGAGTGTGTAGAGCAAAATATGAGTTAAAATCAAGGGAGATAAAACAATGAGATCTTGATTCCTATAATCTCTTTCGTAAAAGCAATATGATGTAATTAACACGTTTGAATATCTGTCAGTAATACAACTCATTAAAATAAAAATCTTATGTATATATTTTTTCCAGATTTGAGCGTGTGTGCATGCACATGCGGGGATGTGTGAATGTGTGCGTGTGTTTGACTTGAACATATTTTGTGGGAAAGTATATTCATTTGATTCTCTTACACGAATTTGTTAGAAGGTCATGTTGAAAATAAGCCTAGTTGTCTTAACATGTTACCTTCTTTAAATAAAGTTACACGTATAATTTTAATGAGTATTGGTAGCGTTTGACATGATCGGGATTTGGATATCGACTTGTCTTTTTCAGTATCCTTTTTTGACAAAAAAAGCCGTATTATCAAACGAATGCCTGTGGATAATGTGCCTTGATATCTTGGTGAACGTGTTCGTGTAACTACGTAATGAACATCCAGTAGGTTTTTAATTGATTCGAAATAAAGTGGTGCCCATTCATATTCAATTTAGTATTTCTCAAGACTTCTCTTCTTTAGTTTACCGTTTATTTCGTTGATGGCGTGATACTAGAATTCTGTATCATGTGAAGATTATGAAAATCCCCCTTTAAAATACACAATGGAGTTGCTTTTTTAGGCGAATTGATGATCCGCGTAAAGCTTGTCGAGGGTTAGAGCAAACACTATATGCGCATACTGTGTTTTTGATTAAAGCCCTCGATATTGCAACTTGTAGTCATTTGCCGGAAATATGAGTTTTTAGGTCGTGACCTCCTGCACTGGCTATGGTTATTCTCATACACATGGTAGCATTAGAAAGGGTAGCCGGCCTTGTGTCATCCGTGAACAACAAATGAATAAGCATTTTTACCGGAGATGGTTCGCAAATAATAAATCACGTGATGACATGTGTAGTGGACATATTTCCATATAATGACTATATTGAGTAGTTTTTCAAATATCTCTGTCACCTTACTATGCGAACAGGGGCGTTCAGCATCGTCACTTTCAGTGCTTTGATTTTAATTTTTTACCGTTTCCCCCCTTTGAAAAACGTCGTCTGAATTTTAAAATGCTTCGCTCTTTGACTATATTTCCTATGTCATAGCGGCTTTTATTTCGCGATATGTTCAACAGTTTTGGATATTTAACGTTCTTAAGGGTGTGTTCCACTTTAAATACTTACCGCATCTCAATTAAATTCCACCTTTAATTGCATACACGTAATCGGCCCTGCTTTCTGGTTGAAAAGTTCGTGGAACGTTTCGTAATTGATACGTGTATGTACTACTTTGCACGTGTACATGCGTGCAAATCAGGGTATCAATGCAAATCGTTGGTTTACTAAGCGTTTTTTAATACTATGCACAGAACATGTTGTTTAAAACGAGTGTAATATTCGGAATTAACGGCTTACATCCCGCCATCATGCTATTAACTTGGTTCGAATACTGACGGTGTCGAAAAGTAATTTGCGTATTACATGTACATTTATATTGTGAACAGGTTGCCATGGAGTATCGACCAGATAATTACCAAAAAGCTATCGAGATGTAATCAGGACCTCTGGACGATGGGCATACCAGTTACAGTTTTAGTCAATAGCGTTTTGTGGATGACTCAAATGTTTGCTAAAGGTATTCTGCATGATTATTCAAGTGGCAGGGGCGTGGCTTAGCCGAGACGTAATTTGGCGAGTCCACTTTTTATTATTTTTGGTTCATTCAAAAGCTAGTCGGCAAAAACTGTATCTCAAAACCAAAATTATTCACGCGTTTATATAAATTGAACACATTTCATCATTGGGCAACCAAAGCCTAGTTACTTCAACTTGTCAAAGCTGAAGTTAAGTTAAGTAACTAACCTTCGAGTAAGATTTAAAGTAATTTGTGTCGAATATCTACTGAAGTAAGTAATTGTAAATAAAAGCTGTTTTACCTAAACCTTAAGAGCAACGACCCGTTTTAGGCTCCACCTTGCCAGGGCAAAAATCATGGATTATAAACGTAACTTACTACTTGCACTTATGAATTTCAGTAGAATTTCTTAGTTACTCTATTTTCTTCTTACTAATCTGATTCAAACCTTGTCTAGATGATCAGTTATGAGGCGAACCTGGGTATTTGGGAATGCTTTATTGCATTTGATCCATTGTCTAGAAAAACCTGCATAAATGACAATCAATTTTACATTTAGAGTTACACTCGATTTCTTAAGAAAAAGTAAACTTAATTTACATTTTCGTTTTTCGAAAATCGTATAGACGTAAACTGGATGTAATCAAAAGTTACATCATTTGATTTTTTCACTGATTTTTGTGGTAATCTACCGAGAAATCTCTATAATCCATGGGATATATTTTTTAAAAGTTTTTCATTTCATGTATTTCAGTGACAGGCCAACATGCATACGTATCACTTATGCTGAACAACAGGAGCATTTGTGTTCAAGGTGATCAAGGAGTAGAAAATTGGGGATCGTGCAACAGGACTCAGATTTGTGAATCTCTTCTTAAACCGAAGGAGTGAGAAAAAGATTCTTAATTTTTTTCTTGTATGTCACCTAAAGAGGAAATTTTGTTTTATATTTTTTGCTGGAAATGTCATTTAACTTTGTTGAACACATTTGCTTACGAGCTGTGTTGAGCATGTCGTTAAGCCTACTTTACTAAAAACGAATGTTAATGAGCTTGTGTTTGCTGGGAATTCAATTAACCTTAGTAAACATACTCGCCGCCGTCATAGCGCAGTGGTAGCGCATCGGACGGTCAATCTAGAGGTTCTTTGTTCGATCCCGACGGCCGCACTCATCCTTTCCGACTATTTGTCTCTCACCAATGGGTTGATAATCGTAGACCTATGTGGAAAAGCAGCTGGGGTTAGGAACGGATATGATGGTTGTTCTGGTGTGAGAAATACAAGAAATCCATTGTTAGGTGCTCCAGCCGCCGCGATATGACTGAAATAATGTTAAAAGCGGCGTAAAAACCCATCCAAACAATTGATTGATTGATTGAATGGGGTTTAACGCCGCTTTCAACATTATTTCAGTTATATCGCGGCGGCTGGAGCACCTAACAATGGATTCCTGGTATTTCTCACGCCAGTACTACCATTACATCCTTTCCTAGGCTCCAGCTGCTATCTCACATAGGTCTACGATTATCGACCCATTGGTGAGAGACAAATAGTCTGAAAGAATGAGTGCCGCCGTCGGGGATCGAACCCGGGACCTCTAGTTTGACAGTCCGACGCGCTACCAACTGCGCTATGACGGCGGCCCATTCAAACAAACAAAACAAAACATACTCACTTCCGTCATTTGTTAAAATGTTACAATTCAATTCCTTATATTTATACATGTATATACTTGTATATTATATAAAATTCACGATCTCGTATTTATCGGAACTGTCGTTTACTATACTCAACACACAGTGCTTATTAGCTTATATTTTATTTGCGAAACATAAATTTGTTGAAAAGGCTTTTACTTATACAAAAATGTGGTTTATGAGCGCCTATTTGTCGTACAAGTCATTTATCTTACAAGCAATTTGCGAGCATGTATCTGTCCAAAATGCCGTACTAGTTGAGAATTTCATTGACATTACTGAACACTTATGTCAGCGATCTCGTACTTATGAATTTTCATTGACTTTACTGAACGCACATGTTTGCGATCTCCTACTTGTTGCAAAAAATTTACAATTGTTAAATAGTTGAAAACGCTAATCAATTCATTAAAATTGAACAAATAATTCAACGACTTTATTGGCTGGTGTTTGTTTCAAAGCATCTGATTTGTTTCGTGAAGATCCATAACAAAAAATGACGTGGATTTTAAAATACATTGTTTTACCCCACTCTATTTTTTATTCAATACTCATTCCTCTCGATTATTCAAATACATTCTGAAATCACTCTAAAGTCAAACATCTTGTCGATTTCATGAAATTACTAACTATATCATTCCAGTAGGGACTACTGGCTAAGCGCTGAATTTTTCATCGACTATGATCAGCTATCTGATGCCAACTTCAATGCTGACTGTAATACCGGACCTCCATCCCCGGCTATTGACTTGGAAGCCGAGAACATAACATGCAGCAGCCATTTAATGATATGCTGTTTATATGAAGGTAGAAGCAAGCACTGTGTTCAAATTGAAAACGCTCGAAAAGCTCGAAATGGTGCCCTGTTGCATGATCAACAACATGTAAAGCGCGGACTATTTTTGGACGCCCTCAAATGATTTGCATCCTGAACGCAGCGTAGGCTGGCCTGGCCGATCGCAAATGCATTTTCAGATAGATGAAAATAGTATGGCAATAACAAATGGATACATACCTATAAGAGCCATGTCAATTTTTATTTTTATCTTTTTTTCATATGATTTTAATATGATCACACAGCTTAATTTGGGATTTTTAAAGAATAATCACCATATCTTATTAACAACCAGTGTAATTTTCTAATTACTGTAAACAGACAGGAGTACAGTTTTCATGTTAACAATCAAAAACCGGTATCATACAAACACAAAAGCACAAATAAGAACAGAAACAAAATATATTAACTACAAAAAACGTTGTTTATTCTTTGTTGTTGTTGTTGTTGTGATATTTTTTAAAAATTTCTTTTAGAAACCACCATTAGAGGTACCAGTGACCCAACTGTGACAATTGAATGCCCTCACAATTTCTTAGCGGATTCCTGCACGAGCCGTTACCATTTAACATACCATGAGTGTGTAGACTCGGATCGGATTGAGAAATTCACCAGAGAAAATCCAGACCGATATTTCTGGACTAGTTCTTATGTCACTCTACTCCACAACAGTATTGGTAAGTCTGCCCTGTGCTCAGTGTTTCGAACGATATTCAAATGATATCCGGCATTGTATGTAGGAACACACGTGTGTAAAGCGGAATACTTTATTTTATAATATGACCTACGTTGCGGGAGTAAAACAACCCCGTTGATCTTTTTATATTACACGGATGTTACTACACTAGCGCGTTTCTTTTTTTGTATGGCATTTTACGTCGTGCAAGTCAAGGCTTGCTTTAGTAAAACCCAAGGTAGACGTGTCATAATAAGAAAAAATTGATTAAGTAAAATTTTCATACCTAAACTTGTTTGAAAGCCAAAACTGTTTCGAACAAAGCAAGACGTGCGCCTTCTTCTCATTGTAACTTCGAAACGATATTTCAATATCTTGAGCATTCAATATGCCAGAGATTCACGCAAGGAGCTTTAAAAATTGTGATTTTTGTTGTTGTTGTTGTTGTTGTTGCAATTAGAAAAAAAAGTATTATTGCCGTCGTGGTTTTAAGCTCTTAAAATTTGGCCGAACCCAGAAAAACGTGTAATCAAGTCCGAGAACGTTTTAAATGGTGCGTCTTGTAAACATAAGCAGGAGATAATCTGCTAGGCTTTGTCAATGTGGGCCGCTTTTTACGTATGTGAGTTGGGCAATCTCGTCGTAAAATGTCATGGCCGTAATCAGTATATGATTGCTTAATCTTTGACAAAAGCGTTAATAAGGGCTTATGAACTGAATGAGGCGAAATACAAGGGGCTATCAAAAAGTTTTGAGACTTAAATCATATTTTCTATCGTAGATGTCCGATGACTTAGAAAATTGCATAATTGTATAATAAGCACCAAACGAATAGTTACTGACAGTTTTATCAAAATCTGATGGATGATAAAAAAGATATTGCAATTGTCTCAGAACGTTTCGATATCCCCTCGTATGGTGAGAATTCGCCTCGGACAACTCGGGTTAACCAGAACAGAACCAGAAGCCAATTGAAGTCCAAATTTTACTACAACGTAATTTTCTAATTTCTTAAGGACAAAGGCCATCCGTTTGTGGCGCTTGTTACTACAGAGATTTTCACATAAAATTTAGCCATACGTTTATCAGCTTCTTTATCGATATGTAATCAAAGAGAGCACGTGTGGTGTACTTTCGGATGGCGTTTCCGTAAACGTCATTAAAAACCTTATATTGTTTAGGAACGTTATGCTCAAATATCGACTCTGAAAAAGTTCTTGCTTGAACTGGCCTGCAAGGAATTTGCCTTCAATATAAAGAAGACTTTATTGAAAGTGTCTTTAGTAAATTTTTGCCCTTTCTTTATGACTGAGGCGATTTTTATTGGCGTCAGAGTAGTAAAGATTGTATTTTATGTTAAAAAATAACAGAAAATTAATTTAAATTTGGTTTCTTGTCTCTTCATTTTTCCAGTAATACCTTTGAAAACAAATGTCATGCTTAGCGTGAATTCTAACGTCTATTTTTATTTCCATTTTCCATTAAAAGGACAGTCAATGAAAGATCTTAATGTGACCACCATCACGAATAAAAGGGGATGTTTCGGCCATTGTCTGAACCTAAATTCATCACAAGAAGTTCATTACATTTCGTTCAACTTTTCGAAGACACAAGTAAGTCTCTCTGTGAGGAAGCGTTGGTTGATTTTGACTGCTATTTTTCTCTTCGTATCTTTCTCTCGAACTGAACTCATTTTCTATCTGTAGGCCATGTCCATTTCTTAAGCGCGTAGAAAAGACTGTACATAGTGCCTAGACTGATCCGTGTCCTAAAATCAATAGCATCCTCATTTGACGCTAAAACAAATCAAAACCTTCCAATTCAATCTCTCATGTGCTCAATTCAGTAATTATCTGTTAATAATTTATTTGTTTCAGGGAGCTTGTAGATGTTTCACCAGAGATTCAGTTAAGAACCCTATACAAGTTGAAGGAAATATATACGCAGTCAGGAACAAAACTTGTGGTTACGAAATGAGTGTAGGATGTTTAGCTGTTATATATCACAACTCTAGCGTCACGTATAGTTTACAGAACTGTTCTAGACAATTGGCTGCCCTTTGTGGGCCAAGTAAGTCAAAATTGGGAATAATAATTCATTTGAAGAATGCAACGATTAAAGAAAATGTCTATATAGAGAGAGAAATGGGATCAGAATCAGAGAAGTGTTTATAAATGCTTGTTGGTGTAAGAGCTACATATAGATGGGGTATTTTGAATTTCAAATAAGATTTTTTCAACTATACCGCTTTCACAAATTCTATGTTGTGGATGCTCATTGAAATCGTCTTGTTAAGACGATGCAAATGAGTACAATATAGGATTTTAATGCGAAATAATGATTTCAGACTAGAAATACTCCATCTTTTGTGTACCTCTACTATACCAAATTCAAGGATTTGCTAAAGTCAGTCTACCGTTCAATCAAGGTGGGATTTTACCCATAGTTCATTATGATAGTTCCAAAATTCAAGATGTCTCCCGATTTCGCCTCAATTTATATCATTTAGATTTGAAAATGCACTTGCCTTATGTGTTCTTTAACAAGAGTAGTTTAGACGAAAATAGCTGTCGCCGTAACGTTCTTTTTCGTATGACGTAACGGCTAAAGTTGGCGGTCACAACTGTAGCAATATTCGGAACATTTCCGTAAACTGCAACAGACCTCGGATGTATGTTAGGCGGTTAGGCGGAAACAGTGTTAGAAAAACTAGCGCGGAAACAACCGGTGCTGTCTTTAAATCTATATCTTTTACAGCAAAAAAAACGGCTGAAAAAATTATTTTTTTGAGAATGACGATTCGTTCTCAAAAATTAAGATTTTTCAGCCGTTATTTAATAATCTAAAGATACAGATGTATTAATATAAGGATACGATGGTTTCACGTCAGTGACTTAAATGATTTGCGTTTGGGGCGTCGGAGGTTTTCACTCAAAGTTTCGAGGGCTAACGCCATTTTAACTGACGTCATCCATCGATTTTTTCCAAGGTTTTCCCGTATTCTAAAAATAGTCCGTAGTCTATTTTTATCCGAGGTTGATCGTGAGATTGGCCGAGTGGTGTTCCGAATGCTGTAGCAAATGACGTCCGTTTATATACGCAAAATGGATGAATTTCAAGTAAACTACGGCGAAAAACAACGAAAATAGTTTATATTTCGTTACTCATTTGTAAAATATACAATTAAATGCAATACATTCAAAGTGCTTACATAATTCAGAATAATGATTTATACCACCTATAATATGCAATCAATCTGCGAGAGTAGTACGACGGATTCCATTGAAAGCAAAATCCGAACCGAATTTTAAATTTTTTTTTAGCCGAATCGTATCAAATGGCATGCTTTTTTTCCCAAACAGACAACGGTCTTCCAACTTATAAAGGTCGAATGGATGGAAAGTAAATCATTTTACAAGATTTCGCCTGGTTCTGTTAACGAGATATATTTTAGAAAAAACATGTACATGTAGTTATAAAATGACCTGGGGTCGTATTCACCAACCTATTCTAAACTTTAGAATTAAGTCTAGAGTTTTAGTGTGCTAAATTGATGCAAAATTCGTTGGTGAATACAGCTCCTGATGTTCAAGGGTCGAAAAGACGCGTTAATGGGACAATTTTAAGACCGACGTTTGTGTGTATATTTTTTCCGTCGAAGAGATATTGATGAGTGCTTTATCTTTTGCGGAAAACGTTTCAGATGTATTTTGAATATGAACTTAAATTTAGAATATGTTGACGTTGATGTTGCTTATTACTTTATGCCGATGAAAATATGAATTAATGCGATTTTGAAAAAAATGACTGTTGAAAAAAAAACGACGTTTTTCTAGCAATCTGACGCTACTAACCTTTTTTCTTTCGCGGTTGCCATCGGTTTTTAAGCCAATCATTGGGCATAAGACTCACATATTAACCTATGTGGCGTAATTCACTTAGCATGGCAAGGTTTCGAGCCTCTCACGCAATTGTTCTTTATGATATTACGATTTTAGTTAATCAATCTGTTGGTTTTTGTTACATCTGACGGCGTCATTTCAGATGTATATTTTTGGTTCTTTGGACGATTACATTACTTTTCTTTTAAACGTTACTCAGAGGATTTTTATCTTGAACGCAGTCTAAGCACAAAGCAAACATTTTCATGTTCCTGAAAATATTTTTATTTTTTTCGATTTGTTTAAACGTTGCTGGTACTGACAAAAAAGCGTATCGATAAAACCAAGGCGAAGGCTACAATTTCCATGGCAAATATGAGATCAGAAATACACACCTTGTCAGAATTGCAGATCAGAAGCATAATAATAAGTATCAACGTAAAAAAAAAAATACGGACAACTGATAAGAACGAGAGAAAGAGAGAGAGAGAGAGTGAGAGAGAGAGAGAGGGGGGGTATGTATTCAATTTAAAACTAAAGGACATAGAGATTCGAAAATACTAATATGTTTAAAGTGATCGGACTGGGATTTTAATCTTTTTTATAGCACCAAATCCACAAGAAATATGTAGTATTTCAGCACCGACGAAAAAGGATATCCAACCTTCTAGGAAGCAAGGTATGTATGTTGTTATTACTCTTGTCTTGTCAAATTATTGGAGATATTGTCATGTTTTACGGATAAAAAAGAGCAAAGTCCAAAAGAGTACATCTAGAAATATCGAAAAACCTCAATCTAGGTAATCCGTTAAGATTCAAAACATAAGCAATTTAAGATAATACTTCCTATCGAGTGGTATACTCATTAATTTCTTATTCATTCGGGTTTAGATTTTAATAGTCCGTTTGACTTCTCTGTAACTCATATAAACCATGACTAAATCAAAGTGCTGTCAGCACTGTAAATCAGACATCATTGAGAGGCTGGGATAGTGCAATAGTTTGCCAATCAAAAGGGCTCAAATTTGGACAATAAAAGTTAGTAAAATCTTTGCCCAATTTGTGAGTTTTTTGTCTTAACACTCCATCTTTTCGACGACATCGCCAGCTCATCCAACCTCGTGGGTCCGATTTTGAAAGTTGGCTCGTTGGCCGAGTGGTTAGCGCGCTCGACTCGTAACCTGGTGGTTGCGGGTTCGAGCCCCACCGGAGGCGGGTAGTGTATTTGGGCAGGACACTTTACAGACAGGGCCCCAGTCCACCCAGCTGTAAAAGTGGGTAGCAGTGGTTAGAACCCATTGCCTCTCTCTCAATGTGTAGGATAAGATCTGGAATGAGTTAGGACCACGATGGAAATAAGAGTCATTCGACCCTTTATCGTGTTATCCTCGAGTAAAAAAAAAAAAAAAAAAAAAAAAAAAAAAAAAAAAGTTTGCTGATTCGATAGCCCTCTGCTAGTCTAAATTATTTCTTAGCAGATTTTTTTACGTTGTTATAATGAGCACGCGCCAAGCTAAAAGCTTGTCTGTTAATATCATTCCTCTCTCTATAGAGTTTAAAAGCCTGTTTAGCAACAAACATTTTTCATTAAACTTTTAACAATTTTGATTACCAACATGTTTGTATTTCAAGTATTGGGTTTTCCCAAATACTATAAATGCATTTTCCCTCAAGAAACACGTGAAATCGCCAACTATGCTATTTATATCTTTAGTTTCTGACCAATCGATTAAATCTAGCAGCACTCTATGATTATTCATGGGTTGTTTTAAAAGTAGATCGCTCCTACTGCTATCCTATATCAGTTTATCGTATGTTTTTGTCGGTTTATTTGTATTTGTGGTTGAATAATTTTTCTTCATACTCAAATTTGAATTTATTGAAAATAGGATTGGAGCGTGATCAGAGTGCTCATCGAAATCAAATATTTCAAAATTACAAAATCATTTCTATTTGTTAACACATAGTCAACAGTACTCATTCCACCATGCGAACAAAAAGTAAATTTCCCACGCTCCCTGTTTGAGTGCAGACGACTATTGACCAATGACAAACAACTTAATTGACACATTTCGAGCAGACGATGTCCATTTGCATCTACCACGTGGTCTGAATTTACGCGTGGGTTTTGACCGAGTGATAATCATAACAGAATTTGATTGGTTGTCAGCCCTACAACTGGTAAATGACCGTTCGAGAAAAACATAAGAGCAGTAATATTGTAAGTGCTACAAATTTATTATACAGTTAACCTATTGTACGTTTCAACTCCTTTACTCAACCAAAGTCTTGTTATAAACACTGAAAATACTAACTGGTAATTACTAAAAGCGAAAATTACATCGAATTTTGTATTAGCCTTTTCTCTTTTTGTCGAAAAGTAAATAAGATAAAAACAAAGTTTGTAGATTGTGACTGAAAAGGCCGTTTCTTCTGTGTTTGAAAACACATAATTTGGTTTGAACACATTGCTCAGAAGATAATGGTAAAAATGTAGTGGGTCAAACAGACTGGATTTTTGGAAACGGTATATATAAATCGACTGCTTCACTTTCCGATTCAAAAATGGATCATATCGTCCCTTCAGCATGTGAAATCAGTTACTTCGCATGGCTTGGACATGCACAATGGTGGCATAATACAGGAGGGGGTCTGGGACAAAGCACTGCAAAAACATTTTTGACTCGGCCCCTATGCAAATCAGAAAAAAAATTTGGGTAGAAAATTTGCTGTTCCGTTTAATACAGACACAAGAAGGCATGAAAGGCTGAGAATTAACATGAATACGGACGGACAAAATCATTATTTAAAGTTCAAAAAGTCTTTAAAAAAAACTCTTCGTGGTATTACATGGAAAATATGAAGTTTCATTAATTCAATTCTGAGATTTTCGGCAAAATGTTGGTCCAAATAGAAGTCAACCAGACTATATTATTCATTTATTCATTTATTTAAAGATTGTATCAAACGTACATTATGACCACATGAGAAATATTATACCTGATAACTTATCATCAACTTTTCATTTTTCAGATTCGCCAGCGTGAGTATTCCAATCTTTTTTATTATTCGAATTCTTCAGATACAAACCCCGACTCTTTAAAGTGCAAAGCCTTTTCTCATAATCATAAAACAGGAGACGTGGTGGTTGAATGAATAATAAACACTTTTCTTTAGAAAAACATTAACACTCTTTTCCACTCCAGTTTTATCGTACTAAGTCTAGTCGAGCCAGAATCTGAATCCATTGGAGTCACTTGATGCCCCCCTCGTGATTGCTCATTTATTAAGTTGGAATGCGGAGCAATTCCAACTTAGATTTAACAAAACCGCAAAATGAACACAAGATAATTTCATTTCGGGTTTCTTGAGGACACATATCACGTGAACAGGATGTGAATACACTTCGGCCTATTTTGTATATCTCATCTTGACAAAGACACACAGTTTATTTCATCAAAAAGTAATAATGCTGTACAATTACACAACTATCACTGCGTGTTTATTATTAACACGCTAATTTATGTTTTGAACGACATTTATTGAAAGTTGCGTACGAATATATTAGTATCACATGTATCACATGTTTGCATAACTATATTTGGAAATCATGTGATAAGTCAAGTCCAATTAGGTCAGCAATTGACAATAAGCACTAGCCAATCACGTGATCTGCTTATTTGGTAATGTCGCGATCTGTTTTCTCAGTATTGTGGCAATAGCACAGACCAATCACGTGATCTGCTTATTTAGTAAGGTCGCGACCTGTTTTTCGAAGAATTATGTTATAGCTTCTTTTAAAGGTATAGTTTCTCTTTCTGAACGACCTTATTACACATTTAACTTTTGACAAGGTGTTATATTGTAAATTTCTGTCTAAGCTACGAAATAAATACCCTTTTTTAAAGTGAAGATACACTTTTTAAGTTAATATATATTTTTGCAACATATTGTCGTTTGTTTTCCGTCATATTGCAGTTATCTACATGAATGTTTTATTGTAAAAAACCAATACTCATCCAATAAAACCCCTACCACCATATCTTTAATTGAATTATGAATATCTTTGCCCAATTGAATTCCAACACCAAGACAATTTGATATTCGAAACAAACCATCTAGTTCAACTTGCTTTCTTCACATTCTTACACATCAACATGTTTAAGAGCACCATCATACAGTTAGTTACATCGTGAAATTGACATTCATCTCAATAGAAAACATTCTTAATCGCTCACTCAGCGCTCCATTCATTCATTCCAAACACTCACTCAAACCATTCAAAAAACACTCAAAATTAAAAATAAGATCAACATGTACATTCAAAATGAATTAAGCAAGAACCAAATCGCGATTTCACTGACATAAATGAAATCTAAAGCGTCTGGTTGGTTCTTGGCGAAATAGAAAGCTATTGATTGAACTTTTATGCATATTTTATATAGGTTTTATATATCGCTAATTTTGTTCACCTTTCAATTTCACGATGTTATTAACTATACCCCCAACTCAGAAGAAGAGGAGCATAATTATATTGATTTCATCATGTCTGTCTCTCAGTCCATTGACCTTTTGCTTTCCGCTAGATAAACGGAGAAGCAATTGACCTACAATAACGAAACTTTACACAAATATTGCCCGTGACCCAAAGAAATGCGCCATTGTTTCGGGGTCATAGATGTCACGGGCATCAGTAAATTTTAACAGTTAACAGGTTCATAAGTGAACAACCAATTGACTCAAATCATAGAACTTGACACAAATGTTGTCAATAACCCAAGAAAGTGACCAATAGTGGAGTCACATAGGTCGAAATCACAATTGAACTTCGTCCAAAAATTGTCTTGAGATTCCAACTCATGAAGTAAAAGACTTCCCTGCGAAAATAGCTTTTCATCATGGAAAAATCATTTGCTACACTTCTAATTTAAAATGTAATTGATAACCCAAATGGAGCAGAAGTTTATTGAAAAATAATATAAAAACTGTTTTGAGTGTATAAGGTCGCCTGTGTGTCCATTAGTCGGCTGTATGGTCCGTATCATTTTCTTCCTTTTTAGCTCACCTTACCACAACGTGATCAAGGGGAGCTTTAGTATCAACCTGACTCCGTCGTCCGTCGTGAGTCGTCACCCTTCTTAAAACTTCTTCTTCTCCTAAACCGCTGGGCAAATTTCAATGAAATTTTGTCAGAATGTTCCCTGGGTGACCCTTTTCAAAATTGTCGCTATATACTAATTGGCCAATAAATATGGGTATGGCAGGGCGGGGTTTATTTTGAGCCCAAAATCTTTGAACGACATCTCCTCCTGAACCGCTGGGCAGATTTCAATGAAACTTTGCAAGAATGTTCCTTTGATGACCTTCTCCAAACATTGTTGGCAAAATTTTCATTAGCCCATTAATATGGGCGTGGCAGGGTAGGGCTAGTTTTGAGTCTCCTCTGTAATGAATGGATTGACAGGGTCTATTATGACTGCTTATAATTGCCGGAATATCTCCTCTTCAACAATTAGGCAAGGTTGAATGAATCTTTGCCAGAAAGTTTCTTGGATAAGATCCACTGGACCAATCGAATTCAGGTGAGCGGTTTAGGGCCATTCTGTCCCTCTTGGTATAAATATTCTTCCATCAGATTCAGGCCTGTATAGCGATTCAGTGGTTTAAGCGTCTCTCAGTGTTGAAATACATTGATTTATATACGCCCGTCAAAAGACGAGACGTAATATGTGATCACCTGTGGTGGGTGGGAGGCGTCAGCTTCGCTAGTAGCTTGAGGTCACCGTCTCTCGAACGCATTCCAACTTATCAGTACTTTCAGTACTTTGATTTTTAGTAGAATCGTTCACATAAATTGACCAAACAACTAGAACTTATTTAACATTATCGAGTACAATACAGAATTCTGTTGCTTGAGTACCCTGCAGAACGCCTCGTCAAAATATAGACTAGTTCTGCAAGGTACGAATCTAATTAATTCGGTATTATACTCGATCATGTAAATTAGCATTTATTTCACAACTATACTGAAAGTTCTACAAAAAAGTACGACATAAGAGAAGAAAATTGGAATAGATCCAAAATGATCTGAAAAGGGGTGTCAAATGCAAGTCACTTTGAACATGGTGAAATTGAAACAAACATTTGTTCTAAAATTATGAATCTACGTGAATCGTTTATTTCAGGTGTCAAGCCGACTATTATATTACTAATTAACATAAAACCGATCGACTAGCCGTCGTCGTTTGAAATGTACATTTTCAAGTTGACAGAAGATGTTTTAAAATCAAGAAACAACAACATTTTTTGTGACTCTCAATGTCACTTGCATTTTTCTTTTACATTTATTTCACTCTCACGTGATGCAAAATAAGCGATGTCATTGTTCTTAAGGTGGGAGAGGACAATAGTGTTTTTTCAGATAAGTGCAATGATATTGGTATCTATGGAAACGTTGTGTTAGCGCGATCTCAACGGTGCACATGTTTTCTGAAGTTCTATTTACAATTTACGTTACCATGACGTCGTTGAAATGTCGATTTTGCGCGTTTTTACAAATGACCCTATGCGTTCTTAAACGCTTACCCTGATCATATTTAAGTTGATATAATTCAATGGAATACACCAAAATTAAGTTTAAAGAATTTGGAACATTGGTGTTAATTAAGACATTGTTATATTGAATGATAGATACACAAGATTGAATTAAAGTTAAATTTTCATTTTTTGCGGCCCAAAAAATAGCTTTAACCTTTTTTTTTTAAAAAATTGGTCCGATGAATTTTTTTTAAAATTTGACATTTTTTGTCCAGCTCCCTTTGATGTGCTTGCGTCTTTTTGTTGCGTTTCACCGTACGGAATTTCTACAATTTGGGAACAAAGTTTTTTAACCTAACGTCGAAAGTTGGAAAAATACAATCGCGTTGCGTCGAATAACTCGCTTAATCCTCTTGACAGACTTCACTGAAAGTATTTGATTGTTTTCTGTCTATAGAAAAATTAAATGTCAAAAAGATTTTTCGTTTTTCCACATACAAGCATTGAGATTTTCCCATTTAATTATATAACTACATCCTTCATTTAGGTACAATTTTCGGACAAAAAAATCTTGTATTAAATCGAACTGCGCATTTAAATTGGTTAAGGGTAGTTTGTAGAAAGCGCGCCAAATTGTCATTTTTACGACGTCATGGTAACGTACAGTCAAACCTGTCTTAGCGGCCTCCTGTATTCAGCAAGCAACCTGTCTTAAGCAAGCGACCACCGAGTTCCCAAATAAACCAATTGCACTGAAATTGACCTGTATTAAGCAAGCACCTGTCTTAGGCAAGCACTTTTTGAATGTCCCTTGGGTGCTTGCTTAAGACAGTTTAGACTGTAATTTTCAAATTGAAAATGAAAACAAGTACGCCGTTGATATCACACTGACTCGGGGTTTATATATATACCAAAATTTGTCCACTTTTCTCAAAGAACGCTATTGTACTCTTTCACCTTAATTGTTTAGGTGTGAAATATTATACTGAAAAACACTATCTGACGGCGATTTTCATGCAAATTGTTTTTGCTTATATCTCCATTGCAGGGTTACAGAATTAACAACTAATCCTGATAAGGTCACTGGGGACGGTATGTCTTCTTATGTTACCCATTTGCACGATTCTTCTTAAACAAATCATTTACAAAAAAAGGGATCGCCAATTTTATATTTTGTGTACTGGGGATAGCCAAGTTAGCTTTATTATTTGTGATAACAATACATATTTCAAATACATTTCATGTAATCAAGGATAGTTACGATGATTCTATATTGTGTTAACTGAATATAGCTTATTTTTTATCTTATAACTAAACAAATATCCGTGTGATAACATCCCGTATGATATTTTTTATGATATCATATAGTTATTTTTAGAACAATGATATAATGCGGTTATTTTAAGAAACTTGCATTTCAGTAAGAAACATTCCGTATGATATTTTTTATGATATCACATAGTTATTTTTAGAACAATGATGTAATGCGGTTATTTTTAGAAACTTGCATTTCAGTTAGAAACATCGACGAAAAGAAGACAATTTTTTGTTTGAATGGGTTTAATGCCGCTTTCAACAATCTCGCAGTTATATCGCGGCGGTCGGAGCACCTAACAATGGATTCCTGGTATTTCTCTCACCTGTACTACCATTACACCCTTTCCTAGCCTCCGACTGCTATCTCACATAGGTTTACGATTATCTACCCATTGGTGAGAGACAAACGTCGGAAAGGATATTTGCCGCCACCGGGATCGAACCCACGACTTCCAGATTGAAAGTCTTATGCCTAACCAACTGCGCTATGGTGGCGGCTAAAAAGAAGACAAATAAAGGTTATAAGATAAATACATTACATACTTAGTGTATTGTATTTTTTTTATCTAACTCGGTTGTGAGAATTGATAATCGGCAGAGCCTCGACAATTTTCAATTCTCCCAACCTTGTTGGATATTTTTTCTCATATAATACACTAAGTACGTATCATATATATCTTAGTACATGTGTACTAGAGTCTCCTGTATTTATTTTCTTTTATACCAAAACGAAATGCATCAGTTCAAATTCTATATACGGGGGAAACCCATGTTCATTTTCTTTACGAAGAAAATGTTATTCATTTACAGTTAACACATCGTGAATTTGACATTGACATCGCTCAAAACCATTCAAAAGCATTCACTCTGCGCTCGAATCATACGTTTAAAAAACTCACTCAAGCCATAAAAAAAACGCCTAGAAGCCAATCTATAAATAGTTAAAAAAATTCAACATTTCATTCAAATCGATCGAATTGATTCACGATTTTAGTGGCCGTTGAAGGTTTTTGAGCGTCTAAGTAAGTAAGTAAGTAAATGGTTTATTATAGTGACATGTGCATTAATATTACGTACATGAATATTCATCTCATAGAACAAGGAAATGTAAACAAGCACCCGGCCCGATGGGCCTATAAGTCACCTTAAATGCATAATGAGACTGAAAGACGCAAATGGTGATTAGAATGTTCAACATAGTTCAATGTAATAATATGGTGATGGATCACTCAATCATTAACAGTAGGTTACGATACACAGAAAGAACATTATAGATAGTGTGAGGATAATACATGTATTTTAAAAATCTAAGAAGCTTATGTATGAAATATGGTTTGCGACATTCAAGAGTAAATAACAGTTCGTCTACAACTGTAGGCTTTTGAGATAAATTTAGCGGTTTTCCTACAGTAATTGTTCAACAGAAATTTGAGTTTATCATTGTTATCAAGTGTTGTAAAGCTAGTGTCCGTTATAATGTCTCCAAATACATTATGTCTAATGTTTGAGTAGAGTGAACAGTCTATTTAGAACGTGAGACACAAAATTTGGTGAGAACGAATTTTTTTGTAATGGGAGGTAATAAATTATCGCGTATTTAGTCCAATTTGGACGAAATTAGCGATCATGTATTATCTCCTTTCAATTTCACTCATAACTCGCTCCACACTCGGTCGATTCCATTTCTTAATCATTCCAAAATCGTCCACCTTATCAAATTCGCGATATTTTTATTTGTAACATACTTTGTGTTCTTCGGTCAGCTTTACTTTATGAATATTTTGTGCACTGTGGAATGATATACTGATTGAATCAACCATAAAAAATAAATCTATTTATTTTTCAGGAATGTCAAAAGAGTCTATCAAAATCATTGCTTTGGTCGGCTCCACTTTATTGTTTGTTGGATTACTATGTGTAATCGTGTACATTTATTCGTAAGTATATTACATAAACTATTACGGACTGATAGGATAGACTTAAAAAAGTGATTGAAGAAAGGGAGTGCTTGCAGAGAATTTTTTTTCTTTGTTCATTGAAAAAGGTTTTGGAACTGATTTATAACGTAGCAGTGTTTTCAAAGTCGTTCCGTTATCAAGTGAATCTATATAACAAGTTTTTCAGTCGCCCAGCCTTTCCTCGTTGACTAAATGATCAGTTCTCTAGAAAAAACCTTCCTAAATGCCAATAAATATTATAAAAGACTTAAAATACAATTCTTAAAAAAAGAATTTATCATCAATAAAAAAGAAAAATGACATTAATTCCAAAAAGAATAAAAACCCTTTTTACCTGTTTATGTAACCATTTTCCAACAAACCGATTTTTAAAGAACAGAGAGTAAATAATTGGGGAATCATTGAGTAATTTTACTTAGAATATCGACTTGAACAAATTATGGTTCATCGTCGAAATACAAAACATTTTACATGGCATATGAATAAGAAAGAATAGAATTTTCCCCTATTCTTCAATGTTTTGCAGTCTATTTTCAATTTTAATTCACATTGAATTAACATCTCTATTTTTTGTAATTTAGATAAGTCTAAAATTGTTTGTTTTATAGTATCTGTGTTGGGCAACTGAAATTACAAAGTGACATCATTAGGCGGGTTTCCCTGGAGAACTGGTCTAATGTATTTGTGCGCATACCCTAATGCTTTAAGCGTATTATTATCAAAATATAAGATGACAAGAGTATAGGTTTACGAGTTTAAATAAGTGATCAAAGGTCGGTTTTTCAAATACTGAAATAGGAAAGAAATGACCTTTGATCACTCACTTTAACTTTTATATCCATATCCCCGTCGTCAAGGCAAATTCAAATAATTAGCTGCAAATATTTTTTTGTAGTAGCGTAAACGAATGGGCCTAAGAAGGGAGTGATTATTCATAAGTGTTGTGGTTTTCTTCTAGAAAAAGGAAAAAGAAGAGACGAAAACATGTGGAACGAGCGAGACCCAACTCATTGTCAAATAGGACGTATAATTTACACCAAAACACAAATACGGATGATGACGAATTGTACACATCGATCACGGAAACTGCCGATTTGTTACGTAAGTATCCAATCGGGAAAACTTGGCACTTTTCAGAATGTTGAATAAAACTAACATCATCGCTTTGACAATAATCCATCATCTTTTAATAGCCCGTTTTGAACAGGTTTTAGACTGATAACTCGGGTGAGTGGCTGAGGGACACTGTTGCCCTCTTGTCCTAGAGCAATGTTCATATATGTCAGTTCTACGTTATAACATAAATATTGAAGACAAAAACTCCCATTTTCTTTCAGCTGAAATACGAAGGCCGTTATTACCACCAAGAAACAACACGGCGAAAGATCACATAATGCAAGAAATGGAATATTCTACACCCTCTGACGCGGTTGCCCCCACAGTTGATGTCTATACAGACACATACGACAATCCACTTCGCAAAACTGCCGGGAATTCTGGAGAGAGTGTCGACACTTTTATTATCAATAAAGATACAGTTGAACTGACTCGTATTGGTCATACATGTGTATCTAAAAGCAGTGGATATGAATTCAGTGCTATGAAGGAGACAAATATTGATTTACTGAGTACAAATGATGTAATAAACCATGAGTGTACCATAGGTGCCGAAGGCGGGTATGAAATAGGGGGCAACGTAGCTAGAGACACAAGTGAATCGTCACATATCAACAATGCCTACTTCTCT
Organism: Fragum whitleyi; assembly: GCA_948146395.1. NCBI lineage: Eukaryota > Metazoa > Mollusca > Bivalvia > Cardiida > Cardiidae > Fragum > Fragum whitleyi. The sequence goes on along the minus strand of OX411547.1, from coordinate 37,209,701 downwards.
TTGATAAAACCTATAGAAGATACTGACATCGATCATAAGTGTCAGCATGATATAAATATCGCACAACCTAGTAACGGTGATAACACTGATTACGAGGACACATCTGTTAATAATGGAAACGTTGGTATTGGTAAATCAAAAACAGGTCTTAGAACCGAACAGGACTTTGATAAAATAGACACGGAAGAAGACAGTTTGTTGTGTAAATTATCTCCCTATCTTTTGAGGGAGTTAAATATTAGAATAGTTCCAGACGATAACGAATATGCTGTAAATGTTGCGAGGAAAAGCAGTTCTAATGTGAACTTGTCGAATTTTGACCAACATGGCAGAGGGGATAATAGGAAAGCTGTTGAGAACGAAGATCCGGAATCGGATTATGACAGACTCGGATATGTTGAGCGGATTATGAAAGTGAAAAGAAAAACAAACTTGTATAACCACGTGGTTCTGGGTACAAGTAAGAAAGAGTCTGATAAATCTCTGAATAGACGTGGAACAATATGAGACTTCTAACTATTATAGCTGCACAAGATTGAGGGAGTGATAAAAGGTCAATTTTGTCTATACAAGTATAGATAAAATTGACATTTGACCACTGAATTCAATTTGTGCATCTATACGATGATGCCTTTAATGATAATAAAATAAAACAAAACTGTGTTGTTTTTATGACTCACAAATACTCTAGGGTTGATTATTCTATTCGGTGAGATATATAGCGGTTTTATTGACCTGAATCTGACCCCTGCTATGTAGATGAATGGAAATATGACTATTCATACTCGGCTTTGCACGTGCGTTCATAGGAATGAATAACAAACGGTATTGAATGTATGTACATGAAGACATATTTTGTAAATTGTTAAGATATGTCAGTAATTGTTATTTAAGCATTTTTTTCCACGGGGGTTAAATTCGGGCCAAATAAACCAAGGTATACGTATGCGGAATCTTTAAATCATGGTTTACAAACGTCTTGTTATTTTTTTTTACATGAATTGGATAGTCGTTTATCAATCAAAAAATGTTCTGCGTAATAAATGAACTGGCAGCGCGGGGCTTAACCGTGACGTTATTTGGCGAGTTTACTTGTCAGTACACGGCGGTACATCGTATAGACGAGTATAAGGGTAAGTTCATATCGGACGCGGTTTCGACCCGAGTTGACCGGGTTTCCATCAGCACGACCTCGGTTTCGACACTAGTGATGTCATTTTAACCTTTCAACCTCGACGTTTCTGATCCTGGGTCAGGCCGGTGTTACTTGGGTTCCAAAATGGCGACGAAAATAGTGCACAACAATTCGATTACAAAAATCAAATGTTCTCTATTACTTTAAACAACAAATACTTTTTTCTTATTTTATATAGTATTTTGCACGAGTTTATCACATTTCTTAATTGGATAACGATATTTCATGGTTGATTGATTATTGTAGCGGTAAATGTGAAGTTTGTTTACTACTACCAGTGGGTAACTCCGTTCACATGAATGTCCTTTCTGCGCATGCAAACTAAAGTCAATTTTAGATTATTACATCATCTCACGCGACTCCCGGGCTGCCATCTGAATTTCCCCCTATTGTCCTATCGGACGGGTATTGTACAAACCGGTTTTGCACGAGAGTTTAGTGCGGTAGTTATTTATAGATTGGGCGTTGACTTGAATAATCACTTCTATCGAGACTCTCCTGGCGTCAACACGTATTTCAAATTCAAATTCGATATTCATGTATATTCGGAAGCGTAAATAGAATGAGACCCAACATTCATTGGCAGTGACAAAGACAAATGGGTACAGGCTTCCAGAGTTTTTTACCACAGGTTTTATCTCTGGTTTTGTCTGGGCGAGTCAGGCCGTATTTGCGCTGTTTGTCATGATTGTTTAACGACACAATTGCATGTAATATTAAGCCCGCCTTGTGGTATTTTGTACTTGTATTTGTAAATTAGATCTGTTGATGCCAATACACGCGTCTCGCATACGCACAACATAGGTTTATGTTGGTTGTTAGTTTGTGAGTCCGTCGGGTAGGACTTTTCAATAGTTTAGGTTCTTTTTTATTTTAGTCGGTAATCATAATTAACTCGTGCAAATAATTGTATCCTTAAACCTAAACGAGTCACGTGCTTTGAGACTGTAAACGCATTTCATCATTTGGTTACCAAGGCGTCGTAACTTCAGCTTGAAGTTGCGAGGATTTGTTTACCAATCTACGATTTAAGATCTCGGGTTATTTATGTCGACTCTCTTTAGAAGTAGGTTATTTAAGATAAAAACTGATTTCCCTTAACCTTAAGTGCACGACCCCTTACTTAGGCTCCGCCCTGCCAGGGCATTAAGAATGGATAAGATCTATTCACAAGTTTTAGTCGGCCTTTGAAAAATTGCACGCATACTGTAAATAAATGGTTAGAAGATTAAATAAAAAGAATGGCAGTCACGATGCTGTCTGTCTAATTGACGAAAAGCAGTCCGGGGATTAGCGCAATCTATTTCAAATGCCTATAGGTATATAGGCGCTAACAATAAATTTGCGCTTAACCTATTAAATTGTACCTCGCCCACGTACTTGAAAAAGATGCTTTTATAATCAGGGAAGCGGAAACGGTTTGAAGATATTTCGTATAATTATCTCATAAACAGGAAAACGTAGATGGGCGAGGGGACAATTTAAGTTCCGTCAATTACTCGATTTTCTTTCCGCAATTTTAACATTTTCATTCTAAAATCACTTACTTGTCTTTAAAGTATACATATTATTACATTATTCAAACTGGCGGAGGAGAAAGTAATTTTGCTTCGCATTTTCCACCATTCCATATCTTTTTTATGTCAAGCTTTGCAATTGAATACTTGAATTGTCCATTACAGAAAGTAATGGCGCTTATTAAGAAATTATACTTATAAAAAAATTATCCCGTGATCAAATTTATAATTGGGAAAATCAAAACCTGATGGAATGCAAATTGTCACAAGATACGCCCGTTGCGCTGCTGAATGTCCAAGTATGAAAAAAACCTAAGAGAGGTTACTCAAATATAAAGCTAGTTTGAGTTACGGTTCTTGTGCACTACACTCCGTTTATATGACATAACATGATAACATAACATATTCTTTATTAAACCATCGCATAAAATAACATACAGTATGGTAATTCACAAACAGAATGACAAAGAAATAATTTGATAATGGTTGGATCAAGAAAGTTGATTATATATAAATATTGCAGATACTTTAATAGAGGCATGATGGATATTTTCATGGTAATTCGGGTTAACTTCAATTTATTATAGATCTTTAGATTCGGGAAAATTTCCACATGATAAGTCTACATTCTTAGATAATACATCGTTGGTGGGCGATCAGGCGGTCGTAGACACGGCTCTATTTAAGCCGTAGCTTCGACCCTCCATTCGGCCATGGATGTTTGGTGAGCAGCAGGGGTCAGGTTTCCACCAGTGTCAGTCGTACAAAGTTGGGAACGCAACCCCCGTTCATCTTTACAGTTCAGAAAACAATGTTATTTGTATTTTGTTAACATTATAATTATTATTATTATTATTATTATTATTAACAGATATTTACAAGAGCCGTAACATGCAATTTGAATTTATTTCCCAACGTCGCTTGGCTATGTAGCTTTAGGTTAAAGCTTCACTGATCGGACCCCGATCATTCACTGATTTCTTAACTGTTTTTCCCAATCGAAGTGAGCAAGGGTTCGGCGAAGGATCATCCAAAGTGTCCATTTATTAAAAGACACTTACTATAATCCTGCACCAACAATGGCGTGGCTCCCATTACGTACATTACGCAAGTTCGTAATAAAGATAAAACCTCTTCGAAAAATGTCGTCGATGAATGATCACAACATCGAAACTACAGGAAGATATGACAGGAACACAAATGCCAAGTCGAACAAAAGGTGACACTGTTAAGCTCCGGACAAAGAAGTGGACGCCGCAAGCACGCCCGGTCGCCGGTGGCCAGGGTCGATTCCATAATGTCTTTCGACGGGCGAAAAACATTTCACTAGTTTTTTTTTACTTTTCGACCGATAGGACTGGTAGACAATTTATGACAATTTCGACTAATTTCGTCTTTTCAAATTAACTTCAAATTTTAAAATGAATTTCGACTTCTGAAATCTATGGAAATTTCGAAATTTAATTGACAATTGTAAGATACAAAACTTTCGCTTTACGACTTTCCGACCTGACTGTTTTTTAAGTCGAAATATAAAAGATCGAACTGCTTAATTTCCACTTTTCTAGTAATTCTTGAAGTTTAATAGTCGAAAATAATTTAACAATTATCTAGGGAAAACTTCCACTTTTCGACTTTTCGTGGTTACTATTTTGCTTTAAACATTGAAATTAATCACTTATTTCTTGTTGTTCAAAGACAACTTATGCCAAGCATTGATATCCCTGAGAAGCAAATAACTTTGACTTTGTTTCAGAATACTCGACTTCATCCAAAACGTTTAACGAAAAACTATGTTAATATAATTACAGGTACAGATATTTTGCCAATCCTATGCAAACCTTTGCATCAATCTGATCATTTTGCATATAGATTTTTCTCTCTCACAAACTATGCTTTGCACTTTTGCATGTCACCAAACCGTCTAATACCAATGCTTTTAGAGCTTTGATTCAATTTAGCCATTCCATTTGGAAAATGTTTCTAAGTAAAAGCCTATAAAGGATAATTGTTTATTTTAGTGAATAAGTGATATATCTTTCTTTCGGTGAACAACGAAAGCTTAACTCTCACGGGTGGCGAAGACAAGTGTGAAAATGTAGCTTTTGTCGTTTACTAAATGAATTCTTATTCAACCTTACTCGAAAACCTAACGAATGTTTTATTTCTTTTTTTTAAAAAATTGAGACGAGACATGAACATTTTAGGACACATTTTCTTCAAGCCAGTTACTGTACAAAGTCATGACGTCACAATCTGGGTAAGTTTCGATAATTTCACTGGTTTGGCAGTGAGTTTATCAAGTTATGATCTACCATAATTTCTCAATAATTCGCCGAAAAGCACAACAATTTAACATTATTTCTAATCCAAAAAGAGAATTGATCCAGAATGCACGTCAAAGGGAGGATTTTTTTTATTTCAAAGCTTCTTTTGTATGTCCCTTTAGAGACAAGTTCTTACAACTAAGAATGACTATATTCGATTCTACTGAATGGTAAAGACCTATTTTCTCATTGGATAAAGGTTGGACATAGAAACAAAAAATATGGGTAATCGGTCCCAGAAAATCGAACTTTGAACCTCTTGATCACAAAATCGACATTCTTTATCACGTTAACGGATAACAGGACGTACATGTCGATTGCTCAGCGCGAAACAGTTGTAACTGCCTATACGTTAATAGGCAGTTACAACTGTTTCGCGCTGAGTTATCGATGTAGAGCCTTACAGAATATCAAAACTAGTTCTGTGGGCCTAGGAAAGGGTTTATGGAATACATACAACATGGCAACGATGCTTTTATTTATCTTTTAAAAATTATCTTATAATGCGTGGATAATTAAAAAATAACAGATGTAAATTATAAATGTAATTGCAAATTACAAATATACATAACTAAAGCAAATAGACCATGATATCAGGGTCACTTGAAATTGTAAGCGTCTGATTGGTTCTTGTAGAAATGGGGAGCTAATAATAGAACTTGTTTGCTAATTTCATTAAATGGGGGGGAAATAGATATCGCTAATTTTGTCCAAGTTAGCGACATTGGATTACCCCTCTTTAATTTTACTCAAAACTCACTCACTGCAGTCATTCAATATCATTCAAAAATCATGCATCTTGTCATTTTCACAATATTTGTTAAGTGTAGCTTCAATCAATTGTAATGGATCTTTAGTCAACATGTAAAAAATAGATAGGGCGCTCCTTTTAGAGGAAATACGGTCATCATTAAGACGTATAACATTATATAGCAAAACATCCTAATTTTCAAACATCCATCATATATGGCACTGGGATTTTTTTGTATAAGGAATTGGCCTTACGTTAGAAAATATGGGAGTCTTTTATAACCAATTTATGTTTGTGAAACACCAAGTGCCAATGGCAGTAAATCTGTCGGTCAAATATGTTGGCCTAGAAAGTCGACACCGACCTCTTTGTATGACATTGATCTTTTCATAAGCGGATTCTTATCAACGAAAGAGTCCATCCCTGCGTTCAGGATGACAAAACGATAGAAACTGTTTGCTAATTATACCCTTCTTTGCTGGAAAAAGTACGCGCAAAGCGGGGCATAATTTGCAAACAGTTTTCATGGTTTTGTCATCCTGAACGCAGAGCCTACTTCGAGGTTAAAAATTGTACTCAGGCACATCTTAGACCTTGTCCAAACATTGTGTTTAAATACAGTCAACATTGATCAAGCGAACAATTATATAAAGTGATTTTTTTCTATTACGCGACCGTTATTAAGGTTCATGTAAAGTGTTTGAGACCCAATTTTTTAGGGCATTCATTTGCCAAGAAAAAGCAGTATGTCCAGGAATATTCTATATCAAAATGAAGCTATTTATGAGCACAAGCAGTTAGGCAACATAAGACCGCCATAGCTATAGCGGTGTAGCCAAAACATTGTGGAAAAGGGTCATTTTGTACAGAACAAGCAACTGCGTGACTGTTGGACAAAATTGGCTCATATTTTAACAAAGTCTAGCCTAAAGTACCATCCAGGTAGTGCTGCAACCACTGGTATAAAACTCAGCCCCAACACGTAGTTATACAAGCTATTTATTTTGACTTATTTTATAAACACATATGTCATATATGTCATTCTAATTTTGTAAACGTGTAGATCTTTTTAGGGTATGGTGTGTTATCACAACATAAATAGACATTAATTGTTTATATACCTGTAAGGTTGTTTATCAATATATCAATTTCTATTTCACGGAATGATAAATATATGGTAATATTGTAGATCATTGAATTAAAAAAACTATAATTTGAAATAAATCGCAGAAAATATTTCACAATATTATGGTGTGATGTTGCACCATACCTTACATCTATTTTGAAAACAGACCAAACCGGTTCGACACGTATGTTGACAAAATAAATGGAAATTGATTGTTTCAAAAGAGCCTTTTGAGACTGAGTTTTATATCTATGGTTGTAGCACTACCTGGATGGTACTTCAGACTGTACTTTGTTAAAATACCGGGCAATTTTATGCAACCGTCATGCAGTTGCTTGTTCTGTACAAAATGACCCTTTTCCACAATGTTTTGGCTATACCGCTATAGCTATGGCGGTCTTATGTTGCCTTACTGCTTGTGCTCACGAATAGCTTCATTTTGATGTATAATATACCTGGACATACTGCTTTTTCTTGACTAATGAAGTGCCCCAAATATTGGGTCTCAAACACTTTACATGAACCTTAAAGGTCCATTCACAGTGAGAATAATCTCTGAAAAGGTGAACATTCTTAAACGAGAAAAATTGATTGCTTATTCTTGTGGTATTAGAATCCATTAAAATCGTCTCATTGAGACATTTGTAATGGGTTCCAACACCATAGGATTCAGAAAGAATTATGCTACAAATTATATATGCTATCTTACTTATAATTAAATATTGTTATAGGCGACCATTCCCTTAAGGTAGCAATGGAAACATGGCGCAATTTTTTTCCCGCCCAATGATTTTTTCTTGTTCAAATATGTTGTGGATTAATATTGTATAGTCATTATATCAAAATTTCAAGGTACCTTTCCATGCTCGATTTCATGCTAGAGTTGTCTGCCCTTGAGTGTTACTGGTCATTTTTCAGTAAAACGTTTATATTCGTTTTAAGTCTAAATAAACTCAGTACCAGCTGCTAGCTATAAAACACATACATGTTGAGAGACCTTATATATATGTACACAATGGCTGTTGCGAAAGAAATTTCTGTTTGATCAATTGCATTTGCATGATGTCCTTTCGAAAGATAAAAATGCGCAATTTTTCCTCATTTTAAGGGGGAAAATGCCACACAAAAAAACTATTTTTTTGAAAAAAAAAATTACCCAATGAACTTTTCTTGTCTTCCGATGTGTTTAAAAATCATATTTTTTCATTTATTTGGTAAAAAATTCAGCATACCTTTCCATGCAAGTTAGAATTGAATGACACTTATATTTTAAAGTTAGATTCAATGAATCAGTCGTTCAATTGATTTCTAATGTTGAAAAGAAGCTAGGTTATGAACTTTTACCATCATTGTCCTACGCTATTTTCATAATCAGAAACAAATGAAAACTGGCATTTTTAAACAACGCGCAAAAGAGCCGTAAATAAATGAAAACCCACTTCCGGTTTATAGAGTCGAGAGGTCATTGTCCATTGCCACCTTAAGCGATCACTTTTACAGTCCAGTAAATGGTCTCGTAACAGAAGTTTTTCTTTTTTTTAAACTATGCTTCGCTTAAACAATAGATAAAGTGCGTGAAATCTAATGATTAAATTTACTTGAATATTAAATTTCACGTTTCAGCAGTGTTTCGACTGAAATAAGTCAATAATTCAATTTTGAAGTTTGGATTTATTCCATGGTGAGCACGAAAAATACTTTGTCAGAGAGGGCTTTTGAAGGACACTAAAACGAACTTCTAAACAGCCACTTGGTTTTTCCCGGAAAAAGTAATACTTCCGTTGGTTTCTAAAATTGTTATAGGTAGTCAAACTGTATTAGAAAAATAATTTAGGGAGAAACCTCAATGAAAGTCGATTAGAGAAAAAAATAAAGAAAGCAACGAATTTTAAAGGAATTTCATGCTACCCCCTGACTTCAAAATTATCATTGGTGGGTTGGGTAATACTGATAGTTGATGCTCTTGAGAGAAACAAAGCAATGGTGGCGTTAATGTTATTTTATTTAGTAATTTGATATCTAAAAATGTCATAAAAGTTAGATACTTATTAGATTAATTTTCGAGTATTTGTGACACCGAAATTTTAAAATTTCCCTGAAGCGTGCCATTTTTGTGACATTTGAAAAGGATGATTCGCGTGCTTGACCGTCAAATACGGATACCAAGCACAAAATTTCGAACCCATTCTTCTTTTACAATACGTCATAACGAACGGCAATTCCTATAGAAATAACATATGTTTTTTTTTCAAAAGCTTCAAATATCTTAAAATGTGGCAAGTGCAAGGTGGCCGTTTAGAAGTTCCTTTCAGTGTAGAGTATTCAAAATACAAAAACAAATACAAAACAGACCTCATGAAAGAACGGTAACGAAGGTTGAGAAATTATACCCCGCTTGGCACGTGAGTGCACATGCAAAGCAGGGTAGCATTCCTCAAACGTTTCGGTTACATTTTCATCTTGAAAGCAGGGCAGTGATATAAGTGTTGGATCACGTCTTCTTTTCTCCGTCCAAGTCTTCATAATTACCAAATATACTTGGTTTCTGTGTAACCTGAAAAAATGAAAAAAAAGTACTGTCTATCTTGCACGAGCGACCACGTCTATTAAGCGACCCCTTTTATAAAGCGACCATCATAAAAAGTTCTTTCATCGTAAGCAAAATCTCCGAAAAAATGGACATTTCTAAGACGAAACGTTGTTTATTTCTGAACCTCAATAAGACGATTCTTACGAGTTCGAACATCACAGGCTTCAGTAAGAAATGAGCGACAATTAAAAAATTCTATCAAATGACCCGTCTTTTTTGTCATGCAGTATTGTATTTGGCGTCTGCTTCCATCATTGCGTTTTGCATCATATTAAATGGAAAATTAAAATACTGATTTGCATCTTTGTTACATACAAATCTTACTTGAAGACGGATTTTCTCATGTAGCTGTACTTCTTCTTTTCATCTAGAGTTTCAATTAAGCTAGCCGCACAGCTTTTTATTAGCAATCGAAAAGTGTCTGGCATTTTTGGCAAAAAAATAGTTTTTGCATAAGCAGAGGACTTTGCTATCCTAGGCAACGTCTTTGGCGCTCTTAAGTGAATCAGAGCACGGTGTTTATAACTAAAAAAATGCAAATGTATTGAAGTATTTAATATAAAGTATATTAAAGTTACTTCCAAAGTTCAGACAATTTGAAAATAGCGACAAGTTTCGACCATTGTCAGACTACGTGGTCTGCTCAGGACCGCGCAGTCTGGCAAGGGTCGATATTTGGCGGACTCGCAAGATGGTCTCTGTTTCAAGGTAGTTGACCCGTAACAATTGGGACCCATGCTCTTAAACAGTGTTAACCGAGGTTTTCTAATACTTTGATTAGAAACCTCGGTTACCAATGAGAAAGATCAAGTGTTCCGAATTGTCGCGGAACTATTACGGGTCCATTACCTTAATGTCAGGCCCCAATTACCTTTTGTATAATAATAAAAATGAGCATGTTGATAAATGAAGCCACGGCAAATATCCAAAACGTCACACGAGCCCCATAGTTCTGCACCAAAATACCACCAATCATAAATCCGGTCCCGGACCCGAGCCCCCAATAAACACCGTGTAGAAACCCCTGTAATGTACCCAGGTACTCTGAGGGTACACTGCTGCATAGATACTTCGTGTAAACCGACCAAACACCGGCAAAGGTGGCACCTGAAAATAACCATTTCGTTTTATTGATATAAAGTTGACATTTTAAAACAAGAGGGCCGTTGGCCCTGGGTCGCTCACCTGAGAAAAAAGCTTCATTACCTAGGTATGTCCATGCAACCACAGAAAAAGAGATTTTCACTTATTCAATCAGATAACATTTGAAATAATCCTTCCCCCCTCTGCTCCTCCCCTGGTCATTATTTATTTAAGCTTTTTTCATAAAAGGTCTGTGATCAGCTAATCTATGCCAGATATACAGGCTGAGTCTGAGACTTTTAAAGTTTTCTTTAATGAGTTGATCAATCCATGTCAAATATAAAGGCTGTAGGGACTCAAAATTCTCATCAAAGCACCCCCCTCCCCAAAGATGCTCTGCACCTGGTGAATCTACAGTCATGATTTTAGCTAATTCAATTAATGTCCATAATTCGATGCCTTAGAATAATAAGGTCGTAAGTGCAAAAACATAGTTTTGAGAAAACTTGAAAAAACTGTTTTATTTAAAAAAGAATATAGAATTTTAAACAAATCAATCCCGAGTGTCTTCTAGATATAGTATAGGTTTAGAATGGATGAAAGCTGTCATAAAATACTTCGTTGTTTATCAGAAAACACGCGTAAACACTTGCAAACGACCTTATTACTGAAGGTGTTAAACAGCTTATATGTAATAAAAGGTCGTAATTGCCAGTTACGACCTTTTTAGTCTAAAAGATTCTGGGTTCAAAATATAATAAAACTTGTTTTGAATGAATTGAATAAGAACCTTTTGAACAATACACCACAAATGAACTATCGGGAGATCGTCTCTGTCCATATAAACAAACCTTTTGAGGAATTGCAGCGCCAATTATTAGCTCACGTGAGCACGAAGGATTGTGATCGTCCAATGTTCGTCATCAGTTGTCTGTCGTGCGTTCTGCACAATAATTCTTTTAATATCGTCTCCTCTAATACCGATGGGCCAATCTTGGTGAAACTTTTGCATGGATGTTCCTTAGGTCAAGCTCTGTCAAAGATGTTTAATTTATCTATTCCACTATTAACTCTGACTTACACGGCAATAAAAATCTTCACCTCTGAACCAAGAAGGCATGCGGCTGACCTATTTGACATGTAGGATCACCAATGCACCTCTACCAAGTATGTACATATCAAGACCCTGGGGTGGTATTTGGCACAGGCCAATCTCGATTTACATAGAAACAAAAAAGGAAAATCCTAAACACAATTCTCTAAAACCAGAAGGTAGGTGACTTTCATATTTGGTATGTCATCTAGTGGACATCTAATATGTTTGTTCATATTATGGCCCTTTGGTCATATTTGGGCTTTGCCCAGGCGCATCCTGAAGCAAAGAGTGAAAATCTTTAAAAAAAATATTTCCCCAAGGCAAATAACTTTCATATTTGGTATGTAACATCATCAAGTAGATTTTATTATTTTCCTTTTTACATAGGATCAAAGTGAAATCATTAAAAATATGTTTTTCTGAAACCAAATTGTAGACAGCTATAAATTTGCTGTTTCGCTTCATTAAATAAACCTATATGAAGTTTATTTATATCATGTTCTTAGGGTCATCGTATACTTGGGCTATGCCTATGTGCATCCAATTTTACAGACACAACATAGCAAGTATTTCATTAATAATCTGAAAACAGTTCAGGCCATTAGAAAAAAAGATACAAATTATCTCCTCTAGAATTGGACAATCTGATTCATGTGATGTCAAAATGGTCAAGAAGACTCAGGTGAGCGATTTAGGACCATCATAGTCCTTTTGTTTTTCACTTTCTGTCAAAAAGTTGTTCAAAGAATGTCAAGATTTGGAAAGTTGCTTAATATCTTTTATTAAAAAAAGAGACAACAGAGGGTAATAATCGCTCCACTGGTACATACTGCCTAGCGGATGTATGAAAATTCATTTATAAACTGCATTAAAAGTATTAAGCTAAGACATACTCTATTTGTAAGAAGATAGTCATCTAAAGCCAAGATAGTTAAATGCATGATATGGAAGAAATCTTATGTCAACAAACAATATAAAATGAAAGTCTCTTTTTTATCCGCAACGAATCTGATCAGGAATAAAAGAAGGAATCTGAAAGAGCATCTCCTAAGCATCATCCCTGCATCATCCCTGCGAAGTCAGTAATTGAATTCTGCTTAGTAGTTTCAGAGAAGAAGAGTTTTTTTTTTTAAATATTTCACAAAGTAAAACCCTTTTTCTGTGATTCGACAGCCTGTTGCACCAAAGTTATCAACCCGATCCGGATTAAATGCTGGAATCTGAAAAAGCATTTTACAAGCATCCTTTTTATGAAGTAAGTTCGACTTGGGCCAGTAGTTCCAGAGAAAAAGATGTTTTTTGATACTTTACCATGTAGGGGCATTTTTAGTTGATTCGAAAGCCTGTAGCACCCGATTTGAATTTAACGCAGAAATCTTAAAGAGCATATCACAAGGATCATTCTTGTGAAATTCAGTTGAATTCTGACCAGTAGTTTTATGAGAGAAGAATATGCTTAGAAAAAAAGGTTAGTGGCCGGACAGACGCACACACAACAGGCACATTGCCACAACAAAAGCCCCGCTGGATTTTGTTCAGTGGTGTTGAAAATTATGCAGGTTTTAAATTACATCGTCATTACTTTTTGCTACCACGATCACAACATGTTCAAGGCAAGCTCTTTAAACAACCTTCTGTCGGCTGTCTGCCGTCAGTCAAGAAATACTTTACTTATCAAGTAGCATCTTATGATCAAACTTACTGACAGTTTATTAGAAAACATTGTTGCGGGCTTGAAAAGGATTTTGTTAGATTCATTCCCGAGTTCTGTCAGATCTTTCTGTAGACCTTAAGTCGAACGAATATCATTGCCAAGGTTTGCAAGTAATTTTCTTTTGTTCAAATCTCCTTTGAATCCATTTTGCCTCGAATGTTTAATCCTATTAGCCTTTGAAAATAATATAATTAAGTAATTCATTTTGTTTTCTTAACCATGTTTTGCATTGAATAAGGCTGCCAAAAGATGCATAGTATATTTTAGACCCGTCCGAATACTATTACACTTATCTGCCTTTCCTTTTGAAATTATTGTCAAAAAAGATTCTTGTCTTGTCTAACCTTGTTGGGTTATTTTAGATTAATTTTATCAATTAACAGTTCGTTATATCAGAGCATGAAGCAATAAATAAATCTTCTTATTTCAAGTTTTCACATTTTCCTGCATTATAACTCTGATCTGTGCTTTAATCTGAACACCAAAATAATTTTCGTAAAAGTTTTGTGAATAACATTTGTTTTCAATCATATTCTTATTACCTAAAATCTACCACTATTTTGATATTATTTGTGTAGTTCTGTTATCTAGCATTCGAGGCTAAGGTCTGATATTGCGGAAAAAAGGATTCTTAATTTTATGGACTATGAGATAAAAATTGTGCAAAAAGGTCGTAAGTAGCATTTACGACCTTTTCTTTTTAACAAAACAAATCTTTGTGTGTTTTTCAAGAAGGTCTTAAGTGCCACATACGGCCTTTTGTTATGAACAGCCTGGAACATATTTTACTTACGACCTTTTTCTACAGCCAAATTGGTCAGCATGACAAGTTCAAATTTCCACGAAACTTACATCATGTTATAGAGCTTTAAATACCCTTTCCAAAAATGTATGCATCATAAAAGGTCGTAAGTACCACTTACGACCTTATTTTTCTAAGGCATCGAATTATGCTGATCATTCATACCAATTTTCAAGTCTGTAGGACTCCTGGTTCATTAGAAGAAGTTTAAAGATTTCAAAAATGATCCAAAGAACTACCCCCTCCCCAAGACACTCAGCACCTGGTGACCCTACAGTCATGATTTTAGCTATTTTAATTAATGTCAATATATTGATCACCCATGACAATTTTCAAGTCTGTATGGTTCCTGATCCAGGAGAAGAATAAGGTTAAAGATTTCAAATTTGATCCAAAATACTATCCCCTCCCTCCTAATGCTCCGCATCTGGTGGCCCTACATTCATGATTTTAGCTATTTTATTTTAGATCCATATGCTTATCACCAATGCCAATATTGAAGTCTGTAGGGCTCCTGGTTCATTAGAAGATGAAGGTTAAAGTTACAAAATTTTCACAAAAGTACTACCCTATCCCCCCTGGTGCTCCGCACCTGGTGGCATTACAGTCATGATTTTAGCTATTTTTATAAAGGTCTATGAGCTGATCCTCCATGCCAATTTTCAAGTCTGTAGGGCTTGTGGTTCAGAAGAAGAAGAAGGTTAAAGTAACAAAATTTTCACAAAAGTACTACCCTCTCCCCCCTGGTGCTCTGCACCTGGCAGTCCAAAAGATATGATTTTAGCTATTTTCATTAAGGTCTATGAGCTGATCATCCATGCCAATTTTCAAGTCTGTAGGGCTTGTGGTTCAGAAGAAGAAGAAGGTTAAAGATTACAAAATTTTCACAAAAGTACTACCCTCTCCCCCCTGGTGCTCCGCACCTGGTGAATCTACAGTCATGATTTTAGCTATTTATATAAAGGTCCATATGCTGATCATCCATGCCAATATTCAAATCTGTCAGGCTCCTGGTTCAAAAGAAGAAGAAGGTTAAAGATTACAAAATTTTCACAAAAGTACTACCCCCTCCCCCTGGTGCTCTGCACCTGGCAGCCCAAAAGATATGATTTTAGCTATTTTCATTAAGGTCTATGAGCTGATCATCCATGACAATTTTCAAGTCTGTAGGGCTCCTGGTTCCGAAGAAGAAGAGGCTTAAAGATTACAAAATTTACCCAGAGTACTACCCCCTCCCCCCTGGTGCTCCGCACCTGGTGGCCCAAAAGATATGATTTTAGCTATTTTTATTCAGGTCTATGAACTGATCATCCATGCCAAGTTTTAAGTCTGTAGGACTACTGGTTGAGAAGAAGAAGAATTTTAAAGATTTTCTTAAAATTTCACCTTTTGTTGCCATAGCAACCAGAGTTTTTCATGGATTTCAATTCTTTTAGCTATTTTTGAAGGGGACCACCTAAGCAACATTTCAGTAAAATTTGGTGTTAATTGGCCTAGTAGTTTAGGGGGAGATGTCGTTTAAAGAAATTGTTGACGGACGCCGGACGACGGACGACGACCGACGACCGACGACCGACGAACGACGGACGGACGCCGGAGGAAAGGTGATCACAATAGCTCACATGAGCACTTCGTGCTCAGGTGAGCTAAAAAACTGCTCATAGTATACAAGTAATTTGATGATTTCGGACAGAGCTAAAGCATTCTAAACAATTAAAGTTGCAATCATTCCAAATACACAAACAACAATTATTTGAAACTCATCAAGAAGGTGAAGGACATTTCTTATTTTTAGAAAGAGGTATAGACAAAGTTTATCCGGCGCATACATGAAATTCGTATTTCGTTTAAAGTATAAAATTTAAGAACTTAATTAGTATCAAGTAAATAAGGTTTTTATTATTAACCCTTTAAGATTTCAATTTGTTGGTAGAGAAAACCCTTATATATTGCATGTTGAAGGATTCATCCTAAAATAACTTATTTATAAAACGAGTTATCTATTTTTTGTCAAGTTTTATACATTTAACCCATTGAAACCCTACCTTGTAAAACTTCAAATGGTAAAACCAACCACGGGTTATCTATCAGAGCAAAAACTATGAACCGCGCCGTGTAGCCTGCAATACCGATAATCATCAGAATCAAGCAGCCAAATCGGTCGATCAGTCGGAATATAAAGAAAAACATTAACATTTCTGAGGTCAGGCTGACTCCATTGGCGACACCTAGTAATAACTGTGTTCCACCTGAAAGAATGAAATAGTAAAAGAATTATCAATTGTTTCAATACCTAATTGTTGCTATCAGATTAATATTTTCTTTTTCTATAATTATTTTATTTTGATATAACTAAAACGACTACATCGACGACGATAGCGAACTCACAGTATCATTTTTTTTGTTTCAAAACGACCGAGCCAAAAATTACTTTTTATAGTCGGATTCTCTAAATTCATTAAAAAAAGAAAAGTACGAAGTGAAACAAAATGAAATTCGTCCCCAAACTTGTTAACTAACTAAAATAAGCTATTGGGCATTTCATTTCTGTTTAAGGTTTAACTCATTTTATTGTATCTAATACAACTTCAATCTCGCTCGAACGATAACGTCTATTAAGCGACTGATATACATAATACATACTTAGTGTATTTTATGGAAAAAAATATCTAACGAGGTTGGGAGAATTGAAAATTGTCGAGGCTCTGGTTATCTGGTTATCTTATAACCTCTATTTGTCTTCTTTTCGTTGATGTTTCTAACTAAAATACATGTTTCGAAAAATAACCACATTATATCATAGTTCTAAAAATAACCATGTGATATCATAAAGAATATCATATGGGATGTTATCACACAGATATTTGTATAGTTATAAGATAAATTTTACTATGCGACCGTCTTTATAATCCCTTTCCATATATCTAAATATTTCACAAAGTATATATTATTGGTCTAACAATATCTTAAATTAACCTATGTTGCTAAAACTTATAGATCGAAATCTCTTATTGTGACAATTCTAATCAGTTCAACATCGGATTATTAAGAAATTCTCAAAAATAAACATATTAAATCAAACTAATGTTTCTCATTTGTAAGCGAAACGTTTATTTAGAAATCATTCTCTTAAACAACCGCCTTTATGGTGGTCGCTTAATACACGTTTTACTGTATGTATGTTCGCGGTAGAATATTACCAAATCCCGAAGATACGAGCAAGGAAAGCTAATTAGAAAAAAAATGCTAAAAGTACAAAACTCACCCGTCCATGATTATTAGAAGAGTTGCGTTTGCAAAATGAGGACGTACGGGCGGACAGACGCAGAAGATTATTATCAACAATATACGAAAAGGGACAATCTGGGAACTCTGTACAATGAATATTTGAAAAAGAGATTGGGTCAGCATGGGTCAACCAGAGGTCGCATTTAAAACTATTTCACTGGAAGATAGATTTATCATTCTAGATTTAGAAAATAAGCACATTGCGAAAAGTTTCGACCCTAGTCAGTCTGCATCGGTAGCCTAGTGATAAATGCACTCGACCAGTGACCTGGAGGTCCGTGGTTCGAGCCCAACTGTCATCAGGGTGTGTTTACGGGCAAAAAAATTAAAAAGCCAACCCAGTTCACCCAGCCTTAAAATTAAGTAATAGTGGGTTTACACAACTGACTCCCTCAGGGACGTAAAAACATCAGGATTGGGTGTTCGAGAGCGAGAGCTATAAGCTTATTTTCAAAAATACTTTACTTACCCAAATTTTCCAGATGCCAGAAGAGAAAGCCCCATATAACACCATTGCATATACCCGTAAAGAACATACAAAATAACCAGGATCCGAAATGTATTGTTAAAAACATTCGGAACACCTTCAGAGGGTTCGGTCTTGGCTTCGAATTAGCATGGTCATCTAGCTGTTTCTGAAAAAATAAAATATTCTTTAATTTTTATCCATCCAAATCAAGCTTTGGTCACTAGAGTTACATTTGCATTCAATTGCGCTCGACGGCGTTTAAGTATAAGAGAAGTAAAATATTTTTTTTCTAATTTATGGAAACAACAAAAATACCTTATCAGCCACTGTGCGTATTCATGAAGTATGATAATAATAATTAATTTCTCATGTGAATATGTTGTTCTGTTAAAAAAAATCAACTCGTACATATAGTTTTTGAATTATAGAAAACAGTTATAATTCGTCTTTGCTGTATTCATACAGTTAAAAACGCTATTCAGTAAGTATGTTGTATGTATACGGAAGAACAAACGGTGAACATGGTGCCAATGTACGTCCATTTTCGGTGGCGTATTAAATTGTTAAAAAAATGCGTTAAATCCGATTCAAACAAGGTTAAAAAGATTATTCTACCTGGAATTTGAAAGTAAATGCCGTGATGAGACAGCAAGCCATACAGCCGGCGAAGAAGTAAAATGCTACCCGATAATTACTGATAGTAACGGTGATACCACAGGATAATATATCCTCCCTCGTTGTGCTGATGACTGCTCCAACCAACAACGAACTGTATATTGGGGATAATAAAACAGTTCAAATTAACATGTGATTCTTTAAAATGTATTTATTCAATTAACAGAAATATTTTTGTTCTTATTCGATACATTTGTGAGTGAAATTCTATTAACGATGAGCATATACTGATTACAAATGAGCCTGTGCGTAACATTTCCAACAATTTGAAATGTGCGTGAGGTGTAGACATTTAGCAGCGTAGACAGCCACCTACTGTAAATATAAAAGTACCCTAGGGTGAACAAATACTTTGAGATCTTACCTATCTTCTAAACGCATAGCAAAGACTCAGGTCAGACTGTGTGGATGCACAGGCTAGTCAGAGTATTAATGTACATATTTGAAATTGTTGGAAATCTCACACACAGGCTCAAATGATTAAAATTAGTAGTAATTATACCTATTGATACCATTCACCAACTGTTCAAAAATCAAAGTTATTGCATATCTTAAAAAGGTCGTACCTTTGTTTATTCATTTTTCAACTTTCAAATGAAATAGTAATAAATTCATTTCGACGTCACTTTTAAGGACGAACGTATATAAAAATCTAGATACCAGTTTTGTTTTTTTTTAATCTAGATAGAAGCTGCTTTTTTTCTAGATAATGTTGTCAAAAATATTTGCTTTATAATGACAAGTTAAAGTGTTCGGAACAAGCCGTACTCATGTTTTCGGAAGAGTTATGATTATCAACATCGTGAAACTGATATGAGCCCTATTAAAATAACTCTTAACCACTCGCTCACCTCTCCAAATTATGCATTCAAAACACTCACTAAAATTATTCAAAACGCACAGAAATCTTTCCAAAACGCTTCGAAAACGTTTAAATGTCCAACAATTTTACCGAAGTCGATCAAAGCATTCCATGATATAATTGTCTGGAATTGATTTTAAACAAGCCTGATTGGTCAGTGAATACACGCAAATCTTTTGATAGACATTACATAGATTTTATTACAATATTTTTGTTTATCCTTATCATCAAAGGAATATTTGTTGGTGATTTTATCAACTGACATGAAGCTGAAAATTTAGCCATATTTTTTATATTGTTTTTGAGATTGTTTACTTTACAGATTATATATGTTGCAAATGAAATTACTATATGTAGATTTTGCGCGGTGAGCCGTGAAATCATTTTTTACCGTAAGTGACTCGTGACATTTGTTCGGAATAGATAAAACAGGTTTAGATAGCGCTTTAAAAAAAGTTTTAAATTTACCTGTTAAACCAGCGTTATTGCTTGTCTTAAAACGCAAGGTTCACTCAAACATGTACTTTCATTATTGTAGTGAAGGGATCAGGTTAAATTCCTATAATTTGCTTTTTAATCATACCCGATTTATCAATGGTAATGGACTCAGCACCTACGTTAAAGCTCAGTTTTGAAAATACACCTATGTACCTATTGTAAAATTAAAATGAATAAAACACACATACACACACAAAACACTTTACAATTTTTTAATTCTTTTTTTTTTCGAAAAGGACGTACTATCCAGATCTTGATTCCAATAATTTTTTTTCAATTATCTAACAAACCTGTTTGAGTATCTGTCAGTACATGCGTGTTCATTTGATTCTCATATATGTATATTGCACGATTTATTGTTAGAATGCCATGTTGAAAATAATCCGGTTGTCTTAACATAACACCTTCTTGAAATAAAGCTATTTTTCTTCTTCTTCTTCTTCTTCTTCTTCTTCTTATTCTTCTTCTTCTTCTTCTTCTTCTTCTTCTTCTTCTTCTTCTTCTTCTTCTTGTTGTTGTTGTTGTTGTTGTTGTTGTTGTTCTTCTTCTTCTTCTTCTTCTTCTTCTTCTTCTTCTTCTTCTTCTTCTTCTTCTTCTTCTTCTTCTTCTTCGTATTTTTATTATTATTATTATTATTATTATTATAATGAAATATCGCTAATTTCGTTCATCTTGATATATATATAATACGTACTTAGTGTTTTGTATGGGAAAAAATATCTAACGAGGTTGGGAGAATTGATAAGTGTCGAGGCTTTGCCGAGACAATTATCAATTCTCACAACCAAGTTAGATATTTTTTCATACAATACACTAAGTACGTATTATATTTATCTTATAACCTTAATTTGTCTTGTTTTCGTTGATGTCTCTAACTGTAATGCAGGTTTCTAAAAATAACTGTATGATATTATTGTTCTAAAAATAACTGTGTGATATCATAAAAAATATCAAACGGGATGTTATCACACGGATATGTGTATAGTTATAAGATAATGTATTATATCCTTTAATTTAGATTAAAAACTAGATCACCCAACTCATTTAATTACATGCCGAATTCATTCTTAAATCATTCATCTTGTCATTTTCACTGAGTTCTTCACTTGAACTTTAATTCAAAGTTTTTACGATAGAGTGCATCGTGCCTCATGGCAGAGTTATGCCACCATAGGAAACAAAATTATCTGTGGACGGAAACATTGCAATTCAGTGTTCCTGTTGACATTATATAATGTCATTCATTACATAAAGCCAAAGGCATTAATGCATAAAATCTGTCTCGTTACGCATCTTTTTAAGAATCTTAAATGAAGTTCTCGATTTTGTTTCGACAAAACAGAGTCTTGGTGAACATTTCACGTATGATCGGAAATGGGTCTAAATCCCTTAAAGGCATTTTTTTATTTAATTATTTTTCTATCATCATTACTTTTTCCTGCAATGCTTTTAAATTTGCTAATGTTCTAAAGCGCAAAGTATTATAAAATCATTTTTCATTGTCATGAATATTTTTTGCGAGTCTTTTAATCTCGCTATTTTCTTAAATGTACATAAGCATCCGTGTACTATTTACATGCACATTCGTATATCATACATGTGCATGTTCTTGTTTACAAATGCTCGATTACATTTTACATTTGCACTCCTCAATCATATCTATTTTTGGTACTGTGCCTCATGAAAGTAAATGTTTTTCTCTAAACTTCTTAACCACAAAATAGTTACAGTATTTGATCGTAATACTTGAAGTTGAAATTTAAGGACAAGTGATCTCATATCGGCCTGGCAATGAACTTGTTCTTCGTTTTACTTACAATATACCCAGTCCTAGGGATCCCCACGCCCTCTGGTGTCCATATTTATGCATATCATTATCTCCAAGCGCCTCTATACAGCCGGAGTCAGCCAGGGCACCTGCCGGAGACTGGACGACCTCGCCGAACACGACAAGAAACAGTACTAAACCAAACACTCGTTGTAAACCTTGAAAAGGAGAAACATAGAAAAGAGACAAATTACAATTAGTCAATTATTACAATTACAATTAAAATGTATGCCAGCGGCGGATCGAGGGTTTCTATAAGGGGGAGGGGGTCGATGTTGGTCTACAATTCGAGTTATTAATCCCAAATTATCCTTATTTATATAGATAGGGATACTTTGGGACCAATTGCTTTAGTTCTTTAAATTTAGATTTTTAATGCAATCTCTTCAGTCCTTCATTTAACCTTCAAATTCTACGCGAATAGTTTTGCAACAGAATAGAAATTATTTGCAAAACTTTATTCTTGCAAGAACTTGTTTCCATTTGATGCAAAGTGATTTCCAGAAAGTGCAAGTCATTAACCTTTCAATCAATTCGCCAGATCATTATTAATATCATGAATATGTTGTCATCACCAATCGTGCTTTACTTGTTTTGTTATACATTGAATTATTTCAGAAGGCCTCATTGTAAATAAGATATTCATTGTATTGTTTGTATGGTGAAAGCTTAATGAGCTACCTTCTTTAAATAAAGATTTTATTATTATTATTATTATTATTATTTTTATTAAAACAGATATCTTTGATTGGTAGAATTTCGAGTTCATGTGATACAAAAAGGGGTCGTTTCCCATGTTTTGCAACTTTTTTATTGAATTTGTCCACTACAATGAAGTAATTTGTCTGCAGAAGGGGTTCGTTCGGAACCCTTGAACCCCTCTGGACCCGCCACTGTTCAGGAGGTAGACGAATTATCGCAAATCGAACCTATTACAAACTTTCTCATCTTATGAAAACTTTAAATCAGTTAACACTGTTTTCGCCTAAACTCTAGTTTTACGCTTGTTCATTCACAATAAGTATGCAGAATTTGACTTAAAATTTTCATAAGGGAAAATTTACAATCGTGGGAATTTTTGTGAACTTGATACCTTGTATACAAATAAAGGATCTGTCATCGGAGTTCCCATTTTGGTAAGCTATTCTAAATAGAGCTTGAATTAAAAATTATATTAATAATTCTTAGAACATTCTATGATTGAGTATGATAACTTAACATTGGTTTCGTTTAATAATTGTAGTTTTCAGAAAATATGGTTTAAAGGAACAAAATATCAATATAATTATAATGAATTCCTTGCATTCTGATAAGCTGAAAACTTTGTTTAATCTAAAAAATTGTTTAAGCACTCATCTGTTTTGTAATCTTCCGCAAAAATGTAATCCTATAAGCAATATTTTTTCTCATTTCTGACAATTCTTTACATTTTACTTAATGATATTGAATCACAAGAAAAGAATGGAGTTCTGGTTGGTTTCATGGAAAATTTAAACTCAAGACCTAATCACACTGTATGAATTTGCTTCGCGTATTCATACAGTGTGATCAGTTCTTGAGCTTTTTCACCTCCACGAATCAACAAATATATTTAACAGCAACATGAAATTGACAAGTTAAATTATATTGGAATGATTTTGGAATGGAATTAAATGAGTACATTGAGTGAGCTTTGAATGAAATTATGCACAGATAATTATATATTGCTAATTCTAATCAAGATGAGCGATATTTAATACCTCGCTTTAATAAAATATGCCTTAGTTCTATAAATATCTTTCCATGTCTTCACAAACCAATCAAAACGATTAAAGAATTCAACTAACAGTCAGTGTAATCGTAGATTTTTTTCTACCGATTTTGATTTAATGTAGTTATTGATCTTATGATTCTAAGGATTTTGAGCGTTTTTGAATAATTTGAACGAGTGTTTAGAATAAATGTAGGAGCGCCGAGCGAGCGGTTTTGATTGGTTTTATCGAGGTACATGTAAATGTCAATTTCACGATATTATTATCTGTACTCACTTCATATCTTAAAATATATCTGACTATACCTTTATGATCTACCATCCAACCCCGGGACTCCATTAAACTCTCTTGTGGCGTTATATCAGAACGAAGTTTATGCTCATTATAAAAATCATCCCGCAACTCTGGTGCAACACTCGACGCGTTGATAGTACTATTTTTATCTCCAATGAACTCTGCCACTATTCCACAGTTATCGTTCGTGAAATCAGCCGCAGGCACGAATCCTATACACGTCACTAGCACCAGCCAACCAAAAGTGCTAAGACACAACATGAGCCGCCTCATTCTGAACCTGTCTGCGAGGGAACCCCATATTGGTCCACTGCAGAATCCGACAATAGGTCTACATCCGGATATTATACCGATTTCGTTCGGGGAGAATCCCAACTGTTTGAAATAAACGGAAAAATACGGGAAAACCGACCCTATTGCACCACCGAAAAAGAAGAAATAGGACTTGTATTTTAACAAGTGAGTTTCTATTGTGAAGAATCCCGGCTGTCTGAAATCACAACAGGAGTTTGGTTTAGTATCTTTATTTTCAGTTTCCTGTGAGATGACGGGGAATCGTTCCTTAAGTTCTCCGTTTTCCCTCACGTCCGAAAGCTCCATATTGACCTTAAGGTGGGTGGTGCGGGATCACGTGACGATAACCTGCATTATCTCACTGAAAAATAATAATGATAAACAATATTACGAGAGTTTAGTGCAAAAACATTGTACAATGTATGGACACATACAATGTTTTTGTTTCCATCCCTCGCACGATAAGTTTGTAAAGCAGTAATGCCTCCGAAATAGCACATTTTTCCCTGTTGGAGTTTTGTTTGGTACCTTTATTTTCTGCGACATGACATATAATCGCTCCGTAAGCTCTCCGTTTTCTCTCACATCTTGATCTTAAGGTTGGTTGTATTACTTGATCACGTGACAACAGCCAGCATAATTTTACTTAAATATAATCACAAAAAAAGACCAATGTGTGTTCGTAAACTACTTATGTGCATGGAACGGCATTTTTTCCCAAAATTTGACTTTGATAAATGACACTGATTTTAATTGATGGTCTAGACCTTCGTATTACGTCACAGGCACACACAGACGGATAGATATAGTCGTACAAAATATGCCCCGAATCTATCGATGCTGGGGCATACAAATAAATAACCAACAATAGATTTGTAGGTTTTAGTGGGTGATTAAAGATTTCTGTATAGAGTAAATATAAAATTCTCACTAAAACTTGTAAATCCATACAGATCTTTGACAGTTTCATTTGAAAACAGAGAAAAAAATAAGAGGTAAGATGGAAGTGTCATGAGCACTCTTAATTAGGTTTTATTAGCGAAAGCTTAAAATTTTTGCTTATATTCGCGATTGATATATCACGTGAAATCAACAATATCGATTGATGTTTGGTAAGATAAAAAATTAGATAAAGAACATATCGACGTCCAAGCACTTACGACCTTTCTGTATCAGGACGTCAAAATGTTAACCTCTCGCTAAAATAATAACTCGTCAATACGTATGTAAAACCAGACCAAACGTGAAATATACCCGATTTACAGAAGAGTACAAAAGTCAGCGTCACGTACTTGTATATGCAATATAATGCCGAACTCCGTAAGAGGGGTGAAGCCTCTCTTATCTATTTAAAAACTATACAGTTTTAAAAAAGATCTTGGCTGCTTTCCTAATATTCCAACCATTTTAGTTAAGTTTGTTGCGTAGAAAGAAATCTATTTACAGAAATTCCCAGCTTTACACGCAAGTGCACGTGGGAGGTTTATTTTGCAAACACTTAGCACCGTTATATCATCCTGAGCACAGGGCCGCCCCCCCCCCCTATTTCCGAAGGTAATTATTTCCTCAAAAGCCCACACTGATATCCTATCTTTAGAATTTGTTATATAACCAACAACTCGTTTTATTTTTAATCGATCTTTCAGATATTCTATAGCTCAAAGTCTGTGATCTTTTCAAAGGCCTCGAGGATGTGTGCTGAACAGTTATTTCAAGTAAGATCAAGATCTACACAAAGAGGTCTCGAATGATACATCTATACTCTCAATATTGTGAAATGCCACGCCAAATAGGATCAAGTAACTACTCAAATAAGTAAAATATCCATCATATCAGTGTATTAGGGTCATTTAATAAATAGTAGATCTGTACAGTTGGTTTCTTCGCGAAGTTGACATTCACGAAAACCATTCTAAATCGCTTATTTAGCGCTTCTTTCAATGCATTCAGCAATCGAAACTCTCGCCTTGCCTCTAATGACTCAACGAGGTGGCAAATTGTCATAAGATTCGCCCGTTACACTCTCGGGTGTCGACTTGGAGGGGGATTTAAATTAAAGTCTAAAATCAACGAATGATAATAACTCAAACTCCGTAATCATGGGTGGAATAACTGCCAGTGTACAAGTAAATCGGACATAAAGTAACACATTCGCTCGGACTTTTCCGTAAAGTGGAAAGTACCTGTGTAGTAATTTATGGTCTTTTTTTCGGTAATTCGGCTCCTGGTGGTACTTTGGTTAATACGCTTGAGGAATAGTATATTCCTTTAATGTTTTCCGATCATCTGTGGAGCTCATTTTGGCATGTTATAATTTGAAAGCAAAACGCAGTAAAACACTGCGTTTGTTTTCAAATCATAATATGCCCAATCCTAACCGTACGTTGATTATATTTTTCGCAACGTCATCCTTAGTTATGTTTGTGATGTCATATAATCCCACGTGCTATATGACGCCCTTTCATGGCTGCACCCGTATTATTCCCGAGGTCTATTCCGTAGAATCGCCGAGGGTTCCCGATTTAATGTAACAGAGTTATGCTCCGGACCAAGAAGCGGAAGCAGCCGAACAAGACGCCACAGATGATCACATAATCTTGCGACGGGCGTATAAATTTTAAATTATAAATTTTCGGCCCGAAATTGGTTTAAAAGGCTACAATATCATTCATCACGTTCAGCATTGCATTCAAATCGATCAAATACTTGCACGCTTTTATTTGCTTGTGTGGATTTTTAAAGCGTCTGATTAGTGCGTGAAAACATAAAAAAAACTGGGTAGATTTTTTAAAAGAATGTAAGAAAATAGCAGATAAGCCCCGTCATGATAAATGGTCCCAAACCTCGACCACATAACAGTTATGTGCAGTTATAATTTGCTGGCTGATGCACCTATCCATAGATTCTTGTCATTTCTCACGATACAGCCATAATATTTCATCCAAGCCACCAGCAGCCATTCCCTCTTAGGCTTATCACGCGCTCATTAGTGGAAGACAAATGACACTACTCACAATGACTGGAGAAAAATGGCAGAGCCGGATATCGAACCCATGACTTCATTATCAAGGGCTAATCGCGTTACCGACTGTACCAACCGGGCTCAGCAGTTTTGACCCGAGATTTTAAATTGTGAATTGTCTGTACAGAGTATCCAAACTTAAGGGCGAGATTAATAGACAAGGAACCTCTTCGCATTCCCACAGTCTTATTTCTGTTTGTTAATTCGTTTCGATAAAAATGTGAAGAAAATTTTTGGTTTTCGTATCAGTGATAAGGAACACGTGTGATTGGGTAAAAAGCAACACGCGAAAGAACTTTGAGTAGCTCAGCACGAGTAAGTTACAAAACCGGAAGCGACAGACACTGTAGTCGGTGCAACAGCACAAGACCTTACAACTCTGTAGTCTAAAATTAGCGATAGAACCTGTAAGCATATTTTATTATAGGGAGGTAATAAATATCGCTATTTTTTATCCAGAACAAAATTAGCGATATTGGATTACTTTTCTTGAATTTCACTAAAAACTCGCTCCAAACTCTCATTTAATTTCATTCCAAAATCATTCAAAACTCATTCATCTTGTCAATTTCGCGATATTCTTAACTGTAGAACGGATCAGTTTCTTACTATAAACTGCTATTTGTCAACAAAACCCTATGTTGAAGACTTACATGTTGCTTTAATTGTCCGATCTTTCTCCAAAAGATATAAAAATCTTTTACGTTGACCTTTATGTCAAAATTAGGATTAAGAAACATTTACCTGTGGTTGAGGAAACCCATTTAACCCTTTCCTGTTTTACAAAATTTTAGACCTGTCCAAATATATAGGTTTTGCAGACGAAAATTTAAAGTGCAATTAAGTTGAAAAATAACCATTCAGTAGGGTAGAAAATAGTGTGGAAAAAGAAGAAATTGCTTGTCAGAAGCAATTTCTTCTTTTTTCACAATGTTTTCTCAATCATAAAATCACAGTGCATTATGTATGGCAGGTGTCGTTGTTGTCGCTTTAAAATGTAAATCCAACGGAAGCGCTATATATGTATATGTGTAAATTACTATATGCATATGGAAAGAGATGAAAATCGAAAATAAACCTCACCATAAGAAATCCATTATCCTAATCCATAATAAATCGTAAGAGTCTAGAATAATAAAAGTAACAGCTTGCGAGCGTTTACGAGTTTTAGCTGACAGTTTGTATTTACATCCTTTATTCATATGTCCAAGTTATACTGCTTATTTTGTGGCCCTCCACTATTGAAGGGGCCATTTGGGAACTCCGTAAAATAAATATAGTAAAAGTTGTGTTAAGCGACCACCTAAGGGACTACCAAAAAGCGGTCGTTTATGGGAATGGTTGCTTAACACAAAATATTATAATAAATGTGACAGTTCATTTTGATCCCATTTATAGATTGTCAGTCAAGTCTTACTGAATCCTATGATGTTTAAACCCATTAGAATCATCTTATTGAGACGATTCTAATGGGTTCAAACAACATAAGATTCAACAAAAACCAATTTTTCGTTAAGAATGTCCCCTTTTACAGAGATTTTGCTAACGGTGAAGGGACTTTTTATGGTGGTCGCTTAATAAAATTGGTCGCTTAATACACGTGGACGCTCGCGCAATATTGACTGTATTTGAAAAAGAGACCGGTTCCAGTAGAACTACAAAGGAGTCCTAACCATTGATTTTTCTAAATTCTAAAAATCAGCCAAATATGGTCCATTTTTCGCTTGACGGGTCACCTTTGTATTATATTGAATATTTTGTCTTTTATAAGGAAATATCGACAGCCCGACTTTCTCAGTCAGTTCGATTGAAAACTTGACTGCACGCGTTCGATCCTCGGTTGACAAACAAAAGAACTAACCGTCTTTCGAATAAGACGATAAAGTAAGGTCCCTTGATTGTATTTTATACACCAAACATGTAAAAGACCTTTGCGCAGACAAACAATAGGTTTTTTTCCTATATAATTGCTCCATCTTCAAAGAAAGTCCCTGACAAAACGTAAAATCAAAAGAATTTTTGCGTTTAATTCCAATATTAATCCAATCTCTTTATTAAAAAGATATTCATTTGCTAAGAGCTGGTTTGGATAAAAAGAAGAAAAGAACACGTCGAGAGATCAGTGCAACACTCTTGTAAGTGCCTATAAATTTATAGACACTTACAATAGTGTTGCACTGACTTATCGAGATTATTTTCGCGGCCATTCAACTTAGGTGAAGGTACCACTACGAAGTAGAATCGAGAGGGATTAATGTAATTTGCAAGAACTTGTTTCCTAATCGATGTTAAATAAATACATATAGGTTTAAACCACGAAGTACGTCTATTTTAATTTCTTCATTAGTTATAAAATTTCAACAACATTAATCAAATTTTCATTTAATTTTTTGATACATTGCTGTAACTTCTTTCCGATGTCAATCTATCAGTATGGAAAACGTTGGTGTGATATTATTACAAATTATGTACTTTCGGCATGAAAACAAAACCGATTGATCAACTAGTAAAAGAGATGTAAGAGCTGAACAACAAACAAAGATCAAAATATGTTTCTAATGAATTGATCTCCAATAAAAGCATATCAATGACATAATCATGGGCGATATCTCTAGTACTTTAAGGGTAAAAAATATGTTAAACTAGAAAAGATGTCCAGGAACAATACCTGTAAATAACGCTCATGTCTGACCTTGAAATGTGCCCTTGACCTTTGCCATATGGTTTAAAGTAGTTCAAGTAGCACTTCTACACTTGAAAGGGAACTTTCGTTCCATATTATTTCAAAATACATGAATAACTGTAGAAGTAATTCGTCGCGGACACAATTGTGACTTTTTCGTTCCATATTAAAAAAAACACACGAATTACGTGTTATTCTTCGGACAAAAATGTTACCTTGACCTTGGCCTTTAAGATACGGAAAAATGCTGTTCACCAGCACGGATGAGCAGTCTAATCTTAGCTTAAAATGCCTGATTTCTGATTTCTACTTACTAAATATTGTGCGGAGAGAGTGAGCAAGATTGGTTGAAATGTCTAAAAATTGGAAACTTAAAAACAAAATTCAGACTCCACATGCAGAATCAGGAATAAAAAGATACTTAAAAAAAATTTGTAAGAACAAAACCCGTCGCAGTTCCTAACGGAGACACAAGCGGGGACCGTCTCTTCTAGGCGTTAATGCACATGATGGGAGCATGAATAAATGATGATAAATTCACGCTTTCGCATCCAGCGGTTGATAAATGAGGGGACTCTGTATGGGTTTCTATACCGTATCGATCCCACTTTTATTTGATAATTCAATCCTCGAGAAACACCTTGGTGTAAATAGTTTGTGAAAATGATAATTTGGCGACAGATGATCGTTGAAAATAAAAAAAAATACTACTCCTAAGAATGTAGAGGTTAAAGTATCCTTGACATGTTTTTCTTTATATGGAATCGTTCAAATTTGGTTGCTTTCTGGTTGTCTATTAAATATGGTAAATTTGGCATACCCTAATTATGATATTTATAAACTTATCGACAATTTAAAGAAAGAAAATCAAGAGCACGGCCCATGGATGCCAACGCTCGTCTACAAGTGCTGGATAGTGCAAACAAATCTAAGTCGAAAAAGGGGAATAACTCTTATTAACAAGATGGCCAGAATGTCCCCTAAACCGCTCACCTGAATTTTATTGTTCCAGTGGATCTAATCCAAGACACTTTCTGACAAAGTTTTATTCAAATTTGCCTACTTGTAGAAGAGGAGATGTTATTCCAAGAATTTACAGTGATAATAGACTCTGCCCACCCATTCTTTACTGAGGAGACTCAAAATAAGCCCTGCCCTGCCACACCCATATTCAAGGGCTACTCAAATTTTGCCAACAATTTTTGAAGAGGGTCATCAAAGAAACTTTCTGGATAAGTTTCTTTGAAATCGGGCCAGTGGTTCAGGATGAAATGACATACAAAGATTTCTGGCTCAAAATAAGCCCAGCCCTACTACGCCCAAATTAGAGAGCCGATCAAAAAATCGAGAACATTTTTAGAAGGGTCACCCATGGAGAATTCTGATAAAGTATCATTGAAGTCGGCCCAGTGGTTCAGGAGAAGATGTTGTTCAGAGATTTCGGGCTCAAAATAAGCTCCGCCCTGCCACATCCTTATCTATGTGCCAATCAAGAATTCATGAACAATTTTGTAAAAAAGTAACCCAAGAAATTTTTCTGGTAAGTTTCATTGTCTGCGAAGTTGTTCAGGAGGAGATGTCGTTCAAAAATTTAGGACTCAAAATAAGCCCCGCCTTCCAACCCCATTTTAAAAGCCTATCAAAATTTCACAAAGAATCTTTGAAAATGGTCTCTCAAGGAACATTCTGGTAAGTTATATTGAAATTGGCCAAGTGTTTCAGGAGATGTCATTCAAAGATCTCGGGCTCCAAATAAGCCATGCCCTGCCACGTCCATATATATGGACCAATCAGAATTTAGCGAACATTTTTTGAAAAGGGCATAATCTGGCATAGTTTCATTGAAATCGTTCCAGTGGTTTTGGAAAAGAAAAAAGTTTTTAGAAAGTTGACGACGCACGAAACACGAAAAACGCCGGACGACGGAGCCAGGGTGATCCTAAAGGCTCCTCTTGAGCACGTTGTGCTGAGGTGAGCTAAAAAGCTTTCAGAATTATCCGCCTTAAAAGTTTGAATAGCTCTTTTAATGGTGAACACAGTTTCATGAAGCCAAGGTGACGACAACAACTCGAGTTTTCTCCGAAAACACCCGAGCTAAATAATATCAATGTAAAAATAGTGAAAAAATCATCATGTGCAAAGAGATATCCATTCTTATTTGTTGACGTTTTCCTTGTTTTTAAGATCTAAGAGTATACTTTGTAACCTAATCTTTGTCTGGCGAATTTGTCTCACAATTTCCCATGAGCAACACTTCTATTTAGACGATAACTCCTGATTTGTCGTTGGTCAAGTTTTGTGCACCGTTTCGGTTAAAAGTGCACTTAAAGTTTATATCATTGAAAAATTAGCACTCACTTCATTCAGTACTATTACTCTCTCAGCCCTATTTTAAAATATTCAAATACCCCTTCAAATAACCAAAACTCTTCAAAATCCCCAGAAAACGCACCCAAGTGCCGTTCAAATAGCTCCTTAAATTTTATAAATACATGGTTTGGCGTAGATTTGAATTTTTTTAAATGGCTTTTTAAAACTTTGTGTCAGCCATCTTTGAAAAACTACTTTGTGGGAAAATAGAAAATTAAGTAGCACGCCTTCAATTGTTTTTATGGATTCATGAAAATAAATCATCGAGAGAAACAAAAACAAGAACAACCAAAATAAAAATAAATAAATAAATAAATTTGACTCGCTCGTTTTCCTATTAACAAAGCTAAATATTAAATTATTCATAAAACGTCAGATGTTGTCAGTGTGGTATTTTCCGGAATCGGATTTAATATGGTATTATAACGTTTCCAAGCAAATTACCAGATAAACTGATTTGTTAATAGGAATGTAACGCCTCATACAAATCTATTATATATTATTATTATATATTGACTATTATAGCTAATGACTGGGAAACTATTACGTGCGCGAATAAGTGGGTGGATGAAGTGAAGGGACATTAAACCAGTCATCACGAAATACTAAATTAATCATTCAAAAACGAAATTATTAAATAAGTCATATTTTAGTTAAAACAGGCTTTCCAGAATTTAACGGGTTTAGATAACAAAAAATTCGGTAATCTTTGAGCACTGTTTTTTATATCTTATAAAAATATTACCGAAAATGATGAGATAATACGTAAAAATACCCGAAATTTATTAATAACCCTACGGTGTCTTAATGCGGCAACTTAAAAATCACATATCCGTACATGGGTATTTTTTTATTTCTATTTTTATTTTTTAAATCTCGTATATCAATGCATTCGATTATGCTTATTTGAGCCTGTGCGTGACATTTCCAACAATTTCATATGTGCATGATTGGGTGATATTGAGCTTCCTGGACAGCCAAACAGTGTGATGAAAATATTATGCAATTGTGAATAGTTAGAATACGCCCCAGCTACCAATTCAGTGTGTAGTGATGACTCTGATCAGACTGTGCAGCTGCACAGACTGATCAGAGTCTTTACGCTACGCACAAGAGAAATTGAATCTCACCTAAGGCACAGGCTCAATTTACATTTTTTCCCAACTTATACGAATTGAAAAACCGTCAAAATAGTGTCAAAAGATATTGTTTAGGTCTCATGTACGTTTTGTTGTATCTATGTGTGACCCCCGTCTATGACGTCTTATGTGACCTCATAAAATACGTCTTGCTCTGCCGTAATTGAGCGTATTTACATAGCAATTGCCTTTTTGTTCAGATAAATATATAGACCAGCAATTGCAATTGAGTGATCAAAGATCAATTTTACATTGAAAATGATAGGAGGTAACGATTTCTCGAACCTTACTATTTCTTGTGGATCTATACATACCAATTTAAAAGAGGCGTAGACACACCCTAAGAACTGTTACAACGGACAAATACCTCTGCATGAAAACATGTTAAGGATTCGCAATGAAAATAGTCACGGTTTCTGTACTTACGGAAAACAAAAACGCTACGCCTTTCAAAATAATGTCTTTTATCCATCGAATTTAAAAAGACAAGTGTAGCTTTTACAGTCTGATACTCCGCATTATCATTTACTTTCATATCTTATCCTGCAAATAACTAGAACTATGAAGATTAAAGGGAAATTAGAAGTAATGTGTGTCATTTTTCAAAGAAAATGCATTTAAAGCTTTTAGATTGCGTTTCATATTGGAAATTCGTGCAATCTCAAACAATAATATCAATTGAAATAATTGGTAATATTTTCCTCCCTATAATCACAACTGAAAATAAAAAAATCGAAAAAATAAAACAAAATATGTGTTACGGTGCATGACAGAGAGTGTTACAGTATAGTAACTACATCACTAATATAGGTTACAGATTCTTGTGGAAAACATTTCTTATGTTTTATTTAATTGAATGGGATTTATTAGCTACTCTTACCATGATTTCCTGTCTGTCCGTAAGTGTATCCGTCCGCCCGTCTGTTAACTTACACTTATTTTCCCAAAAGAGTCCACAATCTCTATCTGATTTACATAAAATTTTTACATAATGATTATACCAACATCAGCATATTTTTGTTCGAAATTAGTTCGAAAAACATCAAAGGAAAATTGAATTTAAGGAATTTTGATAACGATATACTCGTTGTAGAATTAGAGTCAGGGCGGTGAAGTATTAATTCAAAAAGGGCCTTATGATAATTGGTGAATTATCCCAACCCTTGAACTCAAATTTAAGAATTGGTTTAATATCTTGTACAAGAAGTTCAAGAACTGGTTCAAGAGCTAGTTCGACTGTTCTTAAATTGCCATTCAAGTTCTAGAACCAGTTATTGAACTTTTTCGCAGGGAAGAATGCATTAAAGCATCTCAGGCTCTCGTGGACGTCCTGTGATTTCGAAAAACTTAAAAACTATAATCATCCAGTAATTCGGCGGGTCTATCCTCTCAGAAAATATTTTAGATCAGAGCACGGCTAGCTATTTTGACCTTTTTATACAAATCTCGGAGATAGTTCAGACGGTTTGATTGGCTTTTTATATAGACCGAATAAAGGTTCTTTTCCCTGCAATTCTCGTATCTGCTTCAAAGCAAACTAGTGTCCATTTTCAATAAAAATGCGAAACAGAACCTTTTTGTGCTAAGATTTATATTTTTAGATAATTTCACCTCAGGGTTGTATTTTCCTTAGAATTTCAAAAGCAACTTTAACAACATACTTGGCTGATGCCATTTGTAAACACGTCTACTTATAAAATAAGCGCCAAGGCCCCATTTATAACATTTTCAAAAATAGCAAATGTAGATTTATTTGAACAAAAGTTTCATATTTGAGAAAGACTGAGCGAACAATCGTAACAACGTCATTTGTAGAAGAGATTTAAACCGATGATTTTGAGAATGTTCAATCCATTTGGATTTGAAGATTTTAAGCTTACACTTTCTTGATCCCTTTCATTTAAAGCAGGTGAATGTTTTACGATGCTGATTAGACTACCATGGCATTCGTATAATTAACATTTGCGAGTGCTTTCTTATCCTGAAAGTAAGGCAGGTATAAATGAAAAGAAGGAAGGCATATGGTTTTCATAAATTAAAATGGAGATCAGAGTGTTATTTTTAGATATATCGCATTAAATGAAGTTTTGGGACTTTTCTCCCATCTACCTCGTATTTCGCAGAAAAGACTTAGATATAAGAAAACTCGGATTTTGTTGCGCTTTCTTTTTGTGTTTTTTGAAAATCCTGGCGTCAAGAAAACTGGGATTTTTGTATGCAATATCAATGGCAGAGTTTGTAACGCTGTAGCGAAGATACTGTAACATACCAAAAGAATTAGGCAGAGTTCGTAACATACGCATAAAATTGAAATAATGCATAAGTTTCGAAACAGAAGACATTCTTTTTAGATAACGGGTATAATAGAGGAGACTGAGGGGTTTTAACACCAAAAAGATAAAATGTTTCAATATTTCTTTTTTCTCTTCCAAAGATCCAAAAGAAGTAGACAAAACACTGTTTTTCGATCAAATTTCCCTCAAAACTCCTTTTTTACCGAATATCAATATCAGAAATATTTCGATCAAGATTATTCATTGTCCAAGGAATGGAATAGGAATATATAAAAAGTCTAACGTGTCTTCTGGTTGTACAAATAATGTCGAAACCGACATGTATTCAAACAAATTAGCAGACGCCTTAACAATTTTCATTGCGAATCCTTAACATGTTTTCATGCAGAGGTATTTGTCCGTTGTAACAGTTCTTAGGGTGTGGTAGATAAGTATTTTATAATAACATTTCTAAATGACTATTCAAGATAAATATATTCATGTACATTTCAAGCTCAGTGAGCACAATAAATAAATCATTGGTGTCAATCATAATATTGAATAAGCAGTCAACACATTCACTCATAATTAGATAACTGTTGACCTCCGCTAGTTTTCACACTTTTTGTTTCAAAGAATATCGAAGATTGGCGACATTTGTTGAAAAAGGGGCATAATTTACACAAAATGCATCTAGAGTTATCCCCCTATATAATATAGGTTGCGCTTTGATGGTGAATATGTGTGCCAAGTTTCGAGTGATGCCTTCAGTAGAGTCAGAGATATAGAGATATCACAAAAATCATGTCTTTCGCAATACGACGACGACAACGACGATGACGACACCAAGGCTATAGCAATACCTCCGAAAAACAGCCGAGCTAAAAATCAAGATAAATATGATCGTTCTAAATATTCTAATCATTCTTGCATTGCTAAACTTCACAAATCACAAAAACCGAGTCATACCTTCTTTTCGAATTCTAAATACACGTACCAACAAAAATCCTAGAACATGAAAAAAGCTGATTCTTCTAATAACATCCGAATAGAATCAAACGATCTAGCGCTATCATCCAAAACGTCAACGTGAAATACCAACACCTTCTGAGTAGCTTCCTCGGGGGAATAATAATGTGGGATGAATTACTTCGACAATCAGGAGTATTGTCAGGATTTTATATCGGAAAGTTCGCTTTTACTTCAGAGAAACGCATCGCCATAAAATATTCCATAAAATACGATTTAATCAAGAACTGTCAAGTTAAAGTAACTCACAACACACATAAGAACTTCCGTAGCATTGCCGAGTTTCTTCAAATATCAAAAATAATTACTTAGGTTTATCTTTAGGTTGTGGACTTTTACGAAGACACTATAAAAGGGACTGAAACACGTTTTATTGAGGCTAGTCGTCAGTTAGGGATGACTTTTTTTAACCCGTTGAATCAATATTTGCAAATATTTTCTGAATACATATACTCAAGGAATAAAGTATTGAAACATCGAAATTATGAAGATATAAATATATAATACATACTTGTGTATTATATGAAAAAAAATATCTAATGAGGTTGGGAGAATTGAAAATTGTCGAGGTTCTGCCGAGACAATTATCAATTCTCACAACCGAGTTAGATATTTTTATCATACAATACACCAAGTATGTATTATATTTATCTTATAACCTCTTTTTGTCTTCTTTTCGTCGATGTTTCTAACTGAAATGCGAGTTTCTAAAGATAACTGAATGATATCATTGTTCTAAAAATAACTATGTGATATCATAAAAAATATCATACGAGTTGTTATCACACAGATATTTGGATAGTTATAAGATAAAACTGCTTTCAATTTAGCCATATATGAAACTCAAAGAGTATGTGTGGGATGTTATTTTGGTGGCCGAGTACGTAAACTAGAACCTCCACTTCAAATTCTTGATTTTGATTTTGATTGGTGATGCAAGAGTAATGGCGGCTCTCGGGAAGAACATCTGATCGAGGGTATTGGGAGAAGAGTGAATGGCGTCTTGGTCGGCGATTATGGACAAGATATTGAATGTATAGTTATTCTGATGGTGACTCTTAGATAAGAGAAAATGATTACTTTGAAATCTGACCTTGAACATTCGATGCTGTCATAGTATATCGTTTTAGAATTTTCGTAGTAAAACGTTTTCTTTTTACAGCGGCCATTAAATGCATGAAATGGCTGAACTCGGAATAAAAGCTCAATTTTTCGTTTCATTAAAGATCATGGGATTCACTTGAATCATTTTCTTGTGTCTTTGTTGCGCCAAGTAATCACGCCACGGCTTTGATGAGAACTACTTTTTGAAAATCGGATGTTGTAAAACTTTTTTCTTTGTGTATATTTCGATTTTAACGGCAAAATAAAACTATATATGCATATTATCCCCCAATCTTCGTACGGTGATCTGTGTTGTTTTGATATTGATACTGTACGGAAATAAAACTGCTTCACATATTGCAGATAAACGACACGCCCACTAAGATTTTTTTGTCAGTATTCGAATAATTTAGTTTTAGTTTTAACTTTATAATGTTATAAGGAATAATGTAAATTTCGTGTTCATTCTTATAAAAAGATATTCGTGAAGCTTTTGGCGAAACGTTAAAATATGCCTTGAAACATCTTTTACCGAGGAAACAACGTCACGAAGTTCTAAGAGTATACAGTGTGGAAAATTACTTAAAAAAATAATGGATTACTTAATATGATTACCGAAATATTAAACGACACCTTGGCGACCCCATGAGTAGAATTCTACCTGAAAAAAACTTGCATGACTTCCGTTTTCATGCGCCATTTTTTTTTGTTTTCTTTTGAGGTTTTTTCCGCATTTATCACACCTCAGCAAGAAAGGGTTCAACTTTAATGTGGAACCAAAGCCTTTGGCTTCCTTGGCTTGTTCAGGTGCAAATTGGACATTTTTATCTACAATGGTCTACTATGCTCGCAACCAGAGTGTCCGTCAATCGATCAAAACATCTCAAGGTGAAATCCCGGGAGCGTGTTTTGGTCGGTAACCTTTTTAAGTGATTCACACATGACGTATGCGGATTGATAACTATGGCAAAAAAACAAACAAACAAACAAACAAACAAACAAACTTAAGCACATTTTTCAATTTTGGCACAAACCTCGTTGGAACATTTTTGTACACAAGGAAGAAAACGAACTCAAATATATTTCGTGGAGAACAGGAGATATGAATATCATTGGCTAATTTGTTAAAAAAAACATAAAATTAAATCACTTTTCCGTGAAGCACCATCACGTGAAAGAGGCATTCCCTGCAGGGAACCTTTGTAGGCGTCTAGAACTTGAACCTTCCATTTGCACATTTCTCGACAGTTTAAGCCTGATTGCGACATTTCCAACGGTTAGAAATGTGCGACGGGCACAACCCATTCGGAACATCACTCGGCCATTTTCGTAAACTGAAACAGACCTCATGTGAATGATTCGTGACGATGTTTCACTCAAAGTTTCGAGGGCTAATGTCATTTAAACTGACGTCATTGAGATTTTCTAAGTTTTTTCCGTACTTTTTAAAAATAGTCCGTCTATGTACATCTGAGGTTGATCGTAAGATTGGCCGAGTGGTGTTCCGAATGGCCCTGGGGCACACCCCATGAGCATCCTTGGCAACCACTCTTTGGACCCAGTCAATTTCATACATATATTGGTTAGCTTCGGATCTACTCACATAACTAATAAATAAACAGTAACTTCTATCGTGAAATGACAATAACCCCATCAATGCCATTCTAAATCATTCACTCAGCGCCCCATTCAATGCATTTCACAATGTACCCCAATCATTCAAAACACGCCAAAGTCGTCAAAAACGTACCGAAATCGATTAAGGTTCTTCACAACTTCACCGAAAATCATCAAATGATTCATTGCGTGCCATTTCAAACAGTTTAACTTGTGTGCGAGGTACAAACATTAAGCAGTGTAGAAAACGACACAATGCAATAATAACATATGCTGACTACCAGAAGAGGGATTGAGACATTATCTCTTGTATAGTGCTTAGTGGAGACTCTGGTCAGACTGTGCGGCTGCACAGGCTGACCAAAAGCTTTGCTTTGCGCACATATAAAATTGTTGAAAATGTCGCGCACAGGCTCATAAGTCTATGTCCACACCGATAGCTCATTGCGAAACAACAGTTTTAACTGCCTCTTAACATAGAGCAAGTTACAATTGTTTCGAGCTGAGCCATCATTCTATCACCCATAACGATGGTCGAACGATGAAACAAGTCAACGATCATTCGTTGGTATATCGCTGATTTTATTTTACAACTAACTTTATTAACATTTTATGCCGAGCCCGCCTAGCTCAGCAGTAGCGCGCTGGGGCCGTCGCGAGTTCGAAATCCGGCTTGGGCAGTTTTCATACGACAGCTGCCAAAAGATAAGAAAAGCAGCTGCGACATACTTCGAAAAATGTTGAAAGTGGCGTTATTCCCCATACATACATAATGAATTATTGACCTATCAAAGGAGAAATTCGTAAGTGTATATACGATATGCAAACTTGATGTATAAAGTTTCGGTAGGCTAAGATATAAATTATTTTTAACTTGCATATCAACCTTGAGGCACGATCACCTTGATTAAACAGCTAATGAATGCTTACAGTCAGCTTGTTGATTGGTGCGTGAAATTGAATTGTACGTATAAATAGATTCTTTATACCGGTGAAGACGAATTTGACTTTGATGACTACCTTAAAATATTCCTCTACACGGTCGAAGAAAAATCTTCAGTGCAATAAAGGCAATTTCGAAACCGTCCAATTTGAAAAGAAAAAAATACAATATCGATTAGCAAGTCTATTTTATCACTGTTATAATCAGTTAGGGCGCCATTAGAGAATGCTGCATATTTTATGATTATGGTACGTTAGCTCGTTTTTAAATTTAAAAACTCAACACATTCCCGATTTGATCTGTTTTGCCTGAATACCGACAAATGTCGATAAGCGCCCTGACATCGTAACTACAGTTCAATCGCCTGTCGACGGCAGTTATAAAAATGAGTATCAGAAAAGTCCGTAAAACAACAAAAAAGACGAAAATGGTAGCCTAAACACAGCTAGCATGGGTCATTTGGAGAGAGTATTTAGATACATGTTGTTAACTTAGATTAAGGTAGAATGTAAAATATAGCTTCCGAAATTGTTACAAAAGCAGAGCTCTCAGGACAACATAAATGCCAAAACAGCACTTAAAAAACTTGAAGATCAAGATTTGCTGTACCTTGCTTTCAAAGAGGTATGAAACTTATAATCTAATCACATTGAATGAATACGGGAAGCCGTTTCATACATAAGTGTGATTATGTTTTTAGTGTTATAGCTCAATGAAATTTAGAAATGTGACCTTTCACGCGAAAAGGGACCATCCGGGAATTGTGTTAATGAATTATTGAAAAGGGGATTTGATCCAACGTAGGTTAACCAAAAGTCGCATTTTAAAAAATTCTTTCACTGCAAGGTAGATTGAAAATTTTTGATTCAGAAAATAGGCATGGTGCAAAAAGTTTCGACCCTAGTTAGTTTGCGCATTCCGCGCAGTCAGACAAGGGTCGACAATATACGCACTTCCCAGATTGTCCCTTTTCGCGTGATGGGTCACAAATACTTTCTTCGTATTTATAATTTGATATTATGAAGCGAAATTGTAAAGAT
Organism: Fragum whitleyi; assembly: GCA_948146395.1. NCBI lineage: Eukaryota > Metazoa > Mollusca > Bivalvia > Cardiida > Cardiidae > Fragum > Fragum whitleyi. Next base: position 37,168,321 of record OX411547.1, on the reverse strand, counting down.
TTCTTAGTTATAAGACTTTTTGTTTAACGCCACTTTCAACATTTTTGAAGACTAAGTGTGCAAAATTACAGCTTATAGCTGAGTTACATTTTTCAGTAAATCGGAATGCGAGAAGATTGATAGACACGACTAAAATTAAATGATATAACAATGAGGTCAGCTCCAATAGCTCAGTCGGTAGAGCACCTGACTTTAAGTTGGGATATCGCGGGTTCGATTCTTGGGCTGAAACTTTAACAAACTTCGGTCAGTCTTGCTCGAGCTACCACGTCTATTAAGCGACCACTTTTGTTAAGAGACCATCGTGAAAAGTCTCTTCGTCGTAAGTAAAATTTCCGAAAAAGTGGACATTCTTTAACGGAAAAATGTTTATCATTGAATCATATGACGTTAGAACCTATAAGAATCGTCTCATTGAGACGATTCTTATGGGTTCAAACATCATAGGATTAATTCAGAATTAGATTCTATTTGACAATCTTTATATTTATAAAAAAAACACGTCTTTTTATTCATTAAATGTTGTATTAAGCGACCATTTCTAAACGCGACCGCTTTTTAATAGTCCCCTAAGCGGTCGCTTAACACAAGGTTTACTGTAATTGTCTTCCGGACCAGACGCATCGTCGCCCAGTGTGACGGTGCTCCATATAGGGCACGTTAAAAAACCTTGGCAGTAATTTCGACATGTATCCTTTCAATATCCCCCGTAACAACTAATCGTCTTCTAGGGGGGTGGGGCGGGGGCGTCGTTCATATGGGCATGTGCTACGGTAGCGACGATAAATAAACAGAAATTTACACAAGATTAACAGTGTCTTTCCGCCTCACGTGAAGTATTGGCTTACGTACTGAAAAGTCGGTGAAAATTATACATGGACGACACAATCTTAATTTGTCTAATTGGTCTATATCGCCTACAGAGAATTGGAGATTTATCCAGTGCTTTAATGACATAATTGATATAATAAAAAGAAAAGACAATAGATAGTTTTTATCCCTGTAAAGATTACCAGGATTTTAAAAAGAATTAGAAACACTTTTTCCATGGAAAACTCGAAATAGAGGCCACTTCTAATCTCCCTCATGATACTTCATAAACTCTTTCTAGCCTGATCTTACAGCCTGACTTTACATCGTAAGATATCACCTCGATCACCTCGAATCCATTTAAAAACGCTTCGAGTTCGTTCCAAACGATCGTCATTTCATTCAAAGCGCTAAAAAAATCCACGATTTTATTGACTATGAGGTCACACAAACACATCGGGAAGTACAGTTCGTTACATCGTGAAATTGACAAGATGGGTGATTTTGGAATTATTTTAGAATGAACTTGATTGATTGTCGGGAGCGATTTTTGAGTGAATCTAAAGGGAAGTAATCCAATTTCGCAAATTTTGTTCGGGTGAACAAAATTAGTGATATTTATTACCTCCTTTAATAAAATATGCATATAAGCTCGATAAATAGCTTTCTATTTCTCCAGGAACCAATCAGACGCTAACAATTTCAAAATTCCCAAAGACGTAGCGAGCTGTATCAAAAAAAAATATCTTTGTATTTAGGAATTTTACTATAGTTGGGCGGTGATAACTATTGTTCACTAGCCCCACTTAATGGCCTCAGTAAAAGAACACCTCTTTAAGACATCCAAAGGTTATTTTTCGCCAAAATATATGGTCGAACAGGTAGAGACTGGAGTTATCCCTGACTCGTGTAAATAAAGCTCCTTAAATTCGTTCCCAATAGCAAAGCGCGCTTAACGCGTAAGCTCTTATGTGTAGACATTGTAGCACCAAAAGAAATGAGTGAGAAGAATACGAGGTAAAGATATTTTTTTCAATTATCATAATTGCGTAGAATTAGACTAGTTTTGTTAAAAAGAAATATTAAACATCTTCGCAATTCAAGGATTCTAGCTCCGCTTAGGCGCTATGATCCTTTCGTTAGGAATATAGCGCCTTAGCGGAGCTAGAACCCTTGGGCCAACTTATTTCTGGCCCGCTTTCGGGTCGGGTGTAGACTGGTCTTACTGTCGAATATCAGAATAGCCTATTCTAGTCGATATGTGGACCAGTCTAGAGCTGGTAGCCCACTTTCCGAGAGATACTCTGAAAATGTGGGCAACAGTACCCGCCCAGGGTCAGAAATAAGTTGGCCCCTTGATTTGCGAAGATGCGGATCAAAGGGAGGTAACATGCATCGGTTATGCAAATTAAAGGGGTCTGTCCTTAGACAAATGGAAAAAAACGCATACTATACATAAACAGTCGACCCAAATAAGGTTTAGGAAATTCAAAGATAAACTTCTCTGGATGTAACACATAATACGTCGATACGACCGGTTATAGTTACAGTTGCAATTTGAATAAGCTGAATATGGGTTGTAGACCATTAACAAGTTACCAAAGTAACCTGTGGCCCTCTCTCCCATAACATGATTGTGGGCTATGTCATACATAAAAGTTGATGGGTTATAAGCACTATTTTGAATCTTCGATTGCATACAAATGTACTGTAATCACAAGTCTCAATAGCGTATCCATGCGAGTTGTAGCCTACCCATCTCACACATTTTTCGCGTACACTTAATTTCAGCAAGCATCGCCCCCCGATTACCTCTTGCTCGCCCAAAAGTGGAGCCTAACCTTTGTAGTAAAGCTCCCGCTGTATACTAGGTATGAATGGATTTTTCAGACGGTTTGACCTTAACCGAGTCTAGAATTGAAACGCTATTAAGCGAGCCTTGGTGAGTTTAATAACTTTTTTTATTCTAGACGAGAAGAGAAAAACTAAAATCTATACGAAAAAGAAATTAATGTAAAAAAGGATAATTATAACACCTACCTCATGAGATGTATCCTAGCTCACAATCAACGACCAAAACATAATTTGACAGATAATTACACGTAAACACTCACGAAACCCAATATGAACTTGAACGTGTAAATTCCTAATTATTTGAACCGTGACTTTATTTACCAAATTTACACATTATAGATCTACGGTTCGCTTCCCCTTGACGACATCACAAGTTGATTAAATTATTGTTTTTTGTTGCTTTTTATGAAGTAAGATGCTGGCTAAAATTGCATATATGGTTTAAGCGATGAAAACACAAAAACAAACCTATTGTCATTTGACCCTGAAAACTACGCTATAAATTAAAAACTATTGTCACATAGATGCTCCGAGCGTCGGCGATGTAGATTTCTAACGGAATCGGTAATAAAATCGGCGACTTGTCGCCGACTTTTTGACAACTGATCGATGCATCGACCGAATCAGAAATTGATTTTCTGAGATCGGCATCGCTTCGATTTTTTAGATTTGTAGAGGCGATATAATATATTATTGCCGGCGATCGGACGGGCTTCAGCCTGTTATGAACACATCGCAGACGCATTTTATTTTATCTTATTTTAAGGTGGGAGCTTTTCCGACCTTTTCCATCCGCCTGTTATCGACGTCGGATCGCCGAGTTAAGACCGACTAGTCGACGACATCTCGCCGACGTATCCTCAGCACGCTACGACCATCCGACCATGAAATTACTGTCACATTAATAGCCTAGACATGTGACATCGTCACGTGTGTGGCCTATGAAAAAATAGAAATTGCCGACGTGTCTGCCGATTTTTTATGTGACTTTATCATTAGTCAGTTTGCGGATCTCAACTGGCGAATCAAAAATAGAAACAAATAAGGTCGTTTTTATTTGCTGCATTTTCTGGTGAATATTAATGTGACCCGTCACGCGAAAAGGGACCATCTGGGTTGTGCGTAAAGTGTCGGCTATAGTCAGACTGCGCGGGCTATGCAGACTGACTAGAGTCGAAACTTTTTGCACCGTGGTTATTTTCTGAATCTAGAATGATCAAACCTACCTTCCCGTGAAAGGGTTTTTGAAATGCGATCTCTGGTTGACCTGTACTAGAATCATTCTCTTTTTCAAATGTTTATTTTACATAGTTCCCGGATGGTCCCTTTTCGCGTGACGGGTCAAAGAATATATATTGACCAGCTTCTCAAATTCGACATTAATTTTCCAAATTGTAGTATTTCACAAGCTAAATAAAAAGGTTAAACTTGTAAATTTATTTCAAAGGATGCTGCTCGTCCCCAGGCGAGTAAAATCGTCTCGTCAACAGTCGTATATAAACGCATAGCCTGACTTAAAAACTATTACGAAAATATGTAAATATTCGACTAAGTAGGGAAATTACCATTTTTAGTGAAATATGTGAGTCGTCACGCAAAAAAGTGACCGTAATGGTGGTGCGTCATATGTCGACCCTATTCAGTCTGCGCGAACTGCGCAGCCTGGCTAGGGTCGAAACTTTTCTTTAACAATAAATATACTTATGTGCTTTTCTGAATATAGACTAACCTATCTACTTTCCCATAAAAAAAATGTGAAATGCGACCTCTGGTTGGCTTGTACTAGAACAAATAGCTTTTATAAACTACAATTTTACGGCCTAACAAGATTGTTCCTTTTCCCTTGGCGAACCAAAATATTGAATGTGCGACCAAAGAGGGAACTGGCTGACCTATCTCGGGAATGAGAAACAGTCTTTAGTCGCATATATGAAATTGTCGTTTGACAAAACTCTATGTATGCTTGAATATATGGCTGTGACTTTACTCTTTATTATTATCATTATTGTCATTATTATTATTATTATTATTATTATTATTATTATTATTATTATTATTATTATTATTATTATTATTATTATTATTATTATCATTATAATTATTGTTATTATTATTATTATTGTTATTATTATTATTGTTATTATTATTATTATTATTATTATTATTATTATTATTATTATTATTATTATTATTATTATTATTATTATTATTATTATTATTATTATTATTATTATTATTATTATTATTATTATTAATTTTATTATTACTAGTATTATTGTCATTATTATCATTATTATTATTATAGGCAGATTTTGAGCGGTGACCCGTAAAATCTATTTGTGACGGTAAAATTCCCGTGCTATTCTTTCAAAATAGATAAAACAGGTTTCAACAATACCATAAAAATTTCCAGGGATGACAATCAAGATTCGTGCATTTAAATATGCTGAAAAGGGTTTTTATTCCTAAACCAATACAATTCTCATTTCGCTGAGCTATTTCAAAAGCTTTGGAAAGATGTAGTAAAAATTACTGCTGTATTAGGATGAAATCTTTACTTTTTAGCTTTATAGTATTAATTAAGGTGGCAATGGACAGCGACCTCCCAACTCTATAAACAGGAAGTGGGTTTTTTCGTTTATTTTACGGCTCTTTTTGCGCGTTGTTTAAAAGACCGGTTTTGATGAGACTCTGCTTATGGAAATAACGAAGAATAATGATGGTAAAATGTCAAAATCGGCTTCTTTTCAACATTTGATATCAATTTAATGACTGGATCATTGAATTTAACAATAAATATAAATCATAAGTGTCATTCATTTAGGAGGGGTCACCATTAAATAACGAAAAACTTTATTATTTGCATGGGAAGGTATGCTGATTTTTTTTTTTCAATAAATAATTATGGTTTTCAAAAATATTGGAAAAAATAAGAAAAAATCATTAAATAATTTCTGGAAAAAAATATAAAAAATGGCGTTTTCCCCCTTTAAACTACAAAAGTTAGCGCATCTTTTACTTTTGAAGTCACATTACTCAAATGCGATTGATGAAAGAGAAATTTCCTTGTCAATAGCCATTGTGTACATGTATATGGTCTATCAACATGTATGTCCCGTATAGCTATCAGCTGGTACTGAAGTTGCCGCCGTCATAGCAATCTAGAGGTCTCGGGTGCGATCCCCGACGGCGGCACTCATTTTTTCCGGCTTATTTGTCTCTGACCAATGGGTTGATGATCTACGGTAGATCTATGAATGATAGCTGCTGGAGGCTAGGAAAGGAAGGGGTGGTTGTACTTGTGAAAGAAATACCAGGAACTATTGTTAGGGGCTCCACCCGCCGAGATATAACAGAAAAATGTTGAAAGAGGCGTTAAACTCCATTCAATCAATCAATTAATCAATCAATGGTACTGAGTTTATACTAGACCATAAACGAATACATTTCTAAACGTTTTACCGAAAAATTACCAGTACCACTCAAGGGCAGATAACTATAGTATGAAAACGAGCATGGAAAGGTACCTTCAAGCTTTGATATAATGACTATACAATGTTAATCTACAATATAGGTGAACAAGAACAAAATTCATTGGACGGAAAAAAATGACGCCACGTGTCCATTGCTACCTTAATAAGATAATGAAGGGACATTTCGTTAATCCACTGGAGTTACGAAACTTAAACATTATCACGATTATATACCAATTCATTCTGCATACTGAATCAGTGTGGCTAGATTTTAAATTCATACTTTCATAAATTAAAAGAAAACAAATATTGATCTCATCATTTAAAACAAAATGACCAACACAAAACTTACAAGGAATCAGACAGAACTTTATTTTCGACGAGATCAAGGGGCAGAACTGATGTATACTTACAGTATAAAGAGGATTAACTTCCTTCTGGAAAAAGTTGCAGATGTCAAATAAAAATGGGAGTTATCAAGTTGAGCGTAAATCATAATGTGCCGTAGAAAATATTGTAGGAAACAGAAGAAATTGGTTTTTGCAAGCAATTCTTGAATTTGTACAATATTTTTGTAGTATAAAGTTTAAAGAAAGGGTTAAATCGTGAAATAACGGACTCTTTTAATCACTTTAAATGGTGAAAATCGAAAACGGTTAAAATTGCCCGTCTGTCTATGTCTATATGATAAATTCGGACTACGAAACAATTGCCTCTGGACTGTCTTCGGAAAAAAGGCATAATTTTACTTGTGTCGAATTAAGTAGAATCCGACCAACCTTCCTTACGTTCGAGATGAATTTGCCGCGAGGATCTAAGAAAAATGACTTTTTTTCGCACGTGTTCTTGAATGCAAAAAAAATTGGATACAATTCTTAACGTTTGCTTGTTTTCGGTTATCCTGAACGCAGGACTGATGAAACAAAACTCGAGAACTTCGTATATCATTTGTTCCTGCGTAAAGCAGTTGTAAAATGAACTATCTTATCAAAATTGTATAAAAAAAATCTATTTTAACTCATTCTTAATAACTTAAAGACATATAACTTAAAGTCAGCCCGCTCAAGCCTTGTATTATATAGAATAAAAGCATAAATACATATAAACATACATATAAACATACATACATATATACACATACATACATATATACACATACATACATACATACATACATACATACATACATACATACATACATACATACATACATACATACATACATACATACATACATACATACATACATACATACATACATACATACATACATACATACATACATACATACATACATACATACATACATACACTCATACACACACACATACTCACATACATACATACATACATACATACATACATACATACATACATACATACATACATACATACATACATACATACATACATACATACATACATACATACATACATACATACATACATACATACATACATACATACATACACACACACACACACACACACATACATACATACATACTTACATACATACATACATACATACATACATACATACATACATACATACATACATACATACATACATACATACATACATACATACATACATACATACATACATACATACATACATACATACATACATACATACATACATACATACATACATACATACATACATACATACATACATACATATCCGGCGCTGTGACTACCCAAGGTTTCTCACCGTTTCTTATAACAATGTAAAACTCAACATTTTGTCGTAGCCACAGCTTCACATCCCAGTTTTGCATACACTCATTGTCATGGTCGGATATGAAACTTGGTCGCGTCGATATTCGAACTGGCGATCCCAGGATTGAAAGGCCAGTGCGTTTTCGACTGAACTAGCCGGGGTCGACAACTCATTTAGAACATCGGCTTTTATACATGTTTTTGAGTTATTTGAATAAATCTTATTTATACCTTTTTACAGGTATAGATCCGCAAGCTTGTGAGTGATCAAAGGTCAATTTTGTCTATACCTGTATAGACAAAATTGACCTTTGATCACTCGGTCTAAATTGCGGAACTATAGATGTAGCCAACTCATCAAACGATTGAAACACGACTTCCAAGAGAGATTACTCATTCGAAAACAAAGATGATAAATAGAAAAGAGTTGTCTTCCTTACACCATTACGTCCTGGTTGAATAATTCATATTTGTGAGATTGCATATCACAAGTTCGATACCTTGGTCAACAAATAAATCAGACGTTCACTTTATAGCCCCCATTAGGTCTGTCGGCAGAGCACTGGATCCAAAATTCCATATAGCAGGTTCGATTCCTGGATCGACCAGCAAATATATACCCTACGTTTACTTTTTTGTAATTCTGCATTATATCAACTTCGTAAAAACTTGAAGTAGATCTAGATCTAGGAAAACATTTTGGGGGACGTTTCTACGTCACCCAGTGTTAGTACTACGTGAGAACAATCCTGTCAAAAAAGGAGTATCGGCTTTGGTTCAATTTTCTTTTTTACGAGACTTACCTCCGCTCGACAACTGTGCATTTTGAAAATGGCACTGTTCAAGAAATCTTTACAAATAGAATATTAATCAAAGACATCTATTAAATGCGAAATCATCTGCTAATCCTAGACCACTCGAACTTTTGTTTCGCGAAAGAATGCTATTTATAGACTAGGCGGTGATTCGCCTATCGGGTTTTCCCGTGGTGTAAGTGGATCCGCTCCGGTCTTGAATTACTTCCGAGGTCGTTGTACCCTAAAATAGTCCGGTTAGAAAAAATGATGTGCTCCTTTTGCCACACTGTTTTAATGTTTAAGTCAGAGTAAAGTCCTTGAAATGAGGTTCAGCTAAGTGCCAGACCTCTGCTACATTCCATGCATGAGATGAAATGCATTTAGGTGCGAACTATTTTTTCTTGGAGCCTGACCTTTGATGGAGGTACCCAAGTCTGCGTACACTTTCCTACCACGAGAATTTTTAGGGTAGTCGTGCGCAATGAAGAATTGTGAAAAATTTTATCCTGCAAGGTACTGTTTTCTGGAGATGATATTCAAGAGCATATAACGCTCTTTAAGCCGCACTAAGTTATTAAGCCCAATTTTGCTTATAAAAGGAGCTACAGACTGTCAAAATGTGCCAATTTACTATATAATTTAACACGGCCAAAACAGACAGGAGTGTAACCTATATGAAGATGGGGGGGTCACACAAAAATATTGATTGCTATGTTGTTTTCATACATTTTGGACTCAAATGTCACAGTCAACTAGTAAATATGATCAAGAACTGGTTTCTGATAAGAATCTTTCAATATATTTAAAATCTGAATTTAATTTTTAAAAAAAATATTAAATTGCTGATTTCACGCCTTTAAAGTACTTTGATTCCTCCGGAATGCTTTGGTTTTTTCCCATTATGTCATAACATGCTGTCTGCACAATTTGATCATCTGAACAAGAAGTTTGAGCAGTAAAGAACTAAACTTTTCATCTGAAAAAGGTATGGATAATGCCATCACCCTAGAATATTAGCCACTTAAAAGCCTTGTTGGTATGAATGACGGTCGATAGGACCTTATATATCTTTTTGGGTCCAGAATCAACAGTTCAACTCAAAAAGACTAAAAACACAAAATATTGTTGAAAAATCAAACCTTGCTTGAATGAGCTTTCTTACAGTACCTCTGTCTGTGTGTCTGTCCCCATCTCTATCTGTCTCTTTGTCATTGTCTGTCTGGCTCTCTGTTTCTCTCTCCCTGCTTCCATCCCCCTCTCTCTCTCTCTCTCTCTCTCTCTCTCTCTCTCTCTCTCTCTCTCTCTCTCTGGAAAAAAGTTGCAATATGATTTACCCCCCCCCCCCCCTTTAAAGGATTTTGAGTGTAAAATTCTTGTATCCTCAAATTTATTTATATGTAGTTACAATTCATTTGTGCCGATCTATAGTTTTGAGCTCAAATAAGAGGTTGCTCTGTTTCAGCCGGTCGATTTCACCATTAGTGGACAGTCTATGTAATAGTTAAACGCTAATAATTGAAAATTAAACGATTTAAACAGCCGAAAGGAGGGAGCGTAGCGACCGACTGAGGCTGTTTAAATCGTTTAATTTTCAATTATTAACGTTTAACTGACTTAGTCTTTTTCCCGCCTTTTGTATCATTGGCATCATGTTGCACGATTTAAACGAAATAAGCCGGATACATTTATTACAAGTAAACGCCCCTCTCCTTCCAAATATGGAGTTGTTGAACTGTGCACGTAAATATCGAGGCTTTTTAAAGAGCTATTACCGATTATAAAAGATGCAGTATTGTTTGTTTTTATTGATCTGACAATGACCTCCGTACTGACGATGAACGAAAATATGATATGTGTCCACTCTATTTTACAAGTACTTTCGCAAGAATAAATGATTTATTGTATCAGATGTTATTAATAGATTGCGTTTTAAGAAAATGTGCCAGTAGGCGTTAATCAACAAATTTGTTCATATATAAGGACAAATGAACTAAACCTAACAAAACACTAACTCAAATATGCCCTGCGTTCAGGATGAAAACGTAAGCGAGGCGCTTTCGAAATGATACCTAGATTTGCACGTATGTGCACGTGCAAAGCTGGGTATCATCTCAAAGCGCTCGCGAAACGCTTTTTCATCCTGAACACAGGGATGGTCATTGCCGGAGAAGGGCGTACTGGTATACTAATCTGTTTAAACAAAGACATTTTATTAATAAATCGATAAAAAGTTTCTCGCTTAATACAGAAGCAAATATGCACATAAATGTTTAGTAAGCGAATCAACTATGGGTAGGTGCTCCAGCCATTGCGATTTAACTACAATAAGGTTGAAATCGGGGTGAAACCACGTGAAAACAAATGGACAGGCCATGTCACGCCAAACCAGGTCAAAATCAATGAGAATATGGGGAATGCAACATATGCACGTGAATTACGAATTTCTCCTTTACTTTCCATGTGCTCGTTGCATATTAATGAGGGGGTAGAGTTTTGTATGTACGCATGCGTGGAATATCAAATAAACCTTGACGTTTAAATGAAATAATGATCAAAATAAACCGAAGCTGAATAGTTTATGGAAAATAAACCATCAAAAATTTGAAAAATCCAGCATTCTGATTGGATTATAAAGTAGGACAAAGACTAAGTATAATTATGTACGCCATCACCTCAACATATTCCTTTGTTTCACTTACATTTTGTTAATCCTTAACCTCATGGTATTGTAATTCCATGATGGATTTGCTACTTAGGCGATTCATTCTAAAAGTGTTGTTTTTGTCATTGTAGCAGGTTACACATATGATCGTTTGAAATGTTGTCATCTGTAGTAGAAATAGTACTTGTTTTTGTGTTTTTTTTTCTTTCATCAGCTTCACTGCAAGGGCCTAGTTGGTTAGTTCTCAATAAATGAAACATATTTTCTTTTGCATCTGCTGCCTTAAAAAATGTCCAATAAGAATTTGTTTTTAGATGTCTGGAAATTGAAAGAATAGCTGGTTTTGGTAATAAAAGGAATCCTCATCTTCTTTTATACCTACCCCACAATATCAGTGTCATATGACCAAAACGGCACTAATTTGATTGGCTGGCGGTCTAAGTAACCACTTGAAATGAAGATAATAAGCTTCCAAACCCTAAGCCCTGTATGGATATTTCCTGTTAGGGATCCCCTTTACATTGTTTCGTAAATATTTTTGTATCGGATACAGCTTAGCCTCCTTAATCAAAATGGTAAAAGCAAAAAAATAGTACTTTTAAAAGATTTTGATATATTATACAAAAGATTAATTCTGTCACCATTTTGCTCTTCAGGCTCAAATGCTAATTCTTATTTAGAACTTTACTCTTTTTAACACTGTCCAATTAACTTTTCCTAGGAGTTTCTGACCTTTGACTTAGTTTTTGAATATCAAACTTACAATATAAGCTATTCATGAGTTTTTTTTCTTGAATATATTCATATTTTTAAAGAAAAATTGAACTTAAATTAAACTTAAAATCAATTTTTTCTTCATAAAATGATATTTTTGCAACCAATTTTTAGCATAGACATCTGAAAAGGGTCACAAACTAAATAAGAATCATTTTGCTGCAAAACACTCTTTATTTTATGGAAATTGATCACTTATTACAAAAGTTATGTCAATTTCTAATAATCATGTGAAGGACACTGAAACTTTTCCATTTTGGTCCTAATTTCAGAAATATAGGCCTTGTACTAATTCTCCGGCCATTTCACTTCTAAGTAATATTTTTGAAAAATTTAAAAACATGGAATGTTGTAATACACATATGCATAGGTTGAAAGAAGTTTTGTCCAAATTGGAAATAAAAAGTTTCATATTTAGGATCCGCTCCGGTCTTGAATTACTTCCGAGGTCGTTGTACCCTAAAATAGTCCGGTTAGAAAAAATGATGTGCTCCTTTTGCCACACTGTTTTAATGTTTAAGTCAGAGTAAAGTCCTTGAAATGAGGTTCAGCTAAGTGCCAGACCTCTGCTACATTCCATGCATGAGATGAAATGCATTTAGGTGCGAACTATTTTTTCTTGGAGCCTGACCTTTGATGGAGGTACCCAAGTCTGCGTACACTTTCCTACCACGAGAATTTTTAGGGTAGTCGTGCGCAATGAAGAATTGTGAAAAATTTTATCCTGCAAGGTACTGTTTTCTGGAGATGATATTCAAGAGCATATAACGCTCTTTAAGCCGCACTAAGTTATTAAGCCCAATTTTGCTTATAAAAGGAGCTACAGACTGTCAAAATGTGCCAATTTACTATATAATTTAACACGGCCAAAACAGACAGGAGTGTAACCAAGTGGGATAAAAACTAGGTGGCTGAACTGGTATCCCGCATTTACATACTCAGATTTTAGGAAGATCTCTCACTAATGCAGAACCTCTTGGGTCTAGATCACCTCGGTGAACAATCCCGAACATTTCCAGGAATTTTGCTGTTTTAGGGATTGTGATAAGAAGGTCGTAAATCGCTTGTATTACTATAGCGAGTTAGGACACTCTGATCGCGAACACATAAAAGTCAACTTTTGACACTCTCCGTTGTTTTAATACTTTTACTACGAAAGGAGCATAAAATATTATATAATAAGTCATTTGCTCTCAGTTGAGGGGTCTTCCAATAACAAATTGGACATTTTAATATATTTCTAGAATTAATTAAACTACGTCGTCTGCTATCCACAATGCACATGTATTCTATATATAGCTGGTAGCATACTCCACCTTACTCGAATTACCGTTTAAACTGTGTTTACGCGGAAGGGGGACCTTTCAAAGTTTTTTGGGTGGAGAAATGCTCAACGGAGGCGCAAGTGCAATGTTTTCTAGGCGAATACTCTCCGGTGATCAATCCTGTACACTTTTCAGAAATTTTGCGATTGTTCGGGTTGTGGCTACTATGTCGTAACTCAGATAAAGCTATACAAGGAGTAAGGACATTTTTATCACAAACATTTAAAATCGATTATTAACTCAGTCCGCGGTGTTTTCTTAAAAATAACTTAAGTTAAACTTAAGCTAAAATTGAAGTATTTAGGTCGACGTTGAGGAGTTCTCTGCTTTTATCTCGCGTAGACAATATGTCTTTTTTTGTTAACTTATATATCTTTACGTCGTCTAATACAGACAATCGCCTTATCGTATATTTAGGCAACTCAAATTCTACTGAGTTCAGGCCTACTTCCGCCGATTTAAATGCCGTTGCGGGAGCTGTGAGGGATATTAATTCGCACGACGCGCGGTCTACGTTTCGCATCTTTTTGATATTTATCGGTTTGTTTTCTTCTTTCTTTTATTGCATGGGTAGCGGAAAACGATCGCATTTGCAAAGAAGTGTCCTGCCGTGGATATTAAAGAGCAATACCTTCCGAGATGGTACACCCAAAGGGGAAATACTTAGTGCTTTTCTCGGGAGTTTTTTCGCTTTACCGGGCCAGAAGACCAAATGACGTCAGATACCGTACGTGATGTACGGAGTTACGACATTGATTCTCCGGACAACTTCAAACAATAAAGAGCCATTTTTGGACATGCATACATTGTTTACATCTAAAAATTTGATGTATTTTCCATAGCATTAGACCTGCCTATAGCGGTCCCACGGATAGCGTAATTCTAATCATCCGTTCAACCCAATTTTAAAATATTTAGAACAAGGGCGCTATGCCTATTAACCCTATATTTTTTTGCAATCTCTAGGTCTTTTATTCATGTTTTTCTCTACCAAGTGCTGACAGGCATACCAGAAATATTCGTTTTCCCATCAATGATTTATGATGTTTTTAACCAAGCTTCGTGAAAAAATATGAGAAGAATCAACACAAGCAAAACGTTGTCTTGTAATTCATAATTTATCGAATACACTACATTTAGATTAAAAATTGTAGGCCTATGTTTTGAGACATAGAATTTCAATGATATCATTAACCTTGAAGCCGCAGCTGTATTTGCGAGATTTCATTTGTTCCTTATCAATATAGTTGTTTGGTGCTACTTGTGGATATTTGCATTGAAGTTACTAATCTATCACGAATTCTCATAAGCCCACTTTTAGTTACTTTTAAATTTAGAGTCAATCTTTTATTAAATGTGAAGTAAACAGCTCATGCGGATTAAAGAGGGTTGGATGCTCCTGATTATTACAAGACCCGTCATTCATAAAGGAACGATCTGGGTATTGCGTAAAATGTTTATTTGAAAATGCGACCTCTGGTTGACCGGTACTGGAACCGATCTATTTTATCAATTTTTTTTCGGGTGCTCCTTTTTTTGCGTGACGGGTCGCACATATTTCATAAACAAAATAAACCTAAGGTGTTAATGCCATATTGCATTCGTATTTTGAACCGTAAACATAGGTTTAACAAAAAGAAGTGAACAAAGTTTGCATTAACATTGAAACTTGCCGATCTTGGGTCGAAACATTGTACATTTATCACATGTTTACATGGATAATTTCTTTTCGTCTCGTTTTATTTTCACCACAAGCCACAACAAACGTCCACCTCCAGCGCTTTCAGCGCTTTGATTTTCCTCTGGTGGGAGCGGCGCTAATTTTGGTTTGCACGACGAATAAACGGAAATCATTTAATTCTAGCTGTGTCCCTCAAGATCAGTGCATTCTAATTTGATGAAAAGTGGTTCTATACCCCGATAAGAACATTTTTTGAGAAAGCAGCTATTTTAAAGGTTTCCACACAAACTAGTCTCTGGAGAAATCAGTTTCGTTATTGAAGTATGCATTTTGCTAATTGGAAATCTATTATAAGCAATGAAGAATATATTTGTTGATTTTATGCAGGTATGAAATTAAAGACCTATTCACGCTCATGTTTGAATCCGCTTAGCATATTCACAAATCCGCCTTGCGTATTCATACAGTGTGATAAGGTTTTAAGGTTTTTAGTTTCGAACCTTCATGAAATGAAAATACACTATTTATCTCTCATATAAAGTGTACAGGCGAGGTTATTGACTTTGACGATAACTTTGGACAACGTTTCTGTATGCTACGTGGAGATGTAGAACAGAAATAGACATCTGTCAATGTTATAAACGACAGGTGATGGTAACACTTGTCAATTTCACACTACTTTAACCCATGCATGCTGACACTGGAATCTTTCGGCTTATCAGGAGGTACACATTAAGATCAGCCAGCACGTTTGTGCAGTCTGATATTAATATGTACCTCCTGTTTTTCCTCTTTAAACCAGAACTCATTTGAAAAAAATAAGTTATAAAAAAGTGCATTCAGTGCTTTCAGCACTTTGATTTTTACGGAAATATTGCCAAGGTTTCCATTGAACATGACAAGGGTTAACAACTGACATGTATATCAAAAGATGAACAATGGTAGTAGCAGAACAGATTAGAACTCATCATAATTCGAGGGTTCAGTGCAATACTATAGTAACTGACATTTTTTTGGGAAATCCACTTTTTTTGCATAAATCTATCTAAATTTTCTCTTTACATCTACCAAAAAAATCTTAAAGCTCTGAATTAATAAATAAAAATTTTAGAGGCTTAGTGCAATATTATAGTATCTGCAAGTTAAGAATTGTTAAATTGCAATACTATAGTAACTGCACTTACTATAGTATTGCGTTCAAATTTCAACACTGGAAGCACAATACTGAATTGCAATACTATAGTAACTGCATATACCAAAGTATTGTGGTGTTATTTTCAATAAAGTTATCCTAATATTTACTTGCAAATCTTTTTTACGGCTCTTCCTACATAAAAAGATTACCTTTAGATAGATACCCTTACACTAGTTGACACTTTTATAGTGACATCACAGTTGATTAACATGATGTCATCTCATTACATTCTACTTTCAGCAATCTCTATTTCTTGTAACAATTAATCAGGACCTCTGCTATATGCATGTCTTCATATTAATGTTATATAGAACTTCAATTTTAGAGGATATTCAACACCTGATATTTGAAAGAAATAATCAAGCAGTTGGGATTTTCTGCCGTCTATTATAATGATACAACATACAAGAAGCCAAATGCATTTGGTCAAATGATCATGTATATCAAACTATATAAATCTACTCAAGAAATATAATAATCCTCTTGGACTTGAGTGAATGATTGTTCTTCTGAGAGAGCATATTAGTTTAATTCAGATTCTTTGATGAAATGGAATGCTACAGTTATGGGTTTTTTTTTCTATCTTTGAGGTAATTTAGTGTATGGATAAGAAGATAATGGGGTACATGTACTTAATACTTTATTATTGAAAACCTTTAAGAAATCACAAAATAGTGTTCATTTTTTCACAAGGTCGTCAACTCATTTAATAAGTGATGTCTTATATGATCTCATACTTCACAACTCTAAATTAAGGTAGCAACCTATGTTTGAATTATAACAATGTGGCCAGTAAAGATGCATTCTAGAGGTTTTGACTGAGGCAGTGTGTAATTGGAAACTTAAGTTTTGTCTCTTAAAGCTTAGATTGCTGTTTTGGAGCAAATAATTGAGATCTTGCAATTTTCATCAGCAGTGATCTGTATAGTTGTATACCTTTGAGTTGGCAGTGTGACAAATTGTGTCATCAATTAAAATTCTTCTCTGAAACCAATAAGCCAATTTTAATGAAACTTTGCAATAACCTTTCTTTAGTGACTATTTTCAAAAAATGTTTACAAAATCTGTTTGGTCCATAAATATAAACGTGACAAGAGCTGGGCATTTTTAGCTCGGCTGTTTTTGGAGAAAACCTGAGGTATAGCTATAGCCTTTGTGTTGTCCCTGTCGTCATCATTGTCCTTGTGCGAAAACTTTGACATTTTGTGATATCTCTGGTTATACTGAAGGCATTTACTTGAAACTTGACATCTCCTCCTAAATCACTGGACCGATGAAACTTAGCCAGAACGGTTCTTGGATGACCTTTTCCCAAATTTACCCTTGTTTGCAAAATTTTGATTGGCCCTTAAACAATTAAGGGCTAGTAGGACTGGGCATTTTTGACCTTGAAATCTTTGAATGACATGTCTTCCTATATACCACTTGACCAATTTCAACTAGACTGCCGTAAAGCAGACTAATACCCAACTCAAGTGTTTTTGTCAATAATATAAAGCCATTTTCCATCAAAGGGCTATAACTCTGTCAAAAGTGAATGGATTGTAACAAAGTTCATTTGCACATCTCTGCTTGATAATGAAATCAACCCATTAGTTGCTGAGAAATTGAGCTGCCACGAAAAAGCTACAGACAAACTGACAGATGGACCAACCTACAAGGTGACTCTATTATACCCCCACCCCCCAAAAAATTTTAACGGGTATAATCAAACTTAGCGAGAATGGTATGTGGATGACCCTTTCCATAAACTCTACATTTTATTTGATTGACCTATGAATTTGGGTGTTGCAGGTCAGAGCATTTTTACTTAGAAATCTTTAAATGATATGTTTTGCTATTCAACAAGACCAACTGTAATTAAACTTGGATGACCATTTAAAAAATTATTTGCTTTATTTTGATTGGCCCATAATTATTGGCATGGTGGGCTGTGGCCTTTTTTTACTATTAAATCCTTGAACATCTCCTGGACCTATTTCAATGAAATTGTGCTAGAAAAATCCTTGGGTGACCCTTTTGCACAATTTTTCAATTAAACTTAGCCGTAATGTAAGTTAGAATGATCATGCTTTTGAAAAATGCTTGCCACATTTTAAATAACATCATCTCCTTAACAACTAGGCAATTCAAATGAAAGTTGTCAGAGTGCTACTTGGATGACATCCACTGGTTAAATAAAAATCATGTGAGTAGATGGAGCCCATTATTGCCCTCTTGTTTATAAAACTTATGTCCCATTTCAGCCTGAGGCATATTTGAAAGATCAGATAGGAGCATGTTAGCAATGATGGTAGTACTGGTTATTTCTTTAGAAAACAGTAAACCCTATTAAATAAAAACAATATGTTGAATACAATTATACTGGTAATAACTCATCCCAATGAACTGTATAACTCTATGAAAGGGAAAAAAAGATTTTGTTTGTTCCAAAGAACATCGATTGTAATATCCAGAATTGACTGCAAATAATTTAATGTCATCATGACCACAGGCTCTCTGTATGATAAGAATTTGTAAAAAGCTTCTCTCATTACTTGAAAAATGTCATAGGTTTACCTTTGAATTACCTTCACTTTACCCAACTTGAAACTTGTCAAAATGTCATGTTGATAAACAACCAAGTTTCAAGACATTTGGCCTGAGTGTTCAAGATTTTGCCGAGATTTGACTCTGTTACTCGAATTTATGTTCAACTTGTTTATAATATCAAGTAGATAAATTTCCTGGTAAAGTTTTTAGTCATCCAAGTATGAAAAGTGGCCTCTCTTAAGTGACTTTTTGAGATTTGATCCCATGACATTAAGTGATTTTTTGAGATTTTCCCCCATGACATTAAGTGACTTTTTGAGATTTGACCCAATGACAAAGTTTTTTAACTTGATTTTCATCTTGTCACAAGATATAGTGTTATGTGCATAGACATCTTAACAAAGTTTTAAAATCTTCAAGTTAAAATTGTGGCCTGTTTTTTACATGCTTAGACCTAGTATTTTTTATCCAACTAGACCAAATCTAAAACTTGCTTAAAACGTTAATATTTGGCATAAAACATGATCCTTAGACCTTAAAATCAAACTTGAAACCAAAGCCTGTGTTGTAGGAATCCAAATTTTACATTGAAAGAAAGGAAACACCCACATTTTATCTGTTTTATAACAAATAGGCCAATCTAAATCTTTCAGTTTTGCATAGGGAATTGCCGTATCTTGTATATTTTCCAATGGATAGTCTCCATTCTCATAAGAGTTTATCCTTATTTTAAGCTTTGGCCCAAAGCTGTGTTCCCCTAAAGTGAAAATAAGAAATTGTTATAAATTTCAGCATAATTAGCCCCCATTTCAATGGTTCCATGGATTGTTCCTATTTTGCAATTTGTCATCTTTCTGGCCAAAGTTACATTTTCTAATTAAGTGTCACGAGGTTTTGGCCAAAGCTGTGGTCCTTATATAGTGTATAATGTTACAAAGAAATCTTCCAAAAGGCTAATTTCCCCTATTTACCAATGAAACATTCTCTTTTGCAGTATGGTGCATTCTTGATAAATGTTGATAAAGGTTTATGAGGATAGGACATAAACTGTGACCAGAGTTTATGACCAAGAGAAACATCCCAAAGTGGTGCTGCATTTCAATATCATTTATTACTATAAGCATAAATTTTGTGAGTTGTGAGATAAAATTTAACAGATCAAAATATAACTATTTGCAATGATGTCAAAATGGAAATTCAACAGATCAAATATAATATTTGCAATGATGTCAAGATGGAAAGTTCCCAAATAATACCTTTTATAGCTATACTGAAAGTAAAATGCTTTAAATCAGAAAATCTCTCGAGTAAAATAATTCAAGAGTCTGATACATTATTCAATTTTATCATTCGAAGCCATTTTAAACCTGAATTTTGAAACTCTTAATAAAAAAAAGCTGTGTGTGAAAGGCATAAATGGCTCGCTTCTTATTCTTAATATAAACCTTTTAAATCATTTGCTGCAATTCTCTATCAGTTAAGGCCAGTCTAAAATAGTGTCTTTTGATAAAGGATTGGTTTGTTGTCAAAAGTTGTATAAACAGCAGAAGTAAAATATGACATTTAGTCAGATACAATAGTATTGCACACTCATTTATCCAAGAATATTTGAGAAATGGTTTGCAATACTGTAGTAAGTGCAGTTACTATAGTATTGCACAAAAGTTTTGGCGAGACACAATCCCATTTCAGAGGCAATACTATAGTAAGTGACAAAAATCTACAAAAACATGATTTTAGAAATTCTTATTCAATTATTGTTCATATCTCCATCTAACAAATGATAATTGAAGTCTTATACTTAAACTTTGCCTTATTTTTTGGAAAAATAAAGATTTGATGAAGTTTTTTCAGTCTCCTGTAAAATTTTCAAAAATGCAGATACTATAGTATTGCGCCGAACCCTCGAATTATGTGTTATGAACTGGTACTGGTATCATTTATTTTAGGGGTAGGCCGCCGCACAGTTGGTAGCGCGTCGGACTGTCAATCTAGAGGTCCCGAGTTCGATCCCCGAAGGCGGCACTCTTCCTTATTGTCTATCATCACTTTGTTTATAATAGTACACCTATGTGAGATAGCAGCTGGGGGCTAGGAAAGGATGTAATGGTAGTACTGGCGGGAGAAATACCAGGAATCCATTTTTAGGTGCTCCAGCCGCAACGATATAACTGAAAGATTGTTGAAGCGGCGTTAAACCACATTTAAACAAATAAATAGGGGTAAATGGAGGTATTGAAGTTTTGCATCTGGGCGTTTAAATGTCGTATCTACAAATTAAGCTATTGATTCGACATTTTAGTCGCACACCAACGATGTTTGGTTCTTGCTTACCCTTTACTGAACTTCAAACATTCCATAAAGTGGTCTGATACCATTAAGGTAAGTAACTCTTGCATGTAAAAAAAATATATCAGCATTACTTCCCTTTACTTAACGTTTTTGTATTTCATTATTTGGAACGATAACAACATACTTATCTTTAAAGTATTATTTCAATAGAATAAAAATAACTACAGTTAATAACATCGTAGAATTGACAAAATGAATGATTTTGGAATGAAATCGAATGAGTGTGTGGATCGAGTTTTGAGTGAAATTATAGGGGGGGGGGGGGGGGGGGTATTATATCGATCACCTCACTAACATATAAAAAAATCTGCTTGAGTGTCTTCATGTACCAACAGACACTTTAAAATCCACTCGAGCCAATTAAATCGTAGAAAAAATTGATCGATTTGAAGTAAAAGTTGATCGTTTTGGCTGATTTCGAAATGTTTCCTTAAGATTTCGGAGCGATCTCGATCGTTTTCAGTGAGTGTTTGAAATGAATGAATGGGGCGTTGTGTGAGCGATTTAGAATAGTTTTAGAATAGTTTTGATTAAGATGAATGTCAATTTCAAGATATTATTATCTTACAATACCCTTAAATTTATTGTTCCTCGTTGTCGATACCTTTTGGGATTTCAGTTTGATTTTGTTTGATATAAATAAGGTAACAAACCTCGCTGCTTTTTAAAGTTAATTTGGGTACTAACATCGGTTAAATAAGCATCAAGTACCCTTTACTTTGGGCCTCAAAATTCATTCCCAATTTGGATGATCTAAACTCATAACACCATTTAATATCACAAATTCATATACATACATAATATATACATATACTTTATTTGGCATTAAATAGTTTTACAACATATTCATAGCCTTAACATAAACATTGAACATGAAATAACACACATTATGAAGGGAGTGTGACGTGTGACGTTTCACAAATTCAATTCATTTGTAATAACAAATTAATTCCTTGACAGATCGACGGATTACATCTCAGGATCCATACCATATATGCTTCGAGCACGGAGGGATACTGATTTGTTTGTTTTTCTGGCCCCTGTTAGCTGTCTGTGATACATCTAAAAATGGGCTTTTCAAAAAGCAATAAATACATATGATCCGTTCTCCAGGAAAACATGTCTAAATAATAACAAAATTGCCAAAAGAATTAAAATCCGATTATTAAAAATATAATATTTGTTATTCTAAAACAAAAACAAAAATATGTTGATTCCCAAAAGAAATATATGTTTTGACCCTTTTGTGTTACCTTTTTCCAACAAACCTAAATGTTTATGCGCTGAATATAATTAAGAGGTAAGACATTGAGAAAAAGGGAGAAATTGCTTGAAACAAGTGTGACTTCAATATTAGATGTCAATTTTCAAATTTTATGGCATATTGAATAACCCTGTGTAAACTCTTTGAAATTGGATTAGTCTAAATGTCGCATTTTCTCGTGACGAATTATTTATTCTAAAAATATAAATGAAGCGAATTATTCGACTATCTTTTTAGTGATACACTTGAAACTCTTGAAAAGAAACCAGCCCGGCATTCAGGATGCAAAAAAAGTTTACAAACGTTTGGGAATTGTGTTCCGCTTTTTTCGGAGATAATCCCTGCAATACTGTGTAACCTTTAACGAACGCTGCGTCGTTTTCATGGAGAACGCAGTTCAAGTCATTTTGTGCAATTTGAAAAAAAGGGTTTATAGACTAATTTAGCCATAAAAAGCTAATGTCTTTTTTGACCTACTTTATTTACACAAATTAAAACATATCTGATCTATCTCACTATATGTGTTATCCTTGAGCATTATAAGATGGTACGACTGAACATTCATTCGACTATTTTTTTATACTTTGTGGTTAAATTAGTTTTATGTTTTAATTAAAAACCAAACGAACTGCATGACAAGCACAATAAAGTTAATTGCATTCACACAAAAGACCTTCATTTGTTAAATAAATTCGTTCGTAGGCAAATTAAATTTATCTTTGTTACATTTCAAGTGCAAATAGAGTATAAACTATTATAACATGGGCATATCTAGGACTTCGAAATTTTTCCGCACTCAGAAGGCGACAACCAAATAATTAGGATAAAGGCGAAATGTGGACTGTGACAAAATATGAATGCCCTCCGTCCACCCTTTTTTATGATTTGAGCGTTGGTGAATTATCAAAACATCGTAACTACAGCTTGAATAAGCTGTAGTTTCGATGTTATGATTATTCATAAACGATATTTTTAAACAGACGATTATTTTCTTTACGCACTTGCGTAAATTGCGTAATGGGAGTTACGCCCTTGTATAGGGTTCCATCCTAGCCATTATTGCTCCACATTACAATGAAGTAAATCAAAGCTCTGAAAGTACTAATGGTGGACGTTTCTGTTGGTATACTAGAGCGATACACCTATTCGTTGCGAAAAAAGAAATTGTACTTGAAACAATACGATAAACGGATTTTTTTAAAACTAAGTTCGCAAATTCCAAAAAACTTTTTGCATTCTCAAATTGTTTTTAAATATTACGTGATAGAAGGAAAATATTTGATAGAATGTTCGAATAAGCTCTGCAGAAATAACGTTTTCTTATATTAAAGCATGTTCGCTGATAACATTTCTAATTTAATTTGGTGTTGTTAGCTGAACACTTGAATTATTAATATATGCACTGAATGTCAGCGTTGTGCTACATGTTCTAAGATATCAGAAATTCAGGTAAAATTCAAAACTTAGTTTAAGGTTATAATTGTTTTAGCTGAGAATCGTTCTCATGAATTTATTTATGCAAGAGAGAGAGAGAGAGAGAGAGAGAGAGAGAGAGAGAGAGAGAGAGAGAGAGAGAGAGAGAGAGAGAGAGAGAGAGAGAGAGAGAGAGAGAGAGAGAGAGAGAGAGAGAGAGAGAGAGAGAGAGAGAGAGAGAGAGAGAGAGAGAGAGAGAGAGAGAGAGAGAACAGGCTCGCCAATCACATTGACTATTAAGATAAATTGATCGCGATACCAATCAGGGCTCCTGAAATTTTACAATCTGAATGAGACCCCGCTCCCCTATCCGAATTGAAAGTACGCTCTTTCTTTGACTAATAATGCACATTGGAGAGAGATGAATTATAAAAAACATCGATCGTGAATTTTCAGTAAAAAATAGATAAAAGAATCAATAAAAGGATATCAATTAATTGTTCAGCGAATTTCAATTTCAAATGAAACAGAAAAGGTAGGTGTTTTCATGAATACGTTCAAAAATTGCAGACACCTGTCTCTAGATTGACTGTCGGGTGTTTAAATTCATGATAAACCACAATCTATAAACCTTTACCACACGACTTTACTGAATACATTACCTCTACGCTTTGTGGTCGGTATTCATGTGTATTTTAGTATTCCCATGACCTGACCACCATTTTTATACCGTAATTATACACGAAGTAGTATCAGGGGAGATTAACATTCCAATTGTTCCATTTTCAAAGTTTTCATAAGTGACCTCCTGTAAACCATTGGGAAACAAACGGCAAATTTCTCACTCCGCCTGAAATGTTGTTCTACGCAAGCGAAACGTTCGCCCGATCTAAATGCGGCACACATAAAAAAATCGAGTTTACCAGCCCATGTTTAAAAAAAAATAAAAATAAAAAGAGTGTTTGTATCAAATTTCATTTAATAAATAGAGGATATTGAATGAGTGGTCATGGAATACCGAATTTATTAAACGAGTCATCTATAAACAGATAAAAACGAGGCTGCGCCGAGTTTTTGTCTGTTTATAGATGACGAGTTTAATAAACTCGGTATTTCATGAGCACAAATTTTATATTTCCTAACAAAAATATAACGTTGTTCTTCGTTCTTAGCTCCTTTGCATAGTTATTCCACTAGTGTAATAACACCCGTTTAATATAAAAAATATTCAACGGGTTTATTTCACTCCGGCGACGTAGGTCATATAATAAAAAGATACAGTTAATTCATGTTGATAAACGTCTTCTTTGCAAATAAACAACGCTTTAATTTCCAGTGCCAAGCTCTTATTTGCTGAAAATGGTTTCATTTCACAATGAAAACACTTTTGTTTATGCAGCTATTCCGTAAGTTTCAGTGTATTTTCTGTGTTTTCACGGATCAATCAGACGTTAAAACCCACACAAGCAAGTGAGATCGAAGTAAAATCTATTTGATTTGAACCAAACGACAATTTTTTCAACGATTTCAAAGCGTTTTCAAAAGACATTGTATTTTGGAAATTCTTTTAATGGTTTGATTCAATGTTTGAAATGAATGAATAGAGCGCCGAGCGAGTGGTTTCAAAAACATTTTGATCGAGGATAATGTCAATTTCACGATGTTGATTAGTGTACCAATCTACAGAGTGAAAACAGAATACTATATCCAGACTGAACGGATGCATAGGCTGGTCAGAGTCTTTGCTTTGCGCACACGTGAAATTGTTTGATATGTCTATCTTCCTGTATGAGAATCTTTGAAATTCGATCTCCGGTTGACCTCTTATGGACCCAATGTCTTTTTCCAGGACAGTCATTTTTTCGTGACGACTCACATATATATTATAACCATTTATTATTATGATGGGTATCTAATAACTTTTACTTCACGTTTATCAAACGACATGTGAAAACAGTGTTACCTGTATGATTTATGGGTTACAAATAATACTGCCAAAAGATTGCGATGATTTTTTTATTCATTCAGCTTCGAAACAAAAAGCCTGATTTCTTTTACAATATGAATACATAATCGAACTCGTACATTTAAACACGTGTGTGTTTAAATTTTTTAGTCCAATATCCTTGAATTTATTTTTTTTAAAATATATATATGTATTTCTAATGGATGAATGACTTCAAGCGAAAAAAAAGCACATAAACTGTTTATCTTGTACGTTGATAGGGTCGAAACACCTTTATTTATTCAGATTTAATTTCATCTTGAATGTTCATTCTACCTCACTAAATATTTTTACAGTTGTGTTTGTTTGAAAGGGGTTTATTACCAATTGAAACGGCTCTTGTAATGATTTTAAAATTAGGAAACATCGTGGAAAATTCATTGATGCTATTATTCTTATTGATGAAACACGCGCGGTTGTTTCATTAAAATGATATTTGTTGTGTAGTTTATAAAATATGTTATAACCTTTAAGTTAAAAAATGAAAATATAAAAAACAATCGCATAAGACAATGATTGGTGTAAAGTGCCCCAATAAAGAAACCGGTTCAGCATTTTATGGGATAGAACAATAATTTTTCATCTCAACTTGAAAATGATACGTCATAGATTTGCATCCGGAGTATTTGTCACATGCAATTTGACACGACAACGTTGGACAACAAAAATGTCGTAAATACAGTAGTAGTAGCCGCAGTTACTAGGTTTTGGCCGCCCAATCGATAGCTTTTATGAAGTTTTTTTTTATCTTTATTTTTTAAATAATTCGGAAAAAGAGGCCAAGGTCCCTCGACTACACGCAAGAAGCGTGGCGGGGCAAAATTAAGATATTTGTCCTGTCATGCATAAACGGATCGTGTCTGAATTTCGTAAAATAAATAACTTGAGAAAAGAGATTTATTCTGAGTCAATCGGGGGTCTAATTTAAGCAATTCTTTCATGAAGGATAGAATGGCCATTCGAAATTATGAAAATCAAGTATAAGCGTGAAGAGTTAAGACCCTCCTCAGCCTGCGCAGTCCGCGCAGTCTGACTAGGGTCGACTTTATACGCACCGCTCAGATGATCCCAGATCACTTAACGCTAAGTAATATTGACAGAGCAAAGCCATTAAATGCCTAAATATACATACGTATAGTGTCCGTGGTCTAAAGGGAGGGCGTCGGCCTCTTGACCCAAAGGTCCTTACGGTTTGATTCCCTGGAGCGGCTTTCGATCTTGGTTCTTTCATTGGCCTACACATTCGGCGCGAGAGACGCACATTCGGCGCGAGTGAATTTTCCAGGAAGCAGAATCGTGAGGGATCAATCTAAGTTGTAAGAACTTGTTTCCCAACCGATGTAAAACGAAACTATAAACATTAACGCAGTTGTAAGTTGCTTGTTAACTCGACATCAAATGAAGGTTTTCTCGCACTTGTAAATGTTACATTATCTGATATTGTTTGATAGGTTATCTAACAAAACAAAAAATGTGATTATGGAACAATCGCTTGTATGTCCACGTTTTACTCAAGAAAATAAAATCCTCTATCCACGTGAGTCACGAAAGATCTTCCCTGACACAGGCGAAAACCACGTGAGTCACGGAAGATCTTCCCTGACACAGGCGTCAACCACGTGAGTCACAGAAGATCTTCACTGACACAGGCGTCAACCACGTGAGTCATAGAAGATCTTCCCTGGCACAGGCTTCGACCACGTGAGTCACAGAAGATCTTCACTGACACAGGCGTCAACCACGTGAGCCACAGAAGATCTTCCCTGACACAGGCTTCGACCACGTGTGTCAAAGATCTTCACTGACACAGGCGTCAACCGCGTGAGCCACAGAAGTTCTTCCCTGACACAGGTATCGACCACGTGAGTCACACAAGATCTTCACTGACACAGGCGTCAACCACGTGAGCCTCAGAAGATCTTCTCTGACACAGGCGTCAGAATTGTACAGTCAGCATAACTTTTAAACGGACACTTTATTCTTAAGATTGAATAAATATTTATGCCGTTGTTATAAATTTTCTTTGAAATTTAAAAATAAAAACATCCAAAATGCAGATTGAGTAAAATCCCATTGAAATTTCGTTCGAATAAAATTGAACGGGTTTCTAACAAGCACCACTCTTACTTTGGATTTGACATCGGTGTGTAGGGTAATTTTCACTCTTCTGACGTTGGTACGGTTAATATCAGAGGTATTTAAACCTTAATAGCTACGATGGAAGGTTAGGGTGGTCTCCCGTAACAATTAAATGGTGACTGCAGCTTAATAGATAGAGAATAATCGTTTGTTTCAGTGAAAGATCAATTCATATTTCATTGAGTGAACAACAAAAGCTATATTTTCACGATTGTCGTAGCCTCGAGTGAAATAATAGCTTTTGTTATTCCCGAAAAGAAATATTAATCGATCTTATTCGAAAAACAAATGATTATTCTATTTCTTTAATGCAAAAATGAGACAAAATGTGAAATTTCTAGAACATATTTTCGTTTGGCGCGTCATTGTTCACGTGATTGCTATGCAACGTTCATTGTGACGTCACTTATTTGCCCCGCAAAGATGATGTCAGATAGGATGAAATGCACAAAAGCAGGGTATAAGTTTTTGATAATTTCACTGTTTTTGCGGTGAGATTATCAAGTGAAAATCTACCGTTATTTATCGATAAACCACCAAATAGTATTTAAGAAAGCTATGTTTTTTCCGGTATAGTCACCCATTAATGACAACAATTAAAGCAGAGTGGAAGAAAATGACAGAGATCAATGTACTTATGAAATAAAATTATTTTAAGCGCACTTTTTTTGAGACGAGTATACTTTTAAAAGCACGTCTTACAATCCTACTTGTTCACCTGTGTTTCACATAAGAATATTATTCGTATTCAAATTTCATGCTTTGAAAATTTTGCAACGTAATTTAAATATTGAATTTCACATTAGGTATATAAATATAGTTGTATAAATTGTTGCACTTTACCATGTTCTCACTTTGCTAAAAGAGGCCATTTAGCTAGTCCGTTAAATGGAAATCTTATACAGTAGAGGTCAACCAGTGGTTGCACTTGAAAGAAAATATAAAGCGAGACCATCTGGGTCATTCGGAACATCACTCGGCCGTTTCCGCAAACTACAACATACCTCGGATGTATGTAAGGCGGATGGGTATGTAACGAAATCGTGCATTTTGTTAGGCTGAAACAGTGTAAGAAAAATTTGCACTGTAGATTTATGTTTTTTACAGTAAATAACGACTGAAAAATCTTAATTTTTGAGAATGACGAATCTAAAAATTAAGATTTTTTCAGCCGTTATTTAAGAATCCAAAGATTTTAATATAAGGGTTCGATGAATTCACGTCAGTGACTTAAACGAGTAGCGTTGGCGACGTCGAATGTTTTCACTCACAGTTTCGAGGGCTAACGCCATTTTAACTGACGTCATCGAGATTTTCCAAGATTTTCCCGTAATTTTTAAAAATTAGTCCGTCTATGTACATCCGAGGTTGATCGTGAGATTGGCCGAGTGGTGTTTCGAATGCATCTGGGTAGTGCGTAAAGTATCGACCTTAGTCGGACTGCGCGGCCTGTGCTGGATGATTAGAAACAAAACTTTTCGCATTTGCTACTTTGCTGAACCTATAATGATCGATCTGCCTTCCCGCGATAGAATCTTAGGTTGACCTTTCAAATATTCATTTCACGGAGTTTCCAGATGGTCCCTTTTATCAGGTCTTAAATACATATTTAAATGCGGATAGAATGAATTTCACGATGTTGATTAGTGTACCAATCTACAGTGTGCAAATAAAAGGCTATGAACAGACTGTGCTGAAATCGCTTGAAATGTCACACAAAGGCTTATCATTCTTTCTTCAAGTTCTTATGAAAGAAACTTTGAAATTGGATCTCTGGTTGACCCCTCCTGGAATCAAAGTATTTTTCCAACTAAGTCCTTTTTTTTTTTTTTTTTTTTTTTTTTGACAGTCAACATATTTACTAATTCGTTTGAAAATGCACTGAGACCAATTTCAGCCTTATATCACCTGTCTCATAAAATGACATGATACCAGGCAGTCTATTTCAAGAAACAAATTGTATATTCTAAGTTAAAACCAAATTCACTCGAATTTCTCTGATGTTTAAGGTTTCATACAATTAAATCACAGAACAATTATTGCATGATAGATAAAATTATATACATTCGTTTCTGAAAATATCTAATCATTGTTATCTTATTCATCTGCGAGAAATTATCATGACTCGACAAAGCCTCGTCATAAAAAATAACATTGATATTGTAAAACACGAACATGTTATACTCTATTTATTATCATGATGGGTATTTTAAAACCTTGTCTTCACGTTTATCAGACGACATGTGAAAACGGTATTTTTTGTATGATTTATGGCATACAACATTTTTTTCTGTCAAAAAATTACGACAATATTTCTTATTCTTTCAGATATGGAACAGAAACACAATCGCTCTCTCAATATGAATACGCTACGCGAATTTCCATCATTATACACACGTGTGTGGGTTGAGATTTTTGTATACATACATCCTTGAATTCAAAAAAAATAACTATACGTTTCTTATGAATAAATGACTTCTAGCGAAAACAACGCATTTATGTTTTATTGAACTTTGAAAGGGTCTTATTTCAAGCAATACGGGATATAGATTGAATTTAACATCATTTACGAAACACATGCCATTGTTTCATATAATGAAATTTGTTATATCGTTTATAACACATGTCATAACCTTTTTGTAAGCATATGGTTATGAAAACAATCACCTGTGAGAGTGACTAATGACTAGTGTCCAAAAAAAAGAAGTTGGTTCAACATTATGGATGGCCGAACAATGATTTTTACCTCAAATTAAAAGTAGTTCAGCACCAATTTGCATTAAGAGTCACTGTCATATGCAATTCGATACATCTTGTCTGGGCAACAAAAACGTCATAACTACAAATTGATTCAAGTTGTACTTGCTATGATTTTGACACCCATTCGGCAGGTTTTTATAAAAAAGAAAATAGATCAGAAATGAGGGAGCCAAGGCCTTCTGACTTAACGCAAGGAGCGTGACGGAGCAAATTATGGTTTGTGAACCGTCAAGAAAAAAGGTCCATCTAGGAATTTCGTAAAATAAATGATTGAAAAGGAGATTAGTTCTAATCCGAGTCAATCGACGGCCTCATTTCAAAAATTCTTTCATAAGAAGGTAGAATGACCATTTTAGATTTAGCCCCTAGTCAGCCTGCGCAAAGGCTATTTAATAGTGATTCTAAGCCCACATTTTTTTATTTTATTTCATTTTTTTTTTCTATTTTTTTTGGGGGGGGGGGGTGTTATACATTTTAAAGCACGTCTCGCAATCCCAATTGTTCACCTGTGCTTCACATTAGAAAATAAAAATCGTGATCAAATTTCATGGGTTTAAAATTTTGCGTCGTAATTTGTGTCTTCAATTTCATATTGATATATATAACTATATAAATATAGTTATATAAATTGATGCACTTTACCATTTTCTCACTTTGTAGCTCGTCGGGCTAAAAGGGGCCAGTGAGCTACCCCGTCAATTATGTGTTTGAAAAGGGGAATTTATACAGCAGAGTTCAACCTTTGGTCGCATTAAAAACAACTGAACCTCGTCACACGACAGGAGACCATCCCGGTAGGGTCACAGCTTTTCGCAATGGAATTAATTTAGGGCGCTTTTTTCAGAGTCTAGAATGATCAATCTGCATGCCTGCATGTGTAAGAAATTCGGAAATGCGACCTGAGGTTGGATAACCGATATCTTTTTCAAATATTTATTTGAAGAGGGTCACAAATTTATGAACAAAATAACTGAGATCATGCTTAATTTAAATCTTATTTTAAACGATTTTTTAAATTCTAGTCGATTCTCACTGTTCGAAGATAGTCAAAAAATGTGCCTTGGCTAAGATCAGAATGCACACCTGTACAAGCTCATCCTAGTCGATACCGTCTGCTATAGATGTTGTAACAAACGTTCCGCGTACGCAATTTTAATTTTACTGAAGTTACACGGACTTCTTCCTTAAGAGACATCGAAGCGGATATCGCAGAGTGGCCACTCGGTGGTCGAACCATTGGATCGACAAGGATCGGAAGATTAAAGTCCGGGGGTCGGCGTTTTTGGCCAATTCACTAAAACTCATTAGCACAAAATGTAAGTTAATCCTACCTTTTATCGCACGGGACTGGCATCGTAAGGTAGTGGACCTATGATGGTCTTTCACAAAGTTAGAGAGGTTTCCTAACGATTTCAATTTCATTAGGGGAAAAACGCACACACAATAGATTGTTTGCAATGAAATGCCCAGAAAAAATAAAATGTGCTTTCTAACTATCCCGCAATCACCCCTCCCATAGCTCAGACAAACAAACAACAAAACAGAGAAATAGTAAATAGAAATCGGATGATTATTTTCTTAGGCTATTATGCACACTCTTCCTTTCCGTGAAAGAATCTTTGAAATACTAAACAGCCGGCGATTGTCGTCGCCTACTAATATAAGATTCAATGCTAAAAATCGTTCAAGAATGTCCACTTTACAAATATCTTGACTACAGTGTAGCTTCCCTAAATAATAGTCGCTTTATAAAAGTGATTGCTTAATAGAAGAGGTTGATTGAACAATTTCAATTGCATTTATTTTACGGATTTTCCAGAAGTTTAAGCAACGGGTCACATATCTGTAGATGAGTAAATTTTTAATTACGAATTAAAATAAAACGTTCAGAATGACAAAAAAGGTTCAAACCGTTTGCAAATTATATCCTGCTTTGTACGTGAGTGCACATGCAAAGCGGGGTATAATTTGCAAACAGTTTGCGATCTTTTCCAATGTCATGAACAAAAACATATTCTGTTCTGTTATAGATGTACAAGTCTTGGTGAGTGATCATATATCAATTTTCTCTATACAGGTATAGAGAAAATTGACCTTTGACCACTCACTTTTTCTTTTGTATGTATAGTTCAATCAGTCCGTCACAGCGTAGGTCCAGCTAATAATCACATCTTTTAATTCTGTCTTGCACTTTCGATGACTTCAAATCAATCCTATATCTCACAGAGGTGGTCTTTTCTCATCTAGAAATAGAACGTGTTTATTATGAAAGGTTGTATGATACTTGATGCCTAGGACCAAATCATACGAAATGCCCTACATATTATACTGTGCAAAAGAAGTTAGGAATCAAAACTTCAAAAAATCTTTTTTTTTTTTTTTTTTTTTTGACTGGAAATTATTTTTATCTTATAACTATACAAATATCCGTATGATAACATCTCGTATGATATTTTTTATGATATCACATAGTTATTTTTAGATCAATGATATATTGTTAGTTATTTTTAGAAACTTGCATTTCAGTTAGAAACATCGACGAAAACAAGACAAATATAGGTTAAAAGATAAATATAATACGTACTTAGTGTATTGTATGAAAAATATCAATCTCAATTGTGAGAATTGATAATTGTCTCGGCAGAGCCTCGACAATGATCAATTCTCCCAACCTCGTTAGATACTTTTTTTTCATACAAAACAATAATTACGTATTATATATGTATATTATTTAGTCCGTGTATCTGAACGCTCTATATTGTATCTTCTTCCAATTTTAGGCATAACTAAGCACATTGGATTCAACATTAACCTGAAGCAAGGATATTTGTAATATAACCGCCTAAAATATATTTTTCTATATTTTGTTATTTAATTATTTTATCATGTTTTTTTCCTTTAATTTGGAAATTATCTGGTATTCTCTTGTTTCCGATCTGTGAATATGTGTTTAGGACATGTCTTTTCGCAATCACACTGGTCAAGAAGAGCCACTTTTCTTTAAAGCAAGATTAAAGTGCAGTTGGTATGTTTCAAGCAAGACCAATAGGAAGAAATGTGGTAAGTCAGTTGAATTTTGCAAATGGGTCGGTTTCTAAAACCTGAAATTGCTTCAGTCGGACGGAAACTGTACGCCAGAGGCATCAATTGTGTACATAGTGGGCTATTTCTGCTTGTAATTCTTATTTCATTAGTAACTTTGGATGTCTAAGATGGCTATGAGACCTCGAACGTATTGAAAATCAGGAATGTACATGTTACATTTCATATGCGCTGTAGACTAGCAGTTCGCTCAGTTTTGACGAGACGTATCTAATTTAAATACTGCTCTGTGCAATGAACCATGTGGGTTTAGAGTTGGGTCTCTCATATCTGGGGCTCGTTTTAATAAACATCTTACGAAAAATTAATCGTAAGGTCAAAATCACAAATCGTACCTGATTTTTAAATCATCGTCAGGGGGACCGCAATGGAAATAAGAGATTTCCTATATCTTTTTTGCGTTATCCCAGCTTTGGATGTGGCAGTCTTGGTATGAAAAATGCACTGTGATATATTCATTTTTGGTGAACGAAATGTTCGTTCACTAGTGTTACTATATATACTATACATTGAAAACCCTGTAGGATCTTATTAGCTTCGAAATAAAGTAGCGCCCTTTAGATTCAATTTAGTATTTTTCAAGACTTCTCTCCGTAAAATCACTGTTTAATTCGTTAATGGCGTGATACTAGAATTCTTCATCAAGTTTAGACGAGCGAATTGATGATCGGCGTAAGATTGTCGAGACTTTAGAGCAAAAACAAAGTTTATGTCTGTACATTGTATAGACAGATGCTATGTTTTTTATCTAAGCCTTCGCTGTTGCAACTTGTAGTAATTTGCCGGAAATGTATGATTCGTGCAAGTGGAAGCCACCCTCGGAACTTACAGTCGCTTTACACAACGGGGAAAGTATACTTTGATTTCAGGGTTCCTGGTAATACCAACTTACATTTTTTTTTGTTGTTTTTTTTTTGGGGGGGGGAGGGGGGTATGTAAGGTATCATTTTCCAAAATCCGAAATTAAGCGAATTGATTAATAAATCATTTGATTTATATTTCAAGTAAATAAATGTTTTAAAGTGTCACATGCTGAAATATTTCTGCAAAGATAAAATCAAGATTGATGAACAACATATAGAAAATTGACCTCCGTCTGTTAACTATGTATTTTTCATTCAATCACGGTAATTTTGTGCAGCCTGTTATTGGATCACCAAAGGAACACTCCAGTGAAATTTTGGTTGATATCCATCGGTTTGATTCCAATAAAGTAATTTTCAAAGTTTGCACTATATGAAATATGGCGAAATGACCTCCGCCCTTAAAATACATATATTTGATCCGATCACAATATTTTCTTGTAGACTGGTAAAGAGTCAACAAATGATCAATCACATAAAATGTATTTGAAATCCATCAATTAGGTTCTGAGAAAAAGGCATTTTTGTACCATATTTAGATATTAGCCACGCCCATTTAATTTAAGGTTTTTAAACTTTGATCAACGTTGATCAACATTTTTGAACAACTTTGAAAGAGAGTCACCCAAAAATCATTCCTGTGAAGTTTGTTTGAAAATTCATTCTGTAGTTTCTGGGGAGAAGATTTTTAAAGAAAAGGTTAACGACCGGACGCACTGACGCATGACGGACACAGCGCCATGACAATAGCCCCAATGGCCTTCGGCAAGTGCAGCTAATAAATAGTTTTGAAAATGAAGTGCATCTTTTAGAAGAGAATCGATAAAGTTTTGATCGCTCGGATTTTACCGTAAACTGGAAAGTACCACGGACGTAAGTATAGTGCGAAATAACGCGCTCTCATGGCTGCACCCGTATTATGTCCGAGGTCTATTCCGTAGAGTGGCCGATGGTTTCCGACTGTTGGGACTCCTATGCGATTCGACGGAATAGACCTCTGGAATAATAATGGCACACCAACAAAAGCGCATAGGTTTATACAACGTCACAAGCATCAACCATCTCGCTAAGATTGACGTTGCATTGCGTTTGTCATCAAAATATAATATGCCCAAACGATCTCCACAAACGATCGGAAAGAATTAACAAACTGTGATTTACTTCAATCGTATCAAATAACCGAAGTACCACCAAAAGCCTAATTACCTATAAAATGACCCAAAATTACCACATTTTCGTCCGGGGTACTTTCCTGTTAACGGAAAAGTTCGAGCAACGTTCCGAATGAGAAATACTTTTACAAAATGTGTTTGCCGAGCCCGGCTTGCTGAATCGGTAACGCGATTGGCCGGTTTGCGTGAATCCTGGGATACCAGCTCGACCATCTTCATCCAACATCTGACTAAAGTCTTTGTGCGTTATAATTGTCTCACAACGATGGTTGAATGAAAAGTTATTCGCCTATGTGTGATGAAAAGCTGGTGTCAAGGAGCGTAGCTTGCTGGATTCTAAATGTACACAAGGAGATGCGAATTCATCATCGAAAGTTCAAATCACCGAGTGTGTCGGACTGTAAATTTAAAGGTCCTGCGTTCGATCCCCGACGGAGGCACTCCTCTATACCGGCTGTTTGACTCTCATCAATGGGTTCATAGTCGTAGACCTATGTGGGATAGCTGTTGGGGGCTAGGAAAGAATGTAATGGCGGCACTGGTGTGAAAAATACCAGGAATCAATTATTAGGTACTCCAGCTTCCGCGAAATAACAGAGATTAAGAGCATAAAACTACTTTCAACAAATCAGTCACCGACCCTTGGATGCGAATGGGTTTTTGTCGGTTTAGTCGTAGCCCACTCACTCTCTGTTTAGATGATAAGAGTTTCTTTCCACCAGCTTCTCAGAGAGGGCTACGTTTCCGAGCTAAGGGAAATTCCTTATTTTTCTTTCGTTTTAAATTTTTCAAACCCACTCTATGAATGTTTCGCACCTCCATAAATTTATCTACGTGTCTTAAATGAGGCGTTACCTTCTTTTTACAGCGTAGCTCTCTCTTATGATTTCAGTTGTTTTGGTCTCCAAATAGCCCTTGTTAAGGTGGTGGACCCGTAATAGTTCAACAACATTTCGGAAGTAATGGACTTTAACAGTGTTAAATGAGGTTTCCTATTTATTTTCAACTTCGTTGAAGATTATGTATTCCGTAATGTTGCGGAACTAATAGGAATCCACCGCCGTCAGGAAGTCTACCCTAAATGAAAAATATTGAAAACGTTAAAACTCGTGTTTTTCTCGTTTTACTTTGCGATATTAGAACAAGAGGACCATGATGGTCCCATATCGCTCACCTGAGTAAGTAAATTCATAACTTGTCAACCATGTTATAAATACCAGAGATTGTTTAATGCACATTTAGGGTGGATTTAAAAGAAACAGACTATAATTTCGCCCTACTGCAACTTGACTTTATTTTTAATTGCAAACAAAGTTATTGATGGAATTGGATTCTTTTAACAACTTTAGTAGACCTTAACTATAAGAATATCCCTGCCAAGTTTAAAATATGCCCAATAGTTTAGACGAAGATTAACATTTTCTGAGATTTTCTGCAATATTTTGACATTTCCAATACCATGGAAACCAGATATTTAGATTCACCGAAAACACATCCCTACCAAGTTTCAGCATAATTAGCCCAGTGGTTTAGGAGGAGAAGATTTTTTTCTAAGATGTTCAGCCATTTTCATTCATTTTTCAGCCTTTCAATTACCATTCGAACCAGAGTTTTTGATGAAATTAAATTATTTTAACAACTTTTGAAGAACTTCACCCAAGAAACATCCCTGCCAAGTTTCAGCTTGATTGGCCAAGTGGTTTAGGAGGAGATGTTTAAAGAAATTGTTGACGGACGGACGGACGGAATGACAGACGGACGATGGACAGCCGGTGAGTAATCACAATAGCTTACCTTGAGCACTTAGTGCTCAGGTGAGCTAAAAAAGATAATGATTTTGGAATTTCGTAAATGTTTACGTCATTAGTAATTATATGTAGCAAGTCCTTATATTTATGTTTCTTTAAAAACTAAAAACATTTGTTTCTTACGCAGCTTCCTGACATTTTGCCGATTTCAAATTTCTTTTTAGGGTAGGGCTACCTTAATCCATCGCTCATAAAAGTTTCAATGAATAAGAAAATAAATTATCTCCCTTCTTTCTTTAATACATTCAATAAAGAACAATATAGATCACATAACGAAATCACAATCAACAATTCATAAAATATACATTTCTGTATTTCACAAAATAACAATGTATAATATGCACATATCCCCGCCATCTTCGCGAGCCAAGGGACATAACTCCACTATGATCCTTCCTTCGTAAGGAACACAGTGGAGTTAGAACCCTTGGTTAACGAGGATGATATCCCCGCCCACCCCGCATACTTTTGAGTATCAGCTGTCCCTATTTGAGCCTAGATGAAAAAGGGATCATAATCGATGTTATTCTAAAACCTCGTAACTGCAGCTTGATTAAAGCTGTAGTTACGAGGTTTAAGAATAACAACGACAATATAAACTTTTTTTCTGACAATCTATTTAGACATTTTAAGCTTGTCGCCTACGGGTGCCTAGCACTGCCTACGCTCGACTGTTGGGCGCTTGATAGTCGATGAAAATATCGATAAAGGGCCATGATTCGCACACAATGAATATAGTTATCTCCCTTGATAGTATATGTTGCTCTTTTGAAAGTGAACATTTTTGTCGAATTTCAAGAGAATGTCGTTGGTTAAACCGACGATATAACAAAATGTAAAAATTTTCGCGCGTCAACTACGACGACGAGTCCATGGCCATAGTACCATATCGGGGTTTGTCCGAAAACAATCGAGCTGAAACCAAGAGGGCATTTGAAGCCAATGGTGATCACCCGACAAACGCAAAAAGGCGAAACCGGTCGCGTTTGGAAAAATCCTAAGAAGACATTTCACCATTATGCACTGGGGAGTGTTTTAAGGAAATACATGTATATTCAAAAGGAAGCGTTTATCGTTTATTTGCAAGTTGTGCTAAATACAGTTCGTTTCCGTGTTTACTTAGTTTGTGTCACAAAACTCCCTTTTCTAGGTACAAATAGGCAAAGAATTCTTATTTCCTAGAAAGAAAAGATTGGCAATTATGTTTTACTCCAATATACTGTCAAATTACTTTTTTCAATTATGAATATACTGTCAAATCACTTTAAGTCTTAAAATCAAACAAGGCTACAAAAGGAGGGGCTTGAATTCAAATATTTCAGTCTTACTAGAACAAACGCTACGTCGTGGGTACACAATACTTTTAATAACCCTATGGTGTAGATATTCATTGCAATAGTATCGTTTAAAAGATTAGATTTAGAACACACACCACAGGTTTTTCTTGAGAAAGACGATTTTAGTTTGGCTTCAATATCTTATCTATTAGATCCCTGGAAACGCAATTAAATGTTTTTTTCAAAATATATCAAGACAACATTTTTTTACACTGGACAATACTGGGTAATGTTGTAAAAAATGTAATGACCATTTCATGTTTGCGTTTTTTTTTTTTTTTTTTTTTTTCTTGTGTGTGTGTGTGTTTCTTTTTTTCAAAAAAAAACCCGTGAGATTTCCAATAATTTCAAATATGCGCAAAGCAAAGACTCTGACCAGCCTGTGCATCCGCACAGTCTGACCTGAGTCTTTACTATGCGGTTAGTAGATAGATAAGGTCTCAAAGTATTTGTAGACCATCAGGAAACTTTATATTTACAGTAACTTACATTTCAAGTTGTTGGAAATGTCACCCACATGCTCATATGATCGAGTGAACACCCTCAGTTAAGAAATAAATGACCATTAATTTCAGCTTTTGTCTATATATCTAAATAAGAACATCTCCAACGGATACCTAACGCTCGACTCGTTTGTTTGAATGGGGTTTTACGTCACTTTCAACAATCTTTCAGCTATATCGCGGCGGCTGGAACGCCTTATGATGGATTCCTGGTATTTCTCACACCAGTACTGTCATTACATTCTTTCCTAGCCTCCAGCTTGTACCCCACATAGGTCTACAATTATCGACCCTTAGTGGAAGACAAATAGTAGGAAAGGATGAATGCCACCGTCAGGGTTTGAATCCAGGACCTCTATATTGACAGTCGGACTGTGCTATGACGGCGGCCAACGCTCGACTTGTGAACTTATATATTTCACATTTCAAATTAATCCTTACAGTACCAGAGATATCACAAATTTCAACAGTTTCGCACGATGACATCGACAAAGACATCGACAACGACGAAAATAAGGCTATAGCAATCGGGGTTTCGCCGAAAACAGTACTTGCAAACTTGTTTCCTTTCACTAATCCATTTTATAAAGCAGACAGACTCTTGGGTATAGTAACAAGACTGATGGCGCCATTTCGAAATCTTTTCTAACTTATCAAAGCTTAATGTCGTTGGTATTCATTGAAATCGTCTTGTCTAGACGATTCCAGTGAATACATACAACATACATGTAGGATTTGTGATAAATATTGTTGAAATATTCTTATATCTTTATTTCAACAATATATGTTTGTGACACACTAATGCCCCCGACCACTGCCATACAGTTGTTTGACACAATACGTAATCTTCAGCAAACCTTAATTTAATCCAGTAATTCGTGGCAATACTAAAATCAATATGCAGTCGACAAATTTCCTCATATTTGACCTTGACAAAATTGACATTGACCTTGACTGATGACCACGAACTTGGTACCAAACGAAAGGTCTTGTTCGAAGCATTCAATCATGCGAAACATAAAAAGCTTTAGGCTCTATATTCCCTGCCAATCAAAAGTTACAGGCAACGTTATTTTTTTTACTGGGAGGAGCTAGCAGATAAGCAGACAAAGGGACGAACAGACAGGTCAAAAACAATATGCCCCTGATCCATCGATTCGGGGTCATAAAAAAACAATCTGTATACATGTACATGTATAATATCTCTGAACAATTATTTCGTTTTTCTACTCCGTGTGGTTCTGTCCCAAACAAAAGGTAAGTTATGACGTGCCTCAGCTTTCATCTTTTGTGTTAAATCACCGGAGTCGGGAAGTTTACAATCCGTTTTCCCGAGCTTATCATCGATGAGATCGTCTTGCGTTATGTCTATGCCTTTATCACTTTGTTCAGTGGAATCAGATGATTCGACAATTGACAGTTTTGTTGACGTAGAAACAGGAACGTCGACACGTGTTAAAGGCGGTGTTTCCACCTTTGGATGTTTATTAGAAGAACAGTCACCGGGGTTTGAAGAAATACTATTTCCTCTTTTTCTCTTGTGGAAAAATTTCTTATGCTTGTAAAATAAGTCATAGTTTTCTTCACTAGATTCACTTCTATTGAAATCGGGCTTAACTCCAATATTTTCACTGTCTTTCTCGTCAGGCTTTTTACCCGACAAACTTGAACTATCATCTGAAACTAGCTGTGATAAATTACTTCCGACACTTGATGAGTAGCCCGAGTCACAATTTTCCATCGAGGTCTCACTATTCACTCTTACGACTTTTTCAGTTTTTTCTTCTACTTTATCCCAACTGCTGTCGGGACAAGCTAGAGCAGTCATCGACTCAGCAGCCTGTTTCACTATACTCTGAGTGGAGCAGATTTTATGGGTCATATCTGGCACCATATCGTCTCTGTTATTTCCCTTTGTTTGAGCAATTGATTGGTCCCTATCCTTGATATGAGCTGTCGCATTGATGTTTTTATCAAACACTGGCTGAACTTTTTTCGTTTGATCAGATCCATTATAAGTATTAATCTGAGCAGTGTTTGTATTGATCTTATCAGAGAATCTGTCACTTTCAGCTGAGCGGAATTTATCAGTTTTGTTATCTTCTTGCAACTGAGATTCATTCATATGAGTTTTATAGTGTTCTTTCAAACCTTTTTGATCATTAAATGATAGCTGACAATCTGTACAACCAAATGGCTTGATATGCCCGTGTTGTCGGCAGTGTCTTTTGTACGATCCAAAGTCATTTAACTGGAATGTCTTTCCACACTCGGGACATTCTAGAAACTTTGTTGCTTTCTCCTCTCTGATTTGTGGTACATTATCGGCGTTATGTTTCGTAGACATTTCACCTTGGTTATATGCGAATGTTGAAGAAAAGTTGTTCTGGGGAGATATTTGAGAGGGCTGTGATTCAGGAAAGTTATGAATGCCACGATCACTTGAATTACTTGGACACCTCTCTTCCATCCGCGTATTCCACATGCTCGGTTGTAATGGTCTATTATTTTGGTGTTCCGCATCTATTGGAAGTGCGGCCGGTATGTGCAAAGCAGATTTTGTACCAGATATTGTGTGAACAATTGTATGTTCGGCCCTCGGTTCAAAACCGTGTTGATTTCTGAAATGCTTTCTAAATCCATACAAGCTTCCATATGTACTATTGCACACTTTACAATACAAATATAAAATGTCATTGGAATCATGGTTTCCTATAAGATTAGGAACGGGTTCATGCCTAGACACATTGGATGTAATTCTTTTACCAGATGAATCAAAGTTGATTTGTCCCTGGGGTAGCGGTCCACTTTGTGCGTGAACAATTTGCTGGTTCGACCCTTGAGTAGTTACATTAGATATTTTCTTCTCATTGTTGATTTGATATCCATCAGGTGTTACTTGTTGGTAGGATTTTTGTGATTTATCAACAAGCGGTTGTCCCATAGTAATGCCACCAGAATAATGTGGTGATGGCAACGATCGACCTTGCAACATAGGAGGGTATAACCCTTGTGGAGAAGGGCCATGGGGGCTTGGTAAAGGAGAGTATCGCACCATTGGACTTACTTGACCATTGGGTGACAAAGACCTATTGTCTATCTGTCTACCATGCCTCGCAATAGGAGCCGGACTAGGTGGCGAGTTAAGTTCTTGACAATATTTGTCTACGCTATTTTCTAAATGTTTAATAAATGTTAGTGTTGGGCTAAGTTTAGTTGTGAGGTGACTAGGATGACCAAGTTGCTGGCTACTTTCAAAGTTATGTCCATGATCATTCACAGATTTCTTTACAGTAAGGTCTAGAGGAGCACTTTCTCTTTCTGCCCTATTCTGAACGCGTATTAATTTCCTTTCATATTCTGAACGAGAAGAACTTTCTTTCAATTGCGTATTGGATGGTCGATTTGAATGACTTTCTTTTGTGCGGAAATTGAGCATTTCTTCAACCGGAGGTCGATGGTAGTTTTCTGGGTAATTAGAAGCTCGCATTTGTTCGTTTCTTTTTACATTCATACTAGGACCCTGTGAGTAGTATTCTTGAAATGGAGTTGATTGTCTCTGTTGAGCATTAAGGTAACGGTGATTCGCACTTTCAGCTGAAGATGGCGATCCCCTGTAATGAGTATCAATTGGAGGTGCTGGAATGGGCGACCTTTGTGGAACAAGTTTTGGAGACAACTGAGGATAACCTGTTGAAGCTACATGTAAGGCTGGGGCATGCGGTTGTCTACCCATCATCATTGATTGGTCACTATAAAACAGCTTTTGGTTACCTACGGGAGATATCCTTGCCTGATCCACAGGACCTTGTTTGAGATAATTCATTGATTGCTGCTGTCTATTTTCAGGGAAATAGTCTCTTGGTCCAATTTGTTGGGTATGTGAAAAACAAGCAGGGCATTTACACCCTACATGGTGACCCGTAGCAGGATTTGTGTTACCTATAAAGCCATAATGGTCGTTCCTATTCGTAGATGGTGAGTGGCGCATATTTACTGGTGGAGAGCCTTGTAGGTAATGAGCTTTTTGTTGATATGGTCCTTGAGAGGTCATACCAAATGCTCCAACTGGTGCCTTTGAAATGTGCCTCCTTTCTACTTGGAGATCTCTTTTCAGTTGAGAATTTACTTCATGGGATACAATATCAATCCTATTGTCTTGAAACCTCGGGTCAGCAAACCGAGGATCAAAGGGATCACGTCTTTCTTGTGAATCATGTGACCTTGCCAGTTGTTCATTTGCACTATGTTGGCCCCTTACTTGAGAATTATCATTTAACTGGCCTTTTCCAATGCCTGGATTCTGTGACTGTAGTGAATTATTTGAATAAAGTCTCGCTTGACGTTGCTTCTCTTGGTAATTTGTGCCAGAAATATCGTCCTTGTCACTATCACCATCTATGATAACAACTTTCTGATTAGCATGACTTGGGCTGGGCTTTTTGTGTAGTTCCGTGTGATGAGGATAACTGACTGAAGCGTTAGGATGCACACATTTCTTCGTTTCATTTCTTAAACTTTGTGTTAAAGTAGTTCCAGCACCGAGTCCTCTCGAAA
Organism: Fragum whitleyi; assembly: GCA_948146395.1. Taxonomy (NCBI): domain Eukaryota; kingdom Metazoa; phylum Mollusca; class Bivalvia; order Cardiida; family Cardiidae; genus Fragum; species Fragum whitleyi. The sequence goes on along the minus strand of OX411547.1, from coordinate 37,124,218 downwards.
TCATATCATTGACTAGCATATGAGCATTTAAATTTTTCGCACTTGTAGCAACAGTGTCCTTATTATCACACATTTCCTCCTCAAAGCTAGCCTCAAGGAATCTTTCAATATGGTCCTTTAAAGTTATCTTTTTGCTATTTGATATTCTGTTTCCAATCTTATTTTCTTCAGTAGCTTTTACCGTTTCTTTTGGAATGTTTTCTTCTGATATTGGGCCCTTTCTTGGCTCATCTTTTACAACTAACGAATCTGTACAGAGTTTTAAGAAATTTCTTGGAAGTTTTACATCCGGAGTATCCATATCATGTAGAGAATTATCAAACACTTCATCAATGAATTTCTGAAAAGTTGTGATAGTTTTCCTTTTAGTCAGATTTAGTTTTTCTTCCCTCAGTTTTTCAAGGGAATCAGATGCAGTTTCATCTTTATCATCTTTACTTTCAGAATTTACTTTTTCCGTAGGCTTATCATCCAGTTTATTTGGGTCCACTTTATCATCAAGATGCTCAACTGATTTGATAATATCATTTACTTGATTCATTTCCTTTTCTTCGGTCTTAACTGTAACTATAGTTTCTCCAGTACTCTCGCTAAGAATTTTCTCCTTGTCTCCAATCCCTCCGTTTTTAGAACTACCATCTTCTCTCTTACTGTCACAACTCACGCCAGGAACTCTTTTATCCGTAACAGATTCTTTAATATTCAAACAGTCTTCAATGAGCATGTCTATACGGTTTCTCACACAGTTAAGGTTGTTCAATTTCATCCCATCATACCCATTACTAGGAGCGCCCAAATCCCCGTTTGTAGGATCAGCTTCCAGATGTTTCTGTAAGATATCCTTTCTATTGGACTTGCCATCATTTTCTAGACTCGAATTAACCTGACCCATTCTGCTTGTTGTATCTGTAACACCTTAACCTGAAAATACAGATAAAAGGGAGATAATTTTCACCATATCACAAATATATTTCGGAATAAAAGATTTTTCATAAAGTTCTATAGTACTAATCGCACAGTTTGCATAACCAACATACTCGATTATGTTGAACGTTCCTCACCCTAAGGTTGTGGACCCGAAATAGTTCCGCAACATTTCGGAACTCATTAACTTTCACGATGTTGACCTAGGTATTCTTATGAAAAATCATTAGGAAATCTCGGTCAACACTGTTAAAGTTCATTGCTTCCGAAATGTTGCGGAACTATTACGGGTCCACTACCTTAAGGACAACAAAATGTGACTCCCTACGAAAAATGGGATCATCTGGAAAGAACGAAAAGTTTCGACTCTGGTCAGACTTAGCTCGAAAATTTTCACAAATGTGATCCTCAGGCGAAAAGGGACCATATTGGAACTCCGTAAAATAAATATTTGAAAAAGAGATTGATTCTAGTACAGGATAACCATAGGTCGCATGTCGAAAATTCATTCATAGGAGGATAGATTGATTATTCTAGATTCAGAAAGTTAGATAAGTGCGCCAAATTTCGACCTAGTCAGTCTGCGCAATCATGAGATACTCCTTCTGGTTAATGTATGCTAGATCTAACCCCCTTTTCATCTTTTTTATATTACGGAGTTCTCAGATGACCCCTTTTAGCATGGCGTGTTAGAAAAACTTATTTTTTTAAAGCTTTTTTGTGCAAGCATACAACATATCAATTTTTTTTTTTTTTTTTTTTTTTTAATTTTATTTTTCTTTGCTTTTTTCCGTAGTCACGTAGTTAATATGAATAAAATTTCAACCAATACAAAGTTGTGTGAAAGCATACAAAATATCGCAAAGACAATTCAAATGAGTACCCACAACAAAGGATTTCAATGAGATATAGAGATTTTAGACTGACATTTTCCCCTCTTATCTGTACCTCAACAAATATCCTACTTACATCATTTTTGTTTTAAGGTGGTGAACCCATAATAACTCCGCAACATTTCGGAACTCATCGTCTTTCACAATTTTTACCGAGGTTTCCTCAGGAAATAATTAGAGAAACCCCGATTAACACTGTTAAAGCTCTTGACTTCCGAAACGTTGCGAAACTTTTTCGGGTCTACTACCTTAAGCAATAGACTTGTCACCCTTCTTATCTCGATAAATTTGATTCTACAGAATTTATATCGCTTTAGCTAGTGTATCTACTTATAGCTTCATGTCATTTATCACATAATTACAACACAACAGTTAACCCAAGCCACAAGATGCTCGTCCCAACAAGACTGATTGATTGAATGGAGTTTAACGCCGCTTTCAACATTATTTCAGTTATATCGCGGCGGCTGGAGCACCTAACAATGGATTCCTGGTATTTCTATCACCAGTACAACCACCACATTCTTTCCTAGCCTCCAGCCGCTATCTCACATAGGTTTACGATTATCAACCCATTGGTGAGAGACAAATAGTCGGAAAGAATGAGTGCCGCCGTCGGGGATCGAACCCGCGAACTCTAGATTGACAGTCCCACGCGCAACCAACTGCGCTATGACGGCAGCTCGTCCCATCAAGACGTACTACATATCATCATTCCATTAATGCGAGATAAACGACGTATATCACGATGACAATTGTCAATCATCGGTTTTAAGTTGGCCGAGCCGAGGTTCAAACGCACGACCATATGATTAAGGGCCCCGATACCTTATTCGGACTCAGCTCATCGGGCTCGGCAGTTCGTGTTCTTAAAGGCAGAAGAATGACAGGTTCCAATCAGCAAATTCTCAGCAGGAGAGCAAATCAGGGAATATTGCAAGGCAAGTCAACAAAAAGGTACTACATGAATATGGGAAGAGTCGATAATATATGAATTTATCAGGTGTGTGGAATTTCCCCTGTCAGATTCGTCCGACACGGACTTTCCTATTTACGGACAAGTACATTTTTGATAGACTACTAACTAGTCCATGGATAAGGTATCCAGGTGTTTCAGCAAAGAATAACTAACATTAGCCTATTTTGAATGAGGGAATTGCAAGATTCCAGCATTTTCTTTAATCAAAACCATGTTTTTTCTCTCTCGAAATCTATCATTTAACTTTGTTGCAGAAAAGTTTTTTTCATCGTGGACAAGCAAATGAACATCTTAAAATTGTCCAGCGATGAAAATCAGTATTTTCCGCATCTCTGTTTATTATTTGTCATACGTAAATATTGTTTCATTGAGCATTATCATTTGACTTGTCTTTGTGAGACAATTCTCTGAAGAAACACTATATTAGGAAATTGAAAGATGCCGGGGTTCTCGATTAAAGCACGGCTCGCTGCCCAGGCTCACTCAGTTTCAAATAGAAGACGCGCTTTTCCTCCGAAACACAGCATAAACCTTGTGTAGAAATCCGCTTCATGGTTCGTGAGTATCTGAGCCACAAGCATTTCAAAGACTAGCCAGATTCGAGTTGGCCTATATTTCTTATGCAATTTGTGTAATAATACAGCTACATGTATATTGACATTTTTATGAGAAGATAGATTGTATTTTTAAAATGAGACTCATTTGAAACGATACATCGTATCAATCATTATCTTTAATGAGTATCATATTGGCCTATGACTCTAAGGCAATTTGTTTAATAATACAACCACATGTAAATTGTCATATTTTCTTTAGCTTATAAAAGGGAATACTGTTTTTTGTTCCCCTAATGAGATTCAATGAAAACGACATACATGTGAAACATGAATAATTATTCTTGTAATGAATATATTCTTCATTGTCTTGTACATGTTACCTTAGAAATCCCCTACAGATATGTAAGGCTTTGCTACGATATGCTTGTTCACTTTGATAATCTTGGACATAATAACTGGGTGACAACAGTACGATCCCATTTGTATATGAATGGATATGGCTTTATTTGGGAGAATCAACATGTATAAAATGAAAAGGCTTTCCTACAACAATACAAACAAAGACTGAAAGATCAATATTCACAAGAATGGCATACAGCTTGTACGGAAAATCCTAAATTAATATACTATTCTCTTTATAAACAAGAACTTCGACTTGAAAATTATTTAAAATATATTGATATTGACAAATTAAGAACATGTTTGGCTAAATTTAGATCCTCGTCACACTCTCTAATGATTGAAAAAGGTAGACATTATGGAATCCCGAGAGAAAACAGATTTTGTGTATACTGTGATGGTATTGTTGAAGATGAGCTACACTTTCTTTTAAAATGCCCACAATAATTTGCGTGAAAAAATATATCTCAAGAGATTACATCGTTTCACATTGCCAACGTTATTTCACTCGTCTCATGTCATCGGAGAATAAAATAGAAATCCGAAATTTGACAATGTATCTATTTCATTCTTTCAAGCGCAGGAAGGAATACGTTGAAAATCAAGAGTGAGAAAATGATATAATTAGCATTCTCTTAGACTGGTATTAGTTTAATAGAAAAAGATTATAGGTCAACGTGAACAAATGTATTTTTCTGTTTCATTAATAACATTCCCTTTGTGTCTTATTTTATATTAATATGCAATTTTATATGAGTCGTTCGAAAACATGGTTGAAATATGTAATTGTTAAGCGTATCTAATATGTTGAACCTTAATTCGTGAGAGTTCTCAAAAATTGTTCATATATGTATTTTTGAAGTTTGTATATTTGCCAGTATATTCTCTTCCCTTAGCATGTAAATTCTTCTATGTATAAATTATATATATGTGTATGGGCCGGTGGCCTGTTTGTACAAATAAAGAATTGAATTTATGTTATATTTAATGGGTGTGATGAAACAGTCATGTCGATTTATATTCCATTTGGTGATTAACAAGTGGCGAAGCCACAAGTGAAATTGTAGCTTTTGTTAATCACTCAATGACATATAAATCAATCTTACTAGAAAAAAATACTATTGTTCTATTTTTCGATGAAAAAAATAAGGTGAAATGTGAACATTTTATGGCAAACTTTCTTAAAGCGTCAATTTGTATGTGATTGCAAAACAACCTTATGATGACGTCAATTATTGGTCTCTTAAGATGCGTCAGATAGAGTTAAATGAACGAGAGCGGGGTATAAGGTTGAAAAATTTAATAGTTAGGCGGTGAGTTATTCAAATGATAGCGTTATTTCTCGATATATATAATCTAACGCAAATCTTCAAAGAATAATCAATTACATTTCATAGACAAGGAAATAAAATGGTATGCGTATATGTAGGAATCACTGACTGACTGATTTCCTTTTCAGGAATTATTCGGTTTGAAAGAGTTTGGCAGCAAGACTGATTGCGAAAGGAGGTATGTTTCCTGTTACTTATGTTTGTTTTTTGTTCGTTTGATTGACTTAATGAAGTTAAATGTCGCAATTTTCCAGTCATTTTGCTGCGGCCGGAGAACTTTACGAAAATTTCTTTTATTTCTCGCACCGGTATAACCATGATCACGTCCTTTCTTAGCCTTCAGCTGAGATCCCACTTACGAACGTTCAGCCATACAGACAAATGTCGGAAAAGATATGTTCCGCCGCCGAAGATTGAACACTTGACATCCAAAATTTCTGTTGTGTTGGATTTCCTTTGCAGCATTTGCCTTCGACCATGAGCAGCTGATGGCTCGAAAGGCATATCAAGTGTGGTATATTCATGAAAACAATGGTTAGGTACTTCAGTCGCCACGGCATGACAAAAAGTTGTCAAAGCGAGTCACATTGAGTTTAATTATCAAAGCAGTAGTTGCAATATGGAAAACGTAAAATTTCAGAGTTTCATAAAAGGGTCCTAAAATTAAGTATCACAAGCTTATATTCCCAGCTGCAATACGTATAAATTTTAATCTGTTCATGCGAAAAATTCTCCGGATACGATTTTTTAATTGAAAATGATACTTGCAAAGACAGATAATTCACCAAAAATATCTATGTAGGGGCTTCAAAATTGAAGGTGAACATTTTCATATGGATTAACTCATACGTTTCTATCATGTAAAAAATCTCCAAACAATAAGAATCTATTTATATGTTCGAGGGGAGATAATTCAGCACCCAATTAGATTGAAGTTCAAAATCCAGCTCGCCGAACTTTCATCCAATACCTCACATAGGCGTATCTAGGCCTTTGAATTTTTTACGCAGTCTCAGGAGGCGAAAACTTAAGAACGAATAGGATAAAGGCGATATGTGGTCTGTAAAAAAAAGATAGATGTCCTCCGTCCGCTCCCTTTTAATCATTTAGGCGTTGGTGAATAATCAAAACACCGAAACTACAGCTTATTCAAGCTGTAGTTACGATGTTATGACCATTCATCAACGATATATTTCAACAAAGGATTATTTATTTTACGCAATTGCGTAAATTGCGTAATGGGAGTTACGCCCTTGCAAAAAAAAATTCACACAATCAACCAAAGGAAGAAAAGGGTCGGAGGTCTTTTCTGTACGTCGCGTTATCTGTAATCAATATCTCAGTACACTGGAGTACATGACCTTCACCTTGGTTGTAATGCTGTAATGTCATTGTCCCAGTTTTTCCTATACACACTGAATAAACATGTCTCATAAATAGACACATACTAAACCCTTTACTGAACAGGGAAACATAGAGTGTTTTTCCCTTACACCCCTATTTATTTAACATTTTTTATCGTTTTCTCGTTTTATACATCAACGCTGCTACGAATTACTTCCACTATTTTGATTTCAGTAACAAAAAGCTCTTAAGGCCCTTATAGATTATGCTTTTGGTGTCGCTGCTACCATTTGTAGTGAAAAATAGGCCGAAAAATGAAATGATATCAAATGGAAATCTAAATTAATGAAATCGAGTTGCTGTTTTACTTGTTGACGGACGTTTTTTTTACGTTTACAAAGAGTAAAATCTAGGAGATGCAGATATAGTGTTGGCGCGAAAAAAAAGGCAATGTTATATCACGCGCGGTCAGAGGAATAATAACACAGATTATAAGCGATTTAAAAATGATTAGCCTGAACATATGTACATTCTGACCTCCGTCTACACCAGCTATTTCATCCTTTTCAAACATGAAAAGGTTTAAAATTGTACTGTTCGATCCCCGACGGCGGCACTAATCCTTTCCGACTATATGTCTACCTACAATAGGTTGATAATCGTATACCTATGTGAGATAGCAACTGGAGGCTAAGAGAGAATGTGATGGTAGTATTGGCGTGAGAAATAGCAGAAATCCATTGTTAGGTGTTCCAGCCGCCGCGATATGACTAACATATTGTTAAAAAACAAAAGAAATACAATAGCGTAGTCGGACTGTCATAAGAAGTCCTGGGTTCGATCCCCGACGTCAGTACTCATTCTTTCCGACTATTTGTCACCAACAAGTGGGTCGATTACCGTATATACATGTGGGAAAGGAAGGGGTGTAATGGTAGTTCTGGCGTGAGAATACCAGGAAACTATTGATAGGTTCTCCAGCCGCTAGCCGATATAACTGAAAAATTGTTGAAAGCGGTGTAAAACCCTTTTCAAACAAACATGTTTGCCTAAATTTCTATTCAGCATGACCAATTTTCGGAGGTGGCATTACCTTTAACAGTGTTAACGGAGGTTTCCTGCGGGACTATTACGAGTCCACTTTCCAAAAAGACAAGTTCGATCCCCGACGGCGGCACTCATTCTTTCCGACTTTTTGTCTCGCACCAATGGGTTGATAATCGTAGACCTATGTGTGATAGCGGCTGGAGGCTAGGAAAGAATGTGGTGGTTGTACTGGTGATAGATATACTAGGAAACTATTGTTAGGGGCCCCAGCCGCCGCGATATAACTGAAATAATGTTGAAATCTGCGTTAAACTCCATTCAATCAATCAATCAATCCAAAAGGACAAGAATTGGCGAGGCCATTCGAACGAGTTCTCACTCTTGACTTAACATCAAAATTATGATTCCAACGCAGGTCAAAATGACACCGTTCACGGAACGTTGATTAAGGTAGTGGACCCGTAATAGTTGTGCAACATTTTGGAACTCAATATCTTTAACAATATTAACCGAGGTTTCCTAATGAAAATCATTAGGAAACCTTGGTTAACACTGTTAAAGTTCATTTCCCCCGAAATGTTGTGGAACTATTACGGGTCCACTACCTTAAATAATTATTCCCGTTGTGCGGCGTACGATGTTTAAAATGATGCATTTTTTTTTCTACAATCTAAATACAGGGACAATTTGGACTCATACGCGTTTGTTCATACTCCTTAAGCTCACATAGTAATAATGGGACCTTTAGCTACAAAAGCTAAATTTACTGATTGATTTATATGTGTAATTATATGTGTAGTGTGCAGTTTCGTAATTTGGGCATTTTATTATTTCATGATTACAAAATATGAAGTGATTTTCATTGACAAGGTCTTACGCATTCAGAACATCACTTGGCCATTTCCGTAAACTGCAACAGACCTCGGATTTATGTACTTGGCGGATGGGTATGTAACAAAACCGGAAACAGTGTAAGATCAAAGCACTGAAAGTACTGATGGTGAACGAACCTGATGGCATTCTAGAGTGATATATTGAACTCAATTAGAAAAGAGAAAATACGAATGTAAAAAAAAGTGGGAAGAATCGTCTCGACAAAATTTCCGTTATTCGGAAATTTCACTGCAAATTCAAAGAAATGGAAAGAGAGGAAAAATCCTGTTAGAAAAATATTTGTTAGAATATGAGATGTTACTCTGTGAAAATTTCTTTTACACACATGAAATAGGTACATTTAATAATTAAACATAAATGGAGAAAACGATTTAATCCTATCTAAAACTGTCTTTAACCGATATCCAATGGTGTTTGTTTTTACAAAATTAGTTGTTATCATGTTTAAGCTTATTTCAAGTAAATTTGTTGTATTTGTTTTAACTATCTTTGTTTCTTCTCAGAGGATTAAAAAGGTCTTTGAGTACCAACCAAAGAAACACCTATGAATATCAGTCAGTCCTGAACTGTACTCATTGTTTAAAGTTATGATTTGTTAACTTATTAATAGTATTTTGAACCATAACCTGAGAGATTAGTTTTTATCATATTTGAAGCCATAACCACTTCCGTGGTTGACACTTATGTTGTTCTTCAATTTTATAACACTGCAGGATGAGAAATATTTAGGTATAGGTTAAAGGAGGTCTAGTGCCCTATTAGTATAATTCATAGATAATTTCTGTTTAAGGTTTAGAAATTGAAGTATAACTTTTTATATTCAACAATTGCTCCATAGTAAATTGCATACTAAAAGTCTTTATAAATATTATTTTTGTAACGTAATTTCTACATCAAAAGCGAATAAGAATCTTATTAAAGAAGTTTATTTGTTAAAGGGAGGTAATAATTGCATGACTATGTCTATGACTATGTTTAAGTACAATACAATGTTTCTTTCCTTCCGACTTTCTTTCCAAAAAGAATTGAGAATCCTTACAATTGTCGGGTTTTTTTTTTTTTGCACGAGAACCTATTGTTTACCTTCAAGAGTTTGGATGCTTGTAAAATCACTCACAATCGATATCTTATTACAGTATTGCGGCTGATATTAGACTTTCTGCTCGGTGCTTGTTTTTGCTTAAACTGTAGTTAACCAATTCTAAACGTATTTTGGGAAGGATGGAGCCAGTTTTTATTCATCGATTAAGATTTTTATGATTTCTGTAAAAAACGCAATGACTTTTCCGGAATAATTAAACAACTAAACCCGCCTGTCGAATTGTAAACAAGTGCATGACGGATCTGGTCCCCCCTTGACCACGGCAATATCTACTCGTCAATTGGAGTGGTATCTAGGGTTGAATATTTAGCTATCATTTATTTAATTTTCAAATAGAATTTTGAATTGATATGGTTTTACAGATTGAAAAAATGCAAAGTAGAATGGCCCCAATGAAATATCTTCCGTGCCTGTCGCATTTGGTATTCGGCAATATTCGCTTCTGAGACAGACAAATACGAAACGTTTTCGCTGGGAATAAGTTCACCGAATATTCGAGTGTATCCTTACAAGCCCTACTTCAGCCAACGCAATTTTACAGAAAAATCTTAATAGCGGCGTTCACCCCTATTCAAATAAAAGTACAAGAAAGGTTGTTCATGTAAGACATATGTCGAATCATTCTTAAAACCCGTCTCGAGACTGACTGTCGCTAGTTGAAAAGTTATGTAAAACCGCTTTACGGTTACTAATGACACAAGGTGTCTTGATGCGTCATTCGTCTCAACTCGGCCGATTCCTCTAACCTACATTTAACTCGGAGCCGTCGGAGATCGCCCGAGTATTGCCGAATGTGAGTTCAAGAGGACATGACCTAAATAAACACGTATTTCCGGCTAATTACTACAAGTTGCACCAGCGAAGGCTTGGGTCAAAAACATAGTATCTGTGTCTACGGTGTCTAGCCACAAACTTTGTTTTTGCTTTAAACTCTCGACAAGCTTACGCCGATCAAAAATTCCCTTGATAAACATTGCAAGATCATTTTGTGTTTTTCAAGGCGAATTTTCATTATTTTCACTTGATAAAGAATACTAGTATCACGCCATATTAAGAAACAAACAGTGATTTTGCGGAGAAAAATATTGAAAGATACTAAATTGAATTTAAAGAGGCGCTACTTTGTTTCAAATGTATTAACATCCAACAGGATTTTCCTGACATGGTATATAACACTGGTGAACGACGTTCGTTCACCAAAAAACTAGCACTGTAGATTTATTTCTTTTACAATAAATAACGACCGAAAAATCTTAATTTTTGAGAATGCCGAATCATTCTCAAAAAATTAAGATTTTTTCAGCCGTTATTTAAGAATCTTAAGATATATATATTAGGATACTATGGTTTCACGTCAGTGACTTAAACGAGTAGCGTTGGCGACGTCGAATGTTTTCATTCACATTTCGAGGGCTTACGCCATTTTAACTGACGTCATCGAGTTTTTCCAAAGTTTTCCCGTAATTTTTGAAAATAGTCCGTCTATGTACATCCGAGGTTGATCGTGAGATTGGCCGAGTGATGTTCCGAATGGGTCTTACGAGCAAATCACCAGGTATCATTTCAAAACCTGTCGAGAACATTTTAATCTTGGACGCAGAGTAAAGCGTTAATTTCTGTACTCATGGGCGAGTGACATGTCTATATTATTTCGAGTTGATAATGTTCACTCAAGGAAATGATGTCATTTTTCCTAATAATTTGATATTTTGAACAAGTCATCGACATTTGCGAGCAGTCTAATATCAGATCCATTTTGCTCCAAGATCATTTTAACGGCGAAAAGACGAACAAAATCGTTGCGCCGAGTGCATCAGGGGATTGAAATAGCCACGGCCGTGATTTTACATAATAATTACGAGACGAATGTGAGATGACTATGAAATACAACAATTGAATAGAATAATCCGGTCATTAGAATAATGGTATTCAGTAGCGTTTATGAACACATTTGTGATATTTTTGACGTCCATGCAGATCTATAAATGTACACTTTTCGAGGCCACTTGTCCTTGGACTAGTAAATACCAGGGCAAATCTTTGAGTGGTATCAAGTAGATCCAACTTAATAATTAGCTCAAAGATTGTATGAAAAGGAAGAAAACTTTGTTTAAGTGAAGAAAATGCCGAGTTCCAGGACTCAAATTTTCATTCTGATCTTATACTAGTAGCAAATCGCATTGTACTTGTCCAACGACAAGTCAAACAAGAAAAATGCCTTCGGGTGCAAAGCTCGGCTGAAATTGCAAAAAAGTCCAAGTCGAAAAAGGGCCAAAGCTCTAACATTTTTTCGCAGGGTTATCCCCCTTTGATAATATAGATAGGTATTGGTGAACAAAAATGTCAAGTTTCCTAAAGATATCTTCAATAACAATAGAGATATGCCCAAAGTTAAAGTTTGATACGCTAACGCCTACACCAACACCGAGCGACATCAAGGAAATCACAATACCTCGAGTTTTCTCAGAAAACAGTGGAACTAAAATGTGCATTTCCACACCCCTGAATGAGGTGTTTCATTACGGCAAATGAACAACTTTTTTATAATTATGAATTGTTACACTTTAAGCTACACTTAACTTGGACCCAGCTCGTGATTATGCGGGAAAAAGTTTTGCGTTTTACGAAAGTAATAATAATTTACTAAATATCGAAAGCGCGAGTTTTAAATTTAGAAATTATATATTAAAAGAGCGCAGTCGTTTTATTACAAATCATATTTTGACACATTCTCGTAATAAGTAGTAATTTGGTGTCGGGGGAGAGATTGTTTTTGTTGTTGCTGTTGTTCTTTACAATCCAGGTCGATAAAAATATCAGTTATTTTTTGTTATGTATGTTTGTTTGGTTTTTGGTATGGAGTTTTACTCCGATTTTAACAATCTAACAGTCATTTCGCCAAAGCTGGTGCAAATCACAGCGGATTCCTATTACTTATTGAACCAATGGATTCTCGGTATTTCTCAAGCCAGCACCACCGTTTCATCCTTTCCTAGTCCCCAGCTGCTATCCCACGCATAGGCCAACGATAATCAAACCTTGGTGACAGACAAATAGTCGAAAAGAATAAGTGCCGCCGTAGGGGATCGACCGCGGCCCCTAGGAATGATAGCTCGAAGCGCTATTCTGCACTATGTGGGCCGTCATATATTAGTTATTTGGAGACCTGTTACATGACCTAAATGTCCTGAATATAAAATCTTCAGGTCAACCTATATAACATACTAATTCTTACCATAATAAGGAGATTAATGCAAAATAAAAGTAATCCCCATATTGGCCTCTTAGCACTTATATAGAGTACTTTAAACAGAGAAAAATATTTTCTGAACCCGACTGAGAGGAATTATCAGGACGAGGCTCTGCCGAGTCGTGATAATTACTCGCAGACTAGACCAGATAACATTGATATTTTAGGCACTAACAAACCGACATTATCTAATTACCATGCAGTAATTTCCAGCGCTTATAATTGTATTTAGAGTAAGACCTTTTAAATATAAAAAAAATCGTGTTTTTGTTTGTTTGTTATAGGTTAACGTTTGAAGTCTCTTTAAATTTTATTACAATTAAATTGCTTTGGCTTGTGCACCCAAGCCTTCATGTCGTTTCAAACACCATTTACACCACAACATCACATCCGTGCCACGAGATGCTCCTTCTACTTAGGCGTACTACTCATCATACACCCATTGGCGGGAGACTAATGTCTAGACAGGGTGTCCACAGTTTGAGCCAAGCAAAATTCCCTGACTTTTCACTGACTTTTCCCTGACTGAAATCAAATTTCCCTGACTTATTTTTACCGTATTTTGCACATTAATTTATGAAAATGTCGGCCTCCACCACCCCTACAGCCAACCCTTTCCACCTCTTACTTGACTAACTGTAACTGTATTACTATTTGTATGAATATTCTTTCTTTTTCTTCATACATACATAATGCATGTTTTATGAACTTAACCTATACTGCTGGGTGTGGGTTTTGAAATAAGACACATGCCAAAATCGACGAAAAACACAAACTAACCCCATAGAAGCATGTATCTTAATATATTGGACTATTTTTGGTGTGCATTTCAAAATATAAACTTTCTTTTAGGCACTTCAACATGAATTAAATGGTACATTATTTAGTATCTTGTATAAAATTCCTAAGTGTCTCTAGTCCCTTCAGTTTCTTCTTAAAGAACAATTTGGAATAATGAATACTACTTATCACATTATAAGTAATGTTATTGTTATTATCAGTATTATCATTATAGCCAATCATGAAGAAACTGCCTTACCTTGTTTTTTATCTTTTTATCATTCATACACCAATTATTTCAAAATTCCCTGACTTTTCCCTGACTTTTGCTTAAACTGTAAAATTCCCTGACCAATTCCAAAATTCCCTGACAATTCCCTGACCTTGAAAAAATATTTCTTTCCCTGACTTTTTCCCTGACCGTGGACACCCTGGTGTCATACTGTCTTTTGTAAAATCTTGGATGAAAGTTTGCCGAGCTAGTGTTCTTACCCACGGCCTCAGGATCGACAGCCCAGTGCATAACTACTGAAATAGCCGGGCTCGGATTTGAGATTCGAGTGAAAATTAAAGCGGTTTGGTACGTATCATGAATATGCAAGTTGTTGCTAAAGTGAGACTGCTTTTATCATTTCATGTTATCAGACAGGGGATAACATGTTAATACAGCTTCATTGCATGATAAATTAATCATTACAGGGAAAAAGACTAGCAGGGGCCCAGTCGCCCATGGCCTCTAGATTTTGGGCTGGCCCCCTAGATATTTTTTGAAAATCCATATGCCTGCTGTAATGTTTAATATTGAATTTTTGAAGCCTGGGACCCTAGGTTAAAATTATTAGTCGTTTTCCCTTCATTAGTTTCATTTTCTCGTTTAAACAGAGAACGAGCTATACAGTCATTAGTCAATAACGCATTGAGGCTTATGCTTAGAAGTAATTAATGTTATCTGACATTGATCATTCACCATTAATTGTAACAAGTATCACGAAGCAATTACCATTGACCTTCAGACTTGTAATAAGTCTGTTAACTAGAGCTTAATCCTTCAGGAAAATTTAGGAGAGCTAAAAATATGTACAACTCGTGCGTTCAGGGCGTGAGGTTTTTCCTTCATATTAAACCTGATCTGTCGCAATCAGGACTAATGCCCAGAGGTAAAGATAAGAGGGAGTAAATCAATTCTAAAATCTTTATTTCTCAATGAAACCCTACGTTGTAAGTACTCATTGGAATCGTCTTTGCAAGGTCTTTCCAATGAGTACCAACACTAAAGGATTTGAAATTATGTTTGAAATGATCTAATTTTAAATCCATAATACCCCCCCCCCCCCATTTTATCTGTAGCTATGAATACCAACAGCAAGTTCTTTGTTCCAGATACCGTATTCGGACAAAATTTGTGACGTCGACATTTTAACTTCGTGACCCAAAATATAATCGGATGCTTGCTTTGGTCATTGGAATCGCTTGTATAGTTTATGGATTCAATGTCATTTCGTTTTCGAGTTAGTATTCAAACGATAAAGGTCTACCGACGGACGGACGATAGACAGACAGACAGACGAAACAAAAACGCTCCATCTATGTGTGAGGGAGTAGAGGGAGCGTGGGTGGGTAACAAATAAAGGTTACGTCAAATCTTTAGTGAGAGAAGTACTTAAATTTGAGCCCGAGCTCGATCAAGACGGTGGCAATCCTTCTTTCCGACTATTTGTCTCTCACCAATGGGTTGATAATCGTAGACCTATGTGAGATAGCAGATGGTGGCTAGGAAAGTATTTGGTGGTTGCACTGGTTAGAGAAATACCATGAATCCATTGTTAGGTGCTCGACTCGCCGCAATATAACTGAAATAATGTTGAAAGCGGCGTGAAACTCCATTCAATCAATAAAACTATAACTTGAGACCAGTCAAAACTCCCAACTCCAAGTTTTACAGATCACGTGGTAAAATGGCATTAAACGCGTGTCCGTGAAAGACAGACAATTAACAGAATGCGCGTGTATATTCAGTTCAGCAAGACGATCCGCTGATCTTCAGGAAAAAGCTGATAAACTACCTTTATGAAAAGCACTTACTAGAGACTAAGATCAGACTGTGCAGGTGCACAGCCTCATCTCAGACTAAACCTGACGCGCTTGCACACTTTTTGGAATTCTAAAGCAAGGGCTCATTTTATATTTTACTAGAGATTAGTACATTTTCGAATTGGTTTTGGCAAAGGTTGACTTAAGCCGTCGCGTTATTGAAATACTACTCTACTAAGGTTTGGCCGAAAGCCATATTGATTATATTAAATGTGTCCCCATTTTTGCCACGCTGTCAAATTGGCCTACTTCCGAACGATTGATAATCTGTTAAGGTAGTGGTTCCGTAATACTGATCTTCCACAAAGTGACCTAGGTTTCCTATGAAATCATTACACTGTTTTAAAAGTTAATTACTTCCGAAACGTGGCTGGACTATTAAGAGTCCCATACCTTAACAGGGCTCGTGTTTGACCTTTAAACCAGGGCTTTGACCCTCAAAAATTTGAAAATATCTCAATTTGACCCCTAGAATTTCTCCCAAGGGTGTCATTTTGAACATCAAAACGTAGTCGTGTACGTAAGATTTCTCAAATTACAATCTAAAGTTTTACAAATAAATTACTTCATTACTTATTTCATATCTTTACAAGAAACTGGTAAAGTGACTTTTAAACATACAAAATTCTACTTATGATTTGCTTTATTCCGTCGTCTTGACCCCTTAAATCTCAGATTCGACCCCTAGAATTTCTTAGGTGAGGAGTCAATTTTTCTCCAATATCAAACACTAACACGAGCCATTCCTTCATGAAATAAGCAGGCTTAATAAGAATAGGAGCAGAGGTATTACTGAAGCCAGGATATTTATATCGTTCTTTTATTTACTCTTTGAAAATAGAGTTACCTTACATCAATTAACTTTTCTGTGAAGGGCAGCTACTAACATTAAATATAACTCCTCCATCTGCATCAATGTCTTTCATTGCTCATACTGATAAAACCAAGGTGGCAAAATGACACAAGATACATCCGTTACACCGCTTTGAAATCGATGTCCAAGTATGAGAGCGAACATAGAAAAAATTCAACTGCGTCGAGTTACGGTTCTTGTGCACTGCACTTCGGAATCAGAAGAACATAGCTGCCAAGTTACGAGTCAATCAGGCAAGAGTGACAGAGAAATGCATGCTCCGGATAAAGAAGTGGACGCAGTCCGTCCACCGGACTCCTGGACGCCACGGGTAATCTCATAAAATACTATCTCTTTCGACTGGCGTACAAAAAACGTTAAAAACAAAATTCATGTACAGATAAAATGAAATTATTTATACATTCTTGGTGAAAATCTTCTAAGCTCTAAACAACTAATTTCTCTGAAAGCATTTAAAAGCGATGTTACTGGTAAGAGAAGTACAATGAATCCACTGCAAGGTGCTTCAGCCGCAGTTATAAGACTAAATACCATCTAAATGCGCATGTTCAAACCGAAGCATACTACAGAAACCCGTTTTCGGGATCAGCAGTAAGTTTCGTTTTGGGTCGTGGCTTTTTTCTGGCTATTATATAGCACTACGAGTTTCTCTTTTTTTTCAAACAGCGTGATTTTCAAACTAACTTTTTACAGGTCATAGGAAAATGTGTTACTTGTTTCAAGGTTAAGTGTTCTAAAGTAGCTATTTACGGAACTATCTATGAATAGTCCTTTTGTGTCCTTGATGCAGATATGCATTCATACAATGTAAATTAGGCCATTATATATCTTGCCGTAATTTGAGATTGGTTGTCATTCATTGCTGGCATGACGTTTTTTTTTCATATTATTTTATGTCCTACTTTTGTGATCCTTTAAGTTTCTTTCTAAATATTAAATCATTAAAGAGATGAAGAAAGTATGTGTTGGTTTCATGGGGATATGAAACTACTGATCTTATCTCACTGCTATGAAGCCAAAATGGGACATCTTTCGTATTTGCAATTGATAGAAGGTATTACTTTACGATATTACATTGTATTCCACCAATCCTTTCAGCATAACTAATAATATTGCATGAACAATCAAGATAAGCCCATTACACTACTGGGGCCCGTTTTACTAAACGTCTTACGAAAAAAAAAATGATCGTAAGTCAAAATCACAAATCGTACCTTGTGTTCTCATTCATCGTTAGATTCCGCCTTGCAATATCTCATTGGAATACGATTCCGATAAGATAATGCATAGCAGAATTCCATGTTTAGTTACTTCCGCAGAGGCAACTTTAATTTTTGACAAAAAATGATCGTTAGATGTTAAGTAAAACAGGCACCTGGATCGTCAAGTATGTTAATCAACAAAGGGATACAACTAAAACAAAACGAGACTGGGAGAGCTACGTATCTTGCGCGCTGCGCTCCGTAATCATGACAACTGCCAGTCCTGCATTCAGGATGACAAAACGGTGCAAACAAATAGTCAATTTTTTCCCCGCTTTGCACGTGCATGCAAATCGGGGTATATTTGGCAAACTGTTTACGGCGTGTTGTCATCCTGAACGCTAGTCAGGTTTTAAGGCCAGCAAACATTTGGAGACAGAGTTATGGTCCGGTAAAAGAATTTTAAGCCGTCAGCCCGAACACCCGGACGCAAAATAGACGGGCGTGTTAAAGTACAGGAAAGGTATAATGTTGGCAAATGTTGTATCTGAAATCATACTCTAATTTACAAGAGGACCGTGATGGTCCTAGATCGCTCACCCGAGTCTCTTTGACCCCAGGGACATCACATTAATCATATAGGCAGATGTCAACAAGGACATAATTTCTCCATAAGATCAATGCCCTGAAATGTTTTCAGCCAAGAGCAAGAAGGATGTATTCTTGATTCTATGTAAAAAAGGATGCACCCGGGTGGAACCCAAATGTAACCCAAGGGTCTTGATATGAACAAACTTGGTAGAGGTCCACAAGATGATGCTACAGACTTAATATGAAAGCTGTCTGCTTTCTTGTTTCAGAGAAGAAGATTTTTGAAGATTTTCCTGTTTTCTCCCATCGTGCTCAGATGAGCTAATGGATGCGCTCAGGTGGAGCCCAAATATGACCCCAGTTGCTTGATATGAACAAACTTGGTAGAGGCTTACTAGACGATGCTACGTACCAAATATAAAAGCTGTGTGCCCTCTGGTTTCAAAGAAGATTTTCGTTTTTTACCCTTCATGCTCAGAAGAGCTAACAAGAGGACCAAGATGGTCCTAGATCGCTCACCTGAGTCTCTATGACCCCTGGGACATCACATTAATTAGATAGGCAGATGTCAAAAAGAAGATAATTGCCTAAGATCAATACCATGGAACATTTTCAGCGAAGAGCAAGACAGATATGCCTTTTTGCTCTTCGATTCTATGTTAAAACGGATGCACCCGGGTGTACCCCAAAAGTGACCCCAGGGTCTTGATATGAACAAACTTGGAAGAGGTCCATAAGATGATGCAACATTCTAAATATGAAAGCTGTCTGCCTTCTGGTTTCAGAGAAGAAGATTTTTGAAGGTTTTCCCATTTTCACCCATCGTGCTCATATGAGCTGAAAGGGATGCACCCGGGTGGAGCCCAAATATGACTCAAGGGTCTTGATATGAGCAAACTTGGTAAGGGCCCACAAGATGATGCTACATACCAACTAGAAAGCCATGAATGGCTTGAGTCGCTCCACAGGCTTGAAATTCTTGTAATCAAAGTTTTGACTAGATTTTTTAGATATTTTGGGTTCTATTTATGTTGAAATGATTTTAAAAGTTTCCATTATCATAACACAGAGAGAAATGACCTCCTCCAATAAAAGACATAATTTTCAACCGATCATGATAATTTTTGGCTGCATGATAATGGATCACCCAAGGATCATACTAATGAAGTTTGATTGATATCCATCGATTACATTCTGAGAAAATGATTTTCAAAGTTTCCACTATATAGCATAGAGAGAAATGACCTCTGCCCATAAAATACAAACTTTTCATCAGAGCACAATAATGTTTAATTGGCTGATAAAGAATCACTCAAAAATCATTCCTGTGAAATTTGGTTGATATCCATCACTTACATTCTGAGAAAATGATTTTCAAAGTTTCCACTATATAACAAATAAAGAAATGACCTCCGCCCATAAAATACATATTTTTAATTTGATCACAATAAACTTTGGTAGACTGATAAAGGGTCACCCAAGGATCAATCATGTAAAATTTAGTTGATATCTATCTGTTAGTTTTTGAGAAAATGATTTTCAAAGTTTCCACTATATAACATATAGAGAAATGACCTCCGCCCATAAAATGGATATTTTTCATCTGATCAAAATAATTTTTGGTAGACTGATAAAGGGTCACCCAAGGATCAGTCATGTAAAATTTTATTGGTATCCATCAATTCGAACCTGAGGAAAGTCACTTTTTACCATATTTGGAAATTAGCCACGCCCATTAAATCCATGTTTTTCATTGGATCACAATTTCTTGAACAACTTTGAAAGAGGGTCACCCAAGGATCATTCCTGTGAAGTTTGGTTGAAATCCATCAAGTAGTTTCTGAGAAGAAGATTTTTAAAGAAAAAGTTTACGACCGGACGCACGGACGCACAGACGCACGGACGGACGGACGCACGACGGACACAACGCCATGACAATAGCCCCAGTGGCTTTCAGCCAGTGGAGCTAAAAATGAAAGCAGTGTGTCCTCTGGTTTCAATTAAAGAAGATTTTAAAAGATTTTCACTCTTTGATTCTATGTAAAAAGGGTTGCGCCTGGGTGGAGCCCAAATATGACCCCAGGGTCTTGATATGAACAAACTTGGTAGAGGTCCACTAGATGGAGCTACATACCAAATATGAAAGCTGTCTGCCTTCTGGTTTCATAGAAGAAGATTTTTCAAGATTTTCATTTTTTTACCCTTCATGCTCATAAGAGATAAAGGGATGCACCTGTGCAAAGCCCAAATATGACCCAAAGGTCTTGATATGAACAAACTTGGTAGAGGCCCACTAGGTGATGCTACACACCAAATATTAAAGCTGTTTGCCATCTGGATACAGAGAAGAAGATTTTTAAAGATTTTCGTTCTTTGATTCTATGTAAAAAGGGTTACGCCCGGGTGGAGCCCAAATATGACCCCAGGGTCTTGATATGAACAAACTTGGTAGAGATCCACTAGATGATGCTACATACCAAATTTGAAAGTTGTCTGCCTTCTGGTTTCAAAGAAGAAGATTTTTGAAGATTTTCATTTTTTTACCCTTCGTGCTCATAAGAGATAAAGGGATGCACCTGTGCAAAGCCCAAATATGACCCAAGGGTCTTGTTATGAACAAACTTGGTAGGGGCCCACTAGGTGATGCTACACACCAAATATTTAAGCTGTCTGCCATCTGGTTAAAGAGAAGAAGATTTTTAAAGATTTTCGCTCTTTGATTCTATGTAAAAAGGGTTGGGCCCGGGCAAAGCCCAAATATGACCCCAGGGTCTTGATATGAACAAACTTGGTAGAGGCCCACTAGGTGATGCTACACACCAAATATTAAAGCTGTTTGCCATCCGGTTTCAGAGAAGAAGATTTTTAAAGATTTCCATATTTTCACCCTTTTTGTTAAGGGTAAAGGGAAAGTTAAGGGTGGATTTCATTTATTTGAACAACTTTGGTAGAGCTTGACCCAAGGAACATCCCTGCCAAGTTTCATCAAGATTGGCCCACTGGTTTAGGAGGAGAAGATGTTTAAAGAAATTGTGGACGACGGACGACGGACGACGGACGACGCACGACGGACGACGGACATTCTACGATCCCAATAGCTCACCTTGAGCACTTTGTGCTCAGGTGAGCTAAAAAGGGTGTGTCCGGGTGTAGCCCAAATATGACCACAGGGGCTTGATACGAACAAACTTGGTAGAGGCCCAATAGGTGATGCTACATACCTAATATGAAAGCTGTCTGCCATCTGATTTCAGAGAAGAAGATTTTTAAAGGTTTTCGCTCTTTGATTCTATGTAAAAAGGGTTGTGCCCGGGTGGAGCCAAAATATGACCCTAGGGTCTTGATATGAACAAACTTGGTAGAGGTCCACTAAATGATGCTACATACCAAATATGAAAGCTGTCTGCCTTCTGGTTTCAGAGAAGAAGATTTTTAAAGATTTTCCTTTTTTCACCCTTTTGTTAAGGGTAAAGGGAGAGTTAAGGGTGGATTTCATTTATTTGAACAACTTTGGTAGAGTTTGACCAAAGGAACATCCCTGCCAAGTTTTAGAACGATTGGCCCTACGGGTAGAAGGGGAAGATGTTTTAAGTAATTGTGGACGACGCACGACTGACGACGGGCGCAAGACATTGTACGATCACAATAGCTCACCTAGGGCACTTTGTGCTCCGGTGAGCTAAAAAAACCCATAAACTAGAAAGCCATGAATGGCTTGAGTCGCTCCACAGGCTTGAAATTCATGTAATCAAAGTTTTTACTAGATTTTTTAGATATTTTGGGTTCTATTTATGTTGAAATGATTTTCAAAGTTTCCACTATTATAGTATATAGAGAAAAGACCTCCGCCAATAGAAGACATAATTTTCATCCGATCACGATAATTTTTGGCTGCATGATAATGGATCACCCAAGGATCATACTAATGAAGTTTGATTGATATCCATCAATTACATTCTGAGAAAATGATTTTCAAAGTTTCCACTATATAACAAATAGAGAAATGACCTCCGCCAATAAAATATACATTTTTCATTAGATCACAATAAATTTTGGTAGACTGATAAAGGGTTACTCAAGGGTCATTCATGTAAAATTTGGTTGATATCTATGAGTTAGTTTTTGAGAAAATGATTTTCAAAGTTTCCACTATATAACATATAGAGAAATGACCTCCGCCCATAAAATACATATTTTTCATTTGATCATAATAATTTTTGGTAGACTAATAAAGGGTCACCCAAGGATCAATCATGTAAAATTTGGTTGATATCTATCAGTTAGTTTCTGAGAAAATGATCTGCAAAGTTTCCACTATATAACATATAGAGAATCGACCTCCGCCCATAAAATGCATATTTTTCATCTGATCAAAATAATTTTTTGTAGACTGATAAAGGGTCACCCAAGGATCAGTCATGTAAAATTTTATTGGTATCCATCAATTAGAACCTGAGAAAAGTCACTTTTTACCATATTTGGAAATTAGCCACGCCCATCAAATCCATGTTTTTCATTGGATCAAAATTTCTTGAACAACTTTGAAAGAGGGTCACCCAAGGATCATTCCTGTGAAGTTTGGTTGAAATCCATCCAGTAGTTTCTGAGGAGAAGATTTTTAAAGAAAAAGTTTACGACCGACGCACGGACGCACGGACGGACGGACGGACGCACGACGGACACAACACCATGACAATAGCCCCAGTGGCTTTCAGCCAGTGGAGCTAAAAACCGAACTTTCTACACGGTTAAAAATTGATTTTCTACTCGTCCGTGGCCAAAATAAACTTGTCCACAATAGAATCATTTTCAGAAGTTTTCTCAAAACAACCCAGCATTTAATTATTTTCATTAAGAAAATACTTTTACCCTTTGACACAGGCTGTGACAAAAGGTTATCAACCGCTTATTCTATTCAATTTCATATCCAGATTTGTCCTTGTATTTACTTGTCAACAGCAAGTGGAAAGTGGCCTCGAAAAAATGTACTTGCCTCGACAAAAAACCCGTGTAGGATAAGTCGGGCATGGAAATTGCATAATTCGTTTCCAGAAAAAAGTGTGTAACACAATAAAACTTAAAAAGAGATCTAACAGCCTTTTTTCTAACAAGAGCATCGCCTACGGATGCAACACTTAGCTGCAGGAGCTGGTTGATGCAAAAATTCTTGTCCAAAAAGGGCATACCTCTTACAAAAATGCTTGCAGAGTAACCATCCTTGATAACGGGGATAGCTCTTGTGATGTAGAACACATGTTAAGTTTTGTGAAGATATCTTCAATAACAACAGAGATATGACCAAGGTTATAGTTTGTCACGCCAACGTTAACATCAAACCACAGGGCTTGTGCTAGCTTTGTAAATTTGGGAGTCATTGACCCCTTGAATATAAAATTCTGAGGGTCAACACTTTTTCTGTAGGGGTAAAAAAAGAGAAAAACCTCTGAACTTATCATTCTTCAAATTATTTTTTATAACTGGAACAACATAAACAATAAAGTGTTGATACACTTTATTGTTTATGTTGTTCCATTTATATAGATCTTTTGTAAAAGTATGGAGAAAATAAGTGACCTACATAATCTTATATTGCAAAAGCTGCACCACTGGAAATTTCTTGGCCAAAAAGACCCCCTGCAGGAAATTTTTGAGGGTCAAACTAGGATTTTAGAGAGTCAAAACCCTGGTTTAAGGGTCAAACACGAGCCCTGAAGCAAAGACCAACGGGAACGATGCCAAGGTCTCATAATACCTTGAGTTTTGTCCGTGTCTTACAGTTAAAAAGACGAGGTGATTGATATAGGAACGAAAAGGAATTAGTGGGAGGAGCAAGTTTTTAATGGAACTAGACTGTGAAAAGCGGATTAATACCGTACGAGTGCTTGTCAATAATGAAAAACCATTTTCCATCAAAAGCCAAAAACCCTGTCAAAAGTCAATGGACCAAAACATCACTTGCACACCTCTGCCTGATTAATGATCCCATCTCCAAAGTTTCAATGAAATCTACCCATTAATTGATGAGAAATTGAGCGGACAAGAAAATGCTATAGACGGACGGACGGACCGACCGACTGACAAGCTCGTTACTGCCAAGTTCAGGGTGTGTTATTAAATGGAGGATAGCCAATATCGTTAATTCGTCCAATTGTAGGAAATTAGGTATTAGCTTTCCTCCCTTTTAGGCTTTAAGTTAATAAAATATACGTCCTTTTGTTGGTGTTTGTCTTCAAGGACAATCAAACGCCAAAACTTACACCATCCAATAAATTCGTGTTGAGAAATCAATGATTTGAATGAAATGATGCTCGTTTTCAACTATTTCGGGGCATTTTTGAACCATTTTCGAGAGTTTATGAAAGGTTAAAGTGAAACTTTGGAATTGATTGATTGACTGATTGATTGAATGGAGAAATTTTAGAATGGAGCACTGAGCAGGGATCAGTTTAGGGTGAGATATTGGGAGATTCTCTCATTTTTCGGCCAGAAATATCATTGAAACTGACTAAATAAGAGAAAAATTTCTCAAAGTAAAATATAATTTAGTGAAGGATCTGGTAGAAGTTTCACACCAAAATTTCTAAATTCCTCACTAGATATGGCAAAATGACACGTTTTATCCCGTAATATTCTAAGCCAGAATTATGCCTGCAAAGTCAGCGATTTAGAATGGTTTGAGCAAGATTTAATATCGTTATGATGTAACGTGCTGTACCAAGGCTTCGTGCTTTCACCATTGTCTCATATTCACAAATGTCCATAGATTTTAAAGATGATTGGAAGGGAGTATAGGTATCGAATTGAGAAACTGTCATCTTGATTCCAACAGAGGTGTTTGATGTATCAGGGGAAAAAAGGCTAGCAAGGGGGCCCTGGGTTTTTGGCTTGGTCTTTAGATTTTTTGGAAAATGACTATACGTCTAATGTTAAATATTGAACTATTAAAATCAGTGCCCCTAAGTGAAAATTGTCAGACATTTTTCCAGGACCCTATATATTTCTTTAATGCTTTCCAGAAGGTTATCAAGAAAGAGAGAGGGATTATCACTTGTGAACCTTACCGCAAAATCAGTTAAGTTATCACAAGATAATGCCAATCCCTATTTCATTCGGCCTTTCAGATGACGTTCTCTTAGCGGGATCTGGTAAAAACATGACACCTGGTATTCAAAAGCAAAATAACATATTATAAGAGAACTTGTCCCGAAGCTATCAGATAATGATTACGTCTATTTTTTGCATTACAGAAAAAGAATAATTGGTTGTTGTTATTTTGTTGTTGTTGTTGAGGCGAATCTTTAATTTCGATAACAACAAAAGTGTAAACTTTCCTTGTTTCCTCCCTGAAAGATTAATCGATCTTGCTACGAAACAAGTAATTATTATCCTTTTTTTAATGCTTTTTGGTGGTTTATCGAGAAAAAAACGGTAGATTATCACTTGAAAATCTCACCGCAAAAGCAGTGAAATTATCAAAAACCTATATATCCTGCTTACTGTGCATTTCACCCTATCTGACGTTATCTATGCGGTGCGAAATAAGTGACATTACAGTGATCGTTGCATAGCAATCGCGTGCAAAATCACGTGCAAAATGACGGGCTTTACGGAAATATGTCCAAGAAATTCCAAATTTTATCTCATTTTTGCACAAAAGAAATAGAATAATCAATTGTTTTCGAGTATGATCCAGGGTTTTAAGGGATGCAGGTTTTGTGAGTATGAGACTCCGAAATAAACAGCCAGGATCCTCAAAACTATCTGATGTGAGTCCCATCAACCTACTTGGGAGCAACTTTAGAAAAGAATTGAAGACTGTTGCAAACAGTCTTCCATTCTTTCCTGAAGTTGAACCCCAAGAAATTATTAACGCCCAATACTTTTTTTTCTTAACCTTTAAATAGAGAATAGCTCTAAATGAAAAGAAAAACTAGATTATTGCTTTTAAAGAAATAGTCTTCACCTAAAGCAAGGACTCTCATACCTCATGAAAGGACCCCTAAGATCCCTATGGTTGAGTCAGTTGGACCCTGTTTTGTTGATGTTAGACTAAAACCCTGTGATCGATTATTATTTCATTTTGTGATAAACAAAAGCCATATTTTGACTCGTGGCACTTCCACTCGTGAAATATTGCTTTCGTTGTTCACTCAATGAAATATAAATCGATCTTACACTGATACAAAAAATTATCCTCTATTTCCTTTCGCTCTTCAGCACTCACAATAGGAAGATTTCAACTTTATTTTCTAGCAACACAAATCAATTTTGAATATACTATTCCCACTAGCTTAGACCATAAGAATTTGTACTCTTGTCCAAAAAACTCATTTCATATCACTGAACAATAACTGGAGACAAAAGACACAATTCAGCATGTGCGTGAGATTTCGAATAATTCCACATGTTCACGAGCAACAAACATTGAACAGCCAAAAAACTTTATAATAGAGAAAAATTATTCTACAGAGCGGATGGCGAAGCCTCTAGCCAGACTGTGCAATTGCACAGGCTTAACATAGCGCCTGCTTAGCGCTGCGCACATGTAAAATTGAAAGAAATTTCACTCACAGGCTCATATCTCTTGGAAGTGACAAGCAACCATTACCATTGATGTTTAAATAGTAAATTCCAACTGAATAAATGCAATTGTACCATTTAAGTTCAACCATATCAATCATATCGCGGGATTCCGATCATAGATCCGCAAAACGACCGGTTTCTACCACGTATTATTAGATCTATTATTTTTGTTGTTGTTGTTGTTGTTGTTGTTTCAAAATTTTCCATACACATTCATAGAAGTACTTTCATTGTAATGCTTATTTGAGAAAAAAATCGTTTCACGCTCATTGACTGCAAGTAGGCCTATAGCCTAACTTAAACCCGAAATTTTAAAAAGCAAGATGTCGTCAGATTTCATGAATGGTTTTAGATTCACACACATGATTTTCACAAGATGTCGTTTGAGTTTATGTATGGTTTCAGATTAAGACACAAATACGATATTTATCATTTATTAAAATAAAAAAAAATAATAAAGTCTATATTTACCTTAAACGTATTTTTATTTGATAGAAATGGTGTGGCTGGATCTACATCCGTGTACAAAATTGAAACATTTTGCCATTTTTATTTCCAATCTAACACTTTCAACGCAACCATGTCTAGATTTTAAATGAACCAGTTTTCGTTAAAACACATTTATGGCTGTTATCGATAATACACGAAATATGCAGACACATCAACATCATTCCCATTTACACATTAACGGTGAACGCAATGAACGTTTGGTTTTTCTTCCCTAGCTTATTGACGAATGGTAAAGCTTTCGATGACCTTCCCATTTTCCGATAGAGCGTTTTAACCGACTTTCCTAACGCATATACATGGAATGAATACGTGTGTACCGGTTGAAGCATAGATCTAGTTTATCGTCTGCTCCTGGGTTAAAAATAGAACGTAACTTTGGTTACAATAGTACACTGCACTCTCGAGAGAGGTCAAAAATAGAGGACTGGGGCGCACAACAAAGCACTCGGATCTTCAATAATATCTCATTACGTCATGAAAATTAATCAAAACTACCCTTTGGACCACTTAAATCGGACCGATGAAATTTATAGAAGCGAACGATCGGATTAGTCATGTGATTTTTTCCTAAGGAGCCTAGAATAAAGATGTTATTAAGAAATTTGGTTACTTTTATTTTCTAGACGAGGACGAGATCAACTTTATTTTTTTTTTTTAGAATAAAGTTATAAACAACAGTTCTCTTTTTAAACATAATTTATGATTCTCAAAACATAGTTAACGCGTTCGCGTGCTTTGGAATTATCTCACTTTGGCTGCCAGAGTACTTAATCCTTCGATCTTTCACTAGGGTCCAAATTATAAGCTGGACCCTAGAAGAGAAGCAACATTTTTGTTATTTTGTTGCTAAGAAAGTAATAGTTTTCCACGGGCCGGTCGGGATTCGATCCCGGGACCCCTTTATCCAAAAGCCATCGTCCAAACAACAAGTCCATGGACTCCACGTTTTTTTTTTTTTTTTTTGTTTTGTTTTGTTTTTTTTTTTTGGGGGGGGGGGGGGGGGTTGCTGTTATTGTTATTTTAAGACCTTTACTTCATTATTTCATGCTTCACAAGATATTACCACACGTAGATCGATTTACCTATATCCTTTGGGGTAATTCGGAATTCATATTTTGTAACTTAATTACAACGATTATCCAAACTCTGTGTTTCAGGTCTCTTGCAAGATATATAGAATAAAATGTAAGTGTCTAAAAATATCCGGGCAATATGTTCTGGTCTCGGCTGAGAGTATTATCATAACGAGGCAAAGCCTCGTCATGATAATTTCTCCCAATCCCGACCAGATAACATTGATATTTAGAGACACTAATATATTATTTTCTACTTACCGAGTTATCTATCAGTCCACCTTTACAGCGACGCTTCTTCCAGTCCACATGTAAGTAGGCGGTCAGAAACTATTGGGTCATATACTATAGCCTGAACTAAGGCAAATATTGACCATTAAGTACTAAAAGGTCAAAGCTGAAAACACTATAAATAGACTGTCCTCCGTGAAGGTAATGCAGTTTATAACCCGTTTTGTAATAAGTACCCATTTGAAAATAGACTTTACCAAACATGTTGAGCATTACAATAAGGTAAGCCATTAAATCCTTGTTCTAAACAAAACACCGAATTGAATTTCAGTGAAATAAATATATTAAATACATTATAAACTAAATGGGGCCAATAATGTGCCAATACTGTATTATGTGTACATGTAGGCCTTGTTAATATTGCCAAGACTGTGACCGTATAGTAATCGGATTATAAATATAGTGATCGAGGTCATCGTTTAATATTAAAGTACAGATTTGTTTGTTTATTGACCGCACAATGATTGAAATTGTGTATTGTTATTATCCATTATTAATGCCCTGGCAGGGCGGAGCCTAAGTATTGGGTCGTTGCACTTAAGGTTAAGGGAAATCAGCTTTTATCTAAAATAACCTACTTTTAAAGAGAGTCGACATAAATAACTCGAGACCTAAAATCGTAGATTGGTTACCAAATCCTTGTAACTTCAGCTTAATCAAGCTGAAGTTACGAGATCTTGGTAACCAAACGACGAAATGTATTCACTCTCTCAAAGCACGTGAATCCTTAAGGTTTTAGGGTACCGTTATTTGCAATGACTACCGACTGAAATTTGAAAGAACCCAAACTGTTGAAAAGTAAACTCGCCAAATTACGACACGGTTAAGCCCCGCCCTGCCAGTTCATTGATTACGCAGGATATGTTATTATATATTTAGAGGTTATATTATAGGCAAACCTCAAAAGTTGTACCTTTATAAACAATGTTAGGTTCATATATAAAAAGTAATTTTGACCAGATTTAAGGGCATTCCATTTGCCAACAAAAAAGTATTTCTAGGTATGTTATATTTCAAAATGAAGCTCTAGATGTGCAAAAACGTTTAGGTAACACAACCCTGCATGGAGGCTTCAGTCAATTCTAACCATTTACTCCTACACCCGTTGTATTAAAACTCGGATCAAAAACGTAGACCTGCAAGCAATTTACTTTGACTTTTTTTTTTATAAACACTTATGTCATATATGTCATTCTGGTATTGCAAACGTGTAGATCTATGTTTAGTATAGTATGTTATTAAAACATATATGGACATTTATAGATTCTGACCTGTTAGATTGTTGAGAGTCATACCTCTCTCTATCTCACACAGTGATAAATGTTTAATACTATCCGAAAAAAAATCTTTATTTTGGAAAGATATATTACGAGAGTGAATCAAAAATTACGTAGACTAGCGTTGCAGAAATTTTGATTCAACAGACTTTGAAGAGAAAACTACATTGTTATCAAATTGAGGCATTTTTCTTTTTGTCGTGTAAATTTGGATGAAATCCAAATAGTTGGTCACCTGTAGCAACCATTCTAAAACATGTAGTCATTTGGTACTGGCGCACGGTAACGACGTCAATATGACGCTGCGGTATTGATAAGTTCCGTCTCGAAAGTCAGCACTTTTCAAAATACTCAACTCAACAATAAACACGATTTCTACATCACCTATCCATTGAATAAGCACTATTTTCATATCCATCTGATCCAAAACGATGATCTTAAATGTGTAATGTGTCTAAACGATTCTGAACTGATGTTGTTCTGTGACAATAACAGATTAAACGCCAAGGAGACGTTTTCCATTCTCCGAGTGTCATCCTAAGAAACACTCTCCATTCTTAAACAAACCTTTAAAACCATTTAAAAAGAATGTATCTGCTTACATTTGAAGACCTTTTTGCATATTTTATCATTTAAACCTCTCGATTAGGTTTTCCAAAGGCCCAGTAGAACTTTATTATTGTCTAGTTGTCTCTGGCTGCGCCGGTGACGTCCGTTTGAAGTTAAAAATTTGAAGCGTGCCCTGAGTTTACTGCATTTAAATTCGAAAAAAGCGAATGGATTATGCTTAAATTTTAAATATCTTAACTCATAACCTCAACACGTAATTAGGCGAAGTTTGGAAGTGTTTGGTCCAAATTGAGGGGACAATTACGGGTAGTAACACTAGGAAGTAACGTTAAAAAATGGGTTGCGCCGGTAGCACCTACCCAGGTATATCAAATGTTGGATTTTTTACGTCAGAGTCATAGCAGACTCTTGTAAATTTGATATTTTGTCAACATTACATGATTTGAGACGTGTGCAATATTTCATTGATTTCCGTCGAGAAATACCAAAGTTATAGTAAAAATCCACGTATTTTTTGATCCACCCAATTATTGTATGATTTCGCACCATACATAATATCTATTTTCAAAATGGGCCAAAAACTCTTTACATGAACCTTAATGGGCGCGTGAACTTTTATTATGAGTTGGCAAAGAAAGATCCATGTCCTGATGTCATAATAGTGTACATAAAAGATAACATAAAACTATTATACGAAGGTCACAAAAAGATAATGAGACCGACTCTGTCTTCGGAATGGAAAAACAGTGCGAACTGTGCAAATTACATCACACTTTGCATCGTGAACGTGCAAAGTGGGGTATAATTTGCAGAGTTTGCATCGTTTTCTCATCCTGACCGCAGCACAGATTATGCTTCTCTTTTAAATTCTCTGTTTAAAATAGCAGATCTGTCATCAAAGAGTGTTTGGCCAGAGAAACTCAACCTAAAGCTTGAACCGTTCCTGCCTTGAAGTCAGGACTGAATGTTCATCGTCCTGAACGCAGGACTGCTTTGTTATTTCTAAATTATTTGCCCCGGAAGAGTCGTGATTGGCAATTAGATTAAATTATCGCCGCTTAATATTAATATTATTGTCGATCAACTGTATTCCGGTTTTCAAGCTTTAATTCAATAAAACAATACCCCGACTCATTCTTTCCGACAATTTGCCTCCCAACAATAGGTCGATACTCGTAGACCTATTTGGTATAGCAGGCGTAGGCTCGAGGAAAGGACGTAATGTTATAGTTCCGCAATTTTGAGTGAGTGATCAAAGGTCAAGTTTGTCTATACAGGCATAGGCATAATTGACCTTTGATCCAACACTTTAACTTGTGGATCTGTAGCGCCGGGGTTAGAAATACCGGAAATCCATTGTTAGGCGCTCCGTTAGCCGCGATATAACTGACAAATTTTGAAAGCAGCGTATACCCAATTCAAACAAACAAATCAATAAAATAACAGCTACCGTCACAGCGTAGTAGGTAGCACAAAAGACATCCAATCACATGGTCACGGGTTCGATCCTATGCGGCGGTAAATATCGTTTCCTAATTTTATATCCCAACTTTCTTCACAAAAGTGGGGACTGAGGGCTATAGTTGATACATCGTAAAATTAACACTCATTCTGAATGACCGTCACTCAGTGCTTTTAGTTCATTCCAAACATTCAAACAATTTATTCAAAAATGCTCTTAAATTATTTTAAAAAAAAGTGCCATGTCGGACATTGCCATCCCCCGCCGCAAAAGCTTGATAGTAACATGAAGCCTAATAGATTAAGAATAATTTTGTACTTTAAAGGCAAAAACTGGAAAATAATGCAAGCAAGAGTTATATTTAATGTGCACTGCACTTCTCCTCCATGAGATTTATCTTCCCATAAAGTTTCAAGTCGATAGCTTTAATACTTAAGGAGTTATTCTCCGGAAAAAAACTAAGTATTAAAATAAAGGACAATAACTCAAAAATTATGCAAGCAGGAGTTGTACTTTTTGTGCACTGCACTTCTCCTCCGTGAGATCTATCCCTCCATAAGGTTTCAAGTTGATAGCTATTATACTTTAGGAGATATACTCCGGACAAAATCAGAATAGGGCAATAACATAAAGATAATGCAAGCAAGAGTTGTAGTTCTTGTGCACTTCACTTCTCCTCCATGAGATGTTTCTACCAATAAAGTTTCAAGTTGATAACTTTTATACTTTAGAAGAAATGCTCCGAACAAAATCTAGTTATCAAAAACAATAAGGAGCAATAACTCAAAAACTATGCAAGCAAAAGTTATAGTTCTTGAACATTGCCCTTCTCCTTCATGAAATCTATTCACCTATCAAGTTTCAAGATGAGTATCTATCATACTTTAGGAGATATGCCCCGGATGAAATCTAGGTATCAAAAACAAAGGACAATAACTCCAAAATTATGCAAGCAATAGGTGTAGTTCTTATGCAATGCACTTCTCCTCCATGAGATTTATCCACCCATCAAATTTCAAGTTGATAGCTTTATACATTTGGAGATACTTTTCGGACAAGTTTAGTGACGGAATGGCGGAATGACGGACGGAGTTCATGCTTATATCTCCTCGCCGAATACGGCGGGGGATAAAAACCACCCTCAATAACTAGAATCAAATTACTGCAAAAAATCGACCATTTCACTGACTTTCTTGAATTTGGAAGTCCTTGATTCGTTCGTGAAGACATAGCTGTTAAGCAATTTATAAAATTCTTATGGTATTTAAAAGGGAGGTATTGATTATCGCTTATTTTGAAAAAATAGCGATATTGGATTACATCCCTTCAATTTAATTTTGAACTCGCTAATTGCAGTCGATCAAATTCAATCCAAAATCATTCCAAAATCATTCAACTTGTCAATCTCAAAATAAATGGTTATAAAACTTGCGGAGCGTGACTTACCAGAAATCTTTTTTTATGGGCTACAGAAACCGCCATTTGACTGAGGACCTGTTAAAAGCGCTGTTAGTTTTATTGTGTGCATGTATGGCTCCCGTCCCACTGCGGATCTGAAGTATTGTGAAAAATAAGCAAAATTCAACTAGAGAAAGAGAATTTCTTTTTCAGCTTTTATTCTCGGACTGGCTGGTCAGTTTTTGAGATTATGGTAGGTAATCGGAAACAAAATAGTTAAATATGAGTGGTCTACCTTATTAATTTTAAAACAAACGGACAGCCGGGAAGCCAGGCTAGTATAGTCCAGCAATTTCAAGTGAGTGATCAAAGATCAATTTTACATTGAAAATGATATGAGATAGCGGTTTCTCGAACCTCACTCTTGCTTGCGGGTCTGTAAATACCACTATTTAAGGGATGGCTACCAGTCTAATCTGACGATTACACAGAAAGGTCAGGCTAGTAGTTCATTACTGGAGTATACCGATAAACAAAATTGGTCTAGATTTATGACAGGGAAGCGGACACTGTTCTCTCAATCGGAATTGTAACCCTGCTTCTAGTTTCCGTTCTCATAAAGAGCGGATTTCAAGGGGGAAGACATTTTGCAACGTAATACGGAATGGGAGCACCTAAAGAGAACCAAACTCCTCGAAGGAAATATATTTTCTGAAATGGTATAATCCACAGGTAGTCAACACGGGTGAGGATAGTGTAATTTTACCAAAATTTAACCACAAAAAATTGTCATACTATTTTTTTTATCACAATGTATAATATAGACAAGGTCCCGAACTACCCTCTTTTATGCAGAAAATCTGGTCGGCCGAGATCGCGCAATTTCACTTTACACCTATAAACCCAGGTTAAATACAATGCTCTACTTGAATTACTGATTGCATTCTATAGAAAATATTTTTTCCTATCACTCACAATCTAATTCTTTTCAGAAATGCCAACAATTCAGTTCATATTTCCTTTTCAATTTGGAATCTGGAAGAAATCATTTCTGCAACGGCCATTTTTGTTTATAAGCTTTTGGCCAATCAGACAACCTGTTACAATTAAACTGTAGAATCAGGCTATCTGATTGGTCGAAGGCTTATAAACAAAAAATGGCCGATGCAGAAATGTTTTCTTCCAGGTATCAAATTGAAAAGTGAATACCTATTGAATTGTTTGCATTTCTACACAGAATTAGGTGTTAGTGACAGGAAAAGATGTTATCTTTAGAATGCAATAAGTAATTTAAATAGAGCATCGTATTTAACATGGGTTTATAGGTGTAAATTGGACTTGCGCGATCTCGGTCGACCAGATTTTCTGCACGAAAGGGGGTAGTTCGGGACCTTGTCTATATTATGTATTGTGATAAAAAAAAATAATATAATGATTTTTTTTGGTTAATATTTGGTAATATTTCACTATCCCCACCGGTGTTGGCTACCTGTGGTATAATCCGACTGCATTCGGGTTGACAAATTGGTGAAACACGTTTGCAAGTTATGCCCCACCTTGCACATGCACTGCGTGCAAAGCAAAGCGGGGTATAATTTGCAAACATAGTGCACCGTTTTGTCATCCTGAATACAGGACAGGTCCAACACCGATAAGTCAATGATCGCATTCTGAAAATAAATAGATAGATAGGCAGAGAAATCGTTATATATAGAAAATCTGACAAAAGCCAAATGTTTACAACCTAATCAGCTGAACAGCAGACTGACTAGCCTGACTCCAACGCTGCTAGTTAATGTTGAATTAGAAATAAATAAGGTACACTACTCACGTTTTACTATTTCAATTTCCAATTACCTCCCATATTCTCAAAAAACTGACACCCACTGATCGGCCAGTCAGAGGAATGTAAACTAATAAGAAATTATCCTTCTTCAGTTTAATTTTGATCATTTCACAAAACTTCAGACCAGTGGGACGGGAGCCAGTCTATAGACTGACCTGCATAAATTAATTTTGCCGACTTGCAATATTGTCATTTTTCTCCTGCATTGGTCACGTTGAATTATGTCATGACCACTTCGTAAGTTTGTCAAACTTAGGTCAAAAGTTTATAATCATATAACCTCGGACACATTGAAAGGAACCCCCTGAAAAAGTCTAGTCTCTATTCATATGTTTGAAAATGCGTTATCGACACTCTTAACAATATTTCAAACATATCGCAGTAGCCGGAGTACCACACTGTCGGTTCCTGATAAGAATGTCAGCAAAATACCGTTTCAGGACTTTCAGTCCTAT
Organism: Fragum whitleyi; assembly: GCA_948146395.1. NCBI lineage: Eukaryota > Metazoa > Mollusca > Bivalvia > Cardiida > Cardiidae > Fragum > Fragum whitleyi. The sequence continues at coordinate 37,088,495 of OX411547.1, read as the reverse complement.
GATTTATCTCGGTGCACGACATTTCGTCGATTGCCATTTCGTCGATACGACATTTCTTCGAATGAAATTACGTCGAATGGACAATTCGCCTAATACGACCACAGGTCGAAAAGAAATTTTCAATGTACGACACTTGGTCGAATAATCTTTAAAGCGACAATAAAGCTTTAATTAAGAGTAAAGACCGATGGCGATTCTGGAAAGACTTATTGGAGATGTGAAAATAGAGCATGCAACGAGAGGATGGTGACATTATATGATTTTGTCATAAAAGAGTATTGACGTAACATTCATAGACCTGACATGCCCCAAGTTTCAGTCCAAAGACAAATGGCACAAGTGCGGGATGAAGCTAAATCAAGTCAAGCAGCACCATCACTGATAGTAAAAATAGTAAATAAATAACTCGATATTCATCCTCCTGATACATACAGGGTATATTGGCCGGAGGAGTCGGCAGTGGAAAAACCATATAACAACAGGGACGTAAACTTATGCCAGATATACCCAAATCTCTCAAAGATATGCGGAGACAAGATAAATCTTCAAACGGAGATCAATTCTTACTAGATGACTTTTACTATCTTTCTTTCTTTTTTTTTTTTTTGTCTTTCGACGAAATTCGACGATATTCGATGAAATTTCAATTTCGACAAAGTATCAATTCGACATATTGTTACATTCGACAAATATGACAGTCGACGAAAATTGAATTCGACGAAATGGAATTCGACGAAATGTCATGGACCCGATTTATCTTAAGATCTATTTCTTGCCATATTACTGAATCATAAAGGATTCTAAAAAAGACCAACTCGTTAAAATTATTTTAAGTGGAAATATAAGAGCGAGAAACTTTAATAAATTGCGTAGTAGGCAAATTTTATTCATGATAGGTCAAATTTTTTTATCGTGGTTAGTAATGGTGCCCACGTCATTGCAAAGTAATTGACGTAATACAATTGTGAGCCGTCAGATGAAAAGGGACCATTTAGGAACCGCGAAATGGGTCGATCCAAGACAGACTGCGCGGTTTGCGCAAGCTCACTTGGAGCGACCTTTTTCGCTATTAGTAGATTTTCTAAATCTAAAATGACCGATCAATCTTCCTAAACGATTATTTTTCGCCGGTTGACCTCTGCGAGAGCTGATATCTGTTCCTAGTATTTGTTGCACAGAGACCACAGATGGTTCCGGCGTTTTGCGACATGGTTGACATTTATACTAGTTTTACACTTAAATGATGTTTGTAATACTTAAATAATGAGTTGGCACTTGAAGCCGTTCTTTCATCACACTATGCACTTTAGAAATTAATCATTATGAATGTACCTGTAGCTAGTAACATCGTGGATATTGACAAGGTAAGTGATTATAGGGTGATTTCGGAATGATTATGAATGAGTGTAAGTGTGTTTTCTTTTGTGTGTGTGTGTTGTTGTTGTTGTTTGTTTGTTTTTTTCATATTAAAAAGGGGTTACAAAATATCGCTAATTGCGTTAACGATGAACGCAATTAGCGATATCAATTACCTACCTACTTATTACATACATGTTCTATAAATATACTTCTAGTTCTCTATGCACTCATCAAGAGCTTTCAAATTCAAGTAAGCCTGTAATATAATAGATTTGGTGTGATTTGAATAATTGTTGAGCTTTTCTCGTGATATAAGAGCGTTTTCGATTGGGTTGAGTGTTTAGAATGAATGAATGGAGCGCTGAGTGAGTGATTTGAGGTAGTGGGCTCCGCAACATTTTGGAAGTCATGAGCTTTCACAATGTTGACTATGGTTTTCTAATGGAAATCACCCGGTGAAAAACAGACTCGTTCCTTATAATTGCAATCATTTAGATCTAAGAAACTAATACATGTAGATACACGGCTAAACAATAGAGTGTCAAGACTACTTTCTGCGAGTATATATTTCACAATTTATTTTTAGATCGTAAATCTTTTATCTCGCTTTCGAAGTTTATTAGGATACAGTTTTACAAATGGTTCAAAATAAACCACAATATCGACATTAGTTAAGTTATTTATGATAAGAAATATTTCTGCCAAGTTATCCTGCATTTTAAAACGAAACCGGCGTGATTGGGCACAGTTGAGAAGGCTGCTAAATGGTCTTCGTGGACTCATTGTAAACAACGGCTCAGAATCAGAACTACATGCTTTTAAAAAATCTTTCGAAAAAATCTTTTAAACTTTTAAATATATTAGATAGCAACGCTAGGTTGTGGAAGGGGAACCGGGATTATTCGAGGTCCTACAACACTGGACTTGCAGATCTACGGTCGGGGGTTTTCCCGAAAGACCTATTGCATTTATATACAAAATTAAAGTGCAATAGATTTTCCCACGTGATGAGATCTAAACCAATCAATTATTTTATTGGATTGCAATTATACTGATATAACTTATCGGGTCAACGAAATACCCTTAAATATCATAAAGAAAGATTGTATTTTTTACTTATAGGGTAGGGTAACGTTCGTACCCGGGTTCTCAATCCGTTACCCGACTTTTGTAAAACCAATATGAACTTTTCGGGATCAACTTCAGAAAAATATTGAATAATTTTGAAAACAGTCTTCATGTCTTATCAAAAGATGATTTTTAGATGGTCCCACTGACTTTCATCAGATAGTTTTTGAAGAGTGTTGGCTACTAAATTGCGAGTCACAGACTCACAAAGCCTGCGTCCCTAAAAATCATGTCGAAATTGGTATACCTGAACCACTTTACAAATAATATGGATCAGCTTTTGTATTTAGTTGATAAAATAGATATATGTACAGTAATTATCGGATACACGAGTACCCGCGAGTAACGAGATCTCGGGAACCCGGATACAAAATTTCTACTCGTTCAACCCCTTATTTTACAAGCACATAACTCAGGCCAAGTATAATAATTTTGTCATCTTAACAAGCTGAATTAAATTGGATATTACTATGATTTTGAAACATTCTCTTGACCTTGAAAAATAACCTTTTACCATAAGTCATAGGCGTATCTAGGACTTTGAAATTTATACGCACTCAAAAGGCGATAACTAAAGAATATTTAGAATAAAGGCGATAAAAGGACTGTGACAAACGAAGAATGCTATCCCTCCGCTCCCTCTTTATGATTTGAGCGTTGGTGAATAATCAAAACATCGTAACTACAGCTTGAATAAGTTGTAGTTTCGATGCTATGATCATTCATCAACGATATTATTCAACAGAGGATTATTTCTTTAACGCACTTGTGTAAATTGCGTAATGGGAGCTACGACCTTGTAAGTGATGACATTGAAAGTGGTACCATTAGAAAGGTCTTTTCACAAGTAATACTTATTGGAAATATGAAGGGTCTGTCCTTTTCAATATAGTTTCTAGTCAGTAAGAAAGTATTTGGGGGATAAACGGACCAAAGGATACACAGACAAGACATACAAACAAAAATTAGCCAAAACAACTGAAATGTTTCAATGTTCTATATTGGATTGGACAAAAAGCAAAAGATGGCCAGTTTCGCTCTACTGACACCTGGTATCTATCAGATTTATAAAATTTGAACAATAAATTGCATTAAAATTATCACGCTAAGACATAATATATTTGTTAGCAGAAAAGCATTCAATGCCATGGTAGAGGCTAATGCATAATGTTTGTTTTTTTAATTGTTAAATATTGAATGTATACACATGTTTAATGATGGGTAGCGTGAGAAAATGGACATGACTGACCGTAACCTCTATTAGCATACATTACATGCTTGACTGATTGTCACATGGTATTTCCGTTAGGTCTCGTTTAACTTAGTGAACCAAGTGTCATAATATATACCTATTAAATGACACTGTGATGAGTAGACACTTGTCATTGCACTTGGAAAGAGTAATGCGTCAGAAGACGAAAGACAGTGGTTCGAGTCACTATGGCAGTATATTTATTTTTCTTCTAGTGTTCAATCCATTTTATAGATTTTTTTCTTTTGAATAATATTGAAGATCACTTGATTCTCAAAGAGATTTGCGATGAGTTATAAACTATTTGTTTTGCCGATTAGTTTTTTTTGTTGTTTTTGTTGTTGTTTATTTGTTTGAATGGGGTATAACGCCTCTTTAAGGTTCATGTAAAGAGTTTGAGACCCAATTTTAAGGGCATCCATTTGCCGAGAAAAAGCAGTTTGTCCAGGAATATTATATATCAAAATGAAGCTATTTATGAGCACAAGCAGTTGAAAAACATAAGACTGTTATAACTATAGCGGTATAGCAAAACCATTGTGGAAAAGGGTCATTTTGTACAGAACAAGCAACTACATGACTGTTGGATAAGATTGACTCATATTTTAACTAAGTCTAGCCTAAAGTACCATCCAGGTAGTGCTACAACAATTGGTATAAAACTCAGCCCCAAAACGTAGTTATGCAAGCAATTTATTTTGACTTATTTTATAAACACATATGTCATATATGTCATTCTAATTTTGTAAACGTGTAGATCTTTTTATGGTATGGTGTGTTATCACAACATAAATTGACATTAATTGTTTATATACCTGTAAGGTTGTTTAGCAATATATCAATTTCTATTTCACAGAATGATAAATATATGGTAATATTGAAGATCATTGATTAAAAATACCCTATAATTTGAAATAAATCGCAGAAAATATTTCACAATATAATGGTGTGATGTTGCACCATACCTTACATCTATTTTGAAAACAGACCAAACCGGTTTGACATGTATGTTGACAAAATAAATGGAAATTGATTGTTTCAAAAGAGCCTTTTGAGACTGAATTTTATATCTAAGGTTGTAGCACTACCTGGATGGTACTTCAGACTGTACTTTGTTAAAATACGGGGCAATTTTATGCAACCGTCATGCAGTTGCTTGTTCTGTACAAAATGACCATTTTCCACAATGTTTTGGCTATACCGCTATAGCTATAGCGGTCTTATGTTGCCTAACTGCTAGTGCTCACGAATAGCTTCATTTTGATATATAATATACCTGGACATACTGCTTTTTCTTGGCTAATGAAGTGCCCTAAATATTGGGTCTCAAACACTTTACATGAACCTTAATATTTTTTTCGGTCAAATTGCGGGGCTGTAACGCTTAACTATGGATGCCTGGTATTTCTCTTACAAATACTACCACGACAACTCTTTCGAGACTCCAGTTGCTAATCCCACATAGGTCTTCGTTTATCTACCAATTTGCCCTAAGTAGATCATTTGACAGCGACTTGTGTTTTCCATATTTGAGTTTTGGAGATAGAGTGCGATAAATGAAACGCGCTGTGCAAAACAGTTATTGTCATTCAAACACAAGATAACCAGTCAAATAGAGTTAACCGAAAAAGGGAAAATAAAAACCTAGGAATGATAGCAGGTTCGAACCCATGATCCATGCAACTGCAATCGTCAGACTAAACCTCTCGACCACACAGTCGCACAGGATGTACTGATACTATTACATTATATAAACGTTTTTAAAACCCATACACTACACGGACTTACGATGTTTTTCGAAAGCTTGCGGCTACCCTCGATGGTAAATGTATTCATCGGTTAATTTATTCATTGCATAAAGGTCAAGTCATGTCAATAATTTCGCACTATAGACGGATTTCAGCTGGGCTAAAAATAGCAACTGATGTATTTAATTTACATACCATGTTGGTGGAGGGGGCAAAACATGACCTAATTGCTCTTTATGCTATAGTAAAAAGGTGGAAATCAATCATCAATTACTCGCTTATTAAGGTGGTCAGGTACTTGGAAAAAGTTTTATTTTAAGGATAGTTCAATTATGCATCCAACATTACAAATTCAGTGTTTTGTGGCACATGAAATATGTTGAATTTCACACTCAAACCAACATACCCAAATTGTTTAAATGCAGGGAAATTGAATTGCAAGAAAGAATCTTTCTCTATGAAATACCAATTAGACTTGATAATTTAGGGCAACAAAAAAGCAAAACATAATGATTTCATTCCCTAGAAAAAAGTTCATGATAAAAAATGTCTATTGAAAAAAAAAAATATCGTTACAGAAATACTTGCTTTCAGTAAAATTACATGATAGTTCAATGTATAAAATATAACTATTGAACATGTCATATCATTATCTTTTTCCAAGTTTTAATTTGAAATGTTTCTAGTGGTTTGAACATTTATATTACATGTAGGTTAGAAAATTTTATACATATAATGTGTACTAACAGTTGATTTTGGGAAAATATGTAAGTTCCTTTTACCTGAATATTGAACTGAAACATTTCTCGGACCAATAATAAAATACAAGTTATAAACCGACTTCCTAGTTAAATGAAATTTGGTTTAAAAAAACATGCACAGCAGCACTCTAACATAGCCAAAACTTTCCACTATTTACACGAGATTCATTTCAATGTCGCTACTGTAATATTAATTATAATAACAATAATAATAATAATGATAATTTGCAGTCTGAATTGGCCTTTGTTAGATTTCCCCCCATGTGAATTCTAGGATGTAAATACTTTAGTCTTAATATTTCTTAAAAATAATTGACATGTGAGTAAAGCAAAGTAGATGAAAACCTCTGGTCGCCAGCCTGTGTATCTGTAGAGTCTGACCAGAATCTGATCTATGCCTTCTAAGAGGCGAAATTAGGCCTTAGGGACTTTGCGAGGAAATATTTTACGTTTGTAATTTTTCTGGTATTATTCAAGGCATTCACTTGCTAAGATAGACCTCTCTAAATATGTTTTGGTGTGGCTGTATGTGCTGATTAATGTTTGTGTGAAATTGAAAACATCTCACATAGGTTCAGCTTAAATTTTGTGATGTTTTCAAGAATTAAATGGCTATGTACTTCTACATTTAGTTGAACATGATATTTGGGTCCTTAGTTAGTTTATCCGGCTTATTTGGCAACTAAGCAGATGAATAACTGTAGCTTGAAAAAAGGCTATAGTTTCTATGTATTGGTTTCTAAATGATGACATGCCGCCTCAAAGATCACAAGCACATCATCAAACTGATTTCATCATAAGGGACCCCCTGAACTAGCCCTGACTTCAGAAGAGTATCAAGAATTAAAAAAAAAAAAAAGCAAATTCGTTGAATTGATATCCCCCGCCGAACATATTTTCATTGTCAATGGAGTTAATATCGGAAACGAATATCACTCTGTATGTATATGGCTTAAACAGTCAGGGGCAGTAACTCTAAATTCGACGGTCGAATCGGGTAACCCCGACGATATGCGCATGTCCTCATTGTAGTGAAGCTGTGTGCCAAGTTTCATTGAAATCCGGTCTATAGTTTTCAAGAAATAGCGCGGAAACGAATATCACTTTGTATGTATATGGCTTAAACAGTCAGGGGCAGTAACTCTAATGCGGCGATCAAACCGAGTAACCCTGACGATATGGGCTTGTCCTCATTGTAGTGAAGCTGTGTGCCAAGGTTCATTGAAATCCGGTCAATAGTTTTCAAGAAATAGCGCGGAGACGAATGTCGGACGGACGGACGGATGGACGGACGGAAGGACGGACGGACATGACAAAAACAATATCCCCCCCCCCCCCCGAAAATTTTTTTCGGCGGGGGATAAAAAGTGAATAAATGCTTGAGAATGTCTCTATCTTGAAACACACAATAGGCACATACATGTATACCTTAACGGGTGCTTTAGTCCAATGCTTGGGGTTGGTATGACAGAAGCATAGAATACTGGCCAGACTGCTGACCTTCGGAATGTCAAGTAACTTCTGAATTCAGAAGTGCAACGTTAGTTTCTTTCATAACATGCAACCAATATTTTGTCTATGTACAATCATAATTAAGAAACTGTAGTGTTTGAAGCTGCATTCGAAAGTGTTTTTTTCTATATCCCCAAAATGTTTTAGAAGTGCATGATTGGTTATTGCTTTTGTCCAACATTATTTTGAAGCTATTAAGTTGAATACTTTACCCATAAATCATTTCACTTATTCATGCATATAGGAAGAATCATTAACAGTACATGAAGTCAAAATATTGCACTGCTATTATTTATAAGACATGGCTGCAGTGACATGTAAAAGTTTATTAGTTGTCAAGTAAATATAATTTGAAAAAAGGCACACCATGAAAATAATTTTGATTGGGATTATGATGAAAAACAATTAAAGAAGTAAGAAAATGCACACAAATCAAAATTAACAGATGGATACCCTAAGATAATTTTCATTATTGAGGAAAAATATAAAGAAAAGAACTGCATAGAAGTTTCAGTTTTAAACGCAGGACAAATACAAATTACTGAATACAAGATACTTCAATCATTTACAAATACTTTATTTTTATTTTGTATAACTTCCCCTAGTAATCTTCACATCTTTACAATTCTGACTTGCTAAAAATATTTGCTATCTGGTAATGATTCAACACAGAGTTCCAGGAACATAGTTAAATGATTCATTTCCTTTATTTTGTCTGGTAACAAAAACAAGTATTTACGATATGTAACGGTTATATAATACAGCTTAATTAAGCACTATCCATGACTGATCAGTGTGTATTCCATACAAATTCCTGGCGTATCAGTTGACCTTCTGCCCCCAATTACTATCGACTGCAGTGTTCAGTCAGGTGTAGAGAAACTGAAATCCGTCTATAATTTTGTGAAAGATTTTAGTACCCTTTACAAATAATCTATGTAGGGTATAGGTCTTTTTTTTCCATGACGCAGACTTTTATCGCCCAAACTTGAAACCCCGACGAAATGTGATAGACGAACAACAATGATTCATATTCAAATCATTCCAGAGAATAATAATAATATTAATTATTTTTTGTCGAAGAACATGGCACCATTTTTCGGCTGTCCCTACGGCCCACGGAGCCGTAGTTTTTGAGTTTTTTTTCCTCACCAATAAACTTTTTGGATAAGAGGTGATGATATTTTAGTGACGGTTTACCATATGGGACATTTTTTGTGATTCGGCAGGCCATATCATGTCCCAAATCAGGATTGAACAAAGACATCTAAATATAGATAGTCCTTAGCACCATTGCTATGTAATTTGGTTGAAATCTGACCTAGACCCAGAGAAGATTTTTCTTTATAGGGCCATCTTTTGTGACTCAACATCCCGTAGCTCCCATGTTACGATCTTTATCAAGATAAAACTAAGGAAACTAAAAGAGCATGTTCTAAGCATCATTCCGGTGTATTTTCTGTGACTCGAAAGGCCGTTATGGCAATTTTATGAGCATAATCAGGATTTAAAAAAAAAAAGAATAAATCTAAAAGAGAATGTCCTTTATCTTATAACTTTACAAATATCCGTGTGATAACATCCTCTATGATATTTTTTATGATATCACATAGTTATTTTGAGAACAATGCGGCTATTTTTAGAAACTTGCATTTCAGTTAGAAACATCGATGAAAAGAAGACAAATAGAGGTTATAAGATGAATATAATACATACTTAGTGTATTGTATGAAAAAAAATATCTAACTCGGTTGTGAGAAATGATAATTGTCTCGGCAGAGCCTCGACAATTTTCAATTCTCCCAACCTCCTTAGTTTTTAAGTTGGAATGCGGAGCAATTCCAACTTAGATTAAGTTGGAATGCGGAGCAATTCCAACTTAGATTTAACAAAACCGCAAAATGAACACAAGATAATTTCATTTCGGGTTTTTTGAGAACACATATCACGTGAACAGGATGTGAATACACTTCGGCCTATTTTGTTTATCTCAACTTGACAAAGACATACAGTTTATTTCATCAAAAAGTAATAATGCTGTACAATTATGAAACTATCACTTCATGTATATTATTAACACACCCATCTATGTTTTAAACAATATTTATTGAAAGTTGCGTACGAATATATTAGTATCACATGTTTGCATTACTATATTTGGAAATCATGTGATAAGCCAATTCTTATAAGGTCAGCATTTGACAAAAAGCACTAGTCAATCACGTGATCTGCTTATTTGGTAATGTCGCGATCTGTTTTCTCAGTATTGTGGCAATAGCACAGGCCAATCACGTGATCTGCTTATTTGGCAAGGTCGCTACCTGTTTTTCATAGAATTATGTTATAGCTTCATTTAAAGGTATAGTTTCTCTTTCTAAACGACCTTATTACACATTTAACTTTTGACAAGGTGTTATATTGTAAATCTCTGTCTAAGCTACGAAATAAAAATCTTTTCTTAAAGTGATGATACACTTTTAAAGTTAATAAATATTTTTGCAGCATATTGTCGTTTGTTTTCCGTTATATTGCAGTTATCAACATGAATTTTTTCATTATAAAAACCCAATACTCATCAAAAAAAAACTTGCCACCTCATATTCAATTGAATTATAAATATCTTTGCCCAATTGCATTCCACCACCAAGACAATTTGTCATTTGAAACAAACCAACTAGTTCAACTCGTTTTCTTCACATTCTTACACATCAACACTTTTAAGAGCACCATCATACAGTTAGTTACATCGTGAAATTGACATTCATCTAAACAAAAATATTCTTAAGCGCTTATGTAGCCGGGTTGTGTATAAGGGGTGTTTGTACTGCCTTGCCGTACAAGCTAGCTTTTATAGCGACGTGGTAGAGCACTCGCTTTGGGACACAGAGGTCCCGGGTTCGAATCCCGAAGGAGTCGAATATTTATTTGCGGGTTATTATTTATCTACAATGACCTGGCACTCATTAAATATTCCTTTTGACCCCTATTGATAGTCGGTAAATATGTTTCTTAATATAGACTTACACTCGCGAAGTTAAGATGAAAAATATGTATCACGCCTCAGAGTTGCATACGGGAATTTAGCGGTGGTGGTAAGGATGCTTTCCCATAAAAGGGAGGTCATGAGTTCAAGCCGGACCATGACCAGAAATATTTCTATATATTTTTAGGGTAACACTTTTTTAAGTACCTATTCTGATACTCTTGATATCTTGAACATATTGGGCACAGTTTTTCCGCCAGACTGAATTTGACCATTGCAAAGTCCTGTCTATAAATCATTGTAATTACTGAAAATAATTATGAATTTTGAAATATATCTAGATCTATAATAAAGAGATGGACAGTCACTTTTCTTGAATTTATGACGGTATGAAATTAAAACATATACAGGGTTTGAACACGTTAATCGAATTCCTGTTTAAGCGCGATTAGGTTATTAACGTCAAAATCTCTATTGTCTTCATATCTTATAATTCAATATTATGAAACAAATGAGATCTTTTTTAGGACTACTTTTTGGTACAGCTTACTAACAACTTATATTGAGTGTTTTTTTTTTTTGTTTTTTTTTTTTTTTTTTTTTCATTGTGGATTGAAACAAATCTTGCTTTCGATCAGAATACAATAATCTTGGTTGGTGCAAACAATAAAAGTTGAATGAAGAATACAAAATATTAATCGTAACTGACAAAAAAAAGCTTATTAAAAAATAATAAGAAGAAATGTAAATAATAATAAGAAATGTTATTAAAAAGAAAACGAAAAAAAAATCAATATATTAATGATAATCACAATAATTAAAAAATGTGTCTCTGTCGGGAATTGAACTCGACCCAGCAACTTATAGGTGCACGGGATGGCGTGTGTAACCACTGTACTACCATGACTTTATACAGAACACGTAAAATAAAATAAGTAAATAAGTAAAACGGTGAAACGAAATTGAGTTACGCTGCGGGAATACTCGAGCACTGACGGAAGTTAATGAGTGCCAGGTCATTTTAGATAAATAATACATCCAAGTAAATCCAAGTGATCCATTTCCCGCTAATTTTCCAAACAAAGGATTTCAACAATCAATTCTGTCCTACTGAGGATTTCAACAAGTCACATGACCACATGACCACTTGTGGAGGGAAATGTGAAATCAAGCGAAAGCTTCTTGCGCAATAGGAAAAAAGTATAGTACAACTTAATTGACCTGTCCAACCAAAAGTGACCCTACTACACTCACACAGCGCTCCATTCATTCATTCCAAACACTCACTCAAACCATTCAAAAACGCTCAATGTTATTATTAAAAATAAGATCAACAGCAAGAACCAATTCGCGATTTCACTGACATAATTTAAATCTAAAGTGTCTGATTGGTTCTTGGCGAAATAGAAAGCTATTGGTTGAACTTTTATGCATATTTAATATAGGTTTTATATATCGCTTATTTTGTTTTCATCCTGAACAAAATATGCGACATTGGATCCCCCCCCCCTTAAATTTCACTAAAAACTCGCTCCGCTCACTCATTCAACATAATGCCTAAATCATTCCAAAATCGTTCACCTTGTCAATTTCACGATATAATTAACTGTACCCCAACTCAAAAGTAGAAAAGCATATATTGATTTCATCATGTCTGTCTCTCAGTCCATTGACCTTTTGCTTTTCGCTAGATAAACGGAGAAGCAATTGACCCACAAATATTGCCCATGTCCCAAAGAAATGCCCCATTGTTGCAGGGTCATACATGTCACGGTCATCAGTAAATATTAACAGTTAACAGTTTCAACTCTAACTGAACAACCTATTGATCCAAATCATAAAACTTGACACAAATGTTGTCAATGACCCGAGAAAGTGCCCGATTTTGGAGTCACAAATGTCAAAATCACAATTGAACTTCGTCCAAAATTGTCTTGAGATTCCAACTCATGAAGTAAAAGACTTCCCTGTGAAAATAGCTTTTCATCATCATGTACAAATCACTTGCTGAGGTCCACTTTGCGACACTTTTATTTATAAATATAATTGATAACTAAAATTGGAGCAGAAGTCATCGAAAAATGATATAAAAACTGTTTTGAGTGTATAAGTGTTCGCCTGTGCATTCATTAGTCGGCTGTATGGTCCGTATTATTTTCTTCCTTTTTAGCTCAGCTGAGCACAACGTGCTCAAGGGGAGCTTTTAGGATCTCCGTCGTCCGTCGTGCGTGGTCAACTTTCTTAAAATTTCTTCTTCTCCTAAACCCCAGGACCAATTTCAATGAAATTTTACCAGAATGTTCCCTGGGTGACCCTCTTCAAAATTGTCGCTATATTCTAATTGGTTAATAGATATGGGTATAGCAGGGCGGGGCTTATTTTTAGCCCAAAATCTTTGAACGACATCTCCTCCTTAACCACTGGGCAGATTTCAATGAAACTTTTCAAGAATGTTCTTTTAATGACCCTCTGCAATTATTGTTGGCAAAATTCTAATTAGCCCATAAATATGGGCGTGGGTAGGGTAGGGCTAATTTTGAGTCTCCTCTGTAATGAATGAGTTGGCAGGGTCTATTATGACTGCTTATAAATCAAATAATGTCTCCTCTTCAACAATAAGGCAAATTTGAATGAATCTTTGCCTGAAAGTTTCTTGGGAAAGATCCACTGGACCAATCAAATTCAGGTGAGCGGTTTAGGGCCATTCTTGTTATCATTTTTCTTTCATCAGATTCGGGCCTGTATAGCGATTCAGGGGTTTAAGCGTCTCTCGTTGTTGAAATACATTGATTTATATACGCCCATCAAAAGACGAAACATATTATGTGATCATCTGTGGTATGTGGGAGGCGCCAGCTTCGTTAGTAGCTTGAGGTCACCGTCTCTCGAACGCATTCCAACTTATCAGTACTTTCAGTACTTTGATTTTTTTTTCATATAATACACTAAGTACATATTATATATAAACACTATGCATGTGTAATTTGGCTGAACTCTGTCCGGTTATTTCAAACATGAGGATTTTTTATATTGCATCATATCGGGGCCCGCCATCTGTTTGGAATGTGTGTGACACAATGGCCCGTAGCTGCAATTTTATCAGCCTGATTATGTTAAACCAATGGAATCTGAAAGAGCATGCCCTGAGCATCATTGCTGTATAATTGGGTCGAATTCTGATGGCTAGTTTCATAGAAGAATAGTTGTTGTTTTTTATTAATTCACTATATGACGTCATTTTTGGTGATCCAATGGCCTGTAGCCCCCATGTTATCAACCCGATTATAATAAAAACAATGGAATTTGAAAGAGCATATCCAAAACATCATCGATATGTAATTAGTTGTTTTCTGCCTTGTAGAATCAGAGGAGAAGATTTTTAAAGTAAAAGTTAACGGGCGGACGTCCACCTGAGACAAAATCAGTTTGGTGTGTTTTAAAAACCGTCCTGTAAACATTTTTTCACTCATTATTGGGCGATATCGATATTAACCGACAGAAAGTATTCTATAAATATAATCATATGTTTTTAACATTGATCGCGTATATATTTACTAATCAAAAGAAACGCCATACAAACCTCTTATATGTGTCGCTTTACTGATCAAAAGAAACGCAATATAAGGGAGTCTAATTTCTAGGACACGTTATGGCAGAGAGCCGTTCGTTATCAATCACCCCAGTCATAATTAACCTAGGTCAAAGTACGGGGACATTGACCTATACTGTGTATTGGAATGTACTGATTGGGGCGACTCTTAACGTCAAGGGCCCTTTACTCCGAAAAGACGGAAGAACTTCCACTTTTTTATAATATTGTGAGACGTCACGCGAAAAAAAACAAAGTGCGAAAGGTTTCGTTCGTTGTCAGACTGTGCGATCTGCATAAGTGATAATTTAATTTATTTTCTATGAGCATTGACATTTCGGGGGGGGGGGGGGGGCTTGATGTACCGTCAGTTAAATAAATTGTGGAATTTTGCCTTTTGCGTTTACCATTATCGAGATTTTACGATAGTGCATTTGTATAGATGTACAACTTTAATTGAGAGATCAAAATAGAAAATTGACATTTGATCAATCAGATTATTGTTGACACCTTTACACCTAAGTCTCGTTTTTTTCACGTGACGATAGAAAAAAGATGTCGATCAGAAAAAAGATGAACAAAGCGTGTCGTCCAAGGTTAAATAACAATCAAATTTGCTCCACGTGAGATGCGTTATTCTACTGTCGTCAATTCTATTGCGTCCATCTGATAAATTGACCGTAACTCTTTTAATTTGGCCCATTTTGTGTCATCATAAATTTCATTTTAATTAGTAAATCGTATTTCAAAATCTATGCCACAACCTGTAGACGCATGATTTGTGCCATGGTAACCCGACGGACATTGTCTGACAAACAGACGACAAAATGTTGGACTTTACCAAAGTCACAGAATTCATTACAAGAAGTGAATAACTCAAGAATTATAAAATTGTAAGAATCATTTTTCCGGCTTGAATTTTTCATTATTTATCACACGTGACCGGGCGTTTGTTCCTGCATTATTATTTCATGTCATTTATTTATATGTTTTTATTGATTAACTAATTAATTAATCAATTAATCAATTAATCAATTAATCAATTAATCAATTAATCAATTAATCAATTAATCAATTAATCAATTAATCAATTAATCAATTAATCAATTAATCAATTAATTAATTCATTCATTCATTCATTCATTCACAGATCTACCCTTTTTTTAAATAATTATTTTACAAACATTGCATACAGTCTCTTTGCGTGGGATCACAAAACCATGCATTAAAAACTTTTCAATCAAAGTACCTTAGGTCTTCTTTTTTATCTTCAAATCTGCTTTGGTCTCCTTATGAACACTTATAACAGAAGTGCCTCTTTTAGCTTTTCACGAACAAAGGGGACTATCTGGAAAGAGCGCAAAATGTCATTCATAGCCAGACTACGCAGGCTGGCTAGGATCGGCACTTTTCGCATTCTGTATATTTTCTAAAGCTAAAATAATCATTCTACTTCTGTTTATTGCGCTATGAAAATCAACCTCCCATTGGGCTCGGCTGGATGCTATTTCATTCTTCGAATATTTAGTTCACGCAGCTCCCAAATGGTCGCAAAATGCGCGAAAGGTCAAAAACATATTTGGGGATACTTTTTTATATATTGATGGGGTGAAGGTCAAATACCGTACTCATCATCCGGTATGAATGTACTTTTTTTATTCTCATTGTGTATTTCAAGGGTTTTAATTTCAACTGATTAGATTGAATATGGTCAAGGTCGACTTCTTATTAATAGTCATCGACACGAAACATTCTTTTCACGCAAGATGAAAGGAAATTTCACGTATTTACCTCACATTTATCTGTAAGATAATCGTAATGGGAAAAAGTCGCATTTTGAAAAGCATTCGTGCATTGAATAATTTCGGATTATATACGTGTACCTTCATAGTCTCCCGAAAACTATGTTTCAATATTGTAACAAATTTGACCTGAAATGGGTAAAAAGAAAACTAACGAGAAATCAGGAAGTAAGGCAATTTTAAAAAGAGCTTCGATTTAACAGAGTTTATGGTGTTATTCTAAAATAATTAGTTATATAGGTCTCTATAGAATGACCACTCTATAGATCAAGAACATCTGAAAAACAAGGTTTTGCGCGCAGCCTGAGAAGAATCTATAATTATCTAATTACCAAGAAAACAATGCAAGGTCTTGTTTATTTTTATTTTATTTTTTTTAATCCGAACCATAGCAGAAATTGAAGTTCCACGAAGGAGGATTTCTAATTAAGGTAGCAATGGACACATGGCGTCATTTTTTTCCATCCAATGAATTGTTTTATTGTTCACAGATGTTGTAGATTAACATTGTCTAGTCATTATATCAAAATTTGACGGTACCTTTCCATGCTCGTTTTCATGCTAGAGTTATCTGCCATTGAGTGGTATTTGCCATTTTTCAGTAAAACGTTTATATTCGTTTTAGGTCTAGTATAAACCAAGTACTTGCTTATAGCTATAAAACAAATACATTTTGATAGACCTTATACATGTACACAATGACTGTTGCCAAGAAAATTTCTCTTTGATCAATTGCATTTGCACAATTGGCCCTTAAAAGTTACTTTTACGGGGTAAAAATGCCACAAAAACCTATTTTTTGAAGAAATTACCAAATGAATTAATCTTGTTTTCCGAGATGCTTAAACCCCATATTTTTCCTTTATTTGGTAAAAAATTCAGCATACCTTTCCATGCAAATAAGAAAGTTTTTCGTTATTTTACAGTGACCTCTCCTAATTGAATGACGCTTGTAACGCATTTTTATTGTCAAATTTAATGATCCAGTCATTCAGTTGATATCAAATGTTGAAAAGAAGCTAAGTTATGAAATTTTACGATCATTATTCTACATTATTCCCATAAGCAGAACCTTACGTAAACCGGTCTTTTTAAGCAACGAGCAAAAAGAGCCGTAAAATAAACGAAAACCTACTTCCGGTTTAAAGAGTCAGGAGGCGGCTGTCCATTGCCACCTTAAAACTGTTGTCATATGCGTTTCTAGGACTTTAGAGTTAATATGCACTCAGAAGACGACAGCCAAAGAATATACATGTAAAGGACAATGGCGATATGTGGACTGTACCAAAACTTTAAATGGCCTCCGTCCGCTAGTATACATCATCAATTTGTGTGCGACACGAAATGCTTTATGTGTTCAACGCAGTGCTTGCATTTCACTACGCTGTGCTAAAATCAAAGTACTGATAGTACTGAAGGCGAGGGAACTGTATTCCCTGATTCAAATACAACTTCTTTATGGAATTCAATTCAATCTAAAAGAAACATCCGACGAGCTTGTACCCCTAGAAAAACAGCATTACTACGATTGTAAGACGGAATGATCGAATAGATGAATCAACTGACTGGTAGCAAACCAATCAACTCAACTAGAATGATAAAAAAAGCCGGAGTTGAGCCTGTCTGCAAAGCGGAATCGGGCGTAGTTAATCTATACCTTGGGAATAAGTTGTTTTGGGCGGACTCGGCGCTATGTAGTGAGCATACCGTTCGACATTTTCCTTTGAAGAGAGTTCGGAATGTGGCTAACGATCCCTTAAGGTAAATGGAACCCTTGGTTACCCTCGCCTAAAAAGCTTTGCTTAAAAGATTCAAAAATTGGAGTGCATGCCTTCAAATGTCACCTCGCCTTTTTTATAATCCAGGCCTTCGGCGCTTTTAGCGCTTTGATTCCAATATGCATATAACCGCCCTCGTTACAAATGGTCTTCCACGGTTTGGTACATGTAACGAACTGAGTCAGACTGCACAGTTCGCGCAGTCTGACCGAGGTCGAAACGTTTTCGCTTTAGATTTTTTTGTAATCTTGTAATCAGATTGCGCATTCTACTTTCCTGTATAAAGATATTCGAAGCGCGACTTGTTTTTGGCTTTTACTTGATCAAACGATTCTTTTTTGTTTACGTTTATTTTACGGATTTGAGAGTGAGGTCCGCTTTCGCAGTTTGCTTGTTCTAAAACACAAAATAAAAAATAACGTGAAGAAAATTACAGAAAACGTTTAGAGAGGGATTAAATCTTTACATGATGTAAGAACTGTATTTCTCGAACGATGTAAAATATATAGGTGAAAAAATCGAAGCGAATCCACTTTTGACGTTTACTTGTTCTATTTTTCTTGTCCCTTCAGATTTCTCGATACCTTTTCTCATTCCTTAGCAATGGCAATTTTATGAATGAATAAAGAACTCACTTGCGCATGAGCAGAAAATAAAATGTGCACGTTTCTGCCTTACTTTATTTCAGGAATTCGTCTTACTTTTTTGTTGTTGTTTACCAAGTTACATAAATTCCACAAAATCGGCTGATTTAATAAATAGGGCCATTCAAGTTTATTGCGGCAAAGTCGCTCAATTATAGCGTATATATTTATATATTCTTATTCTTGCATTATTATTCCGGATTTCTGTTACAATGTTTTGATTTTTTGTTATTTGTTTGATTTGTTAGATTGTATGATGGTGTCTTGATAAGTATCCTTCTTTATTAAAGCTATTTTTACGGAGTCTTACGAAAACTAATGTAACCGAAACAAATCAAAATTTTTTTTCCACATGCTGCCCCTTTTATCTAAAACTGATCTATAGTGGTTGTTGGCGGTGGTGGTAAATGTGTTGGTAAAGACAAAAATAAAAACTATAGGTAAAAAAAAAATAAAATTACATCTTTGACTTTTTTATTAGCTCGAACGGGTATTATGTATCAATGGGCCAACTTATTTCTGACCCCGGGCGGGTACTGTTGCCCGCAACATCAGAGTGTCTTTCAGAAAGCGGGCTACCAGCTGTAGACTGGTTCACATATCGACTATCTGAATAGCCTAGAATAGGCTATTCTGATATTCGACAGTGATACCAGTCTACACCCGACCCGAAAGCGGGCGAGAAATAAGTTGGCCCAAAGAGTTAACGACGTATTCTCGGTGTTGTCGGTAACGTCCTGACTCCTGAGTAGGTTAACAATTTCTAGACATCAATGCCATGTTGTTTTTTTATAAAAGATAACTATAGGTTAAATGTAAACCGGAAGTTAATTTCAACCAATCAGGATTGATACAATTAAAACAATACACCTGATTGGTTGAAAATAGCCTTCTGGTCTATCTTTACTTTGACCAATTATATTGTTTTCCACGATTTTTGGCATAGTTTAACAGGCCATAGGAAACAAAACCCTGTATCCTGCAAATTGCCTTGGAAAAAGATAATCGAGTCAAAAACCGAACAACGTGTGTACTACGTAACTTTTTGTGCTCATCCGCGCGCCAAAACAGGTCTAGTATACGTCATCAACTTTTGTCCGACACGAAGTGCTTTGTGTGTTCAACGCAGTGCTTGCATATCACTACGCTGTGCAAAAATCAAAGTACTGATAAAACTGAAGGTGAGGGAACTGAATAGACGAAAAAAACATACGAGGTCAATTTTCTGGAATGTAACCTTGATTATTCGCCTTGTCCTTTTCATGTATACCAGATAATTTCTTACTTATCACTGCCAAATCAATTCTGTGTTAAAGATACATAGCTTTTATATTCGATCTTGCGGATGACCTTGCTAATAGGGAAAAGAAGAAATGCTGCTAACTAACACTTTCTCCTTTTCCCAAATATAATATGCCCTTTCTTCTACAAATTTTACTAATTTACCCACATATTGTATGTAATCTGCAACCCTTTACAATTTGGACCTGTCTAAACATTTGCTGTCTTGTAATGGATTGATCTAAATTAGAAAAAAAACTTGGTCTATCCTTAAACAGACCACAAAATTTTAGACTGTGCCAATTTGGAACAGGTTGTAGACAATAAATCAACATGATTGTAATTTGATATACTTCTAGGGTAAAAAAAAAAAAAAAAAAAAAAATGGGGTATGAGTAAAGGGCGGACCATATTGTGAGAAAGGGAGAAATTGACTCTATCAATTTCTTGTGTTCCTACGGTAAAATACAACTTCTTTGTGGAATTCAGTTCAATGTAAAAGAAAGAACCGACGAGCTTGTGTCCCTAGAAAAACAGCATTACTACGATTGTTTGACGGAATGGTCGAATGGATTGATTGATTGAATGAATGGAGTTTAACGCCGCTTTCAACATTATTTCAGTTATATCGCGGCGGCTGGAGCACCTAACAATGGATTCCTAGTATTTCTATTACCAGTACAACCACCACATTCTTTCCTAGCCTCCAGCCGCTATCTCACATAGGTCTACGATTATCAACCCATTGGTGAGAGACAAATAGTCGGAAAGAATGAGTGCCGCCGTCGGGGATCGAACCCGCGAACTCTAGATTGACAGTCTGACGCGCTACCAACTGCGCTATGACGGCGGCTGAATGGTCGAATGGTTAAATAGAGTGACTAGTAGCCAACAAATCAACTCACCTAAAATTATAATCAAAGCACTGAAAGTACTGATGGTGAACGAACCTGATGGCATTCTAGAGTGATATATTGAATTCAATCAGAAAAGAGAAATTATGAATGTAAAAAAAAGGGGGTGATTGTCTCGACAAAATTTCCGTTATTCGGAAATTTCACTGCAAATTCAAAGAAAGGGAGAGAGAGGAAAATTCCTGTAAGAAAAATATTTGTTAGAATGTGAGTTGTTACTCTGTGAAAATTTCTTTCACACACTTGAAATAGGTACATTTATTAATTAAACATAAATGGAGAACACGATTCAATCCTATCTAAAACTGTCTTCAACGTATATCCAATGGTGTTTGTTTTTACAAAAGTAATTGTTATCATGTTTAAGCTTATTTCAAGTAAATTTGTTGTATTTGTTTTAACTTTTTTTATCTATCTTTGTTTCTTCTCAGAGGATGAAAAGGTCTTTGAGTACCAACCAAAGAAACACCTATGAATATCAGTCAGTCCTGAACTGTACTCATTGTTAAAAGTTATGATTTGTTAACTTATTTATAGTATTTTGAACCATAACCTGAGAGATTCATTTTTATCATATCTGAACCCAAAACTACTTCCGTGATTGACTCTTACGTCGTTATTCACTTTTATAACACTGCAGGATGAGAAATAATTAGGTATAGGTCAGAGGTGGTCGAGTGCCCTATTAGTATAATTCATAGATAATTTCTGTTTAAGGTTTAGAAATTAAAGTAAACTTATATTTAATAATTGCTTCATAGTAAAATGCATACTAAAAGTCTTTATAAATATTATTTTTGTAACGTAATTTCTACATCAAAAGCGAATAAGAATCTTATTTAAGAAGTTTATTTTTTAAAGGGAGGTAATAATTGCATGACTTATCTATGACTGTGTTTAAGTATAATACAATGTTTTTTTCCTCCCGACTTTCTTCCCAATAAGAATTGAGAATCCTTACAATTGTCGGTTTATTTTTTGCACGAGAACCTATTTTTTACCTTCAAGAGTTTGGATGCTTGTAAAATCACTCACTATCGATATCTTATTACAGTTTTGCGGCTGATATTAGACTTTTCTGCTCTGAGCTAGTTTTTGCTTAAACTGTAGTTAACCAATTCTATACGTATTTTGGGAAGGATGGAGCCAGTTTTTATTCATCGATTAAGATTTTTATGATTTCTGTAAAAAACGCAATTACTTTTCCAGAATAATTTAACAACTAAACCCGCCTGTCGAATTGTAAACAAGTGCTTTACGGATCTGGTCCCCCCTTGACCACGGCAATATCTACTCGTCAATTGGAGTGGTATCTAGGGTTGAATATTTAGCTATCATTTATTCAATTTTCAAATAGAATTTTGAATTGAAATGGTTTTACAGATTGAAAAAATGCAAAGTAGAATGGCCCAAATGAAATATCTTCCGTGCCTGCCGCATTTGGTATTCGGCAATATTCGCTTCTGAGACAGACGAATACGAAACGTTTTCGCTGGGAATAAGTTCACCGAATATTCGAGTGTATCCTTACAGCCCTACTTCAGCCAACGCAATTTTACAGAAAAATCTTTATAGCGGCGTTCATCCCTATTCAAATAAAAGTTACAAGAAAGGTTGTACATGTAAAACACACTTCGAATCATTCTTAAAACCCGTCTCGAGACTGACTGTCGCTAGTTGAAAAGTTATGCAAAACCGCGTTATCGTTTCTAATGACACAAGGTGTCTTGATGTGTCATTCGTCTGAACTCGGCCGATTCCTGTAACCTACATTTAAATCGGAGCCGTCGGAGATCGCCCGAGTATTGCCGAATGTAAGTTCGAGAGGACATGACCTAAATAAACACGTATTTCCGGCTAATTACTATAAGTTGCACCAGCGAAGGCTTGGGTCAAAAACATAGTATCTGTCTCTACGGTGTTTAGACACAAACATTGTTTTTGCTTTAAACTCTCGAAAAGCTTACGCCGATCAAAAATTCCCTTGATAAACATTGCAAGATCATTTTGTGTTTTTCAAGGCGAATTTTCATTATCTTCACTTGATAAAGAATACTAGTATCAACGCCATTAAAGAAATAAATAGTGATTTTGCGGAGAAAAATATTGCAAGATACTAAATTGAATTTTAGGAGGCGCTACTTTATTTCAAATGTATTAACATCCAACAGGATTTTCCTGACATAGTATAACACTGGTGAACGACGTTCGTTCACCAAAAACGCGAGTAGCTCCTGTCTGCAAAGCGGTATCGGGCGTAGTTAATCTATACTTTAGGAATTAGTTGTTTTTGGCGGACTCAGCGCTATATAGTGAGCATACCGTTCGACAGCTTCCCTTTGAAATGAGTTCGGAATGTGGCTAACGATCGCTATAGGTAAATGGAAACCTTGCTAAAAAGATTAAAAAGAAAAATGGAGTGCATACCTTCATCATCTTGCCTCTTTATAAACCAGGCCTTCAGCGCTTTTAGCGCTTTAATTACAACAAGAGGTGGTCAGATGTATCTAATGGTAAAAAGCAAATATTTCACAAATTCACTCAGCAGGTGATGGTAGATCAGCTAGTGACCAAGATTTGTGACTAATAAGCTGTTCGGCTTTGACATTGATCCAATTAAAAAACTGAACTCAAAAATTACTCCCAAAACTTTTTAAACGTTGTTTACAAATAACACCTTAACGAGGACTATAATAGGTAGAATTTTCCGTGATGAGCCGTAGAATAAATGTTCTTATAGGCCTATGGAGTACCGAGCTCAGTTCTGAAAATACGCCTTTACATGTACCTCATAACCATATTTATGTTCATAGGCATTTACAACTGTTTCGCGCTGATCAATTGCTTTATATATTAGCTAGTTTTATGGCTTTTTACTCGTGACCAAGATCCTCGATCTTGTGACCCTGATATTTGACATAAGAAAATAACGTTCGCAAAACGTTTGAGAAATAGTCAAGCTTCGTTTCGTAGTGAACACATATGCAAAGCGGGATATCATTTTTAAACGTTCGCATACCTTTGGCCAAGTTTTAAATCTTCCATCAAAATCTTGCAGACATTCTATTAATGCTTATACCATTTTAATGAATATCCCATCAAATGAAAACTTTCATCTTTAGCAAATACTTTTAACCCTGCTTCCTTAAATCATGCCTTTCACTTTAAGGTCGTGGACCCGTAATAGTTCCACAACACTTCGGAACTCATGATCTTTCACAATGTTAACAAAGGTTTCCTGATGAAAATCATTAGGAAACCTTGGTTAACACTGTTAAAGTTTAGGACTTTCGAAACGTTGCGGAACTATTACGGGCCACTACCTTAAATGACAAAACCCTGAGCTTCAGGTAGAGGGGGTATTTTGGTTTTCAAAATTAAATATCTAGAAACTGTAACCCTATGACGTTGGTACTCATTTGCAAAGTCTCATCGGACGATTCAAATGAGTACCAACATAAAAGGGTTTCATTGGAGAATAAAGATTTTAGACTGACTTTTACCCTCTTATCTAGACCCCTGAAACCAAACCATACCGACATTACCACGAACGAGTGCTTTTTACCCATGTAGGATCGTCATACTCTTAACAGAATATAAGCCTTCAAACTTGACACTGTGAGATTATAACTACCATAACGCACATTACGCAAGTGCGTAATAGACATAAATCCTCTGTCGAAAAAAGTCGTTGATGAATTATCATAATATAGAAACTAAAACTCATTCAAGCTATAGTGACGCTGTTTTGATTATCCACCAACGATCAACTACATCAATGCACTGAAAGTACTGATGGTGAACGTCCCTGCTCGCATAGTAAGGTGACAGAAATAGTCGAAATTTTACTCAATATAGGTATTATATGGATATGTCCAATCGATAATACCAGAATATTCCATCCAGGCAAATTTTTCTTGTAAAAATGTTTATACAGTGTATAGACACAAACTTTCTTTTCGCTCTAAACCTTTCGATATGCCTACGCGGATAATCCATACGCCCGATAAAAAATTGCTACTTCATTTTGTATTTTTCAAGGGGATTTCTTTATCTTCACATGATAAAGAATTCTAATATCATCCTATTGATGAAATAAACAGTGATTTTGCGGAGAGAAACCTTAAGAAATACTTAATTGAATCCTAATGGGTACTTCTTTATTTCGTAGCTGTTAAGAGCCTACTAAGTGTTCCTTACGTACTTTCACTGGTAAACGAAAACGTTCACCAAAAAGGGTAGTGGACGAAGAACCGTAATCTACAGAGTCTACATTTCGCCTGTATATCCTGTATACTCTTTGGTGATCACCTTGTGAGAGCGTATATATTTCAAATTCAAGTTTCGCCAATGTTAGTTGCGATAACCCCTTTTGATAGTCTATTGTTGGATCAAAATATAAGAAAGATTTCTACATTATTGCAGCTACGCCAATGTTAATCTTAGAGTTACTTTTTTCATAGTTGAGTTATTTATGGCGTCATTTACAATTATTTTACAATTATTTTTGCGCTGTTGAAATGTTTGTTTTGATAACCTTGATTGAATATTCGTTTTCCAATTTGGTGTAAAGAGAAACTGTTTGTAGTTTAAGGTGGCAATGGACAGCGGCCTGCCGACTCTATAAACCGGAAACGGGGTTTCGTTTATTTTACGGCTCTTTTTGCGAGTTGTTTTAAAAGACCGGTTTTCATAACATTCTGCTTAATTATGATGGAAATATTTTATAACTTAGCTTCTTTTCAACATTTGATATCAATTGAATGACCGGGTCATTAAATTTAACAATAAAAATGCGTTATAAGCGTCATTCAATTAAGAGGGGGCACTGTAAAATAACGAAAAAAACTTTCTTGTCTGCATGGTAAGGTATGCTGAATTTTTTCTAAATAAAGGAAAAATATGGGTTTTAAACATATCGGAAAATAAGAAAAATTCATAGGGTAATTTCTTCAAAAAAATTTGTTTTTGTGGTATATTTTCCCCTAAAATTTACAAAAAATAGTGCATTTTTTAACTTTTGACGGCATATTGTGCAGACGCAATTGATCAAGGAGAAATTTTCTTGGCAACAGCCATTGTGTACATGTATAATGTCTATCAAAATGTATGTGTTTTATAGCTATAGGCTGGTACTGAGTTTATACTAGACCTAGAA
Organism: Fragum whitleyi; assembly: GCA_948146395.1. Classification (NCBI taxonomy): domain Eukaryota; kingdom Metazoa; phylum Mollusca; class Bivalvia; order Cardiida; family Cardiidae; genus Fragum; species Fragum whitleyi. The sequence continues at coordinate 37,062,586 of OX411547.1, read as the reverse complement.
CAAATATAAACGTTTTACTGAAAAATGGCCGATACCACTCAAGGGCAGATAATTCTAGCATGAAAACGGGCATGGAAAGGTACTTTCAAATTTTGATATAATGACTATATAATGTTAACCTACAGCATATGTGACCAAGACAAAAATTCATTGGGCGGAAAAAAATGACGCCATGTGTCCATTGCTATCTTAAATTACTGAAATAAAATGTCTATGTCATTTTTGATTTATTTCGTGAGTAATCCGGAGTTTGAGGAATATTTTTTCGAATAACGCCAACCAAAAGTAACCTCGTGACATTCACCTCGACCAGAAACATTCTGAATCGCTCGATCAACGCTCGATTCACTAATTCCGAAATTCAGTTTTTTTTTTTTGTTTGTTTTATTTCCATTATTATTTTATTATAATTTTTTTAGATATCTTGAAATAGTTCAAAACGGTGTCATTTTAATCAAATTGATAAACAAAACCCCAACTTTCCACCACTTTTTTGGATTGTTTTGGGTTTAATCGTCTGGTTGGTACACGAAGACGCACAAACACAAAAAGGAAGTAAATCGTGATAAAAAAAAAGGGACAATCAAACATCGCTTATTGCAATTAGCGATATTGAATAACCTCTCTTCAATTTCATTCAAAATCCTACTCATTCCATTTCAATCAGAAATCATTCTTAAATATTCACCTTGCATTTTTCACAATTTTATTAATTGTATAAAGGCTATAACTATAGCCATTTTAGACTTCCTTTTTATTGGGCAGATCAATATTAGCCTTGCGTGATATTCCCAACAATTTGGAATCACGGTTGGTGAGGTTCAAGCATTGAGAGGCATAGACTGCCACAAACTCAAAAAATGAAATAACCTGATGGTCAACAGATACCTTGAGACCTTATTTAACTACAAAGCACATAGTGGAGACTCTGGTCAGACTGTGCGGATGCACAGGCCGACTAGAGTCTTTGCTATGCTCATATTTGAAATCGTTGGAAATCTCACGCAAAGACTCATACCAAAGATTAACAAGACTTTGAATGGCATTTGTCGCTTTGAAATCTCATTCTGCATAGAAAGAACTCAATAAGAATTGCTTTCGTTCTGATCCATTTGAATTATTGTTCTGTATTATAACATTCGGTATAAATCTTTTATCAATAATTTATTTTAAAACTTAGACTTTGAAAAAATGTTTTATTATGAGGAAGTCTTATTTTGGGGTAAAATGTATTGGGTAAAATTATAGGGTATCAAAGAAATAAAGACCTCCATACGTCAATACCCTTAAAACGTGAATCCTGGCCACATTTTTGTCCTACTTTTTGAATGTGTAATGAGATATACTACTTAAGGTCATAGTTTAGCTATGACAAGGTTCAAAAATATACCTGTACGATATCGGTATTTGTGACAACAACAATCGTCGAACAATGGCCGCCCTGTCCTTAAACTTGACCGTAAATCGGTCAGACGACAGTCAGTCCACCAATCGCTGATAATACTGAACCCTTTATCAGACAATAGACTGATCTAATCATGGGACCCGCCACGAAATAAAGGGACATGTTTGAACTCCGCACATTAATTATTTGATTGTTTGTTTAAATGATTGAATTTGGTTGAACTCAACTTTCAACATTATTCAGTTATATCGTGTCGGCTGGTGCTCTTTCTCGTGGCTTCCTGTTATTTTTCACATGAGTACAACCAAGGCATTTTATCCAAGTCACCAGGGGTCCGTTTTACTAAACTTCTTACGTAAACATTAATCCTAAGTCAAAATCACGCATCGTACCTGGTGCTTTCATTTATTGTTAGATTCTGCCTTGCAATATCTCATTCGGGTATCGTCTTTAGAAGACGATTCCAATGAGATTATGCATGGCAACATTCCATATTTAGTTACAACTGTAGAAGCAACTTTAATTTTTGACTTATGAAAAAAAATGATCGTAAGATATTTAGCAAAACAGGCCCCAGCAGCTCACTCCACTTCTTTGGGCGCACTATTTGTTTATTAGTTGGGGAAAGGTGACGCTAACGGCTTCTCTAAATGACTTCAGTAAATGTCGGTGGTATTTTGGCCGATTTGGGATTCGAACTCACGACCCAAATATTGACAGCCAAACGCGTTACCGACTTGTGGCTAACCGGACACGGGCATAGAACCGTTATGATGTTTTTGATAAACGTAAAGGTAAGTAAAGTCGGATGGACAGCTGGATACTCGAACTTACAAAGAATCCGTACGGTTAGGTATTCCAGCCTCAGCGAGATGACCTAAGTGATTTAGGTTTTAAAGTATCTTGAATGCCGTTAAGGTATTGGACCCGGAATAGTTCCGTAACTTTTCGGAAGTCATGAACTTTAACAGTGTTAACCGAGGTTTCCTAACGATTTCATTAGGAAACCTTGGTTAACATTGTTAAAGATTGTAAGTTCCGAATTTTTCGGAAGTCATGAGCTTTAACAGTGTTAACCGAAGTTTCCTAATGATTTCATGATTTCATTAGGAAACCTTAGTTAACATTGTTAAAGATTATAATTTGCCAAACGTTGCGGAACTTTTACGGGTCTATTACTTGAAAACAACGAAGTTGTTATAGAAAACCCCGAAAGTAAGTAAAGGAAAAATGCTCTCCATATTTTACCCCTTTATCACTATTTTTCTGTAATATTATTTATCTGAAGAGGTTTAGAGGGTTTGTCATATACAGTTAAATATAGGGAAGGGTAAATTTTTAAGATCTATGACTTCGATAACCGACTGAATCGAAAAATATTAACTGGTATATTTTAAACACAGTTCAATGTACGTAGAAAGAACACTTATATTATGACAGCTGTGTAATTCAAAGGGGGGGGGGGGGGGGTACAGAGAATCTGCGGAAAAATCGATCATAGATTTTTTTAGAATCGACCATAGTTTCCGAAATAACGCGAGGGGATAGGGTGGGGTGGTTGAGTTTCCGCTCAGTATGCATTGTCGATGCCGTGACATCAATTGGAGCATCGCTCGGTGTTTTCCGTAAACTGGACAGTACATCAGACGCAAGTGCATTAATTGGCTTCTGGTAGTTCTTCGACCAATACGCCTGGAGAAAAACACGCATAATTGCTTAATTCGCTCGTTTATGGGGATACTTTAGCATACATGTATTATAATTTGATGACAAAACGCAGTTATTAAATAATGATATGCCTAATTTTGATTTTCTTCTGATTTCTCATACGCAAAGACACATTGATTTTTGTGACGACAGGTTAACGCGCGAAACGACACGCTTTTATGGCTGCGACCTTATTATTCCCGAGTTCAGATCCGTAGAATCGCAGATGTTTCCCGATAGCCGTGGCAGAAGCCCCACGAGACGACTTAGTATAGTTTGTTCCGCGGTGAAAAATCAAGGACAAGGGACGAAATTTCTACTGAGATTTGCCTGGTTATTTGATCGTGCTTGATGTAAAGCACCAACTCTCTGGGTCTTTTTCTTTACGTCTCATCCCACAGACAATCAGTTTCGTTTTTTTTTTCCAATTGTTCGTGTGCCAAACCGGAAAAAAAACGTGACATCGGACCTCGTTATATGAAGTCAGGTGCTTTACAGACATGGCAAATTTGTCAATCGAGAACCCTGGACTATTCTACGGAATAGGCCTCGGGAGTGATATGGACGCAGACACGAAAGCACTTCTCCCGCATTTTCTAGGACTTCGAGTGTAATTCATTTGTATTTTCCTTCAGATCCATCGAAACATATATTTCGTCCCTACATTTAAGCCATCGGAATGAAATTTCGCTTGAACCCACCATTACTATGATTCATTACTTTGATCTATGATATTCTGACCCCTTTTCTCCTGAGTAGCCAGATAAAGTATTCATGTACCGGGTTTGAAGGTCACCTAAATAATCCGACTGGCTTATCTCCAAATAATGTTGATATGGAATTTGGGACACTATCCAATTGTGCAACAGTATAACCTAATTAAAATGAACTAGACCTTTGTTCAGTGTTTGGCGGATCGTCAACATTATTGTACCTAGACTGGCATCAGTCGTTTTTGTTTGCATTTTTAAAAATGTTTTATATTTTAGTTCTTTTACAAGTCTCTCTAAGCCACGTTAATATCATATTTGAAAGTTTTGAAACGACTACCACATTCAATTCTCTTTGAAAAAATACTGTTAAGAAGAACCAGAATATGTTGTACCGTAAACATATAAAAACAGCATATCATATCTATTTCGATAAATTTGCAGGTTGCCGCTGTCAACGAAAGCTTTATCCCTCAAATTATATATGTAAAAAAACATAATAAAATGAACTGTACAGATATGATTGAAATTAGAGGATTTATTCATGTCAACCTTTCTACTTTGAATCTTTCAACGAAGTCCCACGCATGCAGCTTAGGCGTTTGGTCAAGATTGGTGGATCGCTATATGCAACCCATGTTAATCAATATGTTTATCCCCCCGCCCCACCCCCATCCCCTCATTAAAAATATTTTTAGATCGACATGGGTCTCGGATGATATAATTTCCTTCTGGGTTATTAGCAGAAAAGAATGGGGTAGAAATTTCATCATTGACTAGTCATAGCAGATCTTAGATGTCAAAAGTACCTATACATTAAATTTTGAAAATGGCATTATGAAAGTTTTCAATTCAATTTGTAGATTATCCAAAGAGTCCTCTTCTATGCAAAATCAAAATCCATTTATCAACCACGCAATTTAATTTTCGTGCAATGATATTATTATAAAAATCAAGGCGGTTATTCGCCTATAGGGTTTTCCTGTGGTCTAAGGGATGCAATAATTAACTGACAGGACTGGTTGACTAGACTTGTTACCTCCCCTAACACTACTACATGTATACATGGAAAAGACAACACTGGCAACTGGCAAAGTGTAAAGTTGTTTCATATTGCCGTGGACGTTTTAGCTCTCTAAAACACGTTGATAACTTCTCAGAAAAATATCGATCCTAGTCAGACTGCGCAGGTTGACTAGTATCGAAACTGTTCACATGCTGCTCCTTTTCTGAATCTTAATGATCCATCTACCTTCATGTTTAAGTATTTTTGAAATAGTTGACCTATACTCGAACCAATCCCTTTTTCAAAAATATATTTCACGGAGTTCCCAAATGTTCCCAAAATATTTCTTTTCGGAAACGCGTATCATGCGAATTATCAACCGTAAACATAGGCTTATCAAAAAGAGCGTAATTCCTTACCATTGAGACTTGCCGAACTTGGATTGAGACATTTTACATTCATCATTTATTTACATGTGAAGTTTCTAGTTAGTTTAAACAGATTTTATTGTCATCATATGAACATTGTTATATGCATAATGTTTCATATTACACAAATGGACATGACATGTAAAGTTTCTCTTTTCTTGAAATCACAATGCCACCAGAAACGTCCATCTTCAGTACAGTTAACAACAACATGAAATTGACAAGGTGGGTGATTTTGGAATGAAATTGAATGAGTGTGTGGAGCGAGTTTTGAGTGATATTAGAGGGAGGTAATCCAATAAAGCAAATTTTGTTCAGGATGAACAAAATTAGCGATATTGATTACCTCCCTTTTAATAAATTAGTATAAGTTCGATAAATAGCTTCCCGTTTTCTTCAAGAACCAATCAGACTCTTATTATTTCAATAATTTCGGTGAAATCGCGATTTTTTCCATTTAAATTTATTTTGAATGTAGCTGTTGATTGTATGCTTTATTTTTTTGTAATTTGGATCGATTTTGATCGATTTGAGTGAATGTTTGAACTGAGTGAGTGGAGCGCTGAGTTAGTGATAAAGAATGGTGTTGATTGAGATGAATGTCAATTTTACGATGTAACTAACTGTACTTTCAGGACGGATACATTTGTTGAATGAAATAACGAAGCGACAGATAATCATCAATAATAGCATTCGGACATCGCTCGGACTTTTCCGTTAACTGGAAAGTACCTCGGCCGTAAGTGTAGTAATTTTGGGTTATTTTTTGTGTAATTCGGCTTCTATGGGTTCTTCGGTTATTTAATACGCTTGAAGAAAAAAAAAATCTTGTTAAGTCCTTCCGATCGTCTGCGGAGATATTTTGGGCATAATTTATTTTCTTTAATAACAAAACGCAGTAAAGCACTGCGTTTTGTTATCAAAAAATAATATGTCCAATTTTTCCTTTTATTGATTTTGTTTTTCGCAACGTCATCCTTGGTTATGTTTGTGACGTCACGTGAACCCACGTGCGATGTAACGCGCTTTCATGTCTGCGCCCTAATTATTCCCGAGGTCTATTCCATAGAATCGCCGAAGGTTCCCGAGTGCAATAATAGATAATTCACCATAAGGCATTAAGCAATTAACATAAATCAATTATTCGTTAACGTAAGCACAAGCCCATCTCTCTGGTCTCAACGGAAGACTCTGTCCATAGTAATCTAATGGTCGCAGTTCATTCAGTTAACAGCATCGTTAATTTTACATGGTGAATGAATTTAAAATGATTCTAGAATGAAATAGAATGAATGGTGAGACCTTTAAATGAAATTAAAAGGGGGTGTAACAAAAATTTATATTTTTTGGCCAATTGGCGATATTTTATTAACTCCTTTAAAAAAAAACACTCTTCCGATTGTGTGTTGTGACAGACCAAACAGAGGCTCAAAATCAACACTAGCCAATAAAATCATGGTCTGACTTGGATAAATTTCAATGAAGTTAAAATATAATTTTATTTCCAATTTTGAAACGCATCTGGGTTTTACATGTATTGAATGATTAGATGAAATAGAATAGAATACGTAGACACATCGTCGCCTTAATATAACAGTGTTCTAACTACCATTTTCAACTTTTCGAGAAATTTGGGTTTAAAGTTTCAAACAACTGTCAAATCGTCAAATATTGACCGATTTTGATATAATTTTCACCATTTTATTGGTTTTGATGTTTTCTATTGATTTATGTATAAAAGAAAAATGTTTTGTGTATCGTCTTTTAGATATTCAAATATTACGTTTTGGAGATAGAACAATTGTGAACAAAAAATTCAAAACTCGTAAAAATGAAAGTGTTATATTGGATATATAACACTTCAGTTTAATTCATACAACTTGAAATGGTTATTTTTTAAGGAAACGTGATGTACATCCTTGGCCTGAAATATGGAACTGAAGTTTTAGATAAATTCAATAAAAGGGGGTAGTCTCTTTTTTTAAATGTCTCTTCAAAATTTAAAAATGAATGAGGCTTTATAATCATGAATTCATATTATCTTTCATTTTTTTTAATTTCAAAAGGACACGTTTATACATAATATTATCATTAACATGCGATGAGGAATGATAACATATAGGTTTAAAATATTTCATTTAACATTAGAAATAACTTCTAACTGAAACAATGATTTTTAGAAATGATCCTTGTTAAATATTAACAGACAACAAATTTTAGGTTAATTTAATTTCAAACAAAATTTTTCAGATGAAAGTTTGGTTGTCTTAATTTCATTTGTTTTGTTGATATTTTCTTTTGGGAAGAAAAGATTTCAAGGAAAGAAGAAAATTGATTTTCTTATGTTACGCAATTCTTTTGCAAAACCCATTTTTCAGGAAGTCTATAACTAGAACTGTATGTGATTTGGTAAAAAAATATCATTTTCGGTAATATTCAATGTTTTCAAGAAGTCATATACTGGGCTTGTGCTAGCTAAAGATTTTAAGGATTCATTGACCCCTTTTGCCTTAAATTTTTAAGGGTCTAAAATATTTCTGAAGAAGTCAAAAAAGTCAATCATTTATATTAATGAATCGACATAGACAACAAAGTTCCCGTTGTCAGTTTTTGTATACGTATATTCATTTAAATGTATTCACCATAAAGATATGGAGGAAATAACTATTCTTGAAGTCATCAATAGGTAAAATTCCATAACTTATTTACAATATTCATTTCGAGCATAGATCAAATATGATAGGCTTCTAAAACAATAGTACCTGAATCAGGTACTTAAGCTAGGATGTTGGAATTTGAAGGGTCAAGATTTAAAAGAATCTTAAGTTTTCTAATCGAGATATAGCGCACTGCATAAAAAACTTTCAAATGAACATATTGATCAATGCTATTCGGATAAGAAATCTTAAGATGCTCAAAAATCTTAATAAAATTCACGCATCTGTGGATTATCAATATGAAGTAAAAGTCGATAAAGATACATGATTTGAACAAAATTGAATTTAGAGTCGTACCCCTTATAATATAGATTGTAATATAAGAGTTAACATATATTCCAAGTTTCAAGTACCGTATTTAATCTACCTATAACAGGGGTACTAATATATGCCAATATTCAAACAATGACTACAGCTAAATCATTGTAGAAAACAGTCGAGCTAAAAGTAAGAGCAAAGGGTACAAAAAGAGTAACAGTTTCAAACTTGCTCAAAACAATGGAGTAATGTTGAATTTTTCGCACGTATATTTTTGAAAATTGTCTGAAATGTGACATAATATACATGTTTACCCTTACACATCGTTTCTTATCTCAACTTAAACGACTTTCAACGCAAACAGAATTATAAAAGGAATGACACTGTGATTCAATACTATTATATTGTAACTTGGTTAGGAAAACAGCTTTTCAACATCTTTTAGCCAAACGATAATACATCAAATTTGAATTGTGTGCAAATATTAACCATAGTAGAACATTCCTCCACGGAAATAAATTCCATTGGCATTGTTTCTGTTCTTACTAATCAGTAGGCCTACATCGACCTATCTTGCAAAGGTTCTTAAGATACACTATATCGTCTGGTGGAAGAAATTGCAACATGCTTTCCAAATCTTTACGCTAGTCTGATGAAACCACAATAGGCTTTTTTAATAAGGGTACTTTGGAAAATAATCGGTCTGCATTCATTGATCTTGTGTTGCGAAGAATAGACACCTCCTGATACAAACATTCAGGGAAAGACAACAGATATTCTACATGAAATGGCATGTTTAAACTTAGCTTTACACATTACAGTTTTGAAAATGGTACTTCTTTAAATTGAAGAGTATAAGACACTGATTAAAAAGCAAACACATTTTCCGGTTGCATTTGAATTAGCTCCATGTAGGTAGGTCGAACACTTTTCAGTGTCCTGATGAAGCTCAGCAGACTTAAAATATCAGACACTTTAAGACGTTTTTCGAAATATGAGTGAATGTTGTCCACTTTTTGGATGACAGAATGTCCTTGGTACCAAATTTGTAAATAATGTAATTCAAACTGCATGTGTAGCTAAGAATTTCTTAAGCGCAAGACACATGATAGAATTTTTATTTTGTGGAACACATGAATCTGACCATAATGTAATGGAAGTTGTAGCGGGAAATTTTTCAGTTACCTTTTCCAGCACTAAGGTTACTGCACTCGCAATTTCGTTTGATCCTCTTCCAAACTGTTCTTCATTCCAGACTACATTATAACAAGTTTTATCTTTTAAGCACTGATAGCTTTCAAGTTATATACATTTAATTTTCTGTAACTGACACATTTGACCTTGGACACATTATAACATTTTGCATTTCAAAACTAATCACTATTTTTTCATCATTAGCTCGATCAAGCTCTCTTTTCTTTTTGGTCAACTCCTTATCTTCTCTATGGCTCCGATACTTTGTTTTAAGAATATTGCACGTGCACAGCCTGATATTTATCAATACCACCTGACTTTCCATTAAAAACCAGAAATACTTAAAAAAATCATATTTTCAAAAGGAATACTCACATTGAGTGGACCCGTACTTTCAACACTTTGAATTTATAGAAATCTCGCCGAAGTTTTCATTCAGCATGACATGAGTCATTCATCTAAAGCAAGCAATGAGACATAGGCTCCTAGGTAAAAGCAATAATTTACCTAATACATCAATCACTGTGTATGAAAACACAAAACTGAGCACTCTTGTGGAAAGAGAATCCGAGATTACAATTTTCTGAATTATTCTTGTAGTACTTCAACGAAACATTACTTAGAAATTCTTCATGTTTCCATGAAACCAGAGGAATTACAATATTACAGAAAAAAACACCTTCAAATACATACATTATGAATGTAAAATCATTTGAAAAATATAAATACATGTTTTAATGATCTTCTACGAGTCGTTTAAATGTGGCAAAAGGACGGAAACGGTACTTACATGATCTTTTTCTATTTTCTTGTCCAGAATCACATGTGCAATTTTCATTTTTCGCCATATTTGTTTTGTAAAAACCCTGTCTTCTGATTGGTTCTCATGGAGATAGAACGATGAAAGATGTACACACTTTGTACTTAGAACATTACAGTTTTTACAGTGCATTGATCACGTGTCTTTACCCAAGCATTCCGATTGGAAACTGGACATAGAACACTTCAGTTTGAATCTAGTTGTGAAAAAGTTGGAGATAGAACAAAGTAATACTGAAAATCTTCGTAACTACAGCAGATATCACAAAACTGATAACATGAGGGGAAAGAACTCTTTAAGACCTTTCCAACGGTATCAAAAACTCATTTTTGACCAAAATGGAGTTAGAACACTGTTATATTAAGGCGACGACATATATCTTTCATCAAAACATTGAATATTCATCTGATTTTCAACCAGACTTTGTATCCAAATTAAAAGTGCAAATGACTGAGATATGACAATCTGTGACAACTTGTGATAATAACTCCGTAAACTATAAATCAAATTCACGGTCTTATGAAACGCGCTACGGTGTTTGCATTTTGAATCGCAATCAGATCTACGTTCTGTATGACAAAATAATGCAAACTATTTGAAGATTATACCCCATTTTGCAAGTACACTTGCTTGCATAGCGGGGTATAATTTGCAAACAGTTTTCACCCTTCTGTCATCCTGAACGCAGGGCTACTTTCACAAAATGTCTCGCATCCTTTTCAAAAGGGGATGGGGTAAATGCTGGTGGAAAAAACAGAGTTAGACATATGGGACCTGTTGCGAGATTCTGTATGGGACAATTTTTGTGTATATATACGCACTTTTTAAACCCACCACCACCACCACAGGAAATGTCGTTTGGAAATTGTAAGTTGTGCTTGCACATACGGTCATTTAGCCGATCCTGCTGTACGATGATGCTACGATTTTACTTCAATCCCAAAATGCTTCGACGGAAATGAACTATCACGTGTTATGATATGGGTTCGGAACTTATATTGCGCGAACCACGCAAAAGGATAGAGGCCGCGGGAGACATATACCGGTAACCGCGTTTATTGTTTCCGCCCGTGATATATACAAATTTAAAATTTGTGCACACTCCTATCGAAGGATCGGATGCAAATAAATAATTAGCATGTTTGTACTTCAGCTTCGAAAAGATCTTACAATTAACACATAATACTCCTTGATTTTGCCTGGTTTACTTGTACAAAACTGCCGGATTTCAATTTTCGCCGGAAATGTTGTTTTGTTTGTTTTCTTCTATTCTTCGTAGAGGATGTGTTTGACAGGGCGGCTACAAGCCCCTCAATCTATGTCATAAGGCGGACAAAATCACCTCCAAATTAAGGGACGAATGTCCGCCAAGTTAACAAGAGCTGTTGGAGGGCTGCGAAGCTCGACTATTCCTAGTGCTGGATAGTAGCAACATATCAATGTCGACATCAAAATATTCCGTTAAATTAAAGTCAAGAGTAATCATCTTGGTCAAAAAAGCACGTGCAAAGTTTCCAATGGCTTCAGTAGAAAGAGAGATATTACAAATATACATCTGTTGCACGTAAAAACTTAACCAATGAAGTCCGAAAGGGGTTAATATTCTTCTAAATTTAATATCAGAGTAATGAACATTTGTCTAGAGACTGATATTATGGTCAAAGGAGCATGTGTAAAGTTTCCAACCAACAGCTTAAGTACAGACAGAGATAAAACTGAAATAAAAATAAAAAAAATAAAACTAAAATTTCCAAGTCTGAAAATTGTTAAAAATCCACAAAATGCAATATCAGATTAATGAATAATTGTTTAGAGGTTGATATCATGGTCACAGAAGCAGGCGCAAAATCTTCAAGCAATGGCTTTAGAAGAAACAGAGATATTACCTAAATACATCATTTGCATGTAAAAACTTAACCAAGATTTCTAAGTCCAAAAATGGTTTAAATCATGACTAAATTTAATGTCAGCGTGATGAATCTTTGTCTAGAGGCTCGTATTATGGTCACAGAAGCATGTGCAAACTTTCAAAGCATTAGCTTTAGTTGAAACAGAGATTTGACACACTTGCTCGTAAAAACTTAACCAAAGTATTACGCCGACGCCAACGCCAACCCCCGGAATGGCCCCCATATTCTACGAATAGTCGAGCTAAAAATGAGCGAGAGAACTTTGTCCGCCCAATTAAAACGGTGAAGGGGATTTTGTCCTAGAATCAATTTGCAAAAAAATCGAAACGTTTTCTCATACTGAACGCGGGGCAAGAATCATTTGTACTTTTGCACGCGCTTAAACTATTTCTTACTAAAGCCAGTATAAAAATGTTGTTATTTTCCTTTTTGGACTTAATTAAGACACGTTCCATGAATTAATTATGAAGTAATTCATAATAACCTAAACCCATTTGCATAATGGAATGTTCACATTTCACAAGAATCTCAATTTTAGAGTTTCTCATGCAGCGAAATGTCAAATGTTTTAAGATAGTCCATCCCTAATGAAAAATCTTTAAGTCGGCATGACTCGTGATTTCTTGAGTAGTATCTCCATGATTTTTAAGGTAGTTGAACCGTAATATTTTCGCAACGTTTCGGAAATGATCAACTTTAACAACATTAAGCGAGGGTTCCTAATGATGTTCATTAGGAAACCTTTGTTAAGATTATGAAATACATGAGTTCCGCTTTGTTGCGGAACTATTACGTTTCCACTACCTTCAAGCAAATTTTAACGATGTTTTCAGAAATTTTCCGATGTCGAGCCAATGATCAAAAATTCTAATTAGGGATATAATAACCATAGCTGATTATCATACACTATTTGTATCAATCACATTTCGATGGCTCAGCGCGAAACAGTTGTAACTGCGTTTATAGTCAGTTATAACTGTTTCGCACTAAGCCGTCGATTTCAGATATTGAAACTCCGAAAGAAGCGCTCAAAAGAAGCAAATGTTAAAATTTTCTGCCTTTTCGCTACAGAGATGAAGATTATTTTTTATCATTATTAATCAATGATTTTTTTATTGTTTTCTTTTGAGGGTTTTATTATTTCTATGTTAAATTAAATGCACTCGGGCGTAGTCCGAGTATGATCACACGGACATAGTATGAATCAAATTTATATATAGGCCCACTGGATGAGTTTACTAACCAAATTTGTAAGCTGTCTACCTTCCGATTTCAGAGACGAAAATTTTGAAGACTTTCCCCTTTATAGTTGCCATGACAATCTGGGTGAGATGTGAATTTCATTTTTTTTTTTTTGCGACTTTGATAAAACTTTACCTTAGGAACATTCCCTCAAATCATGAATAGCCTACCGATTAATAAGGAGAAAGTGCTTTAAGAAATTTTCGCGACACGACGCACGTCACATACTTGTGGAAATACAGCTCTTGTTGTTCCCCATATGGATTATAAAGTCTTAAAATTTCTTCTCTGAAACAAACGATTATCCTCCTATTTTTCGTGTCGGTTTTGTTATTTACCTCCAAACAGAGCTTTTATTTTCAAGAGTGGCCGAGGTCAGTAGATCTTACTCAAACACAAACGATTCTTCTAATGCAAAAATGAGACAAAATGTTAAAAAAAAAAATAAGACAAATTTTCTTAAAGCGCGTCATTTGCAGGTGATTGCTTTCTGCAGCGTTCTTGATGACGTCACATATTTGGCTCTGCTTAGATAACGTCAGATAGCGTGAAATGAACGAAAGTGGGGTACGTTAAATTTTTGATAAGTCTACGCATGCGCGGAAATCTCTCGACTCCGCCCCTTATACAAACGAGGGGGCATTGTCATTTTAGTCCAGTAATAGTTTATAGAAAAATAATATATTTTAAACCAAAGAATACTCGTCGTCATAAACGAAATCAAAGTTATTTTTACACATAATTAGAATGTAGTTTTAATGCTTTATTTCTTCATGCTTATTTTTGTCATTTTTCTACTTTTTGCTTTTGATTAACTTATATTAATCTAACACTATTTCGCGTTCCTGACCTATGAAGAAGTATTTTGTATTTCTTGTTGGTAATTATGTACTGACCTTTTTTAAATTTTGTCATCAAAGTTTGTCTTTGAATCATATTTATTCTTTTATTATTCCCTTTTTTATTCAGATCTTATCATTTATTTCGCTCTTTTCATTAAGATACCAATACATGTATTACTAAAAAAAACCCGTAGCCTTCTCAATCATTTCTTTATATAGTAATTTCTTTGTACAAAACATTATTACCATCACATCGTAATTAACACACTGAGACACGGAAATGTATTCTTGCAAAAAGCAATAATAAAAAATAAAATAAATAAATAAATCGTTGAGCGAATAATCGAACCAAATACGCCACCTCGTTTCATAGATTGTTTGTGATATTGCGCTGTTGAAACTTCGTGGCAAAGAGAAAACTGAAACCAACACATTGACGATCTTTCACTCTGTGAATCATGATTGAGGAAAAGTAGACCTATGTGAAACAATGTATTTTGACCGTGCAATATATATTTCTTTGTGAAAAAGTTATCTATTCACAGCAGAGTTTTTTTTTTTTTTTTTTTTTTTTTTTGCGCAAGAAATTTTCATACTAAGGAAATATTTAATGATAATATTAAATAGACAAATACGTGGTATTTTTTAAAAAGCACAGAAAGACCAGACTTAGTTAAAGTTAGATTAATGTTTTTATCGTATAGGAGCCATATAGCTGATACACTGCAACTCCATTATAACGAAATCTGTTAGAGCGCTGAATCCATTATAACGCGGGGTCCGCTTGGCTCCCGAAATTTCGGGGGGTCGACCATTTTGGGATGCTGCGGCGATGTTACCCGATCCGCCGTTAACGCTGTTTTGATCGCGATTTTAGATCGAAGGGTGAAAACACTGAGATAAAAATCGATACTGAGCGAAGCCAGGTAAATCAATACAATTGTTTTCACACCTCCCGCGGATCAGTGGTGGCGTTGAATGCCTCAGGTCAGAGAGAAATGGCTAGTTTGATTGTTGACAGACGTAGGCCTATAGTTATAAGGGGGCCTATCACTCCCGCTCGAGTACCGAATTCGATCACGAGTAAAACCATCACATCCTTTCCTAACCCCAAACTGCTATCTCACATAGGTCTACGATTAGTAACCCATGGTTGAGTGACTTATAGTCAGAAAGAATGAGTGCCGCCATCGAAGAAACATGAAATCCCAATATTGACTGTCCGGCGCGCTACTAACTGCGCTTTGTCGACGGCAGGGACGCAATTGGACACCGAAAAGTCTAGCTCGCATGCGATTAAATCCAAGTTAATAAAATTCAGAAGAAGCGTGTTTTCGCAAAATAAGCTAATCTCGTTTTATATTCTCAAATCTTGAACATTTACCGCTGTTGACAAATGTTTTAAAAAGCGACTCGCCCCTTATCCAATTTATTTGTTTATTACCTCCCTTTGTCATTCTCGTTGAAATTTCTTATAAATATTACGTTTTTTGTAAATATATGATAAAATTTTGTTTCTTTTTTATTAAACTAATTCATATTATAGTCATGTTTTACAGGGTTTGAAAAATCCAAGCCCAAATGAGTTATTATCGTTGATTCCTATCTCTCACAAAATAGACAACTTCTGTAAGTTTAAACAGGAAGCTATATATAAACCTACATTTCCTGCGTGAAACAAAGAAACTTAAAATGGCGCGAAATAGATGATGACCGCGTCGCTTCGCTTTCGTCTTGACTTTCTTACCTGACGA
The DNA here is from genome assembly GCA_948146395.1 of Fragum whitleyi. NCBI lineage: Eukaryota > Metazoa > Mollusca > Bivalvia > Cardiida > Cardiidae > Fragum > Fragum whitleyi. The sequence continues at coordinate 37,046,593 of OX411547.1, read as the reverse complement.
TCTACTATCTACTAATCATAGCCGTGAATTAACATCTTGTCAAACCAAGGGTTACGAACGTTGTACTTATACCGTTTTCGAGAAGAAGCTTTCGATATCCCTTGACTCGTGAAGATGATGTATTAAATGGATTAGCTTATCTCCGCAAACTGGCGATCCAAATGTCGTAGGTACAGATTCATTTAATCGAATTTATGGCATTTTTTCTCGCTCATCGAAGAATGCGGTCCTGCACTCCGAGAGATTCGATTACTTGGATATAGTTTCGATCGGACGTAGGGTATTGTTTATTTTGATTGCGTAGATAATTATTTTCTCCTATTTTCCAGAAGACAATATCTAAAATATGAAATTCGTTTATCTTATGAAACTTTATGGATTTTACTAACTTTACCCTTTTGAGATCGTCGTTATCGGTGTTTCTCAGCTGCCGGGCGGGTAGGCCCGAGAAATCGGGATTCAGAGAACTAAGAGGAGTCTGCGATCGTTTAACCCTATAAACTAGATTACTTTATCAAAGATAGTTTTGTTTAGTTTAGGGACAACAAAACGATCTTAAAATAAAAAAATACCAAAGTAATAAACCGCGTTTGCTCTTTAATTCGTTGCCGAGTTTTAAAAATATAAGATACGATGGCCTAAATATGTACATGTATATTTAGATATCCGATATCGTTATCAATGTTGACCCTGTGTCTGTTACGTTTCCGCGACACGTTATTGTTCACCGCGGGAGGGGGGGGGGAGCGGAATCGGCGGCGGCAGGGGGGGTACAGCGTTGTAGCAGATACATCCACTTCTTCCGCTGTTTCATTTCTTGGACCCCGACCACAGCGTTTTAATGGAGTTGCAGTGTACTTATTTAGAATCGTTAAAATATTTTAGCACAAGCCCCTTGCAGCATTGTTGTTTTTCATATTACTTAAGTATTAAAAGATGTAGGGCTGAATTTAATCTTCATGTTTGTTTATGATTTTAGAAAGGGTTTTTCAATATGCCATAGACCCCAGATCAAAGAGCGGTAAAACACTAAGGCAGCAGTTATAAGTTACAACACGTGCGCTAAATAAACATTGTACTGGTGACAATTAAGCGTCGTATGTGACATATGGTATTACGTAATCATGGTAATCGTATTTAACTTCTATCACATCTTCAAGATCATTATATATCGATAAAAGGGGTATCTAAATAATGCGTTCAATAATTCATGAATTTGGAAAATTAATTGGATTCGTAAGAGGTGAGTGTTAAAGACCTGGTTTAAGGAATGTTGTATATTCAGGACCCCTACTGATAAGCTAATTGTTAATCTCTCTGAATCACCCTAGGGGGTCAATCACCCTTTATATTCTACACATGATATTGACCATTATTGGTCATCATTATTTCATTAATTGATTTGAGAAGAGTTAGAAATAGAATATTAATATTTTGTTTAAACAGAAAGTTTGTGATATTTTTAAAGTGTTAAAAGTTTTATTTATTGATGACTTAAAAACACTGTGATTAAATTAAATCTACAAATTAGGAAGTGATAAAATGATCTAAGTCGATTGAAGTTAGGAGTTTATATACATAAAAGAGATTGAACTTGCAGCTATGTCAAGAAATAATTTATTTAAAAGAAAGATTTTTATTTTTTAAATACGTTTATCTCCTTCCAAATATCTTATTACCCATAAAATCTTGCTACAGAATAGAAACATTGCAGTAAAAGGAGGACCTTATTTATTGCTTTTCATTCATTCCATGCATTTTCTTAAAGAGTTTTCTAAATATCATAGCTACAGCTACTTTGTGATTGAGGAATTATGTTTATAAAAGCAAAATTGTTTGATCTTTATTCAGTTTTTTAACGAAGATCGAAAGTTTAAGCATCACAAGCACATTTCTTTTTCGGTCCTAGTTTAAAAGTTGCGGGAAAAAAATAAAAATCAATCTCTTTATGATAGAATAATTGAGATATTTAGAAATATAAAATAATTTGACCAATAATTAACCAAATAGTTTTCCCAAAAAGTAAAAATCAATATATGCCTGACAGCCTCTGTATGTGTATCTCTACATAGAGGATACAAGGTGATTAAGTGATTACGATAAGGGCCATAAAACCATTAAGATAACAATGGGTGGTTAATTGTTTATCTCGTTTGGGGGGGGGGGGGGGGGGGTCAAATAAAGAAGGATTAAACCAGGTCTTTAAAAAAAGGCTGTACGAAAAGAAATCAAGTGAAATTCAGAACTACAAATCTTTAATTTCGAAACAGCAAATGCACGTTTCCAATGTATTTAAAAGCCCTTCCCAATGCAAGTATGTGTTCAAATTTAAATCATTATTAAAATGAAATAGCAACTCGTAATAATAAACCTACGGTGGAACTATTTCTCCCCTTTTCACATTATCTTTCACTCTCGATATGGTTTCGTGTTTTCTTTTATTTTTCGTTAGAGAGAGAGAGAGAAAAAAAAACATGTGTCGAATTTGCATTCTGTCGTCTGCCGTTTTTGTTGTCTGTTTTTTATTATCTCTCTATTTTAATCTATTTTTTTTTATTATTATTTTCTAGTTAATCAATTACGATCGATTTGTGACGAACAATTACTAGTTCTAGTATTGAAATAATGAAAATGAATAGTGAAAATGAAAGAAATCCATACAAACTATATACAAACTATCATATTGAAGTGATTTCTCAAAACGGTAGATTTTTTAATGGAGGGTATCTGTTTCGACCAAATATAAATTCATCAAGTGGATAAACTCTGAAGAGTTATATCTGCAATTCATTCCACCCAACTAAAATCAAACGTCGCTTTTTGTCAATATTTAAACATGAAAATTACTAAAAGCGGTCGAAATAGTTTCTAATGACATTTAAGTATTGGTTTGAATTATAAAAGATTAATGATCTATTTTATTAATAGTTGAAATCGACTGATTTATTCGGATAAATTTCAATGAAATAAAGAGTGGAGAAAAAAAAAGGACGCCCCCTCGTTTGCATTGTTATGTAAATTTGACTGGAGAGTACGCAAGGGAGATAATTACGTGAAATACCTCTGCACTGGTTAGGAGGTGAGTTTATCAAGTGATAATCTACCGTTATTTCTCTATAGTCTACAGAAAAGCATTAAAGATGGCTCTCCTGAAATTTGTGTACACGAAAATTTGTGTAGACACTAGTTTTATAGTTGATGTCGTTTCAAAGATTACCTACCATGTTTCTGTGGGCCAACTTATTTCTGGCCCGAATCCGACCCGGTTGTAGACTGGTTCCACTGTCAACTTTCAGAATAGCCTATTCTAGGCTATTCTGATAGCTGGTAGCCTGCTTTCTGAGAGATGCTCTGGTGAAGCGGGTGCCAATACCGCCCTATGTAAAATGGGAAAACGGAGCAGGCAGAAGTTGGTGAGCTGTTCAGGCTGCAAAAAAAAGGGGACCCCCAAAAAAGTTTGTAAATGGTACCTCTATTTGCACGTACGCCGGGCACGTACGCCGGGCACGTATAATTTAAGGTATCAGTAATAAAACGTCTCGCGAACGTTTTTGGCATGCCAAACGCAGTATAAGACCCATATAAGAAGAAATAAACCGAATGATTCAATGGGCCCAGTCGCTGAATCGAAGATGTAACGCTATGCAAGTCAAATGGGACGTTAATGACCCAGCCGGTGCACCATACCGTACAAGATAATTAGCTGTAACGTCGGTCCATCATTGTCACTCCATCATCAAGTGTGACACGGCCATAAGATTTATCGCCCCAGACAAATTATGCGCGTATACAGAGGACATTTTTCACACTACATGCAGATGAACTTTCGGTGCACGCGCCCGCCTGCATATAGCGATAACAATGCAAACAGTAAGCTGACATCATCTGTGATAATATTGTGTCTCATTCAGTGAAAATTGGAGCTGGTTATACATTTATAGAGAATGTTATGTTAATGTCTTTTAAAATGTCAATGTTATATGTACAGTTAGGCACATCGTGAAATTGACAAGATGAATGGCTTTGGAATGATTCTGGAGTGAAATTGAATGAGTGCGAGGAGCAAGTTTGGGGTTAAATTCAAGGGAGGAAAACCAATATTGCTAATTTTGTTCAAGATGAACAAAAATAACGATATTGATTACCTCCCTTTAATAAAATATACATACTTATCTGTTTATGTGTATTTGTGGACCAATCAGCAACTTTAAAATCAACACCAAGCATTAAAATCCTAGAATAATTTGATCGATTTGAATTGAATGTATATCCTATTGAATGATTTCGAAATGTTTTAAAATGATATTGGAGCGTTTTTGATAAATTTAAATGAATGTTTGGCAAGAGTGAATGCAGCACTGAGTGAGTGATTTAGAACGATTTTGATGGAATGATTGTCAATTTAAAGATGATTTTAACTGTATATGGTAGAGGTTGGTGTATTTTTCATGGTGAGGTTCCGTCAATTCATGATAAATTCTCACCGCTAAGGACAGATAATATATATTCAGTACATGACAGCTATATTAAAGGATTCAATTAAAATTTCATGAACAAATTTTAAGACGGGTCACTCTGGGTCTAAACTGGCCCAAAGATTAAAGAGAATGTTGTCAACGCACTAAAGGTGATCATAAAAGCTCAAAATTAAGCATGTTGTGACTATGCAAGCTAATAAACAAGAGGGCAAGAATGGCCCTAAACTGCTCACCTGAATTTGAAATGGTCCAATGGATGTCACCAAAGAACATTCTGGCAAAGTCAAATTTGCCTAAAGGTTAGGGGGATGTGATTTCAAGATTTTGGTGAAAATAGACCCTTCCCTCGCTGCTATGCTCATTTAATAGCCCAATCAGAGTGGCTCAAAAATATTTGAAAAGGGTCACCAAAGGAATATTCTGGTAAAGTTTTACTGAAAGTACTCAATTGGTTTAGCAGCAGATGTTGTTCAAAGATTTCAAAGTGGTGAAAAGCCCCACTTCGTTGGCTTACATTTTGTTGAAGTCTGAAAGATAAGCTGCATACTCAAAATCTTTTTCATTGAGTAATAAAACTAATTTTCAGCCAATAAAACTTGATATGTCTATCAATATTCCTTAATTTTCATACAAGATACAAGTATTTCACCTTTTCTATTGCCAAGTTCACAACAATGTGCTCCAGCCTCTGCAATATTACTGAAATACTATTCAAATTGAAAATAACCCGTCTAAAGCTGTTCATAGCATATTCCTGAGTTTCTTATAGCTTTGGCAGGTGTGTAGTCTGATCTTAGTTTATATTACCTACTTTCTTTTTAATACATGTAATTGGGAGGAAAATCTTGACTGGTTGAAATGTCTGAAAAATTTGCCATTTGTTTTCAAACATTACAGAGTTGAAATTCAAAAAGATTATGCTTAAATTCATTTAAACAAATAAACAAAACCCCAGCGAAAATCTTTTCACAATAATTTTTTCAAAAATTGCGTTTTGTATCTAGAAGTATATATCAGTTATTGTTGCAGCAAATCAGCGATAATTATGCATTTTCAGTAAGTAGAACCTCACAGGCCCATGTCACCTTGTCATACAAGGAAAATCCATCCAAAATAAACAGAACAAGGGAGAATACTCTTTTAAAATCATTACTGGTAACAGTTTCATCACAGTTAAAGTTCCTGAATAGAAGGGAATTGAAATGATGCAAACAGTATTACACAAATCTATAAGGATGTACTGTAATTCACATATGTGATTTTATCTATTATAAGATAAACTAAATCTAAATTAAACACTCAGTATTTCAGAATAAACATTTAATAAAACACTCAGTATTTCTAGTATTTCCTAATATTTCAGTTATTAAATGTTTATTCTATTCCCTTCGAAAAAATTTTGTGATATTAAATCTAAATTGGTCAAAATCAAAAGAAGTTGAGATTACATTTCAAAGTGACAGTTCTTTGAAAATAAAGCACAGAAAAATGCATGATGTTCGAAGAAATCTTGCATGGCATTTATTGTTACCCCATGTCATGCTAAACCCGGAATATTCCTGCTTTGACAGGAGGTATACACAAAGATCAGTCTGCACATATGTGCAGTCTGATCTTAGTTCATACCACCTGATTTTCATTTTTAAACCGGAAAGGTGTAAAACAACGCATTTCCGAAATCAATACTAACTCACATTTAGTAACTTCCAGTGCTTTAAGCACTTTGATTTAACATTAATTTTAAAAAGATTTTTATTCAGCATGACAAGGGTTAAGGAAAGAGGAAATGAATTTTGTTGGGTCAAAGCCAGCTTCTCTAAATTGGTTCAAATAGATACTAGAATCAAAAGGCAATCATCTGCGAACATTTACTAGTGACATTAGACAGTCCTAAACCTAATAATTCAGAATATTTGAAGTAGTTCACAAGTTCAAAGTCAGTGTCATAGGTCAAACATGATATCAGGATCAAAGACAATAATCTGTGTATTATAATCTATAGAAAATTTTTAGTAATTAGTTACATACCCAAATAAAATCAATATTTTAGAAAGTAGGTTAAATGTCAAGGTGAGGGCCAAACATTCAACATGATTCTAGATTCAGAGACAATCATCTACAAACCTTTATCATTGACATAATAAAGTCCTAGGCCTAATAATTCAATAATAAAGACAGTAAATTAAAGGTCAGGCACAAGGTCAAGGTTTCATTATGATGTCGGATTCGAAGATAATCATCCACGCATGTTTTTATTGACCAATTACAGTCCTTGGCTAAATCAACATAAAAGAAAGTAGTTCAAAGGTCAAGGTCTGGTTATAGGGTTTAACATGATGCCCAAAATTAAAGACAATCATATACCAATTCATGTGTTTAAAAGTAACATAATATAGTTTGAGACCTAATAATTCAATATTTTCAAAAGTAAATTCAGAGAAGATCATTAACCTGATCAGATTTTAACAGAGAAATCTGAAAGACCATAATTATCCCAGGCGTTATTCCTGTAAAGCTTTGTTTAATCCTCACCATAAGATTCAGAAAAAGTTTTTTTTATAATTCACCATGTAGGCTCATATAATTATTTTTTTCATGTGTTCTCAGCCATATCAGAATTTAACAAAGAAATCTAAAGAATCTGAGAGAGCATGTCTACAGGATCATTCCTATGAAATTTTGTCTAGTATTAAAGAAATGAAGATGTCTAAATAAAATGTTTATCCAAAAAAGCACTGTAGCCAGGACACACTGACAGACAACCCACCATGACATTTGGTCCCCTGGACATAGTCCAATACAGCTAAAAATAAAGAAAACCATTTTTCAATATCTAATAATACAAATAATTCCAGTAGATAGCATGATAACAAATTGGATAAAAATTAACATTTGGTAAGATTTAACAAAAAGTTTTGGCCTATAATTTCAACATTTTCAACTTAATTCTTATTAAAGGAAAATTAGCCATACATAACTATACCTATGGATCAGCGCTAGACAGTTGTAACTGCCTATAAATTTATAGGCAGTTACAACTATTTGACACAAAGCCATTGATAAAAGCTTGAATTTACAAGAAACAGAATCCTAAGTTCCCATACATGTATGGTTTTAACCCTTTCCTGTTTTACAAAATTTTGGACCTGTCTAAATTCAAAGGTTTTGCAGACGAAAATATAAAGTGGATTTAATTTGAAAAATAACCATTCAGTAGGGTAGAAAATAGTGTGGAAAAAGAAGAAATTGCTTGTCAGAAGCAATTTCTTCTTTTTTCACAATTTTTTGTCAATCATAAAATCACAGGCACGTAAAAAGCAAGGATTAAACAGCAAAGGGTTAAAAGGACTATATAGACAAGGAAATTCATCCATCTGGGGGTCAGTTCAAAACAAAAGTTAGTCCATGTATTAGTGGCGTTTATCCTTTTGTTTTCTTCTGACCTCTCCCTTAGTACTTCAAAATTTGTATTTCTGCTTTGTTCTAAAGGAGTAGAATAGTTTAAGCCACCCTGATATGATTTCAAAATTTCTATTCTAAAACTTTCAAAAGACAAGAGGACCATGATGGTCCCCTAGATCGCTCACCTGATTCTATTTGATCCCTGGGAAACCACATCAATTAAATAGGCAGATGTCAACAAGGAGACAATTTCTACATAAGAGCAATACCATGAAATGTTTTCAGCCAAGAGCAAGACAGATATGCCTTTTTGCTCTTTGATTCCATGTAAAAAGGGTTGCACCTGGGTAGACCCCAAATGTGACCCCAGGGTCATGATATGAACAAACTTGGTAGAGGTCCATTAGGTGATGCTACAAAATAAATTTGAAAGCTGTCTGCTTTCTGGTTTCAGAGAAGAAAATTTTTGAAGGTTTTCCTATTTTCACCCATTGTGCTCAAATGAGCTAAAAGGGATGCGCCCGAGTGGAGCCCAAATATGACCCAAGGGTCATGATATGAACAAACTTAGTAGAGAGCCACTTGGTGATGCAACATATCAAATATGAAAGCTGTCTGACATCTGGTTTGGGAAAAGAAGATTTTAAAAGATTTTCGCTCTTTGATTCTATGTAAAAAGGGTTGCACCCAGGTGGAGCCCAAATATGATCCCAGGGTCTTGATATGAACAAACTTGGTAGAGGTCCACTAGATGATGCTACATACCAAATATGAAAGCTGTCTGCCTTCTAGTTTCATAGTAGAAGATTTTTGAAGATTTTCATTTTTTTACCCTTTGTGCTCAGAAGAGCTAAAAGGGATGCCCAAGGGAAAGCCCAAATATGACCCCAGGGTCTTAATATGAACAAACTTGGTAGAGGCCCACTAGGTGATGCTACATATCAAATATGAAAGCTGTCTAACATCTGGTTTGGGAAAAGAAGATTTTAAAAGATTTTCTCTCTTTGATTCTATGTAGAAAGGGTTGCACCCAGGTGGAGCCCAAATATGATCCTAGGGTCTTGATATGAACAAACTTGGTAGAGGTCCACTAGATTATGCAACATATCAAATTTGAAAACTGTCTGACATCTGGCTTCAGAGAAGAAGATTTTTTAAGATTTTTTCGCTTCTTGATTCTATGTTGGTATATGGGTTGCGCCCGGGTAGAGCCCAAATATGACCCTAGGGTCTTGTTATGAACAAACTTGGTAGAGGTCCACTAGATGATGCTAAATACTAAATATGAAGCTGTCTGCCTTCTGGTTTCAGAGAAGAAGATTTTCATATTTTCAACCTTTTTGTAAAGGGTAAAGGGAAAGTTAAGGGTGGATTTCATTTATTTGAACAACTTTGGTAGAGCTTGACCCAAGGAACATCCCTGCCAAGTTTCATCAAGATTGGTCCACTGGTTTAGGAGGAGAATATGTTTAAAGAAACTGTGGACGACATACGACTGACGACAGACATTCTACGATCACAATAGCTCACCTTGAGCACATCGTGCTCAGGTGAGCTGAAAATGTAAATAGGCAACTAATGAGAGGTCAGCAAACAAGAGGACCAAGATGGTCCTAGATCGCTCACCTGAGTCTCTATGACCCCTGGGACATCACATTAATTAGATAGGCAGATTTCAAAAAGAAGATAATTGCCTAAGATCAATACCATGCAACGTTTTCAGCGAAGAGCAAGACAGATATGCCTTTTTGCTCTTTCATTCTATGTAAAAAGGGTTGCGCCCGGATGAAGCCCAAATATGATCCTAGGGTCTTGATATGAACAAACTTGGTAGAGGTCCACTAGATGATGCTACATACCAAATATGAAAGCTGTCTGCCTTCTGGTTACAGAGAAGAAGATTTTTTGAAGGTTTTCATTTTTTTACCCTTCATGCTCATAAGAGATAAAGGGATGCATCCGTGCAAAGCCCAAATATGACCTAAAGGTCTTGATATGAACAAACTTGGTAGAGGCCCACTAGGTGATGCTACACACCAAATATTTAAGCTGTCTGCCATCTGGTTACAGAGAAGAAGATTTTTAAAGATTTTTGCTCTTTGATTCTATGTAAAAAGGGTTGGGCCCGGGCAAAGCCCAAACATGATCCTAGGGTCTTGATATGAACAAACTTGGTAGAGGTCCACTAGATGATGCTACATACCAAATATGAAAGCTGTCTGCCTTCTGGTTTCAGAGAAGAAGATTTTTGAAGATTTTCAATTTTTTACCCTTCGTGCTCATAAGAGATAAAGGGATGCACCCATGCAAAGCACAAATATGACCCAAGGGTCTTGTCATGAACAAACTTGGTAGAGGCCCACTGGGTGATGCTACACACCAAATATTTAAGCTGTCTGCCATCTGGTTACAGAGAAGAAGATTTTTAAAGATTTTCGCTCTTTGATTCTATGTAAAAAGGGTTGGGCCCGGGCTAAGCCCAAATATGACCCAAGGGTCTTGATATGAACAAACTTGGTAGAGGTCCACTAGATGATGCTACATACCAAATATGAAAGCTGTCTGCCTTCTGGTTTCAGAGAAGAAGATTTTTAAAGATTTTCATATTTTCACCCTTTTTGTTAAGGGTAAAGGGAAAGTTAAGGGTGGATTTCATTTATTTGAACAACTTTGGTAGAGCTTGACCCAAGGAACATCCCTGCCAAGTTTCATCAAGATTGGCCCTCTGGTTTAGGAGGAGAAGATGTTTAAAGAAATTGTGGACGACGCACGACACACGACGGACGACGGACATTCTACGATCCCAATAGCTCACCTTGAGCACTTCGTGCTCAGGTGAGCTAAAAACTAATGTGTGTATATATTTATACATCATTCAACATTTTGCATTAAATATTGAGAATTGAGAAACAAGCATTTTTCTTTTTCCTTAATTTTTCATCACTTTTAAACTTTTTCACTTTCAGCACATAAAATATCCAGTTTTCAGGAAAAAAAAACTTACATAAACAGGTTCAAAGCATTTTATTCTTTAGGAAAATAACATTTTTTTTCATGTTTGCTGATTGATAAATTTTGTATTTTTTATGATTGAATCTTTTGGCTATTGTCAATTTTACTGTCATTTAGGCTGATTTTCCTGGATAATGGATATTTTCAAAATGGTCTATAACATCTTCCAACTTAGACCAGCCTAAAACATAGTCATCTGGAAAAGGGTTTATTCTTCAAAGAAATGGTTCAAATGAAAACTAGGGTACAAAGAATTAAGGTTTCCTAAGACCTTTATAAAGATTCTAGGGTGAAAGTTTGTCAAATTCAGAGCAAATTTTCTCTTTTTACCTATCTTGGATTTTTTTTCACTATTTCATCACACTTTCTGAGTCACAATAATTAACCCATCGTTGGTTTGGTGCAAGACTGTAGTAAGTGTATATACAATGTATATACACTTACTACAGTCTTGCACCGAACCCTCGCAATGTCATACCTTACCCAGAATATTTCGGCTTAGATAGAAGGTCAAAGATCATCCTGCACATATAATTTAGTGTCCACCATCCTATCTTTGAATAAATTGTCACAAGTACTAGAATTTCTTTTTCACTCAAAGTCAAACAGGGGCATTTGATTAATGTCATTACTTAAGTTACCATGATGTTTACTCAGTTTTCTTTTCTTTGATGATTTAGAACTACTCTTCCCATGGCGTTTTTTAGAAGAGGAATTATTACCTGAAAAAGAAGGCAAAATGTTAAGTAATGCTTTGTAATTAACTGACAATTTTCCAGACAAAGGCTTTGGTTTGACCTTTGAATCAGTACATTGACCCTCAAGTGTGAAAATACCCAGTTTTGATTGAATTTGTATTGATGTATCTTATGCTGTATCAAAGATTATGCAAATATATTATATGGACCAATCAAAATTTCTTGAACAATTTAAGTAAATAGTCACCCAAGAAACATTCTGGTAAAGTTTCATTGAAATTGGCTGAGTGCTTCCGGAGGAGATATCCCTCAAAGATTTTGGCCTCAAAATAAGCCCTGCCCTGCCACACCACAATTTATGGGCAAATCAAAATTTAGCAAATAATTTTTGAAAAGAGACACTCAAGGAACATTCTGTACAGTTTCATTGAAATCAGCCAAGTGGTTCTGGAGAAAATGTCATTCGAAAATTTCGGGCTCAAAATAGGCCCCGCCCTGCAACACCCAAAATTTAAGGACCAACCAATTGGTTTGGGAGGAGAAGATGTTTAAAGAAAAAGTTTACGCACGGATGGACAGACAAACACACAGATGCATGACAGACACTCGGCCATGACAAAAGCTCGCTGGCCTTTGGCCAGTGGAGCTAAAATGGAAGCTGGAGGAGGACATTCATCTTTTGTCACAGGTCTGATATTGCCTGTATCCTATATATTCTTTGGTTGTCACCTTCTGGGTGAGTTTAAATTTTTAAGTCCTGTATAGGCCTATGGATATAATCATATATATGCTAACTGCTTTACACAAATATATCTCATGTACAAACTTACACATTAAAGAAAAGTATATGTAAAATAAGAGTGCAGTAATATGCTCTGTTTTAAGGGAAACAAAAATAGCCCTTAAGCATTAAGGAGCTAAAAATTTTGCAAACATTTGGAAATCATACCCTACATTGCATGTGATACACATGCAATGCATGGTAATATTTCTCAACAGTTTTACAAACATTTTCATCCTATATGCAAGTCAGGATAGAAATTTCCTTCACACTTACTATAAACAGTTGAAACAGAATCCGTGGGTACATATGCAAAGCAGGAAAACATTGCTGTAACAATTTACAAATGTTTTCATCCTAATTGCAGGACAGGATAGAAGTTTCTGTCACACTTAGTATAAACAGTTGAAACAGAATCTTTGAGTACATATGCAAAGCAGGACAACATTGCTGTAACAATTTTCAAATGTTTTCATCCTAATTGAAGGACAGGATAGAAATTTCCATCACACTTACTATAAACAGTTGAAACAGAATCTGTGAGTACATAATTATGCAAAGCAGGAAAAAATTGCTGTAACAATTTACAAATGTTTTCATCCTAATTGCAGGACAGGATAGGAATTTACATCACACTTACTATTGACAGTTGACACAGAATCTGTAGGAGACGACGCATTTGATGCAGCCTCCCATTGTAGAGATTCACGTAAAGATTGGCTATCTCCGTCGACATATGTGTCTATATCTACTTGGTCATCATCATCCACTGTGGTCCTGTAAGGTAAGAATACAGTCTCGGAATGACAAAGCAAGTGACATAGCCTCCCAAGGAAGTGTTGATTCAAATTATCTATCTATCTATCTATCATAAAGATTGGGGATGTCCATCAATGTAATTTGGTAGGCATAAAAATAAGATTATATTATATATCATATTACATTATATTATTAAATATAACTATATAAATATATTAATATTAAGCTGTATATCGAGGGGTCAGTGCAACACTATTGAAAGTGCCTATATATCTATAGGCACTTACAATACTGTTGCGCTGACTCCTCGATATATGATTTTGTGGGGATTGAAATTATGTACCATCAAAATCTAATATGTAATCTTAATCCATAGTTATGGTATATTTAAGAAAAAGAGTATAAGAATTTGACAATAGCCAAGCATATGATTTCAGAGATTTGCCTAGACACTTATTCTCCATCAAATACCTATCCATATAAACTTAGGCATTATAATTCACTGAGGTTCTCTTAAGGTAGTAGACCTGTATTAGTTCCGCGACACTTTGGGAGTAGGGAACTCTTAAAGGTTTCCTAATGATTTTCATTTGGAAACCTTGGTCAACATTGTGAATGAGTTTCAAAATGTTGCACCTTAAGTAAGAACAAATGTTATAAAATGTTTCACCAGCAAAGCATTTCATTCAGCCTCCCATTGTCGTCTTCCAACAATGATTTATTCTCTTATTTCTGTCTGCCCTGGATTCAATATAACAAAATGTGGCAAACTGTTTGCAAATTGTACCCTGCTTTGCATGCAAGCGCACATGCAAAGCAGGGTATAATTTGCTAACAGTTAGCCATGCATTGTTATCCTGAATGCAGGACAAGAGTCATAACATTATGGTACATGTACTATCCATCAGAGGGGAAAAATAGAGCTTATAAAAAAGTCTATAGTCGATTTTATTATAGTGTTGAGTGTATACTTCACCTTGTTCCTAATAAATACTGTCTAACTTGTCTTCTCTGTTCGTCCGTATGTTGGGGACACTTATGGGACCTGAAAAGGACACAGAAGCTTATGATATCTATAACTGTGAGGTTAACATAATAAGAAGTCCTCATTCCACAAGTGAAATCTGTAAGGTAGTGAACACTTTTACTTTTGCTGGATTTCAATCCGTTATTTTTTCTACAGGAATGCCCAAAATGAGGTAATTACATTGAAGACACTTCTGTCCTTTTAGCTTTTGGAAATTGATTAGTTTTTTATTTGTTTATCATAACAAGAGGCCCAAGAGGGCCTGTATTGCTCTCCTGGCTTTAATAACCCCTGACTTTTCCCCTTCCATGCCCATATTTGGAAGGTCAATCAATATTTCTTGAACAAATGAAGTAAAGGGTCACCCAAGGAAAATCCATGCCAAGTTTCATTGAAATCGGCCCAACGGTTTGGGAGAAGACAGATTTTTAAAGATTTTAACGTGAAAAAATACCCCACCCTGCCACGCCCATGTTTGGAGGTCAATCAAATTTCTTTTAACAATTTAAGTAAAGGATCACCCAAGGAACATCCATGCCAAGTTTCATAGCAATCAGCCCAATGGTTTGGGAGAAGATTTCCAAAATTTTATTATGAAAAAATGCCACACCCTGCCACGCCCATATATTGGGGTCAATCAAATTTCCTTAACAATTTAAGAAGAGGGTCACCCAAGGATTATTTCTACCAAGTTTCGTTAAAATCCACCCATTGGTTTTGGAGGAGAAGATGTTTAAAAAATAACACATTGAGTTAGGTAGAGTAAGGGTTATTGGGCATCACACCATGTACTCATGAGAGAAACATAAATGTCAAGTTTTAAGTCAATTGGAAACAAGAGCTGTCGGAGGACAGCAAAGCTCGACTATTTCTCGTGCTGGTTTGTAACAGCAAATCAATATCTATATAGGAAATTCAATTAAATGACAGTAAAGAGAAAAGAATCTTTTTATAGAAACAGAAATATAACAGATAAACAACATTTGCAACATTTGTTGAAACTTAACCATGTCCGAAAAGGGTTAAAATTTCACTATATACAATATCCCAGTGATGAATCTTAGGGCCTAATTTCAAGACGTTCCTCCAGCTTTCCTCGACTCGAACTGCTCGAAATAATTACCTTTAATTGGTGCGTGAAGTCCGATTCGTGAACGATTTTCATGGCTAAGGACAGATTGGTATTCCAGGATGTAAGGAAGGTTCGAGGTCACTCGATAAAGTGAGGGTTTCTCGAGGAACAGCGATCAGTCCTTGAACGCCACTCAATCACGCGTTTTAGAATACCACTCAAATATAAAGTAGTATTGGACAGCTAGTGAAATGGGCGATTTGCACAAAAACGAAAATAAATGTTTTAAAAATCAAGTATCCCCGATCATGTTTCAGGGTGGAGCAAATCAAATGGAAATTTGACTGATTTACACCTGATTTTGACTTGTGGACCAACAGCTCGCACTGACTTCGGAATGACCTGCAGTCTCTGGGTCGCGGATAAGAAAAAAATCTACGCACAGTATGCGACCACGAAGCGATTGCATTCGCAAGGATAGTAGGCTGTATTGTTTTCTTCAGAACCACGATATATGATAGTTTAGCGACAATTCCGAGAAATAAGCTGTATTCGATCACCGCGTTCAAGATGAAAACATTCGTGAAACGTTACAAAATTGTATCAACGTTCCTATGTTCAAAGCATTGTACAATAAATCCACACCAAACCCTGTATAGAAAGATAGTTTTAGCCCAGATTGCTTGTACATGGTCCCATTTGACTTGAAGTCAAAGATGTTGCCATTTAGCCTCTGCACAAAAAATTCTTATTTTTGCAATCTTTCTATTTCTATATAGGAGATAATACATGTATTGCATGTTTTGTGCATTCTTCTTTGGGTGGACAGAATTTTGATTTATGTAGAAATAATATAGAATATAATTTATATAGAAATAAGCATTTCACAACATCTTTCTATTTGGGTATTTTGTCAGATTCCAATTCAATATCCGCATATATAATAATACAGGATGGTAGATATATACATATAGTTTTCACAAATTTTACTAGGATTTGGTTACCAATGCAACAAGTTAAAAGCGTATAAAAGTGTCACAGGCAAAGATTTCAGCCTTCCATCTTAGTAGAAAGTGGTTTCGAAACCGTACTGAAAACTGCATTATGAAGTGGTTTCGGGTTGATTTCGCAAGATGTCCAATAACGATTCCCAACAATTAATTTTTTTTATACATTCATCCCTCATTCAAATGACCACTATTGTTAAACCCATTTTTATTTAGATCGTCAGAAGTAGTTTTTAGGTTTAAACATAATTATTATGCCCCCGATAGGGAGGCATAATAAATTTGACTTGTCCGTCCGTCCGTCTGTCCGTCCGTCCGTCTGTCCGTCCGTCCGTCCGTCCGTCCGTCCGTCATTCCGTCCAAAAACTTTAACATTGGCCATAACTTCCTTATTACTATCCAGCGGTGTCGGGGGCATTGTCATCTTACAGTGACAGCTCTTGTTTTTAAATGTAAAACTATTTTTTCTATTTTTTACGATTCTAAAGTTAGGGATGCTATGACATGAACGAAACATGTTCCCCATCAGGACTTTCAGTACTTTGATTAACATAAAATGCGGTAAATATAGAGAGTCACGTGCCTTTCATGGATGAAGGGATACTCTTTTGTCCCTCGAGAAAGTGGTGGGCGGAATACAAATTAGTCACTCGAGGGGACCTAACCGGAGGAGTCCTCGAGAGTTCCTTAAGGCTTCCTTTTTCGAGTATGAGTCGAGGTCGAGTGGAGGAATTGTTTTGAAATTGAGCCCTTAGTCTAGATGCTGAAATTATGGTCACAGAAGCATGTGTAAAGTTTCTAGGCAATAGCTTTTATAGAAACAGAAATTAACAGATAAACAACATTTGCACGTAAAAACCAAACCAAGATTTCTAAGTCGGAAAAGGGTTAAAATCCCACTAAATTCATTATCAGAGTAATGATTCTTCGTCTACAGGCTGATATTATGGTCACAGAAGCATACGTAAAGTTTCAAAGCAATAGCTTTAGTAGAAACAGATATTTTAAGCATTTGCACGTAAAAACTTGACCAAAGCATTACCCAGACGTCGACTCCTTAGTGACCGGAATAGGCCCCCCCCCATTTCTACAAATAGTCGAGCTAAAATTGTGACAGAGACAGAGTCAGGGAAAAAGAAGTGGATGCCACCCTTCCTCTGAATACCACAGGCGATCACATTATACATCCCTTCTTTCCACAGCATATAAAAACAAGAGGCTCACCAGAGCCTGAGACTGCTCTAATGACTTTTTGAAAAACCTATGTCTTGAAAGTGCTTTTCAAGTCATAACAAAAAAAAGGTTCGGTAAAATATAAAAAAAATAAATGAAGGGGATTTTTGTTGACAAAGAAATTTACTTAAAGGCCCCCTTTCCTATGATGCCGCATACTTGCACCAAATGGCAAAAGTTGTGGCCATAGTTAGATTTGAAATATTTTGTTTATGTTTCATCACAATCCTTGCATAAATGAAGAAGTTGTGTAAACAATAAATGATAAATATGACATAAAACCCCTTTTCCAATGACTCAGCATATTATCACCAAACCTCCATGAAATGCACATGGTCACTTGATAAGACAAGTTCTATGAGAGTTTTATACAGATGTATCTATAAACAATAGAGGAGTTGTGCTAACAAGGAATTTACATTAGGGTCCCTTTTTCCATGATGTGGAATATAACTGAATTGCAAAATAAATGTGGCCATGGTCACATGATGAGAAATATTTTGTCAAGTTTTTATGAAAATCTGCTTACATAAAGGCCCCTTTAATCATGACGCAGTGTGAAACTTAACAGCCACAAACGCACATAGTCATTTCAAAAGGAATTTTTAACATGAATGTATCCATTGTATCCATTGATAAAAGAGGAGTTTTTGTTAACAGGGTAGTTTACATAAAGGCTCTAGAATACATCAATATAAACATGGTTACATGATGTTGAATTCAAAATGAAGGGATGGTTACGAGTACCAATTTTACTAATTGATTACTTGTTCACCTTTTCGATCGAGTACTCGGTTAGAATTGATAACTTTTAATCATTAATTCTGTGTCTTCAAACGTAAAAATATATGGTATGTGCTCCATATCTTCAGTCAAAAGCAGCAGTTGAAATGACATTTGATCGCCTAATTTATTATTGATAACTTTAAATCATTAATTCTGTGTCTTCAAACGTAAAAATATATGGTATGTGCTCCATATCTTCAGTCAAAAGCAACAGTTGAAATGACATTTGATCGCCTAATTTATTTGAAGATATGTAAAATTGTAATATGCATAATAAGAGAGAGTCATTTCTTGGTAATAATTTTAGGCAATATTCATCGGCTTGATATAAAATTTCAGTAGAGAAAGACCAAGTAACTACATCATCGATAAGATTGCGTTACAATGTTTTGAAATGACGATTTAACATTCCGTTGATCCAAAGATCCACTCAAACCACGTTGCGTCCCTGGTCAGACTACCAAAAGTCGAAGGTGCGAAAAGTTACATAATTACATGTATTGTTTGACAGCTAGAACATTAACAGTTGGCACCTGATTGCAAATTCAGAAAAATATCGACGGATTAGAGGATCTGCAGACGACCAGGTGTTAAAACATTATCTTTAGCTGTACAGCATTTCATATGAAAGATGGATATTTAGAGAAAATATAACAAAAGAGATTGGAACGATTTTCCTATGATTTCATTTAACATTTTTCATTTGTTACCGAATAATCGAATAGTGAAATTGGTAATCAATGATCAATCGATCAAGTATTCAATTACTCGAATACTCGTTCCCATCCCCATCAAAATGATATTTTCATTATCTTCCATGTATAAATGATTGAGATGTGTTAACAATAAATATACATAAAGGCCCCTTTTGTCACAAATGCACAGTCACTGGAATTGAAATATTCCGTGAAAGTTTTAAGGCTCCTTTTTCTCTGATGCAGTATAAAATCACCAGAGCTATAGATATAGGGGTATTTTGGTTTTTAAAATTTGAATATTTCATTATTCCTTTCTAGAATCCTATGTTCTTCGTACTCATTTGAAACGTCTCATTGAGATAGGTGGACTATTTTCAAAAAT
This sequence comes from Fragum whitleyi, assembly GCA_948146395.1. Classification (NCBI taxonomy): domain Eukaryota; kingdom Metazoa; phylum Mollusca; class Bivalvia; order Cardiida; family Cardiidae; genus Fragum; species Fragum whitleyi. The sequence continues at coordinate 37,027,258 of OX411547.1, read as the reverse complement.
TACAGGAAAACCTTGGAAAAACTCGATGATGTCAGTTAAAATGGTGTTAGTCCCCTAAACTGTAAGTGAAAACATTCGATGTCCCCAATGCTACTGGTTTAAGTCACTGATGTGAAACCATCGTATCCTTATATAAATAACTTTCGATTCTTAAATAACAGCTGAAAAATCATAATTTTTGAGAATGATTTGTCATTCTCAAAAATTAAGATTTTTCAGCCGTTATTTACTGTAAAAGATATAAATCTAAAGATAGTGCCGATTGTTTCTGCGCTTGATTTTCTTACACTGTTTCCACCTAACAAAATGTATAATTTTGTTACATACTCATCTGCCTTACATACATCTGAAGTCTGTTGCAGTTTAAGGAAATAGCCAAGTGATGTTCCGAATGACATGTAACCCTGCTGACACATTTTCATAAGGAACAATTCTTGTGATGGTCCAATCATGCTTACCAAGTTTGAAAACAACCAATGAAAATTGTTGACTAAGGAGCATTAATGAGGATTTTCTATTTAAATTTTTCATTTATTTTCGTTTGGCTCCTTTTTCCATGAGGCTTGACAGATCTAATCCATTTTGAAAGGAACGATCCTTGTAATGGTCTAATCATTCTGACCAAGTTTGAAGACAATCAGATGAAAACTGTGGATTTTCTACTTAAATTTTCATTAGGCTCCTTTCCTATGACCCTTGACAGATGTAATCCATTTTGAAAGGTACGATCCTTATGATGATCCAATCATTCTGACCAAGTATGAAGACAATCAAATAACTAGAACTGTCGCAGAGCAGACTTATACCCCCACAAGCACTTTGTCAAAATGCAAGTGCTAGTAGTGCAAGATGTATTGAGGGCATTTGCAGCATTTGCACGAAGTTTTATGATTCTAGGTCCCTTGGTGATTGAGTTAGATTCCAGAAACGAAAATTGGACAAAAATTGACTGTGACCTTGGCCTTTGATTGTGACCCAAAAACAATAGGGTACTTCCTTGTGTCATAAAGAACATTTGTATAAAGTTTCATGATTGTAGGTCACTTGGTTCTTGAGTTAGAGTCCGAAAATGAATATGTCTACAGACTGACGGATGGAGGGACGGACAGATGGACGGATGGACAGACGGACAGACATGGTGAGCCAATATACCCCCTTCTTCTTCGTAGTTGAGGGATATAAAAACTATGGACTCTAGAGTGTTAACTAGAAAAAGTTAACAAACAGACAGACACCCAACAGGAAAACCAAAATGGCAATAGCTCTTCTGACCTTAGTCATTAGAGCTGATAAACTCTCGCTAAAGAAACTGAGTCACAGTAAAGTTTGTACGAACCTTGTACACATCTTCTTTGTGTGACCAGATATAACCCCACATGTCTGAAACATAACATATTAAATTGGTTATTGTAAATCAAAATAGTTTTGTATCAGGGTTTTTCCATGTGTTTGGATGATGAAACAAGAGTTTCTAATCCATAAATTCAAGGTCAAGGTCAAAATGTCAAGGACCTTGGTAACCAGTGAAAGCATATCACCTAGTGACAGTGTATATGAAGTGATGATCTCCCTATGTTAAACAATCAGAAAATATAAGCAAGGTTAAAGTTTTTTGGTTAAAGTTTTTCTAAGTCCATAGTTAAAGTTTTTGGGTTAATGTTTTGGGTTTAAGTTTTTATAAGTCCATAAAAGGTCATGGTCAGGGTCAAAATGTCGAGGACCTTGGAAACAAGTGAAAGCCTATCACCTAGTGAGTCTGTATATAAAGTAATGATGTCTCTAGGCAAAATCACTCAAAAAATATAAGCAAGGTTAAAGTTTTTTGGTTCCAAGTCTTTTGTTAAAGATTTTCTAAGTCCATAAAAGGTCAAGGGCAAGGTCGAAATGTCAAGGAGCTTGGTCTCTGGTGTAAGCATATCACCTGGTGAGTGCATATATGAAGTAATAATGTCCCTAAGTAAAGCATTCAGAAAATATAAGCAAAGTTAAAATTTTTGGTTAAAGTTTTTTGGGTTTAAGATTTTGGTAAGTCTTTATAAAAGGGTCAAGGTCACTGTCTCAAGGCCACTTTGACAGGGGTACTTGTCTTAAGTGAAAGCCTCTATTTTAATGAGTGTTTATGTAAAATATAAAGCCTGTAGGATTAATTTAAATAGAAATAAAAAACTTTCACCTAATGCAGGCTCTGACACAGACGCTGACGCCGATATCCGAGGGTATGACAATAGCTCTTTTGAGACTTTCGTCCCGGGCAAGCTAAGAAGTATAAGCAAATTCATACTTGAACATACTTGAACATGGGAGTTGCATATTTTATTAAACAGTTATTCTATTTCATTGAATTTGAAATGGGATGAAACAAGCGAATTTGGGGTCAGGTTCTCTCTGTGATTAATAGGCAACATCGTGATGCCATGTGATCACATCATTGGGTGAAATAAAATAAGCAGGGGTATCATCTTTTAGTAATTTTACTGGTTTGATGGTGAAATCATGAAATGATTTTCTACTGCTATTTCTTGATCATCCACCAATTAAACTCCAATCTGTAGCTCTGATATGCCTATATAATCAATCTTTCACAACTAGATGGTGGTCCTAGAACAACTGCTTTGAAGCCAGAAAAATTCTTGACCATAGCTCCCGATACACATAAATCTTATATTGACCTTGAGCTGTAACCTTGACCTTGTCATATTTACTTATGAGCTATGACAAAGAATTGTGACCTATCCAGACACCTATCCATAAGTGTAGGACATATATCATCGGTGTTCTGCTTTAATCTCGTAACTACAGCTTGTTCAAAGCTGAAGTTACGAGGTTTTTGTGTAGAAAATTGACGATATTCCAGACAAGCTCAATTTAAACATCTGTCCTTGACATTGGGGCTATTCAATCTTTTATTTCACCCTTGCTATATTATTTTGAAATTTATCCATAATTGTACGAGTAATAGGGTAAACTGATAAAAACTCACCGACATGAGTAAGGTTTTTTTTTCCTCTGAAGAAAAGAAAAAAATCATTACACTAAAATATAATATTCATTAAATACAGTAGTATCATCAAGATCAAATTAGCTGGAAAATGCCTGTACTCACATCAAAATTAGGGACCATTTTTTAAAATTGCAATCCATTAGAATAAAGAATTGGATAGATTTAAATCACATCATGTAGGGAAATCCATTGCACTTTATTTCTATATAAGATGCAATATCGATGGCTCAGCGCGAAACAGTTGTAACTCCCTAAAAACATATAGGGAGTTACAACTATTTTGCAGTGAGCCATCAATATGTCTTTCGGGAAAACTCTCTACCTTTGATCTGCAAGCCAATTGTTGTATGTGCTCAAGTAACCCTTGCGCTCCTTCCACCACCTTACGTTGCTATTTTATCTATTATAAAATGAGATATTTTTAAAATCTATTATAAAATGAGACATTTTTGAAAGAATTGTTGATTACAAGCATGCAGATTCTGAGCCACTGTTTACAGCGAGTGGATGAAGACCATCAAGCAACCCTCTCAACTAAGCCAGATCATGTCTGTTTTGTGTTAAAATGCATAATTACTAGGTAAAAATGATTTTTTTTATCATAGGTTACGCTAGAAATGTCAAAATTGTCCTTTATCTGTAAACAATTTGTAAAACTTTATGGCATTAAACTTCAATAGCAAGATAGCAATACATAATCTAACAACAGGCCTAACAGGACCTGCATTGCTCCACTGGCTATAACTTTTCCAAACTTTCATTAAATAAAGATTACTTTGACTAAAAACAACACTTCTGAGTCTCTTTAGAAGTATTTTGTAATAATTAAGTGGGTCTGGCCCACATTGCATGAAAATACTCAATCATTTTTAACTTGCATACCCTTTAACTATATTACCAACATAAAGATATTTGATATAAGTAAACCATTCTAAACACATTTTCAGGAACAATTTAAGTAAAGGGTCATTCATACCAAGATTCAATGAAATAGGGCAGTTAATTTGTAGGAGAAGATTTTTAGAGATTTCAAAGTAAACATAAGCTCTGCCCTGCCATACCTATTTATGGGCCCATCATAAAGTAGCAAACAGTTTAAGAGAAAGGGCACCTAGGGACTATTCATGCCAAGTTTTATTTAAATTGGCCAAAGTGAGTGGGGAGGATATATATTTAAAGATTTTAAGGCGAGAATAGGCCCTAACCTGCCACACCCAGAATTTGGGGTCAATCAAAATTTCTTTTAGCTCTTCATGTAGAGGGAAACCCAAGGAACATCCACGTCAAGATTCAGTAAATTCAACCCAATGGTTGGGAAGGTGAAGGTTCTTAAAGAATTTTCAAGTGAAAATAAGCAAGGCAAGCCCTGACCTGCCATGCTCATATTTTGGAGTCAATCATAATATCTTAATCAATTTTTAGTAGAGGGTCACCACCCAAGGAGCATCCATGCCAAGTATCATTGAAATCAGCCCAATGGTGTTATAGGAGAATGTTTTTAAAGATTTCAAAGTGAAAATAAGCCCCACCCTGAAAAGCCAATTCTTAAGGGACAATCAAATTTTCTTTAGCAATTAAAGTATAGGGTCATCCATGCTAAATATCATTAAAATCAGCCTTATGGTTTGGGAGGAGAAGATTTTTAAAGATTTCAAAGTGAAAAAAGCCACACCCTGCCACACCCATTTAAGGGGGTCAATCACAATTTCTTTCATGATTTAGGTAAAGGGCCATCCAAGGAACATCGTTACCAAGTTTCATTGAAATCAGCCTGATGGTTTTAGAGGAAAAAATGCTAAAAGATTCTAAAGTGAAATTAAAGTGAAAATAAGCCACACACTGTTAACCCTTTTGGGGGCCAATCAAAATTTCTTTGGCAACAAAGATAAAGGACCTTCCAAGGAACATGAATACCAAGTTTCATTGAAATCGGCCTTTTGGTTTGGGAGGAGAAAACTTTAAAGTGAAAGAAATGCCAAACCCTTCCAGTTCATTTTTGGGGGTCAATCAAATTTCTTTATCAATTTTGATAGAGGGCGACCCAAGGTACATCCACACAGTTTCATTAATATCTACCCTATGGTTTGGGAGGAGAAAATTCTAGCCACATCCATATTTGGGGGAAATCAAATTTATTTAACAATTTTTGAAGAGGGACTAAGGAACATTTCTACCAAATACGGTTAAAATCCACCCAGGGGTATGGGAGAAAATGTTTAAAGAAAAAGATTACGCACAGATGAACAGACGGATGGCCCAACTGGCAGACGGCCAGACGGATACAGGACGGACACACCACCATGCCAATATCTTGCTGACCTTTTGGGAAGCAGAGCCCAAAATAGATTGCGTAATCTATACATGCAGAAAGTAGACTTGAAACTTGTTATTATAGCCGAGTATTTCAATAGGTTCTTAGATCATAAGAATTTCAATTATAATGGTTTATACGTTTATTGGACTACAAAGTGCAATTGCCTTATCACATGGCTTAAACATAATGCCCTATATGGGCCTTATTGCCATGTGCTAAGGCAATTGCACTTTATACTCCAATAAATATAGTGAAAAAATTAGATTTTTTCTGAGATTTTACCCAGGTTTTGACCCTACTAGACCCTATTCGAAATTACCTGAGGGCTCGATGAAACCAACACTTAGACTAAGTTTCAAGAAAGTGGGCAAAAAATATGGCCTATAGATTGCACAAAAGATGTTGACGAAAGACACAAAACCAACAACATATGACAGGCGCCTGACACAGAGTGATCACAAAAGCTCATGAGTAGCACTTTGTGCTCAGGTGAGCTATAATCTCTTGGTATTTCAAATGAAATGAAATAGTATTTGCTTTGCAAATTCTTTCATTGTACTTAGGTTTTAAGTTTCATACTTCAAGAAATCAACAAATAATCTCTTCATCTCTTAAATGGATTACATCTTACCTAATGTCATGTACTCATAGCCCCCTATTGAGTCTGGGGTATCAGCCCTCTCTTGTTTGATTAATGCTTCTTGAAGTAAACTAGTAGATGGTTCACCTTGAATAGAGAATTCACAAATATAAACTTAGTAACACTTATAAACAAGGAAGGCTCTTATCTCTTGTCATGCTGAACCCGGAATATTTCTGTTTTGGTAGGAGCTATAGTCCAACATCAGCCTGCACATATGTGCAGTCTGATGTTAGTTAACACCACCTGTTTCTCACTTTCAAACCAGAATTGTCAAAAGATTTATTTTTTCAAATAAAATTTGACCTACAGTTGGGACTTTCAGTGCTTTTTGCCCTTTCATTTTGATGAAAATTTATAGCCAAAATTTATTCAGCATGACAAGGGTTATTATGATATTTATAGCAGTAAATGACTGGTTGGGGGCGGAGGAAGACCTGCTTCCTTGTTTGATTAGACATCCTGACCGGTTTCGTTCGATTGTTCGAACTCTTCAGAGGATTTTGTCCTGTAATGCAAGATTGTTGTCTTGCTTTGCTGCCGGTTGCTGCCGGTTGCTGGCGGTTGCTGCCGGTGTTACCGGTTTTTTATTTGTTAGAGATGCTGCCGGTTATACGGGGGTGTTGCCGGCGCTGCCGGTTGCTATTTTGAGACCGAGGGACAGATGACGTTGTTGACGTTGCTATGTACTTAACGGTATAGAGACGTTACGTTGTTTCTGTATTTAGAAAGGGGATTCCGGGAATTCCGTGTTGATAAATGAGTGAGGGGATTTCCTTGTACAATGGATGCCATTGTAGGCAATCCTATCCAAGTTTTTTTTGATATTGTGGTTAAGATGCATCGTCGATGGTGTCATCCGTCTTATTGGAAAAACAGATGGCTCCCTCGATGTTGCACTTTTTATAGTACTCGTCTCTATATTAGGGTATGAAAGGGTTGAATGTAAGACTTGACAAAGAACTTGTAGTATAATATAATCATTTGTTTTTTATGAGTAGAAAAAACATGTTTGCATAACAAGATGTTGGCGTTACACTCATTGTGTTGTATAATTTGTCTGCATTTTTTCAGGAGTACTCTGTCTTTGTATTGTGCCGTACAGATCTCACAAGTGTACATTTTTTATGTGTGACATTGTTTGTGTTATGTGTTAACGTCGTTGTCAGCAGTGATGTCGTCGACGTTGTTGACGATGTTCGCGTCATCCATGACGTCGACCTGACGTTATAAATATGTTTAAGTCCTTATTTGGATTTGTACAAGTTCATCTTTATCAAAGATTTGGTAACAGTTCATCAAAGGGTAGAGAAGAACAGATTTTAAGATATGCAAAGAGGAAAAATGACTGGTAGAAAAAGGACCAACCAGTCATTTTTCCTATTTGATCCTGTGTTTGACATTCTAACAATTTGACATTTGAGTGAGGTGCAAACATTAAGCAGCTCAGACAGTTACTTAGCATAAGTAGAGGACTGCCTAACTGTCTAAAGATACTTTAACACCTTTTTTTGTCTACGAATTGCAAAGTGAAGACTCTGGTCAGACTGTGCAGATGCACAGACTGGCCACAAACTTTGCTTTGAGCACATTTAAAAACGTTGGAAATCTCACGCACAGGCTCATATAATACATGGCTAGAAGTGCTAGCACAGAAAATCAATCTAAAGCTGTTTGAAATATACAGATCCTTTTGAAATATTTCTGTTCATTTTATTGACATGCCCAACTAGCTAAGCAGTAACACATTTGGCTGTCAATCCTTAGGCCATGAGTTCGAACCTCAGCTCAACCAAATTTCATCCAACTTTTGAAAAAAGTCCATGTGCCAAAAGTCATTTGTCTCCCACCAATGGGTGTAAGATAACTAGTAAACCTAATTGGGATGAAGAGCTGGCGGCTCTAATGAAATGTTGTACAACATGTAGTTGTAATGGTGTGAGAAACAACAGGTGCACGAACCTTAACCCTTGTCATGCAGAACCGGGAATATTCCTGCTTCAGGGCTTGTGCTAGCTTTTTAAATTTGGGAGTCATTGACCCCTTGACCATAAAATTCTGGGGGTCAAAACTGGTTTTGAAGGGATCAAAAATGAGAAAAACATCAAAACATCAGTCTTAAAATAATCTATATAACTGAATCAACATAAACAATAAAGTGTAGACACACTTTATTGTTTATGCTGTTTCATTTATATAGATCTTTGTAATCGTTTATATTGCATGGGTTGCACCACTAGTAATTCAGTTGGTCAAATGACCCCCTTCAAGAAATATTTGAGGGTCAAAATGGGATTTTTGGGAGTCAAAACCCTGGTTTGAGGGTCAAACACGAGCTCTGCTGCTTTGGCAGGAGCTAAAGACAAACATCAGCCTGCACATATGTGCAGTCTGATGATAGTCTACACCACCTGTTTCTCATTTTCAAACCAGAATTTTCAATAGGTTTAGTTTTTCACAACTAAAAATTGACCTACAGTTGGTACTTTCAGTGCTTTTTGCCCTTTTATTTTGATGAAAATATTTAGCCAAAATTTATTCAGCATGACAAGGGTTAACAATATCACTGTCATACCTAGACCAGTTGCAAAGGCGACATATACCCCCCCCACACACACACACACCCACACACCCACAAATGCTTTGTCCCCCAGTTCTGTAAGCTGTTTTTTGACAAAGTTCAATTATGACCTTGACGTTTGACCTTCATGACCAAAAAGGATAGGGCACCTCCATGGGTCATAGTTAACAAGTGTGTAAAGTTTTACGATTATAGGTCACTTTGGTCTATAGACGGATGAACAGACAGACAGATCTGCGTTTGGGAAAGCGTTACCATAGCATAATTTTGCCTGATAGGTCAAACATGTTTTCATTACTATAAATGATAAAAATAGCTGAAGCAATTGCCAAACTACCCCAAGTGTTTGGTTGAGGGGATAGTGCCCACCCTATAATTCCAATTGAGGGAATAATGTCTGCCCTGTGAGAATGATCACAGTGATTTTTTTCTCCTTATAAAACAGATAGAGGGGTTCATTTCTGTCCTAAACCTTTTACTAAAGGGATTCTATCTGTCCCATCAAAGACCAATGAAGGGGATGTTATCTGGACAAGATTTTGTCCTAGTTTCAGCTAGCACAAGTCCTGAGCACCAAGATAAACTTTAGTTAGGACAACAAACTATACTTACCTCCTATATAAGCACCATTTCTATTCCTAGAATTTTTATTTCTTCTTGGTGAGTTACTTCTCTTTTCTTTCTTCAATCTTTTCACTGAAAATGAGGACAAAATATTGAAAAGAACATATCTGTTTTTATCATTTATTCATTCTCAACTTATTACAGTAAAACAGACAACAGTGAACAGTATACCCACAATCTTATTGATGCAGGGAAATCTAAATCTCATAGTTTTCCTGCTAAAGCAGAAGGTATAGACCAAGATCAGACAGCACATATGAGCAGGCTGAGCTTTGTTGCAACTTGCAACATATGTATGTGCAGCCTGATCTTGGCATTTACCTCCTAATTTTTTATTTTACGCCAGAAATGTTTGGATATTATATATTCAAAATAGATACTGATTCACAATTTGCACATATCATTGCTTTCAGTACTTTGATTTTATTTTTACCATTTTGCCAGGGTTTTTATTCAGCATGTCATATCCCAGGATTGTTACTAACCCGGAGTATTCTTGCTTTGACAGGAGGTAAAGACAAAGATCAGCCTGAATTTCATTTTTAAACCAGAAAGGTATTAAACAATGCATTTCAGAAAATTGCTGCGGCTGGAGCACCTTACAATGGATTCCTGGTATTTCTCCCACCAGTACAACCATCACATCCTTTCCTAGCCTCCATCTGCTATCTCACATAGGTCTACGATTATCATCCTATTGGTGAGAGACAAATAGTCTATTAAGGTAGTGGAACCGTAATAGTTCCGCAACATTTCAGATCCCATGATCTTTAACAATGTTAATCGAGGTTTCCTAATTAGGAAACCTCTGTTAACACTGTTAAAGTTCACTTCTGCGAATCTATTACAGGTCCACTACCTTAAGAAATGTTTAATAGACTTACATCTTTTATCTGGATAGAGTGACCAGTCTACGTCATTATAGTCATCATCACTTTCCCCACTCTCTCGTTTATCTTCCAACCTGTCAATAACATGTTAATCGTCAATTAGAGAAGATATATTGAAGGAGGAAACGTTTTCAGAAACATCAGGGGTGTGGAAATACAGATTCTCTCCACTTATCCATGGACAAGAAAAGTGTATTTTTCCACCTGTCCACGATTTAAATGAACTTGTATGCAAAAAATAGAATAGAAAGATTTTGAGAAAACATTTTTCAAAGAGGAAAATGCTGAAACCCAGCATTTTCTTCATTGAAAACAGTTTTTAACTCTTTGATACAAAAAATAAGCTTATTAATCTCTTTGATCTATGTAGTGCCATATCAAGATTTGCTCTGGTATTTACTTGTCCACAGACAAGAGGCCTCGCAAAATGTACTTGTACGCAGGTAGAAAAGCTCATTTAGGACAAATCGGCATGGAAATTCCACATCCCTGTACATACAAAATAACTATAATCGAAGGTTGGAAATCTGATAAGCTACTAACTTTGCTAGGCCAAAACTATGAAAAAATGAATGGTTATTGCAAACTACAAAGAGAGTCTACACTATATAAACTTTTATTTTTTTTAATTGAGTCTTACATAATGGAAAATCAAAATCAACTATTAAAATTTTCAAATTTGTGACCTGTCATGCGAAAAGGGACAGTTAAAGTAACAGTTAAATATCTCCATAATTTCTAACTTATAAACAGTGTAGCTGTAAGAAAATAGTTAACGAAATTAAAGATCATTTTGGTAATGCATACAATTTTCTAACTTATTAAACTGTAATAATAATATTATATTTATACACTAGCTTTCAGTGGCACAGCTGCCTTCATCAGGTGAATCCTATGAATTAAACCGTTATGCACGACATCGTGCATAACGGTACAATTCATAGGATTCACCTGATGAAGGCTGCTATGCCGCTGAAAGCTAGTGTAAAAATATAATATTATTATTAAAAATATGTATCTCAAGAAGAGAACTTTTTATTCATTTATTAGACTGTAAATTTTTACCAAAAAAGTCTAAAATTAATTTTTGAGAAAGAGAGAAAACTTTCAAAAACCTTGAGTCACTGTCTTTCAGCACTTTCTGTGATCGTCTACTAGCTATTCTTGAACTATTTCTTCCCATCCCCATACATTTCTCGAGATGTGGAGCAAATCTTGAGGCTGCAAGATTTCTTTTACAATTCGGACACACACATTCAAGTTGTTTTTTGGCCGGTGGGTTACCAAACACGTCCACCCCTGGTCTGTCAACGATTTCATGCTCCCTTTGAGAGACAGGATCTGTGTCGCCAAGAAACAAGGTACCTAGTTTGCAGGATCTATGAACCTCAAAACACAACCCCAGGGATATTTCATCTATGATGTCGTTCATAACCATCACAATGCCAATCTAGAATTAAAATGTGGTCCCAATATAATAGTTTTTAGTAAAATTCATTATGATGCAATTATTCCTTCCTGTCCTGATCTTTATCATTTTCAATACATATTTTTTTTTAATCTTTAACAAAATCATGAAAAAAAACTTTTTTTTTCTTTTTGAAAATGGTCCTTTTAAATGATTGTTAAATTTGATTTTGTTTTTCTAATCTGCAACTCAGTCCATTGACAACTTGGCCAAATATTCTTTTATGACAAAGCCATTTTATTGTTGACTATTTCTTGACTAAAATTGATACAAAAACAATAATATTCAATCTTCATTCAGTTGTGGAGAAGTTTACACATGCATCAGCACATTAAATAATTAAATTTCAAGAATAACTCAAAGATTCATACACTCATGTTGGGAAATCCTGAGCGGCGCCTAAAGCTGCACAGCTATATGACATACAAACCAAGACAATGGCCGCTTAACCTTACAGCAGAACAATCTACTTTTTCATATTCCAAATTGTGTATTTTAAAGAAAATAGATTCCTGTTTTTGTATCAGTGTTTTTCTTTTTAATTCTAACACTTTTACTGGCATTAAAGTAAGGTTCTTTCCTGGACTGCGCAGGTTTAGCCAACTAAAACTGCAATGACAAAACTTGACCTTCTCAATTGCTTAGGATAAGCCTACAGAACTTTCATATTCAAACAAGGATTCCATTTGATAGTTTTGAAAGCATGAAATAATATCTTTTAAAATGATAAAGATGAACATAATACGGTAGAGATCTATAACTGCATCATTTGTACAAAACTTATAAATGCTTCATGAAATATAGTCTACATTTCTATTATACTATATATTGGGTCCAAGTTTTTTTTTTTTTTTTTTTTTTTTTTTTACACTTTATTTATCAGAATCGTAACATACAACAACATACATTACATACATAGTAATTTTTGCATTTGTCGATTCAAATTACATAATAAAGATTGAGACTAATACAGTTTTTCACATCGTGAAATCGACATTCACCTCAATCAAACTCATTCTTAATCGCTCACTCAAACCATACAAAAACGCTCAAACCCCATTGAAAACTATAGAATCAACAACGTCATTCTAAATTAAATTTTGATAAAGAAAAATCGCGACGTCACTGATATAGTTCAAAATGTTAGCTTCTCATAGGTTCTTGAAGAAGTAGGAAGCTATTTATAGAACTTGTATGCATATTTTGTTAAAGGGAGGTAATCAATATTGCCAATCTTGTTCATCATGAACAAAATTTGCGACACAGGATTACCATCCATTAATTTCACTCAAAAATAGCTCCATACACTCATTTAATTTCATTCCTAAATCATTCCAAAAGCATTTACCTTGTCAATTTCACAATGCTGTTAACTGTATAATGTAAACTCTATTTGTACTCAACTGAAAATTCATCCAAACTTAAAATTGGAATAAGAATATTTTATCTAATCTTTAAACGTATTGTAAACGCGGCAATAACAAAATACTAATATTTGTCTGCATTTATCATAGGATAGATTATCATGAGTAACACAGCTTTTGACTTTAGTTTAAGTAAACCTTCAATTGAGCACGTGAATAGCATACAAATGAAATTGATTCTTTGTTATGGAAATCTGTATGATGTTAGGATATTTTAGGGACTTTCATTTCATAAATAATTTGCGAACAAGATTTTCTTTATCTTTGTTCAATTTGTGAAATTAACGTTTCATCGTTAGATCATATTTCTTTCTCGAGCAAAATACTATTTCTAAACACAAGGTATATGGCAGACAAACATAGACAAAGAGCAGACTGCACAATATCCGTTTACTAGGCTTAACACTATATAAGTTATATACAGGCCGAGTTGACGGGCCGAGTTTTACATAGGCAGAGTTTTACACAGGCCGAGTTTTTAACAGGCCGAGTTGACAGGACACCAGTTATCATGCATCTGAAAGGAAACTTCTTGGCAACAAATAAGAAGCAAAATTATAACTTTATCTTTTGGTGTCTCCAACTTCTGCTTAAATCTTCTTATTCCATATATTCATTTTGGTAAAATCTAGCGCTGAATTTTCTTATGCAAGGTTTAAACTAGCCTATGCATTAAAACTTTGAACAAAAAGTTTTGTACCCTAAATGTTGCATTTTGTTAGATCTTAGATTTCATGTGCTAAATTGTTTTATTTTTTCTGACTGCACCATTATTGGGACACCATAGCAAACTATCCTATGAAAAAAGTTTGGTAAATCAAGCTCTGTGAGGCTCCTTTGTGGTCATGCATGATGATAGAGGTGTGCACTATAAGTGAGATTTGACAATATAGACTGGCAGAGCTAAATTGGCTTACTTGCTGATGGACCGACTCAACTTTTTAATGTCAAATCAAGGGATTTTTTTTCAAAAAGGATTTAGAATTAGGCTTTTTCAGATTTCTCTTTTTTTAATCAGATTTTAGACATCCTTATACCTATGTTGTTTTTTTTTTCTTCTTCTTCTTTTGGGAGTGGCAAGTTGTGCTTGGTGGAGACACTTACTGACTGATAGCGTACCAACTACAATTGCATAAAGGACATATTTGTCTTAAACATATATACGGGATTTATTCAGAATCACAAAGATAATGGATTGAACCTCTAAATCATTGTTTTCTATGTCTTTTTGCTCAAGGTCTGGGTCGTCGAGTTCCATTTTGCAGGTTTGTTTATGATTCGTGCAAATCGCTTTACTGTAAACTATACAATATTTATTTTTCTGTAAAACTTCTCTTATTTGAAAGGTTAGACGTCTATGGAATAGTTACAGTTCTTTTTTCTATATTGTTTGTTAAATATGCTGTAAAATCATTAATTTGTTTGATAGAAATTGTTAACGAAAATACGGCCTTTTAAGGGAGAAAAGCTAGCAGTAACCAAGCTAAACAACATGGCGGACGAATCAACTTGATATTAAAGTTCTTCCCTAAAAAAACCCCTCAAATTCGGGTTTGTATTTCTCACCATAACCCATTAATTAATGTAATTATTTAGTTCAAAATTTAAAACGTGCATCGAGCTTTTTCCATAAAAAATGCTACCCCAGTATTTTCAATGATCCTGTGTTTTTTGAAAGAAGTGATAACATAAACACCAGAGGCAACAGTTCCAGGTAAAAAACAACAACAAAATAATGCAGGAAGGAATCTGGAAAACATTTTTCTCGATGCTGGCAATTTACTCCCAAGAGCAGTAGTAATGGCACTGTCACTGGACTATTTTAAGAAGGAAGTGACTAGCTCATAGGCACTTGGATGCGGGCTTTATTAAGATTTTACCAATATCACTCATCTTTAATAAAGAATACAAAAGGTAGTGCAGCCGCCATGTTTAAGAGAACGGATGTTTTTACAAGCATCTTTGGCTACCGTCACGGCATGTGTTTACTCGTGAGAATCGAGTACCAAATTGCATGTAAAAACATCCGTTCCCTTAGAAAATGGCGACTGCACTACCTAGTGGATATATTTATTATAGTGATTCATGTAAGTTCTTATAAAATCCTGAATCCAAATGCCTATGGACTAGCTGTATGATACTGGTCCGGTGCATGGAAATACCAAAATAGAGGCAAATACCGAAATATACCGAAATACACTCAAAATATACTGAAATAGGAAAATATATTGGAGAGAAAAGATTATGTGATGAAACATGTATATTATGATGTCCAAACCGTGCACAGAAATAGAATAACCTTAATAAACTCTAATCAAGTTTCGAAAAGTGTATTTCGGAAGTTGTTAAAATATACACACACCTAAAAAGTACATCAAAAGTCGAAAATACCAAAATAAAACTTAAACCAGTTTTAAAAATGTGTATTTGTTGAAATTATCATATCCTACAAGAATAGCTCATCAAGAGTTTGAAAATACCGAAATACAGTCTGAACAAATTATGAAACATCTATTTCGGTACTTGTTGAAATATGCAGATATCTCAACCATTTGGTGCATGTAAAGGTCGAAGATACCAAAATACAGTCTAAACAAGTGCTATAAAGGTGTATTTCAGTAGTTTATGAAATATGCATATCTCGACTGTGTATTACATCAAGAGGTGGAAAATACAGAAATGCAGTCTAAACCAGTTATAAAAAAAAGTGTATTTCGGTATTTTCGAATCGTGATGTACTACACAGGTGAGATATGCATATTTCATCAAATACTGAAATAGACATTAATATAATTGGTAAAGACTGTATTTACATTTTTTCGACTTCTTGATGTACTACACAGGTGAGATATGCATATATCATCAAATACCAAAATACACATTGTTATAAATGGTTAAGACTGTATTTCGGTATTTTCAGACATTGTTATAACTGGTTTAGACTTATGCAAATTTCATCAAATACTGAAATAGATATTTTTATCACTGTTTAAGGCTGTATTTCGGTATTTTCGAATTGTCATGTACTACACAGGTGAGTAATGTATATTTCATCAAATACCGAATTAGACATTGATATAATTTGTTAAGACTATATTTACGTATTTTCAACTTCTTGATGTACATCACAGGTGAGATATGCATATATCATCAAATACCAAAAAACACATCGTTATAACTGGTTTGACTGTATTTCGGTACTTTTAACTTCTTGATGTACTACACAGATGAGATATGCATATTTCATCAAATATCGAAATAGACATTGTTATAACTTGTAAAGACTGCATTTTGGTATTAAATTTTACACTTCTTCATGTACTACACAGATGAGATAAGCATATATTTCATTAAATACTGAAATAGACGTTGTTATAACTTGTGAGGACTGTATTTCGGTATTTTTCACTTCTTGATGAACTACACAGGTGAGTTATGCAAATTTCATGAAATACCAAAATACACATTGTTATGACTGGTTTAGACTGTCTTTCAGTATTTTCCACTTTTTGATGAACTACACAGGTTAGAAATGCATATTTCATCAAATACTGAAATAGACATTGTTATAACTGGTTTAGACTGTATTTTGGCATTTTCGACCTTTTGATGAACTACACAGGTGAGATATGCATATTTCATCAAATACCGAAATACACATTGTTATAACTGAGTTAGACTGTCTTTCGGTATTTTCCTTTTTTTGGTGCACTACACAGGTGAGATATGCATATTTCATCAAATACCGAAATACACATTGTTATAACTGAGTTAGACTCTCTCTCGGTAATTTCCACTTTTTGATAAAATACATAGGTGGTATATGCTTATGTCATTAAATACCGAAATACACATTGTTGTAACTGGTTTAAGCTGTATATCAGTATTTTTGACTTCTTGGTGTACTAGACAGGTGAGATATGCATATATCATCAAAAAGCGAAATACACATTGTTATAACTAATTTAGGCTGTATTTTGATATTTTCCACTTCTTGATGTACTACACAGGTGAGATATGCATATTTCATCAAATACCGAAATAAACATTGTTATAACTGGTTTAGACTGTATTTCGGCATTTTCGACCTTTTGATGTACTTCACAGGTGAGATATGCAAATTTCATCAAACACTGAAAAAGACATTTTTATCACTGTTTTAGGCTGTATTTCGGTATTTTCGAATTGTGATGTACTACATTGGTGAGATATGCATATTTCATCAAATACCGAAATACACATTGTTATAACTGAGTTAGACTGTCTTTCGGTATTTTCCTTTTTTTGATCCACTACAGAGGTGAGATATGCAAATTTTATGAAATACTGAAATACACATTGTTATAACTGGTTAAAGCTGAATTTCAGTATTTTTGACTTCTTAGTGTATGTCATAGGTGAGATATGCATATATCATCAAAGACCGAAATACACATTCTTATAACTGGTTCAGACTGTATTTTGGTATTTTGCACTTCTTGATGTACTACACAGGTGAGTTATATATATTTCATCAAAAACCTAAATACACATTGTTATAACTGGTTTAGACTGTATTTCTGTATTTTCCACTTTTCGATGTACTACACAGGTTAGAAATGCATATTTCATCAAATACGGAAATAGACATGGTTATAACTGGTTTAGGCTGTATGTCAGTATTTTTGACTTCTTGATGTACTACACAGGTGAGATATGCATATTTCATCAAACACTGAAATACATTTTGTTAGCACCTGTTTAGGCTGTATTAAGGTATTTTCGAATATTTGATGTACTATCCTGGTGCGTTAACAAATACCGCAATACACTTTTTCTGATACTTGTTAAGAATTTTTTACAGTTATTCCATTTTCACGCACAGCATTGACATCATATAAATGCTTAATCACAAAGATAGAAGATATTTATCTTTTTTCTTCCATTGTATTTTTCCTATTTTGGTATATTTTAGGTGTATTTCGGCGTATTTCGGGCTTTTTCGGTATTCATGTCTATTTTGGTATTTCCACGCACCCATATAGGTCCGTATGGCTAAATATACGGATCCGTTCAGCTAGCCTGTCCTCACTGGACAGGCTAGCTGTACGGGAGTTTTTCAACCAATCAGAATACACTGAAGCAATGGAGTTTTTAACTTATCGGAATGCAGCACAGGAATGAATAATTAATGTGATGTTTCTATTTGCCCACTTCGATAATTTCTGTTTGAATCCGCTAGATTGAATATCACTTTGAAACGGACCCTGGGACCCTGCCTTGAATAACCCTAAAAACACAATCTTCTACAAAACTCTTATTACCGTGAATTTACTATGTAAATAATTTGGTGGGGAAAGTCTAGAATGAGGAAAGTTTACGTGTTTGTAATTATAAGAACATTCCAGACATTACACATTGAAATTGTACTTTTGTATGCAGTTCAAAAATCGAATGATGAAAAAATTTAAAATCACCAAATTCTGCAAGGCGGAAAATCAATTCATTGCCAGTATGACTGTGTTGATATGAAAAACTAACGTCTTAGCAATGTTCACTGGCATATTTTAGTAAGAGTTTCTTTAAATGAAATTGATACAACAACCTTTAAATAAGAAGATATAAAAAGAATGCTTAATTTTTTACCTTAATTTTTTAGCACCCGCCTCTAGTAAATATTTTCCACCAAGGATATTCTTTTTATTACCTGAAAACATGTTGAAATTATTTATGGGCACATTTTCAGGTTTATGTCTGTTATATAACATTTGGTGAAAGAAGTTAACCCTTCTACAAACACCCTACATGTTTTCACATTAAACAAGATACACAAAAATGACAAACCAGTACATCTAATGTTGAGGTAAAAAAGATCAGCTCTGAGCCTCTAAATAAAATCTATTAGGCTTTCTAAATCATGAAATAATTGATCTTTGTTTGCTTGCAAAACATTGTGAAAAACAAACTTAGTTATTGTAACAGACACTAAAATAGTGTTTCATTTACTTTCTTTTTCTACCACGGAATTTCTTAAACGCGTAAAAATAGATAAACAATCATCAAACAATCGATAGCTGAACCTAAAGATAATTGGAAATCAAGTACTGTATTTTGATTGGTTGAAAAATCTCCGTACGGCTAGCCTATCCAGTGAAGACATGCTAGCTGTTTGGGTCCGTAAGTTTAGCCTACCAGACTAGCCGTTCAAACCCGTATGGCTAGCCACTTCCTTTTAAGAACCCCCTTGATAAATACATGAGAAAGGCCATATACACCACCTATCCTGATCAGAAACAGGTTTCAAACCATGATTGGGTTATTGAAGACGTCTAGATAATGGTCACATGGACAGACCACAGTGGTAGGGGTGATGTTAATAAACCCTAACAGCCAATCAGAATCATTACTCTCTAATATGTTGTAAGCTGAGCCTGAATTTCAATGGATGTAAATTAGCGTCTCCGGCACAATTTAGTTTTCTGACAATTTTATTCATGAATAAAACATATTAGCCGATTAGTTTTGATGAGAGTGGTTGATTGACGGATTATTTATGGGATATTAGAATTAATTAGAGCCATAATTAAAGTAAGACTAAGTATGCATACAGCTGGATCTATGGAGTAATTGGGAACCAAAAAAAAACAGGTTTGTCACTGGCGCATCCAGGATTTCTATTATGGGGGTTCATTCATAAAAGGGATGTTCCTTTAGAAGAAAATAAAAAACAAAACATTACTGAAACTCTATCAAGCTTAAAAGACTTTATTTTGTCTTAATAGTCTGGCTTTTTATAGAGAACTTGTAAATGATTTTATCATACAAAAAATTTGGTGGAAAAATGACTTCAAATTTGACTCCTCAAATCCAAATTTGGCTCTATTTTTTTTTTTCAATTTGGCAAACATGTTGGCAAAAAGAAACTTAAGTCCAGAGAAGGACCTTCTTGTGCCTCTGGTCTGTTTGTCTTAAAAGTTGGTCCATTAGCTGTACATGTTGGTCAGTTTCCCTAGTTTTTAGCTCCACTCAGGACCAAGTTCAGCAGAGCTTATGTAAAAGTCTGTTGTTTGTGTGTGCATCCATCCGTCCATTTGTCAAATATCTTTTTCTATAAACATCTTCTCTGAAATTATTTTTAAGAATTCAACCAAACTTCACAGGAATAATCATTTGGACATGCTCATTGATATTTGTTCGTAAAATTCTAATCAGGTTGACGGGCTCTACGGACTGTCCCAGGTGATGCAATATAAAAAAAATCTACTGTTCAGAATTCAATCAAACTTCACTGGAACGATGCTAAGAACATTTTTTTCAGATTTGTTTGTAAAATTCTGGTTGGGCTGATGACATGGGCTGATGACATTGGCACTGAAAAATGGTTCCACATGATGTAATATAAAAAAATCTTCTTCTCTAAGGGTTTTTATGAAATTTAAATTCAGCAGGATAAGTTTTGAAGGATGGCTAATGTAATCAAAGTCTGTCTGGGTTTTACATTTCAGAAAGACAACTAGAAAGAATGTCGCAGTCAAGGAGGTCAACATCGCGCAGCTCCCCCTCTTCTGTCGATAAAAATGTGTCAAATAGCAATGCTGTGGGTACAAAAAGGTGAGGAGATCAAAATGTGTCAAATAGCAATGCTGTCGGTACAAAAGGGTGAGGAGATCAAAATGTGTCTTAAGGATTGACACAAACACCAGCCCTGAAGGCTGTTAATTTTAGGGAGGACTGGTAGTAAGTACCATGTTGCACTCGTCCTCCCGTCTGTGCTTATTTCTAAACCTTTTCAATGAGAATATAAAATTGATGTTTCATTGTACTAAGATTTCAATAACCAAATGGAAAACATACTGGAAAAGAAGCAATAAATTCATATTATCTTATTTGTTCAAAAAAAATTTGAATTCTAAATTTGAGAAATTCTCAGTTGAGCACAAAAAAAAGTTTTTATTACCTCAGGCCCTGATGGGCTACACAGCTTATCTACCCATTTGTTTTGCAAAGGCATAATTCAAGTTGAGTTTCGTACTGCAGAGCTTGTTTGATTTTAGACTTGCACAAAATTATTGTCTATCTCTTTGTGCTTTTTAGCTCCACTGGCTGAAAGCCACTGGGACTATTGTCATGGCGTTGTGTCGGTCGTGCGTCTGTCCGTCCGTCCGTGCGTGTGTGCGTGCGTGCGTGCGTGCGTGCGTCTGGTCGTAAACAATTCTTTAAAAATCTTCTCCTCAGAAACTACTGGATGGATTTCAACCAAACTTCACAGGAATGATCCTTGGGTGACCCTCTTTCAAAGTTGTTCAAGAAATTTTGATCCAATGAAAAACATGGATTAAATGGGCGTGGCTAATTTCCAAATATGGTAAAAAGTGAGTTTTCTTAGATTCTAATCAATGGATACTAATTGAATTTTACATGAATGATCCTTGGGTGATCCTTTATCAGTCTACAAAAAATCATTGTGATCGGATGGAAAATATGCATTTTATGGGTGGAGGTCATTTCTCTATATGTTATATAGTGGAAACTTTGAAAATCATTTTCTCAGAATCTAACTGATAGATATCACCAAAATTTTGCATGAATGATCCTTTGGTGACCCTTTATCAGTCTACCAAAAATTATTGTGATAGGATGAAAAATATGCATTTTATGGGCGGAGGTCATTTCTCTATATCGTCGGCTACGTTCTATAAGGACGAACCCGGCAAAAGCCTACTTTTCAGGAGAAGGAAAAAACTTAATATCTTTTTACCTATAAACACTAGTACAACCATTTTGGTCGAAAACATTTTAAATCGAATCACTATATATATTATCTGCCGTCATAAATATTAAATTTTGTCTCAATAATGAGTTATTTAAGAAAAACAACAAAAAAATCGTCAAGTACGTCATTTTTTCACTTAATTTTTACGGAACAAAATGCCGTGTAGACAAAAAAAGGCATAAAAGATAAATGCATGAAAAAAACTAATTAAATTTGATGTTATATAAGATATAGGACAAATGGCCTGTAAAAAAATTCTTTTCGGGTGCATACGAGACCCCGAAATCCGTTGAGTGAGATGTTTCTCAAAAAAAGTGAAAAACGCATATAACAATTTTTATGTATGTAACTGAGACACACGAATTATATGGCCTGGGTAAAGGTTGTCTTCTTTTTCAAACTGATCTTTAAAAATAAACTTTTATCATAAGGAAACATGAACAATTATCAAATTTGTCAATACGTCATTTTCGAACTTCACTTTTCTACCACTGCCGGTGCGAATATGACGTATCTTACAAGTTCAAGAAGCTTTTAGGGGGGATACGATTAGCTATCAGGTCCAGCATCTTCGCAAAAGACGCGGGAATATCATATGTGTGCGAAAACGCAATAAAAGAAAAAATGGAATTTTGCATATACGTCCTTATAGAACGGAGCCAACGATATGTTATATAGTGGAAAATTTGAAAATCATTTTCTCAGAATGTAACTGATGGATATCAACCAAATTTCACTGGAATGATCCTTGAGTGACCCTTTATAAGTCTACAGAAAATCATTGTGATCGGATGAAAAATCTGCATTTTATGGGCAGAGGTCAATTCTCGATGTTATATAGTGGAAACTTTGAAAATCATTTTCTCAAAATGTTACTTATGGATATCAACCAAATTTCACTGGAATGATCCTTGAGTGACCCTTTATAAGTCTACAAAAAATCATTGTGATCGGATGAAAAATATGCATTTTATGGGCAGAGGTCATTTCTCAATATGTTATATTGTGGAAAATTTTAAAATCATTTTCTCAGAATCTAATTTTTGGATATCAACTAAATTTCACTGAAATGATCCTTGAGTGACCTTTTATCAGTGTACTAAAAATTGTTTTGATTGGGTGAAAAATATGCACTTTATGGGTGGAGGTCATTTCTCAATATGTTAAATAGTGGAAACTATGAAAATCATTTTCTCAGATTGTAACTGATGGATATCAATCAAACATTTTTGGTATGATCCTTTGGTGACTCATTATCATGCAGACAAAAATCATTTTGATTTGATGAAAAATATGTCTTTTTGGAGCGGAGGTCATTTCTCTATCTGTTATATAGTTGAAACTTTGAAAATCATTTTCAACATCAGTAGAACCCCAAATATCTAAAAATCTAGTCAAAACATTTATTTGCTTTTACAAGAATTTCAAGCCTGTGGAGCGACTCAAGCCATTCATGGCTTTCTAGTTAAAGATGATACATGTACTTGAAAAATAGATTAGAACCCTTTTGTTTGATTTCAGAAATACATCAAGCCAAAGCCAAAAAGAAAACAGAACACCCTTACTTCAAGATCAGGTAATCAGTTTTATCTTATAACTACATGTATGCAATTTTCCGTGTGATAGCATCCCATATAATATTTTTTATGATATCACATAGATACTTTTAGAAAAATGACATAATGCGGTTATTGTTAGAAACTTGCATTTCTGTTCAAAACATCATGAAAACAAGACTAATAGAGGTTATAAGATAAATATAATACACACTTAGTGCATTGTATAAAAAAAATCTAACTTGTTTGTCAAAATTGATACATGTAATTGTCTCGGCAGAGCCTCTACAATTATAAATTCTCTCAACCTCGTTAGATAATTTTTTTCATACAAAACACTTAGTATGTATTATATTTATCTAATCAAATTCCGCAAAATACTACTGCTTCCACTTTATGTCACGTAATTATCATGCTGGTTCGTTTAATTACACACGAATACAGGACTGGCAAACCCTTGCCACATGAATAATGTGTTCTTCTTTTCCGTCAGATAGAATTTCTGTTGGTCTGGCAAAAATTTGAAGTTAACCAGAACCACTTTCAGGGCTCGTGTTTGACCCTTAAACCAGGGTTTTGACCCCCAAAAATCTGAAAATATCTTAATTTGACCCGTAGAAATTTCTCAGATTTGAGAGGAATTACTAAGGGTCAAAACATGTTTTACAGCCAAGATTTTCACCAACTACTATCTAAAGTTCTACAAATTAATTACTTGTTCTATATCATTATAAGATACAGTTAAATTGACTCTTAAATATGCAATATTCTACAAATTGTTTGCTTTTTCTGTCGTTTTGACCCCTTTAAATTCAGATTTGACCCCCAGAATTTCTTAGGTGAGGAGTCAATGACTCCCAAATATCAAACACTTAACACGAGCCCTGACTTTCCTGCAGAATTTTGGGTACCGTGTATTTTGTGAAGACTATTCTTTTTGACGCTGAATCACCTTGATATTTTGCATGTGGGTTTACATGACAAAACATGCATCAAGATGATGTTGAGAAAAACAAAAATCATTGAAAAATTAAAAATGTGGATATTATGATTTGGAAACAAACACAGTGGCTTGCTGAGTTATGTCATCGAATTATAATGTGCCCAAAAGATATCTATAGATGATCTGAAAGTATTTTTGAATTTTGATTTTCCTTAAGCGTATTGACCGCAGTAACACCAGCAGCTGTATTACTGAAATAATCCAAAATTACTATAGTCATGTCTGAGGTTCTTTCCAGTTTAAGGAAAAATCCAAGCAATGTTCGGGATCAAAGGTCTCGTGTACCTTTATTTGTGCAATTACTGGCGGCTTTCTCGCACAATGTCAAAAACGTGATAAATCCTATTTAATCCCACATATCGAAAACAAGGGGCATATTGTTTTGCTTGTCACAAGTTGTGTCTGTCATGCGCTTAATAAAAGTGGTCACTTGATACAGGTGGTCTCTCAAGCTTCCACTCAATATCAACTTTGCCATGCAAATTAGCTCAAGCCCATGGCAATGCCTTTTCTTTTTTTGCCTTGAAAATTAAATCTATTGCAAAGAGTGGCTAACATCAAACAGATAAAAAGGTGAGTATTTTATTTTCATTCTAAAAAAATCTCTATCTTTTAATTTACAGAAAAATTCCACTGCATATAGGGTTCTTGGTCAAGACAGTAAGTATAGTACAGTCCAACCTGTCTTAAGCAAGCACCCAAGGGACATTCAAAAAGTGCTTGCTTAAGACAGGTGCTTGCTTAATACAGGTCAATTTCAGTGCATTTGTTTCATTTGGGAACTCAGTGACCGCTTGCTTAAGACAGGTTGCTTGCTGAATACAGGTGGCCGCTAACACAGGTTTGACTGTAGTCTCATTAAAAGATTTTACAAGCTCAGCTGTTTTTGGAGCCACATGCAAAAACTTTGACATTTTTTGATATATCAGGTTTTTACTAAAGGCAATTACAATGTACTGGAAACTTTTTGCACACATTTTCACTCTCAAAATAGCAATCTATACTATCGAGTGAGTGACTCTAAATGCATCTTAATTTAATCATGTCCCATTTTTGACTTAAATTTTTTATCCACTTTCTAGCACCCAACAGCATAGTGTAAGTACCCATAGAGAGTGCTCTTGTTTGGAATTTAAGACTGGTGCAGATTGATAAATGTTGGAAAGCCTAATATGTTGAATGTGGCAAGCATTATTTTCCTTGTGCTCAATATTTTTCCAAGTATATGTATAGAAATCAGAGAAAGAATTGTTCAGAAATTAATCAGAAAAGGATAAACCCTTGTGAATAAATAGACATGAGAAAGGAAAATGATTGAATAATTTTGTTTGGTTTAAATTTAGTATGTACATGTATGTATTTTTATCAAACTGAGAGATAGTGGTATTTGCAGAGGTTCTTAAGTTGGTTTATTAGAAGAAAAAGAAAAAAAACATTGTAGAAATTCAAATTCACCATTTAAATGGCATGTACAAATGTAGATGTTTGATGCCTCATTTCAGAAAATAACTTTTTCCAATGAGACAGGGATCAACACTAACACTAGACCTTAAAGGCCCATGACTGGTGAAATATAGGGGGGACTAGTAGTATCTGCCATTAGGAAGGTCCTCCAGGCCTTGCCTCATTTACTTACATTCTTATTTGGTCCTAAGGAAAACACTGTGGGAAAAGAAGAAATTGCTTGTGACACTGTCTTTTTTCTAATATTTTGTTTTTTACCTTTGCTTATGCTTAAGTACGTACATCTAATGTAATGGTGGAGCTGTTGTTATCAGGTTACCTTTAAGATTTAGAGCCAACAGTTCTTGCAGGCTTATAGAAAAAAACTGTAAGTGCTAAATCCTACAAACTACTCAATGTTGTACACTTTTATAGGAGAGATGACGGAGGCAGAATTGTGGGAGGCAAAAAGTCAGGCATCTGATAGATACACACCATCAACTAGTCGGTATGAGATTATTACACTGTATTAATGCTTTGTGTTTCAAGAAATATACTCATATTGAATTTGAATAGAAACATAAAAGATGTCGAAAAGGATGCACCTTATATCCGCCCTTTTGAAAGACGGGACATATAATGTGATCACCTGTGGCGTCGGGCCATCAGGCAGCATTCACTTCTTTGTCTGGAGTATTACTCTGTCACCTTATACTCCATTGACTTGAAACTTTGCAACTATTTTCCTCTCATGATAAGGGATGACAGTGCAAATGAACCATAACTCTATGTAGCTTAATTTTATAGTTATATCCCTTTGTTGATTTTCATACTTGGACATGCAGCAGTGTAACATGCGTATCTTGTGACAATCTGCCATCTTGTTTCAGATTGTGAAGTCTTTTGCTTTCTGCAAGACTTTCCGAATGTAAAAAGATAAATGTACCTTTGTGACATGTCAAGCAAATTCTCACATGCTCAAGGTACAAACAGTGACAACCACACATACCAATAGGTTCATTTGCTGACTGTTTGAAGAGGAATAAAGACCTTTTCTATTTACAAAGTGCAGATGCACAGGCTGGACTGAGACTTTGCTTTGCACTGATATGCAATTATTGTAAATATCATACACTAGCTAAATTGATTTGATAAATATTTCCTCAAGTTTCAAAGAATCATTAAGCCTTTAACATATCCTATTATAAATGCATGACTATGAAAAAAATAATAAAAAAAACATGTTTTTGAAGAGTTGAATGATGTGTTTAGCCCTTGTCATGATGAAATAAAAACCTTGGAACATTTTCATGAAAATCAAAGTGCCAAAAACACTCGATGCACCAAATGTGATTCAGTTTTTATTCTAAGATTTAAGTTTTCTGGCTTAAAAAGGTAAAATCAGGTGGTAAAGACTAAGATCAGACTGCACATTTGTGCAGTTTGATCCTTGTCTATACCTCCTGCCAAAGCAGAGTTATTCCCAATTCTTCATAAAAAAAGGTTTACAAGATTTTCTTATTTTACAGTTCATCATTAGGATCTCGTCCAGTTTCCAACATGTCAAAGAGAACACCCACACCGTCCAAACAAATTTCCTTACAAGCTGTCAAAAGAAAAGAAGAAACGTAAGTAAAAAAGCGACTGATTTCTTTATCATTTTGTTATACTGAAAAAAAAAGCAATGTATGACATGATTATTTTGTCCATGGACAACTGCTGCGGAGCCCAATGAGTTTGTCCTTGACCTCTGACCTTAATTTTGGAGCTGCCTGAAAAAGCACTTTAAAAACTCTATCTTTTAATGATGGAGAATAGTAGCCTTAAGTAATTTTGGAACCCATATATAGATTGAGGACTAAATGTCATGACGAAATATGGCTCATCAGAAATTATTGTAAATCAAAATTTGAGTGTGTGTTTTAATGAATTTATTAGCCCAATAGGTAAAGACTATGATCAGTGTTTTTATTAAGCATTCTAAGTCTATTTACTTATCATCATTCAACAAGCAAATATATTTAATTTACACAGCCTCCCCTCCCTTTAGGGGAACCTTTACACCTTTTAATTGAGTAAGAAACCTCTTTAAAACACCTTAATTTTACCTGAAAGCTTTTAACTTGAGGTATCACATACATTGATCTATAGTCATTATGTGGTTGTTGTTTTTTCAGTTTCTGTATTTGTCAGCTGCATTTGTCTACTTCTTACTTGAAGTACAGAAAAAAATATTTTTGATACTTATTTTAAAAGCAAACATACTTGACCTTTTTATAGTTTTGATTTTCATTGAGCTTTAATATTATAGGTTATCAAAAGCCAGAAATTTAAGAAAAGATTCGACAGATACTTACGAAAATATTGGTTGTTATTTGCTCTCTGTTTTTGTATGATATGCAAGAAATGGGCCTTAATTTTGCCTGCAATACCCTGTAGGGAAAACTTTTTTTTGAATGCCACCCAAGGTAGTCAAATATTGGTGTTTCTTCTTTGTCTGTCCGTCTGTATGTCCATATGTTCATAATTCTTGTAAATACAACTCTTCCTTCAATAATAGACAGATTTGCATGAAACTGTTACAGAACGTTCCCAGTCATGTGACCATGTGCTATTCTATTTTTTTTTGTGTTAAATACTTACTTGTTGTTTTTTCAGAGATGAACACTTAGAGCCCATAGATTGGAATGATTTCAACAGAGCCATCAGTCAGAATGAGACAAGGTAAGCTGAAGTCATCTCTGAATATCAGTGATTAGCAAGCCAAATCTGGTAACTAAAGCTTTTTTAACTGTAGTAACTCTATTTCAGCTGATAATGGGATTCCTGCTGTTTACTTAGGCATTTACTCTTTGCCAGACAACACAATTTTTAATTGTGAAATATAAAAAAATGCTGGCAATAACTCTAATGCCCTTTAATAGGGGATAAGTAAGAAAAGGAGAAATTTTGTATTTAGAGAAAGTTTTTCATTTCTTTTATCAATGTTTTCTACATACATGTTTAAATTTTAATTAGAATTCTTAGGTTGCATTATGTGTTCACTTGTGGCGTCTGGCAGGCATCTGGGTGTCCACTTATTTGTCAGCAGCATCACTCTGTCACCTTTTGTGGGTTTGACTTGAAATCTGGCAGTTCCTCTCATGATTATGGAGTCAGTGCACATGAACCGTAACTCTACCTAGCTTAATATTTTATTTATTTCCTTTTGCTACTTTTCATACTGGACATTCAGCAATGTAACGGGCATATCTTTTGACAATTTGCCTCCTTGTCTTACAATGTTTTCTACATATATATTGTTTTTGGAAAAATAATCAAGTTCAAGATCAAACTAGAAATCTTGTCTCTGTAACCCTAAAGCTATTGTCAAAACATAAACAAGTAACTCAACATCTTAAATTACCTCAAGCCTTTCAAAAATACAATACTCATATAACAAAGTCATTTAAGTGATTTATCTCATTAATGCACATCAACTGACAACAAGGTCAAGGTCATCAATACATGCAAATTCTGAAAGTCTACTTTTTCACAGGCATAAGTGTTTCTTAACCTTTTCCTGTACAGCTGTACAGTTCCCGCATTTTACACCCCTGTGACTTTCAAATTAAGGAAACATTGTTAAAAAGGTAGAAATTGCTTGTCCTTTTTTCACAATATGTTCTACCTTACAGGATCGTAAAATTCAAATGGCACCAACTTTTCTTTGCTGTCTACATCCACATTCAATTTGGATAAGTCTAAAATCTTGAGAATCAGGAAAAGGTTATTAAGAATATTTTTCAGGATCCCATCTCCGCCTCCTGACTCAAGCGACAGCGACTCGGACATTCCATCCCCTAGACAGACACCCATGTCGGAGGAAGCTCGTCAAGCCCTCGTAGAACAACGAGCCAAAGATCTTACTTCAGCTCTCAGCACATGTAGAATCGAGGACCAAGAATTAGACCTCTCAAAGAAATTAGAAGAAATAGAATCAGAGAGAGAAAGACAGAGGGAGAAAATGGAGGAAGAAGAGAAAGCGAGAACTAACAATAATGATAGTTATGTGAATAATAATGAGACTGGTAGAAATGTGTTCTCAACTGGTATCAAACAGGACAATGATAGAATAGATAAAACTGTTATTGATGCTAAAGAGACGGATGATATATTAGTTGTTAGACGTAAAGGTGAAAATGTGATTGGAAAACATGCAATGGATAAAGTGAAAGATACAGCTATCAGCTCAGGTAATTATAGTATTTATGGTCTATTTTGGTTTAGTGATGCTTGTAATTGAGCTTCCTGTTCTCACAAATTTGGCACAAGTATTGAATAATAGTACTTAATAAATCTCTTAAATCCTTGACAAATAAACTGCATGTCTGTCAAAAAATACAACAGTAGCCTGTTTTGTCTTTAAATAGTTTATTTTTCGTTTTTTGTATGAAAGCAACTTTCAATACTACATTTTCAAAAAACAAATTTCTATAAAATAGTAATTTCATAAAATACTTGTAATGGAATTGTAGGTTCTTGGAGTGAATTAGAATTGTCACAGTCAGGCTATTCTTATGAGTTCTGTTACTGTGGGTTTTAGGTGAAGACAGAAAAATGAATGTTTTTTCCTCTTTTTTGTTCAAAGACACATCTAAAGTTTTATATCAATATGAAAGTATAAAAGGCCAAATTTATTTATAGGTTCCAAAGAAAAGTTAAAAGATTCTGAAAGGTAGGCTGTATAGTTTGTTTGTTTTTTTACTTACCTTAATGGATAGTTGAATTTGAGGCTAAGACTTTTACTAGATACTGAATATTAGACTGACTCAGATGAAAGAATACAAATGAAATTTAGAAATATTGTTAACAAAGTCACATTTTAAATCATTTGCTGCACAAAAAAAAAGCCAGATATTTTCCTAAATTTTCTTAATAATGTCAAAAAAATGATCAACTGAATTTTGAATGCCATGTAAATAATTGTTGCATTTGAGAATGTATATTGTACTTTATCATTTAACAAAAGTAACCATGGAACTTCAAGACTGCTGAAAATGAAGTGCTCATGGTTGGTGTTTTCAAAACTCTGAGGTACAGATAAGAGGGTGTATTTTCAGTCTAAAACATTTATTTCACATTAAATCCCTATTACATGGGTACCAAAATATAGGATTTGTCCAAGTATAGTTGAAAGTATTTTATTTGAAATCAAAAATACTCCTTCTATCTGTAGCGCTGATACCTTATGCCAATACATGAACATATCTTTCAAAAAGTATGCAGGTAGAAAAAGACCTGTGTAATTGGCTTTGCCTTCACCAATTAAGGAAATCTCTGCTCTTTGTTGATTGGCATACCCTGCACTGGGGTTTTGGCCTTCACAAATTGGCTTCTACCAAAAGATTATTCAGTGACAAAAGGTAACGAAGCAGATTTACAAGACAAATTGAATAACAAGTTATTTGATATTCATGTTCATTGATGCATATCATATATTACAAAGCCAGGAGTGAAAACATAGCCATTGTTATTCTTCAAATAAAATATTTTTATATCCTGGGATCAAAATATTGGGAGCATATTGTTTTACTGTTGTTCATCTGTCAGTCCTTCTGTCTGTTTGTTTGCAAAACTTACCAAAAAAACTTAACATTTCCAATATTTTCATGGCTATTCAAGATACAATGCTCATATTTGGTATGACGATAGATCTCAATGATACGCATCTGCTTGTTCCACGGTCAAGGTCATCTGTCACGGTCAAATTTTAAAAATAGCCAATTTGGGGCATATTTGTTTCACAAACAAATTATTGTTATATTTAATTAATTCTAAGATGGGAGGAAATATGAAAATTTTAGGACAACTTTTCTTATGGCCTGTCATTTTGCATGCAATTACTGT
Source organism: Fragum whitleyi (assembly GCA_948146395.1). NCBI lineage: Eukaryota > Metazoa > Mollusca > Bivalvia > Cardiida > Cardiidae > Fragum > Fragum whitleyi. The sequence goes on along the minus strand of OX411547.1, from coordinate 36,995,673 downwards.
GCAATTTCATGGTGTCATTTGTTTACTAGGCTCTGCTTAATTATAGTAAGTAGCCTGAAATGAACAAAAACATGGTATAATGTTTTGGTATTTCACAAAATTGGCAATGAGATTATCAAATGATAATCTACCAATAATTCTTGATAATCTACCAAAAAACAATAAAGAAATAAATTTGATAATAATATGACCTAAGTCATCGGAATGAAACACGGGTGTTACTGTTTTAACTATTCGAATGAGCTAAGAATGCATTGCAATGCTATTAATTTTGCTGTGAAAATGACGTGAAGATGCCATCTTGTAAATGGCGTTATATGTTTCTCGGGTCACATTATGAAAAGAATATCAAATTTGTGTCTATAAAATACCACATTTATTAAACTTGTCACCTAAAACAGATAAAAACGAGGCTGTGCCGAGTTTTTATCTGTTTATAGATGAATCGTTTAATAAATTCGGTATTCAATGACAACTCATTTAATATCCTCTATTTCATCATTGATTTCAGTAACAAAAAAGCTGAAGCATCAGCCAACACAGAAGACACATCAAGTGACGAGGAGAGTGAGGAAGAGGATCTCATTGGTGAAAAAGGGAAAGCTCCAAACGCTCTTCTAATGGAGGTAAAAATGGTGTCTGTCAGAGCAACAGATAGAGAGGGGTATTTAGACTTTAGAACAAAGTTTTTTATTAATAATAGCACAATCCCAATTTTGTTGATACTCATCAGAATTGTCTCATCAAGTAAGTTCCAATGAGTACCCATAATGTAGGGTTTTATCCAGAAATAAAGATTTTAGACTTGATTTACCCCATCTTATCTGTACTTCTGCTCTTTAATGCTTTCAGTGAATTATTGGGAAATGAACAAAAAGAAAAAATAAGTGTTTTGCCTATAAACACACCAGACCACTGTAGGGCTTGAATCACTTCATGGGTTGAGCTTTTATTAGTCTTATTATGTGATTCATGTAGTCAACATACAGTCAATATTGTTGAGGGACCATGAGCGCCTCTTATCAATTAAGGGACCCTTTTCAAAATCCCCTTCCTTATCAAAATATCTTAAAAAGTAGGTAATATATGATTTTGGTGGTCCTGTTAGTGGTCGCTTAAACAAGTAAAATGTATTTAGTTTCAATTGTTTGCATTGAAACGGACACACCAGGGGTGTATTAATTAGAGCAGGGTGAAAACCTGCGCTAAATAAGATTTTTAAGACACCATAATGAACGATTTCGATAATTTTGGTGAAAAAAATTGAGGTTGTCATGACTACTACTTTAAAGCATAATGCACAACCATGTTTGTTTCCTCATTGAGATATCTTAAGATTTTTATTTTGACCCTTAGCCACTTGAAAATCACACTGTAACAAACGCTTTATCTTAAAAATCTTAATAAGAATCTCTTCTTGAGAACGCACCTCTGTTTGGCTACAACTTTATTCAATCATCATTTTCTCTTTCAGTTCGTAACATGTTTGATGGAGAAGGATTATGAAAATGCAGAGAAGCTTTGTAAAATGAGTAAGTAGCTGTCTCATTAGGCATATCTTAAAAACTTTCTTTACCCTATTTCTAGATTAAAGATATCGATTAAGACTTGGGGCTTAATATGATAATAAGAAGCAAATGCAAAGTGAATCAAATTTGTAAAAATGAAATATCATGTAGATTATTAAACATTTCTTGAAAATATGCATTGCGTGATACATATACATGTAATTGCAATTCTTATTTTACTCATATTTTCAGGGCTCATGCAAGTGTTTGAAATCGAGGAGTCATTGACTCCTTTACCATGATACACCAGGGTCAAAACTCTTTCTTCAGGGGTCAAAACAACTGGAAAGGCAAATTGTGTGTAGAATCTTATAGGTTTCAGTTTGAATTGACCTTTCGTTGTAATACTATAAAAGGAAAAATTATCATTGACAATTTGAGTGATAAAACCCAGTTTTGACTTGTAGAATTTCTCCCAAGGGGGTCAAAATGGGAATGATTTCTAAGGGTCAAACTAGGATCTGATTTTTGAGGGCCAAAACCCAGTTTAGGGGTATAACACAAGCCCTGATTTTCTTAATATCCCCTTTTACAAAGTTGAAAGGCTTAATGGCATCAATGTAGCTGTCTATATTTCTTTTAATGGACACAGATTTGTCAGGAGCATTTTACCTCCAGTTTTGTTGGTAATGTGCTGAAATGTACACATTGTTGCAACTCAAAAACACATCTGATTCAATGATATCAAAACAACAATGTTGGAAAGTGATGATGCAATATTGTACCAAAAAGCAGACAACTGGATTTTGTTTCCTTTTAGGAAATATGAATATTAATCTATAAATGTACCAATAAATGGGAATTATTAGAAAAAAATAAACCATTGGAAAAAGAAGATATAACGATATATTCCTAACTTTTCTCCCATGGTAATTGATGATGTATTCTCACCCTAAAAAAAGCAACTTGTACAGTTAACAACATTGTGAAACTGACAAGCTGAATGATTTTAGAATGAATTTAGAATGAAATTGAATTAGGGTGATGAGTGAGTTTTGAGTGAAATTAAAAGAAGATCATCCAATATCACTAATTTTGTTCAAAATGCACTAAATTAGTGATATTTATTACCCCCCCTCCTTTAATAAGATATGAACATAAGTGCTATAAAAAAAGCTTTCAAGGTCTTCACAAACCAATCAGACGCTTACAAAATTCAATTATGTCAGCTAAAACAGGGATTTTTACTACTGATTTTTATTTTGAATGTTATTGTTGATCTAATCTTATTTTGTAATTTTGGAGCTTTTTTGAATGGTTGTGTGGGTGTTTTGAATGAATGAATGGACTGCTGAGTGAGCAATTAAGAATGGTTTTGATTGGAATGACAGTCAATTTCATGATGTTATTAACAGAAGACATCATTTTTCAAGACACTATAAATCTTGATATACCCTGGTATGACTAATATGGTCCTACTGGTGAGAGGAAACCACTGAAAAAATGTTGAAAGTGGCGTGGAACTCCATTCAATCAATCAATCAATCAACCTTTTTTTTTACAGTTTTAATATATGAACCAGACAATCCTGAGGCTCTCAGTTTCCTACCTGTTATTCAAGAGAAAAGACAACAAGGTAAATGCCATCAGGGTTTTAAGGGACGCAGGTTTTGTGCATCTGAAATGCAAAAATAAGTAGCCAGGACTCTCAAAACTGTGTGATGTGAGTCCCATAGACTCTCTTGGGCTCAACTTCAGAAAAGAATGCAGTCTTCAATTCTATCCTGAAGTTAAGCCTCAAATATTAACCCTTGTCATGCTGAATAAAAACCTTCACAAAATTGTATAATAATCAAAGTACTAGAACTTATTGTGAGCCACATTTTTTTATTTTGAGAATACAATCTTTAAACTTTTCTGGCCTTAAAAGTAAAATCAGGTGGTAAAGACTAGGATCAGGCTGCACATATGTGCAGACTGATCTTTGTCTATACCTCCTGCCAAAGGAGGAATATTCCGGGTTCAGCATGACAAGGGTTAACATACTTCTATCAATTACTTTACCTTTAACCAGGAAATAGCTCTGAATTTACAATATAAAAGATTAAAGCCTAAAAGAAATAGTCTTTACCTAAGGCAGGGACTCCCAAGACTTAAGAAAGGACCCCTAAGATCCCAATGATCGATTCCTTCGGACCCTATTTTGTTGATGTCAGACTAAAACCCTGGCCATGTTTCATCTTTAAGATCACAATTGTACTCTGATTTGAATACTGTCTTCCCAAGTTTCATCTTTCAGCCATTTTTTCAGCCATTTAACCTTCAATAATCATATAAATGATGTCCATGACCAAAGAAGGCACACTTTTATTCTCATGTATTACAGACAAAATGCCAAGGTAATATTTTAACTAAAGGGTCACTTGTAAAATCTTTTACCTGGAACTATGAATAGTTGTACATTGTATACAGGTTTTGCTCATCAATATAACGTAGGCAGTTTTTAGCTCAGAAGAGCTAAAGTAATGGGATAGTTCCTAACAATTGGTCTCACTGTTAACAATTCACATTTACTCAATAAATGCCTCAAACATTATCAGATTTACTTTAAACTTTCACAGAATGATTGCAGTGCTATATGGTAGGTTCCTTTTGAAGATGGGGCTGATCCACTGGCAATGTGGGAAATGGGCTTATTGTTTTTCACTCAAAATATTCTTAATTACACAATAAAGACATCAAATATTATTGGATTTACATGAAACCTTCACAGAATGATTATAGGATCATATTGAATGCTCTTGTTGAAGAAGGGCTGACCCGTCATAAAATACAAGAAAAAAGGGCCTTTCAAATTTTTTTCCTCAAAATATTCTTGTTTACTTGATTAAATTTAAAAATACTATCAAAATCAAATCTCTTGAAAGTTTCGCAGGATTATTCTTTGGTTTGAGTAGGACTGAATACTGAAAAAGGGGCATCTAAGATTGAAGAGTATAAAGGTGCTTGGTTATTGTCACTTGGCACTTTCTTTTTACAGCAATAAAGTTTGTGAAATATCAGATTAAAATAAGGAAAAATTTGGTAGTTAGTAGAGTGACTCAGGCCTTTTTGGACCTCTTGTCATTTGAGTTATGAAGATAATGGATCAAGGTCACAATTGAAGTTCAAAAACAGTTTCCATCCTGTTACTTAAAATACAGTTTCAAATCAAAGGTCAAATCAGGGGTCAGAGTAATACTATTTTAAGCAGCTATATGCTTTTAGGCACTTACAATCTATAGTATTGTGCTGACAACCTCATTTGACCTTTGATTTTGAAACTGCAAATGAAAATGTATCTGATGACCCCTAGTTTAACCTTTGATTTTTAAACGAAAATAATTCTAAATCTCTAGATGCAGAGGAGCCAGAGCAAAATGAGGGATCTGAAGAAGAAGAAAGTGAGGACTCCGGTGAAGATACTGATGATGATGATGATGATGATGACGATGATGAGAGGTACCATATTTCTTTCAATTCTTGCTGCTTTGAGCTTTACAATTTGTTGACATGGAGCATAATGTAGAACCCATTTCTTGAAGAAAACTTTATATGAAATTATTTTTCACAGATTGAATACACATTTGTCTTTGGACAAGAACACAAGCAAAACTTATGGAACATTTCCAGTTTAGAAGTCCTCAGAAATCAAACCTTAGGATACATCAGTTGGATAAAAATTGCTTTGTCTTTCAATAGATTTTCATTATTGGACAACTGCCCCCATCACACTGTTATGTTAAAGTTGAGTTACTTTTCATTCTCATTTGAATAGAATTTCTCTAACCCCATAAACATTAAATAATTTGAAGACTGCTTAACCCCTTCCTGTTTTACAAAATTTTGTACCTGTCCAAATTCAAAGGTTTTGCAGACAAAAATTTAAAGCAGATTTTATTTGAAAAATAACAAATCTATAGGGTAGAAAATAGTGTGGAAAAAGAAGAAATTGCTTGTCAGAAGCAATTTCTTCTTTTTTCACAATGTCTCCTCAATCATAAAATAACAGGCACGTAAAAATCAGGGATTAAACAGCAAAGGGTTAACTGAAATCTATATCCAAACTAGTTTTGTCTACTGGCAAAAGGGCCAGGGTCTGACAAATTGTATATATGATAAAAAAATTCCCTACCCCGTTGACTTATTTGTATTTATTTATCTATTTCAGCTCTGATGAAGATTCAGATTCCGATTCTGAAGATGATGACGATGAAGAAGATGATGATAATGATGCTACACATCCTGACTCTGGAATAGCTTCAGCTAACTCAGACTGACCTCACACTGAAATACCTTCAGCCTCTGCTCTTTAAAAAATGTTTCGTTCACTTGCAATCAGACTTATTATATTTAGATTCATTCAGACATTTATAGGGCTGTCCTTTTGATTGCAACACTTGACTCGTGAACAAACTATCTGGACCTGAGATAATAACACTTTTTGTATGCTCAACTGAGAATATTGTCAAAATTGAACTTGCTATAAACTTGTAATTCTTCTGTAATACTATTACAGGTGTGTAAAATTTAAATATTAGAAAATACAAGTATAAGTTTATTATAATTAAAAAAGTAAAGCCTATTGTTTAAGTTAAGATTTAAGATTTATTTAAAGTTAGAGTTTGACTTTATTTTCATGACAAGCATGACATTTCTTGACATTGTGCTGCGCTTACATCTGAAAGGAGAAGGAGGACAAAAACTATCTACAGGGTGAAGACTCTGATCAGACTGTTCAAATACACAAGCTGATCTTGTGCTCTTACTTTGTAAAAAATGAAAATTATTGAAAATGATGCACATTCATTTACTCATTGATCCTAGTCATTCTGAACCCGAAATATTCCTGCTTTGGCGGAAGGTAAAGACAAAGATCAGCCTGCACATATGTGCAGTCTAATCTTAGTCAATACCTCATGATTGTTTTTTTTTTGCAAGAAAAGTTAATGAATCATATTTTCAAAAAAAATACTGACCTGCAGTAAGTAAACTTTTATCTTAAAGCAATTTTGCCAAAGGGCTTTTAATCAGCTTGAAAAGGGTTTAATTAAAATATCATGGTAAACATTACGGAGTCCTTACAAAAACTCTCCATGGAAGCCACCTCTCTTCAATTTTCTTGTAATTCTATGAATGAACACTGCTGGGTATATAATGTTTCACTAATGTAACATTGATGTAATGTTAGCTAGCTTGACAATTCATAAAATTGGTAGCCTATCTGAATATTATTCAAAAACTGGAAGCCTGTCTTACTAACATTCAAAAGGTCTAGGGTTCAATACCTAAAGGCAGCACTCATTCTTTCTTATTTGTCTTCCAACAATAGGTTAATCGTACACCTATGTTGGGTGGCAGCTAGAGGCTAGGAAAGGATGAAATGGTAGTACTTATGTGCGAAATACCAGGAATCCATTGTTAGGTGCTCAAGCAGCCAGAATATTATTGAAATAAAGTTTAGAGCGTCCTAAAACCCCATTTAATAAACAAACAAATCATTCATAAGATTACCCCAGAAAGTTGACTTTACCTCCTATGTGTTGAAATGAAGGATTATGAAATGTGCACTTTGTATTTTGTTACCAAGTTTTTGTCTGTTTGAGATAAATTATATAAAAACAGGATTTAATTTGTTGCTTCAAACCGTTCTTCTTGTCCTTGTGGTTGTTAGTTAATCTACTAGTCACACGATTACAAAATTTTAAGCAAACCATGTAGATGTCTCAGCGTACAACAGTTGTAGCTGCCTATAAACATATAGGCAGTTACAACTGTTTCACGCTGAGCCATTGTTTAAGCAATATCATTGACAATTATTTCAATATTTCTTCATACAGATAGACAATATATTTGCTTGAATGATTTAAATGATTGAAGATGATTTTGATTGTATTTAGGCCCCTTTAGACAGGTTATGATTTGCTGGCATATATTCAATGATTCCATCTTAAAACCCACATATCTGTTGAAAGATGAAAATACTTTTGAAAAATGGCCCATTTTAAATGATATCAAATCTTTCAAATTCAGTGGTTTCTAGATGTGATTTTACAATTTTATCAATACAGGTGATTGATGTGGAAAGGTTTAATTAAATTGTCCAGCCCTTTTCAAGGAGGGAGGAGAGTGATAAAGACAATTCAGTGTATCGGGGCTGATTTCGAAAATCTCAATAATCCTATGTTGTTAACACTCAAAAGAATCGTCTCATTAAGACAATTCTGAATAGTTTTATCAACATAGGGTTCATTTTCAATAATATTTAGACCAATAATACCTACTTTGTAAGATATTTTGATTCGTAGAAGGGGATCTTTAAAACAGTCGCTCATTAAAATTGGTCGCTTAATAGACAATGGTCGCTTGTGCAAAATTCACTGTATTAAAGACCTGCAGTCAATGAGAGTTGGCCTTGGACCTGCAGAATATTTGCTGTCCATTTTGTCTGCATGTGTCTGACACACATTACTGGTAACTTATTTTCTTCAAATTTTGCATCCATCCCAGACTCTTTTTTTTCTTCTCAAATTTCTGCTATCACTCATTTATGAGACAGCTGCCATTTCACGATTTATTTGAACAAATAACCTCTTTATTTCCTCATGCTTTTAAATTTTGATCATAGAGATATTGTGATTGTAAAAAACAGATTTTTTATGAAGTAAACAAGATATGTTCATAAAACCACTTGTACTCCTAAAACGGCAGTTTTTTTGGTTTTTTTTAGAAATTTGAACTTGATAATTGAATTTGACATTAATGGATAACTTTGACCTTGAATGATGTCTTCTGATGAGAGGAACCTAGATGCTTAATCGATGGCTCAGCATGTAACAGTTGTAACTCCCTATATGTTTACAGGGAGTTACAACTGTTTCGCGCTGAGCCATGGAAAATTGAGCATTGACACTTGAGTAGTGTTGAAGCTACTACAAAATGTTAAGTTTGAAGATTAAGTTTTCGAAGACAGACAGATGGACAGACAGATACTGGTAAAGCAATATGCCCCCTTTCAATGCGGAGGCAAAAAAGTTGTGATGTTTCTCCATTCTTCTAAATGCACAACATAAACAACAAACTCATTATTAATAAATATCACAGTTTAATGGAACATACAGATGCACAAAATCATATCATGACTAAAGTAACAATTTGAATACAATCTTTAAAACAATGCATTGACAAACATTTTGATTCACAATCATTGACATTTACCAATCTTGATAGGAGAGATTGATCTTTGTTGAAAGTGTTATTTTGCCTAAATAAGAGATCGCTTGTTTATACAACTGGGTGTGATATTATTAAAATTGTCTTATGCTCAACTGAGATTTTTTCAAATTTCAACTTGAAATTAAAGCTGTATTTCTTTTGTAATACTATGATAAATGTATGAATAAAAAAGATAACATTTATAATTGTTATAAAAAAACATCTTATTAATATTATCTTATATATACATGCATTTATTTAAATAATAGATTTGAGAAAATTCTTAGTTGAACATAAAAAAAAGTTTAAGGCCCAGCTGCTCCTCCCTGACTCAGAGTCACAGATTAAAGAGGGTATAAAGCCAGGCTATATTTTGTATTTCTCAACTGAACCCTATGTTGTAGGTACTCATTGGAATGTCTCCGTGAGATGAATCCACTGGGTGCCTACAGGGTTTATGCTAGAATTTTTTACATAAAATACTTTAAAACTCTAATTGAACAAAGGGTTCTACTAGAATCATCACATTTTGATTAGAAAGGGATGGGCATTTATTAGAGGCTTTGCTACATGTTGTCGAATCAGTGCAAAACAGTTGTAACTGTTGTAGGCCTATAAACATATAGGCAGTTACAACTGTTTTGCTCTGAGCCATCAATATTTGTTAAGATGGAGAAAAAAAAGCCCAAACTAAACATAATTTGCACAAAATGTTAGCATTTGATTGGGGGGAAAAGGTAAAAAAACCCGTGTTGATTATTGTGTGACCTTAATTTTATGGGTATGGACATTTCAAATAGGCTTCAATCTTTTAAATCCTTTTAGAATATAAACCATGAACTGAGATGAAATTACCTCGTAGATATTACGCAAGTGGCGGAACACTAGTTGAATAACCTATCAAGCAACCTGAAGGCAATGGTAATTCTGTCACAGTAAAAATCATGTTATCATTGTATCAATTAAGGTCAATTTACACATTGGATTACAATCAAATATCATGAATCGGTCTTTTCCATAATTTGAATTAACTTAAAAGTAGTGGTTGTATGAAAATACAATAGCAAATTGGAGCTAAAAAAGTCAATATTACAGTAACAAAACTCTTCAACTTTAAGAGGCAAAACCTCTGCAAAATTTTCATGTTTTCATAGAAGACATGTTTTTAAGATTCAATAATTATATAAATAAGATTTGATCATTTTGTTATTTTTGCATGATTAATTCATCTTTCATCTTGTGAAATATATATATTTAGATGTTATTAACTCAATTAAAGGCGAATCAATCTTACACTAAAACTGTGTCGAAGTGGGTCATGGTTACAGGAAAATATTTTAATTCTGGTTGATTTCACCAACATTTGTGCATTCTGATTTGCTTAAAAATTGGTTTCATTACTCAAAACAATTTTAATTACATAGTTTTTTTCGTAGGCTTCCGCGGAAAGTAGTCCCATAAACACTCCATGTATTTGAGGGTAAATCATTACATTTTTTGCCTCAATAAATTAAATTATTATATATGAAGAGGGTATTTGTTGATTTCATGGAGTTATGAAACTAAAACCTTATCACACTTATGTATGAATCGGATTTGTATACCTACAGTGTGATTAGGTTTTTAGTTTCATAGATCTATGATATCAACAAATACTCTCTTCATATCTTAAATACCTTATGTGATCTCGTGTGTTACAACAATGAATGAATATCAATATAAATTGATTGTATGTGAAAGCAACTAGTGCCAGTGCAGAGAAGTTGAAATGGCCAAATGCTAGCTGATAGAGGATAGTTTGATTGAGGATAAGCGTTAAAAATGTTAAGAATTCAAGTATCTTTGATTGTTGTAAGATGATGAATTAACTAAAGAGATGAAGAGAGTTTTTTTTTTTATTTCATTGAGGTTTCACACTAAAATCTTTATAACACTGTTTGAATATACAAAACAGATTCAAACATGAATGTGATTAGGTTTTCTGTTTCATACCTCTATGAAATCGACAAAACAACTGCATACACAAAATTTTCATTTGGGAATAAAATCAACTTTTCAGCAAATCAGATCACACAAATTTTGATTGACACAACTAAAATTAAATTATATCTGGATGCAAAGGAAGAGCCTAAAATGCCTAAAAGTCTGGAACGGCTATATTTCGTGAAGTCTGGAGACTTGGTGATTTTGAAAAAAAAAACGCTCCTCAACACCAAATTTTAAATAGATATGCACCAACAATTATCTCCCCGGCACACAAATGTGAATTTTTTTGAATGGGGTTTTGTGCCGTTTTCAACTATCTTTCAGTTATATTGCTGCGGCTGGAGCACCAAACAATGGATTCCTGGTATTTCTCACACCATCACATCCTTCCCTAGCTCCCAGCTGCTTTCCCACAAAGGTCTACAATTATCAACCTATTGGTGGAAGACAAATAGTCGGAAAGGATGAGTGCCACCTTAGGGGATCCAACCCAAACCTCGAACAGTTCAAGGTGCCACCAACTGCGCTGACTGACGGCGGCACACACAATTGTGAAATGTCGGAATGTCACACAGGCTAATATAAAATCCAGCAATATTCATAATATTGAAAACTTATAAACAGAGAGGTAGAATGACTGTTTCAATATTCATCAGATCTAAAACCATGAGTCAGTGTGATACATTTCCATTTATATTTCATTTATATTTCATTCACATCAAGCCAAGACTCAGATCAGCCTGTGCAGCCACTCAGTCTAATAAGTCTTCACCATATAGGTACATCCCCAGGGGCCTGTTTTACTTAACATCTTGCGATCATTTTTTGCCCAAGTCAAAAATTAAAGTTGCTTCTACTGTAGTAACTAAATATGGAATTCTGCCATACATCATCTCATTGGAATCATCTTCTAAAGACTAATTCATGTCTTAATCATGCACAAGCCCATAGGTGCAAAAAGGGCGTTTTCATCTTGTAAATAAATGGTTTTGAATCATTTTCATTTTTAATTCCATCATATCCTTACGATTGGAGAACCTAGCCATATTGATGGGTCAGTGCAACACTATTGTAAGTGCCTATAAATATATAGGCACTTACAGAAGTTTTGCACTAACCCATCAATACGTTTCTCGTATTTTTGATGCTTTAACATTATATTCTAACCCTTATCCTACTAAATTCAGATTTTGTTTAAAACAATTGAAAAAGCCTTACTAAAGTTTACTCCACAATAATAAAGTATTAAATTGGTCATGTAGGCTGAGACCAGACTGATCTAAGTCTATGTCGTGTGTCAAAGCTTTGTGTACAGAGGACAACATTTTGAACAGCAGGATAAGGGCTAAATATAAGATGCTCAACTCGCTTAGAATATAATGGCTAGATTCTCCAGTTGCAAAAAAAGAATAATGAAAATAATTAATATAATAATAATGGTTTTTTACTAAAAGTAAGGGAACAAAACTAGCAAGTGACTTTGCCAAATGGTAGAAGAAAAGTTTGAAAATGATAACTTATTTCATTTCTAGAAGCATATAAAATGGCTAAAACAATTATTTTTAAAATACTCCAAACATCTTATAAAGATAGATTGAAAACATTTTAAGTTTCAATAAATATATTATATTGCAATGGGGATTCACATGACACAACAATTGCAGAAAACCGTCAATAACTCCGTCAATATGTAACCAATTTAAATTCTGTGTGAAGCAGAGAAGGTGGACAAATGTCAGGAATTCACTGGATATGGCAGATCTTTTTACTTTCTGCTGATAAAAATGTTATTGATGACCAAGTAAAATCTTACTTGGTCGGCAATAACTTTTTTATCCGCAGATTTTCAAAGAATGTACCACACCCATCTATTTCCTGGCATTATTCCACCTTCTCTACTTCGAACCTTTTTCAAATCGGTCTTGTATTTACAGAATTATTTAAAAAATTATGAAAAAATTGTGTTATGTGATTCCCCGCTGTGTATATGCAATTTGTTCAAACACTGCCCATACAACATAATGCCATATTGCTTAACTAACTTGTATTTGTTCAGAAACTTAACCCTTGTCATGCTAAAAAAAGCCTTTTCAAAATTACATCAAAATCAAAGTACTGAAAGCACTAGAATCCAAGAGTATCGGGTATTCCTTGTTTTGATATTCAATTTTGTAAACAACTCTACCTTGAAAGGAGATAAATATGTGAAGTAGACTAAGATCAGAATGCACATATGTGCTAGCTGTTTTTATTTTTCTATACCACCTTTTCATACAGGAATATTACAGGTTTGGCATGACAAGGGTTAGCAATGTTTGTAAAATGTCAAGACCATCATAAATCTATAAATAGACCCAGAGCGAGTGACAGATTTCTGTCACTTTCTCTGAGGCTTTTTAATAGATTCACCCTTTATTAGCAAGTGGAGGTCAACATTCCCACTGATAAAGGAGTTTGATTTTAACCTCTTTAAGTTCAATTGGGATAAAAGTTCTTTAATTTCAAATTAATCCCTCTCGGCTTCCTGGAAAATTACCAGCACTCAAAGTGAATTTGTTGGCCAATGAAAGACTTGGAATATGTACATCTGTCACAATGAATGGTGACGATTAACCATCAAATTTTCGACTTCTGATTTAAATTATTGTTCAATAAATATGAGCCAAGAATGTAAAAGAAAAGCTTTGCAAATATTTTCACACTATGTTCCTTAAAGTGGTATTTCTTTCATCAAAACTCATGGATCATTGAGTGTAATGGGTTAATTTTCTGTGATGGGAAATAAGCAAAATAGATCTACCTATAGGAAAATATCTTATTTCATAACTGTGAATATATCTGAAATAATATTTAAAACACAAGTCTTTAAAAGAGTAGTACAAGGTAAATAAATATGTTTTGTCTTTGAGCAAAATAACATCTTTTTCTTCTCAGAGGGGTATCTCAATAGTCACATCCAAATTTTAAGAAAACTAAATATAAGATAATTAGAATAATATTTTATATCAATTATTGCATAAAATGTGCCTTTTCAGGTCGTTATGGGCATATGTTTATGGAAAAAAACAGGCACTAACAGGAGAAAACATGGATTAATCAGTAAATCCATGCGCCGTTAACGGCCGTTTTTTTACTTAAGTATCCCCTATCTTGATCTAAATTTTAATGAAACTTTTTTTCTGCAACATTTGTCAATATAAATCAATGCATTTTGTTGATTATACATCAAAGGTTTGATTTTGACAAGTATTTAGTCATATTGATAAGTAAAATGTGTCAAACATATTCATGGTTAACGTTGATTTAGAGCGTAACTTAAGACGTGGATCTAATTCCCTTGTTAAATTTTGTGACGTCATGAATTCACCAAGCAATGGCGGTATAAACAAAAAGACGCATTTTAGCTGAATAAATACTCTAGGCTTTCTTTATATGCAATAATAGCATCAATGCACATTTTTTGGGGTGTTAAACCATTTTTCTGGCCTCTGCAAATTTTTCACGCCCTCACAAACATGAATTAACCCTGAATTGACATTACATTCACAGATCCAGGGGCATTCACCCATTTTCCACAAAATTCTGCAGCTTCAGAAAACTTTGTGGAAAAAGGACAAGTCATGACCCTCTAAAGTGTTTTTAAATAGATATACTTAGAATCTTGTCTACAAAATCTTTAAATGAGTTCATACTTTTTGGCTGCTTCCAAGCAGGGTACAGATAAGAGGGAGGGGGTAAAGCCAGTCTTAAATCTGTATTTCCCTGAAACTCTATGTTGGGGGTACTCATTTGAATCATCTTGATGAGATGTTTCAAATGAGTACCAACAAAATAAGATTTTAGTTAGGAATAATATTTTTTTTAAATTTGAAAACCCAAATACCCTCTCTCGCTGTAACTCTGCTTCCAATTGGCCCACCAGGCAAAGAAGGGACCACCTGCATAGTTCAGTGTGTTAAGTTAAAGTAGTGGACCCATAATATTTCCGCAACATTTCAGGACTAATTAACTTTAACAGTGCTAACCAAAGTTTCCTAATCAATTTAATTAGGAAACCTCGGTCAACATTGTGAAAGATCATGAGTCCTGAAATGTTGCGAAACTATTACGGTTCCACTACCTTAAGACACTAGTCAGATTATGTGATTATGTCAAAATTTTTTGCACAAAGCTGATTTTCTTTATCTTAAATGACCATTTTACTAACCTGTATAAGAATTTTCAAAATGCTTGACCTTAAATGGGACCAATCTCTTTTTCAAACATTTATTTTACAAAGCTACCAGTTGTGAGTTTTTTTGCCAGACAGGTCACATGACATTTTATAGAAAAAGGTTAAGGCAAACAATGTAAAAAAGAAAGATTAATCAAGTTCCGTAACTGTTCACAGCAGGTTCTGTTCCATCTTTGGCCAAAATTGATGTGTATTGATACCGTCTATGGTATTTTCTGGAGAAATAAAACAGAAGGAATCCCCACTTCCACACCATAAAACACCAAACACAGGTCAGATAATAGCCATTACCGTGAATCACCAAGCCTGAAAGAAATGACACAAAACAATTAGATCTAACTTAGCAGGGAGTTAAGATACGAGGGCGTAAAGCAAGTCTATAATTCATTTTTCTGAATGAAACCCTATGTTGTGGGTACTCATTTTAATTGTCTCAATGAGACATTTCAAATGAGTACCCACAATATAGGATTTAGGTAAGGACTAGTGAAATATTCAAAATACCCCATCTACCTAAAGCTCTAGGCCTGATGGTTAATGTGCTAGTATTTGAAATTCAGGAGATTACTGATTCCTTCACTATGAATTACTTATGGTCTGAAAAACTGATTTTAAAGGGGTCAACATGGCAAAGAGCAAATAAAGCACCATGAAACACCAGACGCAAGTCACATAATAGTCATAATCACCAAGCCTGAGAGAAATGACAAAAAGATTTGCCAAGCAGGGGTTCAGATACGAGAGCTTATAGCCAGTCTCAAGCTTTGTATTTCTGCAGGAAACCCCATGTTGTGGTTAACATCATGGGAGGTTTATATGTATTCATAACTATAGCCAATGTCATGTTAGTCATAAATCTCACATCCCGGCCAGCTGCCACAACACAACAACCAATGAGCACGTAAACTAGATTTACATACATAACATACCTTGTTTTATAACTAAAGCCAATGTCATGTAAGTCACAAATCCACAGACCCCAGCCACCTGACACAACAACCAAGCAGCATGTAAACTAACGGTAGGTGTACATACATTACATACCTTGTTTCATGACTATAGCCAATGTCATGTAAGTAACAAATCCACACACCCCAGCCAGCTGAGCAAAGCAACCAATCAGCATGTAAACTTTTAATGGAAGTGGATTCTTTTCCCATCTGCCTTTTTTATCTTTCAAATGTACAACCAGAGTAATTGTGGCTGGAATGGCTAAAAATACAGTGACTTTGATAATTGCTTTGAAATAGTTACAAGACAAAAAGGAAGGGAAAATGTATGAGCCTTAAATTGCATAGACCCTAGCCAAAACAGTGATCATACACATTATTGGTTAAAACAACAACATAGTACATGTATATACATGTATGTGACCCGTAAGGCGAAAAGGGAACATCTAGAATGTGTATCAAGTGTAAAACCTTGTCAGGCTGAAATGATTGCGCTTACTGACTAGGGTCACATTCTTTTATATGCACTTTACTGAATCTAGAATTATCAATCTACCTTCCAGTGAAAAAATTTTTGAAATGTTACCTCTGATTGGCCTTTTCTAGAACCAATCTCTTTTTCATTTATATGATTGTTAAGAGGAAATCCACCAAAAATCAAAAGGAAAATGGCATAGAAGACATCCATTTTTATGATTCTTTTAAATTAAAAAGTGCATAAAAAATAAATGCTCCCTGACCATGTTATCCATAACTCCAGGGAGCGTTTATTAAGAGAAATACGGTAATTTACTTCTAAACAGTATTCTATGTAGGACAAGATCTAACGCACGGGGGTTGATGTCCATAATCGGAGCCACCGGCTCCGCTTTCAAAATCATGTGTGGAACTTCCGCTCCATGTGGGGCTCCGATTATGTAGATGTAAACATTTCATATTTTGAATGAAAAATGCTATAGGAGGTCGGGATTTCCTCATTTATATAATATTTAATTCATTAATCTTAAAAAAGTCGAATGCTATTCGACCAGTTATACATTTTGCAACGTAAACGTGCTCAAAAAATGTAAGAACGCTTGTTGGTTTTTGTTAAAAAAGATTTCTTCTGGGAGCAGTCTTGAGCCAGGAATGTCAAAACACGTGGTTTTTACCTTCAAAATGCAATATTCTGAACAGAATTAATAACGCAGACCATTGTTTTCAGTGTATACGAGTTTAACAAAACAACCACAATAATCTTACCAAATGTACTTTTCTGCAATATGATATATATCAAAGAAAATTGTTTGGTTCCGATTATGTGGATTGGCTCCGATTATGTTCCCTGGCTCTGAAGTTGTGGAGTGTCTTCTTCTTCTTGCATATGCCCCCACAGCCTTAAATATGAAGTTTCTGTGAGTTCCATGGCGCGCTGTTTTCTCGTCATTCCATGGCACACGTTGTCTTTTTTACGTCTCACCTTTCTCGTTTACTTTTATTAACTCCAAAATGCAATATTCTGAACAGAATGTCTGATGTAGACCCTTGTTTTCAGTGTGTCCGAATTCAATTAGATAACGACAATATTCTAGAAAATTGATCTTTACTGAAATTGTAGATAGTTGAAAGAAAATTATTTGTCTCTAATTATGTACCAATGCTCCAAAGTCTTGGAGTGCCTAGCTTTAGGGACCAAAACTCATAATCACTTGCCTAAAAACTAAATTTAATTATTTGTTTATTCATTTATTTATCTATCTATTTATTTAGTTATTTATTTATTTAGTTAGTTAGTTATTGAGAAAAGGAATGACAACGTAGTCATACGCATTGAAGAGTTGTAAGCGCGTGAAGGCGACTATCACTAGGAGCAAAGCCCAAAATGGATATGCATTCGATGTTCATTTTGCCTCGATTTCACTCAAAATCTTGGGTTTTCGCAACTTTTATTTTTTACTCTCTTTGTAAACTCGTTTTCGATAAGCTCGAGTTTGAAATGAGTCCGGTCGGTGAAAGAATAGGCATTGGTCTCACTTTTAGGAAGTGTTCATGAATTAAATCCACAATGGCCTGAGATGCATAGACCATAACATTGACTTATTTACAGGGATTCACCCTAGGGCTATTGCTTTTAAAGGAGTCGACAAACGGCCCAGATACCTCATCTTTGTGATTCACTGTCACCATGAGTCCACAATAACCTTAAACAACTGTGACCTGGAGAGTAAAAAGTTTCCGGTCATAATACAAATTGTAGTACAATCCGTCCTCCCCATCCAGTCAGCACCGAAGTTCGGCATCGGTAGTTGTTATTATCGGCGTTTTAACCTGGCAATGGCCTAGTTATGACCCCTCAGTGTCCTTGATTTTAATCGCGTAAATGAATCAGTTTGATATGTCTATGCGCAAGACGTTCCGAAATTTATTTTTTCGCTACCACCAAACTCGAAAACTTGGCTTAATCTGATAAATGTTTTACGGTTTGTCGTTTCCACCTTCATAAGCTGTATTACTTGACAAACTTGAGTTTTGTACGATGGATTCGATCTTCTGCACGAGAAAACATTGTTTATAACGAAAACCTTCTTTAAGTTATACCGATGCCTTCTCTTTCACCGATCAGACTTATCTCAAACTCAAGCATATCAGAAACGAGCTGGCAATAAGAGTTCGCAAGAGAACGAAAAATCGCAAGGTGTTGAGTCAAATTAAGGCAGAATGAAGAGCAATTGGATAGCCCATGTTAGAATTTAATCTAGGCAAAATTCAGAAATCCACGTCGAACATTATTTGAGAGCAATATTGCACATGAACACACGCACTATGGAATTTTACAGAGCAATGAAAACTGACTTTAATTTCGAAATTTTGATTTTGGGGGTAGTCACCTGTAACTCTCCAGTGCGTGTGTCTTCGGTGTAATCCATTTTGTGACAGATCAATAATTAGTTTACGTTTATTTGGTATATCCAATTTTCCAAACTCTAGATTTTGGAAAAAGTTGTATCTAAAAAAGTGGTGTGTTATTTTTGTTGTTCAGTATATATAAGACGTGTTTTCGCCCTTGTATATTGATCCGTTTTGCTAAATGTCAAATTTTTATACTTCTGTTTTATTTTCAACATCGCTTTTATCAAACGGTACCCCTGTTCCGAAAAAGCGCTCGGGACATTTTCAGTATTTGATTTTCATAGTCTTAAAAGCACTCAGGCCGTTTTCAGTATTTGATTTTCATAGTCATAAATAAGTTCTGGTTTAATTACTTTCCGATTGAAGAGTTAACAAATCCGCAGATGAAGTAGTAAATTCTGATATTAATCGGAATTTATATAAATATGTTCAAATCTTTGCGAAAATTCGGAACTAAATGTTATGCGGGGCTTAAAAACAAGGGACCATTGGCCCTTAAGCGCTAACCTGAGGCATTTACAAGTATTTGACAAATGTTGCAAAGTGCGAAAGCTTATTTGAAATTCATGACTAGCTCAACAAAAGTCCAAGATATCAAAAAGACAATCATTCCGATTACATTTCAAAACAGCTGAGTCTAATATGCTGCCTCTAAAGTACTGAAGAATTTTCAAAGATTTGAAGAGGTGTCCTAGTTTTTTACCCTCTTTCCAACTCGTCTAAGATTTCAAGACAAAGATCCTGGCAATATGTTAAAACAACTAAATGTCCTCTAGATTTTCCTTAATTTGACCTATCGACCTCATTTTTGGTCCCACTTAACCAATTTTTGAACTTAATGAGATTTCACGTAGGCAAATTTTCTGACCAAGTTTCAAGACGTTTGAGTAAAGGGAGTGGTCTCTAGAGTTCACACAAGGTTTTTCCAAGATTTTACCCATTAACCTAATTTTTGACTTCACTTGAACCAGTTTAGGACTTTACTAAGATTAGATTTGATGGGATCCAACATTCTGACCAAGTTTCAGGACATTTTGGGTCAAGAATGTGGCTTCTAAAGTGAACAGAAGGTTCTTCTAAGATATGACTCCTTGACCTCATTTTTGACTCCGATTGACCCAATTTCAAACTTGATCGAGATTTGATGCAGACAAACATTCTGGCAAAGTTTCAGGACATAAGGATAAATCATGTGGCCTCTAAAGTGAACAGAAGGTTTTTCCGAGATATGGCCCCTTAACCTCATTTTTGACCTAACTTGACCCAGTTTTCAACATGACCAAGATTTGATGACGACCGACATCCTGACTAAGTTTCATGATATTTGGGCCAAAAATGTGACCTCTAAAGTGAACAGAGGGTTTTCTAAGATATGATCCCTTGACCTCTAATTTGACACCACTTGACCCAATTTCGGATTTGTCCGAGATTTGATGGAGACAAACATTCTGATGACGTTTAAAGACATTTTTGCAAAAAATGTGGCCTCTGAAGTGCACACGAGACTTTTGCTAAAATTTGACCCCTTTCATTTACAAGATCCCATTTTTGACCCCACTTGACCAAATCTCGAACCGGACCAAGATTTGATGGAGACAGACATCCTGACTAAATTTAAGACATTTGGACCAAAAAAGTTGCCGCTAGAGTGCACACAAATTGGTGACGGATGACGGACAATGGACGCCGGACACAGCTTGATCACAATAGCTCACCATGAGCACTTCCAGCTCAGATGCGCTAAAAATCGAACAAAAAGGGAGTATTAAGAATCATTGAGTCCTTTTTTAGTAAGATATATTAATCGTATTTCTTGAAATATGTATCAAATGAATGTGAATTTCGCAACATCTTTTTTTTGATACCACTCGGAAAATATATCTGATAAAATTTCATGGAATTATCGACGTTGAAAAAGTGTTAGTAGTGACGTTGTTAAAATTGGAACGCTTAGCGTGCGAAGTATAATAAGCAAGAACTAGAAAGCCATGAATGGCTTGAGTCGCTCCACAGGCTTGAAATTGTTGTAAAACAATAAAAGTTTTGACTAGACTTTCAGATATTTTGGATTCTACTGATGTTGAAAATGATTTTCCAAAGTTTCAACTATATAACATACAGAGAAAAGACATCCGCCCATAAAATGCATATTTTCATCTGATCACAATAATTTTTTGTAGACTGATTAAGGGTCACTCAAGGATCATTCCAGTAAAATTTGGTTGATTTCCATTGGTTAGATTCTGAGAAAATGATTTCCAAAGTTTCCACTATATAACATATAGAGAAATGACCTCCGCCCATAAAATACATAATTTTTATCCGATCACTATATTTTTGTTAGACTGATAGAGGGTCACTCAAGGATTATGTAAAATTTGGTTGATATCAATTGCTTAGATTCTGAGAAAATGATTTCCAAAGTTTCCACTATATAACATATGGAGAAATGACCTTCGCCCATAAAATACATAATTTTCATCCGATCACTTTAATATTTAATTGACTGATAAAGGGTCACTCAAGGATCATTCCAGTGAAATTTTGTTGATATCCATTTATCACTTACATTCTGAGAAAATGATTTAGAAAGTTTCCACTATATTACATATAGAGAAATTACCTCCGCCCATAAAATGCATATTTTTCATCCAATCTCAATAATCTTTTGTAGACTGATAAAGGGTCACACAAGGATCATTCATGTAAAATTGGTATCCATCAATTAGAATCTGAGAAAACTCACTTTTTACCATATGAGAATTAGCCACGCCCATTAAATCCATGTTTTTCATTGGATCAAAATTTCTTGAACAAGTTTGTAAGAGGGTCACCCAAGGATCATTCCTGTGAAGTTTGGTTGAAATTCATCCAGTAGTTTCTGAGGAGAAGATTTTTAAAGAAAAGGTTTACGACCGGACGCACCGACGCATGGACGAACTGACGCACGACGGACACAACGCCATGACAATAGCCCCAGTGGCTTCCAGCCAGTGGAGCTAAAAACCATTGACAGGCTCCGAAGAAATCTTTATATCTCTTCACATTTAATCCTGGATTATAGTCCGACAATTCTCTTGTACGTACATGTACTGAGTAATATCAATGAAGCTGACTGTCTAGTAACCGGAATGTTATAATAAAAGTAAACATGTAGAAGTGAAATGTATCAAACGTAACTTGCATTGTTGAATGATGATGAAAAAGGGCCCCGTGAAACTAGTAGAAATTTCATATTGAAGATGTTATATAGAAGAAGAAGAAGACACTCCACAACTTCAGAGCCAGAGTACATAATCGGAGCCAATCCATATAATCGGAACCAAACTATTTTCTTTGATCTATATCACATTGAAGAAAGGTACATTTGGTTAGAGTATTGTGGTTGTTTTGTTAAACTCGTGCACACTGAAAACAATGGTCTGCGTTATTAATTCTGTTCAGAATATTGCATTTTGGAGGTAAAAACCACGTGTCTTCACATTCCTGACTCAAGACCGCTCCCAGAAGAAATCATTTTTAACAAAAACCAACGAGCGTTCTTACATTTTTTTAGAACGTTTACGTTGCAAAATGTATAACTGGTCGAATAGCATTCGACTTTTTTATGATTAATGAATTAAATATTATATAAATGAGGAAATCCCGACCTCCTACCCCATTTTTCATTCAAAATATGAAATGTTTACATCTACATAATCGGAGCCCCACGTGGGGCGGAAGTTCCACACATGATTTTGAAAGCGGAGCCGGTGGCTCCGATTATGGACATCACCCCCCGTGTAAAGGCAGTGGATCATTCATTTTTTTAATTTTATCTTGTTCATTTTTGTGTGCTCAAATGAATTTAACAGGACTATTAACCATTGTCATGCTGAACCCAGACTGCAGGTAGACACAAAGATCAGCCTGCACATATGTTCAGTCTGATCCTAGTTTATACCACCTATATTTCCTTGTTCAGTCAGAATGGTTTGAAATCTATGTTTTCAGAAGAAAAATTGACTCACAATTAGTGCATCCATACTCCATATTTAATCACTTTGATTTCAATGCCATTTTGCCAACAGTTTTCATTCAACATAATAGGGGTTAAGCATTAACCAATTCTAATTTGCCCAAACCATCAGGTTATTGGTCCAGTTTGAGCTCAGTCACTAAGCTATAAAGAGGTTGTGTTACACTTGTTACAGGTCTCTGGCTTTTTCGTACTTGGGAAGTCAATTGAGCACCTTCACAAAAGAGTGCCTTATGGTACAAACAAGGCAACATGAAAAACAAGGCAACTTATGCAGTTGTTTTAGTCATAATAATGACCTGGTGTTAAAATGTATATAGGAATGAATTCCAGAATCAAACAAATTTAACTTGTCACAAACCAGGCTAATACTCCCAACAGCACATATATGAGTCAGTGTTGCAGCCAAAAGAAAAACTGACATAAAAAGGGCCACAATTCTGTCAAATGTCACAGGACCGTAACCTGATAGGCCATGCACATCTCTGCTTGATACTGATTGCATCTGTCAATTCTTTTTTAATGCCAAAACATAATCCTAATTTGATAATCTGATCTGTTAGCATATCTGTATCTGTATGTGTACATTGTAGCATCCTTAAAAGGCTTTTATACAACGAAGGGTGCATTGCCATGTTAGTGGCTCTTGTTTTTGAGGGCCATTTTAAAGGTCGCTAACAAGCCTGCATGCACAGTTGCATTTAGCAGGTGATTCCACTGAATAATGGTGTCTATGAAGAATGAGTGCTTAGATTGAGGTGTTAAGCGGTGGGTATGACTTGGTTTTTCGTGTTATTGCTTTAGTGTTTTTCGACAATGTTTGTATGGATGTCAACTTATAAGAAAACAGGGCTGGGGTCAATTACATGACAATGTAATTAATTAAATTACAAATTACATTGAAATATCTCAATTACAATTACAATTATAATTACAACAAAATCTCAATGTAATTAATTAAATTGCAATTACTTTTCAAATGTAATTAATTACAATTACAAATTACATTTGAGGTAGGATGAACCAGTCAAAAGATAATGGAATATGACATTAACAGCTTTATGGTCACATTCAAACTGTAGATATATTGTAAGAAACTATATTGAGACAATTTGGAAATCATAAGCATTTCAATTAAGGGCTTAACTTGTTTATGTTATGAAGGGTCATCACACTTGCTGGGATAGTAAACAATTTGATTTTGAAATTTAGCCCACACTGAAAGAAAGTCTTACACTTCATAATTCAGGAATGTTCAGGACATGTTTGCATCCAGTTTTGGAATTAAAATGAATAAAACTTGTTTGACAATCCTGAAGTGACTAGGATTGATAAAGCACATTTCAATTTAGGCACTGGGCAACTACGCTGGTTTTTTAACATACATCATATCTATTATTTTGATTAAAATACTTCTGCCTGATTTGTTATTTCTGAGAAAATTTGTACTGGATAACTGTTATTTCATTCCCTTAATGAGAGTGTAGCTAACTGTAAAGTGTTAATGGCCACCAAGTAAAAGACAATCAAGAGTTTCACACCTTTACCTGTCAATTTAGGAAGTGTTTGTCATCTAATTGTTTCCACATTATGGCAGGGAATGTGTGATTTTTACAAAGAATACCTCTTTGTTTACTTCTGATTGCAAGTATAATCCAGTGATTCCATAGTTCATTTTGCATCTGCTTCTTTAGTGGAAGACAAATTTTCCTCCCAACTTTATCTAATTTAAAGAACTTATATGTTGATCAAGGATTATTTCTTTCTCTTTTTACTTCATTGTTATTTCAAAGAAAACTCAATACTTTGAACTAAAATAGAAATTAAAATGTCTTAAAAATCATATTTGGGACCTAATATTTTGGAGTAAGACACTGTTATATGACTGTATCATTAGACTACCATTATAGAATATAGATGTAATTGGAATGTAATTGAAAGTAATTGTAAATTACATGTTGGGTTCACTCGTAATTAATTACAATTACAATTACTTGTAATTGAGAAAAGGGTCAATTACTAATTACATACAATTACTTAGCAATTTGTAATTAATTACAGCTAATTACAATTACATTTTTCAATTACCCCAGGTCTGTAAGAAAAAGGGATATATTATTCCAGCTACTATTAAATCTATCAATTATTGCTGGGAAACTGAGTTAACATGAAAATGCAACAGATGGAGAGATGGAGTGACCAAGAGACGGATAAGCTGTCTCCTGTATAGCGGGGTATAATGATCTAGTCTCCAAGGCTAATTCAAAGGCCAAAAATTAGAACACTGACAGATAAAATAAGATTTTATTACATGGTCCTTTAGAAAAATAATTCAAACATTTCATGTTCCAAATGTTTATATAAAACAATTATAGAGAGCTGATCTGAAGATCTGAAATTCAATACACGCAAAGATGACAGACAAGTACTGTAATTTTGAAAAGGTCAGTGGTGCCTGTCTTGTACTGAATAAAACTAAATGCGAACCTGATGCCAAGCCCCAAAGACTTGCATTCCAGTTTCTGAGGTTGAAGCCAAATACGAAAAGTACTGACACTCCGACAAGAATACCTATGATACTAAAAGTAATGCGCCAAACAT
The DNA here is from genome assembly GCA_948146395.1 of Fragum whitleyi. Classification (NCBI taxonomy): domain Eukaryota; kingdom Metazoa; phylum Mollusca; class Bivalvia; order Cardiida; family Cardiidae; genus Fragum; species Fragum whitleyi. Next base: position 36,970,233 of record OX411547.1, on the reverse strand, counting down.
GACTTCTACCAGCCATTCTTGTTTTGTTGATAAAGTAGGAAAATGATAGCCGGCTTCTTTACGGACAGCTTGAATCCAATGATTATACTGGAACCAGACATTTCAATACGTCACTCCCCTAAACGAGGCTCCATTAATTACGATCGAAACACAAGCTATTTCAGCTAAAAATTAATAAATACAGGTACAAGATATATATTTCGGGTCATTGTTTGTAAGGTTTTTAGCTCTTTAGCTAAAAATTGAGGTACCGGCCAGGTATAAGAATGCTAAATTGTGTGCAATCGCCGCACGACCGCGTGAAAAATTTGTAATTGGTTTTCGCGAACCGGTCTACGTGCAGTGGAACCAGTTTCACTCTCTAAAACTCCTAAGATCTGTAGTATGTTAGAAATATGTCTGTCAATGCTCCCAATTTAATGTAAAAAATAATATGCATTTTGTATGGGTCATATTAATCTTGAAATATGGTTACCCATGCTGGCTCGTTGGCCGAGTGGTGCTGGCTCGTTGGCCGAGTGGTTAGCGCGCTCGACTCGTAACCTGGTGGTTGCGGGTTCGAGCCCCACCGGAGGCGGGTAGTGTATTTGGGCAGGACACTTTACAGACAGGGCCCCAGTCCACCCAGCTGTAAAAGTGGGTAGCAGTGGTTAGAACCCATTGCCTCTCTCTCTATGTGTAGGATAAGATCTGGAATGAGTTAGGACCACGATGGAAATAAGAGTCATTCGACCCTTTATCGTGTTATCCTCGAGTAAAAAAAAAGAAAGAAAAAAAAAAAAAAAAAAAAAACCCACGACCCATTTCCTTCTTGAACACTCCCATCAAAGTGGTGCAGCAAAACCGGAATTATGCCTGAAATCTGAATTACACCAAATTAAACAGAAGCTCATGGAATTACATTGCAAAAATACAAGAATGTCATGCCTTTTTTAAAGATAATGTATTTAATGAAAGGAAATTTGAGGGAGATGATGAATGAAATGTTCGAATCGGGATTTTCTTTTGACATCACCAAATTTCACCTGACAATTTGTAGGCAAAGATGGTGAAGGAAAAAACCAAAATTACACTTTTCCTGACAACTATGTAGTAAGGTATAAACTAGTTGCGATAAAGTACACCCATCCCTTTTGATAGTCTGATGATGGATGGGGTTATGACGCCTTCCCTCTTTGTTCTATATTGCAAGGCCCAATGTGATTCACTCCGGGCATGTTTAGAGCATGATTATACTTTATTTTTAAGAAAACAAATATCGATAGATATATCGTTAGACAGGTATACCATTTATCTTTCTAAAAGACCAGAATTCTTTAAGTCAACAAATCAGTAGAAAGAGAGAAAATGACTTTTTCCAGGACAACCCTGACATTTCACAAAAATTTTTTATGTCTTCCGCTATTTTGACAAGATTTTCGCGATAGCTTCATTTTCCCACACACTGTTGGCCAATCAAAAATCATATTCCATATAAGGGAAGCATAGTATTTTCAAAAATGGCTGACCTTGACAAAGCGATAGAGAGTGAAAAACCTTTATGGCTTTGAAGATATTATACTGAAAGATAAGCAAAAGATCACAAACATACTTGCTGTATGAAAGAAAGATGATTTTGCTTTTCTACCAACCGGATTTGGAAAATTGCAGCAAGCATCCATCTTTATTTTCAACAGCGCGCCGTGCACAGTCTCTTGTAAACAAATCATAGTAAGGTTTACATTATTTGGAAAGCGATATAGTCACATAGTCTATTCATGACGGGAAGCTGGAATGGCGACTAGTTTTGGAGAATTGAAGATAAACAAACTGAATTTGCAAATTAACGAAACATTTTTTGACAGATTTTAAAAAACTACACCGCATTTAATTGTAATTGTATACAAGCGCTTATTGTTAGCGAGCTTTATATAAAAGATTGACTTTTTTGGATTAAGATTCTACAACAATGAATGTAGAGAGCAAGCGTTGTAGCCCTAGTTATCAAAATATCAGAGAGGAGCTACATTATTGCAGCTACTATAAACCAAATTACACTAAATGAAAGTGTTAACATTCTATTGATTATGTATTGATTTACTTAAATCAGTTATTTGAATTATTAATTAAATCTTATACAATTTATTAGCACAGTACAGTTGTAATGGTATGATGGTCATAAGTGATATTCACTGACTTAACATAGACATTTGGAATTAAGATATTCTGGGAAAACATCGCCTGCATATTATTTATTATACTTAAAACTCAATAAAAATGATTGATTACAATGGAAAAGGCACCACATTTAACTTATTTTTGTAATTCAATTTGGTGAAATTCTCCTTAATTAGGTGTAATTTTGTAATTTGTTTTTTCTATGCACCCCAACTATGGGTTGATGATAAGTAGGACATTTAAGCTGGATGCTCTTATGTGAGAATCAACAGGAAACCATTGGTAGGTTCACCAGCTGTTGTGATGTAACTGCAATAATATGGAAAGTAGTGTTAACTCTATACAAATGAAGAAATCATTCTGGAAAAATACCAACTATACATGCTTGACTTTTGGGTTGTTATTTGTCTGTGGATTTCTTCTTATATCAGTTTTGATAAATGGACTTTTAATTAGCTCTTGCTTTGTCAAACATATCAGAAATTGGGGGAAAGACAATTAGATATTTCTTTAGATTAAAATTAGAGCATTCAAGAAATGAAACTGGAGGTTATTGAACTGCAAGAATCAAAAGTGACAAATACTTTTAACATCTAGATTATTACGGACTTTGCCTGTCTTTTACTAATGTGCAGGACAATGGGGTGATAATCACACTCTATATGGGATAGCAGCTAAGGCTAGGAAAGGTTGTTATGATAGTATTGGTTTGAGAATTACTAGGAATCGATTGTTAGGTGTTCCAGCTTCTGCATTATGACTTAAAGACTGAAAAAAAAACAGCCTATAATATAAAGCAAGCCGACCAATGTGCAGAAGAATGATGCAACTACAGTTTAAATATTAAGGGTTTAACTAAGTTTTTCAGTAACATTTTAGATGCCAGAGCACATATTCATGTTTTCCTGGTATTCATTTCTCACACCATACCCTTTCTGAGCCTTATCCTATTATTTTGTTTCATCAACCATTAGAAGAAAACAAATTGCAGGGAACATCGTGAAGGACAATCTTATCAAATGCTGTTCAAATGTTCAGGCCTTTTTGGAGAGGTCTCCCTTATAGATAATCCACCTATGCTAGGAGCAGTTGTGAAATTCTTTGGTATCCTTACTCTTCTCTGAAGTCGGGGCAATGGATTCTTACAAAAACCATTACAGACCTGAGAGTAATAATCCAAACATTTTTGTCCAGAAGTATGATCAATAAAACACTTATCCTAGTGTAATTATCTGGGTTATGTTTGAATTGGGCATTCAGGTTGAATGATGAATTGATATACACATCATAGGTCATTTTTTTCTGGAATAATGATGAATGGATTCAAAGTGTTTTCTAGAGAGATGAATGGCTGAAGATTAGCCCTTTATAATGGCATAAATTAAACAAAGATAAATAATTTTCTTGCATTTTATGCCTAATAAAAAATGAAATAATTTTCATCAATTTCTTTTTTTCTACCCATGTCATTCTATGATACAACAATTATAATTTTGAAATTGAATATTCACATACTCATGTGTTACAATTTGTTTAAATGATTACTGTTAAAGAGTGTGATAAGCATTTTGTTATGAACTGTGTAGCATAAAGCTGGCTCATTCCTAGATTTACTGAAATTAAAATTTGCATACTGTTTCATCAAAGACAAACTGTAGTGGTGCTAGCAATTCCTACCATATCCAACAGGTTAGATGTATTTGTAGATTTTGCAGTTCATGAAACAGTGTTACAAAGCTTGTTCACAAAATATATGAATTGCTTGAATCTACATAGTCTTATTATGTAACCCAACTGCAGTTGGTGGTTAGTTTGGTTTTTGAATCAAGTATGCTTGTTACTTCCCTTAGATAAAGGGAGTTAACAAATGACCAATGCATTCTGGAAGGAGTCCAATGTCATCTCTCATTCATTATGTGAATGATAAACCCAGCCATACAAACAGTGAAGCTCTTATCAGCAAATATTTTTATAGCCATTCCTGAGAGAAGTTTTCAGTTATGTGCTATAAATTATTGGGTTTTCACTTCAATGAATTCGAGGGGAGACAAGTGCATTTACAATAAGATAAAATGACTCCACTTTTGATATCTCTGGACAGCAAGCTGACTCGGTCAAGAATGGACGACCCTCTCCAGATCTATCTAGTTATGATAGATCAAAGCAATCACACATTTGCTGCCGAGACTATACTGGTGTTGAGGGTAGTGGTGAGTGAAAACAAAAATTGCCCAGACAAAGAATATGGCATCAACTCTGTCTAAATGTTACATAAATTGTTCAGAAAGTAAACTTTGTGCATGCCTCTAGAAAGGTTATATATGATGATGTAAATGGATTATCGAATTATCATTTCATCAAAGAATGTAGATTTGTTTAATCCATTTATTTGTCACAAATAGCCACACAATGAGGTTTGTGCAATGTTTCATTTCTGGACATTTTGCTGGTAATTCCTTAATGCTGACTGCTCTGACAAAATGCTTGCTTGGTAAAAGATAATGAAATTGTTAAACATTATAGTCATTCAATGCTCTGCCAAGGATTTTAATCATGTAACTTTAAAACTCAGTCATGCACAAAAAAGAAAAAAAAATATAAAGCAAAATCTTTAATGAGATTTGGAATAATGAAATATGCTTGAGTGTGACCATAGGAGATATTGACTAAATGAAATTATTCTCTTTTGAGATCCACCCTTTAAACTACTTTGGGATTTGCAAATACATATTCCACCTTGACAGACCAGTGAATGAATCAGTTTGCAATAATGGAGGTAAATTCATGATTTTGTTCTTTCAACTTTGACAGTGCATATATCAAAATTTATTGTTGCACATTATTAGTTGGACAGTTGTAGGAAATTTTCTCTGTCACTTTCACAATATGCTTATTTAGAGATCTTTCTCCAATAAAGCCATTTTATCCAGCAGCTATGCATTTTGGAATTGTTTCTCTAAGAATCATCTACTTTGCTACGAAGGCAGTAGCAAGGTGGAAAAGATTCTTCATCAGGTTAGGTTTACTGCTGACTGCAGTTGATGCTTATTTGAGTTATTTTAAAGCTCAAGTTTAAAGTTCATAATCACAATTGACGTTTAAAATTTATTACTAAAATGATTAAGTTTATGTATTTTATGTAAATTATTGTCCTGAATCAGATATATGCCATGGTCAGGGGTTTGGAAAAACTTATTTTCTTCACTTGTCCAGGAGCATAATGAACTTGTTGGGGAAAAAAAAAAAAGAGAGTCGTTTAATTTTGAGAAAAACAATGTTTTTAGCTCGACTGTTTTCGGAGAAAACCCAAGGTATTGCTATAGCCTCCGTGTCGTTGTCGTGCGAAAACTTTGACATTTTGTTATATCTATGGTTCTGCCGCGGCAATAGCGCAGTTGGTAGCGCGCCGGACTTCGAATCCAGGGGTCTATATTCGCACGGGTTTGATCCCCGGCCGCGGCACTTATCCTTTCCGACATTTGTCTTCCACCAATGGGTAGATAATCGTAAACCTATGTGGAATAGCAACTGGAGGCTAGGAAAGGGATGTGGTGGTAGTACTGGTGTGAGAAATACCAGGAATCCATCGTTAGGTGCTCCAGTCGTCGCGATATAACTTTAAGATTGTTGAAAGCGACATAAAACCCCAATTCAAATCAAATCAAATATATCTATGGTTCTACTAAAGGCATTCACTTGAAACTTGGCACACATGTTCACCATCAAAAGAGCAACCTATACTATACTATCAAGGGGGATAACTCTAGATGCATTTTGTGCAAATTATGCCCCTTTTTTTACTTAGATTTTTTCCCGCCATCCAGCACTCGACAGCCGAGCATAGGCACCCGTAGGCAGTGCTCTTGTTTACCTTTTGTTACATATATTTTGTTAATTAATCTCTCATGTATTGAATATCCTTCGAAGATGTGCCCTGCATTTACTTTTTGCCTTCAAGTAGCTTTGAAAAAAGTACTTTTATGTCAGTTGTAAAACCTGTGAAGGACATGTTTGGCATGGGATTTCCAGACCCCTGATTATTATTAAGAATATTTTGTCAAATGACATTTCATGTTGATCATTTTTCGCCATTCCTCTGATTGACATTTTGATAATATATAACAATTATCATATAATAGGATGTTTAAAGACTTTCCATTAAAAGACATTAAAATTGCTATTTATTTTCAAATCATTTTTAGCTCCACTGGCCGAAGGCCAGCTAGCTATTGTCATGGCGGAGTGTCCGTCGTGCGTCCGTGCGTGCGTCCGTCCGTGAGTCGGTGCGTAAACTTTTTCTTTAAACATCTTCTCCTCCCGAACCAATGGGAAGATTTTAACGAAACTAGGTAGAAATGATCCTTGGGTGGCCCCCATTTTAAATTGTTCAAAGAATTTTGATTGGCCCCCAAATATGGGCGTGGCAGGGCGTGGCAGTTTTTCACTTTGAAATCTTTAAAAATCTTCTCCTCCCAAACCATTAGACCAATTTCAATGAAACTTGGCATGGATGTTCCTTGGGTGACCCTTTACTTAAATTGTTCAAGAAATTTTGATTAGCCCATAAATATGGGCGTGGCAGAGCAAATTATTTTGAGCCCGAAATCTTTGAACGACATCTCCTCCTGAACTACTGGGCCGATTTCAATGAAGCTTTATCAGAATGTTCCTTGGGTGACCCTTTACTTAAATTGTTCAAGAAATATTGATTGGTCCATAAATATGGGCGTGGCAGGGCAGGGCTATTTTTAGCCCGAAATCTTTGAATGACATCTCCTTCTGAACCAATGGGCTGATTTCAATGAATCTTTAACAGAATGTTCCTTGGATGACCCTTTACTTTAATTGTTCAAGAAATTTTGATTGGACTAAAAAAATTGGCGTGGCAGGGCGGAGCCTATTTTGAGGCCAAAATCTTTGAACGATATCTCCTCCAGAACTTCTTAGCCAATTTTAATGAAACTTTACCAGAATATTTCTTGGGTGACTATTTACTTAAATTGTTCAAGAAATTTTGTTTGGTCCATAAATATGGGCATGTCAGGTGGGGCCTATATTGAGCCCGAAATCTTTGAATGACATCTTCTGAACCTTATGCTTTAATAAGATTGGTCAAGGGTTGCAGGTTCATTGTGATTGAGTATTTTGGTGCAATATGGACCAGAACCATTTAATCATTACTAAATAGGTCTTAGGAGATTTCGGAGTGTTAATGTATTCATTTAAAGTAAGCTTTATTTAATGAAAGTCTAAAGATTTTAAAGCCAGTGGAGCGATACAGGCCCTCTTGGGCCTCTTGTTTAAAAAAAATCTTCATATCAAATGTCTTGCAATGGATAAAGAATGATCATTCTATAGAAATGTGTGAATTCATTTGTTAAATGCATTCATCCTGATCCGTGGTGACAGTGTCACACTATCATTGAGTTTCAGCCAGTCTACTGCAAAACAATATCCAAATTCACATTGTTTATTGCTTGCTTTTTAACTAGCATTTGCTCATACTGAAAAAAGAATGTTTTTTTGAGCCCTATCATTGTGAGAACCTAGCTTTGCACAAAAACTAAATTCAGGCATTGCAAGTAATTAGATCTATAGTCATTTTCCAAACATATATTGGCCAATATTGAAGATAGAACATATTTATAGATGTCACTGTATGGAATAATTGGGAGGGGTTTGGTACTACATAGCAGTTCTCAAACAGCATTGCATGTTGTTTTACCAAATTGTTGGTCTGTTTCAAGGCAGTTTATATGGCCAAAGAGCTGATCAAAGAAGTTACTTTGCCAATATGTTTGATATCTGCTATATAGTGCACAAATTAGACATGAGACAAATTTATATTGTCAATGTCATCAGATAAGGTCAAATTATGATATTTAGGTCAAACATAACATGCAGAATATGTGTAAGCCACTTAGAAAACACTAGTGTTTCAAAATCACAATGACATGGCTGTTACCTAAAAAGTTATGACATAGTTACACCATCTTGATTTGGCATGTTTTGTATTTTTTTTTACTATCTTCATGATATATCCCTTTGCATCACAACCAACTGAACAAATTGAACACATCCACAAGTACCCTGCTTCAGTAACTTTCATGTGACATTTGACAAAAGTCATTGTGTGGTTCCCCTGAGTTTTGGGGGAAATCGCCTATTGAATCGTGGCAGTCTGGGTCCCAGGTTAAAAGGTCTAGCCTATCCCTGACACCCCCCATTCTTGATCTTCATACTTCCGTATGTTGTACAATGTTACAATTATTACATGATGATTTGTATTATCCATCTGCAGGATCCTACATAATGGCATCCAACATCAATGTAAGACGATTCCAACAGGTCTCTGTAGGTGAGTAGAACAGACTTTATATTAAACCAAAATTTGATGAAGTTTTTAACGAAAAAATTAAGAGCTACTGATAAAGTGGTAACCTGGCTCCCAGGATGTCGGTTAGTGTTAGATTAAATTAGGAACATCACTCATATTTCACTATTTCATCTCATCAAATATCCTCCCATATTCTCAAAAACTTTAAGCCCTGATTTATAGCAGAGTTAATGGAAATGATATCTTAATTATTCTGATCTAAGTCTATACCACTTGATTTTTGTTTTTTTTTTAACCAGAAACAATTGAATACAGTTTTTCCAAAATAAATGTTCCCTTAAAATTATTATGGAGAAAATGCTGCTAAACAAGCAAATGCTCGACAGAATTTTCTCTATATAACAATTATTATTTCCAGTGATTTCACTACTTTGATTTCAATGTAATTTTGTCAAAGTTATTATTCAGTATGACAAGGTTTAATTATTTCTGTAGATGAGGCCCTGAAGAAAGCCGCTGCTGAGTTAAAGGCAGAAGGCAAACCTGTGGAGGAGATGGATCTAGATTCTGAAGACCGACCAAAAAAGGTGAAGGTCGAGAAAACAGCGTCTGGGCCTGAGGAGGATACGAAAGAAGGGCTGCCAGACGTTACAAAGAAAAATCCTGTTATGATGTTGAATGAAAAAAGGAAAGGTATGAAGAACAATGGAATCAGTTTGATGACTAAAGAAACAAAATTTTGAACTACCCTGCTGAGTCCTTTATCCTAGAATCTAGGGGTTGTATTCCTAAGGCTATTCATTTATTCTTGCAAAAGAATTGTGGATAAACAAATCAACAGCTTATAATAAGCAATATGTCATTTCAACTGTGTACCCACAACACCAGTTTTATTGCTGAAATATTTCATTAATCCAAAGTTTTGACCCTAAGAAATATATCCTGGCTGTGAAAACTGGGATCATGAGTTTGAATCCCGGCCCTGTCAAATTTCATCCGACATTTGACAAAAGTCGTTATGACATGAGTCATATGCTTCTATCAATGGGCAAATGATAAGTAGTATGACTCTAGACTCCTTAAGTGGGATGGTCAACTGGTGGCTTTGATGAAATGGTATTGGTGTTTTGGGTAGGTTCCTGAGCCTCTGCAATATAATTGTGATAATGTAAAAAGCTCTGTAAAACCCCAATCAATCAGCCAATCAATCAATTAATCAAACAAATTGTCTCTGTCATATATTTATAAGAGATTCATATTTCATATGAGATATGTAGGAGATAATAAGAGAAATCAACATGGAAAAATATCATTTTTTATGCACTCATTTTTTGTATTGACCCTAAGACTCCAGCATATTGGTGGAACCAGCCCCTGCAATAAAATTTCAATAATGTTTAAAGTGGTGTAAAACCTTAATCAATCAATTAATCAATCAATCAATCAATCAATCAGATTGTCTCTGTCATATATATATAAGAGAATCATATTCCATATGAATCTCTTATAAAGATATGTCAGAGATGAAAGGAAAAATCAACAAGGAAAAAATGTCATTTTTTATGCACTCTTTTTATTGTATTGACATCCTTGACAAAGTTTTTGACCCCTAGACTCCTGCATATTGGTGGAAATTTGTTAACCAAAGTGGGATTGAAGGTGGAAAGAATGTAATAGTAGTACGCCTTAGTGATGGGATGATGATCGATTATAATCGAAAATCAGTTGGTTTGGCTTTCCGATTACGATTATCGACTAAGAAATTTCACAATCGATTGTAGTCGGCCCGGAACGTGTTTTTACCGGACATTTGGTCCGGGAATATAACAGTCACAATGCAATTAGCAGTTTATATAATCCTTGCTAGAAACGAAAAAGCGGATGCAAACAATAATATTCCCGAGGATTAGGAGATATTTCCTTACCCCCGTCATGGCGAAGGACCATCGGACATGTCGAACAAAAATCCCCTTGGTCCGGTAAATTTTTACCATATCGCTGGTCTGAATGTCCGACACTATTTTGTGGGAAAAAAATAATTTAACAGTAAATCCTGTCTTTCACTTAAAAAACACTATTCTGGACATCTTTCTCACGAAAACAAACATTTTTCTTTAACTTAACATACGTCTAGATTCCGTCAATAAACAGTTCCTCTATGACTTTCGGCACCCCTAGAAAGCGAAAAATCCCTTCTTTAAAATGTATCAATTAAGAGGAAGAAGAGATGATTTTAGGATCCAATTAAGAAAGAATTATTGGTAGCTAGTCTTATTTTACCTGAATTTTTCGTATTTTTCCAGTATCAAAAGCATACAGACTAAAATAATTTTCTGCTTATTCGTACCCAAGAATGTTCGACCCATCAAATTATGTCTTGTTATTTTTAATGAAAACCACAAGTGCCTGTAGCCTTTTGACTTGAAAAGAGTTAAAAAAACATTTTTTTAATAACTGTTAATCTCTGAATCTCAGCTTTTACATCAAAGCACTGAAAACACTGGGAGGACTTTTGACAACCTAGTAAGGCCTATAATGTGACTGCTAGTTAATCTTAATGAGGAAAGAAAACAGTTATGATAAAATTTGACCCCTAAAATGTTTGGTCTGACAGGTCTTGCTTCAGTCTGACAGTTATTTAGGATTTTTTAGACCGACTGTCTGACAGATTTTCTGGACCCTTGCCATGTCTGTTACCCAGATGGTTGGATGCCGTCAAAAGTTTGCCGATGTTTTTTGGCTTCTACAAAAAACATTGTTACCCATAATCACTTTTGTATTTTAATAAAAAATAGAAGTGAAAACTGGGGAAACATTTGGTGAAAGGAAGAAATAGAGTAATGGTTGACAAGTGATGATCCTCTTTCTATGACCATAAACAAGAAGATAGGTTATCAGTCAACTCGGCCCATCGAATAACTCGGCCTGGTCAACTCGGACCCAATATATAGCCTGTAGTAGCATGAACTATATTGCATGAAATACAAATAAGTTTCGTACAAATGATGCAGTTATACGTTACTATGATAATCTTTATTATTTGACAATAGTATTAAATTTTTTTGATAATTAAATATTTATTCAGTGATTAAATATATGCAATTCTTTAATTGATTCTTAAAATTCAAGTTAACTTTTTTTAAGGCCGATGCATATGTAAATTTCCTCACAACTGAATAAAAATTGAATATTATTGTATTTTTACTAATCATTCTAAATGAATGATCAATAAGATAATGATTTTTGCATAAAAAAATTTTGGGCCGAGTTATATGTTGGGCCGAGTTGAAAATGGGCCGAGTTGACTTGTCACCAGATGATATGGGTACACTGGTTTACAGCTTTCTATCTAAGTGTCCAACCAACTATCCATCTGACCAATCTCTGACAATCTGTCTATGGTGCTGATTTGAAATTGTTTGGATATATTGTGGAAAAAGAAACAAGCATTTCTTCTTAGGACCACAATGGAAATAAGAGGATCTAGTTTTCTTCTTTTTTGTGTTATCCTTGGTAATGGAGCGCATAACATGGTGCTTTTTTGCATTTTTTTCCTCGATGCAAAAATTATTTGTTATACTTCTTTTACTATGCCATGTTCTGTACTCTTTTACCTAAATAAACTTATATTATTATTATCATTATTATTATCTTTTCTCAAGATATATTTATTACCCTATTTGGCACCGATGTTTCACATTTTATACAAATACACATGTAACTGCCACTTCTTGTTCTGAGAGAGGGGAAGAGAGATGTAGAATTGTAAAAACTTAAAATACGCAAAAACAATAAACATTTTCCAATTGTCTTTATACAACATAAACAGTTTCAATAACAAATTCTCAAGCCTTAAATCATATCAATTAAGTAATGATGCATAGATATTGTAATTTAAGATAATTGATTGATTGATTGAATGGAGTTTAACGCCGCTTTCAACATTATTTCAGTTATATTGCGGCGGCTGGAGAACCTAACAATGGATTCCTGGTATTTCTATCACCAGTACAACCACCACATTCTTTCCCAGCCTCCAGCCGCTATCTCACATAGGTCTACGATTATCGAGTAATTTAAGATAAATTCAAATGTAGTCTTGTAATTCCAAAGGATACAAACAAATGATGCAGTACTGATTTGATATTAATGAAACCGATTATATAATCGATCATTAGTTGATTAATTCTTCCGACTAAAAACCGATAATCGATTATGATTTCAAACCGATTGCCCAACACTAGTACTCGTGGGAGAAATACCAGAAATCCATTGTTTGATGCCACAGTTACTGCGATACGACTAAAAGATTGTTAAAAGCAAAATTAAACCTCTTTAAAGAAAAAACAAATTGACTAAAAGTAACTCATAATCTAGAGATCAATGACTTCCGAATTTGAAAAGCGAGCAAAAGCCCTAAAATCAAACTCAACCCATATTTCTGAAGCCCTGTTTTCAAAGGTACAGACAAGTGAGGGAAAATCTAGTCTAAGATTTTTATCTCGGCTGTTTTCGGAGAAAACCCGAGGTATTGCTATAGCCTCTGTATCGTCTTTGTCATCGTCGTCATGCAAAAACTTTGACAATTTGTGATATCTCTGGTTCTACCAAAAGCATTTACTTGAAACTTGGCACACATGTTCACCATCAAAAGAGCAACCTATACTATCAAGGGGGAAAACTCTAGATGCATTTTGAACAAATTATGCCCGTTTTTTACTTTGATTTTTTCCCACCATCCAGCACTCAACAGCCGAGCTTAGGCACCCGTAGGCGGTGCTCTTGTTATTTTTCCATGTAACCTTTTGTTGTGAGTACTCATTGGAATCATCTTGACAAAACAATTCCAATTAGTATCAACAACGTCAGAGTTTGTGCTATAAATTTTGAAATCTTAAATCCAAAATACACCTTTGTCTGTAGCACTGTGTTTTTATCCTACAGGATTAGTGTATACACTGTCAAGCGAGATGGGGGAGGGCTCCACCAAATCTTGGACCATGACCGTGGAAGTTGACGGGGAGAAGTTTGAAGGGACTGGACGCAGTAAACGCCATGCCAAGAATGAGTGTGCTAAACATGCGCTCATCAAGCTGTTCAACGTCCTTGTTGTTCCGGGTAAGTTTGGTATTGTTGAATGTCCAGTCTCAAGACTAAAAGAAGTTATGAATGACAGACAATTGTAACTTGGACATAATTTAATACAAAAAGAAAAATTCGTCTGTTGTATTGCTTGAAAATAAAAGTTATAGTAAATAGAAAAATTGTTGGAAATCAAATACATGTCTTAAAAGAGAGACATTTTTATTTCGTAAGTGGCGACTTATTCTGGTGGACCTATACTTAGTTTGTTCATGTGGTGTGGGTTGTATTTTGGCTCGACCTTTTTAGCTCACCTGAGCACTAAGTGCTTAAGGTGAGCTATTGTGATCACTGTCTGTCTGTTTTCCGCCGGTCTGTCTGTCAACAATTAACCATCTTCTCCTTAACCACTTGGCCAATCAAGCTGAAACTTTGCAGGAATGATCCTTGGGTAGAGCTTTTTTAAAATTGTTAAAAGAATTAAATTTCATCTAAAACTCTGGTTGCCATGGTAACGGAAAAGCTGGAAATGGCCAAAAATTGCTGATAATTTTAGAAAAAAATTCTTCTCCTCCTAAACCATAAGGCCAATCAAGCTGAAACTTTGCAGGGAGGATCCCTGAGTAAAGCTCTTAAAAAGTTGTGAAAAGAATTTGTATTCTTCAAAAAACTCTTGTCCTTGAAAGAGACATAAAACCCCAATTCAAATCAAATCAAATCAAAAACTCTTGTTTCCATTGAAACGGAAAGTCTGAAAAGTTACCAAAAATCTTAGAAAAATTTCTTCTCCTCTTACACCAGTAGGCCAATCAAGATGAAACTTGGCAGGGATGATCTATGGGTGAAGCTCTTCAAAAGTTGTTAAAGAATTTCATTTCTTCAAAAACTCTTTTTACCATGGAAACAGAAAGGCTAAAAAATGGCCTAAATTGCCAAAAATCTTAGAATAAATTCTTTTCCTCCTTAACCATAGGGCCAATCAATTTTAAACTAAGTAAGGATTTTCTTAACATGTAGGTCTACTAAGTTTGTTAAAAGAATTTGCCATGGTAAGAGAAAAGATGAAAATTTATGAAAATTAAAAAAAAAATTAAATTGCAGTTGGAGGAAATTAAACCACCCTAAATGCACATCAAACAAATTCTGGTATTTATAACCTGGTTGACACGCTATGAGTTGACTTACTCAGGTGAGCAATATAGGGCCATCATGGTCCTCTTGTTGAACCTGTATTGACATAGAAAGAGAGATAGAAATTTTTAGAAACATTTCTTTTCTCTTTGATTAAAAATTCAACATGAAATGGTAACTGTCCTATAAAGTTATCCCTGTTCATGTATGTGTGTCTTGGGTATGTTAATGTTTAAGTCCCATTCTTGTCCAGAGCACTTTTTACATTTAAGAGATGAGAGTATTTTAGGGTCCTTAGAATCCACTTGTTGGCTGAAAGACACTTGTCCTGCCGGGAAAGTCACTTGAAAAACTTATTTATCATGCTTTGACTATCACTTGCCCTTCACTAGAGCTTAGTTTGTTTATTTAGGTGAATAAAATTATTTGACCTACCATCTACTTGACACAATTTGCTGAATCATTTGTATAGACCTACAATTTCAAGTGAGTGATCAAAGATCAATTTTACATTGAAAATGATAGGAGATAACGGTTTCTCGGACCTCACTCTTTCTTGCAGAACTATAGTTGACTCTCATTTGTTGTTGCTGCAACCAGTTGTACGGTGTGAGGATAGAGCAAGGGCATACTGACTTAGCTCGACTTTTATTCAGAATACATAATCAGGCTCATGAATTTCAATTTCGATGATACTTTGGCATGTGTCTCTCAAGCATGGACAGTCCCTGATAATCTACATATTACTGTAGATGTGGGTGTGGACTTGCAAGAAAAGCAAGATGTATAGTTCACCTTTGGTTGTTGTGCTCAGGCAAGCTAATACTCAACTATTTTTTCCCTTAATTTGGGATTGTGTGTGGAGGTTGCATTTTCTTTTCAATCAAATACAACATTTGTATTTAATCAAATTTTAATTTATCTATATCACAAAGGTCAGGTTCAGGTCAATATAGCATACAACTATAGTTTGGCCTAACAATGACAAAATACCATATTTTCAGATTTTGGCATAAAATATGACCAATTGCTCATTATCTTTATTTTATTATCCCCCTTATTCAGCTGTGGATGTGAAGTTTTGATAGCAAAATGATGATATATTAAATGAGCTCCAATATCATAGTCAGATAGTCTAAGTACATACACAAGGGGGAAGGGTTTGAATCAAATTAGATATCTTTAAAATTCTTCTTCTTCTAAATCCCAACAGCCTTTATAATTTGTCATGGATCATCAGTTCATAGACCTTTATGTAAATTTCTGAAATCATGACTGTTGGACAATCAGGTGCAGAGTAACAGGAGGAAGGGGTAGTAATTTGGGATCAATTTAGAAATCTGCAGAATTTCTTCTTGATCAGGACCCCAATAGCCTTTATATTTGCCAAAGATTATGAGATAAAAGAGTTTAATGAAAATAGCTAAAATCATCACTGTTTGGTAATCATGGGCAGAGCATGGGGGAGGGGATATTACTAAGGGGCTGTGTATAAAAAAATCTTTACATTTCTTCTTCTGACCAAGGTTGCTGACAAGTTAATTACATCCCCCACCTAGGAAGTAGAGGGGGTATATTTGTTTCACCATGTCTGTCCATCCAAAAACCTTTTCGTTTGTCTCTAACTTAATTATGTGACCAAGAATCGTGAAACTTCATACAAATGATGCTCATGACCCAAGGAAGTTCCCAATTATTTTTGTTTCACATAGATTAAAAGTCAAGGTGGAAGTCAGCCTTTGTTCAATATTTGTTTGCAAACTCTTACTTGAGAACCAAGCGACCTAGAATCATGAAACTTATATTTGGACAAGGGGGGGGGGGGGGGGGGGTATTAGAGCTCTTATTTTGATCCTGGACAAATAGAAAAACATGTTACCAGAGCTACAGAAAGAGTGGGTATTTTGGATTTCAAATTTTAATATTTCACTAGTCCTTGCTGAAACCCTAACATGTGGGTATTCATTGGAATTGTCTCAACGAGACTATTCCAATGAGTACCCACATCATATGGTTTCATTTAGAAATAAAAAATTTAGACTGGAGTTACTCCCTCTTATCTGTACTTTTGGTTATACCTCGATTTATTTGACCAAAATTTGACCTCTGTTGAAAAAATGCTTAGATAACAATTACTTACATATTTTATCAATAAACAAAATATAAATTACATTCAATAGCGTTTGTTATTCAATCATATGAAAGCACATGCAAAGCCGAGTATGAATAATCAGATTTTTATTCTTCTAAATATCAGGGGTCAGATTCGGGTCAATAAAACCGCACCATACTTGACCTGAGGCAAGTGGAGGACACATGGAGAAAATTTGTATTTCTACACCCCTGACAGCATTAGAAGGGTATTATTGATACCATTGGCACTTTGATTGATATTTTTCACCATTACAAGGTGACATTGAGGAAGGTTTTATGTCTTCTGCTTTAAATTTATGATTCCAGTCTATTTTCTCCATTATAAATCCCTGGAAACTTGCCTTATTTATGGCTTAATCTTCTTTTCCTTTAAAATTTGTGATTAGAGTCAGAAAATACGGTACAATGTTTTCATCCATGAAAATAAAAGATGAAAGATATTAAGAATTGATAATTGTTATCATTCTGCTACTTCATTATACCCCCCACCTACGAAGTAGAGGGGGGTATATTGGTTTCACCATGTCTGTCTGTCTGTCCATCCGTCCGTCCATCCGTCCGTCCATCCGTAGACCTTTTCGTTTCCGGACTCTAACTCAAGAACCAAATGACCTACAATCATGAAACTTTATACAAATATTCCTTATGACCCAAGGAAGTGCCCTATTGTTTTGGGGTCACATAGGTCAAAGGTCAAGGTCACAGTCAGCCTTTGTTCAATTTTCGTTTCCGGACTCTTAACTCAAGAACCAAATGACCTACAATCATGAAACTTTATGGAAATGTTGCTTATGATCCAAGGAAGTGCCCTATTGTTTTTGGGTCACATAGGTCAAAGGTCAAGGTCACAGTCAGCCTTTGTTCAATTTTCGTTTCCGGACTCTAACTTGAGAACCAAGTGACCTACAAGCATGAAACTTTATGGAAATGTTGCTTATGATCAAAGGAAGTGCCCTATTGTTTTTGGGTCATATATGTCAAAGGTCAAGGTCACAGTCAATTTTTGTTTAATTTTCATTTCTGGACTCTAACTCAAAAACTAAGTGACCTTAAGAATCATGAAACTTCAGGACAGGTGCATATGACCTCAATATTTGTTACAAACACATCCTGCACTAATAGCACTTGCATTCTGACAAAGTGCTTGTGGGGGGTATTAGTCCGCTCGGCGACAGTTCTAGTTGTATTTGGATAATTTTATTATCTGGTAACTAGTGAATCTATATATATAATTTTAATTGAACAGATCTGAAATTTCAACAAAAAGTAGGGCACTTTGTGTCGCGGAGCAGAGAACGGAGCGAATAGCGATGA
This sequence comes from Fragum whitleyi, assembly GCA_948146395.1. Classification (NCBI taxonomy): domain Eukaryota; kingdom Metazoa; phylum Mollusca; class Bivalvia; order Cardiida; family Cardiidae; genus Fragum; species Fragum whitleyi. The sequence goes on along the minus strand of OX411547.1, from coordinate 36,952,058 downwards.
GCCAGTGATCTCCTTCCATGGAAGAGCTCCCACAAAATCTTCTGCATATAGCATCCAATAAATCAAACCATAAATCTTATCTTTTTAAACTTTGATCCAATTTTTTTTTTGACATATTTATTTTTCAATATCGTTTATTTTATCTTCTTGTTATTGTAAATATTTTACATATTTAGCTAGGAGAGTAGATCCACTTGGATTGGCTAATTATAGCTTTTAGAAATCGTTTGAGCATAAGGTAGCACATACGTCATTAGTACACAATACACATACGCCCACTGCCCCAGTGAATGACTAAAATGTCATAACCATGTTTTGTTCAAGCTGTAGCTTAGACATTTAAATTGCCCACTAACGATGTAGGCTTTGTGTGAAGTGTAATATAAACTGAGTCTTAAAAAAAAATCGGTAGTAAAAAATAAAAGTAAAATAATACCAACATTTCTGGTACTTTCGGCTTATTAGACTGTAAAGTCTTTAATTTCCCCAAGTTTTTTCTTCCACCAATTTTTGGATCTGATCAGCCTTTGTCAAAACAAACCAAAAGAAGATAAAAATAGAAGAGCTTTTAATATATTATTGCTACTAACAAAATATTAATTTAACTGACGTTAAGCTTCCTTTGAATTGGCGGTATTTAAAGTGAACAAAATTTGATTGAAACACCAACGTCATAAGAATGTTAGGGGGGAACCATTTTACATAGGGGGAGCGCAGCTTTTCAACGGACATCAGAGAGACTGCTGATAAAGACTCAAGAGACTGTGTTCGCGCATTACACAATTTACTTTCATGTAGAAATTGAACACATATTTGTGCCCTAAATTCTGCAAGTAGTCGGGTTTAATTTTTGCAATCAATTGGAAATAGATTGGATTTTCTTTTTACCATTCAAAGGTAAGCATAATTATTACAACCAGTTTATCTCTAATGAATAAATTCACTCGCGCAATTCACAAATCTATCACTACCTGGGGTGCGTTAAAAAAGGTCAAGTAACCATCGATGAATAAGTTTGATATCGCTGAATTTCAGATTTGATATGAGTTGACTGACTCGGCTGCTTTCCAAGAACCATTGTAGCAAATTTCACCGTACAATTTAACGCTGTTGGATGCGACATTTCACCATTTATTCTTACCAAAATTTATCTATTTTGAATGTCAAACTTCAAAAGGTTTTCAACGGTCAGCGCTGGTTAAGTGTTTAGTTATCTCGTGGTGTCCACGTAAATTTATTTTAAGTGACTGCAGATTTAAAGGCATTTACAGAAACTGCTTGATCACTAATGAAAACGCACTGTGATTGGTTTGATATCTGCAGACACACCTTCAACTGTTTGTCAAACTGTGTGTGCAAAAACTTAAACCCCCAAACTAAACTTTTTGCAAAAACTTCCAACACTATTCAAGTAACATTACTCATATTTGACATTTAAGTTCTCATTAATCCACATCTTTGAAGGTTAAGGTTATCTGACAAGGTCAAGGTAATTAATCAAGGTTGTACTTGTAAACAATTGTTGTTTTAGTGTTTTATGAACAATTATAGTTATTTTCAAAAAGAATAGAGATGACCATGGGTCCCCAAGGTTCTGAGAAAAGGGAGTCCTAACTGGGAAATGTCTGGGTCTTGACTCCCTTGACTGCCCTTTGTGTAAAACCAAGCCCTGTGTTCAGAATGGCAAAACAGTGCAAACCCATTTAAAACTATAACCAACTTTGCACATGCACTTACAAGCACATGTGCAAAGCAGGGTATAATTTGCAAACTGTTTGCAGCATTTTGACATATTCTTGACTACTTGGCGTCTTAAGCGAGTCATCAGTAGCTGCACTGCCATCTACAATCAGCGGGACGTTGTCAGTTTGACATTATAATGATGTTAGTGTTCACACGGCAATTCTATTATTTGTTTTAGACTGAGGGATGAAGTGCTCTCCAGTCGGTAATAACTAGAGAAAATTGCGTCTTTCTATTGTGGATGGAAAATTGAATTTTACAGCTAGTATTTCTACTGTCATCAATAATGAACATGGAACTGTAACTGGGGGAGTGGACTTAAAATATGTTTTATACATAAGTCTAGGATGGTTTAGCCTTTCAGACGTATAATTCACTGAAAAAATTAAATAATTTCTTTCATTGTTTCTTTACTGCAGAGGTGTCCTTCTTACTTGAAAGTCTTGTCTTAAAATAAATATTAATATCAAGGTCAAGTTACATGGTCAAGGGCATTTTAAAAGGTCAAAATTTGCTTTTATCTTTTATGTGCAGTCTGATCTTAGTCTTTTAAGGTAGTGGAACTGTAATAATTCTGGAACATGGACTTCAACTGGGTCACAATGATGACCAAAGTTCTCAGTCAACACTGTTAAGAGTTCATTACTTCTGGAACATTGCAGAACTATTACGGTTTTTTCCTTAATTTACTCCATGTTTTCCTTTTAAAAACTTGATAGTTAAGAAAATATATTTTCAAAGTAAACACTGACTTACAATAAATGCACCATTATTTTCAGTACTTGCATTTTAATGCAATCTTGTCAAGGTTATATTCAAAATGACAACGGTTGAATACATGTATGGAAACAAATATGCCCAAAAACAAAACATAGTTGTTTCATATCGTGTCCTTAAGTCGGGAAATATTTTCAAAGAAATTTGTGTAGCATAGAAGCATAAAAAAACAGGGAATCAGGGAGATGACAGATTAAAGCCTCCTTTTTTCACCCAATTAACTTTGAAGGATTGGGTAAAAACACTGAGTTAATTAATTGGGAGAATAACTGGTTCCATTCAATGCTTCTCACACATGCATTTAATCAGACAATACAATCAATTGTGCTCTGCTTTGTGAAAAAGAGTCTTGAAACTGTGTCTTAAGCTTATAGATATTTACTTGATATCAACTTGTTTCTGCTGAGCAAGGCTAGCTCAGTGGTACCGCATAGGGTTGTCAATCCTTAGGTCGTGAGTTCAAACCATGGCTAGGCCCACTTTCATCTGACATTTGACAAAAGTCAATGTGACACGAGTCATTTGTCTCCCACCACTGGATGTGTTGATAAGAATTACACCTAAGTGAGATTGACAGCTGGTGGTTTTGATTAAATGATGTGGTTGTACTGGTGTAAGAAAAGACAGGTTACCTTTGGTAGGTTCACAGCCATTGCAGTACAACTGCAATGATGTTGAAAGTGGTGTTAAACACCATTCAAACAACCAAATCAATGAGATCTATCCACCTTTCAAATTGATAGCTATTATACTTTCAGAATCAATAGTTTCATGACATCGTGCTCATGATGCGTCTTTTTATTGTGATCAAAGATTTGACAATTGTATCAACTTAGATGAATTGTGTGATTGTGTATGCATAACAAATAAAGGACACAATTAGCTACATACACAGTTTAATCAAAATACAGCAGTTATGGCAAAATATGGCTAGATATGCAAATAGGACTTTTTTTTGGAAACAGAAAGTATGTAACTCTTCTTTTTGGCTAATCTTCAAACTTTTCAAATCTTTCACTAGCTCCAATGTTCTACAATAAAAAGTCAAGTTTTTGTCATTGGTGTAGGTGTAGGAGAGAGCATATTAATGTAATTCCTAGATATTATTTTGGTGTTATTGGACACAGAAACTTTTCTTGGTGGGAAATGTCTTAAGCAACACCTGAGCTTCTTCACTTCCTTTGTGGAGGCTTAAAGAGTACCCTCCCATGCATTTTGACTGTTTTCAAACAGAAAGTTGAGCTGGTACATAACCCTGCAGTTCTCATCTGAGTGTAAGAATATTAATGATTTGTTTGTGTAGGCAGCATGACAAACTTTAACCTTGTCCATAACTTTATTCAAATCAAAGATATTTCTTGAAACTTGGAGCCTGAGCCGGCATAGGTCATCGGTTACAGTGTTTTGCCATCAATCAAAGCCCTGCTTGGCCACCTATCATCTGACTTTTTCACAAAAGTCATTGTTACAAGAATGATTTGTCTCCAACCAATGGGAGCAGGTGAAAACCGGTGGTTGTACTTGTGAGAAAAGACAGAATGCCATTGGTAGGTGCACCAGCTTCTGTGGTATAAGCGTAATAATATCGAAAAATAGCATTATTTCTCTCAATGCTTTATGTGAGAATGCCCCTTTTTATGTCCCCTCATTCAAATGATGGAAGCACATTGTCATGCCATTGTCAGTCAGGCTGTCTGTCTATCTCTGTCAAAAACTAGGAGTTCTAAAAATCTTGACCAAAATGAACTCTTGTTTTACAAAAAAGGAAAGTTTAAATGCTTATAGACTTTATTTACCATCCAGATCATTCCAGACATGGGCCTTTTATGGTCATTTAATCAAGGAAATTTGGTAAATTAGATCTGTCTGCAGATTGCCGTGAGTGATTCTCCCCAGCTGCCCTTCCATAAAGGTGGAACGGCATACTTTATGGGGACTAGACATGAACAGTCTGTCTAAGGCTAATTATCTATTTTACTGCGTATTTGGTTTCTTTTGGATTTTTGGTAGTCAAGACAAAATCATGTTTTTAAACAGTCTTCAATTCTTTCCTGAAGTTAAGCACCAAGTAATATAGGTATCCAACACTTTCATAACCTTTAAACATGGAATAACTCTAAATGCACAGAAAAACTAGGTCATTGCTTTCAAAGAAATAGTATTCATTTAAAGCAGGGACTCCCAAACCCCATGAAAGGAACTTTAAGATCCCAATGGTTGAGTCCTTTTTACCCCATTTTCTTGATGTCAGACTAAAAACCTGAAAATGAATACTGTTTGATTTTGAAATTTAGAAGATTCTCTTCCTGTATGTCATGATTAAGATCATGTAACCAATTCATGGATCATTATGTTTTATTTTTGTCAGAGATCCAAGAGAATTTCGTTGAGTTAATGACCTTTGTATTGTCTGATAAAGTGGTAATAAGCTTTAATTTACTCAATAAAGATGGGTAATAATGTAAAGTTACTATAGCTGGATATTGATTGAGCTCTAGAGAAGTTTTCTGGGATGGCATCAACCATAATATTTGATCACTCTAGCTTGGTATCCTCAATTTAAGCTTTTTCATGCTGAATTTATCCTCGGAAAAATTGCATTGAATCAAAGTTTTACAAACCCTAGATGCAGTAATTAGTGATTGTGTTATCAAGATTATTTAGAAAAAAAAATCTTACTTTTCAAATTAGAATAAAATTTCAAATAGGAAAATAAGATGATATAGATTGTAGACAAAGATCAGCTGGCACAAATATGATTTCATGTTCTAGGCTCAATTAACCCTTGTCATGCTGAATAAATTTTGGCTAAAAATTTGCATCAAAATCAAAGGGCAAAAAGCTCTGTAAGTACCAACTGTAGGTCAATTTTTATTTGAAAAACTAAATCTTTTGACAATTCTGGTTTGAAAGTGAGAAACGGGTGGTGTAGACTAACATCAGACTGCACATATTTGCAGGCTGATGTTTGTCTATAGCTTCTGCTAAAGGAGGAATATTCTGGGTTCAGCATGACAAGGGTTAAGAACTTTTGTGAGTGTTTCTATGGCCCTCAGGACTCTCTTGTTCCTTCTTGTTCAAGGTGCTTCTACAGAGTAATAGCAAAATTTTTAGGCTGTTTTATTGCTTTGCTCTAACTCAATGTCTGGCTTATTCATATTTAAATGATTATAAATAGAAATGTCTGTATATTATCTATAAGCCCCAGGGGTGAATTTCTGTTTTGCTCAGCCAGACTAAATTTGAATTCTCGATAAAAGGTCATAGAGTCTGAAAATTTAGTGTCTAACCATTTTATAAGAAATTAAATTTCTATGTGAAAATTTTCCTTTCCTTGGTAAACAAAAATAAAAGTAAAATGTTTTGATTTTAAGGTAGTGGACCCGTAATAGTTCCGCAACTTTTCGGAACTCATGATCTTTCAAAATGTTTTCCAAGGTTTCCTAATTAAAATCATTAGGAAACCTTGGTTAACATCATTTAAGATCATTACTTCTGAGATGTTGCAAAACTATTACGGTTCCACTACCTTAATAGGCCCCCAAAGGTAGCTGTATATTGGTATCATCTTCTCCTTCTGTCTGTCCGTCCCAGCATCAGTAGTTTGTACATACATCTGTATCTTACAATCTTGAAAACACAACTCCGCCTCCATTTATAGACCAATTTAGACGTAACTTTCACAAAATGTTCCTTGTCAAGTGATCTAGCTCATATTGTGGCAGTTTGGTAAGTTTCAGTCGGGTGATGGAAAAAGGGGCCTTCATGTAAAAAATTATTGTGAATGCAACTCCTCTGTTAATGGACCGATTCAGATTAAACTTTCACAAAACATTCATAGTCACCTGACATTGTATTGTCGTGCTTTGGTGAATTTCAGCCAGGTCATACTTTTTGCACTGACCCCTTGTTTTGTGTTCAAACAGTTCTCTGTACTGAAAGCTGCAATACTGGGACAAAGCACTTGAGCTAAGAATAAAGCTTGAAGCTGTAGGAGATATCAAATCTCCAAATCCGATAACTGTAATAAGGATTTATATCCTAAATACATGGCTGTGATAAAATTCCAAGAATTACATTCTGGATTAAATTTTATATCGATGGAAGCTGAAAAGCTGGCATCTTATTAGTACCTAGAGGGGAGATTATTATCACCCTTATCAGACTAATGATATCAGTCATTTCAACCCTTGTCATGTGGATTCCAGGATATTCCTGCCTTGTCAGAGGGAATACAAAAAGATATATGCTGTCTGATCTTAGTCTATACCACCTGATTTTCCTTTTTTAAAACAGAAAAGTTTAAGAATTGTATTTTTAGAAATAAACAGTTTAAATTCATCCCAATAAGAAATTATATGCATGTATTTTTCATCAATGTCTACATACAAAATGTTAACCCTTGTCATGCTAAATAAATTTTGGCTGAAAATTTTCATCAAAATCAAAGGGCAAAAAGCACTGAAAGTACCAACTGTAGGTCAATTTTGATTTGAAAAACTAAATTCATTGACAATTCTAGTTTGAAAGTGAGAAACAGGTGGTGTAGACTAACATCAGACTGCACAAATGTGCAGGCTGATGTTTGTCTATAGCTCCTGCCAAAGCAGTAATATTCTGGGTTCAGCATGACAAGGGTTAAGACTCCAATAGTCTGGTCAGAATCTTCTGTGTGCATTTCAGTTTAATCCTTCTTATGCTTTTCATGGCAACAAAAAGACAGTATAGATTATGATCAGCCTGCAAAGACTTGCAGTTTGATCTGAGCCTTCAATACCTACTTTATACTTACATGTGATGGTACATAATTTAACTAAACTGGTTCAAGTGTCACAATTTGATGTCTCTGCACAAAAGTTTTATAACTGCAGTTACAACTGTTTTGTGCTGAGCCATCAATAATTTGAAATTTGTTCGAAACAAAATTTGAATTCTGATGAATAAGTTTTATTGAAAATTTGTTGTCTTATGGCCCCCTCATAACCATTGATATTTCCTCAGGAAGTTTTGATGAAAGGCTTGCTGTAGGTAAAATGTTACCTTTCGGAAATGGTTATCATCAAATTCTGAGGGTGCAGTTTATTTAGATTAATCTTTTAACAGATCAGTGAGGTTTCATTATTATTTTAAACTCTTGAAGAATTCACCTAGAGGCCTCTGGTGATTGGATTCCACACCCAGAAGCCTTATGAATTCTTTCTGATGAAATTTATAATCCTACCCTATTCTAAAGATGTAAATTTAATCTCTTCTTCAAGAGGATGTTGATTTAGTGGTCACGAAATACCATATTTATTCATATAAAATGAGCCACACATATAACCTTGTAATAATAATATACAGTCAAACCTGTACTAAACAAACACCCTAAGAACATTCAAAAAGTGCTTGCTTAAGACAGGTGCTTGCTCAATACAGGTTGATTTCTTCTCAATTCCTCAATTTGGGAACTCGGAGGACGCTTGCTTAACCCTTTGCTGTTTAATCCCTGCTTTTTACGTGCCTGTGATTTTTTAAATGAGAAAACAATGTGAAAAAAGAAGAAACTGCTTCTGACAAGCAATTTCTTCTTTTTCCACACTATTTTCTACCCTACTGAATGGTTATTTTTCTAATTAAATGCACTTTAAATTTTCGTCTGCAAAACCTTTGAATTTGGACAGGTCCAAAATTTTGTTAAACAGGAAAGGGTTAATACAGGTTCCTCCCTGAATACAGGTGGCAACTAAGACTGGTTTGACTGTAAAATGTTTTTATTTTTTCAATAAACAGAGATAATTCTTGAAGTTTATCAATTCAATTATTGTATTTAGCATGATGATGGGTCTCAGCGATACCCATCTTCATATTGTTAAGGTCTTTTAATTAGATAAAGGTCATCTTTTAAGACCTGCATGAAGCTTAAAGAATCTGTTTTTGGGCGTTTGTGTTTCACAAACACATCTATAATTTATTGATGTTACCATGATTTGCTTTCTACCGACATGAGATTGAAGAATTGATTACACATAGGTTTTAGTGTAAATTGAACGATAGTATTTTGCAGGTACCTAATAAAAATCCTTGAAAAGATCATTCCTATGTGTTCATGCACACATTATTCAGTTTGGAAAGTAATAATTGTATTTGTTCCTCATGTTTCTTGAGGTCTGACTTATTATTGCATTTGGTAATGTGTGGAAATCATTGGTTACTATAAATGATTCCTTTCAAAGGCACACATCATTATCGGACATTATTTTTGTCTCTTACTAATGGATAATATGAGTCTATTTGCAATTCAGAGCATTTAGAAGCTACAAAGGATGTGATAGTAGAAGAAGAATACCAGAAATCCATAATTAGGTGCTGAAGCCGCAATATTTCTGAAAATTTGTTTAGAGCATTTCAGTGGCTCAGTGCAAGCCAAAACAGTTGTAACTGCCTATAAATATATAGGCAGTTACAACTGTTCTGTGCTGAGCCATTGATTTGTAAACCCTATTCAAACCAATTGCTCAATTATTCCTTCTTTTTGTATAATTCCAGATGAAATGACAGTAGAAGAACAAGCTGCTCAAAGTAAGTATATAAGTTAGATTTAACTACTATATAGAATTAAAGATGGATATCAAATTAACTGTCACTTCAGGGATCATGAGTGCAATTCAAACATAAATGATTGTTTACAGGAAATTCATCTGAAATTAGAGAAGAAGTCTCATAGAGTTCCTAGAATTTAAGCATTTGAAGTGGGTTTTCTTTGTAAAAATAAAAGAATTGCTACTATTAGGGAGGGTGCTATTATTAGAGGAAATATGGTATGATCCTTTTCAAGAGTTTTAAGGGGCATCATTTTAAATGCTTTTCAGTGTTTTTTGAAAGATATCAAAAATGTGGGACAAATTAAAGCTTTCGAAATGTCTGTTATTCTAAACAATAACATCTTTCAATCACTTTTGGGGACTTTGCTGTTTAAGATAAAAAAAATATATATATATTACTTTGTATATTGCTGATTCGGAGACCATCTTTTTCCAAAGGTCACAATATCGCAGTTGAAACATACCAAATAAAACAAGTGAAATATTGTAAAATGTAGATATAGACATCTAAAATAATATGATTATGTAAACTTGGTTGAATAAAATATATATATAAAAGAAAATGTGGGACATTTTAGCACAAGCTCGATAGATAAACCATATTGGTATTTTGAGCTATATGTTTATTGCTGAAAATATGGGGGAGCTTTGAAAAAAAGTATGATCCTTTTCAAGAGTTTTAAGGGGCATCATTTTAAATGCTTTTCAGTGTTTTTTGAAGGACTTCATAAATGTGGGACATTTTAGCAGGAAAGCTGATAAATTAGAAATATTGGTATTTCATGCTTTTTGTTTATTGCTGAAAATATGGGGGAGCTTTGAAAAAAAGTAGGCCAATCCCACTAACAGTACTAAACTCTGGCATTTACATAAATTTAATTGTAGCACAGTCTTCCAGTGCTCATGCATGGCTGCAGTTGATGGATAATGCAGAAAAATCTTAGTAAAAAAAGGGCAAAGTCATTACAAAAATACTTCTAGAGTAATCTCCCTTGATATATGGATAGCCCGTGTGTGATACATATTATGGCAAGTTAAAGGTTTATCTCCAATAGCAAAGTGAAAATTTGTCTTGCCAAGGCCAAAAAACATGTCTCTGGCATGAAACTCACTAATGAAATCAATGTAATGTCAAAAGCTCATCTTTTTGTTAAAAAAAAAACACAAGCTGATTAATTTTAAAATAGAAGATTGAAAAAGTAATCAATAGAAGAATGAAAAAATAGAATGAATTTGATACTGGGGAAACAAAACACATCCTTCTGTTTGGATCTCTAGCAAAAGTTGAGTAGTGTACTTCCCTGCCTGATAAGGTCAACAATTACAAAGCTCGATTTATTCCTGAATTATTCTGAATCAGTTGCAGACACAAACAATCATGTCTAGCTATAAACAAAAAATTAACTGTGTGTATTATCTTAGTGATATTTATATTTTCCAGCTGTTATCAATGTTAGGTAATGAGGGAATAGTCTCCCTTAATGAATGTGTTTGATGTTCACTAGGTTTGTTGCAGTATTCATGGGTCTTGGATAGCACTGTCCTGCCCTTGTGAATTTTGTAATCCCAATAAAAAATTCAAAATAAATAACTACCGAAAATTCCATCTGCACTGTTTGGTTATTTTAAAATTTCCTGTGTTAGTTGCTATGAACTGTGGTAATTTCTATTATAATATGACCTACCTCGCCGGAGTGAAATAATCCCGTTGAATATTTTTGATATTACACGGGTGTTATTACACTAGTGGAATTACTATGCAAATGAGCTCAGTACGAATAGCAACGCTATTTTGTAACCGCAAAAATGACGTCATAATCTATTTTTGTGACAACATTTTTAAACGGCGTTATAAGTTTCGCGAAAAATTGAAAAGTTGAATTTCAAGAATTTTGACGATTTTTCGCTAAAATTCGGGTCATATTATAAACAGAATATAAAATTTGTGCTCATAATATACAGAATTTATTAAACTCGTCATCTAAAACAGATAAAAACAGCACAGCCTCGTTTTTTAGCTCCACTGGCTGAAAGCCACTGGGGCTATTGTCATGGCGTTGTGTCCGTCGTGCGTCCGTCCGTGCGTGCGTGCGTGCGTCCGTCCGTCAGTCGTAAACTTTTCTTTAAAAATCTTCTCCTCAGAAACTACTGGATGGATTTCAACCAAACTTCACAGGAATGATCCTTGGGTGACCCTCTTTCAAAGTTGTTCAAGAAATTTTGATCCAATGAAAAACATGGATTTAATGGGCGTGGCTAATTTCCAAATATGGTAAAATATGAGTTTTCTCAGATTCTAATCAATGGATACCAATTAAATTTTACATGAATGATTCTTGGGTGACCCTTTATCAGTCTACAAAAAATCATTGTGATCAGATGGAAAATATGCATTTTATGGGCGGAGGTCATTTCTCTATATGTTATATAGTGGAAACTTTGCAAATCATTTTCTCAGAATGTAATTGATGGATATCAACCAAATTTCACTGGAATGATCCTTGAGTGATCCTTTATCAGTCTACAAAAAATCATTGTGATTGGTTGAAAAATTTGCGTTTTATGGGCGGAGGTCATTTCTCTATATGTTATATAGTGGAAACTTTGAAAATCAATTTCTCAGAATGTAACTGATGGATATCAACCAAATTTCACTGAAATGATCTTTGAGTGATCCTTTATCAGTGTACCAAAAATTATTTTGATTGGATGAAAAATATGCATTTTATGGGCAGAGGTCATTTCTCTATATGTTATATAGTGGAAAATTTGAAAATCATTTTCTCAGAATGTAACTGATGGATATCAACCAAATTTCACTGAAATGATCCTTGAGTGATCCTTTATCAGTGTACCAAAAATTATTTTGATTGGATGAAAAATATGCATTTTATGGGCAGAGGTCATTTCTCTATATGTTATATAGTGGAAAATTTGAAAATCATTTTCTCAGAATGTAACTAATGGATATCAACCAAATTTCACTGAAATGATCCTTGAGTGATCCTTTATCAGTGTACCAAAAATTATTTTGATTGGATGAAAAATATGCATTTTATGAGCAGAGGTCATTTCTCTATATGTTATATAGTGGAAAATTTGAAAATCATTTTCTCAGAATCTGATTGTTGGATATGTGGAGGTCAATTCTCAATATGTTAAAAAGTGGAAACTATGAAAAAAATTTTCTCAGAATGTAACTGATGGATATCAATCAAACATTTTTGGTATGATCTTTGGGTGACCCATTATCATGCAGCCAAAAATTAATTTTATTTTATGAAAAATATGTCTTTTAATAGCAGAGGTCATTTCTCTATCTGTTATATAGTTGAAACTTTGAAAATCATTTTCATCATCAGTAGAACTCCAAATATCTAAAAATCTAGTCAAAAACATTTATTTGCTTTTACAAGAATTTCAAGCCTGTGGAGCGACTCAAGCCATTCATGGCTTTCTAGTATCTGTTTATAGATGACTCGTTTAATAAATTCAGTATTCAATGACCACTCATTCAATATCCTCTATATATATAAGGTGTTCTTATTAGAGGAATTATGGTGAGCTTTTGTTGCGATTTGACTAAAATTAATTATAAGAAACTGAATATCCCTTTTAATATTGCAATGATTCTAGATATCACCAATGGCGGCACTCATTCTTTGGACTATTTGAAATTGTTTATGATTATAGACCTGCGTTAGATGAGCAGCTGGAGGCTAAGAGATGTTGTGTCGGTACTGATGAGAGAAATACCAGGAGTTCACGGTTCAGTTCTCCAGTTCCTTCAATTGGACTGAAAAATGATTTAAAGTGGTGTTAAACCGCATTCAATCTATCAATCTGTCGGACTGTCAATCTAGAGGTCCCGGGTTCAATCCCCGACGGCGGCACTCATTCTTTCCATTCATTTGTCTCTCACCAATGGGTCGATAATTGTAGACCTATGTGAGATAGCAGCTGGAGGCTAGAAAAGGATGTGATGGTTGTACTGGTGAGAGAAATACCAGGAGAAATACTAGTGCTCCAGCCGCCGCGATGTAACTGAAAAAAATGTTGAAAGTGACGTAAAACTCCATTCAATCAATCGATCAATCAATCACTCATTGGCTCAGAGTGAATAGTTGTAACTGCCTATATGTTTATAGGCAGTTCCAACTGTTACTTTCTGAGCTATTGAGTAGGTATGTCAGATATTACCTATCCGACTAAGCCGCCACCATAGCGCAGTTGGTTAGGCATAAGACTTCCAATCTGGAAGTCGTGGGTTCGATCCCCGGTGGCGGCAAATATCCTTTCCGACGTTTGTCTCTCACCAATGGGTAGATAATCGTAAACCTATGTGAGATAGCAGTCGGAGGCTAGGAAAAGATGTAATGGTAGTACAGGTGAAAGAAATACCAGGAATCCATTGTTAGGTGCTCCGGCCGCCGCGATATAACTGAAAAAATGTTGAAAGCGGCATAAAACTCCATTCAATCAATCAATCAATCTATCACTCATTGGCTCAGAGTGAACAGTTGTAACTGCCTATATGTTTATAGGCAGTTACAACTGTTACTTTCTGAGCTATTCAGATATAACCTATCCGACAAGCTCCCTATGTCATGTTTGTTTCTGACAGATGAAACCTACAGCATCTGTTTTCACATGTTTACATGTTTTAACGGGATAGATGATAAAAGAGACTGCACCGGTAACACATGGGGACATAAAATGGAGTGAAAGCTCTCGTGAAAGTTTCATGTTAGGTGCTTTTTGTTTAGATCTAAGATTTTCCTTTCCTCTTTTTGTTTCTTTTTGGTGAATGTGCACTGCAAGTTAATTTCCAGACTTGATCCCCTTGACTTGATAGTCCTTCTGCTCAGTTGGTTGCATATTACTGAATATACAATGTTGTCACAGGGCTTTTTTTCTAGAAATTGGGAAGAGGCCTTAGCCTGTTCATTTTGGGAAATTTTAGCGCATGATTCAAAGAATTGGGAAACATATATTAATAAAAGAAAGTACTAAAAGTGAGATTCATGCATTATTTTCAACTTTTAATGATAAATATTCAAGGGTCTTATCAGTGATGAAATTAATATAAAATCAAATTTTGAAGTTAATAAATCAAAACAATGCTTAAATAAGCTGTAATTTTGGGAAATTTTTCTGCCGCAAGTGGGAAAAAAAGAGCTTTTTTGAATTGGGAAGTAGCCTTTTATAAGACCCTGCGAAAGAACGAGAAAAAGCCCTGCGTCAGATGCAACACTTTTCTTAGTACAGCAGACTTGTTTTGAGAGAAAGCCAAAGTGGATGGATTTGGAATCCAAGTTGCTCAGTTAGAAACACATTGGGCTGTCAATCCTGGAATTTTGAGTTCAAACCCAAACTCAGCCACTTTCATCAAACATTTGAGAAAAGTCATTGTGAAAAGCATCAATGTACAAACTGATAAGTATTATGCCTAAGTGCAACAGGCTGATTGTGGATTGGATGAAATGTTGTGGTTGCAATGGTGTGAGAAACGTCAGGTAGCCATTGGTAGGTGCATCAGCCACCAGGATGTATCTGCAATAATGATAAAATTAGAATTGAAACCCAACCCTATCAATTGAATCCCAGCTGTGCAACTTGCCATGTGGGTATGTCCTTAGGCAAGGCATTTTAGGGCCCAAGCCTATGATTTGTGAAAGGAAGCACTGTCATGAACGTTGAAACTGTTGTATTATGTTTATAGTTTATTACTACTGTTTCACTCACAGTCATTGAATTAAGCTGGTCTTAAAAAAACCTTCTGTGTTATTCTCTCATTCTATGGAGCCCCCTATAAACAAGAATTTATCCAGATTGGCATTTAAACTAAAAAAATCTGAAAATCCAAGAGTAAACTAAACAGTTGTTTAGTTGCTTTTGAAGTATATAATGATATGAACCATCTTGGGATTTTAAAAAAAAGCGAGGAAAAACTTTAAATGCTTCCTTGATTGCAAAAGCTTAGAATTAGGTATCATGGTGCAAGAACCTTAATATTAAAAGAGTCAAAATAAAATCTTGTTGAATGGTAGATAAGCAAATTGTACTAGCAATTTCTAGATCTGAAATTGTAACTTTACAACAGAGATATAGAAACCTCCTGAATAGAAAAATAGTTACAAAAACACATAAAATGATGACATAGTAGAAGAATGTACCTTGACTTGCTAAAGGGGAGTAAAAAGTATCGGACATCTCTGCTACTGTAACATATGAACAGGCATAAAGGTATCTGTGTCCATGCTTCCAGCCAAAGCAGGTATATTTCAGGTTCAGCATCAAGGGCGTTACTACCATTACGCAAATGCGTAATAGAAAATAAATCCTCTTTCGTAAAATGTTGTTGATGAATGATCATAACATCAAAACTACAGCTTATTCAAGCTGTAGTTACAATGTTTGATTATTCACCAACGCACAAATCATGGAAAAAGGTAGCGGACGGAAGACATTCACATTCCAGAACATTCACATTCCGTCTAAGTCCACATATTTATTGCCTTTATCCTATATATTCTATGTTGGTCACCTTCTGAGTGCTTATAGATTTAAAATTCCTAGTTTTGCCTATAAGCATGACACGGGTTAAATGATAAAAATGAATACTTTTAACAAAATAAAAAAGTATGAGGAAATATATTTGGTAGGAAAACTGGTCTGTATTTCAGTATTTGTATATTGTGACTGTAGTTTGACAATTACCTGTGCAGCAAAACACTTCTTGATTCAATCATCTAGCAATAAATGTTCCTGAGAATTTTACCCTTTGCATGTCTTGCAAATTTACCTTTCCCTTGTCTGATAAAAGCTGTTGTCACGTCCTGTAATGGCAGCCAGTCAGACCAATCTTCAAATCCTAATCCCAAGTGGGATAGCAGCTTAACATTTTCTATTTTACAAAATTTGGGACCTGTCCAAATTCAAAGGTTTTGCAGACCAAAATTTGAAGTGGATTTAATTTGAAAAATAACCTTTCAGTTGGGTAGACAATAGTGTAAAATAACAGGCACGTAAAAAGCAGGGATTAAACAGGAAAGGGTTAAAGCTAGGAAAGGATGAGATGGTTGTTCTGGTGTAAGAAATACTTAGAATACATTGTTAGCTACACAAGCTTCTGGGATATGACTGAAAAATTGCTAAAAGTGGTTTTACACCCCATTCAAACAACAAAATTAATTGACACGAATTCTGATGGAATAATGTAGCACCCTTTCACATTAAACAGCCTAAACAGCCACTCAATGCAACAAGAACATTCACTGGCTGCCTAAGAAGCAATAAGAACCCGCAGAGCACTTATGCCAGGGGTATGGAAATACAGATTTTCTTCACTTGTCCAGGGACAAGTAATATATGATTTTCTTCCTGTCCAGGATCAAAAATAGCTTGTTGGCAAAATAAAGACAGGTAAAATTCTGAGAAAACATTGTTTTTAAAGAAGAAAATGCTGGAACCCAGCATTTTCTTCAATAAAAATATTTTTTCACCTTTCGATATAAATGCTAAAAAGATCTATTTAGTACCATTCATAGATTTGCACTGGTATTTACTTAGGAATTCCCACCCTTGTGTATGCAGTTGTTGGAAACGGCACACAGGTTCAAATTGTGGCTGGTGCTTCCTTAATTGTTTCAGAAGTAATCTGACAACATGATTAAACCAAGAAGTATTGAATGCTTGTTAAAATGTTAAAGCTTGATAAATGTTGATAGAATAAGAGATAACTCAGAAGCACAGATTCTGATTTAGACATACAAAAGTGAATGGTGTTGATTGATGATTTAAAAATGAATGAGCACCTGCTGAAGTTCTTTCGCGGTTGTAATAAATATACTACTACTAAATTTAGATTTTATTGGGGAAAAATGTAAGTTTGAAATTCAAAATTTTGTATAATTATTTGTGACCCATCGTGTGAAAAGGGCCCATCTGGGAACTTTATTGAATAATTATATAGAAAAGAGATTGATTCTTATATAGGTCAACCAGAGGTTGCATTTCAGTAGCTCTTTCACAGAAAGGTAAATGATCATATTAGCTTTAGAAAATTAGTAAAGTGCAAAAAGTTTCAACCCTAGTCAAGCTGCGCAGTGTGCGCAGTCTGACTGGGGTTGACACTTTACACACTTCCTAGATGGCCCCTTTTGCAAGACTGGTCACATTTATTTCCTCAAAAAAGAGTAGCCACCCTAAAAGTAGCCCTCCATACTATTGACTTTGAAGCCCACTGTATTTGATTTAAACAGAAAGGTTTGAAGAATTTTACTAGTCTTTTTCTCCAAATTGAGAGATGTATAATCATGTATCATTCAATAACTAATAGAGGCAATTAACCTTAATTAAGAGCTAAAAGAAGAAAACATTATTTTGAATAACAAGAAATGTATTGTCCATTGTCATGCTGAACCTGAAATATTCCTATTTAGGTAAGATGTGTACATCAGAACCAGACATCAGCCTATCCCACCTTATTTTAATTTTCAAGTTAGAAAGATTTAGAGATTTTTTGTTTCAATATAATTTCTGACTAAGTTTAAGACACATCAAGGGCTTTAAATACTTTCAACACTTTCAATAGATTTTAGACTTTTAGGGTCTAAATGAAGGCATTTTTTTCTGCCAAACTTTTCTGTGCATCAGGAATATACCTTGAAAGGCACGAGAAGTGTTGAAGATAAAATTTCTCCCAAAAGTATATTAGTTCAGACATTATTATAATATGGACGGTCTTGTATTGCATACGGAAGCAACCTAATTGTCTTACCCTGGTGTCATGGAAACAGAAATTGTCTCGCTTTTGTCATGGTCCCAGGTGTCAACTTCAGGCATTGATGTTAATTACTAGTAAATGACGACAGTCGTCTTCTTGTATTGGTCTATTGATTGGCCTTAGTTTGTCAAGTTAGAGTTCAAAGTAAGCTTGTTCTACAATGACCGTTTGGTTAGTTGGTCAGAGAAGCTTAGGAATAGCTAGTATGAAGAAATGTTAGTGATGGGCTGATTAATTGATATAATCAATAATCAGTTGATTTGGGCTTCTGATTGTAGTATTGATTATTAGCTGAATTTGCTTTTATGACTAAAAACTGATATGATTTGAAACCTATGGTCCAGCACTAAGAAATGTATTGTCCTTTAATTTTTGTCATGCTGAACCTGAATAGTTTTGCTTTTGTAGTATGTACTGGCAGAGATCAGCTTTCACATAGTATTTTAAGAGAACAAATTAAATTCTAAAATTGCCGTAATACATGTATTTTCTTGCAAATAGTGCATCTAGTGTATTTAGTAATTTCACTAAGAATTGCTTTCAGCATGACAAAGGTTGAGATCATAACAAAGTCAATGCTCAAGGTTGTACTTTGAAACTTTACTTGTAGTTGTGGGTTGGAGTCCCACAGGAGATGAATACTGTATTTGGATAGGACGTCTTAAAGTAAAGACAGAGGTCCAGTCCATCCAGCTTTAAGAATGGGTAGCAGTGGTTAGACTCTGTTGCCTCCCTCTCTATGTGCATGATAATATCTAGACAGAGCTAGAACCAAGATGGAAATAAGAGGTTTTGGAGACTTTATAGTGTTATCCTTTAGGACCAAGATGGAATAAAAAAGACCATGTTTGAAGAGTCATAATAGACCCTTAATTGTATTAAGAAGAAAATTAAAAACAAAAAAAGATGAGATAAAACACCGATGCTCCTGCCACTGCCATGTTTAAGAAGCAGTAGTTTGATACATAAAAGAATTCGACAGCATAATGAATTTCAATCTGAAATTTAATTTGTCTTCATATCTAACCTTAAAAAAATTACCTTGACTTTGACTGAAACCCTTGAAATTGCTACTAACAGGAAACTCTTGGCACAGGCAATACAAACATGAAATATGAAGACTCCATCACTTACCATTCTATAAGTTCTGGCATATAAAAATATTAGGGGACAAACATAGCAAGACAGTAACTATGTTCCCCTGTTCTATTTTTCGGGGGTAAAAAAAATAGAAAAAACAATCAACACAGAGGTACAGATAATAGTGTGTAAAGATTGTCTCAAATCTTTGTTTCTCAATGAAATCCTATGTGGTGGGTACTCATTTGATTCATCTTTACAAGACAATTCCTATGATTACCCACAATATAGGATTTGTGAATGAATTGTTGAAATATTTTAATTTGAAATCCAAGATACCCCTCTGTTAACATTGTTACTGTATTCCAGTTGTCCAGTACATCATTACTATCACCACTGGAGACGATGAGGACCATGGTACCACGGCCCAGGCCTGGATTAAAATGATGAGTCCTCGTAGGAGACATACAGGGCGCCAGCAACTTAATCTTCCTGAGGGGCAGTGGCTCGAACCTGGATCTGTCAAAACATTCACTATTGAAGCCTTTGGTTTGGAACAGATTAGGAAAATTGAGGTAAGTAAATATATGATTACATTAGAAAAGATTATTTAGAATTGATTTTTATTAGAACAAATTATGAAAATTGAGGTAAGTACTTTAGGATTATATTTTGACTCTTTATAATGCTTGTTTTGAATTTGTTTTGAATAAATTGCCAATGATTGGGACATTCCCCCTAGTATGTCTCAAATTTTATCTATCGTATTTCTCCTAATAGATGCTCCAGGGAACTATACATTACATGGTCAGGGAGCTTTTATTTAGTATGCATTTTCTGATTTAATAAATCATTAAAATTTGATGTCTTTTAGGTCCTTTTCCCTTTAAATTCAGGTAAATTTCCTCTAAATAATCATTTATATGATTGTTTAGAGGAAATAAATCTCAAGTTGGAGGAGAAATCTCAAAAAGGTTCCTAAAATCTAGGCATTTGAACTGGGTTTTCTTGGTAAAAAATGTATGGGTGCCACTATAAGGGAGGGCGCTATTATTAGAAGAAATACGGTACAATGATTAAATAGAAAGCGGGTGGTGAGTTCTGGTCTAAAGCTATGATATCTGTCAAATCTTCGTTTACAACAGGAACAAGCCATGAACAGCATGAAAAGGGAAACAATCCTAGCGAAAATAGTATAGAATGGTTTGAATTGAAATTTTAAAAGTTGCAGATGGTATCTTAACCTTTTCCAATTGTTCATAATTTAGACCGGTCCAAAATGAAAAGTTTTGTAGATGATTTTCGGGAGTTTAAATCAAAAGAGGCCATCCTAAATACCAAGAAGTACTGTGGAAAAGGAGAAAATACAAATACATGCAATTCATCTTTTCTCGCAAAGTTTCTTAGAGTATAAAGTCATAGGAATTATATCAAGGGACGGTTTCGGAAAGAGTTAAGGAATTGCTAGACAAAAATAATTTAGAAAAAACCTACCTGAGAAAAGTTGCAGATTATAATTTGAAGTTGATTAAATTTAGATATTCTTCCTTTTCAGGCTAAATGTGCAATTTGCGTAAATTCTAACAGCCAAAAGGGTTCTTGTGCAGAAATTGGTTTATTAGCTCCACTGGCCGAAAGGCCAGCGGGCTATTGTCATGGCGAGGTGTCCGTCGTCCGTGCGTGCGTGCGTCCGTCCGTAAACTTTTACTTTAAAAATCTTCTCCTCATAAAGTACTGGATGGATTCCAATCAAATTTCACAGGAATGTTCCTTGGGTGACCCTCTATCAGATTCCTTCAAAGATTTTTAATCGGTTGAAAATCATGGCTGTAGTGGGCGTGGCTAATTTCCATATATGGTAATAGGTGGCTTTTCTCAGAAACTAATAGATGGATATTTACCAAACTTCACATGAATTATCCTTGAGGGGCCCTCTATCAGCCTACAAAAAATCATTGTGATCGGATGAAAAATGTGTATTTTATGGGTGGAGGTCATTTCTCTATATGTTATATAGTGACAACTTTGAAAATCATTTTCTCAGAATCTAATCGATAGATATCAACCAAATTTTACATGAATGATACTTGAGTGACCCTTTATCAGTATAGCAAAAATTATTGTGATCAGATGAAAAATGTGTATTTTATGGGCGGAGGTCATTTCTCTATATGTTATATAGTGAAAACTTTGAAAATCATTTTCTCAGAACCTAATTGATAGATATCAACCAAATTTTACATGAATGATACTTGAGTGACCCTTTATCAGTATAGCAAAAATTATTGTGATCGGATAAAAAATATATATTTTATGTGCGGAGGTCATTTCCCTATATGTTATATAGTGTAAACTTTGAAAATCATTTTCTCAGAACCTAATTGATAGATATCAACCAAATTTTACAAGAATGATTCTTTAGTAATCCTTTATCAGTCTATTAAAAAATATTGTGATCAGATCAAAAATATGTCTTTTATGGGCAGAGGTCATTTCTTCATATATAGGGTAAAACAAACTATCCTGAAAGGTTAAACAGATGGATTAGATATCATGGAAATTTTATTTCTGTGAAGTTGTATCAGTCTGCAAAAAAATATTTGATTAGATGAACAGCATATTTTTTTTTATTGGTAGAGGGTTTTATAACATATAAAATGAATATTTGATCACCCTTTTGGTATCTTCTCAATGATGAATTTTTCTAGACTTGTTTAATTTAATAGTTGTAATGATTATAGATTAGAAGGAACAAAACCTATGTTGAAATTCAAATATATAGAAACATTAATTGAAATAAGTAGCCTGAGAATACCCACTCAGAATTGGTGAGTTTAGTTGAACGAAGGGTGAATCTGCACAGAGTGTAAAATGATGTTCTGACCTCCTGACATTCAGAGTGGGGTAGAAAGAGTTGAGTTTACTGCACTCTAAGGCATTGGGCAGAATAAAATGAATATATTGGGCAGAATATTTTACTTCTTACTATCATTAGTTAGAATTTTGTTTTGATGACAAACAATTGCGAAGTAACATCTTTTAGTAGTGTTTAATTAAAAGTGGAAAGATCTACAATCAAAATTTTGCAGACCAACACCAGTATATTGTGCAGTAACATTCTGTTAGTTTTGAAATTCTTATATTTGGATTTTAACAAAATATCACTAGAATGATCCTTGGGTGACCCATTATCAGACTGCACAAAATTATTGTGATTAAATGAAAAATATTTGTGTAACAGGTATTGGTCAATTTTGTTATTCACTGATCATGAGTTTTTTATGCAGAAATATTTCAGCATATGACCCTTATTTACTTGAAATAAACATTCACTTATTCGTTCACTTCAATTCTCATTTAAACAGCTTTTTCATCCTCTAATAGTCATTATTTGGATATTCAGGCCTGTGGAGCGAATCAGGCGCTCAAGCGCCTCTAGTATGAAAGCAAGTTTTTCATTTTCCACATTGTTTTTCAAAGATTTCTTCTAAAAGCTTGAAGTGCTTTAATGCTGGAATTTTTAGGGTTTAGCAATGAAGTCTCCCTGTCCCTGTAAAAAAGTTCAAGAACTCATTCTTGAAAAGTCTAGAACTAAAAGGGCTGTTCCAGAACTCCTAGAGCTAGTTCCTGAACCATTTCTTGAACTAAGTTCTTGATCTCTAATTCAAGGTTCTTTGACTAGTTATTGGACTTGGTTCTTGAACTTCTGTTTTGCATTCATAAAATGTTATTTAACTGATGAAGCAAGTATTTGTTGATTTTATTGAGGTTTGAAACTAAAAACAGAATCACTGTATTAATACTCAAAGCGGATTTGCACTTGAAAGTGATTGGATTTTTCATTTCATACCTCAATAAAATCAACAAATACTCTCTTTTATAATTTCATCAGGGAGAGGGGGGGGGGGGGGGAGAGAGAAATTAACTTTTCAGCCAATCAGAATGCACTTAATTTGATGGAATCAACCAAAATCAAATTATATCAATGTAGAAACAGATTTTTACACAAGACCAATTTGGTCCTAATTGCCTATACTAATATCAGCTTTTGAGCAAAGCCTTGGAAAAAAAAAATGCAGAGTAATTGATTAACTTTGAAAGTTTCTTGGAAGTTGATTCTTAACCTTTGTCATGCTAAAATAAATCTTAGCAAAAATTTTTTCCAATAAAGGTAGTGGATCTGCAATAGTTCCGCAATGTTTCAGAAGTAATGAACATACGCAGTGTTGATCAAGATTTCCTAATGATCTTCAGGAAAACTCGGTCAACATTGAAAAAGATCATGTGCTCAGAATTGTTGCAGAACTTTTACGGCTCAACTACTTTAAAGTGCTAGAAGCACTAAGTGCTATATGCACTAATAGCACTAAGTATGAGTCTGTTTTTATTATGAAAATTTGGTATTTAAACTTTTCTGGCATAAAAAGGGAAAAAAATCAAAATCACCATATGATGAAGACTTAGATTAGATTTCACATGTGCTGGTTGATGTATTTCTCTACCTCCTGTCAAGGCAGGAATATCTAGTTCAGCATGGCAAAGGTTTACTATTTACTTTTTAGCTCACCTGAGCACGAAGTGCTCAAGGGAGCTATTGTGATCGATCGTTCTCCTGTGTCCGTCTGTCCATCTGTCCGTCTGTCCATCACGGCATCAACTTTTTAGCTCACCTGAGCACGAAGTGCTCAAGGTGAGCTTTTGAGATCATTGAATGTCCGTCGTCCATTGTCCGTCGTCCTCTGTCAACAATTTAAGTGTTTACACTCTAGAGGCCACAAATATGATCCAATCTTCATGAAACTTGGTCAGAATGTTGGTCAGGTCACAAGGATGAATCCTATGGAAAATGGAAAGGATCCATGCCATATCAAGGGAAAGGGGGCCTTAAAGACAATTTTCTTGTTAACACTGTAGAGGCC
The DNA here is from genome assembly GCA_948146395.1 of Fragum whitleyi. Taxonomy (NCBI): domain Eukaryota; kingdom Metazoa; phylum Mollusca; class Bivalvia; order Cardiida; family Cardiidae; genus Fragum; species Fragum whitleyi. The sequence continues at coordinate 36,928,167 of OX411547.1, read as the reverse complement.
ACAAATATGGCCCAATCTTCATGAAACTTGGTCAGAATGTTGGCTAGGTCACAAGGATGAACCCTATTGAAATAGGGAAGGATCCATGCCATATCACGGGAAAAGGGGCCTTAATTATAAATTTCTTGTATACACTCTAGAGACCACAAATATAGCTCAATTTTCATGAAACTTGGTCAGAATGTTGGCCAGGTCACAAAGATGAACTCTATTGAATATTGGAAGGATCCATGCCATATCACGGAAAAAGGGGCCTTAATGACAATTTTTCTTGTTTATACTCTAGAAGCGACAAATATGGCCCAATCATCAAAAACCTTGTCAGATTGTTGGCCAAGTCACAAGGATGAACCCTATTGAAAATGGGAAGGAGTTATGCCATATCACAGGAAAAGGGGCCTTAATGACAATTTTCTTGTTTATGCTCTAGAAGCCACAAATATGGCCCAATCTTCATAAAACCTTGTCAGATTGTTAGCCAAGTCACAAGGATGAACCCTATTGAAAATAGGAAGGATCCATGCCATATCAAGGGAAAAGGGGCCTTAAAGACAATTTTCTTGTTTACACTATAGAGGCCACAAATATGGCCCAATCTTCATGAAACTTGGTCAGAATGTTGGCTAGGTCACAAGGATGAACCCAATTGAAATTGGGAAAGATCCATGCCATATCACTAGAGAAGGGACCTTAATGATAATTTTCTCGTTTTAACTCTCAAAGCCACCATTTTGGCCCAAACTTCATGAAACAATGTTTTTTTGTGTAGAAATTATAGCCTTTATGGCATCTGCCTATTTGATTGGTGTTATGTCCCAGGGGTCAAAGAGACTCAGGTGAGCGATCTAGGACCATCTTGGTCCTCTTGTTCTTGAAACAACATCTCCTCCTAAACTTATGGGTCAAAATCAACCAAACTTGCCAGAAATATTCCTTGGGTGGTCCCTTATGAAAATTGCTCAAATGGAAAGGATCCTTGCCATATCACAGGAAAAGGGGCCTTTATGACAAATTTCTTGTTTACACTCTAGAAGCCACAAATATGGTCCAATCTTCATGAAACTTGGTCAGAATGTTTGTTAGGTCATGAGGATGAAGTCTATTGAAAATGGGAAGGATCTGTGCCATATCACGGAAAAAGGGGCCTTAATGACAATTTTGTCAACAATTTCTTTAAACAACATCTCCTAAACTTTTGGGTCAAAATCAACCAAACTTGGCAGAAATATTCCTTGGGTGGTCCCTTATGAAATTTGCTCAAATGGGAAGGATCCATGCCATATCACGGGAAAAGGGGCCTTTATGACAAATTTCTTGTTTACACTCTAGAAGCCACAAATATGGTCCAATCTTCATGAAACTTGGTCAGAATGTTTGTTAGGTCATGAGGATTAAGTCTATTGAAAATGGGAAGGATCCGTGCCATATCACAGGAAAAGGTGTCTTAATGACATTTTTTTTGTTTACTCTCTAGACGCCACAAATATAGTCCAATCATCATGAAACTTTAAAGGTCAAAGTTTTAAGAATTTACAGTTTCACATACACATTTTGTTTTTATTAGCTAACATGAGCACGAAGTGCTCAAGGGAGCTATTGTTATCGATCAATGTCCGTCGTCCATCTGTCTGTCACGGCCTCAACTTTTTCTTTAGACGACATCTCCTCCTAAACTTCTGAGTCAAAATCAACCAAACTTGCCAGAAATATTCCCAGGGTGGTCCCTTGACAAAATTGCTAAAATGGAAAGGATCCGTGCCATATCACGGGAAAACAGGCTGTAATGACAAGTTTATTGTTTACACTCTAGAAGCCACAAATATGGTCCTATCTTCATGAAACTTTGTCAGAATATTTGTTAGGTCATGAGGATGAATTCTATGGAAAATGGGAAGGATCTGTGTCATATCACAGGAAAAGGGGCCTTAGTGACAATTTTGTCAACAATTTCATTAAACGACATCTCCTTCAAAACTTATGAGTCAAAATCAACCAAACTTGGCAGAAATATTCTTTGGGTGGTCCCTTATGAAAATTGCTCAAATGGAAAGGATTTGTGCCATATCACGGGAAAAGGGGCCTTAATGACAAATTTCTTGTTTACACTCTAAGCCACAAATATGGTCCAATCTTCATGAAACTTGGTCAAAATGTTTGTTAGGTCATGAGGATGAAGTCTATTGAAAATGGGAAGGATCCGTGCCATATCACAGGAAAAGGCGTCTTAATGACATTTTTTTTGTTTACTCTCTAGACGCCACAAATATTGTCCAATCATCATGAAACTTTGTAAGAATGTTTGTTAGGTCATGAGGATGAAGTCTATTGAATATGGGAAGTATCTGTGCCATATTAGGAAAAAGGGGCCTGAATGACAATTTTCTCGTAAGAGCTCCAATCGCCACAAATATAGTCCAATCTTCATGAAACTTGATCAAAATGTTTGCCAGGTCACAAGAATGAACTCTTGAAAATGGGAAGGTTCATGCCATATCATAGGAAATGGAGTCTTAATGATAATTTACTTGAAATATCAGGTTAGCGATTTAGGGCCCTCAGGGTCCTCTTGTTTTATGCTTACCAGGTAAAAAGACTATTTAAACTTCGGGCATAGACTTCAAAAATCCATTGAAATGAGGAGTATGAGCATTTTCTTCAAAATCCAGGAGCCCAGCCTAAAGTCTATGGGCTGCGAGCCATAGTCTGAGCCCCTGCATGCCTATTTCCCTTCTAATCCCTTGAAAATTCATGCAAAGTTGATTCTCTTATGTTGAGCAAGGCAAAATGTTCCAAGACCATGTTAATGTGTAAATTTATTACCGCAATTACACATTATTAGGTTATCTTTTAATTTCCTGGTTTAAGTAGCTTCGTAAGATAATTACTGAAACAGATTATCGTTTGTTGTACAAATTAATGAACACTGTCTGAAGCAAGTAGAAATACAATAATGATTACATTATCAGAGAAAAGGCTTAGTGAAAGATAATGGAAACAATTACATAATTCACATGAAAGAAAAAGATATTGTATGATATGGTGTATAGATCATTAGTTTTCATGCTATAAAAAGTCATAGGGGGGAGGCATTATAAGAGGAAATATGATACCACTTTGTCCTTGTAGCTGATCTGCATGTTGACACACTAGTCCTGGCTGATGGCCCTGTGTCCATTGTGCTTCTGTTGGTCTGTGTGGTCGTGAGTGTAGTCATAAACTTTTTCTTTATCTCTCATTTCCTGAGAAACTACTGGATGAATGCTTAACCAAACTTTAGGAATGATCCTTGGTTGACCCTCTTTCAAAGTTGTTCAAGCATTTTTGATCCAATGAAAAACAAGGTTTTAATTAGGTGTGGCTAATTTGGACTTATGGTAATTTGTGACTGCTCAGAATTTTCTTGATGATTATCAACCAAATTTCACTGGAATGATCCTTGAGTGACCCTTTATCTGTCTACAAAAATATTGTGATCAGATGAAAAATATTTCTTTAATGGGTAGAGGTCATTTCTCTAAAAGTCCTTTAGAGTTACTTTAGATAATAATTTTCTCAGAAACTAACTGATGGATATCAACCAAATTTCACAGGAGTGTTCCTTTTGGTAACCTTTTATCAGACTGCACAAAATTATTGTGATTGGATAAGAAAATATGTATTTAAAAGGTAGAGGTCAATTTTCTTTGTTATTCATCGATCACGAATTTTTCTTTGCTTATCATTTCTTTACAAAAATAATTAAATACACTAAAATCCTTGTCTAATCATATCAGTAGATTCTGGCCTAAAAATTGGAGCAAATCTGCTGCTCAAGTGTCTACTTCATGTGACAAAGGTTAATTTTAAACCCTGATATTACTCTTTTTTCCAAGCTTGGACACGATGGAACTGAAGAGAGTCAGGCCTGGTATGTCAAGAAGGTCTCCATCGAGATACCCTCAAAAGAGAAATGCTTCGATTTTACCACGGACTGCTGGATTTCTCACGACAAAGGAGACGGTGAAAAGACGGCCAAAATCTTCATAGTTGACGGCTATGTCCCTGGACCTGCACAACTACCCAAGAAACGTAAGTTGATTTTATATATCTCAAGGGGTCAGTGTAATACTATTGTAAGTGCCTATACATTCATAGGCACTTACAAATGTATTGCACTAAACCCCCAGGAAACGCAGTTTTACCAAAGAATGGAGAAAAAGAATGTTAACCATTATTAAAAAATATTATAATTTATCTTGAAACAATACTCAATTAGAATGAGAGTTTTATCAGTTTGTTTTTAGAGGTTACGCATCAGACTAACATTCGAAAGGTTCCTGATTTGATTCCCAACAGCAGCACTCATTCTTTCCGACTATTTGTCTTCCACCAATTGGTTGAAAGTCGTAGAAATAGAATAGAGATAAACCATTTAATTTGTTTTCTTCTAAAACATTGTAAAAACAGCTTTAAACAAGCTGTAGTTATGGGATTTTAGCAGAAAACTGAAAATTAACAATTGACATGCATGTAATATTTTAGATGAATATTGTGGCTAATTAGAAGATGCTTGTGATGAGCATTTCCTTCCCATTTCTTTGGTGTTTTCTTTTTCAGAACATAAAAATCATTTACTTCACAGGGTAGGGTGAAATGCTTTTTATACCCACACCTACAAAGTAGAGGGGGGTTTATTGGTTTGACCATGTCAGTCTAACTGTCCATCTGTCTGTTGACCTTTTTGTTTCAGCCTTTCTTCAATTTTTGTTTCGGGACTCTAACTAGAGAACCAAGTGACCTAGAATCATGAAACTTCATGCAAATGCTAATTATGACCCAAGGAAATGCCCTATTGTTTTTGGGTCACATAGGTCAAAGGTCAAGGTCAAAGTCAATTTTTGTTTGACCTTTTTGTTTCCAGACTCTAACTAAAGAACCAAGTGACCTAGGCAATTACAGGCATATACTATGAATTCTCAATATTTGTAAAAAAAACATCCTGCATTAATAGCACTTATATTTGGACAAAGAGCTTGTGTGTGTAGGGGGGAAGGGGTATTAAACTGCTTTGCGACAGCTCTAGTCTATTTTAGTCTATTTATGTTGTTAACCTCATTATAATCAAATGAAAATTGAAAACGATCTTGTTTAAATTGAAAACAATAGCAGATATCTAGTCAAAGGGCCATGAAGGGATAGTAAATGTTACTATTTGTTACTTGCCATTCATCCTGTTCTTTCACTCTCTTCATTACCAATCCTTCTTTAGGGCAAAATTTGCAGGATTTTGATGTAATTTGTTTGAGAGAGATGGTGAAAAGATCAGGAGTCAACACTAACTTTTGAGAATAAGGAGTCCATTGGACTCCTTACACATGAAATCAAGGAGTCCAAGCTCTAAGTAAGGAGTCCGAATTTTATAATTGGAGAACATTGTGGAAAAGAAGAAATTGCTTGTCATAAGCAATGCAATTTCTTTATTTCCACAATGTTATTCTGAAGAGGATTTTCTTTTTCATTATGCATTAAAATGTTTCCTTTAACAACTTTTGTAGCAAAAAGATCTATAGAACTGGCAAGGGTTGAAAACGAAACTGCCCTGTGCATTTGTTTTTCAAAATTTTCTCATATGACCCTTGGAGTCCATCAGACTCCTTACTTGCAAATGGAAGGAGTCCTAACTGGTAAATTCGGACTCCCCTGAAGCCTGAAGATTGTACTAAGATTTGACTGTAAAATTGGTATGTCCTAGCATCAAAATGATAATTGAAACACCCAAACTGATTATAGAATAAATACTTCTCATGGTGAGATATTGGAGAAATGAGAGATAATTGCAAGTTGCAGGGAGTTGGGTTATATTGACATGTACACACGATGTTACCTTTGATTCTAGTAAATGTGGATTATTGGGGATACGGTAGTCAGGGAAAATACCATGTGGGTTTTTTACAGGGGAGAAATGTCACTCCTCTATTGAATTTGGCTGATTTTTGTGACTATTTAACTTGGTTACATTTTTTTAGTAACAGTTGTTGGGAGAAAATTTCTTTTTGTAAATTCATGTGTTTCTTTTTAACTTGACAAGGATTAAAAGTGTATTTGATTTTAAGTTTCTTTAATCATTGAAAATTTTACTCGATCTATTTTGTTTTATTCAGTTCAGTCTTCTTACAAAATATGGATGTACCAGTTTGAGTGAGTGATCAAAGGTCATTTTTACAATTGACAATATTGGCAACAAAAGTTTCTCACTTTTACTATATTTGCTATTCTCAAAATGTAAGAAATTAACCCTTGTCATGCTGAATAAATTTTGGCTAGATTTTTTCATCAAAATCAAAGGGCAAAAAGCACTGAAATTACCAACTGGAGGTCAATTTATATTTGAAAAACTAAATCAATTGACAATTCTGGTTTGAAAGTGAGAAACAGGTGGTGTAGACTAACATCAGGCTGCACATATGTGCAGGCTGATGTTGGTCTATAGCTCCTGCCAAAGTAGGAATATTCTGGGTTCAGCATGACAAGTGTTAACAATTAATAGTAGTAAATAAATGACAATTTAGATCAACTCTTTATTCACATTTACATTTCGAGGGTTTAGTGCAAGACTGCACTAAGTGTTTAAACACTGTATATACACTTAGTACACCCTTGCATTAAACCCTCATAATTTTGTTCATATAACTTTGAAAGGAATTTAGTTAAAACAGACTCATTTCAGAACTTATGCTTTTATTGTTTGGATTGTGTTAATTACTTAAAATATTAAATCCATAGTGTGTGCATATATTGTTTTGAAAAATAAAATAAATAAATGAAAAAAAAAAATAGGCAGTATTTTAAACAATAAGAGGATTTGTAGATGAAATAAAGATCAATTTTCTATCTCCAAACAAAAGCACAATCATATCAAGAGTTTTGACAAATTACTCTGTGTGTTACAAAAAACAGGGATATGAAATGGAGCAAACAAATTGTCAGCAGAATAAGTGATTACATTGTGAAATGAGTTGAATGTTGGAAGATAAACTGCAGATAGGGAAAGAATCTAAAAGTCAAATCAATTGAAATTTTTGAAAACTACATGAGTGCTCATGTATTACCTCAGGATACCTTACTGGAATAGATTTTATCCTAGATATAGTAAGTACGCAGATGTTTTTTTATGAATTTACTGGGTGACAATGATTATAATAAAGCAAAGACTCAAAAAATTCAAAGGAATCCAACAATTCTCATTTAGACTTCATGATTTAGAGGCCCTTAATGTAAGATGAAAAATTGGAGAAAAAACTAAATGAAACCTTTAATTCGAGAGATCAGTGCTAAACTATTGTAAGTGCCTATATATTTATAGGCACTTACAATAGTCTTGCACTGACCCTCGATTAATATTTTGGGAAATATGAAAAGTGATTTTTGAAAGGAAAAAAGTTTTTCCTGGCTTTTTGATCAGAATTGGCCGCCGTCATAGTGCAGTTGGAAGCGCGTCGGACTGTCAATCTAGAGGTCCCGATCCCGGACGGCAACACTCATTCTTTCCAACAATTTGTCTCTTACCAACAGGTTGATAATCGAAGACCTATATGACATAGGAGCTGGAGGCTAAGAAAGGATTAGATGGTTGTACTGGTGGGAGAAATTCCAGGAATCCATAGTTAGTGCTCCAGCTGCCACGATATAACTGAAAAAATGTTGAAAGTGGCGTAAAACCCCATTCAATCAATCATTGATCAGAATTGCTTCAATCCCATAGTTTCTAAAAAATTCATGTTTTCCCAAAGACTTGAAACAAAATACTGGGTTCATCATACATGACCAAGCTACATGAAAACACAGTAACATACTGATGCTCTTTTCCCATCTCCTGCTGTTGGCAAAGCCTGCTTTCTACATAACCCTTTTCATGCTGAATAGAAAATTCACATTCAAATCAAAGTGCTGAAAGCACAGTTGATGCACTAATTGTGAATCAGGAATTATTTGAAAATATAACTCATGAACTTTTCTGGGTTTGAAAGTAAAATAAAGTGGTATAGGCAAAGATCAATCTGCACATGTTGTGCAGACTGATCTTTGTCTATAGTACCTGCTACTTAAGCAGGAATATCCCAGATTAAGCATGACAAGGGTTGTGCAAAAGAAACTTGAGACTGAGTAGTTGAAGTATGCCAAAAGATGGCTAAGAATTTGTTTGAAACAAGATTTAAGTTAAGTCATATAAGGGTTAATTTGTACTGAAAATATTCTGTCAATGATTGCAGTTGATATCTTTTCTTGAGGTTATCATTGTCATTAGAAAGAATTGTCTCCGTTCCATTGAGACCCGAATCATTCATATTACAGAATAAATATATTTGACAGTGACATTCTTTACACCAATATGATACTCTGTAAGCTTAAGGAAGTAGGTTGGAAATTCCTCAAAATGATCTGCAGCACTACTGTTAGCTTTCAGTTCCGGTAGTGGACCCATAATAGTTCTGCAATGTTTCTGAACTCATGATCTTTCACAATGTTTACTGAGTTTTCCAAATCATTAGGAAACCTTAGTTAACACTGTTAAAAGTTCATTGCTTCCAAAACATTGCGGAACTATTGTTGGTCCACTACCTGAACTGAAAGCTAACAGTAGTGCTGCAGATCATTGTAAGAGTGAACCCAATATGTTGCTTTTCAAACTATAATTCTTGGGTGTCATGGGTTTGATCCCTAGCAGCATCACATATCCTTTCTGACATTCCTCTACCCAATAGTTGGATAATAGTAAACCTTAGTTGGTTAGCAACTTTTGGCTAGGAAAGGATGAAATTGTTATTAAGTACCGGTGCAAGAAATACTAGAATTTCATTTTAAGGTTCTCAAGCCACTGAGTTGTGAATGAAAAATGAAAAGGGGCTTTGAGTACCATACAAAAAAACAAAGGATATATTGCAGCAGCCTTCTAGGTGTGGTCTTGTCATGCAGAAACTTTAAAATGGTGCTTTTAATATTTATAGCTTACTAAACTAGAGGTACTCACTAGAAACTTGGATGAGGTTCGCTATCAAAAATGCAAAATACTACCAGAGGATAACACAAAATAGTACAACAAAACTACAAATGTTTCGGAGCAATTGTGGGTGCACCTCCCCACAGAGTAAAGTAGAAAGCAGACAGTTAAGGCTGAGATCAGACTGCATGTCTGTGCAGACTGATCTTAGTCTGTACTGTCTGCCAATGTTTTGTGAACAACTAGAATAAGCCGTAGACAGCATGTGTAGGGGTAAATTCCAGTGTATATATATTTCTGGAGTTTTTTTATTCAAGATAATAAATCTATGGGGTGTACGTCGTCATCAAGTAATGTGTTATTACATGTTACCGTAGTTTATTATCTGTCTTCAAACCTCTAATTCCCATCGGTGAGAAGGAAGGTAGACAAAATATCAATAGAATACAGAAGACTGCTTGGGTAACTCTTATCCTGGTGAATTTAAATTTTGTTTCAGACATGTATTGCCAATTTTTGGGACATTTCAATAAGTTTGCTCTGGCTTCAACTTTTCACAACAATAATGAAGTAAAAAGGTGGCAGTGCATGTTATTATTCTATATATTTGCAACAGAATTGAAATTCAGCAGGTCACAATGGATGACTATATCTAAATATAAAATTCTGCTATGTTGATTTAATGAGCCATTGAAAGAAATAGAATGATAATCACATGAATGCCTCAAATTCTGTGAGTCAATTGAACACAATCAGTATTATTGTTCTTCCAAGGTTATTTCAAGTGGTCAACTAAAAACCCTTATAACTTCCTATATAAATTAATAGGCATTTATAGTAGCTTTGCACTGACTTACAGATTTGCTATTAATATCTCAATCAGTGACCAAGATCTGTCTGTATTGTGCATTATCTTGTATAATAATACCGTGCATGTCAAGCCTGATTGCACCATCTGTACAAGTGCCAAATGATATTCTTAAGTCTGTATTGACTGAATTTTTGTAATTAATGCACTTTTGCACAGATTATGAGCCGACATGTTTTTTTAAGGAGATCTGTGAGCAAAACAATTATAACTATGACTAGTTGGAGTAAGTCCATAAGTATGTGGATGGTCTGTCCGAATTTGTTACACTTCACCCTTGGTTTTTTTCCATTTTTTATGTCCCCCTTCGAAGATTTATTGATTGATTGAATGGAGCTTTACGCCGCTTTCAACATTTTTGCAGTTATATTGTGGCGGCTGGAGCACCTTACAATGGATTCCTGGCATTTCTCTCACCAGTACAACCATCACAATCTTTCCTAGCCTCCAGCTGCTATCTAACATAGGTCTACGATTATCAACCCATTTGTGAGAGACAGATAGTCGGAAAGAATGAGCGCCGCCGGCGGGGATCAAACCTTGCCCCCTATGAAGAAGAGTGGGTATATTGCTTTGCACTTGTCGATGAGTCCATCCATTCGTCTGTCAGTCAGTCTGTCTGTCCAAAAGATAACCCCGGGGTATATCAAAATAATTGAATTTCCATTACAAAAGGGATGGGCTTTCATTAGAGGCTATGCTACATATCAATGGCTCTGTGCAGAACAGTTGTAACTGCCTTTAAGCATTATAGGCATTTATAACTTTTTCTGGTGAGCCACAGATATTTAAGTCAGTGAAAAAAGGCCAAAAATAAAAAATAGTCTGCGTAAAATATTAACACATGATAGAGGAAAAAGTGCATAAAATCTCTGTTGGATTTTTAGTGACCTTGATTTTGTGGGTATGTGCCTTTATTAGAGGCTCCACAATTTTGTGAAATGTCTTTAATAGAGGCTCCACAATTTTGTGAAATCACATTAAAAATGGTCGATTTTTACCTCCAAAAAGGGGGGGGGGGGCTTGTTAGAGTGTGAGGCTCTATTAGAATACAGTATTTACAAATTGCTATCCTATTGTGATTAACTGTAACAGCTTGTAATGGAAATCAATTCATTTTCTGTCATGAAATCGTAATTTTTTACTCAGCACCAGCTTATTTTTGAAGCTTAAAGAGTTATTATCAAAGAGCTTATTCAACTAGAAGAGTCAAACAGTACATTTGAAAAGAATTGAAGACTCTTTTACTCTTTTAAGACTGTAATCAATTCTTGTCTAAAGTTGGTCTCAAGAGGGTTCAAGGGACTCTCTTCAGAAAGATTTTAGAGTCCTTAAGCTACTGACTTCAGAGTCTCAGACTAGCAAAACCTGCATTCCTTGAAACCCTGCATCTTGCAATTAAGGATCATCTCACGAGACTTGGCGTTAAACCATATTTTGCTCTTAAACAATCTAACTATGTTGTGTACAAGGTGTTTGATAAGTCTTACTCTAAAGTCTTTAGAAAATGTTTTGTCAAAGGAAACCTTTTCAAAAAAGTTCAAGAAATATGTGAACTTTTCAAGAGCTTTATTAAATTCAGTGAACATTTAATGAACCAACCATTCTGGAATGATTAGAATCTGTGGGACCTTGAATAATACTTTCTATATCCAGGAATAAGGAAATCAAAGTTTTAATTTAGTCATGATTGAAATGGATGAAACAGCGAAGGTCAATCTATAATCAGGCTATATTGGTTAAGGTTGACCACTAGTAAAAATGCAGTCTTGTATATGAATCAGAAATTTTAAATTCCAAAGCAAGTCTAGTCAATTTTCATATGTCAGGTCAAATTAATTTGCTTTACTTCCATTTTATTAAGCTGATGATAGTAACAGATTCCAGGTACACCCAATGGGGGTCATGAATTGTGGGATGTCAAATTGTTTTGACACATCATCACTTCCCCGTGTAAGAAGTTATGATAAGTCCTGAATACAAGTAATACCATGAAGAAATGGGTCTCGTAAATCTTAACTAGCTAGGCATGTAATTATCTATCCAGATGGCTGCATATTAGTTCCCTAATATCAGACAAATTTTCGAAAAAGTGCTTAATGAAAAAAAAAGGTATTAAATGCAAAAAAGCAAGATCCAGCTGTTCTACTTTCTGTAATTATGCCCCTTTCAAAGAAAAGGGAGGATATTGCTTAACACTTGTTGTTCGGTCTGTCTGTCCATCTATCCTTAGACCAGATTTTTTTCAGGAGCATATCTCAAAAAGTATGCAAGCTAGAATCATGAAACTTCACAAGTTCGGAGATTGATAGATCTCATTGAGGAGAAGTACAGTGCATAAAGAACCATAACTCAACTCATCAAAGTAAAAATAGTATTTAGAGAGGTCAATGCAAGTCAATTGTAAGTGCCTAGACATATATATAAAGGCACTTACAATAGCTTGGTTCTGACCCCTTTATTTTTTCCAATGGAGAATAAACCTACAACATAGAGTTTTAATAACAATTCTAAAATCACATTGCTGCATTTATACCAGTGTTCTTGGTAGTAGGAGTTTCTTGTAAACTGATTGGATCTCATTTTCAGGGAGCTTTTCTTGCAGTCTACTTCATTGAACAATAGCATTGATAAATGATTAATTATGTAGCACTTAGAGTGGGTAATTGGATTCTAAAACAAGAGATAAATCACAGTTAATTTCTGTAAATTGAAGTTTGATTGCTATGTGTTTCCTTTGTGTGTAAACATAGCTTTCTCATGGCTTTGCTTTGGCATCACATGAGATTTTAAGCTGTCTGAGACTCTGATGTTTTGTGTAAAAGCTTTCCTATTGGAACTACAAAAAAGATGTTTAAATTTTTCTCCAAACTAAGTATTTTATAGATTTAAAAAAAAATCAAAATCTAGGGCCTGACTTTTCTATATGCACATTGTTTTACTGGTGACGCCTGTCTGTCTGCAAAAACTTAACCTGTCAACTAAGCATTTTCGCATAATTTCAATATTACTGATGAGCATGAAGGTTCCTCCCATCATTTTCTAGCTTTGCTGTTTTTGGAGAAAACCCGAGGTATTGCTATAGCCTTGGTGTCGTCGTCATGAGAAATCATAAAAAAAGCATTATCAACTTATACTATCAAGTGAGATTACTAGATGCATTTCGTGAAAATTATGCCCCTTTTTCGACTTTTTTTATCTACCATCCAGCACTTAACAGCCTAGCATAGGTACCCTTAGGCGGTGCTTTTGTTTGAAAGTCATGGTTTAAGTTATCAAGGTCAGACTTCTAAATATTTTTAGGGGCATTAGTGTTTTACAAACAAATCAAATTGTTAGGTGCTCAACCCATGTGATATGAGTGTAAGTTTGTTAAAAGCAGCGTAAAATCCCATTCAAACAAAAATGCAACTTGTGGACAATTTTTACTTTAACATAAGATATTGATAGATATATGATCCCAATCCTTTGAAAAAAAAATAAAAAGCAACTCAATGTCTAGCAGATGGAAATTCAAAGCCTTATAACTTAAACTTGATTAAAGCTCTAGTTACAAGGTTAAGGAAGCAAATTCACAATATATGGAAAGATATCAATGTCAAAATAATAAATACAGCGTTTTTTCTCCTAGCTTTGGGAAAGGGTCCGAGACCACACCAATTGGGAAAAATGCGTTGTTTTCTCAAAAATTGGGAATTTTTATTGTGATGCTTGTTTTAAAAACATTACATTTATTTATATCATTAGTATTCATTACAATATGTATAATAGAAGTTCCTATGCCTCTATAGTCATATCTTAACTGAAAAGCAAACCATAGTCCTTAAAACAAGGAATCTGAACAAAAACAATGACAAAGAATTAGTCTGATTGCTCTGGAATAAATGTTTTGAATCAAATCTAGAAAGGTCACTGAGTTTTTTGTTAAAAAATATCATGGTTAAACCTAAAATATAGATAAATCAAGTTCTATATTAAATTCGTGGGTTGAACATTCTTGGGTACGTATCAAAAGAAAACAAATACATATTCAATCCTATTGTTTTTAAAACAGCTATAAATGAATATTTCTACTAAAATCATAGAAACTTTTTTAACATATTTCTAAAATAGATCATATACTCAGGATGTTCTACCTGCTGTAGAATGTTTGAAAGACAATTCAGGTTGGTTCTGAGAGGTGCCGAGATCGTGAATAACAGTCAACTTTGTTTACGAAAATTAAACAAAGATAAACAATTATATTTTGGGTTATATAACAGGAAAGTAATTTGCTTCAACCATGACCAAAAGTACTTCATTCTAGTAAGTTTTTTCCTTTAAAATTCATCTTACATCAATGATAAATAAATGCAAAAAGATCGTCTACTGCAAATCGGGTCCAAAAATCACAATATCTTGGCTTCACAAAAATATGCAGTTTTGTAATGCGATAACTTCCGAGTTATCCAAAATACAATGGGTTTCCTGTTTCGTAATTGTTTATGCCTATGAAATCGAGAACCATGTGACTAAAATAAACTGATCTTCGGAAATTCCCCTCTTGTTGACAAATTACAACACAGATATTTATTGCTAAAAGTACTTCCAGTTTTCCAATGAAAATAATCAAAGTTTATGTTTACTTCAAGATTTAGCTTTGAATTGGGAATTTCATTCTCTCATTTTGGGAAAAAATAGTAGTTTTCGTCATTGGGAATGGGTCCGTTTACCGGACCCGTTCAAAGAAGGAAAAAAAACGCTGAAATATGTGACCCATCATGCGAAAAAGGACCATATGGGTAGTGCATAAAGTGTCAGCCCTAGTCAGACTGTGGATTGCGTAGACTGAGTAAGCTTGAAACCTTTTGCATTTTACTTCTTTTCTGAGTCTAGAATGAAAAATTTACACTCCAGTGAAATAACTTTTCAAATGCAATCTCTGGTTGATCAATGCTGGACCCAATCTTTTTTTCCAATATTTTTTTTTCAGGGTTCCCAGATGGTCCCTTTTCGTGTGACGGGTCACATATATAAATTTGACAAGAAAATGTGCATTTTGGTCTCATTAACGCACATTCCTAGGGAAAAACAGATTTACTGGAATACGAATTTATCAGCAGTTATCATTTATTAATGAGGGGATGTCATGGAAAATTGGTTCTTGTTCTTTCCCTGGAATGAGGAAATTTTTCATGATCCTAAGCTTCTGCTGAATAAAATTCCTTTTCATTTTCTATTATTATAAATGGACTGAAAGCAATGGAAAATCTGATAATATTTAAGGGGATTTTGAATTTATACTTTTGATGAAATACACAGTAGCTGCAGTACCATTACATTACTTAATCCTTGTCATGCTGAATTAGAATATTCCTGCTTTTGTAGGAGATATATACAAAGATCAGTCTGCAAATTATTTGCAGTCTGATCTATGTCTGTGTCACCTGATTTTCTGTTTAATGCTCCTGCATCGACAGATCAGAGGCATATTGTTTTACCTTTGTCTGTCTGTCTGTCGGTCTGCAAAACTTAAAAAAAATGCAAATTACTTCAAGGCTATTCAAGATACATTGCTCATGATAGATCTTGATGATGCACATCTATAGATACCAAGGTCAAGGTAATGGGACAAGGTCAAGATCATCTGTCAAGGTCACAGTTTTAATAAATAGCTGTTTCATGGCGGCATTTGTGTTTCACAAACACATCTTGTTTAAAACAGAAAAATGTTAAAGTTATGTTTTGAAAATAAACACTGACTCACAATTATTGCGTCCAATACTTTCAGTACTTTGATTTAAATCCATTTTTGGTTAAGCATGATTGGAATTAAAAAAGGCCATTGTCCAGAGAAGAGCTAGGACTGTTTACATAGATTTTTGTCTTCCAAAAGTATTTTCAAACAATTTTGAGACAAAATTTAGTTGTCAATAATTTTATTTGTAGCTGAGGCTTTTTAGCCTTCTTTGAGTATGGTTTGAAACAGCTCTGTCATGACCAGATAGTAACCCCTGCTAAGTTTACAGAGAGCAGATTTGAAGCTTTTTGTATGAAAATTATGTGCTGTCACTTCCAATAAATGAAATTCCAGGAGAAAAACCTGGTCCTCATCTAGAAAATGTGTCCAACCAAGCATCAATCTTGACCCAACTGTCTTAAACAGACATCAAACTGATAGATTCACGAAGATTTTTTTTCCTCTTTTAGAGGTGGCATTGTTATGGTAATAGCTTTGAATGTCCTTTTTGAAAAAAAAAAAGAGAGAGAAAAATTTGCAGGAGATGATTATGAATTGCCAATGGATGTTTGTTCCATTGCAGTGGAATAGGTTTCTAAAAAAATAAAATTTGTTTCGGTTGAATGTAATTGTTTGTCACATTAATTACCCTTTTAGACTATTTTAAATGTTTTTGTTTTTTTTCTTAAGGTAGCAATGGACACATGCCGTAAATTTTTTCCGCCCAATGAATTTTTTTCTTGGTCACATATGTTGTAGATTAACATTGTGTAGTCATTATATCAAAATTTGAAGGTACCTTTCCATGCTCGTTTTCATGCTAGAGTTATCTGCCCTTGAGTGGTATTGGCCATTTTTCAGTAAAACGTTTATATTCGTTTTAGGTCTAATATAAATTCAGTACCAGCCTATAGTTATAAAGCAAATACATTTTGATAGACCTTATACATGTACACAATGGCTGTTGCCAAGAAAATTTCTCTTTGATCAAATGCATTTGCACAATTTGCCTTCAAAAGTTAAAAATGCCCTAATTTTTGTAATTTTACGGGGTAAAAATGCCCAAAAAACATATATTTTGAAGAAATTACCCAATGAATTTTTCTTATTTTCCGATATGTTTATAACCCTTTTTTTGCCTTTATTTGGTAAAAAATTCAGTATACCTTTCCATGCAAATAAGAAAGTTTTTCGTTATTTTACAGTGACCCCTCGTAATTGAATGACGTTTTTAATGCATTTTTATTGTTAAATTTAATAATCTAGTCATTCATTTGACATCAAATGTTGAAGAGAAACTAAGTTGTGAAATTTTACCATCATTATTCTACGTTATTTCCATAAGCAGAATCTTACGAAAACCGGTCTTTTTGAACAACGCGCAAAAAGAGCCGTAAAATAAACGAAAACCCACTTCCGGTATATAGAGTCGGGAGGCGGCTGTCCATTGCCACCTTAATTTGAGGGTTAAGTGCAACGCTATTTTAAGTGCATGTTAATATGTAGGCACTAACAATATTGTTGCGCTAACCCCTCAATTTGCAAAATAAGAAATTTCAAGTTATATTCTTATTACTGAGAAAACTTTAATGTTAGGGTATACACAGTAATTAAGTTTTTCTTTTATCAAAGAATTTCTGTGAAATGTGAGAGAAGATAAAATTACCATGATTATTTGACAGTTTCATAGAGCAGGCAGTTACATTTTGACAGTATTGTATTGATAGGCGCAAAATTGTAAATTGTTTAGAAATAAAGTGAGATGATGGTAGGTCTAAGTGAAATTTTCAGAAAACTTATATTGATTGCCCAATTAAGATGCCTATCGTTTTGGCAGTACTATAATTTTAGGGGAGGAAATTCTCCAGGGTACCTTCATTGCATGCTGGTCTTTCAGAAATTGAAATAGAGATATAATAGTCTTCCTTTGAACCAGGGGTGTAGAAATATGTATTTTCCCCTCTTGTCCATGGACAAGTAAAAGTCAATTTCTAACTTGTCCAGGATCAAAATGAACTTGCCTGAAAAAAAATGAATTGATAGATATCGAGAAAACATTGTCTTTAGTGAAGAAAATGCTGAAATCCAGCATATTCTTAAAAGATAATTTTTATACACCCAAGGTCGTATTATGTTATGGCCTCGGTCATCCATCCGTCTGTCCGTGCGTCTGTCTGTCCGTTAGCAATTTTTTGTGTGCGCGACTCCTCCTAAACTACCAATTGGAATAAGCTGAAACTACACACAATTACTCCCTATGATGTCTAGTTGTGCATAAGACCTTTGAAATTCAAATCGCTCCAGTCATTCCTGAGAAATCTTTAATTATCTGCCCTTGAATATAACAAAAATTACTGTTTTTTGTGTGCGCAACTCCTCCTAAACTATCAATGGGAATAAGCTGAAACTACACACAATTACTCCCTATGATGTCTAGTTGTGCATAAGACCTTTGAAATTCAAAATGCTCCAGTCATTCCTGAGAAATCTTTAATTATCTGCCCTTGAATATAACAAAAATCACTGTTTTTTGTGTGTGCAACTCCTAAACTATCAATTGGAATGAGCTGAAACTAGACACAATTACTCCCTATGATGTCTAGTTGTGCATAAGACCTTTGAAATTCAAAATGCTCCTGTCAATCCTGAGAAATCCTGAATTATCTGCCCTTGAATTAAACAAAAATCATTGTATTTTGTGTGCAACTCCTCCTTAACTATCAATTGAAATGAGCTGAAACTAGACACAATTACTCTCTATGATGTCTAGTTGTGCATAAGACCTTTTCAATTCAAAATGCTCCAGTCATTCTAAAGTTATCTTGGATTATCTGCCCTTGAGTTGATGAAAAACAAAATTTCTTGTCGGCTCATTTTCTCCTACATTTTGGATGGGAATGAAAGGAAACTTGCCATTATGACTCTTGTCTTTTTGTGCTTAGGACTAAATATATTTTCATATTTAAATGTTATGGCACTAGATGTCTGTCTGTCTGTTTGCAATATTTTTAGCTATCATTCAAGCTCACGTTACTGACAAGCCAAGGTTACTGACAAGCCCCTTCGGGCGTACATGCGCCGCTCTGCGAAGCTCTTGTTCACTCAATTGATACAAACAACAGGATGACTTTTCTCCTATATCCTTTTAGTATTGTTACAAGATTTGCTCTTGTATTTACATGTCCACATGCAGACAAGTGGCATAGAAAAATATACTTGACGCAAGTGAAAAAGCCCACATCAGACAAATCGACCATGGGAATTCCATACCAATATGCTATGAATATTTATCCCCTTGTATCAATTAAATCGGGGTCTGTCTTTTGGGCTTCACAACTGACCCAAACAACTTAACATTGTCAATACTTAAAACCTATGCTAGACACAATGCTAATACTTAGTATGATTATAGATCTCGTTGTTATGCATCTGCAAAAACTAAGGTTTAGGTTTTCTGATAAGGTCAAGGTTATCTGCCAAGGTCATTGTTTAAAGAATTTGCAGTTTCACATACACATTTTGTTTTATATAATCGTTTAGCCAGTAGAACGTAGTTACTTCAAATTTATACATTTTAGAGGCATTCTTTATTATGCATTCAGCAGAATACTTTGTTAGTCGGTAAAGAAACAACTCTGTGTTCAGGGGCCAGTTTCATCAAAACATTTAAGCTGTATGTTTGTGTTACTGACGACTTTCGAAACAGTTACAACAACAATCACTTTACATAGGTATTGATAGATTGGCGATACCTGATTTTTGTCCTAAATATGTTGTAAGTTATCAGAAAGACAAAAATGCATCTGAAATGTTTTGGTGAAACCGGCCCCTGGATGCCAAAACAGTGCATGCTAACGGTTTGCCAATTATATCCTGCTTTGCATGCAAGTGCATGTGCAAAGCAGGATATAATTGAAAAACTGTTTGCACCGTTTAGTCATCCTTAACAAAGGGCAGGACACGTCTTTGCCTTTCTTTGAAAGGATGCTAGGAAATAGTTGTTCACTTTAACTTTCTTTAAATGATGATTCTTCAACAAGGTAGTGTGTTTAATTATATGATATTGAAACTGCAGACAATGGGACGATACCAATAGCTATGGGTGATTTTGCGCAGTGAGTGGTGAAATCTACTTTTAACTGTTAGATTCTCGTGCTATTTTTTGATTAGATAAAACAGGTTTAAACAACACTTTTCAAGGGGAAGGTTACAATTTAACTTTCGAATAAAAGTTTTTATAAGCTTAAGTTTTTATAAGTTTCAGAGAAAACCTGAGGTATTGCTATAGCCTTTATGTCGTCTTTGTCGTTGTTGTCATCATCATACTGCGATTTTTTTCCCACCATCCAGCACCCAACATCGGAGTGTAGGCACCCATAGGCGGTGCTCTTGTTGTCTTAAGTTTTTACGATTTACTCATACAGTCATGTGCTTATATAATTAAAATCAAGGGATATGGTTCAATTCATATCGGGTAGATAATCGTAAACCTATGTGGAATAGCAACTGGAGGCTAGGAAAGGGATGTGGTGGTAGTACTGGTGTGAGAAATACCAGGAATCCATCGTTAGGTGCTCCAGTCGTCGCGATATAACTGAGAGATTGTTGAAAGCGACGTAAAACCCCAATTCAAATTCAAATTCAAAATTCAATTCATATCATATATTATGCTTAAAATACCTGATATACCAGTGGTGATGGACTTGCATGGCGCCTTCAGCAGAGCAGTTTTGAAAATTATATAGTGTCTACATTCAATGAGCAACCATGCAAGTCAATAGTATACAGCAAATATTTTTCATTAAAGCTTTAACTAACAACTCAGTTTATCTTTCACAAAGCCAGCTCTTGTTTTCAGAACTGAATTAGACTTTGTTTCAGGAGAAGAAATTGATAAGTGATTTAAATAGACAGAAGCAGTTATTAGATTTAATGAGAAAACTTGAGGTGAGATACTGTTGATAAGCCATGCATCTATCAAACATTAACACTTAGTAAAACTGGCACTTTAATTTTCTTCCTGAAAATGAGCCTTTGCTATCAACTGGGGTTGAGATGTAGGGGAAATATAATGTCATTTGGTGACCAAAATTTCATATCAAGGGGTGCAAAACTATTGTAAAGTGCCTATAGGCGTATAGGCACTTGCAATAGTTTTGCACAAGCCTCTTGATCTCTACAGCTTTTTTTAGCTCCACTGGCTGAACTCCACTGGCTGAAAGCCACTGGGGCTATTGTCATGGCGTTGTGTCCGTCGTGCGTCCGTCCGTCCGTGCGTGCGTGCGTGCGTCCGTCCGGTCGTAAACTTTTCTTTAAAAATCTTCTCCTCAGAAACTACTGGATGGATTTCAACCAAACTTCACAGGAATGATCCTTGGGTGACCCTCTTTCAAAGTTGTTCAAGAAATTTTGATCCAATGAAAAATATGGATTTAATGGGCGTGGCTAATTTCCAAATATGGTAAAAAGTGAGTTTTCTCAGATTCTAATCAATGGATACCAATCAAATTTTGCATGAATGATCCTGGGGTGACCCTTTATCAGTCTACAAAAAATCGTTGTGATCGGATGGTAAATATGCATTTTATGGGCAGAGGTCATTTCTCTATATGTTATATAGTGGAAACTTTGAAAATCATTTTCTCAGAATGTAACTGATGGATATCAACCAAATTTCACAGGAATGATCCTTTAGTGACCCTTTATCAGTCTACAAAAAATTATTTTGATTGGATGAAAAATATGCATTTTATGGGCAGAGGTCATTTCTCTACATGTTATATAGTGGAAACTTTGAAAATCATTTTCTCAGAATGTAACTAATGGATATCAATCAAATTTCACTGGATTAATCCTTGAGTGACCCTTTATCAGTGTACCAAAAATTATTTTGATTGGATTGAAAATATGCATTTTATGGGCAGAGGTCATTTCTCTATGTGTTATATATTGGAAAATTTGAAAATCATTTTCTCAGAATGTGATTTTTGGATATCAACTAAACTTCACTGGATCCTTGAGTGACCCTTAATCAGTGTACCAAGAATTATTTTGATTGGATGAAAAATATTCATTTTATGGGTGGAGGTCAATTATCAATTTGTTAAATAGTGGAAACTATGAAAAACATTTTCTCAGAATGTAACTGATGGATATTAATCAAACATTTTATGTATGATCTTTGGGTGACCCATTATCATGCAGCCAAAAATTATTTTGATTTGATGAAAAATACGTCTTTTAATAGCAGAGGTCATTTCTCTTTTTGTTATATAGTTGAAACTTTGAAAATCATTTTCAATATCAGTAGAGCCCCAAATATCTAAAAATCTAGTCAAAACATTTATTTGTTTTACAAGAATTTCAAGCCTGTGGAGCGACTCAAGCCATTCATGGCTTTCTAGTTTGATCACCTAAAGATGATGTGCATGCACAATATAGTTGATTCTACAGTTTGAATAAATTAGTTGTAGGTACAAAATATTGATCACCCTATAATTGCAAACAAATTGTTGTATTCACAGCTGTCAACCAATGGGTGGAAATATCATAGACCTATGTGGTTGGGATAGTAGCTGGCGGTTAGAAAAAAATGTAATGTTTAGTACTGGTGTGAGAAAAACCAGGAATCCATTTTTAAGTGTTCTAGCTTTCGCTATATAAGTGAAAGGTTCTTTGTTGAAAGTGATGTTAAACCCCATTAAATCGAACAAACAAAAACGACAATTTATCAATGGATGAGAATTAAATTTTGTGAGCGGACCCTTGCTTGAAAACATTCTTAATGTAGTTGCTTTGGATTGTTTGAGAAAGCAATAAACCTAGTTCTCTATAAGACATACTGTATTTTATATTTGAACCTGCAAAACAGCTCAACACTTTCTAATCATCATAATTTTGGTTTGTAGGGTATTAAGAAAAAAAATTGTTCTGCTTTATCTCTACAGTAAAAATGCATTTTTTAGAGACAGTTATTTCAGCAAATGAGAATACCAAGATGAAAATTAGCTGACAAGCCCCAGGATGTATAAAAAAATTGTTGGCAATATGATATTTACATGTCATATGAAAAGATTACATCTATGCAAGGGCTTTTTTTCGTTGTTTAATAGAGGCCTAAAAAAGGCTACTTCCCAATTCAAAAAGGGCTCCAAAATTCACTTTCTTTGATATTTACATTATTTCAAATTAGAACTCAATAGACTCATCCTGAGTTGCAGGAACCCGTTGGTATCATCTTAATTGTCAAGATGATTCCAATGGGTACCAACAACATAGGGTTTCAATAAGAAATAAAGATATTTAACTGACACTGCCCCCTCCCTTCTATCCCGTCTTATCAGATTGATACTATTAATGTCATGGGTATTCATCTCGGAATCCTCACATGAATTACAACAGTGTGTTGCCTTGGCTTAGAATCGGGTATGAGCATCAGCTCCTTGATTAAGAGGTCCTGAGTTCCAATCCCGGGGTGGCTTCAGATCTTTGTTCTTTCCTGGGATCATACATTTGATACAAGTACTGGATGATTTCCAGGAATAACATTTGAGAGGGATGTAACTACGTTGTAGAACTTGTAACAAACCACTGTAAAATCCAATGTTATGGGCACTCAGCGTAATTGTTTGACAATGCTTGAATCTTAAATTCAAAATACCACCTCTTTCTGTAGTTCTAGACTCTTGTCTTAAAAACTAAGCTGCTTTCAGAGTGCAGTTGGTAGTATTCTGAAGGTCCGTAGTTCAATCCCAGACAGTGGCACTCATTTCCCCTGGCTATTTGTCTCTTCCCAATGGATTTCAAATTCATTGGATAGCAGCAGAAAGCTAGAAAAGGATGTTATGCTAGTACTCACTACTGGTGTGAAAAGTGCCAGGAATCCATAGTAAGGTGCTCCAGCTATTTCCATATGACTGAAAGATTGTTAAAAGTGGCGTAAACCCCTTTCAAACAAAGTAACTATCTTTAACTATCTTTAAAACTATTTGACGGCACTTTATCCTGATTCTCATTGAAAGAATAGTTTAAGTTGATGGAAGAAATTAGACAGAACTGTCAGAAATAATGAAAGCCATTTTGTTATTTCATAAAATATTCATAAAATCTTCTCTTAAGCAGACAGCATATTAACAAACTTTTTATCGGGGAAATTGAGATGACAAAAATGGAAGAGGGTTTCAAACTGGTACATTGATGGATGAAAAATGAGTGTGAAAGCTAAAATACCAAAATGAAATGAGCCTGTGCATGAGCTTTCCAACAATTTCAAACATGCGCAAAGCAAAGACTCTGACCAGTCTGTGCATCTGCACAGTCTGACCAGAGTCTTTACTATGGAATTAGTCGAAAGTAAAGGTCTCAAAGTATCTGTAGACTATCAGGTAAACAAAATGTACAGTATATGGCTGGCTGTCCACGCTGCTCAATTTTTGCACTTCACGAACATTTCAAATGTTTGGAAATGTCAGGCACAGGCTCAAATAGTTTTGCACTAGCTTCTTGTCTTGATGAAGACAGTGTAGACCATTAATGGAACATCTTCAATATGTCGTGAAAGTTCTAATAGAGTCCCATGCTCAAATATAACCCCCATCCCCCCATTGTATGTAAAGATTGACTATTTAAAAGTTATGAATAAACCTCTACCCTTGCCAAGTCGAGTGTTACGATGATTTCAAAGGAAAGTAAATGTAACTTTTTTCAACCAAATGTTAAGCTTTTTGAGTTTTTCTTTGATTTACTGGAGATTTACAGTTGAGAAGACTTGGAAAAATTGCTAAAAATGCAGCCCCTCCCAATCTAATAGTAACATGGTGATTCTAATAAACCCATTAGAGCTTTTACGGTATATAGACCTTTAGCGTGGTCCTTCAGTTATGGCTAGCTTGCTGTCTAGGGAGTACTAACTTTTTGTAATCAAGCTAAACTTTACTAAGCTCCATCCAGTGTTGTGACTGAACATCATACAAATGTTTAACAATTTTAAATTGGCCTTAAATTAATCTAACTAAAAAATCTTTTTTCTTTTAAGTTTGCTTTTTAACATTACTGCATTCAGTTAAAAGGTCAAGGTTTTGTTTAAAGGCCAAATAGGTGCTTGCATGATACAAGTTTACCTATCTTCAACAACAACTCAGCACAATGCATGATAAAGTTTGAGGATTGTTATTTTCTATTTTGAGGCTCTGCATGAAAAAGTTGTAACTGCCCATAAATATATAGGCAGTTACAACTTATTGGTGCTGAGCCATCAACTCATTGAAAAAAATTATGGTGCTCATTATAGAGCTTATTAAATAATATCTGCAATCATTATAGGGTGTTTGGCACAAAATATTGTAAGCACCTATAACATGAATATTCAGGTACACCACTTTTGTGCCAACCTGTCTAAATTGAGTACTTTAAGATGTTGTATGATATGGAAACATTTGGATGGGTCCCATAGGGTGGAATCAACAGACAGAAATACTGTATCAGCTAATTCTACTTCATTTCAAACTCTCCCTTGATAGTTGCTGAACGGAATACAAAAAGCCATCAGCATTATAAAAGTGTTTAATCTTGATTCAGTTTTATCAGGCAGACAGAAAGTATTTCACTTGAGACCATAGGAATCCACCCTGTTCATTTTGATTGACCTGGAACATTAAATTGTCTACATTACTAGAGCCAAACCTGTTCAAGGAAATATCCCCTGGGTTCCTTCTTCCATTTATGTTTTTTGAAAGAAAATATAATTATGAAATACTAGAACTTATGATTTATTACATTTATTACATACTTTTTATCCCCCGCCGAAAAAATTTTTCGGGGGGGATATTGTTTTTGCCATGTCCGTCCGTCCGTCCGTCCTTCCGTCCGTCCGTCCGTCCGTCCGTCCGTCCGACAATCGTTTCCGCGCTATTTCTTGAAAACTATAGACCCGATTTCAATGAAACTTCGCACACAGCTTCACTACAATGAGGACATGCGCATATCGTCGGGGTTACCCGGTTCGACGGTCGAATTTAGAGTTACTGCCCCTGACTGTTTAAGCCATATACATACATAGTGATATTCGTTTCCGCGCTATTTCTTGAAAACTATAGACCCGATTTCAATGAAACTTGGCCCACAGCTTCACTACAATGAGGACATGCGCATATCGTCGGGGTTACCCGGTTTGACGGTCGAATTTAGAGTTACTGCCCCTGACTGTTTAAGCCATATACATACATAGTGATATTTGTTTCCGCGCTATTTCTTGAAAACTATAGACCCGATTTCAATGAAACTTGGCACACAGCTTCACTACAATGAGGACATGCGCATATCGTCGGGGTTACCCGGTTCGACGGTCGAATTTAGAGTTACAGCCCCTGACTGTTTAAGCTATATACATACATAGTGATATTCTTTTCCGCGCTATTTCTTGAAAACTATAGACCCGATTTCAATGAAACTTGGCACACAGCTTCACTACAATGAGGACATGTGCATATCGTCAGGGTTACCCTGTTCGACGGTCGAATTTAGAGTTACTGCCCCTGACTGTTTAAGCCATATACATACATAGTGATATTCGTTTCCGCGCTATTTCTTGAAAACTGTAGACCCGATTTCAATGAAACTTGGCACACAGCTTCACTACAATGAGGACATGCGCATATCGTCGGGGTTACCCGGTTCGACAGTCGAATTTAGAGTTACTGCCCCTGACTGTTTAAGCCATATACATACATAGTGATATTCGTTTCCGCGCTATTTCTTGAAAACTATAGACCCGATTTCAATGAAACTTGGCACACAGCTTCACTACAATGAGGACATGCGCATATCGTCGGGGTTACCCGGTTCGACGGTCGAATTTAGAGTTACTGCCCCTGACTGTTTAAGCCATATTCATACATAGTGATATTCGTTTCCGCGCTATTTCTTGAAAACTATAGACCCGATTTCAATGAAACTTGGCACACAGCTTCACTACAATGAGGACATGCGCATATCGTCGGGGTTACCCGGTTAGACGGTCGAATTTAGAGTTACTGTCCCTGACTGTTTAAGCCATATACATACATAGTGATATTCGTTTCCACGCTATTTCTTGAAAACTATAGACCCGATTTCAATGAAACTTGGCACACAGCTTCACTACAATGAGGACATGCGCATATCGTCAGGGTTACCCTGGTTCGATGGTCGAATTTAGAGTTTCTGCCCCTGACTGTTTAAGCTATATACATACATAGTGATATTTGTTTCCGCGCTTTTTCTTGAAAACTATAGACCCGATTTCAATGAAACTTGGCCCACAGCTTCACTACAATGAGGACATGTGCATATCGTCGGGGTTACCCGGTTTGACGGTCGAATTTAGAGTTACTGCCCCTGACTGTTTAAGCCATATACATACATAGTGATATTTGTTTCCGCGCTATTTCTTGAAAACTATAGACCCGATTTCAATGAAACTTGGCACACAGCTTCACTACAATGAGGACATGCGCATATCGTCGGGGTTACCCGGTTCGACGGTCGAAATTAGAGTTACTGCCCCTGACTGTTTAAGCCATATACATACATAGTGATATTCGTTCCAGGCTATGTCTTGAAAACTATAGACCCGATTTCAATGAAACTTGGCACACTGCTTCACTACAATGAGGACATGCGCATATCGTCGGGGTTAACCGGTTTGATCGTCAAATTAAGAGTTACTGCCCCTGACTGTTTTAGCCATATACATACATAGTGATATTCGTTTCCGCGCTATTTCTTGAAAACTATAGACCCGATTTCAATGAAACTTGGCACATAGCTTCACTACAATGAGGACATGCGCATATCATCGGGGTTACCCGGTTCGACGGTCGAATTTAGAGTTACTGCCCCTGACTGTTTTAGCCATATACATACATAGTGATATTCCTTTCTGCGCTATTTCTTGAAAACTGTAGACTGGATTTTAATGAAACTTGGCACACAGCTTCACTACAAACATGCGCATATCGTCGGGGTTACCCGGTTCGACCGCCAAATTTAGAGTTACTGCCCCCTGACTGTTTAAGCCATATACATACATTGTGATATTCGTTTCCGCGCTATTTCTTGAAAACTATAGGTTGATGTAGATAAAAGATAACCTGTACCTAAGTTTGATATTAACTTCATTGACAATGAAAATTTGTTCGGCGGGGGATATCAATTCAACGAATTTGCTTGTTTCATCATAAATTGATTGCAATCAAACAGAAATAAATCTATTTACCATATTTCTCCTAATAAACATTCCTAGGAGCCATAAAAACATGGACAGTTAGCTATCTGATGTATGTCGATATATCTTTTTCCCTTTAATCCGAGGTTCTTCCCCTGAAATATTATAAAAATGAGTGGACGTTGATCTCAGAATTAGAGGTGCCTGATTGTTCAGCAGAATTCAACCTCAAATTAGTGAAAAAGAAGTACAAACTTCTTTCAATTTAGTAATTTAAATCACCTGAAAGGGTTTTTATGGTTCCGAAGATCGGGCATATTGGTTTACTGTTGTCCATCTGTCTGTCTGTCTGTCTGTTTGCAATACTTAACCAAAAAACTTACCATTGACAATTACTTGAAGGCTATTCAAGATACAATGCTCATATTTGGTATGTCATAATAGATCAAGGTCTTCTGTCAAGGTCAAAGTTTTAAAAAAGATTGCAGCTTCAGCGGCATTCGTGTTTCACAAACTCATCTTGTTTTATTGAAAAAAAATAGGGGGAGGTACTACTGAAGGGGGAAGGGAACTCTTATAAGAGAAAATGTGTTTGTTGATATGATAGGTACTGAAAATGTCCAGCATGCAGGATAACAAAAAGGTGCAAACTGTTCACAAATTATATACCATTTTGCACATGCGTGATATTTACATAGTTCACACTGTTTTGTCATCCTGAAAGCAGGACTGTTAGGTTTATCAATAGATGCTCTGACATGAAAAGAACTATCATGCATAGTTAAATGTAATGGTAAAATGTAATTAGGATAAAGATTTGGAGATCCGTTTAATCAACAGCTTGAGCTTAGATCCAAGAAAACACTCTCACAACACAGTAATCTCTGTCTTCAAGCACTCTCACTATAATTAACCTTTGCTTTGATTACATGGTGTTCTGATTAAATTACAGTGGCAAGCCCTACATTCAGGATGACATAACGGTGCAAAGTATTTGCAATTTATATACCCCGCAGGGATGTGGAAAAATGAGGTTTGTCCACTTGGCTACAGACAAGTAAAAGCCAATTTCTCACTTGTCCAGGATCAAAATGAACTTGTCTGCAAAAGAAATGGAATGGTATTTTTTACAAAACATTGTTTTTATGCCCCGATAGGGAGGCATAATAAATTTGACTTGTCCGTCCGTCCGTCTGTCCGTCCGTCTGTCCGTCCGTCCGTCCGTCCAAAAACTTTAACATTGGCCATAACTTCCTTATTACTATCAAAGCGGTGTCGGGGGCATTGTCATCTTACAGTGACAGCTCTTGTTAATGAAGAAAATGCTGTAACTCAGCATTTTCTTTATTAAAGACAATGTTTTCTAACCTTTTATACA
This sequence comes from Fragum whitleyi, assembly GCA_948146395.1. NCBI lineage: Eukaryota > Metazoa > Mollusca > Bivalvia > Cardiida > Cardiidae > Fragum > Fragum whitleyi. The sequence continues at coordinate 36,899,023 of OX411547.1, read as the reverse complement.
AACATTAGGATGACTTTTGTCCTAAATCTTTTAAGAACTGTTGCCAGATTTGCTCTGGTATTTACTTGTCCTCGGACAAGTAGCCTATAAAAATGTAATTGCCCACAAGTGGAAAAGCTAGTGTTGGACAAGTCAGACATGGGAATTACACCCACCCCCAACCCCCGCTTTGCATGCAAATGCATGTGCAATTAAGGGGGGTATCATTTGCAAACAGTCTGCGCGTTTTTGTCATCCTGTATGCAGGGCTGTCATGGAGTAGTAGCACTAAATCCCCTGAAAAATGTCATAGAAAATGTGATAGGAAAGGATTGGAGATCTGTTTTATCAATGGCTTGAGCTAAGATCATAGAAAAAAATTCTAACACAACACAGCAATTACTTTAATCTCGGGTCTTAAGGCACCCTCTCTATAATTAACCTTTGTTTTGATTACATGGTGATATTCTGATTAAACTATGGTGGCCAGTTTTGTTGTTCCAGTGATATTTTGCTCTTTGGAAATTGCAAATTAATTTTTGTTTGCTTAATCCCAGAATCTCAAATGGACCCTGATTGTAGAAGCACAAGGAAATTATCATATTGTATTTATAGCAAGATCTTGTATTGTTTGTTTGTTTGGGGTTTTACGCCCCTTTCAACAATCTTGCATATAAATTGCAGCAACTCGAGCACCTAACAATAGATTCCTGGTATTTATCACACCAGTACTACCATTGCAGCCTTTCCTAGCCTCCAAGCAGAAGATGTGGCGGCTCTATTCTTAACCCTTGTCATGCTGAATAAAAAATCTTAAAATCAAAGGGCTCATAGCACTGGACACACTAAATGTGAGTCAGTATTCATTTTGAAAATTAAATTTTAAAGCTTTTCTGGTTTCGAAAAAGGAAAAACAGGTGGTATATACAAAGATCAGACTGCACATAATGTGCAGGCTGATGTTTGTCTTTAACTCCTGCCAAGGCAGGAATATTCCGGGTACAGCATGACAAGGGTTTAGATGATTAGTTTGAGTATGCAAGCTAGAAACATGAAACTTCACAGGTGGATAGATCTCTTTGAGAAGTGCGGTGCACAAGAACCATAACTCTACTCATCATCATATTTTGTGAGTTATTGCCCTTTGCTGATTGACAAATAAATAGGCTATTGGCCTGCTTTAATGGGGGGGGCATAAATGTTTTAAAAAACATCTCTTGTTATACAAGAAGTGTCATGCATTGGTGGTACAATTTGTTCCTATAAAAGGATGTTGGAGTACAAATGTCCAGGTTTTGTTGGTGTTCTAGTGCAATCTTGAATCTAAGTGCAGCAATGTCTTAGTTAGAAGCTTTGAAACACTCTAGTTGATAATGATTAAAATCAGTCCAGGTAATATTGGTATCCTAGTGCAATCTTGAGTCTAAGTGCAGCAATGTCTTAGAAGCTTTGAAACACTCTAGTTGATAATGATTAAAATCAGTCCAGGTAATATTGGTATCCTAGTGCAATCTTGAGTCTAAGTGCAGCAATGTCTTAGCTATGAAACACTCTAGTTGATAATGATTAAAATCAGTCCAGGTAATATTGGTATCCTAGTGCAATCTTGAGTCTAAGTGCAGCAATGTCTTAGTTAGCTATGAAACACTCTAGTTGATAATGATTAAAATCAGTCCAGGTAATATTGGTATCCTAGTGCAATCTTGAGTCTAAGTGCAGCAATGTCTTAGTTAGCTATGAAACGCTCTTGTTGATAATGATTAAAAGCAGTCCAGGTAATATTGGTATCCTAGTGCAATCTTGAGTCTAAGTGCTGCAATGTCTTAGTTATAGTCCGTTTGACTTCTATATGGACCAACATTTCGCCGAAAATCACAGAAATTAATAAATGAAATGTATTTTTTTTTCTTGTCATTTCATATTTCCCATCTAATACCATGACGAATCATGTTTTTCAGAATTTTTGAATGTAAAATAATGATTTTGTCCGTCCGTCTACATGTTAACTTCCAGCCTCTCATACCTTCTTGTGTCTATATTAAACGGAACAGCGACTTGCCCAACCAAAAATAGTTCTGATTTGCATAGGGACCGAGTCAAAAGTGAATGATTTTAAGTGAGTCGTTTTGGTATGAAATCGAGTATTTTTATAAAATTTATTTTATCGAAGATTTTTAATTGTTTTGGATATCAAATCTGAGTGAATTCTCTCTTTGTCTAAAAACCGTTTAGCCAGATAAATGATAATTGTTCTTATCTATTCTTGGTAGCGCGCCGGACTTCTAATCCAGGGGTCTATATTCGCACGGGTTCGATCCCCGGCCGCGGCACTTATCCTTTCCGACATTTGTCTTCCACCAATGGGTAGATAATCGTAAACCTATGTGGAATAGCAACTGGAGGCTAGGAAAGGGATGTGGTGGTAGTACTGGTGTGAGAAATACCAGGAATCCATCGTTAGGTGCTCCAGTCGTCGCGATATAACTGAGAGATTGTTGAAAGCGACGTAAAACCCCAATTCAAATCAAATCTTATCTATTCTGAGACAAACCCCATATTCATATATTTAAACCAATCAAAAAGCATTATTTAACCAAGTCGTTGTGAATTTCACGAGGAAAACTAGATAAGCAGGCGAGTAATAACGGTACAATTCACGTGATATTTAAGTTTAGGATGACATGACCGTCGATATGCTAATTAGCATGTCCAAATAAGGAATAATGGACATTTATTCTGTCAAATGTTTAGTATAAAACCACGTGTTTTTACGATATATTTACATCTTGTTACGATTAAACAGCCTTCTTCACCCCTCGTGTTTAAGAGTGGAAAATGCTAAAATATTAACATTAACTAGATAGACAAAATCATAATTTTGAAGTCATTTTATTATGCCCCTGATAGGGAGGCATCATAAATTTGACTTGTCCGTCCGTCTGTCCGTCCGTCCGTCCGTCCGTCATTCCGTCCAAAAACTTTAACATTGGCCATAACTTCTAAATCAAAGCGGTGTCGAGGGCATTGTCATCTTACAGTGACAGCTCTTGTTTTCAAAAAATATCTTTTGGAATGGTATTAAACTAAAATTAAGATTTTACCACATCCACATTCTTCATTCAAACTCGATTTTATGCTATTGATGAAAAGGTCGGTCCATATAGAAGTCAAACGGACTATAGCTATGAAACACTCTTGTTGATAATGATTAAAATCAGTCCAGGTAATATTGGTATCCTAGTGCAATCTTGAGTCTAAGTGCAGCAATGTCTTAGTTAGAAGCTTTGAAACGCTCTTGTTGATAATGATTAAAATCAGTCCAGGTAATATTGGTATCCTAGTGCAATCTTGAGTCTAAGTGCAGCAATGTCTTAGTTAGAAGTTTTTAAAGACTGTAGTCCATTATGATTAAAAAAAAAGGCCCCGTCAGTCCAAATCTGAAATTTTTGATGTCTTCTAAAAAAATTTCTTTAGGTACGGCAACAGTATAAGTAAGTAGTTTTATAGATTGTTTGTTACCATTTGATTTATTTTATAGTCTATAGAATTTGAATAAAATTTTTGGATTTAAGAAATATGTATGAAGTTAAAAACTTTGGAATATTTGTTCTTGGTAATTTAGTTTGAATATGGAGGAAAGCTGATGATTTACTTGCTGTTCCTGGATTAATTTAATCATAGCCCTATAGTTTAGTCTTTTATCCAGAAATCTCCCATAAAAATGGAAATGGGTAATTTCTCTTGAGGTCTGGAAAATGCAGCATTCCAGTTAGCCGTAGGGATAAATTGTCCTAATAGTAGCTGTGTTTAAGGGACCATTATTATTTGTAACTAAAAAATTCACTTGACAACTTTACTGAATTAAAAAAAAAAATCAAAAAGCTGTTCATTATATATTCCATAGACTTGTAATATCACTTTTTTAAAAGTATTTAAAAGCATTAAAATGCCTACCAAGCTCCATATATCATTTGTTGTTCTTGTATTTTCGTAGTTTTAGAAGTTTTGTTTGAAACTAAGGTCAAGCCTATTGAGGGCTCAGTGCAAAACAGTTGTAACTACCTATATGTTTATAGGGAGTTACAACCGTTTTGCACTGAGCCCTCGCTATCAGACCAATTGACCTTAATTGATTCTGAAACTCATTTTGAACTTCAGAACTGCCTCGATATCATACTTACTGTAATAGCTTCTCCTTTTATGTATCAACTAACATGGTCTTTATGTTGGACAACAGCAAAATAGGATCCAAAGGACTCAGTGATTGGTTTCTAAGGGGTCCTTTCTGAAATTTTGGGAACCGCAGCTTTAGGAATAGACCATTTATTCAAGGCTATAATCTCGTATTTTGTTGATTTATAGTTTTTCCCTGCTTTATTGTTAAGAAATTGAAAGAAGTATATATTTTAGGCTCAACTTCCCAAAAAAATTGAAGACTGTTTAAAGCAGTCTTCAATTCTTTTCTGAAGTTGAGCTTCAGAGAGTCTATGGGACTCACATCACATAGTTTTGAGGGTGTTGGCTTCTTATTTTTGCACCCCAAAACCTGCATCCCTTGAACTTGTTATTGTAAGGATTACATTTATGACTGCTTTGTTGCTTTCATGTACAAGATTTTTCTTTAACAATCTAATTCCTATGCAATGCCATGGTTTGTAAATATGGAATGGCCAGAAATAAGACAATTGAATTATCCAGTAGAGGCAATTAAGGTCAATAAGAGTCAGATTATCTTGATTTACGGAAAATAGTTAGCTTCTTAGTTTTTCCAAACAGGAGAAATTCGACCTCGAAGACTCCTAAGACCCCTAAGACTAAATTATTCTCTTATTATGTAGATTGGTTGGATTTTGCAATTTAGTGAAACTGCTGATATGTAAACACTATAAACAATGCATTTATCTCATAATCTACTTTTGAAGCAATTTGAGGTTTTCCATATATTTGAAATGATTTAATGTTAAGATCACCTAGGTGAGAGGTTTAATGTTAAGATCACCTAGGTGAGAGGTTTAATGTTAAGTTCACCTAGGTGAGAGGTTTAATGTTAAGATCACCTAGGTGAGAGGTTTAATGTTAAGATCACCTAGGTGAGAGGTTTAATGTTAAGATCACCTAGGTGAGAGGTTTAATGTTAAGATCACCTAGGTAAGAGGTTTCCAAGCTTTGTTTCAACTAAATTTTATACTCATTCTAATTCTAATGACTTCTATCAAAGGCATATTCAGACTAATTTAACAATCAATGAAATTCAGATATCCAACTTTGGTGGAAATTTCTTTTCTGGTAACAGAGAAATTTTCTGGTAACAGGGTCAGGAAAAATGTATTTATCTTGTCACTATGGAATGAGTGCAGCTATTTACACAGTTTACAAGCCTGAATAACTCAGTCTGGTTACTTATTTTGGTAACAAAACATGTAATTAGTCTGTGAATATTTAAGGCAGTACAGTTCTGACCAGTAAAGTGACCTTTGTGGTCTTTCCTTAAGGTACAGTACACATCACAGATTTATGCAGAAAGACTTTATGTATACCAGCTCAGATATAAGCTGGTTGAGTTGGAACCCAATTAGGAATTCCGTAGAGAGAGCAGCTGTCCACATTATTTGTGATTTCCTTATTTGGAATGTTGGTAGTTTGGTAATCCAATTACCGAGTCCCCATGACTAGGCTATGAGACAATTATCTTGTTAAAAAATCGTGTTCTTTAGATTTATGTACTACAAATGTTTGGTTCTACATCTTAAAGAATTGTCACAGCTGTCAAGAAAAGATGGCCTGCAAAAAAGGATAAAAGTACACATAGAATCTTTTACTAAAATCATATCCAAAAAAGGTATTGTGCGGCATCAGCGATTCTATTTTCCATTTGCTTCAGCACAGTTATCCCAAGCTGTTTCAGCAATGAGGATATAGTAATGGTGTCCGACCGTCATTCCATCCTTCCATCACTAAACCTGCCCAGGGCATATCTCCTAAGTATAAAAAAGTTATCAACTTGAAATTTCATAGGTGGATAAGTCTTGTGGACTAGAAGTGCAGTGCACAAGAACAATAACTCTTGCTTGCATAATTTTGGAGTTGTCCGAAGCGTATCTCTGAAAATTAAATAGCTATCAACTTGAAACTTTATAGGTGGATAGATCTCAAAGAGGAGACAATTCTTTCTTGCATAATTTTGGAGTTATTGCCCTTTGTGTTATTTGAAACTCATTCTCTTTGTGTATTGGTAGAACTCATGATGAGGAAGCTCTGTACAAAAGAATCCTTAATCTAGTAGGCTACAGTTCACTATCAAGCTTTGATGGCGGGGGATGGCCATGTCTGACATGGCCCTTGTTGTAGTTGCGTTGGACAGATGTTGTCCATATTTAACTGTCCACTTGGCCAGGCTTCCAGTGATGAAGCACTTGTATGATAGAGTAAAAAATGCCAGTGGTATATCAATGATGAGTAGCTGAAACACCATGGAGATGTTGAACACTGCTTTCACTTTTTCTTACCAAAGTAAGAAGGCTCTATAGAAATAAGAAATATGTCTCCGCTGTGTGGGAAGTTGGCCGAAGCCTGGCTCTTAGTCAGTGGTAGTGCTATGCATTGCCAGCAAAAATAGTGGCAGATGCAAAACAGACTTCAACAAATCCGTAAGATGTGACTTACTGGTTGGCTTTATCCTTGAGGTAAAAGTCACAGATGTGTCTCGTCTAGGAAATGGCTCAGTGCAAAATGGTTGTAACTGCCTATATATTTATAGGCAGTTTCAACTGTTTTGCACTGAGCCTTTGATGTAGCTTTTAAATTGACAGCTGTCTTAATGCAGTTGGTAGCATGTCAGACAGTCAATCTAGAGGTCCTGGGTATGATCCCTGATGACAGCACTCATCCTTTCCGACTAGTCGGCTACCACAAATGGGTTGATAATTGTAGACCTATTTGGGATAGCAGCTAGAGGCTAGGAAAGGATGTGGTGGTATTACTGGTGTTTTGGAAATATCTGGAATCCATTGTTAGGTGCTCCAGCCGCCCGAGATATGACTGAAATAATGTTAAAAGTGGGGTTAAACCCCATTCAAACAAACAAACAAAAGCTTTTAAATGGACTGATACCCCAATAGGTGTCATCAGTTAATTACAAATTTTATCATTAATTCCACAAAATTTAGCTTATTCTTACATTAGCTTTTTTTGCACAAAATTTAGAAAATTCTGCTAATGAACGAATTGAATATTTATAATATTTCTACAAAAAGTGTAGGTGAAAAAGGAGGGAAGACAAGTGAAACATCAAACAAACCAAGTTTCAAGTTATTTTTGGGGAAAATAATCATCAGGGATTTGATAAATTTGAATGATATTTGGTGAGCCTGAAGCTTTGTTCTTGATTTACAGGACAAATTGTTTGATAAACCAAGTGTTATAGTCGGATACTTGGTACAATGATGCTGGAAATTGAGTAATGATAGTTAGAATCATTCCCTCTTAACAAATTTGTACTAACATGGAGTTTTTATATTTTAAAAAATTTCTTTCAATATTACATTTAACCAAAAAGCTTATGATTTATAACAGCCCCCGTCATAGCGCAGTTGGTAGGGCGTCAGACTGTCAATCTAGAGGTCCCCGGTTCGATCCTTGATGACGGCACTCATCCATTCCAACTATTTGTCTACCACCAATGGGTTGATAATCATAGACCTATGTGGGATAGCAGCTGAAAGCTAGGAAAGGATGTGATGGTAGTACTGCTGTGAGAAATAACAGGAATCCATTGTTAGGTGCTCCAGCCACACGGTTTGACTGAAATAATGTTAAAAGCAGCGTAAAACCTCATTCAAACAAACAAGTTTTCAAAACCACCCTGAATGTACATCTTTGGTATTCATAACATGGTTAACAAGTTATGAGTTGAACTACTCAGGTGGTCCTTTTGTTTTTAAATACCTTTCTCACAATTAGCATGATGAAAGATACCAATAATGTACATCTGTAGGTGTCAAGGTCATGTTAAAAGGTCATGGTCATCTGTCAAGGTCAAACTTCTTTTAAACAAAACCAAAAAACTTAAATTGTTCAGTTTATTCACGTATATTATAGATACCTTTTTCATAATTCGCATGTTGAAAGTAGGTGTCATGTTAAAAGTTCAAGGTCATCTGTCAAGGTGAACATTTTGAAAAAAAAAATGATGTTATGGCATTAATTTTGTGTTTCGTAAGCACATCTTGTTCAGTATGATAAGGTTTAAGGATGGGTTTTAAATTCCTGAGAAAAGAATTAGAGAACTGGAGAAAAGAATGATCTTTAATTTTGTGAAATTGAGTCAGAGGAAAATTTCACAGTAATCGGTTTTACTAAATTTATTACTATTTCTTTCAAATAGCTTTCTCCAGTGAAATAGTCCTTCCCTGAATTCAGAGAAAACATAAGAAATCAGTTTCAACTACAACAAATCAATATATTTAGGGACCTAGAAATAATTTGAGGAAAATGCTATGAGAAAAGAAAAACTTCTTGGTTACAACTATTTTTTGTTTACAATGCAATCTGCATTACTATTATCGAAATTTACTTAGTTTATTTTCGCTTTTGACACGGTTCAATCTGGAATTTTTGTCAAACTTTTCTCATCAGCTATAAACCACCATATCTTGATACTTGGTATAATGTATGGGATAAAGGTCTGCTTACTGGTTTACATCTTTGTTTATTTCAGACTAAATGTCGTTCAATATGAAATTTTTACTGCATTTTTCTCAGCAAATCTGAATCATGTCACTTTGAAACTTGCTTCGGACTGTCAATCAAGAGGTCCGGTTCTATTCCCGACGGCAGCACTCATTCTTTCCGAATATTTGTCTTTCAACAATGGGTTTATAATCGTAGACCTATGTGAGATAGCAGCTGGAGGCTAAGAAAGGATGTGATGAGAGTACTGGTGAGAAAAATGCCAGTAATTCATTGTTAGGTGCTCCAGCAGCTGCGATATAACTGAAAAAATGTTGAAAGTCCAATCAATCAATCACTTTGAAACTTGGTATAGTTATCCCATGTTGAGGGGTTAGTGCAACACTATTGTAAAGGCCTATATCATAAAAAGGCACTTACAATAGTGTTTCACTGACCCCTCGATGTGTCTGTTGGAGGTCTACTTCCTGTTTTACAACTTGGTACATTACAGACTTCTCATGGTACAAAATCTCATGGCAAAATTTTCAGTGGGCTTTTCTCAGGAACTTTGAATCGCAATAATTTGGTATATTGGAAAGAGGATATGGATTCTAATCTTTGCTGATATCAGAAAAGTTGCTTTTAAGCCATTTTCATATCAGATCAGCTTAGAGGGAGTTTCTTGTTCCAAAAGTGATAATAATTCCATTTGATGGGGATAAACTATAAATATTGCTATCAACTTGACAAGTTAAGAAAAGAAAAGCAACTCTGTATATCCCTGTCCTATATAATCTTTAGTTATTTCCCTTGTATTTGAACTGGACTGCAAAAGAAATAATTTCTACTACCTTTTAGTTAAACAAATCTACAGCAAGCTGAGACAAATTGGATTTTTTATTAGATATTAGAATAATCTGCTTTAACATAATATTATGTTATGGATGCTCATTTGAATTGTCATATTGGGGCAGTTAACCCTTGTCATGCTGAATAAATTTTGGCTAAAAAGTTTCATCAAAATCAAAGGGCAAAAAGCACTGAAAGTACCAACTGTAGCTCAATTTTTATTTGAGAAACTAAATCTATTGACAATTCTGGTTTGAAAGTGAGAAACAGGTAGTTAAGACTAACATCAGACTGCACATAATGTGCAGGCTAATGTGTGTCTATAGCTCCTGCCAAAGCAGGAATATTCTGGGTTGAGCATGACAAGGGTTAAAATGATGACACACAAGATGAGATGTTGTTAATATAAAACAATGCTAGAATATTATTACCCAGTGTTACTTTAATGCTTTGCAGTGGATTGTTGATTATCAGTAGATTATCACTTAGTCTTGGTAGTTTTACAGAATATATTCTTCTTTCAATCATTTAACCCAGTTTGCTGTTACCTTAGTGGATAAACAACTTCATTGATCAGGGCCCGAGCTTAAAAACTTTTCTCAGGCTCAATTGAGAATTTTCTCAAATTTTGAATTCAAATAAATGTATGAAAATAAAAGATAATATTAATAAGTTGTTATTTATAACAACTTATTAATATTATCTTTTATGTTAATAATACATTAAATTGAGTATTAAAATAGAATTACGGATTATATCTCAAATTGAAATTTTCTCATTTCAAATTGAAAATGAGAAAAGTTTTATAACCTCGGGCCCAGGTGCAAAATGATGCTCCTTTTTAAGATACTTTGTCCTAAAGTGTTCCATTTAATCTCATTTTTGCTCTAAAGTAAAAGGATAATTTTAAGTTTTTGATGATAAATGATAAAACTTGCATTTTTAGCTCACCTGAGCACGAAGTGCTCAAGGTGAGCTTTTGTGGTCGCATGATGTCCGTCGTCCGTCGTGGGTCGTGTGTCGTGCGTCGTGTGTCGTCAACATTTACCTTGTAGACACTCTAGAGGCCACATTTTTTGCCCGATCGATCGATGAAATCTCGGACAAGTTCGAAATTGGGTCAAGTGGGGTCAAAAACTAGGTCACGGGGTCAAATCTTAGAAAAACCTTGTAGACACTCTAGAGGCCATATTTTTTGCCCAATCAACCTAAAAATTGGTCAGATTGATTGTCTTGATGAAATTCTGGACAAGTTTGAAATTGGGTCATGTGGGGTCAAAAATGAGGTCACTGGGTCAAATCTTAGAAAAACCTTGTAGACACTCTAGAAGCCATATTTTTAGCCCAATCAACCTGAAATTTGGTCAGAATGATTGTCTTGATGAAATCTCGGACAAGTTCAAAATTGGGTCAAAAGGGGTCAAAAATGAGGTCACAGGGTCAAATCTTAGAAAAAACTTGTAGACACTCTAGAAGCCATATCTTTTGCCCAATCAACCTGAAATTTGATCAAAATGATTTTCTTCATGAAATCTTGGACCAGTTCGAAATTGGGTCAAGTTTGGTAAAAAATGAGGTCACTGGATCAAATCTTAGAAAAACCTTATAGACACTCTAGAAGCCATATTTTTTGCCCAATCATTCTGAAATTTGCTCAGAATGATTATCCTGATAAAATCTCGGACAAGTTTGAAATTGGGTCAAGTGGGGTCAAAAACTAGGTCACGGGGTCAAATCTTAGAAAAACCTTGTAGACACTCTAGAAGCCATATATTTTGCCCAATCAACCCTAAAATTTGGTCAGAATGATTGTCTTGATGAAATCTCGGACGAGTTCGAAATTGGGTCAAGTGGGATCTAAAATGAGGTCACTGGGTCAAATCTTAGAAAAACCTTGTAGACACTCTAGAAGCCACATTTTTAGCCCAATCAACCTAAAATTTGGTCAGAATGATTGTCTTGATGAAATCTCGGACAAGTTCGAAATTGGGTCAAGTGGGGTCAAAAATGAGGTCACGGGTCAAATCTTAGAAAAACCTTGTAGACACTCTAGAAGCCATATTTTTTACCCAATCAACCTGAAATTTGGTCAGAATGATTGTCATGATGAAATCTCGGACAATTTCGAAATTGGGTCAAGTGGGGTCAAAAATGAGGTCACTGGGTCAAATCTTAGAAAAACCTTTTAGACACTCTAGAAGCCATATTTTTTGCCCAATCAACCTGAAATTTGGTCAGAATAATTGTCTTGATGAAATCTCGGACCAGTTCGAAATTGGGTCAAGTTGGGTCAAAAATGAGGTCACTGGGTCAAATCTTATAAAAAACTTGTAGACACTATAGAAGCCATATTTTTTGCCCAATCAACCTGAAATTTGATCAAAATGATTTTCTTCATGAAAGCTTGGACCAGTTCGAAATTGGGTCAAGTGGGGTCAAAAACTAGGTCAAAGGATCAAATCTTAGAAAAGCCTTGTAAGCAGTGTAGATGCATCATTTTTTGCCCAATCCAACCGAAATTTAGTCAGAATTCTTCATCCTTTCTTAATCTACGTTAAACAATTTTTGACTGTTCATTCAGGTGAGCGATTTAGGGCCACTATGGCCCTCTTGTTTGGTTAATAAAGACTAAATTTTCACTCAATAAGATAAATCAATCTTACTCAGAAACAAAAAACTATCCTCTATATCTACATGTTTGTTACCCTCCAAACACATTGGGTCAAGTGGGGTCAAAAACTAGGTCACAGGGTCAAATCTTAGAAAAACCTTGTGGACACTCTAGAGGCCATATTTTTAGCCCAATCAACCTGAAAATTGGTCAGAATGATTATCTTGATGAAATCTCGGACAAGTTCGAAATTGGGTCAGGTGGGGTCAAAAACTAGGTCACAGGGTCAAATCTTAGAAAAACCTTGTGGACACTCTAGAGGCCATATTTTTGGCCCAATCAATCTGAAAATTGGTCAGATTGATTATCTTGATGAAATCTCGGACAAGTTCGAAATTGGGTCAGGTGGGGTCAAAAACTAGGTCACAGGGTCAAATCTTAGAAAAACCTTGTGGACATTCTAGAGGCCATATTTTTGGCCCAATCAACCTGAAAATTGATCAGAATGATTATCTTGATGAAATCTCGTACAAGTTTGGAATTGGGTCAAGTGGAGTCAAAAACTAGGTCATGGGGTCAAATCTTAGAAAAACTTTGTGGACACTCTAGAGGCCATATTTTTAGCCCAATCAACCTGATAATTGGTCAGAATGATTATCTTGATGAAATCTCGGACATGTTTGAAATTGGGTCAACTGGGGTCAAAATCTAGGTCACGGGGTCAAATCTAGAAAAAACATTGTGGTCACTTTAGAGGCCATATTTTAAGCCCAATCAACCTGAAAATTGATCAGAATGATTATCTTGATGAAATCTCGGACAAGTTTGAAATTGGGTCAAGTGGGGTCAAAAACTAGGTCAAGGGGTCAAATCTTAGAAAAATCTTGTGGACACTCTAGAGGCCATATTCTTTGCCCAATCAACCTGAAAATTGGTCAGAATGATTATCTTGATGAAATCTCGGACAAGTTTGGAATTGGGTCAAGTGGAGTCAAAAACTAGGTCATGGGGTCAAATCTTAGAAAAACATTTTAAGATTGTTAATTCAGGTGAGCGATTAAGAGCCACTATGGCCCTCTTGTTAGATGCTCCAGTCACTGCAAAATAACTGAAAGATTGTTGAAAGCAGTGTATAGTCCGTTTGACTTCTATATGGACCGACCTTTTCACCAATTACATAAAATTGGGTTTGAATGAAGGATTTCTATGTGGTAAAATACTAATTTCAGGTTAATACCATTCCAAAAAATATTTTTTGGAAGCAAAATGATTTTAAAATAATGATTATGTCAATCTAGTTAATGATAATATTTTTGCATTTTCTGCTCTTAAACACAAGGGGTGGTGAAGGCTGTTTTGTCGTTAAAAAAATGTAAACAAATTGTGAAAACACGTGTTTTTATACTCAACATTTGATAGATGAAATGTCCATCATTCAATGTTTGGGAATGCTAATTAGCATATCGACGGTCAGGATATCTTAAAGTTAAATATCTCCTGATTTGTACCGTTATTACTCGCCTGCTTATCTAGTTTTCCTCGTGAAAATCCCAACAACTTCGTAAAATAATCCTTTTTGATTGGTCTAAATAAGGGAATATGGGGTTCATCTCATAATGGATAAAAACTTTTATCAATTATCTGGTCAAACAGATTTTGCAACAAATACAGAATACACTAAGATTTGATATCCTAAGGAAGTAAAAAAAATCTACAATATTAATTTTACAAAAATACTCGAATTTACACTAAAAAGACTTGCCAAAATCCATACACTTTTGACTTGGCCCCTATGCAAATCAGAGTTATTTTTGGATAGACAATTCGCTGTTCCTTTTATTACAGACACGAGTAGGTATGAAAGGCAGAAAGTTATTATGTAGAAGGACAGACAAAATCATTATAATACCTTCAAAAATTCTGAAAAACTAAATTCTTCATGGTATTAGTTGGAAAAAATGATATGACAAGAAAAAAATACGCTTCATTAATTCGATTTTGAGATTTTAGGCAAAATGTTGGTCCATATAGAAGTCAAACGGACTATAAAACCCCATCCAAACATACAAACAAATCAGATGTTTCAATGACGTGTTTATCTATTTCCAGAAGATCGGGAGGAGGAGGAGATAGGGGAGGACGGCATGCCAAGAAAAAGAAGTCACGATGGTGAGGGGGGCGGGCCGTCAAAGAAACTCAAACCATCTCAAGTGAAGAACGCCCTCATGCATTTGTATGAATTAAAGCCAGGTATGTTAGTAGGGTTTCTTCATTATACAAAGATAATCATGTAGTTGTACTCATGAAATCTTTGATCTTTAAGGGCAGAGCTTTGTGGGGTTTGTGCAAAACTTTTGTAAGTGCCTATTCATTTACAGGTACTTACAATGGTTTTGCACTAACCCCGCAAATTACTGCCCTTAAAAAATTTTGGTGTGAATTTACTGACTGTAATGAACTCCATTTCAGGTTTTAATTCATCACAAGCAGGTTCCACAATATATATCTGAAAGATCTTAAGACAATTTTGTTAAGCCCTTTGAAAAAAATGTATATTTCGTTGCACATTGTGGAAAAATAAGAAATTGCTTATAAAGTTATTTCTTCTTTTCTCACAGTATTTTCTTTCTAGAGACTGATCTCTTCTCAATTTGCACAAGTTCTTTATGATGAACTACAATATTGTTGAGTTTGGACCAGCCTATAAATTTGAAAACTTGGAATGGGTTATTTATAATACAGTCAAATCTGTGTGAGCGGCCAACTATGCACAGCGGCCAATCTGCCGACAGCAGCCACTCGAATTCCCCCCGTGCAAATTTCTTCTTTAATTGCACTGTGAATAGCGTGATCTCCTGAAATGCGGCCGGCGGTCACCTTAATTGGTCCAATTCCAACTGTATATCACACCTATACAACGGTCATCTGACAAAACATGCGACTTAATTAGTCGTGTTCGAAAAAATCGATAATCACCACTATAGTAAACAGCCGAAGTCGCCTCATCGTAATGTACAAGTTATAAATAACAAATTATCGATTTAATCCCGTGTTGTCGATTAAATGACGTGTAATTGGCCATTATTATTTATTTGATCTACTTGAATGATGATAATTAGATAAAGGCTATGGACTTTATCGGTTGTCGGGTCTCTTTAAATAAAATGATCTTGAGCATTACAGGTTGTTTACACATTTAGCAAATTGATTCTCGAGGTCGAAATGGACGAAAACCTACTTTCGATATCAAATCTCGCCATAATGTCGCTTTCTAAACGTAAGTTCCTCTCTCTAGAGGATCATGTGAAAGTGAAACGCATGCTTGAATCTGGATGTTCTTCCAGGTGTATTGCTAATGAGTTCGGCGTAGGTCGTACGCAGGTCCAAACCGTGGCTATACGCAAACGAGAAATTCTCGATGAATATGAATCATGCGTTTTCACAATATTTTTTATGTTTATGGTATGATTCCTTATTCTTTTGATGACAAACAATTAAAATGAAACTTTGGAATTGCTTATAATTTGGAGAAGTCTATAGTTTTGCGATCTGGTAATGAGCTAAACAAAATGGCCGCCCTAAGGATACTGTGAACAGCAGCCAATCTGTGTACAGCAGCCAATTTGGGCCTCTCCCTTGACTGGCTGCTGTACACAGATTCAACTGTATGTACGAAGTGTTGTGCATGAAAAAAAATATCTAAAGAGGTGGGGAGGACAATTATCGATTCCCTGAACCGAGTAAGATATATTTTCATAAAATGCACCAAATACATATTTTATTTATGTTATAACCTCTATTTGCTTTCTTTTAGTGGTTTTTTTCTAACAGAAAGTAAGTTTCTAAAAATAACCACATTATTTCATTGTTCTAAAAGTATCCATGTGATATCATATAACATATCATATGGGATGTTATCACAAGTATATTTGTAAAGTTATAATATAAAAATGGATCTCCTTGTTTTCCAGGGCTTCAGTTTCACCTGATCTCCCAGACAGGACCTATCCACTCGCCCACATTCACCATGTCGGTTGACGTCAACGGACAGACATTTGTCGGTTCTGGAAACTCGAAGAAAGCGGCTAAGGCAGCCACGGCGGAAGCAGCGCTCAAATCCTTCGTACAATTCCCGAATGCCTCTGATGCCCATGCTGCTCTGGGTCGTGAACCAGTGATGAATGTAGATTTCACTTCCGACAATCCTGATCTGTTCCTACAAAACTTTGAGGGAAAAACACCGATGGATATCCAAGTACCGCAGTTACAGAGTCCAAACGGCAACTCCATGGCAAATGGACGACCAATGAAGAGTACAGAAGGCAAGCACCCTGTGGTGATTCTAAATGAGCTCAAACCTAATCTGAAGTACACGCTTGAAACAGAATCAGGGGACAACCACACAAAGACATTCACTATTTCTGTGGATGTTGATGGTGAAAAGTTTGAAGGAATAGCAAGGAATAAGAAGATGGCTAAGGCTAGAGCAGCCCAGGCTGCCCTAACTAAACTCTTCAATCTGAGTTCTGTATGGGGATATGGTCCTGGTAAGTGCTTGATTTCTTGGCATAGAGGATATTTAGAGACTAAATAAATAATGGAATTTGTAAAATGAAATTGATTGGTTCTCCAGGAAATCCTGCCTAAATGAAAAAAAATATAATTGACAATAGAATTTAATTCCTATTCTTGAAAAGTAAAAAGATATATTATTTATAAAACAAGAAAAAAGTTTCAAATATAATCAGATGCTTTTTATTTGTCTATTTATCCATTTTTTCCTTAACTGGAATTTGTATGCATTGAAAGTAATTAAGTAGGAAAACATTTAGGAAAATAGAGATATTGCAACTAATGGATGTTTTTGATAAAAATTTTACGCATTTATGCTGAATGTCAAGCAGGGGGATGCATATTCTTTTTGAGCTATGGCCTATCGCTAAAAGAACTTTTCTCCTCAATTTCTGACCAACTAATGAAGTGCTATCTGGTGTTATTAGTCTGCTTTGCAACAATTCTGGTTTCCAATTTTATTTCAAAATATGATAATTCTCATTATTTATACACCTATTTGTCGTCTCAAGATTATTCCAATGACTACAAACCACAAGTTGTTTAGGAGGATAAGACATTGTTAGCATGCCATCAGCCCTATTCATCTCCAACTCTCTTTTACAGGAGCTCAGCCAGTGATGAACACAGAGAAGGGAGATATGCCATCAGCCCTGGCAGACCATGTGTCAAAGGTTGTCCTAGGCAAGTTTGCAGCATTAACTGACGGCCTAAAGAGCCAGTATGCTCGTAGAAAGGTAATGGCTGGAGTGGTCATGACCAAGGAAGAGGACATTAGCACCGCCAAGGTGATATGTGTAACAACCGGCACTAAGTGTATTAACGGAGAATACCTCAGTCACGAGGGTATGTCTGTTAACGACTTTCATGCGGAAATTCTGGCTCGTAGAGCTATGCTCAGGTACTTGTATTCCCAACTGGATCTGATCGCCACTGGTGAGGAAGAGAAAATTGAAAGTTCCATATTTGAAAAGAGCGAAGACGGCGATCTTTATCAAATTAAAGACGGTTACAAATTCCATTTATACATCAGCACTGCCCCCTGTGGAGATTCGAGAATCTTTTCTCCGCACGAGCCGAGAACAGGTGAACAAGGAGAATCTGACGACAGACATCCAAACAGGAAGGCACGTGGACAATTGAGGACCAAGATCGAGTCTGGTGAAGGTACAATCCCGGTGAAATCGTCATCGGGAATTCAGACCTGGGACGGTGTAATGCAAGGAGAGAGATTGTTGACCATGTCTTGTAGTGATAAACTGGCAAGATGGAATCTCCTGGGGATTCAAGGTTAGTAGATTTCTTATTTTGCGGTATTAGCGCTAAACTTTTGTAAGTGCCTATAGATATATAGGCACTTACAATAGTTTTGGGCTGACTCCTTGATATTGCACCCTAACTGATTACTCAAAAAAGAAAAGTGGAGCAATGGTGTATTGGGTATAAAGGAATTTGAAAAATGGCACCTGAATAACTTCAAACCCCATTACATTCAAATAGTAATTTATGATGGTTATTGTAGCTATATTGTAGTTCACAAATGGAATATTTATCAATCTTACACACAAAAAGTGAACAATTTTCCATTCTTTAATGCCAAAATAGGTCAAAATGTGAAAGACCTAGGACAAAGATTGAAAAAGCGTTTCATTTTGCACATTATTTATTACTAGACATCATCATAATTATTATTGAGCTCTGCTTGCATAATGTCAAATAGAGTAAAATGAACAAAAGCAGGGTAGAATCTTTCAATAATTTCACTGTTTTGACAGTAAGCTTTCCATGCAATAAATGGGTGATTTTCTATGATACCAAATCGAAAGATTGGGTGCATATTGTTTTACCATTATCCGTATTTCAGTCTGCAAAACTTAATAAAAAACAATATCTTCAAGCTAATTCAAGATACAAGGTAATCTGTCAGTCAAACTTCTTAAAAACTTTATATAAAAACCTTATATGTCAGTGCTCTCAATAAGGGCCAAAATCAGGAATTTTTGTAATTCCATGTTGGAATTTCAGGAATTTTTTTTCGAAGTAAGGAATTTTTACCCCCTACAACCCCCCCACCCACCCACCCACCAACCAACCATAATTTTTTTGCACACTTTGTAAATGCTCGTTTCCATGTTAAATATATGTTAAATCTTTGCTTAAAGTCCATGATTCTAGTTGGTTCTCTAAGGATAAACGACTTCCAAGCCTTTAAACTTGTAGCTTTGACTTATAGCTGTAGGTACGAGCTTTGGTTTCACAATCACCTTTTATTATTTTCATTGAATAAATTATGTAAACTAATATGAGAAAATGTGGAGTTTCTATTTGGAATCGGTCCTTAGATGTATCTTGCGCGGTGGGCATTGGAAAAATCGGCTTACTCAAATTTTAGTTACGATGTTTTGGTATCCGTCGATATTACGGAAATTAATGCAGCTTTAATTTTCCTCGGCCAGTCGTCCCAAAGGTGGCGAACGTTCTAGGTAGTGTGCCAATAATAGTTCTAAACCTATTTAAACTTACGCAGAATAATCCAAATAGTAAATTCGTCATTTCAAATCTCTCGTCAGACATGTTGCAGACAACTTAAATGGCGTCATCTGGATTTCCCCGCGTTCTCCGAAGATGCCAATTCTAAACGTATTTAAACGAGGACAGTCGAATGACCTTTTGTAAATGTTTCCGGTAGCGTCTTTTTCACTTCGGATAAATTACCCGTAGATCTATTCTAAGACTTTTAGGAAGCGATATTTCGAAGTTTTATCGGTCTGAGCGGTCATTTGATATAACGAATATTGCCCTGACTTGAATTTTGTTTGATTCAATAATCCTATCAAAGGACCCACGCGATCTGTATCTGACGAAGAAAGGTAATGACAGAAGCGGTAATGACGCGTCGCTAACCTGACAAGATTGCATAATCAAAGACTGGTTGTTATAGCGACAGTCTAATACCTCGCACGTTACACATGGCGTGTTTTGGTCAGCTTTAATGCGTATGATCGCGCTGATTATCGATTTTTTGCACATGTAGACTTGCGTAAAATCCTTAATTAGGTTAATTCGTAAAACGTCCGGGGTCAAATTACAGGACGTTTTCCTCGAATCTCGGACGTTTTTTTACGCCCGGGTTTGTTTTCCGGACGTAATTTTTGAATTTCTGGACGTATATTACGTCGACGTCCGCTTATTGAGAGCACTGATATGTACAGTTTATTTAAGCCTATTTTAGAAACCTTTCTCATAATTTGCATGATGAAAACTCATAGGGATCAAGGTCATCTGTCAAGGTCAACAGTTTGAAAAAATGCTATTATGGGGGCATTTGTGTTTCACAAACCACCTTGTATGTGCAGGGTTGCATCCAGAGCGCGGGATTGCGGGAATCCCGCTAAAATAATTATAATCCCACATAATTCACATTTCTATGCGTTCCCGATCCCGCTAAAAAATTAATTGGCCTGC
Source organism: Fragum whitleyi (assembly GCA_948146395.1). Taxonomy (NCBI): domain Eukaryota; kingdom Metazoa; phylum Mollusca; class Bivalvia; order Cardiida; family Cardiidae; genus Fragum; species Fragum whitleyi. The sequence goes on along the minus strand of OX411547.1, from coordinate 36,878,877 downwards.
AAAAAATACATTGCTGTGCGTGATTATATTTTTTGAAGGTAAGATAAAAAGTCAATTGGACCAGAATTTCCATAATTTTACTAGTAAAATAGGATTTTGATTCTTCTTTCATAGAATAAGGATTGTTTTTTAACTTCAAAACGAGCGGGTGAAGATGGTGACCACGGGCGACGAATTTCTACACTTGAATCCTCTTCCAAATTTAGACTGGAAGAATATGAAATTTTATTTTCTTACATTTCTGTACATCGCAAACGACGAACGTTTTCATGATCTTTGGTAAAGAAAACGCACATAGGACTCATGATTCCTTTGATATTTAGCGAGAAAACGAGCTTCTGGGCATTTTAGGGAGATAGAAAAAGATAGGAGTTTCCAGTTTAATTAACAGACGGGGTTCCAGCCTATAATGACGTACCGGAAATCGTCTGAACAACATGGCTGAAAAACTTCAAAATTTGTTTCCATCAAAACGTGAAATCCATTCCTAAATGTAATAAAAGAAGGATAATGTGTGTAAACTTCAACATGCTTGTTTATTTCCAGGTGCTCTTCTCAATCACTTCATCAAGCCAGTGTACTTCGATACACTCATTCTTGGTTCCCTCTACCACTCACAGCATCTTGCAAGAGCCGTGTACGGCCGACTAGTCAGCCTCAAGGATGTCCCAGAGCCCTTCATCATCCATAAACCTAACTTGAGTGGCATCTCCAATCCTGAAGAACGACAGCTCGGTAAAGCACCTAACTTTGCCGTCAATTGGAGTGATGGAGATAAGAAGCATGAGGTCTTGAGTACGCTGACCGGTAAACTCGAGTCTGGGTCAGAGTCAATTCTCTGTAAGAAGAATCTGTTCAAACGGTTTGTCAGTCTTGCAGAGAACCTTCCAGGATTCAATGAGAAATTTGCCGGCTTGACCTACGCTGATTGTAAAGCTAAGAATACGGCTTATCAGACCATTAAGGACAAGCTCGTCCAACATTTCATTGACTCCGGACTTGGACAATGGGTGAAGAAACCCTTAGAACAAGACCAGTTTGTCCTTCCAGCTGAAATGGAGACCGAAACTGAAACAACATCATAGGCTTTGAAAATCAAGTTTACATGTTAAGACAGAACTTTTAAAAAGGCCTATATAAACGGCTCAGCAAAAACTATTGCAAGTCCCTATAAACGTATAGGCACTTGCATATAGTTTTGTGCTGACCCCTTTAAATGTTTGTCAGCAGGTTCGAAAGTTACACATTATGCCATGTACATTTTTCATTCAGTTTTAGTTAAAGAGGGAAAGCAATTTTTCCTCCTTGGTGTATACTGAGTAAATTATTCCTCATGCTATCAAGGTAAATTGTCTGTTTCCAATAAAGCAACTTAATCATTTGTTCAAAGACAATTTGTGTGGGGCCAGCTCGGCTAGCTCAGTGGAAAGGCATAAGGCTGTCAATCCTGGGGTTTCAAGTTTGAACCCCGACTCGACCAATTTTCATTCAACATTTTACAAAAGTCATTGAGACTTGAGTCATTTGTCTCCTAATGGGCATATGAAAAGTAGTATGCCTACGTTGAAAGAGCAGATGGTGGCTCTGATGAAATGTCATGGTTGTACTTGTGTGAGAAATGAGAATAAACTATGCATAAGCATCAGCCTTTATGGTATAACTGGAATAATTATGAAAGTTGTGTTAAACCCTATACAAACAAACAAAGCAATTTGTATGAACTTTACAAGCTGGTATTTTGGCTTCCATTATGTTGCCTTACAACTGTAAAGTTAAGGTACAAATTTGGATACAGCTTACAGAACATTTTCAGAAAAAATTTTTATTTTCTCTTTTCATATTAACTTCATTTTCTAGATTTAACATAGAGTTACTCTCTGTTTTACTTCTGTCATTTAAATGTGTTTTCATCTGATGTATAGTAAATCATGTCAAGGAATCAACATCAACCTATCATAAGTGCCTATAAATATATAGACACTTCAGAGGTACATATAGGAGGGGTAGCTCCTGTCTAAAATCTTTATTTCTCAATGAAACCCTATGATGTGGGTACTCATTTGAATTGTCTCGTTGAGACAATTCCAATGAGAATCCACAAAATAGAGTTTCAGCAAGGACTAGTGAAATATTTAGAATTGTAGTCCAAAATACCCCCTCTATCTGTAGCTCCCCACTTGCAATAGATTTGTGCTGACACCTTAAAGTGTGTTTATTGTCATTCTGAGGGGAAGTGCAAAACTTTTGTAAGTCGAGGGGTTGGCGCAACACTATTGTTAGTGCCTATAAATATATAGGCACTTACAATAGTGTTGCTCTAACCCCTCGAAGTGCCTTTAAATAGGTAGGCACTTAGAATAGTTTTTAGCTCCACTGGCTGAAAGCCACTGGGGCTATTGTCATGGCGTTGTGTCCGTCGTGCGTCCGTCCGTCCGTCCGTCCGTCCGTGCGTGCGTCCGGTCGTAAACTTTTTCTTTAAAAATCTTCTCCTCAGAAACTACTGGATGGATTTCAACCAAACTTCACAGGAATGATCCTTGGGTGACCCTCTTTCAAAGTTGTTCAAGAAATTTCGATCCAATGAAAAGCATGGATTTTATGGGCGTGGCTTATTTCCAAATATGGTAAAAAGTGAGTTTTCTCAGATTCTAATCAATGGATACCAATTAAATTTTACATGAATTATCCTTGGGTGACCCTTTATCAGTCTACAAAAAATCATCGTAATCGGATGGAAAATATGCATTTAATGGGCGGAGGTCATTTCTCTATATATTATATAGTGGAAACTTTGAAAATCATTTTCTCAGAATGTAACTGATGGATATCAACCAAATTTCACTGGAATGATCCTTGAGTGACCCTTTATCAGTCTACAAAAAAATCATTGTGATCGGATGGAAAATATGCATTTTATGTGCGGAGGTCAATTCTCTATATATTATATAGTGGAAACTTTGAAAATCATTTTCTCAGAATGTTACTGATGGATATCAACCAAATTTTACTGGAATGATCCTTGAGTGAAGCTTTATCAGTCTACAAAAAATCATTGTGATCAGATGGAAAATATGCATCTTATAGGCGGAGGTCATTTCTCTATATGTTATAAAGTGGAAACTTTGAAAATCAATTTCTCAGAATGTAACTGATGGATATCAACTAAATTTCACTAGAATGGTACTTGAGTGACCCTTTATCAGTCTACAAAAAATCATTGTGATCTGATGAACAAAATGCATTTTATGTGCAGAGGTCATTTCTCTATATATTATATAGTGGAAAATTTGCAAATCATTTTCTCAGAATCTAATTTTTGAATATCAAACAAATTTCACTCGTATGATCCTTTAGTGACTCTTTATCAGTCTACAAAAAATCATTTTGATTGGATTAAAAATATGCATTTTATGGGCGGAGGTCATTCCTCAATATGTTAAATAGTGGAAACTATGAAAATCATTTTCTCAGAATGTAACTGAAAGAATCATTTTCAACATCAGTAGAACCCCAAATATCTAAAAATCTAGTCAAAACATTTATTTGCTTTTACAAGAATTTCAAGCCTGTGGAGCGACTCAAGCCATTCATGGCTTTCTAGTTCACTTATCCCTTAATTCGTATTTCATTCATTTGTAATATAAACATGTTTGAATCATTCATTAATTCATGATAGTTTCAAGTCCATATTCAAAATGACATTTTTTGTTTTATCAAATCCATACAGACTTTAGAATATCCCATTTACCCAGTAATCACCAAAAATTTGCCTTTTGAAATAAATGTGAAAAGTCTTAAAAATGTCTCTTAGGCTAATCTATTGAGACCCTCTGCCCAACAAAGGTGTACTTTGTTGACATTTGGGTACATTTGAAAGATACTTCAAAGATATATTACAGTCTCTTAAAGTGGACCTGTAATAGTTCCACAATTATTTGGATGTTATGAACTCAACAGTGTTAACCGTGGTTTCCTTATGATTTCAAGATCATGAAAGATCATGAGTTCTGAAATATTGAAATATAACTTTTACAGGTCCACTACCTTAAAACAAGTGAAGGATTGTCACACATGTACTCGTGATGATCCACTTTTATGCAATAGATCAAAAGGTATAGGACTCGTAGAGTTATGGATAGAGGAATGTATTTATATGAAATTAGTGGGGCCTCAGGGTTTTGGTCCCACATCACAAAAAAGGGTCCAAAGGGCTCATTCTTTAGGATCATAGGTGTATGGTAGACCATTTCTTTTGGGCTACAATCTTGTAATTTGTAGATTAAGGGGTTTAATTCTGGTTAAAGGTAAAATTGATAGAAGTATGTTAATATTTGGGGCTTAACTTCAGGAAAGAATTGAAGACTGTTTATATTCAATTCTTTTCTGAAGCTTAGTCCCAGAGAGTCTATGGGACTCGCATCACTTATTTTTGAGGGTTCTTGCTAATAGCTTTTGGGTCTCAGCTGAGTCCCTTAAACCCATGGCGTAAATACATGGAGTGTGTTGGTGTATTTCATTTCTTTTATTTTACCCCCAACCTTCTCTAGGTTGAGTTGGGTTTATAAGTACCATGTCTGTCCATCCTTTCGTCTGTAGATATTTTCTTCTTCTGACTATAACTGTAGAACAAAGTAACATAGAATCATGAAACATTACACAGTTGTTGCCCATAATCCAAAGAGTGTCCTATTATTTTTGGGTCACAAAGATCAAG